>OZ024813.1:55629270-56885270 GCA_964017055.1 Chloromyia formosa | reverse complement strand
GCAAACTTTTGTTAACTCGTGTCTTTGTCGAATTTTAGGATTTTTTTGGTCAGAAACAATATCTAAAGCTTCGTATACATATGAGCATTCATACGCGCACGAATGCTGTGCGCGCACAAATACTCATATGTATACGGTAGGAGCATGCGTGCGCGGACAATTTTATCCGCACGAACACGATCCATTGCTAGTGGATCCCCGTGCGCGCACAGCGTTCGTGCGCGCACGATTGCTCATATGTATACGAGGCTTAATGAAGAGCTGAGTCGACGTACGGGTCAGATGCCAACCATCGAACTGATATGCGGGCGAAAATTGCGGTGGATATGTCACACATTGCGGAAGGGTGATAACTGCATTGCTCGATATGCCATGAAATGAGCTCTCATTCCAAGAGGGTGCCCTAGAAAGTCAGGGCGTCGATCTGTGACGAAAAATTATGCGTCGCAGGGTAAGTCGTGGGGGCAGATGTATTCTATTGCCTAGAACCGAGTACAAAAGCTCACTTTCATGTTTCTTGGTATCCGGATCTTCTGCTTTAACTGTAGCAATTATCATGTCTGGCACGTTTTCCGGACGCGCAAGAGTAGTTGATGCGCTTCCAGAGGCGCCGACTGCTAGAAAATATTGGGGGGGCACAACAACTTTTCATACTGACGGCCGGATTGCCTTGTTGGGTGATTTTTTTGCGATGGTATTCTCACAATAAACTGACCTATTCTTTAGATAACAAATCCAAGAAGACGCAGCTTTCCCAAACTACAAATTTTTATTTCTATTGTATATATATTTCGGGAGCGACTTACCCCCTTTTTCAGTACAAAAGCTACTAGGTTGGTAGCTACTAGGTAGGTAGCTTTTGTACTGAAGAAGGGGGTAAGTCGCTCCCGAAATATACCTATATATACAATAGAAATAAAAATTTGTAGTTTGGGAAAGCTGCGTCTTCTTTGATTTAGTCGACAACTAAAAACGTCGGGCAACACCTAACATCTTTCGATAACAATTAACGTATCTCTTACACTATTAAAAAAAATTTACTGATGGTGGGTTCACGGACAGAACGGCCCAATAGCCCTAGCTAAGTAAGTCGACGTATTAAAACGGGTAAATATTTGATATCGATACGAATGTATAGTCTCATACAGTCAATCAAAATGGTGTCACGATTGAGGTGAACCAATTTAGAACCAATTTCTTCGTCAAGTCTCGAGTTGTTCGACCGTGCAAATCATCAGCGTTGTATGGAAATGGCGTTTGTTGTTTGTTTTTAAGAATGAAGCCAATTTTTCAAACATTAGTAAATGGAACCAAAATGCTTTTTTGTTTGATAACACAAAATAATGAATTAAATTTTAATTAAATTCAAACTCAGATATTTTTACCGTTCATGTCTTACCGCTTAGTTATATTGTGCATGAAAAACGTCCTCAAGACGCAGCCAACGAAAATCAGCTGTTCAGCCTGTTATAGTTAAATCTTCTGTCCGCGTTCGTTTAACACATTTGAACTGTGAAAAATTGACCTCCTAACAAAGTTGCAACATTTTTTATACCCTAGACTTATAGTATAGGGTATATTGTTTTTTTCGCGACGAAAATATGTAACACCTTAAAGGAGGCTCCGGCGGTATAGCAATGTGTATATATAAATGATCAGGGTCACCTCCTGATTCGATTTAGCCATGTCTGTCTGTCTGTCTGTCCGTCTGTCAGTCTGTCTGTCTGTCTGTCTGTCTGTCTGTCTGTCTGTCCGTTCGCACGATAACTTTCGATACAATGACGCTAGAGCTTTGAAATTTTGGTCAAATGTTGGTAGTATGATCTAGTTGGATGATATTGAAATTGGGCATGATCAGGCCAAGAGAACGCCTACCTCCCCTACATATGTAAAATAATTAAATGTATCTATAACTCCCGACTAAAAAATCATGAAAAGCTCTAGCTTTAGTATATTGCTAGTGAGGGTAATCTTATACTCTCCTGGGAAAATGAAATCGATCAGTTGAAAACTAACGGTAATTTCCATACAAAGAGCCCCGTTCTACCCTACTTTTCAGGTTTTTTTGTCTATAACTCTTGAACCAATTGACGTAGACACCTGATTTTTGGCATGTAACCCTGAGGAAAGAAGCTGCTTAAGGTTCTGTAAGTTGGGCATAATCAGAGCAAAGGAACACCTACCTCCCCTACAAATTTCAAAAAATTAAATATTCCTTTAATTACGACAACTTTCGATAGAATGATACTAACGAGTTAAAAATTTGGTGGAATGTTGCTAGTAAGACCTACTTAGTTGGTATTTAATATGAGCAAGATCCGACCCAAGGAACCCCCACCTTCCCTACAAATGAAACTTCAAATAAGCGATAACTTTTAATAGAATGAAGCCAGTGACTTGAAATTTTGGTCAAATGTTTGAAGTGAGATTGAGTTAGTTGGCATTAAAGATGGGTAAGATCCGACGTAAGGAACCCCTACCTCCCCTAGAAATGAAACTTAAAATAAGCGATAACATACGAAAAAATAAAGCTAGCGACATGAAATTTTGATCAAATGTTTGTAGTAGGATCCAGTTGGCTATATTGAAAATACGTAAAATCCGACTAGCGAAACCCCTACTTCCCCTACAAATGAAACTTCAAATAAGCGATAACTTTCGATAGAGTGAAGCTAGAGACTTGAAATTTTGTTTAAATGTTTGTAGGGTGATCTAATTAGTTGGTGGCAATAATGGGCAAGATCCGACCCAAGGAACCCCAAGGAACGTCATGGGGGTACCGTCTCACGCTGACAGGCATTTTTGATCCATGGGTCAATACGACACAAGTACGATTTTAGGCGCGAGCATCATCCAGATCTGAGTTGAGCGAGTACAGATCATGTTGCACCTGGTAGATTTACTTCATTCAATGATGTAGTTGGTGATCGTCCTGAGAGTACTAGATTCGGTCTTAAATTCGCGACTGACTTCTGAACTTCTTTCCTATGTAGCGTGGCGATCGCAGTTCTGTGGTAGGTATCGCCAAATGGTTTTCTTGAAGCGAAGTTTTATTTCGATTTTGATGAAATATTGTATAATAGAACTCCAAAAAAGGAGGTGACTGTCTTCCTAGGATTTTGGGAAACCACCTCCAGCTGAATTCTCACCACTAAAAGGAAATCTGCAAATTTATCTGCACCGGATTCGGAAAACCACCTCCAGTCCCCATCTCATCCGATTTCGATCTTGAACCTTTGGGTGGTTTTACAAAATTCTACGTAGACAGCAACTGTTTCCTAGCCTTGGAGGTCTAATATACAAAGTTTCATCAAGATCGGAATCAATTTATAGATACATTTTCAGATTTCATTTTAGGGATGAAAAGAGATCTGGGGTGGTTTTCCGAAATCCAATGTAGGCAATTACCTTCCCATTGCCTTGAAGGTCTCACATATGGGTTTTTGAAATCTTATGTCAACATTTACCTTCCCCTGGTCTTGGAGGTCCAATATACAAAATTTCCTTCAGATAGAAAAAAACTGTGCATAAAAATGTAAATTTCTTTTAAGGGGCTGGAAGGGGAGATGGAAGCGAATTTTGGAAATCCCGTATAGACAGTCACTTTTCCCTTGTTCTGGACGTTAAATATTTTAAATTTCATGAAAATCAGATTAAAACTGCAGATTTGTAAGCTATCTTTCAAAAAGTATGTGATTTCATACAAATGCGTTGAAAGTTTTCGAAAATGTGAAATTGTGACGTTATACGTAGAGAGTGCGAAAAAGTTACACACATTTTTTGCGTAAACTTCTATTCTTGAATCATTTCCTTACCCCAGGAACCGCTAGCAAGAGCTTTGAGAACTTTGTTCCTGCATCTCATTGTGACACAGATTGTTGATGCATGGGCAGAAGATGTGGCCATGCTATCAAGGATGACACCGTGAACTTGTAAGTGGTTTATCGTTGGGATAAGTTGATCCCCCAATGAAGACTCCGGAGCAGACATTTGTAACTTCTTATTAACGAACAAGGTGTTGGGCTCTACAAGATACTGGTTGATTAAGTTCCACATGTATTCAACATTATTACCCGTAGTCAGAGTAGAACAATCGTCCACTTAGCTGATAATTTGAAGTACTTCAGGTGATGTTGACAGATAGAGGTTAAACAGGGTGGGTGATAGAACTCCTTGCGGAACGCCCTGTTCATCTCTTCTCAGCTTGCTCGATTGCCTAACCCTTTGTGGGGTATAGCGTGTCAATTGTTTCATGTTGCCCAGTTGACGTTTCATTGGCATAAACTAGTTTCGGAGAATGCAGTTGCCAGCATGCTCCTCTTTGCCAGCATGCACCTCCTTATTTCTAAACTCTATGACCAACTCTCTGTTATTCAAATAACTTTAACACCTTGACTATGCTTCTAGCAAATAAATCGGATCAAGTAGTTCAAATGTCTGATGCTCTGCATTGCGAAAGCCGTAATGCGGGGCTTAAAATCAACGCTGCAAAGACTTAGTACTTGAGCTTGGATCCAGGAAGGCAAAGCGAAATTTGTGTTTCGGGGCAGGCAGTCGAAAAGTTGATAATTTTTGCTACCTCTGAAGCGTAGTTACAGCAGATGGTGGAGCGGATGCTCATGTACAGTCTCGCATCAACCAGGCTCGAGTAGCGTTTTTCAGTTTGACTCCTTTCTGGCAAAACAACATTTCCAGATGCACCAAACTCCGGATCTTCGCAACCAACGTAAAATCAGTGCTTCTATATGGCTGTTCAACTTGGAAGGTGACAAATAAAATAACAACCAAATTGCAAACTTTTGAGAACTAGTGTCTACTGCGCACCCTACACATTCGCTGGCCGGAGTTAATTGCAACCTTACTATTACTGGTCAGGATAGAATAAACACGCGAAAGTGGCAACGGATGTGTGGTTAGGTTGCATTTATTCATCTGGGTGCTCCTTTTTGACCTCCTGTATTTGACTACTTGTCTATGGATCTCGCAGTTCATCTCGTGAATTCTGGGGTCGTCCAGATTTACGCTCCTGATACTGTCTCTCTCGCCTGCCAATCTGGCGGCAGTGGTTGGAAAGTTGGGAAGAATTTTCGGAATACATCTTGTAGGAATAAATTTCGCAGCCGCTTTGTACAGGACTTTCCTTTTGCTGGACTTGGCTGTACGTACGTTGGTTGGCGTTGGCAGAGCGACAAATTTAGCGTTGGTATAGGTTGTGAAACCGTTCCAATCAGTCTTATTATGGTTAACGAACGTGCGGTGTTCGTCAAAAATGATATTTTTCGGTTTATCAAGCCTTATCACGATTGGTAAGTGATCTGAAGATAGTGTTAGGACCGGCTCCCATTGTGTTCCATTTATGAGGCCTGCAATAGCCATCGTGATATCTGGACAACTGCATTATGTACCGGCGATGCGAATGGGGGTGCCGTCGTTCAGAGTACAGAAATCGGAGGCTTCAAGCTGTTCAGCTACTGAGATTCCTATGGCGTCTTTGTTAAAGTTGGAGTGCCAGAGTTCATAGTGAGCATCAAAGTCACCAAGCAGGAGGCGATGTTAACCGGAAAGGAGACAGTTGATATTTACATGGTATCCTGAGGGATAGCTGGATACCGGTGGAATGTAAATGTTGTAAACTTCAATATTAACATTACCAGATTTTATGGCGATGGCCTCCACTTCCAAGGTGTTATCGTTACTAGTAAAATCAATTTCCCGGTATTGCATAAAATGGTGAATAATGAAGGCAAGCCCTCCTCCAGCGTTGGTCAACCTGTCTTTCCTGACAATAGCGTAATTGCCATGTGATTTTCGTATTGCCATGTGATTTTCTCCTTTTGTTTATCCAAGACGCGAACCACGAAGCGTCGGTGAAATAGGAATATACTGAATATATCGATTTATTAAGGATAACGATATCCGTAAATGGTAGACATTTTTCTTGTGCGGCATGAGTAAAGGAGTGACTGTGGGCGCTGTTTTACGAATATGTTCGTTACTGAAACTCTGTTCAAAATTTTTAGTACTGTCAATACTGAAATTTTCAACAAAAATTTTTCCTTTCACGGATGTGATAGGGTATATTAACTTTGTCATGAAGTTTGCAACGCACAGAAGGAAGTATCTCCGACCATATAAACTATATATATTCTTGGTCTGTATGACGAGACGGGTCGATTAAGCTTTGTCCTTCTGTCCGTCTGTTTCTATGCAAACTAGTCTCTCAGTTTTAAAGCTATCGAGCTGAGATTTTGTACACATCCTTCTTTTTATTGCACACTGTATATATGTCGGAACCAATGAAATCGAAACACTACGTCACATAGCTGCCATAGGAACGACCAGTCAAAAAATTCTTCTTTGTGAGAAAAACTTTTTTATTTCTAAAAATATCTTTTTCAAATTTCACACTCATCAATAATATTTTCAGTAAAATTACATTGCTGAATTTGATTGAAATTGGACTACTCTATCATATAGTTGTTATAGGAACGACCGTTCCAAAAACAAGCTTTTGTTACGAAAACTTTTTTTTTCTAAAAATATCTTTACCAAATTTCACAATTTTCAATCATATTGACAGATATATCACGTCCCTAAATTTGGTTGAAATCGACCCACTATTCCATATACCTCTCATAGGAACAATGAAATCGGAACAAGTTTTAGTACTAATTTCAAAAGGTAAATGCACCATAGGTCACAACGAACGGTATGATACCCTTCACGCGAAGCGTGAATGGAATCACACTTTCGGCAAGCTAGCCAAAGGCTAGCTTGTTATTTAATAAAATGCTTCCAATTTGAGGATCCTCTTATAAATAAGTTTTTTTTTGCTTGCTGGCGTAAATGAAAACTCACCTAATAGAGAAAACTGAATAAAGGTCACAGTTGACACAAAATCGCAGTTTATTTTCACACCCTTAACCTTTTACTATGACATTCAATGATATCCCTTTGGTATATCAAATCAATCTAAAGGGTCATCGAAGTCAAAGCGCCTTTCAATTCAAATTCAAAAGCAAACGACGACGTCCTCTAGGTGCCACTATCACATTTCACATGAAAAAAATTAAAAGGGCAGTGTCGGTGAATACATGAAATCCAAGAACTTGCATCATGTTAAGCGAAAGAGGGCACTGCATCAAATATTTCTACCCATATATGTACATAGGCAAACACAATCATAAAATATACAACGTAACGTCAATCAGCCTTCACATTAAAAAGCTCTCACGACTGTTGTAGGTCCAATTTACAGTCACGAATAATTGGGTCATAAGTTTAAATTTCAATTTCGCCAATACTTAAAAGTGCGAGTATCTTCTCGCTTCATTCATCCATCGACACGAGCGCTATACTTTTGATAATGTTGACCTTATTCCGACGATATTCAGCAGATCCTTGGCGAACTTTTCAATTATTTAGCATTTTCAGATGAACACTGCAAGGTAACGTTGGATGGAACTTCTCCAATTATTTCTTTGAAAATTTTCACTTACGATGAATGTCAGGAACAAATATCATTTCAATTGACAATTCGAAAAGAAGCAAACTTTTTATTAAAGTATGTATGTACGAGTATAAGGAAAGGATGCTGGTGCGATGATATGAAATATTGAGAAAGAACTTGAGTTGCATCAATATCGTGCTAATTGCATCTTAATGTGATTTGAAACACTTTTGAAATTTTAATGAGATGGTGAGGCGGGCTATACTTTGTTTGTAATATTAGTGAGGGAGAATTAGCGGAAAGTAATTGTTCATAAATTTTTCGATGAATAAGATATTATCTTTCAATGTTCCTTATAGCTGGGGAGCTAGCGGCCTATGTATTTGACTACGATATAAGTACCAATGCTAAGAATTTCACTATCGGCTTTTTGTAATGCAGGGATAACAGAAGGAGATGTCTGGCAAGCCTCCTATGGTGGGTTTGACAGCTGTAGATGGTTAAAGATTGAAAAAAAAACGTTGAAATTTAGTCATTTTACCAGGACTGCCGCTTTTAATATGGAAGATACTAATGTTCCAACATAATACAAAAAATCGCCAGACCTTTTTAAGGGTGGAATTTACGTGCCAGACGGGAAAAACAATTTACTCCAGTTAAACTGACTTTAAGCCCTATCGAACTTGAAGCGATGTCTAATCTTTTGATTTTATTTTACATTTTTTAAGTGGGGCACAGGGAAGACTATACGGAAAATTCTCGTGAATTCAAAGTGAACTATCAGCAGCAAAAACCAAAAAGAAACACTTTTGCTTTTTTTTCTTACATTTTGAAAATGGCTTACCTTAACGGGAAATGTTCTGAGACAAAATGGAAGATCACTATAGGGAAGCCATAAAAAATGTCACAATAATTTTGCTTGCATCTGAAGTAGTTTTCGAGATAACCATGAAAAATCAAGAAAAAATAGCGACCTTTTTCATCATCGTCATCGTGGCGCGACAGCCCGACGTCGGGCCTTGGCCGCCTGGATCGTTGTCTTCCAATTATCTTTGTCACGTGACCGCGTCCTCCAATCTTGGAAGCCCAGTAGTTGCGCGGCGTCCACATAAACTGAGCTCTCCAAACGAGATCTCGGTCGTCCTCGCAGTCTCGCTTCGTCGACTCGTTTTGCGTTCATTACTCTCTTTGGCATGCGATCATCGTCCATACGTTGTACATGCCCTGCCCATTGAAGTCGTTGTTGTCTGACGATTTTCGAAACTTCCAGCTTCATCATACAGTTCACAAGTGATTCGAAGAAAGTCTCAAGGCGGGCGTAGAACTCGTCTTTTTCAGTGACTTCTTTAACTTCAGTGGGGGCGTGCACATTGATGGGCCAGGGATTGAAGAATCGAGTTTTAATGCGAATCGCACACAGCCATTCATTTATGGGTTTCAAGTCAGTAATGTGCGGTTTGAGATTATTGTTTACTGTAAATGGTACTCCAAACTCCTTGCGGTACGATGGTTTGCCACTTGTAAAAATTGTGCGCGATTTCTTGTCATTGATCTCGCCGCCAAGCCAATTTATTTCCTGGACTGCAGTAATGCTCATTTTGTACTTTTCGACCTGTTGAAAGAGAGCCTTCTCGGCCCCCGGTTTGTTCAGGGAGCGTACATTCCAGGATCCGAAAGAATGATCCCTTAGTCGTTTGCGAGGTGGTCGTTGTTGATCCGTCCAATCCGAGGCTTTCGTTTCAGGTTTCTTGACGTGGAGTGGTTTTTACAAGGACGAGTTATCAGCACTTTGCTTAACTCCATTCAAGGGATGGCCTCGGAAGATAGCTGTTACAGATGGTTTAATAAGCGTGCTGGAGTTCACACAACTACATATGTTGCAGGTCCAACTACGCAAGTCATTCCATCCTACTTGAAACATTTAGGTGTTGGTCAGCCATTCAGGCGATAGCCATCTGCCTTTTTCCAAACTGTCTTATCGCTAAGACTTGGCCGTCAGCGGTTTGATACACTGCCGTTACCAGGGGGCGCCCACGTGGAGGACTATGAAAAAGGTCTTTCGCCACCCACTATCATGATATAAATCCATCCTACTTCAGTGGGGGTCACACAAACTGTAGAGCAGTGGCACCAATAATCCACAACGTGGCCAACCTATAAAGCCATTCAGTCGCCAAACAGACACTTCAAACATTCACAATAAATAACTAAATAAATATATAAATATAGCAGAGATAAATAAATGAATAAATAAACGATTCAATAATTTCAAAAAGTACACACTAACACATTAACAAAAAAAAAAAAAAAAAAAACAAGGAGTCCGAAGCGTAAATACCCTAGACTTGTACAGACCTAGTGGTGATAGCAAAAGTACCAAGTGGCAACGACCATATGCATTAAAAGTGGGTCTCCTATATGGCCAGCTTATAAGGAGTTTGGCACTCATTAAGTGGTTTCTTGAGCATTCTCGAAATCAATTAACAAACTAATCCATTCTACAAATATTTGTCGAATTTTTCAAGTCGCTAGCTTCATTCTATCGAAAGTTATTTCTTATTTGAAGTTTCACTTGTAGGGCAGGTAGGGGTTCCTTGGCTCGGATCTTGCCTATCATTGCCACCAACCAATTAGATCACCCTACAAACATTTAAACAAAATTTCAAGTCTCTAGCTTCACTCTATCGAAAGTTATCGCTTATTTTGAGTTTCATTTCTAGGGGAGGTTCCTTAGGTCGGATCTTACCGATCTTTAATGCCAACTAACTCAATTTCATTTCCAACATTTGACCAAAATTTCAAGTCGCTGGCTTCATTCTTTTAAAAGTTATCGCTTATCTGAAGTTTCATTTGTAGGGGAGGTCGGACAAAACATACTCCGTATTTGATGATATGGCAACATGCGTCACCAAAGATACTTTAAAATGAATTCAAATTTCAGGCAAATTGGTTACCAGAATCGATGCATAATCGAAGATATTTCGAGATCTTCCACATCAGAGACAAACCGATGACAAAGGTCGGTATATAATCGAAAACATTTAGCTTCGGAGGCAAACCGATTAATGGAACCGCTATAGGATCGAAAACTTTTCAATTCCACTGGGTATCGGAGACAAATCTCTTGCTAGAAATGCACCGCGCTCATACTGACAGCGACATTTTAAATGTGTCTGGGCGATTTTTGGCCCCTTAGATCGGTCTGGCAGCTTACAAAAAGTCTTGAAATAGTTCCCTAAGTATCATATATAAAAATCAAGAATCAGACTATAAGTAAAATTAACAATTTTTTTGCGAGTTTTAAAGCGTCTGGGGGCAATAACCGCCGGCGGGAAGTGTCTGGCAGTGTTGATTATTAACTTTTGACAATATTCTGTAAAACATACGTAAAAATCAGCACTCAGAATTTAAGAAAAGTTAATAATTTTTTTACGTACCTTTGCCACCTTCTAGCTGTAAATTGGCCGTCGGCCCAAGCAACTGGCAACTGCATTCTCCGAAACCCATTTATGCCAACGAAACGTCAACTGAACCGCATGGAACAATTGACGCGCTATGCCCCACAAGGGGTTAGGCGTTAGGACAATTGAGTAGTGGAAAATAAATAACTTCGAGCATTCTGAACAGGGTGGGCAAATGGACTATTGAAATCCTTCATCAAACTGACATGTTCTATACAGTGTCGGGCTTCAATAACTCTGTCCATTAGGGTTTCCAAGAAATCAGTAACATCCCAACTGAAACTTTGAAAATATCTTTGAAATTATCATAAACAACTGCAAGCAATCTACTTTAAGGCTATGAGCAGACTGAGCGGGGTCACGTGATTTCGGCCCATTTTTGCGTTTTCATGCAAAATCACTCCCCAAATCATCTCGTTTTCCATACAATCTAAAATACATATCGAAATTATCTCCATTGTCGTGATTTCTACAAAATCTCTTAAAAAATGTGCTGAATGAACAGCATGGAAATTAAAAAGAAATGTGAGCAGTACGCCGCCGCAACAGTTTACGCTTGAGAAGCATGATTTTTAAATTGTGTAAAATGAAAAAAAAAAAAAAAAAACATCTGATCGGATGGCCACCATCGAGGAGGAAACTAATTTGGCTGATTTTCTTTGGCAAAAACAAATATAAAGTTGAGTTTAGTGAAGATTGTTTTTGTCAAATCATACGACGAAATCACCTTATTTGCGCCGATGTGAACAAGACATAAGGACGATTCTGTTTCGCAAAACATTATCTTGACATCATCACATCAAAACTTTGTCCAGTTTTGCCCAGGAGTTTTGATTGCAAAAGTGTGTGCTACGCTAGGATATCTTTTGGATGGAAAGTTTCTGCCATGAAAAGATAGACACATCATGTACTATAGATATGTATATTATGTAGCTGTAGAATTACTCGTAGTTGTGAAAACACTACGCGAGTATAATGGTTACCAAGAACAGAACTTCTGGTAGCCATCATTTGTTTTATAATACTAATTGTAAAGAAGCATGTCCTTAACTTCTATCTAACATCTGGGCTAAATTTGGCAATAAAGTTTTGCTTAAAAAATGAAAACTGACAAAAAAACCGGCGGCGCTTATCATGGATGACCATTCGTGTGGTGTTAATGGAAATTCGTGGCGTATTTTGTTTGGATTGTAGTTGAAGTAAGCTGTTGCTTGAGCGCAATTAAATTTGCAGTTTACACATTTAATTGGATTACGAGCACTTACCTCCTTGCAATTTTCAAAGATTCATCCAATTCGCTTAATAGGATGGTACTATAAAAACAGCTTGCTGGATGTGCTGGAAATTAAAGAAAGTCAAGGATTATTATGTAGATTGAATTGGTTTAAGGAAATTGTGTAAAGAAATTAAGTATTTATGTATCTTATGCTTAATATTTGTGATTTTGGTTTGAAGTACATGGACTTTTCTCGACAGCAACTTATTAAATGACTAAAACGCGTTGGGATTTTTCTTTCTACTACGGATCTTTATTGCCTTTTCTGCATAATATTGTTTTGGGCAGCCACGTGCTGCCTTTTTCAGAACTAACCCTTACTTAACTCTTTCTCTCGGCCAACCTGCATATTACATTGTTTTTTACCAACTACTAATTGATTTGATAAGAGTCGATTTAAATTTCTTTCGTCTTCTTTCAGGATGTATGGGCTCTCGGGTGCGTCGAGGAGATGGTTTATTCGAATTTGTTTCACGAACTTGACGTTCGCGAAGATAATGTTGAGTTCTTCGTCGGCCATGTGTCGAGTAGATATTTCAAGTGTGGTGGTTTCTTCGTTTTTTTTCGAGAAATCCCGTATGTGTTCATCCATCTTTGTTGTAATTAGCCGTTTGGTTTGTCCTATATCGATTTTGGGGCATTCCGGGCAGCTAACCTTGTAAATGCCACTTTTTTCGTTCGTGATGAGTTTGTCTTTTGGATTTCCTAATTTCAGAACCGTGCGAAGAAAATTTGGTGCCCGGGGCGAAGATTTAATCTGGCGCCCCCATATATAAATAAATAGAAGAATATAATGTATACACCATCCCAGCAAAACCACTCTCGGGCTCGGGCAACTAACCGGTTAATTATCTTGTAGCACTACCGGCACACTTTCAGTTAAAAGGTATAGGGGATTATTAAAATAATTAACTTATTTACTTTTCACCGTGTGTGTGGTTTTTTATCTTTATACTTCGGTAGCTGAAGAACATAACAGTCTTTTTCCTTCCAAAGTAAGTACATCTACTGATGATAAAGCGCGAGTTCATTCAAATAAAATACAGGTAAAATACCCAATTTGATACAAAAACATTACTAGTATAATTCCGGATGACAACCCGATAGTTTACCGCATAAATTAACGGAAAATTAATCTAATATACGTATGTATAAAAGTGAAGATTATTTTTGTATGTTTGTCGTGCAAAAACTTTCAAATAACTGGGGCGATTGTCACCAAATTTTCCAGGAGTATATTTGGCGAGCTGGAATAGTTAGTAAGATGGTTAGCAACCATATACAGTAAAACCCCGTTCAACCGAACCCAAGGATGTGGCGTCATTTCGGATAACGAAATTTTTCATAAGTACTTTCGGTAGACCGGGGTGGAAAATAAGGTGGCTCGCGACTCCATAGTGATGCCACATAGAGTAGAACCCCGATTAACTGAACCAAAGAGGGCGGCGTTATTTCACAAAACAAAATTTTTCCCAAGTACTTTCGGGAGACCGGGGAGGATAATAAAGTGGTTCGCGATTCCAGAATGTTACAACATACAGTCGAAATCCGATTACTCGAATCGAGAGGACGTCTGTGGGTGTCTGTGTGTGTCTTCAGCCATTCGGAAGACACTTGAACCATGTTCGTGTTCGAGTTCGTGTTCGACAGTGCGTGGCCAGGCTAACCATACTAAAGAGGCCGACGTCATCTCGGAAACTATTCACCAATTTATTCATCTGTCAATATAAAAATGGACTGTATGTTTGTTCGTTTTTGCGGTCAAACGGCCCGATTGATTTAAATGAAAATTTAACATATCCGTTATGATCCAGAATATAGGATCTAGCGTTTTGAGTTTTTCGATTTGTAACCAACAATCCCGACTCCCACATGTGTGTAAATGAGCGTCATAAAAGTACTCTCCAAAACGATCGAGATTAGTGTCAAGACATTAGTTTCCGGCGTCGTCGCTGAGATGACAGGTGGCACTCCCAAAACTCACCAAACCTCCCCCCCTTCCACCCACTCCACCTGCTAACTGATTGTGCATAAAATGTCCAAAGTGACTAAGGTTAGTGTCGAATCAATAGTATTCGGGTCGTTAAGATGTATGGTGACACTTCCTTTCCCCCACCCCCAATTGAGTGACTGTCAAAGAAGTGACCAAAATTACCGAGATTACCATCAAAGCATTCGTTTTTGGGGTCGCTGAGAAGAATTTCCCTAACCCCTTCTGGGGCGTAGAGCGTCAACTGTTTCATGTGGCCCAGTTGACGTTTCGACGGCATAAACTGGTTTCAGAGAATGTTGCCAGCATGCACCTCCTGCACATCCATGGCCACGAACGTCGTCGTGGATGGGATTCGAACCCGAAACGCCGGCAGTCAAACATGAGGCTGATGCCTAAACACACTACGATACTGGTCACGGACGAAACTATCAAAAACGTATAGTTTTTAGAAAAAATGTGTAACTTTGACAGCTCGTAACTCTTAAGATTAGATTAGATTAGATAATAGCTTTATTGAGTGATAGAAAACAATGTATAAAAACAGGAGGATCTTAATTTAAGAGTTTAGACAAAGTCTGTACATCTATGGTAGGGAGAGTTATTACAAATAAAAGATGGATTTTTAAATCAAATTGGAAGAAGATATTTAGGAAAAAAATAGCTTAAAACATATGGTAGAAATAGAGAATTTACATACTAACTTAAATAACTTACAACTACCTTATATTTATGAACCTAGCGCAAAGAGATCAGTATTTAAGAACTGACAGCCTAAGGAGCAAGGAGCAGGGGGTTGCTTGAGGCCGCAAGGCGATTTAGAAATTTAGCATGAATTATGTTGCAAGTGGTATAGATTTGATCAATGTTTGATAATAAGTGTAGAGTGGGTGGAGTAGTAAAAGGGTTTGTTTAAAATAATCTTCAGGCATTTATTTTGCAGAATTTGTAATTTGCGTTTGTGAGTGAGCGCGCACGTGTTCCAAACAGAGCAGCCATATAATATGATAGGTTGCAATACTGATTTGTAAATTAGGAGTTTGTTAGAGGTGGAAAGTTTGGATTTTCTGTTAATAAAAGCGTAGTTAGCACGAATACTATTCAGAATTTTTGAACTTGTTGTTTCGGTATGTGTCTTAAATGTAAGCTTCGAGTCAAGGTTGAGACCTAGGTATTTTAGATCTTTAGCCCAAGCAATTGCTGAACCTAAAACATTTATTAAAGGGGTCGGTAGGTGTCTCCTAGCTCGTCTTTTAGAGAAGAAAGTTGCTTGGGTTTTCTCGCTGTTGACTTTGATTTTCCATGTAACTCTTAAGATAGATACATAATAAAAAGTTATGTGCAATAAAGTGAAAACTGACCGGAAATATAAAAAAATAAAACTACTGAACCTTTTGCAAGGTAAGGTCACTTTTTCAGACTCTGTTTTCCGGAGTACAGTGGATGGTAAGTAATTTCTTCACAATTATAGCCTTGTTTAGTTCATGTTTATTTATTTTAAGGATCTCAACTGGCAAAAAATATGGCTAGATCTTCGCCTATGTCTTTTTGAAACAAAACTGCTCCTAATGCATTATCTGAGGCACCGGTAGTCAGGATAAACTCGTTGTAAAAATTTGGGTACTGTAGATCTGGTGGGGAGTTTACGGATGTCTTTAAACTTTCAAATGTATCCTGACAGGCTTGATTCCATATGAAATTCTGATTCTTTTTCTTTTTAATTGCTTACAGGCTTGGCTATAGCAGCAAAATCCTTTTGAAGCGTCTGTAATAATAACAGAAAGCAAGGAATCTTCTGACTTCATCGACATTGGTGTGAATGGGGTAATTGTCAACAACCTGACACCTGACATCTGGGTCAGCAGTGGCACCGTTACTTGTAATCAAATGACCCAGGTAAACTACCTCTGATTTTAAGAGGTTGCACTTTACTGGGTTTAGTGTTAAATTAAATCTGAATTAAGTTTGCATTGTGGTGTTTCAATGAACACCCGAATAAAAGCTACTGCTATGGTCAACATGCGCTGAAAACTATTAGATGAGACTTCTAGGCCAAAATAGTCCTGGAAAGACTAAAGGCTAACAAAGAAAAATAAAGAAAGAGGAGGGTGGCTTTCGACCCGAATTTTCCTGTGTCAATCACATTAACACCTTGCGAATCATCACTGAGTAATACGATTCTCCGCTTAACTTGCTTTTCATCGATTTGGAGAAGGCTTTCGATAGTGAGAACCGGGATTCTATATGGGCGGCCTTGCGCAGGAGAGGCATCCCTGAGAAGCTTGTGGCTATTATTAAGGCAACCTATGCCAGCGCGAAATGTCGCGTTCTGCATGAATGTAAGGTGTCGGGGGATTTTGAGATTCGCAGGGGAGTTTAGCAGGGGTGCATCCTCTCTCCGATCCTGTTCCTCATATTGATCGGCGAAGTGTTGAATGCAGCCCTATCGGAACTAGATAGAGGAATTCAATAGACTTTAACATCTTATCTACAACATCTTGACTACGCTGACGACATATGCTCACTCTGTAGGTTAATTAGGGGTAATCCGGGTTAACTTACACACATTTCACAAACAACAAGGGTATGTTGTTGGATATGGATCTGTTTGCAATAGCGGTGAATCTTGAGAGGGAAGGAGGCACGGTCGAAGGATTAATTTCAACAAAAGTAAGGTTCATAGCCTACGAAAAAGAAATCCTACACCTATTGCTATCAATATTAATCAGCAGCCTGTTGAGAAGGCCGAAAATCGTGGTACGGAGCAGGACATCGCTCGTCGTAACAAAGAAGCTAAATGCTCATACGGTATGCTCTCCAAAATCTGGCAGAGCAGATATTTCAGCAGCCAGACCAAGCTTGGCCTGTTTCGCTCCCTGGTACTGTCTGTACTTTTAAAATATATGGGAGCAGCACATGGAAAGTCTAAGTAAAAGTTACTTGGTCGAATTTTAAGGATTTTGATACGCTAGCGAAAATAGGCAGTGGATAGGTGACACATTGCGGAAGGATGATAACTGCATTGCTGGACATGTCATGAAGTAGAACCCAATTGCCAATGAAGGCATACCAAGAGGTTGTCCTAGGAAGTTATAGCGCCGATCTGTGTCGAAAGAGTGTTAATTTCTGGATAAGTCGTGAGGGCAGATGCGTCCCATTCCCCAGAACCGAGTACGATGGCGCGCAGGAATAGTTGTTGGGAGCTGGGAACTCTATACTATTGCACACCTCTATTGAACCTTTTTATACGTATTCTCTGTAACAGAAGTTAGTCGTCATTTTGATCTTCCCTTGAATAAATGAACTGAAAGGAATTATAAGTGTGGTGTTTTTTTCATGTAAGTTTAACAAAGATTATGGGCTCAGGATGAGCTCCGGACTATATCAAATTGAAAAGTTGGCTCTCCAGACCTATGACAGCTGGAAAGTACAAATGCAATCAGTGCTAGTTTACAGTGATTTGCGAGTATACGCCTCTGGCTCGTGTGCCAAGCCAACAACCAACGAAAGTGAAATAGCAACTTGGAAAAATAAGGATGACAAGACTCTAGTAATAATTATCCTTTCTGTGAAGGCATCGCAATTATTACACATTAAACATTGTGTCGCTTCAGCGGCGGCCTGGAAAATATGAGAAGAGGTACATTGCCCATGTGGTCCCGCAAGGAAGGTCACATTGTTCAAACAGCTACTTAACCTTAAAATGGGTGAAAATGGTTGCATTTCATCGCATTTAAACAATTTAGATCGAAAAATGTCACACAGACTAAGCAAAGTTCATCATTTGCTATGCTCCATGACATCGAGTCTCGCTGGGTAGATGGTAGGGTGTGGGCCCTTGACAGTGGATCTACGCCATATACATACATATGTATGTGTTGCAAAAAGCTGCTATCCAGTAAATTTCCCACAATGAAAAGATCTAATTGGATGGAGAAAATTATATTTCGGCTGTCGGCATTTGTGACGTGCAACTGGAAACTGACGATTCGATAATAACTTTGCGCGATGTGGTGTATGCCCCGGACCTAAGAACCATTGTTATTTCGGTGTCTAAGGCAACCGCGAATAATCTCAAAGCAACATTTTCCTAGAAGAGTGTAAGGCTGCGCGCATGTTGGCTCACGTTCGCGTGTCGCGTTCACGTGTTTGCTGTCAAACGGTTTGGGTCTATGGTTTGCAACCAAAGATGCGAATCTGTCAAATTGACAAATGCTCGACTGTTGTCGTATCACCAAACTGAGTTCATTATTGTGTTTTAAAACGGATAATTAGGTAAGAATTGAGTGGCGAAACACTCGACTGTAGTAGGATGTGCATAAGCACATATTTCATACTAAATTATTGGCGTTAACGCACAATAATGAATCCAATTTGGTGATACGACAACAGCCGAGCATTTGCCAAATTGACAGATTCGTGTCTTTGGTTGAAAACCATAGACTCACACCGTTTGACATAAAACACGTGAACGCGACACACGAACGTGTGCCAACTTACGCGCAGCCTTAGTGTGAGGAATTCCGATGAAAACGAAATACTTCGAGGTAAACATTACGGCGGCGGTTTGTTTATTTTCCAAATATGTCGTGAAAAGTCATATTCGTTTGCTTTTGGAACTGCTTCGCCAAATTTTATTGACTGGCATCGACGTTATGGCTATTTAAATGCCAATTCTTTAGGGCAAGTACAAGTAAAAAACCAAGGGATGGTGCGTGGTCTCGAGTTAGTAAACTTTCAGGAAACAATTCAGTGTGAGACGTCTTTTAAGGCAAGAATTACAAAGTTACAAAAGAAAATATTCGAACAATAGAAGCGCGGGTGGACTGGACTTGATCCACAGTGACATATATGGTCCAATGCGATTAAAGTCTCTTGACGGATTTAGATATTTCGCGTTATTTATCGATGATCACAGGCAGCCGTCAAATATGCATATATTTTCTAAAAGCGAAAAACGAAGTATTCGATGCATTTAAACCTTTAAAGCACGTGTAGAACGCGAAACGTCAAGAAAATCTTCCGCAAATGCTCTAGGGAGAAGCGTTAACGTTGAATACATCTGTATACTTGAGGAATCGTTCTCCAACCAAACATTGGAAAACGTCACACCACATGAAGTGTGGACAGGAAGAAAGCAATCTGTTTCTCATTTTCGACCTTTTAGTTTCAAGGCAGTTATTTATATTGGATAAACGCCCTAACAAAGGCAAGTTTAGTGCCAAAGGAATTGAGTGTTGTTTGTTGGCTATTCCAAGGAATCCAAAGCGTTTCGCCTGTATCAGCGCAACTCCAACAAAATTCTTAGAAGCAGAGACGTAAAAATCCTGGAATTCGAAGAATCAGATTCAAGGAGCCGATCCGATCCGGCTTTAGTACACTGCTTTGAGGTCCCGGCGCAGTAGAATGAGATAGGAGACGTCAACACTCAAGTAAACGAAAAGGAGAATCAACCAAACATAGCACCTGAAGCGGATAGCGATAATTCGAAACCAAAGTTTACCATGCAATTACGACCGCGTATGCAAAGTACAATCGATTTAAATCTTATGTACATATACTTTGGATCCAATTAGTGTCAATTATGCAATCAATCGTGAGGATAATGAAAAGTGGTTGGTATGTGGTTATGACATAATAACAGAAGTAAACACGTTGACATACGGTATCATTACATTAGGCATTTATATGATAAAGGAATTGTAAATTTAGTATGTATATCTTCCATCTTCTGATAACGTAGCTGATATTTTGACGAAAATTAAAGTAAATTAAAACATGCAATTAGGAATTGAACTAAATTGTTAAATTACTTGAATAATTGTCAAACATACTACGTTAAATTAAATTGTTAATTGCGACTCTTAGGACACCTAAGGAAGCAACCCTTCTCCTAAGACTGGATATGTAGGCTTGTAACCTGCGTACCTGAAATCAATTTACACCCGAGACTTTAAACGACCCTCGGGTAACACGGACTGATTCATCGGCAACGACTTTTGGCAACAAACAACGGACCACGATCGGCTTTTGGAACGTTCGAACGATGTGGTGCGAGTGCCGTAGTGCAAGGCTCACTGAAGTCGAACGGGAAATGACCGCATATAACATCCCTGTATTAGGACTGAGCGATCGACTGAGGGATCGACTCGAGTTTATCGCCAAGCTTGCAAACAGTGCTGCCATACTCTGGGAGTGAAAACATTACCTTTCCTAGAATGGCAGGCGTCGGAATTCTGTTGACCAGGGATGCACGCCGATCTTTAATCGATTGGAAGCCCATTTCCGACCATATCATTACAACCAGATCTAAATCCCGGGTAAGAAACATCACAATAATTCAGTGCTTCGCCCGGACTGAACCAGCGGATCAATCGGCTAAGGACGCCTTCTATCACTGAATCGGCGACACCTTCGACAATACTGCCAAAGGTGACATAAAAATTATTATGGAGGATCTCAATGCCAAAAGTTGGGTCTTACAACCTTGGCTTGGAACACCTAATGGGCAATCATGGTCAAGGCAAAATTAACAAAAATGGCGAAATGTTCGTGGAATTCTGCAACTCTCGTCAACTCGTCTTCGGCGGTACCTGTTCAAGCACAAACGATGCTATTTAACAACCTGTGTTCATCCGGATGGCAGAGCAGAAAACCACATTAACCATATAGCCATTTCCAAGATATGGAGGAATTTTTCTTGACAGGTCGAAACTTTTGTGGGCAGATTGGAGCGCGGTAGAAAACCATTCATCAATAACACTACACTAATCGCGGCACGCAAGAGAGTTAGAGATCAAATTAACTCGCAGCCAAAGACTAACTGAGAGCTGAATACCGTTCTCTTCAGAAAGGCGTGGAAAGGAGCGTAAGACGGGACAAACGAAACAACATCAATGCATTAGCGGAGAAGGCAGAGGAAGCGGCTTACCGTGGTGACAGTGGAACCCTTTACAAACTTATCAAGCCATTAACTGGCAAATCTTTTGCACCTGAACATCAAGTGAAAGATGAAGACGGGTCCCTACTGGTCACTGATGAACACCAACTGCGGCAGTTGAGAGAAGACTTTATTGAGGTCCTCAACAACACCTTTGGGCATTTGAGCTCATCCTCACTAGAAGCAGAAAATATTCGGCAAATAGCCAGAGTTGACAGCAGCCCACCATCTAAGCTAGAAGTAACAGTGGCTATTAAATCGATGGAAGCGGGTAACGCCCCAGGGATAGATGGAATTCCGGTGGAACTCTTTAAGGCGGATATCAACGCTACTACGGATATTCTTCTCGCCCTTATCCAAGAGTGTTGGGAAACCCAAACTCTCCCTAAATAATTGAAGAAGGGCGTCATTATTAAGATCACGAAGAAAGGCAACTTAAAGGATTGTAATAGTTGGCGTGGGATTTGCCTCCTCCCAGGAGTCTCCAAACTGATGGCAAGAATAGTCCTAAACCAGATCAAGCATAGATTTGACCGCACACTGAACGATAAAAAGGCTGGTTTTCGCGAGGTCTTTTCATGTAACGACCACATCAACACCCTCCGAAATATTATTGAACAATCCGCAGAATGGAGATCCCCATTACATCTCATGTTCATCGATTTCGAGAAGGTGTCTGACAGCGTTGACCGGAAATACATCTGGAAGGCTTTACGTAGGACAGGTATACCAGATAAAATTATATCCATCATCAAGGAGTCCAATAGGGGAGCCCAATGTCACGTTTTACATTAGAGTAAGCGAGTAAGCTCTCAGATCCCTTTGACGTACATAGCAGAGTGAGACAAGGCTGCATTTTGTCACCTATGTTGTTTTTGATTGCAATTAACGACACACTCTGCAGCGCGCTTTATGAACACCAGAGTAAATGTATTAGATGGAAGTTGTTTGAATACCTTCAACACTTGGATTACGCTGACGATATTTGTCTTCTTTTAAATAGATTGGATTATCTATTTAGTTCAAATGACGGATGCCCTGCACCGTGAAAGTCACAGTGCGCGGTTTAAAATCAATGCTGCCAAAGCTAAGTACTTGAGCTTGGATCCAGGAAGACTGAGGGAAATTTGTGTTTCGGTGCAGACGGTGGAAGAAGTGGACAATTTTCGCTACCTCGGAAGCGTAGTTACAGCAGATTGTGGAGCGGATGCTGATGTACTGTCTCGCATCGATAAGACTCGGGCAGCTTTTTAGGGTTTTGTAGTAAATACAAAACACTTATGAAATCGGTCAAATGTCTGTCTGTCCGTCTATCCATGGAATATCTCACGAACGGCAGAAGCTACATACATGAAATATTGTAGGAATGTGTAGAATTACTATAATTCGCCGGAGAAAGGGAATCGTCGTAATAGTTCAACTTTAAGGGGAGGTCCCCATAGAGGGGAAATGAAGGTCGAAATTTTTTTTTCGTTTGGTACAGGCAAGTGGGGTATCATAGGAAAGGTATCGTCGAGTACATTCCATTTTTGGAATTTTTTTTTTAAATTTGAAGAAATGGGAAAAGAGGGAGAGGGGAAAATATGTCATCCGAGTTTGTCCCCCCCCCCCCTTGCATTTCGAGACCGTTATACTTAGAAATATGAAAATTTGCAGAAAAGCGCCATTTTACTAGCGTAGAAAACCTATATTTCTAGAATTTTGAAATTTTATCAGAAAAGATTAATAATAGTACATTTCTATAGTTGCAGTTAGCACACCCCTGCACCCCTTACGCGCACCCAAGGTCAAAAATATTGATGGCCAATGATAACCAACATCATAGGCAATAATATGTCTAAGTTTCGCGACAATCACGAAATATTTAATAATAGTACATTCATTTAAATTTCGACATTTTGTCACCATCCATACAAAAAATGCACATAACCGGCCTTTGCTACGTACCAGTACTACGCGTACTGCATACTTGAATATTGTTTATTGTTTTTCGTAAAGTGAATTGGAGTTAACCATTTCTGAAAGGGTGGAGATTGGTGGTATAGTAGTGGTAGGGGAGAGAAGTTTAAGGGGGGGGAGGTAGGTGGGTTGCTGCTTTAAGGGAGGTTCCCATAGAGGGGAATACATGAGCTTAAATGAATTACATCGAAATAGAATTTTTTTTGGTTCCAAGGGAATCTTTTTTTTTACATATAAATGCTCATAGAGTTTTGATTGAAAAGAGTAGTGCGACGTACATAAGTGGAAAGGAGATGTGAGGAGGAGAGGAGGATAAAAAAAAAACATTTTTTTTCATCTGATATAGGCAAGTGGGGTATCATGAGAAAGGTACTACAGAGTACATTCCATTTTTGGCGACTTCATCAAATTCGAAGAAAGGGGAAAAGAGGCAGAGGGGAAAATATGAGATCATATTGTAATTTGTCCCACCATTTCGAGACCGTTACACTTAGAAATATGAAAACATACAGGAAAATGGCTTTCAACTAGCACAGAAAACAAAAAAATTATGGAATTTTGATATCTTCTCAAAATAGGTTAATAATAGTATAATAGTTACAGTTAGCACACCCCTGCATTTCTCAAACTCATCCGAGGTCGAAAATATTGATGGCCGACGATAATCAACACCATGTGCAATAATATCTCCAAATTTCGTAATAATCACGTAACATTTAATAGTAGTACATTCATTTAGATTTGGTCATTTTGATATCATCCATACAAAAAATGCACATAACAGGTCTCTTGTACTACATACTACGAGTACAACATACTTGCATATTGTTTTCCGTAGAGCGAATTGGAGTTAAAAGGGTAATAATTGGTAGGAGAGGTGAGAGAAGGGGAAGGGGGGAAGGAGGGAGGGGAGTATGCTCGTGCTGACTCTATTCTCTATAAATATTCAAACAATTTATTTTCAATATTTTTTATGCAAACTTACAATTTGCAATACTCGTATTGTCTTAACATGAATGGTTAAGCATCTCCAAAAGTAGAACAGTTCATCTCCTATTGGCATGGGACACTACAAAACCCTCGGATTGCGGGCGTAGCCCTCTATTTTCCGGTTTCATTTAAATTTGACTCGTTTCTGGCAAAACAACATTTCCAGTCGCACCAAACTCAGGACGTGGAGTTCAACTGTCTCTGGTGACGGCGGCGAACAGGACGAGGTGGAAAGCCGGCGAGGTTAATGCCCTGTACCCCATGGGGTTAACAGGAACCAGAGAGAGATTGAACCTTTTTATACGTATTCTCTGTAACAGAAGTTAGTCGTCATTTTGATCTTGCCTTGAATAAATGAAGTTGTGAATTATAAGTTTGGTGTTTTTCAAGGAAGTTAAACAGTTGTTATGCTATGCCCCACTAGGGGTTAACCCATTAAAGCTTGCCCATAATCCCGTAGCTCGATTTTTTTGAAATTTTGTCAGAAAGCTAATAAGATCCAAAATGTGAAGGATGAGAGGAGATATGAGATGGGTGTTTAAATACCCAACAGGCTTTAACGAGTTCTAAATCTACATGATTTGCATACATTCGCTGCGCCAAAATTGTGTACCGCGGGATACGGGAAAGGTGAGAAAAAGCCAAATAGTGACTTCTTATGTTGTTGTATGATTGTATTCTGTGTTATTTAGATGACAAAATAAAATCATTGGTTTTCATACATCAAGATACTCATTTCCTTAGATTTCATGTACATTTTATTAATACCAAAGCCTGTTGGGTATTTAAATACCCAAAGGAGTAAATTACGTCTGGAACTCCAACAAACAATTCTACCATGATTTTTTTCTTTTTATTAGATAAAAGACACTTGAAGATAATCAGTTCTAGCAAAGTTATATAGAGAAATTAACGCCCATCTCGTGAAGTCCAAAAATTTCTTAATTTTGGACTGGGGAAAACCCTAAGTAGTCCTGATTATTCTTAATTCCTTCTAAGGAAGTATTTGTGGCACTATCCTTAATCTAAGTTATACAAAAGAAATTAAAGTGAAATTTCTAGCCTATAATGAGAAATACCTATTTGAATGCACCGTTGTTTTATGGGTATTTAAATACCCATTTGGCATTAATGGGTTAAGGCAAAGAAGTAGTAGTAATAAAGCATATTAATTTCTGAGTTTTGTTCGATCCTTCCTACAAGCGGACACCTCCCATAGCCGGCAAAAAGACAGGCGCCGATTGTGTCCGGCTATGAGGGTTTCACTGTACACGTATAAATGTATAGGCATGCCACAAAAATACTCTTAAGCGGAGTACCCTTCGGTTGACATTTATATTTCAGAATACTTAAAAGATTTCGTACCCTTAACCAGCAGTAACAAATTAGATCTAGAAAAACACTTGCCTCCCACTTTCCTTCAAACATAAGAATGGTCGTCTTGGTAAGACTTGAACGTAATGCGCCCACGTTTTAATTTTATCAAATTATCGTTACAGGGTCCAATTTCCTAGGATACAATCAAATACCATTGAATTTAATTGAATTCCACTGCAATAATTACATCATCATAGACCAAGAGGCGACTGTCGTAAAAGTGTGGTGTCCGAACTGTCGGGATTTGGTATTATTAAAAGAAGCACATAATAATGTTGAATAAGAAATCGTTGGTCGGCCGAAGCAAAACTTGACCATTAATACACAATTAACCTAATTATCTAGGAAATTAAGGGGCCAAAATGCGGTGTCCGAACTGTCGGATCAAACCTTTTCTATTCGAAAGACAAAGTTGCTCTCATGTCAAAAACGCCGGTCGGCCGAGCCGCATCCTGTCGGAAGTGCTCGGCCGACCACTTTGAAAGTACCAATTTTTGTGGTCTAGCACCGGTGTCCGAACTGTCGGATCGAACCTTTTCTATTCGAAAGACAAACTTGCTCTCATGTCAAAAATGCCGGTCGGCCAAGCCGCATCCTGTCGGAAGTCCTCGGCCGACCACTTTGAAAGTACTAATTTTTGTGGTCTAGCACCGGTGTCCGAACTGTCGGATCGAACCTTTTCTATTCGAAAGACAAACTTGCTCTCATGTCAAAAACCCCGGTCGGCCGAGCCGCATCCTGTCGGAAGTGCTCGGCCGACCACTTTGAAAGTACCGATTTTTGTGGTCTAGCACCGGTGTCCGAACTGTCGGATCGAACCTTTTCTATTCGAAAGACAAACTTGCTCTCATGTCAAAAACCCCGGTCGGCCGAGCCGCATCCTGTCGGAAGTCCTCGGCCGACCACTTTGAAAGTACCGATTTTTGTGGTCTAGCACCGGTGTCCGAACTGTCGGATCGAACCTTTTCTATTCGAAAGACAAACTTGCTCTCATGTCAAAAACCCCGGTCGGCCGAGCCGCATCCTGTCGGAAGTGCTCGGCCGACCACTTTGAAAGTACCGATTTTTGTGGTCTAGCACCGGTGTCCGAACTGTCGGATCGAACCTTTTCTATTCGAAAGACAAACTTGTTCTCATGTCAAAAACCCTGGTCGGCCGAGCCGCATCCTGTCGGAAGTCCTCGGCCGACCACTTTGAAAGTACCGATTTTTGTGGTCCAGCACCGGTGTCCGAACTGTCGGATCAAACCTTTTCTATTCAAAAGACAAACTTGTTTTCATGTCAAATACCCCATTCGGCCAAGCCACAGCCTGGCCCAAGTGTTCGGCCCACCAATTTAAAAGTACCGATTTTTGAGGTCTAGCACCGGTGTAAGAACTGTTGGATCGAACTTTTTTATTCGAAAGACAAAAAAAATTGCTTTTAAATAAATTAAAAAATCAAATACCCTAGACCTAGGCATGATACAATGTAGACCTGGGTTACAACTTGTGATGGTATTAACACTAAAAATTTGCAACAGCTGGTTTACGAAGGAGGAAAGTAGGCTTTGTTTTGAATGAAGGGAGCTCCTTTTACCTCAACTAAATGGAAGTCCCGTGTGAAGTCTGCACGCCAAAAATCAACTCTCTAGGAATACTAATACGGGGCAATTTCTAAGGTAAGTACCCTTGCTTTCCAACTGATCGATCTCATTTTTACTACAGAATATATGTATGACCCACTCTAGAGTAATCTACCAAAGTTCGAGTTTTTTTACGTTTATTCGATCTTGAGTTATACGATACGATGCGTTTAATTATTTTGGATATGTGATATTTGATATACCTATCTACCAACTAGACTACACTGCTAACAAGGTTCCGGGTTTGCATGAAATATATAGGATCCTACATTCGCGGAACATTCATTTCGGACTATCAGTCGTTTTTCGGTTTACCACTGGCTATAAATTTATGGAGCAGCCATAAATTTAGGTAAACATGCGATATTTGTAAATCTCAAGCACATCGAGACCATTATCCAAGTCCCGGAATGTCTCAACTCAATAATCTTCTGAGTTTAAGGCCGAACATACTGCAAAACCTGTGCACTGTTTGCTTATCTTCCAACTTTCTGTCCAGAAACCTTCAATTTCAAGAAAATGGTCCTTTTTTACGATTAGAAAAAAATAGATTTGTGAAACATGACGAAAATTACGACATATTTGTCACGTTTATACAGTGGAACTAAAAGGTGTATTAACTAGATCCTAATAGGGTTAATACGCCCGACAAAACCAACCGTCAACAATGAAATAGCAAACCTAATCCAAATTTTTTTGTCCAGTGCGGCATCGCAAGTTGAGCTAAAAGTTAGTCCAACTAATCCGATACGTTCACATCGTGGTGAGTTAGCTAGGATTATAGTTAATACTGAAACATAGACCCGCGATATAAACGTAGTGATGCTCCGTTTAAAAAATTAATTACAGGAAAAATCTTAATAGAAGAGGCCTGCCACAAAGCAATATTTTCTTCAATATATTGAACAAAAATTTGAAGACCAAATTATTGTTCAATAAATTTCTAGGGTGAATATGATTATTTTTCAATAAAAGAGCTCTTCGAAATATTGAATGTTCGGGATTATATTTTGTCCTTTAGCTAAGAGGGCGTATTACGACATATTCCAACTGGCAATTTTACTTAACACTACTTAATTACTTGTAGGAATTTCTTTTGTTTGTCAGTTCACCCTGGTCTTTGACCAAGCCAATTTCTTTTCATGAAAATTGAAACAGACTCTAATCCACTATACCGAAATTGGTGGTAGGTAGTCAGGGCGGGACTTCATACCCGAACCCACTCTCGAATTGAAGCGTCCGGAAGTCGTCCATCGTCAGCCATGTGTCCTTCACACAATACCACCTCTCGCTACGCATATCCTATAAGAATGTGTCTATCTATCTTGAAAATGTCCTGCTACAAAAGCGAACCGGGGAAATTCATCTGACAACTTTCTCGCTCGATACATCATTTACGGGCTCCTGTATGAGATGGAGCGTCCTGTTATTTGCGAAATTAGAAGGCGAGGACGACAACAACAACACTTCTTTTGCGCCATATGATACGCATGAGACGTTTTGTCCTGAGATATTTCGATTTTCCCAAAAAATGTTTACCTTTTTGGAATTAATCGTGTGGATATTTTTGGGTTTGATGGAAATTGACGTTTGGCACATCTTTTACACTTTCGCCAAATGGATATACGAGTATGTGTACGGATGAGATTCGTATCGTTATTGTATCTTTTCTGTGAAAGTAAAGTATCATTCAACTTTTGTTATATCTATCATAGAGTCTTTGGCGTCATCCCGGAAAATCGGAAAGGAATTCATGAAAAGAGGCACGTAATGAATACTGGGCTCCATCCTCCCGGTTGGATAAAGGGAACAGAGCGTATTTATACATATGGAGATGAGAACACAAGAGATAACATTGCGGTAACATTTTCGAAAATCTAATTACATTAATTAGTTCCCTTCACAGAGTTCAGAAGGGGATAAATGTTTTATTGCGAAGTAATCATAGAGTAACTGAATTATACATTACTCGCGTATTAACGTTGTTGAAAAGTATTTTTGGTGATTCGTTTGAACATACTCATTTTATGCATGTTCCACTTTGATTTATTCGGACTCTATAACGGTAATGAATGAATATCTGTCAATTAATTTTGACAGGGACTACCTTAACTCCTAGTGGGGAATAGCAGAGATTGCCCTAAAATGATTTTTCCACAGAAGTTTTTTGTCGAGGATGACAATTAGGTATTTGGCCTTGTCTGCCAAGAGTACTGGGGAGTTGTACATTAAAGGGCACCTGATATCTCTGGTCTTTCTTTTATTAGACAATGGAATGACAACGGTCTTGGATGGGACTCCATCGTTTTATATACTGACGGATCGAAAACGAATGCTGGGGTGAGAGTCGGTGTCTTTTCGGAGACGTTGAAGATAAGTTTGTCTTCCCGTATACACGATCATTGCAGCGCGCTGCAGGCAGAAATTTTGGCGATTTCAGAAGCTCTTGCCTGGCTGGGATATAATGTCACAATTGGTAAGAAACTCCCTATTTACACTGACAGTCAGGCTGCAATTCGATCACTTGAATCTGCTCTGTCGACAGCGCCAACAGTTATGAACTGTCGATCGCTTTTTATTGAGATGGCGCGTTACATTTAAATCGCATTGTGCTCGATTCTCAGCCACAGTGCTTACTCTGGTTATTGTGTGGCTGATGAGATTGCTCGGGCTGGGACGACTGGGGCAATGGAGCATGGTCGTTGGGACATTGGAGTGCCTTTTGTAAACTGCAAGCGAATTCTCAACTGCAACGCGAAAAATTAACCGAGCCCTAGATGAACTGAGGACCGTACATGTCAAACCATAAAGAGGCGGATCTTGTTGGGAAACTCTTTCTTCCTTTATATGGAAGAGCTAAGGGGCGTAGGCCCGCTCAGGATTAATCGGTTAATTGCCAGCTCTGGCTGGTTCAATGAATAGTAATTTCAATGGGATAGGTTTTTATCCTGATAGGTATCACAACGGGCCCTTTGGTGGCCTATGTGTGCTGCGTCATCCGCGGCAGTCTTTTAACTTAACCAATGATGGCATAACTACTACCTAGGATTAAATTTCAAAGTGATAGCCGCCTGTCTGTTATCAGGCCAAAGTTTGTCAATTAGGAGATTCGGTGAGACGACTACGTTAGCTTCCGGAAAGGCGACCTCCAAATCAGTTTCTGCAGTGCCGGGGCAAGGCGTCGAAAAGGAACTGTCAAAAATCTCCAAAGCAAAAATATCCCGAAACAAAAAATCTCCAAAAACACAAAATCACAAATATATGTATAATCCCCCAAATAAAAAAATTTCCTAGCAAATTCCCAAAAGACCACAAAAATCTGAAAATTTGACGTTTCAATTTTCTATGATATTAAAATAGGGCAAGATTTTACATTCCGGCGGCACGGAAAGTAAAATCTCAATTTTCAATAAATTGCAGCCTGAAACCAACGAATCTGAAGTATTTTACGTGAATCCATCATTGTCTAAAAAGTGTAAGAGAACATGTTAGGCTGTATACAATAATAGGTTTGAGAGCTTCCCACAGTGATGTAGTCTTTCTCCCGCTCTCGCTCCGTTTCCTAATATACCTGGCAAGCTCATCGGCTTACTTATTGCCTGCAATGTCAAAGTGTCCAGGGATCTAGTATATTGTGAGGATATATGTGGCTCCAACGATGTTAAGGATATTTTGACAAGACTGCACTAGCCTTAAGTATATCGATGTACTAGTCAGCGCCATGATATCCGCTTGACTATCAGTGAAAATTTCTATGTTGATGTTACCTGTTCCTTGGCATCGCCGCGCACAGGCTTCAATGATATGAACTTCCACTAGGAAGGCAGTGGGGAAATTTCCCAAAGGGATGAGAATTCTGTGTCCTAGGCCGACAATGCCCGCACCCTATCGCGCATCCGTTTTGGAGCTATCCGTGAAAATTTTTATTGTGTTGCGATGGAGACATGTGTAGGACTCCGTCCACCGTTCTCTATTCCACACAGTTGACTGGAAGAAATGCACGAAGCATAGATTCCTGATTAGCTGGTTAGATACTATTATAATACTTTTCCTTAACCCCTAGGGCATAGTGCGTCATTACAGGCTTTAAGCCTTGCTTATTGCGGAAGATCAAGCGAAGCCTCAAAGGCAGCAGTAGCATCCCGTTATTGTGCGGCATGGAAGCCTTTATATTTTGGCGAGAGTGCTCCTGTCGGCTGAGGAGGTGTTACGCCGATTCTTGGGCAGCTGTCCGACCAACCGCGGAGACGAGCCGTGGGCGCCACGCGCTTTCAATACTCAGCTGCTTGACTATTCCAATCGTGGGAAGCGCGAAATCACGACTGCACTTAGTCGAACTGGACGCAAACCTAAAGTGAATAAACTCACAACCGAATAACTACAATATTTCTCGAACATCTAATTAACCGCGTCACACGTTCTTCACAATATCAATCTATTTTATTTTCCTTGCAATATATTTCACTCTATGCACTTATCTCCTAATTTTCAACACACACGAGCCGACCCTCTAATTACTTTACATAAAAACTAACTTATCCTAATTAACCAATACTCACTACAACCATAATGCCCACCTAGGTAGCGGTTACTTCCCCTTAATTGTCTTGATGGTAGTACTTAACTTTGCACTAATTCTGTCCTCGCAATTCTGCTACAGCTGACTCACGCTCTTTACTTCAAGTTGTCTACTATTACTACCCAAGATCTCTTGTTGATTCGAAAATTCCACTCTCCGTTCTTAGCCCTCCAAATTTCTAAGAACTTCTCCTTCACTTCCAGGATTCTCGTCTTTTTCCAATTAAAGAAAATCGAACAAAGAGGGTGCCGTTTTCACTCAGGGCCCTTAAATAGCTTTCTATACCAACGGATATTTCTCGATCAGTTAGTGAGTACGAGAATTCGTCTGCCCTAGCACATCACGGATGAATCGGTAATGCAGTATATGTCATACCGAAACTGACAGTTCACCGCCATTATTTGTTTATTTTTCGCTGTTTGCATCGATCGAAAGCCGACACCACCAGTTTAGATAAGTATTAAATTCATATCTTTATCATTTATCGCTTGATACTTTGTGATCTCTTCTTTCATTTCGCAGGTTCATCTGTACACTCGAGGCGCATCATCCTTCAGCTTCGCTCGACGGATTCGGATGTAAAGGTAAGTACTTCGCCATCCCCTACTGACCGCCAAAACTACAACTTCTTCCCTAAATTGCAGGTTACACCTTTAATCACGGAATTGGATTCTTCACCGGCACGGAAAAAACCTTACGCTACATTACCCCTCCTCTGACACGGAAGTCGTCCTCGACTTTCATTAATCTCTTTTCAAGTCCTTTACGTACGTCGGGGCGACCGGTAGCGCAGTTTGTTGAGGCGTCAGTCTCATGTTTGACTACCGGCGTTTCGGGCTCGAATCCCGTCCACGACGACTTTCATGGCCATGGATGTGCAGGAGGTGCATGCTGGCAACTGCATTCACTGAAACTAGTTTATGCCAACGAAACGTCAACTGGGCCACATGGAACAGTTGACGCGCTATGTCCCACAAGGGGTTAGGGCAATTGAGTTAGTTAAGTCCTTTACGTGCCACACGCCCGCCGATTTTCCCGAATGATTTCGTAGTTTATACGAACAAGAAGTAACTTTCTTAACTGCCGTCAGGGGTCCCTTATACTTTGGTGATAATTTGGCTGCTACAAAGTTAACTGCATCTGATTGGGCAAAATTCCTCCTCCATACCTTCTCGCCTATACTAGATTAGATTGTACTCTCCCTTTTCTACGATTATAATACTTAGCCCCTCTTCCATTTGCTTTCACAATTCGTTTGCCAACATCCTCTATCATAGCATACCTGATCTGTTTTACGGTGTCTATTTGAATAGCCTCTTCATTCCTGACAATGTTAATTCACGCCCAAACAGAATAAAATACGGAGTTAGTTTAGTGGTTTCGCCTTGAGGACTACAGTACGTAGTCCTCAAGGCGCACGCAGCCTTCGGAAGACACTCATCCCACCGCCTCTGATTATCACCTACCAGCGATCGTATCACTGTCTCCGCAGTGTGGTTCATCTTTCCACAGGATTAGCTTGAGGATGGTAATAATGTGTGAGTACATGTGTAACTTCATACGACCCTAACAACTTCTTAAATCCTTTGCTAACGAATTGTACCCCGTTAACAGTAATAATATTTTTGGGGTACACCGAACATGAGGAACAACTCCTCTTCCAACTTTCTAACTACTTGTGATGCAGTGGCTGACCGAATCGGATATAACAACGAGAATTTACTAAAATAGTCTACGGCGGCTAAAATATACTTGAAACCTCTATTGGACCGAGGAAGCGAACCAATTATTATAAATCTACACTCACCAGTTTCTAAGGTGTCCTGAGATAAACCCATTTTAACTCTTACGTTCCACCTTACTAGTTAGCATTGCATACTTCGCACTGCTTCACAAAAGATTGCACTTCCGACCGCATTCTCGGCCAGAAATATTCCTGGGCCTCACGACGATATTTTTTCTATCCCCGAATGTACCGTAGGCAAAGACCTTTTCCATAGTCCTCCGCGTGGGCGCCCCCTGGTAACGGCAGTGTATCAAATCCCTGACGGCCAATGTCTTAGCGATAAGACAGTTTGGAAAAGGCAGATAGCTGTAGCCTGAATGGCTGACGAACACCTAAGCGTCTCAGGTTTAGTAGGATGGAATGACTTGCGTAGTTGGACCTGCAACATAGTTGTGTGGGATCCAGCACGTTTATTAAACCATCTGAAGCAGCTATCTCCGAGGCCATCCCCTGAATGGGGTTAAGCGACGTGCTGACAACTCGTCCTTGCAAAAACCACTCCATGTCAAGAAACCTGGAACAAAAGCCTCGGATTGGACGGATCAACAACGACAACCACGCAAACGACTACAGGATTATTCTTTCGAATCCTGGAATGTACGCTCCCTGAACAAAACGGGGGCCGAAAAGGCCCTCCTCCAACAGGTCGAAAAGTACAAATTGAGCATAACTGCAGTCCAGGAAACAAATTGGCTTGGCAGCGAGATTAATGACAAGAAATCGCACACAATTTTTACAAGTGGAAAACCATCGGGCCGCAAGGAGTTTGGAGTAGCATTTATAGTGAACAATCGCCTCAAACCGCATATTACTGACTTCAAACCCTTAAATGAACGGCTGTATGCGATTCGCATCAAAACTCGATTCATCAATCTCTGGCTCATCAATGTGCATGCCCCCACTGAAGTTAAAGAAGACGCAGTAAAAGACGAGTTCTACGCCCGCCTTGAAACTCTCTTCGATTCACTTCCAACAAACGACGTCAAATTGCTGCTGGGAGACTTTAACGCAAAAGTCGGAAATGAAAGTTGGCACCGGGGGACCACTGGAGGCCACAGCCTCCATGAAGAATGTAACGATAACGGCCAGCGACTTATCGACTTCGCCTGCAGCAGGAATCTAGTCGTAAGCTCTACGTGTTTCCCGCATCGACGCATTCACAAGCAGACCTGGAAGTCTCCAGACGCACATACCGTCAACCAAATTGACCACGTCTTCATTTGCAGGAGATGGTCTAGTGTCATGGATGTCCGCTCCTATCGAGGAGCAAACTGCTACTCAGATCATCACTTGGTGAAGACGACCTACAGATGTAGAATTTCCTCAGTGCACCAATCAAGAATCAGCCCTCCCAAAATCTTTGCGGTTGATTAGCTTTTGAGTTATGCTACAGCGGTAGCGTATACTACCGCCCTTGAGGAAAAATTATCACTTATGCTACACAACATCAGCAACACAGGCGTCCATGGGTTCTGGGAAGAACTTAAGGGTACCATCAAAGATGTCGCAGAGAAGGTCGTGGGATATAAAGCCCGGCGAGCGCGAAATGACTGGTTCGACGAAGAATGCAAAAATTCACTTGACCCGAAAAACGAGGCCTACAGACAATGGATCCAACGAGGAACCAGAGCCAGAAGAGAAAAATATGACGAGCTACGGCGAATATCGAATAGAATAATTAGACGTAGGAAACGTAAATACTTTGACGAGCAGTTGCTGAACATAAACGTAAACTTAGCTAATAGGAACACCAGACATGCGTACCAACTAGTAAATACAATTAAGAACGGCTACCAACCCAAGACTAGCCTTTGTAAGGACAAGGATGGAAACTTCATCAGCGACACCGATGGTATTAACAAACGATGGGCCTCTTATTTTGAAGAGCTTCTAAACCGACCATCTAACATCCCCACACAGGAAGCTCTCGACGATATTGTTGATCATGGCCCACCCATTCAACCCCCGACAGTGGAGGAAGTTGATCTCGCCTTGCGGTCACTAAAACGAAATAAAGCGCCGGGCGCTGACGAGATTCAAGCTGAACTGCTAAAATTCGGTGGAACGAGTCTAGTTGATGCCATATATCAATACTCCTGCGAGTATGGGAGAACGAGGAGATCCCAGACGATTGGCGCAGAAGCATCATCTGTCCAATTTATAAAAAGGGAGATAAACTGCGGTGTGAGAATAACAGGGACATCTCACTAGTTTGTACGTCCTATAAAATTTTGACCAAAATTCTGGAAAATAGAATAAAACCGTAAGCAGAACGATTCATTGGCGAATATCAAAGCGGTTTCAGACCTGGTCGCTCCACAACCGATCAGCTCTTCTCAGTCAAACTGATACTCCAGAGGTGCTGGGAATACAACGTAAACGTATACCAAATCTTTGTCGACTTCAAGCAGGCATACGACAGTATCGATCGTGGAGTACTGTACAACATCATGCTGTATTTTGGTATACCAGCAAAATTATTGCGACTGACAAAGATGACGATGACCAACTCCGTCTCACAAATCAGGATATAGAATTGACTTACTGATCTATTTGAAACACGCACTGGTTTGAAACAGGGCGATGGACTGGCACCGACTCTCTTCAACCTAGCATTGGAATACGTTGTTCGGGCCATGAATATGGACAACAGCAAGACGCTACTCATCAAGTCGACACAATTAGCAGCGTACGCCGACGACATCAACATCATGTCCCGAAGATTGGCTGACGCAGAAGAACTTCTGCATACGCTAGATACCGCTGCAAAGGAAGTTGGATTACGTATTAACGAGGGTAAAACTAAAATAATGATGCAATCGGTGACAAGGACACCTGCACAACCGAGCATCAATGTGGGGGACCTCAACATCGAGTTCGTGAACAACTTCATTTACCTGGGTTGCAACCTGTCAAGGGACGCCAACGAAACTGACGAAATCAAGCGACGGATACAGTTAGCTAATAAGACTTTTTTCTCGGTTCTCCCCATAATGAAATCGAAACATGTGCACAGAAACACGAAACTCCGCGTGTACAAAACCATTATACGAACAGTGCTATGCTATGGCTGCGAAGCATGGACGATAACTCAAGCCTCCGAAAACATGCTAGACACTTTTGAATGTAAGGTTCTACGGCGAATTTTCGGGGCTGTTTGCGATCGAGATGGATGGCGCATCCGGTACAACCATGAGTTGTATGAAATGTACGATGAGCTGCAAGTCTCGAAAATCGTCAAACTACAACGACTTCAATGGGCAGGGCATGTACAAAGAATGGACGATGATCGCATGCCTAAGAGAGTAATGAATGCAGAACGAGTCGACGAGCGAGACTGCGAGGACGACCGAGATCTCGTTGGGAGAGCTCAGTAGGTGTGGACGCGGCGCAGCTGCTGGGCTCCCAAAATTGGAGGACGCGGTCACGTGACCGAGATAATTGGAGGACAATGATCCAGGCGGCCAAGGCCCGACGTCGGGCTGTCGCGCCACGATGATGATGAATGTGCCGTATACTCATTATGAATCTTGGCAATAGTCTCTGCCCGTTGTTTCTTTGGAACTGCCAGTCGTCACGCCTCATCTCCATTCAATCCCATGTAATTTACTGGTACCTGCTTGTACAACCTGTTGCTATCTATTCTCCAACCCGGATAGCTGTCAGGACTCTTTTAATAATGTGATAAGCAAATAAGATAAACCCACTGAGTTCAACACCAATGCCGACGGTGAAGCGGAGTGGTAAACCCTAACAGTCAGTGCCAAAAAAAAAACTGAAATTTCAAAAAGAATCAATAAAAGCCATGTACAGCAAAGTGGTGGCAAGTATCAAACTATAGGCGTGTTTTTTGCGTAACCGTGTAGGGTCCCTGCCCTGGTTGCGGAAAAAAACGCTCTAGGGTAGCATCCAGGTTTATTCCCAATCGTGAAGTTGTCTATAGGTACACTGACGTCGAGTGGTGCGCCTCATATGTGGTGAAAATAAATTGCAAATTCGGATAATACAATACGATATGATTACCGGATCGTTTATTTATTGCGACGTCGGACGTTTATAAACTCGACGTACCGCTCTAACTTGACAAACATCATTCAAACGAGTTATTTATCAGTGACAGCTACAAATGCAACTCTATCCAAATGGGTCGCGAGTTCGATTCACAGCAAATTCTTATTTTTATACCCTTCACGGATGTGATAGGGTATATTAACTTTGTCATGAAGTTTGCAACGCAGAGAAGGAAGCATCTCCGACCATATGAACTATATATATTCTTGGTCAGTATGATGAGATGAGCCGATTAAGCTTTGTCCGTCTGTCTGTCTGTCTGGTTCTATGCAAACTAGTCCCTTTTTAAGCTATCGAGCTGAAATTTTGTACAAAGCTTTCTTTCTATTGCACGCAGTAAATATGTCGGAACCAATGGAATCGGATCACTACGTCATATAGCTGCTATAGGAACGACCGGTCCAAAAATTCGTCTTTGTGAGAAAAACTTTTTTATTTCTGAAGATATCGTTTTCAGATTTCACACTAATCAATAATATCCTTAATAAAATCATATTCTCGAATTTGGTTGAAATTGGACTACTCTATCACATAGCTGTCATGTCATGTTCCAGAAGCAAGTTTTTGTTAGAAAAACTTTTTTATTTCTCAATATATCATCACGAAATTTTTCAATTTCATATTATTCAACCATATTGACTGCTAAATCACGTTCTTAAATTTGGTTGAAATCGGCCCACTATTTCATATACCTATCATAGGAACAGTGAAATCGGAACAAGTTTTACTACTAATTTCAAAGTAGCAAATGCACCATAACTCACAACGAAGGTATGAAACCCTTCACGCGGATCGTGAAGGGTATCATACCTTCGGCAAGCTAGCCGAAGTCTAGCTTGTTTCCTTTTTATTTTGTTCTATTGATATTTTTAGTAATTCTATTGAAAATAAATTATTTAATAATAGGCATGGGCCTATCAGAGCAAGACGTAATATTAGTTTACCAATGAACTTGGCTGATTGACGAAAACAAAAGCGTGCCAACATCAACATATTAGATTCCACACAACACTAAGGCCATCTACGTGTCATGCATGTGGGACTTATTGAGGGGTTATCGAGTGTAGGTTAGCCACCCTACTAAGCTATCCAGGTTAATATTGTTGGTGTAAAGCGTGTGTTATTTTACCCTACACCCGATAAATTCCCAGAAAACACGCCTGATGTTTCTGCTGTTCAGACCCACCCATCGGCTCTCTGAGTTCAGTGAGTTTTTCCTTTGAACAAAGGCCCGACAATTAAGATATTAATTGCGAGTCATGTGTTGTTTGCTGCTAGAACCCAGTGACCACAGACTGGGTTCAGAAGAGCTTATCGTTTTTATACCCTTCACGGATGTGATAGGGTATATTAACTTTGTCATGAAGTTTGCAACGCACAGAAGGAAGCATCTCCGACCATACAAACCCTTATATTCTTGGTCAGTATGATGAGACGAGTCGATTAAGCTTTGTCCGTCTGTCCGTCTGCCCGTCTGTCTGTCTGTCCGTCTGGCTCTACGCAAACTAGTCCCTCAGTTTTAAAGCTATCGAGTTGAAATTTTGTTCAAAGCCTTCTTTCTATTGCACGCTGTAAATATGTCGGAACCAACGGAATCGGACCACTACGTCATATAGCTGTCATAGGAACGACTGGTCCAAAAATTCGTCTTAGTGAGAAAAACTTTTTTATTTCTAAAGATATCTATCTCAAATTTTGCAAAAAGCCTTCTTTCTATTGCATGCTGTAAATATGTTGGAGCCAATGGAATCAGATCACTAGGTCATATAGCTAGCCGAAGGCTAGCTTGGTTTTGTTGCCTTGACGCCTCCATGGGCATGGACACGTCTACATCTCTTGCATTACTATGCCTGGTTTCCATAGCATATATTTTTTGTATGGTGTAGTTGCTATCATGCGCGTCCCAGCCGCACCACCTTTATACTGACAAGCTCGGAGCGCTGTAGGAGTTCTATTAGTACTCACAGGCAATTTTTGTTCGTGCCAAAGATCGAACCACCTTTACTCTGGATGTATTGTAGGTTCATAAAGCGGTGACCGTGAGCACACGGCCACCGAGCGCGTCATTCGCGTAATATATGTACATTCTCTCAAAAAAGTACCGGGAATCATTAAAAAAGCCTGCCCGACAGGATTGTCAATATTCTTTTTGTCGCTAAGTTGTCACAACTGTCCTCTATACTGTCACGGAGTTTGACAGTCATCTGTTATTTAGTTTGTTTACAGTACTCGATATTGTCAGTGTGTTTTGTGATTTTTGCAATGGACGACATTATCGAACAAAGAATTTGTCTTAAATTAAATTTGTCAACTCCGACCCCACATTCATAAAACGCATTGTAACTGGTAATGAGACATGGGTTGACGAATTTGGCATGCAAACCAGTCAACAAATTTCGGAATGGCGCCTTCCAACTGAGCCGAAACCGAAAAAACCACGTCAAAGTCGATCAAAAGTCTAATGTTGACAGTTTTCTTTTCTTTCTTGCTTTCTTTTCTTTTTAACGTGGTGTCGTGCACTCAGAATTCTTGCCCGAAGGTCAGACAGTTAATAACGAATATTGAGCGTTATACGGCGATTGAGAGAGCGAATTCGTCGAAAAAGGCCATCAAAAGGCATCACGACAATGTACCATCACATAAGGCTATCATTGTGAAGGAATTTCTGACCAAAACTCAACAAATACCATTGAACAACCACCGTATTCACCTGAAATGGCTCCGTCCGACTTTTTTCTCTTCCCGAAACTGAAATTACAACTTCGAGGCACTCGCTTTCAGTCGATAGAGGACATATGTAAAACATAATTCACTGCAAGAACTGTAGTCGATTCCAAAAAATGCGTTTGAAAAATGTTTTGATGATTGGGTTATTCGTTGGCATAAGTGTATCATTTTAGAAGAGGCTTACTTTGAAGGCGATAAAATAAATTTGGATGAAAAATAAACATTTTTTGTTTTATTTACCAATTCCCGGATCTTTTTTTACAGAATGAACAATGCAGTCTCGTTAACCATTAACACATTAGATCCCACTGCAATCCTTAGACGAATTAAAAAAAAATCTTAAACATTTTCATAGCGCGTCAACTATTACATGAGGCTGAGCTGAAGTTTCGTTGACATAAACCAATTTCGGACGATTCACGTTGCCAGCATGCACCTCCTGTTCCCATGTAGCTGCCAACCTGCGAGAAGTCGGGAGATGTTCTGGCTTATTATTACGCCCCGCACCACAGGGGGAAGACAACACAAACATCCATGGCCACGAACGCCCTGGACAGGACTTAACTCGTAGCGACCGTAGTAAGACATGAGACTGATGCCCCTAGACACTGAGCTACCAGTCATCCTTTCTAGGAACGGGTTGTTGGATCCTGATGGTCTAAGTGGCATACGGAAAGTTTTCGAATAGGGACATTAAATCCCGGCACTTAAATTAGAATGTCGTGACCGTAGAACTTCGATCATAAGCCGGTGTCAGTTATGAAAATAAAAAAAAAATACGAAAACCATAAAAAGTTCACGAAAAAAATCCACTCAAACATTTTTTTATTGCCACAATCAATTTCACCATAGCATCGGCTACAAGTTGGAAATTACTTTCACCCTGAAAAACATCCAATACGATTCCATTTCATTCCCTTTCGTGCTTAATTCGTTTTAATAACTCCATTTCCGAAATCCAATAAATTTTCACCCACAGATTAAATTTTCTTTGTGGCATTTTGGTTGGGTGAATGAAAATGATGTACTTGAATTCGTCTTTGCCGTATCCAGGCAAACCCTTCCCTTTGAGGATTTTCACTTGAATTTGCCACGATACCGTCGGCGGCGCAAGGAAGCCATTCGAAAATTTCCACGTTAGAAAAACACCCGAAATCCGTATCATAAAATCGTTTTGAGGGAAAAAGGGTTTGTTCAAGAGCAAATTGTGATGGCACGTGATGTAATAAGACTAAACGTTAACCGGGATAAGATAATAATGGTAGCGAAGTGCAAGTGGTATATCTTAGGATATAATAAAGCCTGAATGGATGACGAAATTGCGGAATCATGGGAAAGCATGTCGGATTATAAGTTAACAGCAACCAACGTATCTGTAAGGTGCGAAAGAAAGAAGGATGATTTTCTTTACAGGTATCAAGTATGAGACGTATAGACATGGATATTTTGCAGCATGGAATAGGAGAGACAGATGTTCCCTTTTCTATATACTATTATTACTATATATATATTTATATGTATATTATATTATACAACAAGGTGGCCCGCGATGATATCGCCAGAACTAGGGCATATTCTACACTCTGTTAGAGGAACAACGCCGCCCGAATAGTCTCTCTATCTTTTACCTTTACGGGGTTATCGCATTTTTTGTTGTTCTTGCCAAAAAGCCAGATTTTCTGGGGAAAACTTTAATTTGCTAACCACTGGGTTATTCAAGTCTAAAATTGACCACATTTTCTGAAACTACGTAAAATTACCTATGAAATGACACCTCCACCGTTGCGAAATTTGTCGTATGTAACTTTCGATGTACAATCGTTCCAATTTTGAAAAAAATTCAAAATCTCTTTTTTCACGGAAAAAACAAACCTATATTTCATCATCATCACGGTACTTTGAACTGAGATGTCAGCAAAAAAAACTCCAAAAGTTAACCCAATGTGTTAGCTTTCCAATGTCATGTACATAAATGTTCAATACTTTTACTTAAAAATTTGCGAATATTACGTCTTAAACCAAAAAAAATTTGGTCTGGCGGTGGAATTTGATTCGGAACAGTGAGCATTTATTCTGTGGAAAATTACTTTACTTTTCTTTACCTTTACTTGTCATAACAAATTGGGTAATTGCTAATTTATTAACCAAATGTAACGGGAATTGTATCAGTTAACTTTAACAAAAAAAAAAAAAAAACAATTTCGTCTCCTGTGTACAGAAGTTAAGGTATTATTTGTGTTTGAAATTTTTCGAGTACACGATTGAAAGGATACTTCTTAGGTATTATTATTACAATTATTTACTTATTAAACTTTTATAGCCGTCTTTTTCTTTGGTATAGTTGATAGAGATGCCTTACGGATAGAGGGCAAAATAACTTTTCCATAGTCCTCCACGTGGGCGCCCCCTGGTAACGGCACTGTGTTAAACCGCTGACGGCCAAGTATTAGCGATAAGACAATTTGGAAAAAGCAAATAGCTGTAGCCTGAATGGCTGACCAACACCTATGCGTCTCAGGTTTAGTAGGATGGAATAACTTGCGTAGTTGGACCTGCAACATAGTTGTGTGAACTCCAGCACGTTTACTTAACCACCTTAAGCAGCTGCCTTCCGAGGCCATCCCCTGAATGGGGTTAAGCAAAGTGCAGATAACTCGTCCTTGTAAAAACCACTCCACGTCAAGAAACCTGGAACAAAAGCCTCGGATTGGACGGATCAACAACGACGACCGCGCAAACAACAAAAGGATTATTCTTTCGGATCCTGGAATGTACGCTCCCTGAACAAACCGGGGGCCGAGAAGGCCCTCCTTCAACAGATCGAAAAGTACAAACTGAGCATTACCTCAGTCCAGGAAACAAACTGGCTTAACAGCGAGATTAATGACAAGAAATCGCACACAATTTTTACAAATGGCAAACAATCGGACCGCAAGGAGTTTGGAGTAGCATTTATAGTAAACAATCACTTCAAGCCGGACATTACTGACTTCAAACCAATAAATAAACGGCAGTGTGCGATTCGCATTAAGACTCGATTCTTCAATCTCTGGCTCATCAATGTGCACGCCCCCACTGAAGTTAAAGAATACGTAGTAAAAGATGAGTTCTACGGCCGCCTTGAGACTCTCTTCCAACAAAAGACGTCAAAATGCAGCTGAGAGACTTTAACGCGAAAGTCGGAAATTAAAGTTGGCACCAGGGCACCACTGGAGGCCACAGTCCCGATGAAAAATGTAATGACAACGGCCAGCGACTTATCGACTTCACCTCCAGTAGGAATATAGTCGTAAGCTGTACGTGTTTGCCGCATCGACGCACTCACAAGCAGACCTGGAAATCTCCAGACACAAATTGATCACGTCCTTATTTGCAGGAGATGGGCCTTTAGTGTCATGGATGTCCGCTCCTATCAAGGAGCAAAGTGCGACATAGATCATCATTTGGTGAAGACGCCCTACAGATGTTGAATTTGCTCAGTGCATCAGTCCAGAATCAGCTCTCCTAAAATATTTGCGGTTGATAAGCTTCTGAGCGATGCCACGGCGGTGGCGTATACTACCGCCTTAGAGGAAAGACTATCTCCTACATAACATCGGCAACACAGGCGTCCATGTGTTCTGGGGATAACTCAAGGATACCATAAGGAATGTCGCTGAGAAAGTCGTGAGATATAAAGCCCGGCGAGCGCGAAATGACTGGTTTGACGAAGAATGCAAAAATTTACTTAACGCGAAAAACGAGGCCTACAGACAATGGATTCAACGAGGAACCAGAGCCAAAAGAGAAAAACATGACGAGCTACGGCGAATATCGAATAGAATAATTAGACGTAAGAAACGTAAATACTTTGACGAGCAGTGGCTCAATATTAATAAAAACCTAGCTAATAGGAACACCAGACAAGCGTAGACACTAGTAAATACCATTAAGAACGGCCAACCCAGGACGAGCATTTGTAAGGACAAGGATGGGAACATCATCAGCGGCACCGATGGCATTAACAAACGATTGGCCCCTTATTTTGAAGAGCTTCTGAACCAACCATCTAACATCCCCACACAAGAAGCTCTCGACGATAATGTTGATCTAGGCCCACCCATACAACCCCCGACAGTAGAGATAGTTAATCTCGCGTTGCGGTCACTAAAACGAAATAAAGCGCCGGGGGCTGACGAGATTCCAGCTGAACTGCTAAAATTCGGTGGAACGAGTCTAGCTAATGCCATACATCAATTACTCCTGCGAGTATGGGAGGACGAGAAGATCCCAGACGACTGGCGCAGAGGCATCATCTGTCCAATTCACAAAAAGGGAGATAAACTGTGGTGTGAGACCTACAGAGGCATATCACTAGTTTGTACGGCCTATAAAATTTTGACGAAAATTCTGGAAAATAGAATCAAACGGTACTTAGAACGAATCATTGGCGAATATCAAAGCGGTTTCAGACCTGGTCACTCCACAATCGATCAGCTCTTCACAGTTAAACTGATACTCCAGAAAAGCTGAGAATACAACGTAAACGTATACCGAATCTTCGTCGACTTCAGGCAGGCATACGACAGTATCGATCGTGGAGTACTGTACAACCTGCAATTTGGTACACCGGAAATATTAGTGCGACTGACCAAGATGACGATGGCCAACTCTGTCTCACAAGTCAGGATCCAGAATAGACTTACTGATCTATTTGAAACACGCACTGGTCTGAAACAGGGCGATGGACTGGCACCGACGCTTTTCAACGTAGTACTGGAATACGCTATTCGGGCTATGAATGTGGACAACAGCATTAAGCTTCGCATACATATGAGCATCTGTGCGCGCACGAACGCTGTGCGCGCACGAATACTGATATGTGTATTCACACATATGAGTATTCGTACTGCTCTTTAGGAGCACTTCACGTGCTCCTAAAGAGCAGCCGCCACTGCTTTAAAGCATCTACTATTTGAAGCGGAACACACTGTATATTAGCAGCTTCCTTTTCGATATCAAGGGTTCTGTTTCCTCCGTCTCTCCATTCCCAGGCAGCCATGCCGTTGTACGCCAATTTTAATAAGGAAATAACATGCTACTAAGTCTTACATGTGAAGAGATTAGAAGAATATGAAAAAAGAAAACTGCCGAAAACCGCAAATACTTCCATCCGACATATTATATGAAGATTTATGGGCCTGAATTAGTATGCGAGAAAAGTCTGAATTATTAGGTCAACCATTCCCTCGTAAATCACATTCCAAGAATGTTCTAGCATTCTTCGATAGAAATCTAAATCGATTTCTCATAAATGTTGGCAGGTTTTCAATCAGTCAGTCCATTTGACGAGCCTGCTAGACCTCTATTAAGCGCTGTCATTAGTTACTTTTCTTGTATAGTTAATTTCGTAGTTTTGTGCCCATCTATGGCTGCATGTGCCTTCCAACTTTCATCATAAGGATGGAAAATTCAGGTCAATTAATGAGTTTTTCCCTTAGCTTTTCGTACTTGATGACATATAACGTGTAATCGGGAGAAAAAAACATAACCACGTCCTTGCTGAAAATCCATGCACGGACTTAGATACATGTATCTGATAAAGGAAAATGCTTGTTAGTGAGATAGTAAATCGTCGGTAATGATACCCATATGTCTGGAACTAACAACCTTTTAAAACCCATGGAAATTTATATTTATAGACAGGATTTCAGGATGTAGAGCGCAGGTTTAATAGAGCTCTTTTTTATATCTTTCTTCGGCTTCCGCTAATGTGAAACTTTTCTCATTTCCCGTGTGAAATGCATCCAATGCAGTCAGTAATCGGATGAGTACTGTTCGGGGAGAAGAACTTTTGAGCTAAAAATATCCTGCGGGAAATGCTATCGATAATGTAAACTTCATTACGTTTTCCTGTAATATACCTATATAATACGGATATAACACTTTTTCTTTTACGACACCGTTCAACGAATTACGAAGTGGCGTATTTGAATGTCATGCTGCGTTGGCAATACTATCATTGATAGTGCCTGAGAATAAATAGGAAGGGACTTAATAAAATAAATAACTGGTGCAACAGTCCAGTTTGAACCATAGCCTCGAGATAAGTTAGTACCATCTCATTTTCTAGATCGTGACGGTATGTCTTGTGCAGAGGTGTGTGATCAGCAACACGCTCAATCGAGTTATTTACCCCATAAATGGGTACTCATTTAACAGCTGAGTGGGCTCATAGTCCGACATGTAAATCCTCTTTTTTATAGAAAACTACCGCATACAGTAGGAATCGAACCGGGCCCAGTGCATAGAAAGCAAACGTACTAGCCTTTGCGCCCTCCCGAAAAGGACTGAAAGAGTTGAATATTTAAATAATGTGAAATTATGAAGAACGCAATTGTATCCAAGTTATTTTTTATATTTGATGAAAAAAGTTGATTTTTTGAATAGAATTAGAATATGCAATTCGAAATACACACATAATTTGAGATGGGTGGATTGGAGGACTTACAGTGTTATGACGGACATGAACAGCCACACTACAGGCACATTCTTCAGTGCAGTAATTCCTTATCTTTCTTTAAATTTAGAAAAAAGTCCAAATGAAAAATCGTGGATACTATACTTGTATCTAGTTTCGAGTCTTGAGAAACGAATGGGCCACCACTAGTCCAAGCATCTTGCTATGGATGAGCGCCCTCCCTTATAGGATTTAGTCGGCATAACGCTATGCCATTCCACCCTTATTGTTGATAATTACTTTGATCTGTCTAGGGTCATGCGCCCTTCCAGCTGTGCCAGTTAGTACGATTTTCAGCTTCCGATTTTACGACCTCAAAAGTGTTCTAGAACAATATTTTAAGACTTTCGAAAATCTAAAATACGACTTACGATTTTCTAAATCTGTTCCAAAAAATTTATATACTTCACAAAATTCTACACTTAGCTGGGTAAAATTTAATATGAAAATTCTCGTACCGCAGTTTCTCTGTTGATTCTTGCCTAGAGAGTGGAAGGGTCTGAAAAAATCGCCAGGTTTGCATTGAAGGGAATAGGAAGGATGGAAAACATGCACACTGGCTGCGCTCCAAAAATCAACTGTAACTCGACAACCGCCTATTGGAGAAAACTCTACTTGATCTCAAACTGTTCAGGTTATTGTCCTCTACTTAAAGGACATTGACATGTTGGGATAGCACTGCCCCCAACCCAAAGTCTGAAGCGTCGGTTTGAAGTATAAATGGTAAACTGTTGTCTGGACAACTCAACACTGGGGCAGTAATGAGTTTTTCTTCTGTCTTCTGAAATACAGTTTCACATTCTTCTGTCCACACAAATTTCTTATTCTTTTTGGTTAAATCGGTCAAGGGGGCTATCATCGTCGCATAGTTTGGTATGAAGCGACGATACCAAGAGACCATGCCTAAAAATTGTCGAGCTTCTTTAACATTTACCGGGATTGGTATCTTCACTACGCCTAACACCTTCTCAGGATCTACAATACATTAAGTCCTTGTTCATTAACTACATAACCTAAATATTTGAGTTGTGGTCGACAGAACTCACATTTTTCTTTTGATACTTTTAGGCCTGCCTGCCGGAGTCGTGAGAAGACTTCTTCCGGCACTTTCATCAAAAGTTTGAGTGGCGACTACAATATCATCTAAGTACGTAAATACATGAGGTTCCATATCGGGTCCCAACACTCTGGCGATGAGCCTCTGCCACGTCGCCGGCGCATTCTGCAACCCAAATGGCATTCGCGTAAATTGAAAAAGGTCCCAATGTGACACTGTGAGGGCGGTATACTGTTTAGAGTCTTCAGCCATCGGCACTTGCCAGTAGGCGGACTTCACATGCAAGGACGACAAATACCTGGCATTTCCTAACTTGTCCAGAGTACCCGAAATATGTGGCAACGGGTAAGCATCGCGTTCTGACACTTTATTTAATTTATGGAAATCTATGCGAAAACGATAAGGCCCGTCTTCCTTTTTTACTAGGAGCATCGGCGATGCCCACGGACTTGACGAAGGCTCACCCTTCCACTACCCCCATTTTCAACATCTCATCAAGTTCCCTGTCGATGTTCTCGTGCACGGCAGGCGAAACCGGATAATAGCGCTGTTTTATCGGATACGCTTTAGTTTTTATCTTATGTTCCACCAATGTCGTACGCCCGATACCATCTCCTAATAAATCCAATTCTTTTTCTAACAAACTCCCCAGTTTCTATTTCTCCTCAGCAGATAGCTTGTGTCTACTTCTTAAATGGGACAGACTGGCAACTTCCTTCTTATGCGGGACATCCCACTCTCGCTGCTTCATATCCAGCACTATGCCCGAGTTTTCAAGGAAATCTGCTCCTAGAATCAGATCACTTCTTACTTCCGGTATTACCAGTAACTTATTATCTCCCATCCACTGACCATCTACATTAATAGCAACATTAATCGTGCCCACAATTGGCACCCTATCCCCATTTGCCATGTTTATGTACGGTTCCTTTGATCGTGTGGACGGCAAGGGTCTGTTAAGTCAACATAAGATGGAACAAGGGCGGAATATGTCTTAAAGTTAAGCTAAGACTTAGGCTTAAGCTGGGTATCAGCCGATTCACGAAATTATTGTAGTGGTAGTGCTAGTTCGTATAGTCTCTGGACACGTCATCGGTGAGTACTCCAGAAAAATACGCTTTATATATAACAACTTTTCCATGAGCTGTGGGAATCTCATCGACTCAGTATGCATGTAATGCCCTGTAATACGCTTTTCAAGGAAGTATAAGGTCAACTTATGGAAAGAAATTTATCAATAATTTGGAGGAACAAGCAAAAATTGGTGTTTGTCCTCCGTTTCGTAACTCCGGATTGTTTGCAAGAAGCCTGGAGATTTTAAATTCCTTGGGTATCACAACGGATCTATGTTCTAGCCTAAGTGTGCTGTTTTGATATGGCAACCCAGCAACCTGACATAGCCTTCGCCAATGCATTAAAATTATTTTCATGGAGTCTAGCAACTGACAAGAGAGATTTCCATACAAAGAAGATAAAGGCTCTGGTATATGTATCTAGGGTATAAATGCCAGCCTTTGTTTTTATAAACAGGGATTTGGGGGATGCAATATTTATTTTTGGGCTATAAAAACTTCAAATGACGAACAGTTCATTTTTAATTTGGGCGCATATTTTGAGGGTGACCTTAAAGCATCACGTTTGCCGACAATTAAGACAGAATAAAAGTTACCCAAAAAATTAATTTGAATGTGGTTCCGTATCGTGAAACAAGGCACGAATTCATCAGGCGCCTCCACAATTCGTGCCCCGCACCATGCGGGAGGTGCGAGCAAATCAGTGATAATCGGCTAGATTTCACTTCGCCTTATATGTATACACTCAGCAACACGACACGGGTACGGATCGTGACTAGACGGAAAAACACATGGTTTTTCTACGATATGTAGTGCTGGCATGCCGCCCTCTATCCCATTGCAAATGGCCTAGGACCAAGGTCATAAATCTAAGATACGAGAACTCTACAATGTCGGATGTAGGACAGCGGGCAGAAATTAAACGCGAAGGCCTGAGGACACTGTATTATTTATTAGCTGAATTTATTTAGTACAATGAAAAACAGCTAGTATTTAGAATGTTAATAACGTATATTGCAAGTACTAGTACATGGGTTGATGAGGTTGACTCTACTGACTGCCTCTTCTTCTTGTTCTCTTACATATACTACACCTCCCTTCTTAAAGATAACAAGTTTGAATAATAAGTTGATATCATAACATTCGAATTATACATTTCATTTCATAATTACATTTCATAAATATAATTCATAAATATTTACAATTTGCCATTACTTCAAATGTGTTCTTTTGGATTCGATTATTCTATTTTTACTTCGTTGTGCTTAATTATTTTTGATATACGTAAACAATATGTATTCTAATAAATGTTATGCTTATATTAAAATTATTACTTGTATATATGTATTTTACATAAAAATTAAATAGGGCGGACAGATATTTATTTACTTCGATCGGATAACATTAGAGTTTCTACGTATCACGGTACCGTCTTCCAACCTGATCCAGTAAGATCTTGGACTACTATGTGGCTTTATAATTTTACCTTTACACCATCCACTTATTCTATTCCTATATAGCCACACTTCTTCCCCTTCAGTGAAATTATTACGTGGTCTTGTTCCTTTGTCATAATATTTCTTTTGATATCGACTTTTGTTTTTTATATTGACTTGTATATTTGGAACTTCATTAGGTTTGAATAAACTTTCCCTACAAGGTACTAACGATCGGGTCTTTCTATTCATTAACAGTTCCGCTGGAGAAGCATTGATTTCCTTTAAAGGTGTATTTCTGTATTCTAGAAGTGCAAGCCATAATTCGTTGTGACTTTCTTTTGATTTTTTTAATAAATTTTATGCAATATTAACAGCTTTTTCCGCAAAGCCATTTGACTGCGCATATTTAGGACTTGCCGTTATTAATTCAATATCATAAGCTTTACAGAATGCCTTAAATTCGTAAGAATCAAATGGAACATTGTCCGAGACAATGTACCTAGGAATGCCGTGATTTGCAAAAGAAACTTTAAGTTTATTTATTATACTGTTTGCCGTTTTTTGTCGTACTTGTATAATATCTATATAGCGCGAATAGAAATCTATGATTACTAGAAAATCTTGATTTTGAAAAGTGCATATGTCCATACCAATTTTTTGGAAAGGAAACGATGGCACATTGTGGGAAATCATTGGTTCTTTTATATTAGCTGACCTATATTTCTGACACACATTACAATTCAATATTAAATTTTCTATGTCCACGTCGATTCTTGGCCAGAAAACTAAGGACCTCGCTCTCTGCTTCGTTTTTTCAATCCCTAAATGAGAAAGGTGTAATTTTTCTAATACCATCTTCCTAAGAGATTTTGGAACTACGATTCTATCATTAAGAAAAAGCAACTCATCATCAGTAAACATTTCATTCCTATACCTCCAATATAAGCAAATTTCATCATCTAATTTACTTCTGTCTTTTGGCCAACCATAAGACACATATTCTCGGACTTTCTTTAAGCATAAATCCTTCTCTGTTTCTTTCTTAAACTCCGTCTTTCTCTCGTCACTAACATTTAGACTATGGACTAAATCATTTAAATCAGTAATTTCATTTCCAGTTTCTTCTTTGTTAAAGTATCTTGATAATAAATCTGCTATATAAAGTTGTTTTCCTGGTACATATTTTACTTTAAATCTAAAGTATATTTTGATAATTTCAATTTCATGCGTTGGAGTTTAGATGACGGAATCTTTTCCAAGTTCTTTTTCATTATGCTTTCTAAAGGTTTGTGATCACTATGTACTGTAGTTCTTCTGCCATAAATATAATAATGGAATTTTTTACAGGCAAACACAACCGCTAGAAACTCCTTTTCTATTTGAGCATAACGGACTTCTGCATCTGTCAAGCTTCTTGATGCGAATGCAATAGGTTTTCCTTCTTGCATTAACACTGATCCTATGCCATACTTAGATGCATCTGTCTCTATTGTTATCTCCTTATTCACATCAAACGTTTTTAATGTTGGAGCATTCATTATTACCTTTTTGATTTTATGAAGTGCGGCTTCGTGAATTGGAAGCCAATTGAAAATTGTATTCTTTTTTAACAGCATTCTAAGGGGTTGTGTAAGTTCTGCTAAATTCGGTATGAATCCTCTAATGTAATTCACCATACCTAATAACTTCTGAAGGTCTTTTTTATCTTTGGGTGCTTCAATAGTTTTAATTGCGGTTACTCTTTGCGGATCACATGAAATCCCGTCTTCAGAAATAATGTGACCTAAATATCTGACACTTTGGGTTCTATATTGTAACTTTGTTGCATTAAATTTTATATTTAACATGTTAGCTCTCTCTAAAACTCTATGTAAAATTTTATCATGTTCTTCGAGTGTTTCACCTGCTATTAAAATGTCGTCGATATATACTATCACTCCAGGAATATCTGCAAAATTGCTGGCATTTAGTTTTTGAAATATTTCTGGTGCGACCTTGATACCAAAAGGAAGTCTTAAAAACCTGTAACAACCAAAGGGAGTGCTAAAGCAACAGAGATTACTCGATTTTTCTGATAACTTCACTTGCCAATAACCATCTTTTAAATCTAACACAGAGAACCACTTTTTATTGGCCAGCTGACTAAGAATTTCTTCAAGACTAGGTATTAAATGTTTTTGATCAAGGATATATTCATTCAGATCCTGGGGGTCTAAACAAAGTCTTAGCTTCTTATTGGCCTTTTCAACAATTACCAAGTTTGAAACAAATTTCGATGGCTGATCACATTTGTCAATAATTTGCTTGCTAAGCATTTCCTCTAATGCTTTCTTTACTGGCTCTCTTAGTGATAAAGCAATTCTTCTAGCTGGTTTGACACTACTCACATTTTCATTTTTAAGTTTTAAGTCCACCTCTTGACTAAAACACCCTAAACCTTCAAACAAACACTTATTGCTTTCAATAAACTCATTTTTCTCCGTATCCAGAGACCAAATTCTCTTCACTAAGCCCAATTCTACACACGCTTGTAGTCCTAATATTGGAACCGTTTTTATACCAAGATCGACTATAACAAAACTAAGTTTATTTTTTTTATTTTTATAGCAACAATCGAGTTGCACACTACCTACTGTACTGATTTTATTTCCCCCAAATGCTTCCAATATCTTACTTGAACTTTTTGTTATTCTTTTTCTTTGATTACCATTTAACAGTTTTAGTGGCAACACGTTAACCTGCGCCCCTGTGTCAAGTTTGAATGTTAGTCATTCACCCTCAACGTCTATTTTCTCATGCCAAGTGTTACTTACCAACCTTACTGAATCAATATGGAAGTCCTCTCGTTCGTGCTCCGCGTTTTCGTATGTACCTTTGTTGTTATTGTTATGACTTTGTTCATTGATTTCATTAACTGGTTTCGAACTATTTTGTTTAACCCGCTGACAACATTTTGCAAAATGACCTGTTCGCCCGCATTGATAACATTCTTTTTGAAATGCGGGGCATTTCCTTGGCTGATGTTTCAAGTTACAATTCCTACAAGTATTGTAATTTTTATTATTATTATAATTATACTTAATCTCACGTTCCTTGTTTTGTGCACTCCTCACGACATGTATTGCAGCATCTTGTGGCGAGAACTGGCTTCTCATGATTCCAAATTGTTTTGTTGTTGCCTCTGCTGCTCGTGCCATCTCCACTGCTTTGTCTACTGTCAAATTATCGGTCTCTAATAGGCGCTTCTGAAGATTGGGATCATTGGTTCCAAGAACAATCCTGTCCCTCACCATTCTGTCATTTTCTTTGAATCCGCAGGTTTTAACCAAAGATTTCAACTCCATAAAGAAGTTGTCAAATGGCTCACCATCTTTTTGGTTTCGACTATAAAATTTGTATGTTTCGTAGACTTGGTTGATTTTTGGCTTGCACACCTTGTCGAAAGCTTCCAAAATTCCATCTAATTTGCTTGACTCCTCTTTCGTGAGGTTCAAACTATTGTAGAGGTCCAGCGCCTCCGGGCCAATTGCATTCAGGAAAATTGCGACCTGAACAGCATCATTTTTTTTCGATAATTCGGCGGCCGTGAAGAAAATTTCAAAACACTGCCTAAACTTCTTCCAATTTTCTGCGATGTTTCCATCCACTCGCAGTTTGTCAACCGGTTTTACAATATCCATTTTTGGAACGTACACTATCCGTGTTTTTGGAGGTCGGCCACGCGGTTTTTTAATATCTGTTTTAATCACACTTGCTCTTCCCATGAACTATACTTTTTCACTACTAGCAGAATACCGGCTGCGCCATGTATTATTTATTAGCTGAATTTATTTAGTACAATGAAAAACAACTAGTATTTAGAATGTTAATAACGTATATTGCAAGTACTAGTACATGGGTTGATGAGGTTGACTCTACTGACTGCCTCTTCTTCTTGTTCTCTTACATATACTACACACTAGGGGAGTAGGTAACTTTTTCCAGGTTTAACTACCAAAATGAGGTACCGTAGCAGAGCAGTCCAGTAATCGGGATTCGCGGGGTGCATAAATCACGATAATCGCTGGCATTTATTGGTATATCTACATATTAAGATAACCAGCACGACTGCCCAGTATACCACCAAATGCGAAAATAAATATAAATAAACGCCTCCAATATACAAATGCAGAACAGCTCAAAATGAGTGGGCAACAAATGTCACGTGGATATGAGGCTGGTAGTGCTAAGCTACTTGATAAGATAAGATGCTGTAGAGCCTAAAGACCGGACAAATTCCACCCAATTAGGGCAGATTCTTTTCTCACATCACGGGCCCCAGCCGTGGGTTTGTTAGCGCGAAAAAAGCACACACACATATTTTGTTATTTTTGATGCCCTAGCGGTCCTGCTAGCTAAAGCTGGTTTTCATGCTATAGTGTTACTTTTTGCCCAAATTGCTAGTAGGACATAGCGCGTCCACTATTTCCCCCCTGTGACGTGGGGCGTAAAAAAAAAATGCCACGACCTTTCCAGGAATGTCGAGGAAAATAGGACAGGATGTGTACGCCAGCAACTTGAATCATGATACGATATGAGTCTGTTAGGTAGCGGTGATGCGATCCGTATTCTTTTGTTTCATTAACCCCAGCTTTTCAAATCGCATTACCTATGTCCAGGGAAGTAAAGACACCGAGTATTTTCAATGGTGGAAACTTGATCATGTAGAGCCCTTTCCACCATTTCTCTTTTAAATATGTATGCGTGTTGTGTATTTGATAGATAGTCGGGCTCGACGACTCTCTAATCCCGTCCAGTATTCTCCATGGTTTTCAACATGAAGGAGGTTACACTGATAGGCCTCTAGTCTTTTGTGTTGTTGTGACTGCATTTGCCGGTTTTGGGTATAAACACGTTAGCTTCTCGGCAGGCGTGAGGCACATATCCCATTCTAATGCGGATTTGAAGATAGCGACAATCCAAATTGCTATTGATTTCGCAGCTTTTTGCAGCATGAAATCATCAGGTTCAGATGATATGTATTAGTCAAAGGAGCTTAAGCATCTGACCGTAAAGAACTCTGGAATGTTACTGCGGTTTGTGATGTTCTTCACCGTTGTTGTCTGTGAATGGATGGACGGGCTTCCACAGATTTCGCCCGAGTACTGATATGTGAAATCTGTTTTGGGCGAGAGGATGATTGAAGACGGATAATGGTGTAAAAATTTTTTTTTTTTGGCAATGTATCTTTTTTCGCGTTTGCGATTTGTGTGGCTGTGAAATGCAGAATTTTTGTGTGTACATGATGCGAACGTATAAAAGAGGGGAATGTACTAGACTACTGTTAATGGCGTTCTGAGTCCTCCAATGAGGAGGACTTTTCGGCAACAAAGCAAAATATAGGCAATATGGACGTCCTCGAGTTTGAGGTCCTTTGGTGAGGAAAAACGATATTCCTGGTAATTAAGGGAAATATGGCCACAATGGGTATCATATGAATCGGAGTGATAAGGCGAATGCTCTGGAGTACTGTTCATGGCTTTTTGGGTCATTTGGTTAGGAAAAAGAATATTCCTGGTAACGAAGAGAAAGTCATTAGATATTGCAACTTGTGCTCAATAGATGCTGCATCTGCTGGTTAATAGATACTATATCTGTCAATAGATACCATATCCATTGTTGAGTGAATGTTAGATCTGATGCTCAATACAGTATAGGTATACATATTCAGCATATACATATACAGCAGCATGTACAGTATCTAATGGACGACAGAAACAGTTTTTGCTGGAATAGATACGCGGCACTGCCAAGAATGTCCTTTTCGTCAACAAAGGCTCAAAATGCTTCTAAATGTATTACAGAGCGCCCGACTTATCACCTCGATTCATATGCCGCACCCATATTGCCTATAGTTTACACCATTCCCAAAAAAAAGTTCCTTTTTGTCATTAAATGACTCGAAACATAAGCTACAGGGGTCTAGTACATTCCCCTCTGTAGCCTCATGTACACTAAAAATACTTCAACTTGACACAAATCGAAATAAATACTCAAAGATTAAGACACAAGAAACCAGGAAAATGTTGCGCGAAAGTCGACGTGCAACTATCTGGTTGCAAGACATTTTGGAATCAGTCGTTTGAGAGTTGCTTTGCAGACGCAGACCCAACATTTACTGAGCATGGATACAGTATCTCTTTCAGATACAGCATCTATTAACCAGCAGATGCAGCGCCTATTGAGCACAAGTCGCAATATCTAATGACAAAAACATCTGTTGATCTATAGATCAATAGATACAAAATGCATTGGGCAGTAGACGCAGTATCTATTGACGAACAGATAATTGATAAGAATAACCTTCTTCCTACCAAAGGACTCAAAATGCCATGAACAGGACTCCAGAGCATTCGCGTTATCACTCCAATTCACATGACACCCACCTTGCCCATATTCTACTTCAATACCAGGAATATCCTTTTTCCTAATCAAAGGACCCAAAATGCCTTGAACGGTACTCCAGAGCATTCGCCTTATTACTCCTATTCATATGACAATCATATTGCCAATGTTTTCCTTCGTTGGAAAGAAATTCCTTTTCGTCATCAGACGCTTCATCGAAGGAATCAAAACCCCATCAACAGTAGTCTGGTACATTCCCTTATCATTTATTATCATTATTATCATTCGCTTATCATACATTCGCCTCGCGTATCTACAAAAATCCCTCACCTACATACATCTGAAATTCATACCCACTCCAATATCAAAACACCAGAAACCAAGCGAAAGTCGACATGCAACGAACAGCCAATTCGTTTTGGAGTCGGTCGAGTCCGAGTTGCGTTGCAATCGCACCAGTGGACGAGGTTCCACGCAATAACACGTGTCCGACTATAATGCGACTCCCGTGCAACGCCCATGCAACTCGTTAGGGTTTTGTATATTAGTAAAAACAAAACCCTTATGAAATCGGTCAAATGTCTGTCTGTCCGTCTGTCCTCTTGTCCGTCTGTCTGTCTGTCTGTCTGTCCGTCTGTCCATGGAATATCTCACGAGCGGCTGAAGCTACATACATGAAATTTTGTAGGAATGTGTCGAATTACTATAATTCGCCGGAGAAAGCGAATCGTCGCAAAAGGTCAACTTTAAGGGGAAATCCCCATAGAAGGGAAATGAAGGTCGAAATTTTTTTTTTGTTTGGTACAGGCAAGTGGGGTATCATAAGAAAGGTACCGTCGGGTACATTCCATTTTTGGATTTTTTTTTTAAATTTGCAGAAACGGGAAAAGAGGGAGAGGGGAAAATATGTGATCCGAGTTTGTCCCCCCCCTTGAATTTCGAGACCGCTATACTTAGAAATATGAAAATTAACAGAAAAGCGGCATTTTACTTGCGTAGAAAACCTAGATTAATAGAATTTCGAAATTGCATCAGAAAAGGTTAATAATAGTACATTTCTATAGTTGCAATTAGCATACACTTGCACCCCTTAAGCGCACCCGAGGTCAAAAATATTGATGGCCAATGATAACCAACATCATAGGCAATTATATCTTTAAGTTTCATCACAATCACATAATATTACATTCATTCAAATTTTGACATTTTGACACCATCCATACAAAAAATGCACATTACCAGCCTCTGCTACGTACTATGAGTACTGCATATTTGAATATTGTTTATTGTTTTTCGTAAAGTGAATTGGAGTTAACCATTTCTGAAAGGGTAAAGATTGCTGCGATAGGAGTGGGAGGGGACAGAAGTGGGTTGGAGAGGGGAGAAAAGTGGAGGGGGGAGGTAGGAGGTAGGAAATGAAGATCAATATTTTTTTTTCATCTGGTATAGGCAAGTGGGGTATCATGAGAAAGGTACTACCGAGTACATTCCATTTTTTTTGCATCTTCATCAAATTTGAAGAAAGGGGAAAAGAGGTAGAGGGGAAAATATGAGACCATAATTTGTCCCACCCCCCTTACCATTTCGAGACCGTTACACTTAGAAATTTGAAAACATACAGGAAGGTGGCTTTCAACTAGCACAGAAAACAAAAAAATTATGGAATTTTGATATCTTCTCAAAATAGGTTAGTAATAATGTATTTCTATAGTTACAGTTAGCACACCCGTGCATCCCTAAAACTCATCCAAGGTTGAAAATATTGATGGCCAACGATAATCAACACCACGTGCAATAATGTCTCGAAGTTTTGTAATAATCACGTAATATTTAATAGTAGTACATTCATTTAGATTTGGCCATTTCGATATCATAAATACAAAAAATGCACATATATTAACAGGTCTCTTGTACTACATACTAGTACTACGAGTATAACATACTTGCATTTTGTTTTCCGTAAAGCGAATTGGAGTTAACCATTTTCAAAAGCGTAAAGATGCTGGGAGAGGAGGGAGGTATGCTGGTCGCTGACTCTACTTTCTATAATTATTCAAACAATTTATTTTCAATATTTTTTACGCAAGCTTGCAATTTGCAATACCGTAAGCATCTCCAAGACTAGGACAGTTCATCTCCTACTGGCATGGGACACTATAAAACCCTCGGATTGCGGGCGTAGCCCTCTATTTTCCGGTTTCATTTTTAAGTTAGATCGCAGTCGCGTTGCGTCTGTGGACGAAGCCGAAGGCCTTTATTGTAAATCCTTGTGCAAAAAGCCATATTCTTATACTTCTTGATATTAAGGGTCCCAATCGTAAATCTTGTTAATATTTCTTATATTACTAACGAATGGAAAAATCATAGAAATCACAAACAACAGGATATTTACGAGTACACAATATATTCCCCTGTGGGTGAGGGTTATAGAGTATTTTACAGCAGTCTTGTCTTAAAAGGCGACTTAATGGATTCAATGAGTATGACAGCAGCTCGAGTCATTCAAAATGTTTATATGTTAACGAAATGTCAAAAGGATCTCCAGTATGAATAGCTGACATCCTTTGCCCCAAAATAGGTTAAGGCAAATGCGTACATGTATTTTATCCCTTGTTGAATTTATGTCCGTGACCCTCATAAAATGTAGTCGGCGCTGGAGGTGTATCTTTGATTGTTGTCCTGATGTCGGAATAACTCCAGATAACAAGATGAAGAACTTGTCGAAGAACAACGAAAATATGCTTTCGACAAAGATATATTATACAGAGTAAGTGCCCACCTTAGAAACCCTAAAAGGAACCCCAACGTGCTCCCTGTAAAATAGGAGAAGTACTCGAAAAGAAAAAACTTGTTTAATAAATATGAAAACGTTTGCTACTGCTTTCGGGTCTCAAACGAAAATCAATATTTAGTTAGCACACAGACTACACTTTCCAAAGATTCTAAGTTTATTTTTTTTTCATCGGAAGTGGAAAAAACGACTTTGAGAGCGATTTTTGTCCAAACGAATTCCACTTAAACGGAAACTTTGTTAAACTTGTCCCCCGGAAAAACAAGCAAAAATTGAAACTTTTCCTTTATCTTTTTTCCTAGTGAAAACATACATAAAAGAAAGGCAAAAAAAAAGCTTCGGAGACAAAGGTTTCGTCACAGATTTACATTTACATTCAATTTCCTATTCGTCTTTTTTCCATACCGTTTCGATTTACATGAAATCGGACAAGGATCTCTGAAAAGGAATCAAAGTAAGGATGGAGCATGGGTACAATTTATATATTCGTCTCTCGGAAGAAGCAACTATCTCAGTAAATTTACCTTGTAAATTATGTGAAGGATGCCGGACGGCCTTTGTGAAGTGAAGCCAACAAGGATGGATTTTAATTTGCGAATGGCTGAGCTAGTTGTAAAATTCTAACATTGTAAACGTATAGTTTGGGCGGGTGTTGAGATAAGTGAAGATTTTAACTAATTGACTGATGCTAGAGTTTGATTTGAGTTAACATCATTTCATCCTTGTTCACGACGATGTACTACAGCGTGTGATCAGCGACACGTTAAGTTGTTTTTAGGGTTTTGTAGTAAAAAGATACAAAGTATCTACACTGCATGCAGATACATCGGAACATGGATATGTCTATGACTACCGACTGCGTGGAACCTGTTGTGTTGAAGATATCGACGTAAGTTTTGTAAAGATCCCAGTATAGTTATACTGGATGAAATCATTCGAGAAAACACGTCCCACGCTTTCGGTAGGCATAAGACATATCCATGTACCCATGTATCTGGTGGCAGTGTAGATACTCGTCATAAATTCTGCTTTGCTTTGTCCTGTCCGCTTGGGCTCATTTCTCTCGCGGGATCGTTTCGTTTTCGTTTGCATCGCGTGTGTGCAATATTCACCTCCTCTCGTGCACCCTGTTCCATCTACCCGTTCGGTATAGTTTGCAGACTGCAGCCTATCGACATTTCTCTGAGTAAGTTTCTGCTAATCGCAATCACGCTTCCCACCATCTTTTCCCAATCGGACGTGTATTGTGTTTGTGTATCTATTGCAAAATCGCTCCCACACTATCCGCCTCATCCCGCCCCTTTAATCAACAGTCCGGGTCCGGCACACACTATCCGTTTCTCAAGTAACGCGTGCGACTCTATGCGATTGTGTCCGGCAAACAGAAAGGGAAACTAACAAAAGTAAAGAAAACATTCCAACACACGCACAAAGAGAATGCACAAGAAAAACTGTGGAATTTTTGCAGAAGGGGGGCATTTGATCTTCTGCAGACCTCTGAATGTACATCATGTCACGATGAGCTGCCCGGAACTATAACATCCTGCGACGAATATTTCTCTATTTCGGGGCTTGGGAGATTTTGACTCGCGCAGTACGAATCCGCCATTTTGTTTTATGATACGTTTATTGCATGTGTGGTGGAGGCCACATTGTGGGCCAGTCAGACCTCAAATCGCCGCCATTGCAAATGCACAACCATTTGGATAGAATGAACTTCATCCGCGATGGCTCTCGCTCTATCTCTATCTTCGGGGGGCGGGAGCTATGTAATGTACACACTCTCAAATTGCGTCTGCGCATGTCCAAATGTTAGTCGAACTGACTACTTGCTACCTTTTCTGGGACCCTATTGATTCAGATATGTAGTACAACGTGCGCTATTTTATTTGTTTGGATTCCAGCCATTTTGAACATTTTGGAATTTTTGCGGAAGGGGGCATTTGATCTTCTGTAGACCTCTGAATGTACATCATAACATATAACATCCTGCGACGAATATTTCTTTATTTCGGGACTTGAGAGATTCTAACTCGCCTAGTATAAATCCGCCATTTTGTTCTATATGTTTATTGCACGTGTGGTGGGGGCCCACATTGTGGACCAGTCAGACCTCAAATCGCCGCCATTGCAAATGCACAAACACAGTCGCTGGATCACCCGATTTGGCTCGAATGAACTTCATCCGCTCATCTTCGGGGCGGGAACTATGTACACTCTCGCAAATTGCGTCTGCGCATGTCCAAATGTTAGTCGAACTGACTACTTGCTACCTTTTCTGGGACCCTAGTGATTCAGATAGTACTGGGGCTATTTTATTAAATGATGAATGGGAATTGGCGGAAATTGAAGGTCATTGAAAGTCCGCCCGTTCACCCGTACACTATGTTATTTCTTGCCGTCCACAACGTCAACCTTTATCGCTATCAAATCAACATCCCAGCATGTACACACAGGATCCCCGCAAGCGCGCCGCCCGCGCGGATCTACAAGCAACAGCCATGCACAATGACCACTTCACTCAAACGACATGCACAGCCAGAAAAGAAAAATTCTCAATAGGCTTGTTTCCTCTTCTGACCCCCGAGTAGAAAAACAGACATTTCGTGTGACGGACTGATTTTTAGGATGACCCCCAGCTATAAGACATATCCATGTCAAAACAAAACCCTTATGAAATCGAGTAAACGCCCGTCTGTCTGTCTATCTGCCTGTCCATGAAATATCTCACGAACTGCTGAAGTTACATACAAGAAATATGATGGAAATAGGGGAGAGCGGGTACAAATGTAACGCGGTACAGTTGAAACAGACGCATTATGTCTATGCTGGAATTTATTGATTCGAACGACATCTGTTGTAAAAATAACATAATATGATCCCGTAACAAAACTGAAAATTTTATCTGTCAGAATTGTGTCCTGGGTGTGCTGTGCGGAAGTTTGTTTTTTCAATAAACAGAAGTAGGTTTTTTTCGCTTTCGGGAGACTTTAATTTTGAGGCGTCTTTAGGGTTTTGTAGTTAAAACAAAACCCTTATGAAATCGGTCAAATGTCTGTCCGTCTGTTCATAGGATATCTCACGAACGGCTAAAGCGGTCGGTCAAATGTCTGTCCGTCTGTCCATAGAATATCTCACGAACGGCTAAAGTTAGTTCATAAAATTTTGTAGGAATGTGTAGAATTACTATAATTCACCGGAGAAAGCGATGCGTTGTAATAGGTCAACTTTAAGGGAAGGTCCCCATAGAGGGGAAATGAAGGTCGAATTTTTTTTCCGTTTGGTACAGGCAAGTGGGGTATTGTAAGAAAGGTACCGTCGGTTACATTCCATTTTTGGAGTTTTTTTCGAATTTGAAGTAAGGGGAAAATATGTGATCCGAGTTGGTCCCCCCCACTTGCATTTCGAGACCGTTATACTTAGAAATTTACAGAAAAGCAGCATATTACTAGCGTAGAAAACCTAGATTAATAGAATTTTGAAATCTCATCAGAAAAGGTTAATAATAGTACATTTCTATAGTTGCAGTTAGCGCACCCCTGCACCCCTTAAGCGCACCCGAGGTCAAAAATATTGATGGTCAATGATAACCAACATTATAGGCAATAATACCTCTAAATTTCATTATAATCATATAGTATTTAATAATAGTACATTCATTTAAATTTTGACATTTGACCGGTAGCGCAGTGTGTTGAGGCATCAGTCTCATGTTTGACTACCGGCGTTTCGGGTTCGAATCCCGTCCACGACAACGTTCGTGGCCATGGATGTGCAGGAGGTGCATGCTGGCAACTGCATTCTCTGAAACCAATTTATGCCAACGAAACGTCAACTAGGCCAGATGGAACAGTTGGCGCGCTATGCCCCACAAGGGGTTAGGGCAATTGAGTAGTATCCAAAAAATTCACATAACCGGCCTCTGCTGCGTACTAGTACTACGAGTACTGCATACTTGAATATTGTTTTTCATAAAGTGAGTTGGAGTTAACCATTTCTGAAAGGGTAAAGATTAGTGGGATAGGAGTGGGAGGGGAAAGAAGTGGAGGGAGGAGGTAGGTGGGTTGCTGCTTTAAGGGGAGGTCTCCATAGAGGGGAAATGAAGGTCAACTTTTTTTTCATCTGATATAGGCAAGTGAGATATCATGAAAAAGGTACTTTCGAGTACATCCCACTTTTGGCGTCTTCATCAAATTTAAAGAAATTGGAAAAGAGGTAGAGGGGAAAATATGAGATCATAATTTGTCCCACCCCCTTACCATTTCGAGACCGTTACACTTAGAAATATGAAAACATAGAGGAAGGTGGCTTTCAACTAGCACAGAAACCAAAAAAATTATGGAATTTTGATATCTTCTCAAAATAGGTTAATAATAGTATATTTCTATAGTTAGAGGCAGCACACCCCTGCATTTTTCAAACTCATTCGAGGTCAAAAATATTGATGGCGAACGATAATCAACACCATGTGCAATAATATCTCCAAGTTTCGTAATAATCACGTAATATTTAATAGTAGTACATTCATTTAAATTTGGTATCATTTTGATATCATAAATACAAAAAATGCACATAACAGGTCTCTTGTACTACATACTATTACTACGAGTGCAACATACTAGTATATTGTTTTCCGTAGAGTGAATTGGAGTTAACTATTTTAAAAAAGGTAAATATTGGTGGGAGAGGAGGGAGGAGGGAAGGAGGGGAGGTAGGGGGGTATGCTGGTCGCTGACTTTACTTTCTATAATTATTCAAACAATTTATTTTTAATATTTTTTACGCAAGCTTGCAATTTGCAATATCGTCTTAACATGAATGGTTAAGCATCTCCAAGACTAGGACAGTTCATCTCCTATTGGCATGGGACACTACAAAACCCTCGAATTGCGGGCGTAGCCCTCTATTTTCCGGTTTCATTTATACATTTAGGTGACATTCCATGTGGAAATTCGGTAGTGAATCATGAGTGTAGTTTTAGGTTAGTTTTGTCGCTGCCGACGGGCCACTCAACAAAGTCTCTATAATTAACTGTGGTACAATTGTAACACAGCGCAAAGGCACAAAAGTAACATGTTAAAATACAATTGTACCCGAAATATATTATATCTCCCAAAAACTACTCTGTTATAAAAAATTTCCCGCCAAGAAAAAAAAAACTCAGCAGCCGCAAAAATGATTGATATGAACATAATTCCGCCAAAGTACTCGTAGTTTTACGCCTCCTTCCACGGTATGCATATTTAACCCTGATTAAATTAATTAATTTCTTTTAGCGCTCGTGCCCACGGCAAACTTTTTAGTTCGCAGAAATACTAAATAGTTTAGTCAGAAAAATAGAACACACGGTGTTTTATGAGACCGCGCACACAGCGATTACTAAATAGTTTCGTTTGCTGTGTGCGCGGTCTCATAAACCGCCGTGTGTTCTATTTTTCTGACTAAACTATTTAGTATTTCACCGAACTAAAAAGTTTGCTGTGAGCGCGAGCTCTTAACGCTGATTGGCGGGGAGCTTTGTGAGCTTAACCTCTGATGCCAAGTACTGTTTTCTCGCCCGGGTTCCTTTATAAAGCTCCCTGCCTTATAAAATACTAGAGATCCACTTCAGGCCAGAAGTGATCAATGGACAATATCCGTATAGATCAGAACAAAAAATGCACGCGTCACACACACAAAATTGATCTGGATTGAGCCGGTTGTTGGTATAATGCGTATGATTATTGTTCTGCAATTTATATCCACTGCACAAAAGGAAAACCAGCTAATACGTAGTTTCTACTCCTTTCTTCTCTATAATTAATTCCATTTTCCGTTTTATTGAGCAGCTTTTGTTTAATTAACTTAATTTTTCAATTCAATGAAATCATACCATGTTCTTCAGATCTTCTTGCTTATCTGTTTTTATTTTCAGCAAGCTCCCCGCCAAACAGAAATTAATTAATTTAATCAGGGTTAAATATGCATACCGTGGAAGGAGGCGCAAAGCTACGAGTACTTTGGCGGAATTATGTTCATATCAATCATTTTTGCTGCTGCTGAGTTTTTTTGTTTTTTTTTTTTTTGCGGGGAATTTTTTACAACAGAGTTGTATTTGGGAGATATCACATGTTTTTGCATTTTATGGCGGTAGAGCCGGGGTATGAATTCAAAAACTGCTTTAGAATGCTTAAAATTTATCGTTATGTACTATTGATTACCAACGTGTAGGTTTTTAATACATAGAACAATTTGCTGCAATTAATACCAAATTTTAACTCCACAGATTCTCAACTTCTATTTTATAGAACTTGAGTCCTAAAACTGAAATTTTTTGCGTATAAATTTTTTCTCTATAAGTTTTACCAATCTGTTGGTTTGGAATTATCCGAGCCATGGTTCTACATTACCACGCCGAACCCCAGTTTACTTAAACTTGAAATAAATTCGGTAGATCAGAATATGTGTCGGGCTGGGCTGTCTAAATGATATAAAAAGAGTGATGAATTCATCGGAACTTTAGGCCAGTCCCATGTAAATACATTTCAATTTCATGCATTTGCTTTTCAGTTGTACATGATTTGCTTTGAAAAGTGTTACCCCAAGGAATTAATTATTTAGGTGGACATCATTGAGTAAATGTGCCTCTGGCATCACTATGAGTTACCTTCGATGAAATTATGTCTTTCGGTCCTTTAAGTCGAAATTGATATTTTCTAGATTTGGTTTTTGTTTAATTTCATGCTTAAGAAGATGCTCTTTACCTAACTAAAGGACTCAAACACCATAAACAGTACTTTAGTGCATTTGCACCACGATTCGCAGTCGTATGCTACCCATCCTGCCTCGATATCGCTTCCTTGCAAAGAATACCAGTTTTCCAGTCCAAAGGGCGATTCCTGCAACAGTAGTCTACTGCATTCACTTCATCTTCATCTCCCCCAGATATGACACCCATTATCCCTTAATACCACTTCTTTCCAAAACTGTTCTTTTTTCTTCTCCAAAAGACGCAAAATGCCATCAGCCCTGACCGAAGGACTCAAAATGTCTTTAACAGAACTCCAGTGCGTTAGTCACGATTCAGAATATTCCCATACCTACGAGCTTTGGTTTTTCTTTAATTTCATGATAAGGAGAGTCTGACGCAGCTCTCCAGCAGCACCAAAATATAACCGTGTGGTACTTATGATATAATAACCAAAGGAAGCTATGTACCAAATTTAGTTGAATCACGGATCACGGGTAATGCCTGGAAGATTTTTTCTTCTTCTTATTAAAAAGACTAAATTTTTCCTTTGAAATCATTGAGAAGACTAAGGCGAGAGACTCTATAAAATTTCACATTTTTTGATTATCTTTTTATCTACTGCACGGATCGGAGCAAATGATAGCCTATGCACACCCTTGGGACATAATCAATCTGTGAGAAAAGAAAGCAGATCTCGATACGCCACAAGGGAGTGTTGCAATAGCTCTCTCGTGCAAAGCGGTGGAATATGCACATCTTAAAGATGGGTCTTTAGGCTTTCGCACATTAAAACGTGGTAAGATTCGCGCACTTCGAGGGTGCTGGATCGCTGCCGTTCGTACGCGTATTTTTGAGATAACAAGTTGGTGGTTACTGTCAACATCAGCACCTCCCTTCGACCTGATGTCCAAGAGACAATTCCTCCATGTCTTCAAAACGACTATATGGATACGAACCAAGGGTGATATCGTGTCTCATCCGCAAGAAACACTGAAAGCTAAAAGAACAACGATTGACTACCCTCCAAGATAACAAGGAAGAACCTAGGAGAAGGATAGGTGTCACACATTCGTACGCATCCGGGAAATTGAAGCGGGTGATGAAGGATGTGGACATCGAAATGGTCTCATCAACCCGGAGGCAACAGCTCAAGACCAAGCTAGGGTCAACAAAGGACGAGAAACTCAAACATGAAGTAAGCGGCGTATACAAGGTCTCATGTCCGGAATGTGACAAAACATATGTCGGGCAAACGAAGCGGCCAGTTTCCACACGATGGGGTGAGCACGTGAGAGAGGCGGAGTCTAGCGTAAAAAGCAACAAGGACCCCGCGTCGCTAAAATCGATGGTAGCGAGACACATAGCAGGAGAGGGGCACAACATAACATGGGACAACGTGGAGATCATCAAAGCGAGTACATACAGCAGGAAACTGGATGCACTAGAAAGTCTGGCCATTCTAAGGGAACCGGAAAACCAAAGGATGAACCATGATATCGGGAATTTACAATCAGGGCTGCTGAAACTACTGGCGATGGAATCACCCAGGAAGTGAAACGGGTGTTTTTCATCATTATTCTACCTGTGGCTCAATTTTCTTTTTTTCTCGATTGGGTTTTTCTATTTTTTATTTGCTTCCAAAACATTTTGTATGTCATTAAATGGTAATTAGAGTAACGTAGTAATGTAAAGTAATTAACGCTGTCAAAATATAGGGTATATAGGTGTAGGTCGTTGTGTTGAGGAAAATAGTTGAATTGTACTGAAGAAGGACACAACTGGTGTCCGAAATGCGCATTTACAAATAAAAAAGAATCCCGTCTTAGGAAAAATCAACGTTTTTCATTTAGTATGACTATATGGTCAATCTGGTTTACTGTTACTACCATTCGGAGAGGTCCAGACTGTTAAGTGGCAGCGTTTGTGCTTGAACAGGGTACCGCGCCGGTGACGAGAGTTGCAAACCTCCACGAACATCTCGCCATTTTTGATCCTGTTGCCTATGATTGCGCATTAGGTGGTCTAAGCCTACATTGTGAGACCCAACTTTGGCGTCGAGATCCCTCATGATAATATTTATGTCACCTTTGGGAGTCTTGTCGAAGGGGCGCCAAGCCGTTGATAAAAGACGTCTTTAGCTGATTGATCCACTCGTTCAGTCAGGGCGTAGCACTGAATTATTGTGATGTTTCTTACCCTGTATTTAAATCTAGCTGTGATGATACGGTCGGAGACGGGCTTCCAGTCACTTAGAGATAGCCGTGCATCCCTAGTCAACAAGATTCCGAAGCCTGTCATTCGAGGTGAGGTATAGTCTTCGCCATCTTGTTTCGCTCAGTCCTAGTATATCGATCGATGTTATATGCGGTCATTTCCCGTTCGACTTCAGTTGGCCTCGCACTATTGCACTCGCCCCACTTCGTCCGAACGATCCAAAAAAACAACAACAATTCTCGAAATGGCTGTTACTATTCAAGTGACCGGGAATGTATGCAAAACCTCTCCAAAACAATCGTGCGAAATTTCAAAATTTCACATTTTTTTCAATTTTGTCTCTTTGCATGGACTAATGTTTATTTACCACTACTTCTCCTGTCACCAAGAGACCTTGGTACGATATCTCTATAATCAATCAGTTCTCGAGACAAACATTCTCGAAATAAGTAAATCTACTGTTGAGGACTTTAGGCATGTACTCGTATGAAAACTTCCAAACAAACAGATTCCTTTATCGGATTTTCAATTTTCGAATAAACACAAAACAGAGACCACTCTTGTGAGCCTTTTCCTGTAAATCTGCTCTAAGCATCGTCTCAACGCTATTCTCCCTTAGTTACCATTAAGCGTATTCAAAAGTAAAGAATAGAAAAAAATGCCGAGAACTCTCGAGACCAACATAGAAAAGTCTCATTTTTGTCATTTATGTTTGCCCGGAACGTGAAGTGGGCATCCTCCAAAAGAATCCTGAAAAAAAAACAGGAGTTGACAGAAAAAAATGTTTACCTTTACATTTGCCGAGGGCATTTGGAACTGTCGACCTGAAGTAGGAATAAAAGCCAATTTACAATTTACACATTTCGCATGAGAAAGTTTCACCTTGGAGTCCTTTCTATTATTTTTACTCGAGGCTCGAGTTTGTTGAATATTTTAACTGAGAATGGGGAGTTTACACTTTAGAGTGAGGTCAACGTCAGTTCAATGTAACTTCTTTTCGGATGGATTTTCCACATGAGATGGGTGGTTGAGAATAAAGCACGTGCTATGTTACATCGAACCACTGGAGCATATTGTTCAGGCAGTGAACAGCTTTCCATTTTCCTCTACTTTTGCTTTAAAATATTCGCAAAATGCAAAAAAATTACACGATCTTGGCCACTTTTGATAGTCGAAAGAAGATTTATGACTCCGATATAAAATTTACTGGTCAACAGGGAGCATCTGCTAACCTCCATAAAATGACAAATAGAAATCAAACTTCCAGACAGCAAAAATAAAACTGTAATCAAATGAAACAAGAAAAAAAAGGAATAAATACGCCTATATGCCATCAAAGTTCGAATCAGCAAAACTGAACAAAACTCACGGGAGCGGAAGATGAATTAGTTATGAAGTAGAATTATCCAATGATACTAAACGATTAGATAATACGGCCTGAAATATTTATTGTTGTCGTCGAGATATGGCTTCTTTAATCCTACACTTGCATTTAACTTGATTAGATTGGCTCTTAGTTTTACGCACTTTTGTCAGATCTTTCGATGATGGCAATTTGTGTTATGACAATAACTAGACATCGGGTTTTCAGGTCGGTGCGGTAAGTACGTGGAAAACAGACGAAACATCAGCGACATTGCAGTCCTGTTATGTTACAAATTGGACGTTGCTTGACGAAATTCAACACTGCAATTCAAAAGAAGTTTTCCCAAAGTAAAATACTTAAAAACCATTTTTAACCAGGCCGAAGCTTCGCTTGGCACTCATTCAGGGAGATCTTCACCATTCTCAAAATGAATTAACTAACCCATTCTACAAATATTTGTTGAATTTTTCAAGTCGCTAGCTTCATTCCATCGAAAGTTATTGCTTATTTGAAGTCTCACTTGTAGGGGAGGTAAGGGTTCCTTGGGTCGGATCTTGCCCATCATTGCCACCAACCAATTAGATCACCCTACAAACATACAAACAAAATTTTAAGTCTCTAGCTTCACTCTATCGGAAGATATCGCTTATTTGAAGTTTCGTTTGTAGGGGAAGTAGGGGTTTCGTTGGTCGGATTTTACACATTTTCAATATTAGCCGACTGGATCCTACTACAAACATTTGGGCAAAATTTCAAGTCGCTAGTTTTATTTTGTCGTAAGCTATCGCTTGTTTTAAGTGTCATCTCTAGGGGAGGTAGGGGTTCCTTAGGTCGGATCTAACCCGTCTTTAATGTCAACTAACACAATCTCACTTCAAACATTTGACAAAAATTTCAAGCTGCTGGCTTCATTGTATCAAAAGTAATCGCTTATTCGAAGTTTCATTTGAAGGGGAGGTAGGGGTTCCTTGGGTCGGATCTTGCCCATTTTCAGTGCCAACTAATAAGACCTTACTACCAACATTCTACCAAATTTTCAACTTGCTAGTGTCATTCTATCGAAAGTTATAGTAATTGAAATAATATTTAATTTTTTGAATTTTGTAGGGGAGGTAGGCGTTCCTTTGATCTGATTATGCCCAACTTACCAAAACCTAAGCAGCTTCTCACCCCAGGGTTACATGCCAAAAATCAGATGTCTACGTCAATTGGTTCAAGAGTTATGGACAAAAAACCTGAAAAGTAGGGTAGTACGGGGCTCTTTGTAAGAAAATTACCGTTAGTTTTCAACTGATCGATTTTATTTTTCCAGGGGAGTATAAGATTACCATCACGAGCAATCTACCAAAGCTAGAGGGTTTCATGTGTATTTAATCGGGAGTTATAAATACATTTAATTATTTTACATATGTAGGGGAGGTAGGCGTTCTCTTGGCCTGATCATGCCCATTTTCAATACCAACCAACTAGATCATACTTCCAACATCTAGTCAAAATTTCAAGGCTCTAGCTTCATTCTATCGAAAGTTATCGTGCGAACGGCAGACAGACGGACAGATGGACAGACAGACAGACATGGCTTAATCGAATCAGGAGGTGACCCTGATCATTTATATATATACATTGCTATACCTCCGGAGCCTCCTTTAAGGTGTTACATATTTCCGTCGTGACAAAAACAATATACCCTATACTAAAAGTCTAGGGTATAAAAAGACCAATTATTGCCCAGAATCAACACAAGTTGGAAATAACGATATTAGTGGATCACCTGGAAGGTTTCACCTCCTAACTGTTAAAGGGCGGGTGAAAAACGAAGGTGACATGAACACCGGACGCATTCCTGAAATCAATCGTTAACTAAACACCCACGTACCTTAGACAGCTCTTAGGTTAGGTTAGGTTGAAGGGGCAGCTCTGACATATAGAGCATACTTAAACCACCATAGCGTCCGTTGTGATACAACTATGCAGTAATTAATCATCCACCAACAAAAACCTACTCCGTTAACCAGCCGGAGCGGACGATAAAGATAAATAGTAGGACCCATGGGAGGCCTTGCCACCATCAACCAAGACAGGACAGGCACAGAGCTTTTCATTTGCTTTTCTCGTCACCACTGTTTCTGTAATAATCATTGTGCGGAACTCGTTGTCTCCTGGCATTCTACCCAATAAGGTGATGACCAGTGATAGCCCCCACAACATTCCTAATGTGCTTTCTATTCAAGAGCAGCAACGTTGAGGTAAAAGGGAAGAGGTAAGTGTTCAGTGTAGGCCACATCTGCTTGGTAACATGGCATGTGCTGCTAATGTTCCATTTAGTGTTTGCTCTGTCCATAGCAGCAGCATTCAAGGCCAATTTACTAACGGCCAGAGGCATCCTTATCCTACAGGAAGCTTTCGCTAACCACAGCCATTAGGCTGTGCCCTCACGAGCCAGTTCATCCGCTCTGCCGTTTCCGGGAAAACCACTATAACCAGGAATTCAACACAAGGTTATATTGAAAAAATTACCCACTTTCAGAATTGAATTATGACCGTCCACTACAGACTTCGAATTGGCCACCGTGGCTTCAAGCGATTTAATTGTCAATTGACTTTCAGGATAAATTACAACATCCCTGGCAGTCACATTTCGCTCCAACCACAACAGGGCGTCATACATAACCTGCCATAACCTGCGACTGAAAAACACTGATGTAATCTGCGAGACAGAATGACAAGCTAATATCCCACTATCTTCCAGTAAACACCAGCCCCAACGCCAACACCTTCATCCGTCTTAGAGCCGTCAGAAAAGATGCTTATCGCACCCCAAATCGCTTTACCTGCCCACTCCTCTCGTGACGAGATCAAGCTTTTAAAGTTATTTTCAAACAACTACTTTGAAGTGATGTAATCCGCGACTTCAGTAACATCAAAGCTGCTCAGTACAGCCGGATGTCCTGTGGTGGTAGTAGTCCACTGACCCGTTTTACGAAGGCGGATGGTCACACTGGCAGCCACCCGCTCGTCGAAAATGTCCAAGCAAATCAAATTTGGCATAGTATCAAGGGCAGCGGTGGGAGTAGTTCTAAGAGTTCCGTTGATGGCAATAAACCTTCCCCAGCAAAGTTCTATAATACGCGATGCTAAGTGCCGCCCATCAGACGACGACGCCATCCATGAGTATGGGACGCGATGACCAAAAAACAACTTTTGGTTGTAAACCCTATTTCCGGCCTGTAGACCTTGTTGCACGCATACAAAGCAACGGTTGCTTTGACATACGTTCCCGAATGTTAAGTTTCCAGTATAACTTCTTATCCAGAATAAGCCCCGGAATCTCGATCTGTCGGCGAGCATGAGCCGTGTACCATTCGTCAATGGTGGCTCAAACGAAGGTATAATACCTTGTACCTCCCAGTAAATGGAATAAGTTCTGTTTCAGTCGGATTCACACTTACCCAACCCACATTGGACCAATTCACCAAAACATTGAAGGATTTCAGCAATTAATCACTAAGGCACAAATGAAGTTACCCGAGATGCCAATATAATGTCATCCGCGTATGTGGTAAATTTACATTCCAACTTCTCCAGGTCCTGCAGCAGTCTGTGGAACGCTACATTCCAAAGAAGAGGAAAGAGACACCACCTTGAGGAGTTCGCATGCCTACGTGCAGACGATGGGCCTAATATTATGCAGATAACCCTCGATGTAATCAGCATGTTAATAGCTTGTAAACTGAGTCCTGTTTACCCAAACATGAGAGTGCATCCGTGATGGCTCCAGGTTTTATATTATTGAAAGCACCTACGATATCAAGGAAGGCGACCACCGAGTATTCCTTGCATCCAAGAGACTTTTAGATGTAGACTACCAGAGGATGTAGTGCCGTGTCCGCAGATCCACCCTTCCAATAGGCATGCTGAGAGGTAGCCAACAAATGTGTGGGAATTGTGCTACGTAGATGAGTGTCAATCAGTCTCTCCAGCACATTCAGCAAAGATGATGAAAGATTGATGGGTCTTAGATCCTTCTGCCGGGCGTGCGAACTTCTTCCCATTTTCAGTACTAATACAACCTTCACAAACATCCATATTCGAGGTAAATAAACTACTTGAAGACAGCCCCTGAAAATGGATTCCATCGATGGATAGACCACGTCTAGCATGCTCTTTAAGTTCGCAGTAATAATACCACCCGAACCCGCAGACTTGAAAGAGCCAAACCTTTTAATAGCCCATAAAACCTTCCCTTTCGAAAAAATTGACAAGTCACGTGGAGTAGCTTCAACCAAAGAAGCCGTACAAACCAGAGCAAAATTATAGATCTACCAGCAAAATGTGTATCGAGCAAGACGTCGATCGTCTCGTAACTCCAGGATGGCCAAGTCCCGTTATTTTTCAACAGATTGGTTGGCATAATTTTGACTGTAGACAAATGTAGACACATCGGAGGATTCCTCAATGCGTTCATAGAAATGCTTCCACGAGCTACGCTTGGACCTCCTCGTTCTTATACAAGCTGAGATTTTTTATTTATATTTACTCATTTGCCCTAACCCCTAGGGTATAGCGCGTGGCTTAGCTGACGTTTCGTTGGCATAAGCCTGTTTCGGACGATGCACGTTGCCAGCATGCACCTCCATTTAGCTACCTACCTGCGACGAGTCGGGAGATGTTATGGTTTATTATTACACCCTGCACCATAAAAGGAAGATAGCACAAACACCCATGGCCACCAACGCCGTGGACGGGACTTGAACCCATAAGGTAGTCAGACATGAGACTGACGGCTCTAGGCGCTGAGCTACCGGTCGCCCCATGGAATCATTGTTTGGCGGAATGCCCTTAAGACGGCGGCTCTCTGTTGCCTGCTGAGCAAGGTTCAAAGATTAGCCAGCGTGCTTATAAGTGGAGCCCTGAGAACTACTTCCTTTGCTGGCTTGGACATTTTGCTTTACTTGCTTACTGAATCTAAGCCTGTCATTCCGTCTCGCGCATCACTGCAATGTTTTCCAGGTGGAAGTTGCAGCCCGGCTGAGACATCATGCCATAGCCTTTAGAAACATTGCAACCTATTGTACATGTATAGACAAATTGCGATTAAACCCATGGGATCAGTCCTGCTTACATCCAATGTTGTGGTAGACTGTCGTTCAGCCTTGCGTTGGGAGAGTTTTTCTATATTGTCCTATGCTGTGGCCTTATTGGTTTTGGTGGTGACTGCCACGTAGATTAGTTTGCTAGGTAAGGGGTTGCACCTGCAACTGCATAAGAACATTTTTACCCCCATCAGATCACGCAAATCATTTTTAAAATCAGAGGTTATTTTTAGGGCGAATGCCAGGTTAAATTGTAACACGTGTCTCGCGACCAGACTACATCCGCTCTTCACATCTAATTTCTGCAAATACAGCATGTGGCAGTTTAATACTAAATTTATTTTACACTCAAAATATTTAATTTGAATTTCTACTACTATTACTTATCTAGTCCAAAAATTTAATTTCAACTCCTGTTAATTTTACGTTTCATTGTTATTCTTAATGAAACTTCCGTTTTCTTTTAATTTTGCCAAACTTGTATTCCTGTTCAAATTATTACCGATGATAACTCATACACTCATTCTCTCTTCACCGTCGTAACGAGATGGTCTTACTATACTACTTTGCCTTAACCCCTAGCGGGGCATACTACTTTGCCTTAACCCCTAGCGGGGCATAGCGCGTCATCGTACTCTGTTCTGGGCAATGGGGCGCAACTCCCCAAAAGACTTACCCAGTACCTGACACTCCTTTGCCACAGATCGACGCCATGTGATTCGAGGACCCCCTCTTGGTCGGCCTTGGTTGGAAATGGGGTTCCATTTCATGGCATGCAAAGCAATGCAGTTATCACTCTTCCGCAATGTGTGACCTATCCACTGCCATTTTCGCCTGCGTATCAATTCGTCGATTGGCATCTGACCCGTACGCCGACTTAGCTCTTCATTTGATATTGTTTCGGGCCAGAAAATTCTTAAAATTCAACGAAGACATGAGTTGACGAAAACTTGCAGCTTTCTGGTAACTCCTACGGAAACTTTCCATGTACTGCTCCCATACAAAAGCACTGATATTTTAGTACCAGGGAGCGAAACAGGCCCAGCTTGGTCTTGATGCTGAGATAACTGCTCTGCCAGATTTTGGACAGCATGCCGTATGCGCATTTAGCCTGGTTGATACGACGAGCGATGTCCTGCTCCGTACCACCATTTTCGGCAACAATGCTACCCAGGTAGACGAAGTTGTCCACCTTCTCCACAGGCTGCCCATTAATATTGATGGCAATAGGTGTCGGATTTCTTTTTCGCAACGGCGGGCTAAGAACCTTGGTCTTGTTAGTATTAATCTTTAGCCCAACCTTGCTTGCCTCCCTCTCGAGATCCAACGCCATTGCGGACAGATCCATGATTTTGTGGGAGAGTAGGCATATGTCGTCAGCGTAGTCAAGATGTTGTAGATAAGATGTCAAAGTCCATTGAATTCCTCTGTCGAGTCCGGATAGGGCTGCATGCAACACATCGCCGATCACAATGAGGAATAGGATCGGTGAGAGGATGCATCCCTGCCGAACTCCACTGCGAATCTCGAATCCCCCGACACCTTACCTTTATGCAGAACGCGACATATAGTATATATAGTTATCGCACATAAAATAATAAAATAAATAACTTAACTAAATCTATACTATTAATTCGATTATAATAAACTAGACTAATGAAATAAATAAAGAACTAAATAAATTGTTTTATAAATATAAACAGAGTTCATGTTTTATTAGCATAGTGCAATCTGCATACATAGACGGAACACAGCACATCAGCTCTGTTGTGGGGGTGATCACTGGTTACTGCCTTATTGGTGAGCACGCCAGGGAACTTCGTCTTCCTTTCAATGACTTCTGCAGAAGCTGGCGAGATACTGACGGGGAGGAGAAGTTGCTAACACCTTCTCTTCGCTTGTCCGGCGGCGAAGAGAAGTTTATTCTTGGCTCCTATTTCTTCCAGGAACTTGAAGAACTGAGGACTTCCAGGATCGGTCGGCTTCTTCGCTTTATCACTAACTCAAGCTCGCTTAAGAACTACGCATAGTACTCGTATGAGTATGGTTGGCGGATACCCCGGGTATTGCAATGGACCAGTTTTATGGTCTAAATGTGTCGTGAGTGTCATGGCCGCCTGATTTACTTAGCTGCGCAGTTACTGTCATTTACTCTGATGTGTCGCCATAGGGATTTCCCCATTAAGATTGTCAAATACGCAAAAACGTCAAAACTTTTTTGTTTTAGGTTTTGACATTTCTTATTTTAAATCCATTACAATTATTACATTAAATACAACACAAAAAAATTACATTAATATCGTGCATAAGTTCTAGACAACCGGGTCAATATCGGATGTGACAGCACCAGTGCATCTTCGTACAGCTCCTTCTACCTAAAAAAAATAGGCGAAAGTGTGGCAGATACTCCGTCGACCTCTATTCGTCGTCATGCTAAGGAACTGGACATCTCACGGAGCTTTTTGTAGCGAATTTTGACAAAAGACTTGAATTTGCACGTTTACCAGGTTCAGCTGACTCAGGAGCTCAAACCCACAGACCACTACAAGCTTTGCCAAACGCTAGATGAACGCATGGGCAAACATCAGTGGATAACAACTTTACAAAAAAAATCATTTTTGGTAACGGGGCACATTTTCACTTCGATGGATTTGTAAGTAAACAGAATTATCGCATTTGAACTAATGAGAACCTATGGTCGGAATATTTCCCGAAACGATAACGCCAATTGGCCGCCTAAATCTTGTGATTTGACACAGTTAGACTTTTATGCTGTGGGGACCTTGAAAGCGAAGGTGTACGCTAACAAACCATCAGCGATTCCAGAGCTCGAGGACGAGATAGTGCGACACATTAACGAAATTCAGCCCCAATTATGCCTGAATGTCATCCAAAATATAAACTTATGAATAGAGGTCTGCGGCAATAGCCGCGGTAAGCATTTGGAAGATATTTTGTTTCGCACATAATTGTAATAAGTCACACTGCATAATAAGAAAAAAACATTCAAATTCCTTTAGAACTGTTTGTTTTATATACATTTCACATTATGAAATTGCTACTGGGATATAGTCGTCAAACATTGATTCGGTTTAGATTCAAAAACTTCTCTCAATAGGTTCAAATCTTTGAATGCGCATCTTAGGGCAAGTGTGGGTTTGAAATTACTGCGAGTCTTCTGTGTATTTCCTTCTTTCCTTCACCTCCATTATGTACTTTACGTCCTTTATATTCTTCATGTCCTTAATGTTTTTTTAAGCCACTTCTTCTTCCTCCTTGGCGTTTCTTACCACTCTGTGTTTTCGCGTTGCTCTGCCTGTGGTGTTGGTACTTGTAATGAACCATATTCTGGTCTGATTGTGCTGCTTCCACCGGCAGATTGATGGCAGCACCTCATGAGTAATGATCTGTCGGTGGTACGAAACCAGAGGCCGAGGGTCTCATTACACCCGGACCCCGATTCGAACGCGAGGACAACTAAGCCGTCCGCAAACTATTCCGTCCTTATCGCCCCATTTTTTTAATTCCCTATTTTTGCCTCCCCTGTCAGTGTTGTCTTCCCCAGGTCTATGATTTTTTTTAATACGTAAAGGACAGTGATAAAGAGCGGCGAAAACCCCGCCCGTCTCCCGAACTGAGCTACAGCAAGCATAGACCGCTGCTAAGCTCGTTGAAGGACCATTTTCTTCGCCAGATGGCACGCCCGACCTTCATGGTCATTATGCCATCTGAGGCTCTGTCCCCACGGGTATCATTGGATGCCCACTAAACCGTCTATTACACATTTGGCGCCCAACGTGGGGCCCATTTCTGGTAAAGAATATGACTAAAAAAGACCTTATAGGGTTCTTTTTAGTCCTTCCACCGATTTACAACCCCACAAGCATATTAAGGCTACTTGCTCTGAGTTTTAATACTTAGCCACTTTTACTTAACGTATTTTCCCCTCAAGTTGCTGTGCTTTCCTCTGTAGCACCCCAATCCTTCCTACAGAGTAGTTTTTCCTTTCAGATTCCGTTTAAAAACAAGACAGTTCTGGCTTTGTGTTCGTCTTTTGTGGTCTATCCACGTACCTAAGGTTGAATTGCCGGCATTTGGAGCATCTTCGGTATCCGGAGAAAGCGCGGATGAGCCCAGGGTACCTTTCTGTTTGCCAGGATTGTCCTTTCACGTCAGTTTAAAATTTTTGATCGCCAAGTATTGCATTTTTGTATATTTATGTGCTCAGCAGCTTACATAGTTTATGAGGGAAATACAGCAAGGAATACAGTGTTGCGTTGCGCCTCTTCTGGCCTCAGGATTCTCTGTAACTTGTTGATCATTTGGATGTTGGGAGATAGAGTACTTTTTTTTTCTTTGCTCAGGAGCCCAGTTCGTTTTTTATTCTTTTTTGCAGCACACTCTGTCTTCAGCTTTCACTACTTTGCAGGCCTCGTAGGAGAAGCTGCCCTGTAATGAACCATATTCTGGTCTGGTTGTGCTGCGTTCACCGACAGATCGATGATAGTAGCTCTCGGTAGTATCATTCTATCGAAAGTTATCGTATAATTAAAGTAATATTTAATTTTTTGAAATTTGTAGGGGAGGTAGGTGTTCCTTTGATCTGATTATGCCCAACTTACAAAACCTTAAGCAGCTTCTTCCTTCAGGGTTAAGTGCCAAAAATCAGGTGTCTACGTCATTTGGTTCAAGAGTTATAGACAAAAAACCTGAAAAGTAGGGTAGTACGGGGCTCTTTGTAAGAAAATTACCGTTAGTTTGCAACTGATCGATTTTATTTTCCCAGGAGAGTATAAGATTACCCTCATTAGCAATATACCAAAGCTACAGCTTTTCATGATTTTTTAATCGGGAGTTATAGATACATTTAATTATTTTACATATGTAGGGGAGGTAGGCGTTCTCTTGGCCTGATCATGCCCAATTTCAATACCATCCAACTAGATCATACTACCAACATTTGACCAAAATTTCAAGGCTCTAGCTTCATTCTATCGAAACTTATCGTCCGAACGGACAGACAGACAGACGGACAGACAGACAGACGGACAGACAGACAGACAGACGGACAGACAGACAGACAGACGGGCGGACAGACAGACAGACAGACGGACGGACGGACGGACAGACAGACAGACAGACACGGCTAAATCGAATCAGGAGGTGACCCTGATCATTTATATATATACATTGCTATACCTCCGGAGCCTCCTTTAAGGTGTTACATATTTTCGACGTGGCAAAAACAATATACCCTATACTATAAGTCTAGGGTATAATGATCACAGTGCCAAGAGAGACACGAAAAGTCATCCTCCAGCATGACACTGACGCCTTCTATTTATATTTGGATGAAAGTAATTACAGCATATTAAAGCGATATAATTTGACTTCTATTATGACAAATCGGAGCTATCTATTCTTTAAATTGGTTTAATTACACAATATTTCTTATTTTGTTAGTGTGCCATAATTATTGCCGCCTACATTTGCACGCTGCAGTATAGCCATATTTATACCCTAGACTTATAGTATAGGGTATATTGTTTTTGTGACGACGAAAATATGTAACACCTTAAAGGAGGCTCCGGAGGTATGGCAATGTATATATAAATGATCAGAGTCACCTCCTGATTCGATTAAGCCATGTCTGTTTGTCTGTCCGTCTGTCCGTCTGTCTGTCTGTCTGCCCGTTCGCACGATAACTTTCGATTGAATGAAGCTAGAGCCTTGAAATTTTGATCAAATGTTAAAAGTATGATCTAGTTGGTTGGCATTGAAAATGGACATGATCAGGCCAAGATAACGCCTACCTCCCCTACATATGTAAAATACTTAAATGTATCTATAACTCCCGATTAAATAAACGTGAAAAGCTCTAGCTTTGGCAGATTGCTCGTGAGGGTAATCTTATACTCTCCTGGAAAATAAAATCGATCAGTTGAAAACTAACGGTAATTTTCTTACAAAGAGCCACGTACTACCATACTTTTCGGGTTTTTTGTCTATAACTCTTGAACCAATTGACGTAGACACCTGATTTTTGACATGTAAACCTGAAGTGAGAAGCTGCTTGAGTTGCAGTACATTGGGCATAATCAGATTAAAGGAACGCCTACCTCCCCTACAAATTTAAAAAAAAAATTAAATATCACTTTAATTACGATAACTTTCGATAGAATGATACGAGCAAATTGAAAATTTGGTGGAATGTTACTAGTAAGGTATTGAAAATGGGCAAAATCCGACCCAAGGAACCCCCACCTCCCCTGCAAATGAAACTTTAAATAAGCGATAACTTTTGAAAGAATGAAGGCAGCGACTTGAAATTTTGGTCAAATATTTGAAGTAAGATTGAGTTAGTTGGCATTAAAGATGGGTAAGATCCGAGCTAAGGAACTCCTACCTCCCCTATAAATGAAACTTAAAATAAGCGATAAATTACGACAAAATAAAGCTAGCGACTTGAAATTTTGGTTAAATATTTGAAGTGAGATTGAGTTAGTTGGCATTAAAGATGGGTTAAATCCAACCAACGAAACCCATACTTCCCCTACAAATGAAACTTCAAATAAGCGATAACTTTCGATAGAGTGAAGCTAGAGACTTGACATTTTGCTTAAATATTTGTAGGGTGATCTTATTGTTTGGTGGCAATTATGGGCAAGATCCCACCCAAAGAACCCCTACCTCCCCTACAAGTGGAACTTCAAATAAGCAATAAATTTCGATAGAATGAAGGTAGCAACTTGGAAAACTCGACAAATATTTGTGGAATGGGCTAGTTAGCTAATTGATTTTGAGAATGGTCAAGACCCAACTGAATGAGTGCCAACCTCCCCTATGAACTGGCCATATAGGAGACCCACTTTTAATGCATATGGTCGTTGCCAATTGGTACTTTTGGTATCACCACTAGGTCTATACAAGTCTAGGGTATATACGCTTCGGACTCCGGTTTTTATTTTTTTTTAAGAAAATGCAAACGCATTGAATTTCATTCACAGTACCGTTATACAATATTTTTCTGTTTTATCATTCATTCTCTAACAAAATGCCACGTGGCGCGTATCTGAGCGAAGTCGAAAAAGCCAAAATTTTAGCCTTTTTGGATCAAAAATTGAGTAACCGGGAAATTTGACGAAAATTGTGGCTTTTGAACAGAGGCATCCGAAAATTCGTCAATAACCAAAACGAATACGGGAAGAAGAAAACTGGGGGCCGAAAATCCAAGCTATTTGAAAGAAACAGCCCCGCATTTTTAACACCGCAAGTAACTCTATGAAAAGTCTATCGACGATAGCTAGCGAGAGTAGGGTGGAAGTATCTAAATCTGCAATAAGTAAAGTTTTAAGACAGTCGCAAAACGCAAAACGCATTGAACATTATTTGTCATTCAACCTAACAATTTCTTTCAATCGGTTGCAGGCAACTCGCTTGTAGATCTTCAATGTTAGAGATCTTAACTTGATTGAGCTTGCGTGAGTCGCCCTTGTTCTTAAAGTACGGGAGAAGGAAACTTTTCCTGAAATCATCAGGTATCGGTTGTCCTCTTTTAAATTTGTTAAGAAGAACATCTAAATAAATAAATAACTGGCGCAACAGTCCAATTTGAACCATATCCAAGAGATGAGTTAGCATCATCTCATTTTCTAGATCATGACGGTCTTGTGCAGAGGTGTGTGTTCAGCAACACGCTCAACCGAGTTATTTACCCCATAAATGGGTACTCATTTAACAGCTGAGTGGGCTCACAGTCCGACACGTAAATCCCATTTTTTTATCGAAAACTACCGCATTCAGTACGAATCGAACCGGGGCCCAGTGCGTAGAAGGCGAACCGTTGCGCAATCCGGACTACAAAAAGAACATCTAAGTGCGAAAATATTCATCTTCAGACAAAATTCAACGGGTATTTTGTCCGATCCGACTGCCTTTCCGCTTTTCATCTGCATCATTCCTTTCATCACCTCCTCCACTGAAAAATCAGCGATATCACTGGTGGCTCCACAGCTTGAAAAGCTTCTCGATGAAATTTTTTTTCCAAAAGTTCGTCAAAGTACTCCCGCCTCGTACTACAGATTGCCGAGTCTTCAACCAGCAGCACTCCTTACGAGTCTTTAACGTACTTTGGCGCCTGAATCTCTTGAGCGTTCCTTCTGCTTTGGGCTGCGACCTTATAAATCGTGGCATTGTCTTTAGGTATCTCTTGCAATGACAATCCCTTATCCGCAGTCTGATTTTCCAATACTTGATAGAACTTTTCGGCTGCCATCGCCTTTACTTCTCGGCTTCCCTGTTTGGTTCGTTTATGTCCTTTATGCCCGTTAGTTCCTTAATATATCCCATATGACAAAAAAAAATTGATTTCGTTGCTTCGTTTGCGAAAATGCTCATATTCGCCAGATTCGCCTTTTATTTCGTTCCATGTTCAAGAAGCTCCTGTTGTCCTGATTAAAGGACTCAAAATGCCTTCAGCAGTACTTGACTGCATTGGTATCATCAAAATTTATATTTGCGAGGTTCGGTTTGCGTTTCACTTCATGCCTATGAAGGTCGTGTTGTTTTAATGCAGATGCAGTAGCACCAAAACGTCACCGGGTGGTGCTAAAATCATCCAAAGTTTCAATTTATATCGGACCGCTTAAAAAAGAGCGTTTTTCTGATTTGAATACGACCCAATGTTCTGTTACTTTGTTTGAAATTCCAAAAGTCGTCACCGGACTGTGTCTAGCGGTACCAAAGGAACTTATGTGCCATATTTGGTCAAGAGCGAACCAAAGAAAAGGGTCCTGTCAAACGAACGAACATACACAATATAGAATGCACCGCATTTTATGCCCGTCCATTAAGTACGAAAATATGGGACGGGCAAAAAAACATGAATTCAATTGTCATTCACGCCTCAACGCCTAAAGTCCCAAGTGATATCTCCGCGGATACAAAATCTTATTGATTGGCAGATACAGGTCGGGATGAGTCAGCGTTCCTAGACAGAAATGGAGAATTAATCCCCGGGCCATCATTTTATATTATCTGAATGGAGACACCACATTAGGGCTCCATTAAATAGAACCCTGCCCCACGCTCTGTCTTGTAGAAATCCAGATCAGCGCAAAAGTTAACCAGCATGTGATGCCGAAAAAAAGAGAACGAATAAGTCCCAAGCAAAAATGTTTCTTCCCAGGAAATTTCAATTTTGTCAAGCGCTAATGCTTCACATTTGTGTGGGCCAACTTAAAATCCCATATGCAAAGTTCCGCGCTGTAATCTCCGTGAAGATACTTTCCAGTAATCCGCCCGAGGCTTTCATATAACAACTTCAAATTATATTTAATAAAAACCGAAAAACCCCAATCCACGAGTATGTCTCAATCTCAACGTGTCGTTCAGGGATAATCTGCTCCATGAAATCGATATCTTACGCAAAATAGGCGATTTTTAACGTTCGTCCTCTCGTAAACTCAACACGCAAAGATAAATTGTTGAATATCAATAAAAGCTCGCCTTACATGACTGTATTATTACAATGAGATGAAGCATGCTAATAACGGTACAATAGCGACCATTCAACCAAAAATCGTGCACAATATCTTGCGACGTTCGTTCCGGAGTGTTGGTCAGGAGGATGCCAGATTCTTTGTCACTTGACTAGAGGCGAGTGTATCCTATTGGCACGACGAAGGATTGGTTTACGTCAAGACGAATGGAGGTATTATACAGCAAGACATGCCTTCTCGTGGAAAATGAGTCAAAGGTCCTTGTCGTCGTCGTTCTCGAATGAAAGCAACTTTTCCAGCAATAAAGGAAGAAATGAAAAAAAAAAGTAAAAATGTCTAGATGAGGACTAACGATAAATAAGAAGAATGCCTGGGAGTATCAGTGGAATGGGCGAAGATACAAACACGAAAGAGTGCCACCATATCAGCTCCGTTTTTTTGACACACTCACAACTCCAAGACCGTGCCGGAATTGCGTATATACAGTGTTCGGTTGGGACGACGAGTCAAGGGTGGAAGGTATTTTCTATTTTTTTACCTGTTTATTTTAATCTACCTGGACGATGCTGTGCTTCCCAAAATAGACGACAACAATGTATGGCTGGGTGCTAGTCCAGCGCCGCCGTTAAGCGTCAGGATGCGGACTGAATTTCGATCACCTTACTACTTTTCAATCAATCTAACAATCTCACGAAAGTAATAAAACCAAATGCACAACAACTTAAAATAACACTTCTTTTTTTTTTATTTTGCTCTCTTCCAAAAATAGGGATTCAGGACACCTACGAACTTGCCCGAAAGCGTGTTAGCACCGTTTCAATGGAACCCGAGAATTTCACTGAGAGGACGACTGCCGACTGTAACTCGTTATCAACGTCGTTCTATAGCCAAGTTCACTTTCACTGAGAACCGACATTCAACATTTCATACTTCTTGGAACGCAGCGTAAGGATCGCCGGGAGACGAAGACATCGGACAAGTTGTAGGGATGGATCCGTGTCAGACAACATAACGCTTTCACACACCACCACCACTAACACAAATGTTGCCTCGTATCCTGCCGAGGTAATATGTTGTTTGAAGAGCAACACACAGGTATAAGGTGTCCTTTATCCGTTATCCTGTAACCACTCTAGACAGCATGTCTTCAGACGATTGGGAGCGCGCTTGGTGCGAACGTTGCAAGGAGCGCGAAAAGCGTAGCTGCGTGTATCCCGTTCAGCTTTCGAATTGTTTCTGAATCCGGACCCGGACAGATGGTTAGTATGCAGAACGCCGTGTTGCTTGCCCAATTGTTAGAAGTCCTTCCAGTGGAAGTTCTTAGTAATACGGTGCTGGGCAATTGTAAAACGCGTGGACAGTTGTTCAGGATGCTGTGGATGGAGCAGACTGGAAGGATGATGGAGCTTTTACGGTGAAAAGCTCGGAAGGAATTTCGTTAACCCCAGAGTTGTGACGGAATTTGTATTTTTAAGCATTACAGGTTGAGTTTTTCGAGGACATGGAAAAAAAATGTGAAAGCTTCAAAATTTTAATTTTTCGGTTTATATCGAAGTAAAGTATGTACTACAAAATAATTTAAAATCTGAATTTTTAGCGTTTTGTAGGGAAAACAAGTCTGAAAGAATCGCTCAAATGTCTGCCTATCCAACGGTTACTTCATGCTGTTCCAGTTTAAGGAATATGTCCTTAAGCTGTCAGAAGAAATTTAATTGAAAGAAGTGTACTGAATGCGGTTTTATTTAGTGCTTATTTAGTACAATCGAAAATTAAAAATTATTATACTTCTTTTTTTGTAAAGTTGCGGTTGTGTCCAGTGGCGTAGATAGCTTTTCGGAGAGAGAGGGGATATGCCATCGGTACTAAATTTTGATGTGTCCCGTGGGGTGACGGGTTTAGAATATGCACACCTAGGTGAGTCCTACCTTGATCGTACGAGGCGACTAATAGGACCAATCACGTGCAGGCAACAACAACACCTCTAGATGAGCCTGCGGCACCGTTCAATATCTTTAGGACCTCCCACAGGTCAATGTGTGTGAGTGGGTTGCCGCGTCTGGAGACCACCGCCGGATGTAAAAGGAAAGTCCATACAAATTTATTTTCCAGAAGTGCCATCCAACCCCACATTTGTCCAGATAGGTGTAAAAGAATGGATGTAAGGCCTTATGGTAGAACACGCAAGAAGCACTACCCCACTGAGCACTACTTCTGATGCGCAGTTGAGTGATCCCAGGACGAACATTGTTCGTGCCAGAGCTCGACGGTTTCCGGGGCGAGCACTATGAGGGCGTCCAATTACACTACAGAGAAGCTAAGGGTTGCAAGTTGGAATGTCGGATCCATGATGGGAAAGACCGAAGAACTGGAGGACGTCATGAAACGGAGAAGGATAGACATTAAGTGCGTGCAGGAGACCAAGTGGCGAAATGACCAGGTCGACCGAGCTCGTTTTTTGACGAATTCCAAAAAGTACAAATTGTACTATTATGGAAACGCGAATGATAGGGGTTAACGTTATTCTGTGACCGGCTTTACTTGGCAGCATCATGAGTGTCTCGAAGATAAGCGACCGCTTGATGAGTATCAAATTGGTTATCTGTGAAAGAGTGTGGAACGTCATAAGTGCCTACGCTCCCCAAGTGGGTTTGCAGCAAAGTGAAAAAGAGGCATTTTGGAGCGACGTTGACGCACTGCTTCAAAGTATACCAGATACCGAGCTGTTTTTTTTCGGAGGGGATTTCAATGGCCATGTGGGAGAATCGAACTATGATTACGAGGATTGCCATGGTGCGGGAAGGGCAGCCAATCAACAGCCAGAAATGACGAAGGCGAGGCTATTCTGACTATGCGCAGATCACACGGTCTGGTCATCCTAAACACATGGTACATTAAGAACCAAAGGCACCTGATCACATATAGCAGTGGAGCTCATGCGACGCAGATAGACTATCATCATCTGACAGAATTTATTTTGAGAGGAGGAACAAGACCATAAGCAATCCCCAAACCAGTCGAAAAAATCATGTGGCATAATCTCAACAACGAATGTTTTGAATCTGTTGTAACTCCATTCATTGTTAAAGTGGAGGAGTGGCTTAAAAACAACACCAACTGCCACGAGCAAAGCCCAACACAAATGTGAATGCTTTGGAGGAAATGTTAGTAGGTGAGGCTGAAAAGACACTGGGAGTTTCGAAAGGCCCAGTCCTGTCGAACAAGGAGACGTGGTGGTGTAATAACAAAACTAAAGAAGCATTGCAGGCCAAATCGAACGCATTCAAGGCTTGGACAACATGCAAGATAGGCAGTGAAGCCGAGAAGGTTCAACTTCGGCAGAAATATGATAAACGCCGGAAAGAAGTAAAGCGAAAGGTGGCTCAAGCAAAAGCGATTGCAGCCGAGAAGTTCTATCAGGAACTAGAAGATCTGACGGCGGATAAAAGATCGTCATTGCAAGAGAAACCTAAAGACAATGCTAGTATTTATAAGGTCGCAGCCCAAAGGAGAACAAACACTCGAGAGATTCAGGCGCCAAAGTACGTTGAAGACTCACAAGGAGTGCTATTTGTTGAAAACACTGCAATCTGTAGCAGAATGCGTGAGTACTTTGACGAACTTCTGAACGGAATTTCCGCGAGGAGCTTTTCAAGCTGTGGAGCCAAACACCACTGATATCGCTGATTTTTCAGTGGAGGAGATGATGAAAGCAATCATACAGATAAAACGCGGAAAGGCAGTCGGACCAGACAAAATACCCTTGGAATTTTGGTTGAAGATGAATCATGTCGGGCTTAGATGGCTCACTGTTATTTTCAACAAAATTAAAAGAAGGCAACCGATGCCTGACGCTTTCAGGAAAAGTTTCCTTCTCCCATTTTATAAGAACAAGCGTGACTCACGCAAGCTCAAACACTATAGGGCAGTCAAGTTAATTTCTCACACATTGAAAACTTACAAGCGGTTTGCCTGCAATCGATTGAAAGAGATTGTACGGTTAGATGACAATCAATGCGACTTTGTAGAGGGTCGGTCCACAGTCGATGCTATTCAGTGCATACGTGTTACAATGGAAAAGCATCGTGATGCACGGACGGACTTGCACTTTGTGCTCATCGATTTGGAAAAAGCCATCGACAGAGTTCCTCGTGATCTGATATGGGTGGCCCTAAGAGCACTTAAGGTCCCCGAGGCATATGTCAAGATGATACAAGACATATATGATGGGGCAACTACTAAAGTTAGATGCACAGCTGGTGAGAATGAAGAATTTCCGGTTAAAGCCGGAGTTCACCAAGGCAGTGTATTGAGTCCTTTGATCTTCAACATCATCATGTTAGTAAATTAACACTCATTTCTGACGGCCTGGAAATATCCCTTCTCATCGCGTATGACATTGTCCTGGATAGCAAAGACATCGTTGCTTTGCAGGCTTCACTGAATAATTGGTGTAAGATCCTGGAGGATCATGGATTGAGGATTAGCATACCAAAAACTGAGTATCTTTGCTGTCCTTTCTCAGATCCAGGGAGACCGATACCAGATGTCTATATTAAAGGAGAGCAGCTGAAGTCCTGTATAAGTTTCAAGTACCTGGGCTCGATGGTCAACAAGGAAGCCACCTGCGATCATGACATCAAACATCGCATGAGTGTCGGTTAGATAAAGTTTTCTGGAGTTTTCTGCGACAAGAAGATGCCGCGAAAGCTTAAGGGGAAGTTGTACAAAACGGTCGTACATCCCGCACTTATGTATGCGTCTGAATGCTGTACTATGTATAAGACATACGAAAGTAGAATGACTGCGACTGAGATGAAAATGCTACGGATGTCAGCCGGTGTGACCAAAAAGGATCGTATCAAAAGTACCCACATCCGAGGCAGCTTGTTTGTTGAGCAACCGATCACTGAAAAGCTCGAAAATCGTCGTATGGATTGGTACTGCCAGGTTCTAAGGCGTTCGCCTGAGAACCCTGTCATGAAGGCACTATCAATGGGTGGGTTCAGGTCGCGCAACGTTTTAAACGCAATTGCAAACAGTTCGACTGGTTTTTCTTGTGGACGCTCCATTTCAGTTTGCGTTTCATCAACCAGACATCGGGGAAATTAACCAGAAATTTGTCCTGGTTGATTTCCGGTCAATGGGGGGTAAGGGGTATTAGCGTATTTGTCAGCAGTGTTGCCAAAATCTTATCATCAAAACGGCTAAATTTAGCCGGTAAAGCCGGAAATATTTTTCTAAAAACGGCTAAAAATCCGGCCGGAAAAATTTCCTATTTGGAAACGGCTAAAAAACCGAAAACACCTAATTCCATGTTTTAAAAGTAAAGTTTAAAACCAATAATATTTAAATATAATATATTTCAAAAGAAACAAGCTAGCCGAAGGCTAGCTTTCCGAAGGTATAATAACTTTCACGCTTCGCATGAAGGGTATCATACCTTCGTTGTGTTTTGTGGTACATTTGCCTTTTTGAAATTAGTAGTAAAATTTGTTCCGATTTCACTGTTCCTATAAGAGGTATATGCAATAGTGGGCCGATTTCAATCAAATTTAGGAACGTGGCTAAGCAGTCAATACGATTGAATAATATGCAATTTCGTAAAGATATCTTCAGAAATAAAAAAAAAGTTTGCTTTTGGGACGGTCGTTCCTATGACAGCTATATGATAGAGTAGTAAGATTTTAACCAAATTCGGAAATATGATTTTACTAAAGATACTATTGATTAATGTGAATTTTGAAAACAATATCTTTAGAAATAAAAAAGATTTTCTCACAAAGACGAATTTTTGGACCTGTCGTTCCTATGGCAGCTATATGACGTAGTGGTCCGATTTCAACTAAATTCGGGAATGTGATTTAGCTAAAGATACTATTGATTAGTGTGAAATCTGAAAACGATATCTTTAGAAATAAAAAGGATTTTCTCACAAAGACGAATTTTTAGACCAGTCGTTCCTATGGCAGCTATATGACGTACTGGTCCGATTTCAATCAAATTCATGAATGTGATTTAGCTATAGATATTATTGATTCTTGTGAAATTTGAAAAAGATATCTTAAGAAATAAAAAAGTTTTTCTCACAAAGACGAATTTTTGGACCGGTCGTTCCTATGGCAGCCATATGACGTAGTGGTCCGATTCCGTTGGTTCCGACATATATACTGCGTGCAAAAGAAAGAAGGCTCTGTACGAAATTTCAGCTCGATAGCTTTAAAACTGAGGGACTAGTTTGCATAGAAACAGACGGACAGACGGACAGACAGACAAACAGACAAAGCTTAATTGACTCGTCTCATCATACTGACCAAGAATATATATAGTTTATATGGTCGGAGATGCTTCCTTCTGTGCGTTGCAAACTTCATGACAAAGTTAATATACCCTATCACATCCGTGAAGGGTATAAAAACGTGAATTGTCCGAACATGCATAGAGAATAACCTTGGGCAGGAAAATCGGCCGTGAAAAATTAAATCCGGCTAAAAATCCGGCTGGCCGGTTTTTGGTGTTTGTGCCGGCTAGAAAAAGTGATTTCCGGCTAAATTTAGCCGGAAAACGGCTAAATTGGCAACGCTGTTTGTCAGTTGTTAGTTGACATATTGCGTGTGACCGTCAGATGGTGTGGATTTTCGTTTTCGGTTTCTTGATTTTTACACGGCGTCTTGTGTGCCTATTTACACCGGAGCAACACAAATTTGTGGCAATTTTGCAGTGTTTTTCATTTTTCCTGAAACTGTCGCGAATTTAATTGAAGTTTTGTTTGAAATTCAATAGCGAATCGGCTGTCAGCTGTTTAATACATAACAACTGCAAAACAAGTCGTTCGAGTGAAGAGTTTATGGTTGGCAGGAGGGAAAATCCTTACCGCAATTACAACGTTGCGGTACGTGAACGCAGGCAATGAATTAATGTCCCATTTTCAGGACCGAAACGCCGAGGCAGACGGAAACAGACGTGGATCAATCAGATGAAAAAGCAACTACAACGCGTTAATCTTGGCGATGATACGATCCAAGACCGAGCTGCCTGCAGAAGGAAGCTGAGATTATACCGCCAGAATGGGCGAAGTGCCAACACTACAGGTAAAGCAACGCGAAGCCGCAGAGTGGTATTAAAGGGCAAGGAAGAAGAGTGTAAACATCTTATGGCGCGGTACAGTGCAAAACCGTAGAATCTGTGGCATGCGTAAAAAGCATTAGTGTGTGTGAATTTTCAATTTATATTCAGTGCATTTTATGTACACTACAGCGCGCACAAGGAACAACTCTCGTCAGAAGCTGCGTAGCTGAGTCGATAGAGTACCTGGGCTGATAAACATATGGTTCCCGGTTCAAGTTCACGTCATGCCAAATTTCGTTTTTTTGTTTTTCTTTTTTTTTTAACAAAGAAATTGTTGTGGCTTTTGCATAAATTAAATGAATAATGCAATTTTATTGTAATAATGGCCAAGTAAAATTGAATTTATTACTGTCTGAGGTCAATCTTGAGTTTATTCATTCTCCCATATTGATCTCAGGTAACCATCGCCTATCGGGGAAATCATAATGTATGCGGTGATCATTCGTATGTATACAGATGTTCATGCAAATTCTACAACTTTAGAGTGTGCATGTCGATTCCCAACTTCATAATGACCGCGTTTTGGCGAGCGGATCAGGAACGGATTTATCTATTCCTGATCTGCTAAACGCAACGTGCTTCACTTTATATATTTTACATTGCGCAACGTCCACAAAGAATAGCCTTCGTCACAAGCGTTGCCACTGATCTTCTGTTTCCGGTAATATTGAATAGAGTACGGATATTCTAGAAACCAATCTTTGTCATTAAACGATAACTAAGAGTCAAAGAACCAGTTGCTCAATGTCCGATAACAATTTATCTTAACAATACACAATAGCAATAAACAATAAATTTAGCACAATTTGTTTTTCTCAATGTCTGTTTAGCGTTATTAATCGCATAAGTGCTAACCGTCCCCTAGCCTCCGATTAATCTATTATTTTTAACAAAACCCAACCACTGGGTTCTGGTTGAAATTTTATCCAAAACAAACCCGACACCTGATACCGGATGCTGAGACTTTGACAGCTAGGACTGTTCACTTTTGCAAATTCAAATGAAAACACTGAAACTGGCCATAAAGAACAGAGTTCCTGGAAATTCATTCGATAAAAGAGAATTTGTAACAAACTTAGCTGCAAATGGACATGCTGAGAGAACGTACTGACACAAAATATTGTAGAATTGTGGACGGTTGAATTCCGCCAGCTGATTTTGCCCAAATTGGAGGTCTGAGATGCGTTCCACACTTTTTTGCTTGGCCATTTAACCCGCAAGTGAGAAATGTAAATATTTAATGGGTAGTTTACAGCTTGGATCAGCTCATGTCCCTGTTAGTTAACAGGATATTGAGAAACGGGCCTATGTTTAACCTTAATGTATGCAACGCTCAAAATCTGATAATGCAGTAGAAAGCTCAGCTAATGCAGTGGAAAATCAGCTGATTTTCTTGGCGTGACTCTTCCGCCTGTTCTATTCTATTCAACGTCTGTACCGTCTCTCAGCATTAATTTGCGGTTGACTTGGCTTAAAATCCTATTACATCAAATTAGAACTCTGTTCTCGGTGACCAGTTTCGTTTGAATGTGCAACGGTAACAGTTCCAGCTGTCAAAATTTCAGCAGATCGTATTAGCTGTTTGGACATATCGTCGGATAAATTTTTAACGAAAGGATGGGTGCCGTTTAGTGTTTATCTATAGGATAAACTTGAACCAGACATTGTGAAAACGGCCCATAACCGAATCTAAATAATAATATTACTTGATCGTCATCATCATCGTGTCGCGACAGCCCGACATCGGGCCTTGTCCACCTGGATCGTTGTCCTCCAATTACCTCAGTCACGTGACCGCGTCCTCCAATTTTGGAAGCCCAGCAGTTGCGCGGCGTCCGCATTTACTGAGCTCTCCCAACGAGATCTCGGTTGTCTTCGCTCCGTCGACTCGTCGTCCGTTCATTACTCTCTTTGGCATGAGATCATCGTACATTCGTCGCGTTCCTTTGATCTGATTATATCCAACTAAATAAAACTCAAGCAGGTTCTCACCTCAGAGTTACATGCCAAAAATCAGGTGTCTACGACAATTGGTTCAAGAATTATAGACAAAAAACCTGAAAAGTAGGGTAGGACCGGGCTCTTTGTAAGAAAATTACCGTTAGTTTTCCACTGATCGATTTTATTTTTCCCGGAGAGTAGGGGTATTCTTATACCCACGAGGAATCCACCATGTTTATTGTTTATTTAATCAGGAGTTATAGATACATTTAATTATTTTACATATGTATGGGAGTTAGGCGTTCTCTTGGCCTGATCATGCCCATTTTGAATACCGATCAACTGGATTATACTGCCAACATTTGACGAGAATTTAAAGGCTCTATCAAAAGTTGTCGTGCGAACGGGCAGACAGACAGACGGACAGACAGACAGACATAGCTTAATCGAATCAGGAGGTGACCCTGATCATTTATATATATATACATTGCAATACCTCCGGAGCCTCCTTTAAGGTGTTACATAATCAATATCCTATACTATAAGTCTAGGGGCTAAAAACTAAATAAAGAATAAATTAACAAAAAAGCCACCAATGATATTATGCTTAATGATATGATAGTGATCCCGGCTAGCTGCCAGAGGCATCTATACGCAGATATTTATTCGAGTGGCTGGCATCGTTGCCATACAAGTACTCTTAACAAGCCGCCGCCCTTATCGTATATGTTAATTGTTATTTCATTCAAAAAAGAGTCCACCTACTGTGAAAAACATATTAAAAGTTTCCCCCCCCCCCCCCCCTCCACCCTATTTTTTTATCAAAAGCCTCTAATATGAAATAAAGCAACATTATAGTGCGGCAAACGAAAGTTAAAGAGATAGTAGCTTCGTCATCAGGTAGTTTCCCTAAAGCAAATTGTCATCATCATCGTGGCGCGACAGCCCGACGTCGGGCCTTGGCCACCTCCAATTGTCTCGGTCACGTGACCGCGTCCTCCAATCTTGGAAACGCAACGGCGTCCACATATACTGAGCTCTCCCAATGAGATCTCGGGCGTCCTCGCAGTCTCGCTTCGTCGACTCGTTTTGCGTTCATTACTGTCTTTGGCATGCGATCATCGTCCATTCGTTGTACATGCCCTGCCCATTGAAGTCGTTGTAGTTTGACGATTTTAGAAACTTCCAGATCATCGTACAGTTCAAACAACTCATGGTTGTACCGGATGCGCCATCCATCTCGATCGCAAACGGCCCCGAAAATTCGCCGTAGAACCTTACGTTCAAATGTGTCTAGCATGTTTCTGGAGGCTTGAGTTAGGGTCGTATAATGGTTTTGTACACGCGGAGTTTCGTGTTTCTGTGCACATGCTTCGATTTCATTATGGGGCAAGCAAATTGTGGTGTTGTTTCAATTTTTCCATTTATTTGTTTTTAATTGTTTGTTTTTTTTTTTTTGTGGAATTTGGGTTATAGCCAAAAAACACAAAATTACCCTTTTTTGGTTTTTAGGGTTTTGTAGTAAAACAAAACCCTTATGAAATCGGTCAAATGTCTGTCTGTCCGTCTGTCCGTCTGTCCATGGAATATCTCAGGAACGGCTGAAGCTACATACATGAAATTTGTTAGGAATGTGTAGAATTACTATAATTCGCCGGAGAAAGCGAATCGTTGTAATAGGTAAACTTTAAGGGGAGGTCCCCATAGAGGGGAAATGAAGGTCGAAATTTTTTTTCGTTTAGTACAGGCAAGTGGGGTATCATAAGAAAGGTACCGTCGAGTACATTCCATTTTTGAAATTTTTTTCAAATTTGAAGAAACGGGAAAAGAGAGAGAGGGGAAAATATGTCATCCGAGTTTGTCCCCCCCCCCTTGCATTTCGAGACCGTTATACTTAGAAATATGAAAATTTACAGAAAAGCGCCATTTTACTAGTGTAGAAAACTTAGATTTCTAGAATTTTGAAATTTTACCAGAAAAGGTTAATAATAGTACATTTCTATAGTTTCAGTTAGCGCAACCCTGCACCCCTTACGCGTACCCGAGGTCAAAAATATTGATAATCAATGATAACCAACATCATAGGCAATAATATCTTTAAGTTTCATTATAATCACATAATATTTAATAATAGTACATTCATTTAAAGTTCGGCATTTTGACACTATCCACACAAAAAATACACCTACCGGCCTCATAGGTGTGAGTACTACTATACTTTCATGTTGTTTTTCGTAGTGCGAATTGCAGTTATTTAATTAATCATTTTTTAAGGGGTAAAGATTGGTTGGGGTCGCTGTGTCTTAATTGGCCAACTTTACCGGGTGGAAGGGGGGGGGGGGGGGGTCCACATAGAGGCGAAATTAAGGTCAAATTTTTTTATCGACTGATATAAGCAAATGAGGTGTCGTGAGAAAGGTAATGATGAGTACATTCTAGTTTTTCGCATTTTCTCGAAATTTATAGAAAGGGGAACTGTGCGGGAGGAGAAAATATTAGTTCGTAATTTGATCCCCCCTTGCCTGCATTTTGAGACCGTTATACTTAGAATTATGAAAACTTACAGGAAGTGGGTTTCGAAAAACATATAAAATGGAAAATAGTGGAATTTGTATATCTTCTCAGAATAGGTCAATAATAGTTTATTTGTATAGTTACAGTTAGCACACCCTTGCACGCCTTAAACACGTTCGAGGTCAAAAGTACTGATGGCCAACGATAACCAACACCTTAAGCAATAATATGTTCTAAGTTTCGTTACAATCACGTAATTTGAATTAGCATGTAAAATGTAAGTGGGTAAGACATTTTAATTACGTTTTTTCTATCCATCTGAGTGATATCAAGAAGAGCAAGGAGCCGATATTTATATACCAAAATAAGCGCTTGCTACAAAACCCTCGGATTGCGGGCGTAGCCCTCTATATTCCGGTTTCATTTAAAGATATTTTGAAAACGGTTAACGCTAGCTAGAAAAAATTCCTAACGCAAAATGAAATATCTTGAGCAGTTCAATAAAAGAAATACGCAACTTTTTCCATATCTTTAATAGTGTCGAGATATTATCACTTTAAAAACACTATTTTTAATCTTTATTTCTTTTTAGGGTTTTGTATAAAAACAAAACCCTTATGAAATCGGTCATGCGTCCGTCTGTCCGTCTGTCCATGAAATATCTCACGAACCGCTGAAGCTACATGCATGAAATTTGGTGGAAATATGTAGAAATACTATAATTCTCTGGAGAAAGCGATGCGTCGTAATAGGTCAACTTTAAGGGGGGGTCCCCATAGAGGGGAAATGAAGGTCGAAATTTTTTTTCGTTTGGTATAGGCAAGTGGGGTATCATAAGAAAGGTACCGTCGAGTACATTCCATTTCTGGATTTTTTTTCAAATTTGAAGAAAGGAGAAAAGAGGGAGAGGGGAAAATATGTGGTCCGAGTTTGTCCCCCCCCCCCCTTGCATTTCGAGACCGTTATAGCTAGACATATGAAAATTTACAGAAAAGCAGCATTTTACTAGCATAGAAAACCGAAAATAATAGAATTTTTAAATCTCATCCAAAAAGGTTAATAATAGTACATTTCTATAGTTGCAGTTAGCACACCCCTCAAGCACACCAGAGATCAAAAATATTGATGGCTAATGATAACCAACATCATAGGCAATAATATCTCTAAGTTTCATTACAATGACATGATATTTAATAATAGTACATTGACTTAAAGTTATGCATTTTGACACTATCCATACAAAAAATACACCTACAAGCCTCACGCATAGATATGCGTGTACTACTTGCATGTTGTTTTTCGTAGTGCGAATTGCAGTTATTTAATGAACCAACTTTGGAAGGGTGAAGATTGGTGATTGGTGATCCTAACAATGACTATTCACACAATTAATTTTTTTAGGGTTTTGTGTCTTAAATCTTACAAAATCGGTCAAACACCTGTCAGTCCGTCTGTTCATAGAATATCTTACGAACGGCTGAAGCTGCACACATAATTTGGCGGGAATATGTAGAAATGCTGTAATTTGCTGGAGAAAGCGTTGTGTTGTAATTGGCCAACTTTAAGAGAGGGTGGGGGGGGGGGGGTGCCACACAGAGGCGAAATTAAGGTCAATTTTTTTTATCCACTGGTATAACCAAGTGGGGTGTCGTGAGAAAGGTAATGTTGAGTAGATTCCATTTTTGGCATTTTCTTGAGATTTGTAGAAAGGGGAACAGTGGAGGAGGAAAAAATATTAGACCGTAATTTGTCCCAGCCGCCCTGAATTTCGAAGCCGGTACACAAGTTTGCAATTTGCAATGTCGTCTTAACATGAATGGTTAAGCATCTCGAAGAGTAGGACAGTTTATCTCGTATACATACATATCTATCTACAGCTTCTCGTATTAAAACTACAATATTACTTTGAGAGGTGATAGATGCAGTCTTTTTGTGAATTGGCATGTAAGATACTATATCATGGGTAAGACATTTAATTATGGTGTTTTTATTCAGCTGACTGGTACCAAGAAGAGCAGGGAGCCAATATTTAGATACCAAAATAAGCGCGTGCTACAAAACTCTCGAATTGCGGGCGTAGCCCTCTATATTCCGGTTTCATTTATCTTTTGTTCCCACAAAGAGAAAAATCTATTGAACGGAAAAAGTGGCGTTAACCTTGAGCAGTGTGCACAAGATTCTTCATTTTGACTTAGAAATTGTTTTGCTAATGTTAACCGTTTTCAAAATATCATTTAAAACGTAAAAAAAAATTATTTTTTTTTTTGTTTCAGATTGACTGAGGATGCCGGAATTTCATTACCGGCACAATCAAAGCAGCGGCAGCAGCATCGTCTGCGTCTTGGGTAAGTTAGCTTTCTTACACTTGGTTCGCACCTAGGAGATTTCTTATCAAAAAGCTTAAGCTTTGTACGAAAATTTCCTAGGTGCAAGCTAGGTGTAAGAAAGTAGGCGCGGTTCACACTGGAGAAACCAGTTTCATAAAACTCGTTTCATGAAACTGGTTTCATGTTTTGATGCACACACAGGAAACCATTTTTCTACAGTTTCATCACGTCCTCTGACGAAAATAATGCGTTTATTTTAGGGTGGTGGCTGAATAAAAAGGTTACTGATAAACTACGCACGACACTGATAATCACTTTTAATCACTTAAAATCGCGACACTAAACTCACTTTTACGCACGAGATTCACGAAATTTCACCCGGCGACCACACGCCTTTGCATATGGTTGCCATGTCATCGTTGCTTTGACAAACAGCTGACCCGCGGCCTGGTACTCTAGAAAATAACAAACACCATTGTCGAACACGAAACCACATGAAACTTGGTTTGCACAAAACTTTTCTTTTTGGTTGCGTGAAACTAGTTCAGTGAAACTACAGTCAGTTTCAAGAAACCAGTGTGCTCCTTCCTATATGTTTTATACCAAATGGTTTCACGAAACTTAGTTTCAAGTTGAAACTAGTTTCACTAAACTGATTTCTCCCGTGTGCAACGCGCCTTACCCAAGACACAGGCAATGCTGCTGCTGCAGCCGCTGCTTTGCTTCTGCCGGCAATGAAATTCCGGCATTTGTGTTAGCGCTTATCTAATATTTGAACCTAACATTAAGTATCCTTTGCTATAAAGCACACAAAGTTTAGAAAAGATGCTCCTGAAGTTTACAATTTCCTTTAGTAAGGACATCGGTTCGTTCGACGACTACACTTAACGAATCTTTTTCGATTTTCGAAAGAAAGCTTTTGTACTTACATTTGCTTTGTTCGTAAGTGATAACCAAGGCAGTCAGTAGAATTCATAAATATTACAATAGCATAACAGTCCTGAACCACAATTTCGTCTGAAAGGAAGTATCAGCGGCAAAAGAATGAGAACAAAACAGAGAGCTTGGTGGAAAGGCTCAGTTTATATGGACGCCGAACAATTGCTGGGCTTTCGAAATTGAAAGGATGCGGTTATTAATACGGAACAATTGAAGGAAAACAGTGCTAACAGACGAGGCATTTCATTGTATTGTTGAACTAAAATAATGATGAAATTAGGCCTTCCGCACACAACGCAACTGCTTTGCAACTATGGTTGCAAACCTGATTCCGATACAATCGGTTTGTGACATTGCCTGTGTAGGATGGCTTGTCCAAAATCGGGAAGTCAAACACGGTACGTCCGCTTAGCATGATAATCACTTTTATTCTCTCGTTCAAACATTCTTGCATTCTATAAGCTAATGACCTAGAATGGTATATTAAGAGGCGTCTGGTGGTAACCACTTCTTTTGCGATCGCCCGTTTGGTGAGCTTCCAGATGTTCTCTATGGGGATCATGTCTGGTGAATTTCCCGACCAGGGTAAAACGGCTATATTTTTTTCGCTCATGAATGTCGTGACACTTCTTGCTTATGGCACGGAACCGAATCGTACATAAGAATTCATTTTTTTTTGTATTATGGAACCATTCCTTTGGCTGTGGGACCAATCGAGTTTTTAGGACATGCTTGAACTGATCCTGCATCATGGTTCCCTCCACGATGCAAACGCGCCCCATACCCTTGGCCGAGATAACAGACAACACCATAACACTAACCGTGTGTTTAACCCTCTCTACAAGGCAGTCTGGATAGAACTGCTCACCAGGGCGTCGTCGGATAAATGAGCTTTTGTCGGTTAAAATCTGGAAGGTCGATTCATAGGCCCATAAACCTCCGAAATGCGGGGAAGCTGGCGGGATAAAGTTTCATTTCACACCTTCATTCGCCATTAGCTCCTCAGTTGCTCGGTTCTCGTCGACTATCTTTCGAAGCGCCGCGTCCGCACCGATGAAGTTCGACCCACAGTCAGAGTATACATGGCTGCATAGTCCTCGCCTGCCTGTGAAACGTCGAAATGCCGCTAAAAATTCCTGCGTAGACATGTCACTGACCAATTCTGAATAGCCTTTACGGCTAAACAAATGAAAATAGCCACGTAGTCCTTGAGTAGTCGACATCCTCTTCCTCGACGATGTTTTATGTTGAACGGGCCGCAATAGTCGATCCCGGTATGAGTAAATGGCCGGGAGATCGTAACCTTGGGTTTTAGAAGATTTTCCATGAGTTGATTCGATGTAGTAGCTTTGGCTTTGAAACATCGCACGCATTTGTGAATAAAATTCTTCACGGTGTCTCTGCCACCTATAGGCCAAAATTTCCTACGTAGTACTTCCAGCATTAGTTGGGTTTGATTATGTTGTGTAGACATATGCGTTTGTTTTAATACGAGTATGAGTTCGGTCAACTTTCCCTTTCTAGGTATGATGATAGGATGTACTATATCTCATCATTTGTCATAGATGCACTTTGAAGTCTGCCGCCAACACGCAGCACACCCTCCTTTAGTATGGGCCCAAACTCCGGATTTTACTCCTCTCCGATACTGGTCTATTTAAATTTGGGTCCCACCACACTGCTTTCTCTGAACACATTGGCAGAGTTGTAGAGGTTATAACGGGGCACTGTTCTATAGGAGAGCTTGCCTGGGGGCTTCATATTCCTCACATTGACTATTGCAGGAGCTGTGATGATGTGGATGAGGAGGAGAGCGTTCTCCATCTTATTTGTCACTGTCTGCCCCTAGCTGAGAGTTGGAGGAGATTTCTGGGCTCTTGTTTTTTTCGGGAACTTGAGGACCTTAAGGCTACGAATGCAATACAGCTCAATCGATACATTGCTAGGACTGGCTGGTTTGTTGCCTAGGTTTAATTAGTTGACTTTGGTGGTATCACAACGTACCCATACGGGGTCCCTTTACCTAAACTAACCTGACAATATGGCCTATTGAAAGTGTAAGGGTATCATACCTTCGGCAAGCTAGCCGTTCTTTTATGCATTCCATTCCATTCGTCGAACATCTTTTTAACGTCCTCCTTTATGTTTTTGCATGCCGTTTTAATTGGTTTGTCTAATCGCCGTCCAGCATGTTGTAATGAATCACCTGTAATTAACCATATTCTGGTTGTGCTGCTTCTACCGGTAGATCGAAGAAGCGACCTGATGAGTACTGATCTGTCGGTCTTACGAAAACAGAGGCCGAAGGTCCCATTACAGCTGGACCCCGATATTAGCGCGAGAACATCACCCAATTTTTTTTATTATTCTCCATTTTTGCTTCCACTGTTTGTGTTGTTTTCCCCAGGCCTATGAATTTTTGTTAATACGTAAAGGACAGGGGCGACGAGCGGCTAAAACCCCGCCCATGTCTCCCGAACTGAGCAACAGCAAGCATAGGCCGCTGCTTAGCTCGTGGAGCCATCTCCAGATGGCACTGCCAATAGCTTTTTTCTTCGCCAGATGGCACTGCCCGACCTTCATGGTCATTGTGGCAAACTTAGGCTCCGTTCCCACGGGCATCTCCGGGTGCCCACCAAACCGTGCAGTACAATGTCCATGATACGATAAATTAATCAGCCTGCCTCGCTCCCGGTTTTATAGTCGCACTACCACCTTGGGACGGCAATATGCTAAATTCTAACATTGGGTCCACACTAGGGCCAGATTACGTAATCTATGCCAGTTCACTTGATCTGATTGGGGCGACCGGTAGCGCAGTGTGTTGAGGCATCAGTCTCATGTTTGACTACCAGCGTTTCGGGTTCGAATGCCGTCCACGACGACGTTGCTGGCCATGGATGTGCAGGAGGTGCATGCTGGCAACTGCATTCTCCGAAACCGGTTTATGCCGTTGAAACGTTAATTGGGCCACATGGAACAGTTCATGCGCTATGCCCCACAAGGGGTTAGTGGGGCAGTGTGAACATGAGCGATTCACTAATGGTTGATTGCCATAATATCGTCATGATCCCATGTTATTGGCGCAAATAGGAGGTTATCTGCTTGAGGGGTGGTCTGCTCTGGACCGATCACATTTGCCTTGCACTTCGGTGCACGTCGGACCACCGAGGGTCGACTTTTGATTTACTCCCCTGTTTTTTTTTCTCTCCCCGTTTGCAAAGAAACTATCCCTTCTGTAACGGACGGTTTGGTGGGCATCCGAAGATGCCCGTGGGGACGGAGTGTAAGGTAGCATATTACCGTGAAGGTCGGGCCGTGCCATCTGGCGAAGAAAAAGGCCCCTCAACGAGCTAAGCAACGGCCTATGCTTGAGTTATCACATATGAATTTGAGTTGTCAAATTCATGATACGAGTAACAATCATCATAACACTACACTGCACCATCAATAACATCATTAAACTAATGACCTTGTTACCATTAGATACAAATAAGGTTTCCAGCTTGGTGTATAAGAATAATTAGGGAATTTATCCAGAGATAAGACAAATGAGTCATAGGGTAAAATGTCATGTATTTTCCCTAGTAGCTCATTAGGCTAAGGAATTGATAAAGAATAGTATTTAAGCGAATTTATTATAGAAATAAGTTCAGTTGTTCGAGTACCACCAGACCATAGTAGTCTGGCCCTCATCATCAATAGAAGAATATTATAAAGAGTAGAAGTTTATTTTATTCTTAACTCTTGCTGTAGCTTAGTTCGGGAGATGTGGGTGGGGTTTTCGCCGCTCGTTGCCCTGTTCTTTACGTATTAACAAAAATTCAAAGGCCTGGGGAAGACAATACAAACAGAGGAGGTAAAAATGGGGAATAAAAAAAAAATAGCAGCACTACTAGACCATAATATGGTTCGTTACAGGTGGTTCATTACAGGTCGGGGTCTAGGAATTCGAGGCGCGACCTAGACATGGTTGGGAGGGACTCGAGCGCCAGAGCTGCAATATCTTGGCTCTCCGTGGTTCGCGGAAGTTCCAGAGGTGATGATCGACATGCCTCTTGATGTAGTTGTTCTTGTGATTTTCTGCTGTGACACTTCGTCCAGCATGTTATTTTCTTTTTATCGGTATTTTTTCTCGGTCCAAGTGTCGTGTTGTCTCGGGCAGACGCGTGACATTTAACGTGTCAACAGGTAGGGCCTGAGTTGGTCGTGTACCCACCCCATCACTCCCGTCACTGAGCAAGCCAGCCAGCACGCGTCATTTGACCAACTTAGGTAGGAAGTGTTGACATTTTGATGTCTGACAGGCCTTCACGGCAGCGTCAACTACTTCCGCTCCTGCAACCGGTACACTTTGGCACCTGAGCTTGTAGTGTAACAAAAAACGTTAGAAACGATACTACGAGTATATCCCTGATCCCATTCCTCGCGAACTGAGCAACTCGCCAGCAGATGCTGCTGTCTTTATTTTTGAAGTTTTTTACAATGTTCATCCCACTGTTTAAGAAATTACGTTCAGTAAGCAGACGGGATGATTAAATATGCGTTGAAGGGTCCATCTCATAAAAGAAAATGCGTTGAACACTTTACCAAATAAAACAAAATTAGCTTTTTGCTTTCAAAATAAAGTTATGAATAGATAATGAAAATCAATTGTTACGCCAATCATCTTCAAATGAACGTCCATCAATTATCATAATTAAACAGCTCTCAGTCGGCTGATAGCCATCACATGCCTATGTCTCGATCCACATTTTTTTCGCTCTAACTTCTTTATTATTATAACAAAGCAAAACTTTTGCCCCATAAGTTCATCCGTTGAATCTTGATAGAATCAACTACAGTACAGCGTAGAAAAGCTAAATAGTATCAAACTTTTAATAGCACCTGACTCGAGATTATCTTTTCATCTGTATCTAATACCCATAGATTTCAATAAGAGCAGTCTTTCGCCTCCCCTGACAGTGAGAAAAATTCGAAGAATGTTTGGAAAAATGTGGCCGGTAGACAGGATTAAGCAAACAAGAGTTTCGCCTAAGCAAAGATTTTTCTCTATTTTCCCTCTCTTCTTTTCTAGACAAACGTTAACGTTTTTGACAGGATACAACACTTAAGATTGATGTCCAGTCTACGAGTATTTCCAATGGCTTTAAGGACTTCGCACTAAAGCTATCAGACTATCTTCAAACGGATAATACACTGAGCTGCTTACGGACGATTAATTCGGAACGATATGTTGCGTTCAGACGAATTGGATTTGCCTATAAATAAGTTGGAGCACCAGCTGCAAAAATAAATGAAACCGGAACGAAGTGAATTAGTTCACCAGAACCTTAGTCTTGTCCTTGGCAGATATTTTGCGCCAAGAGTCGTATCCTTTTCGCCAATGGAATATTGTAATCGAATTCGCTTTTGCATATGGTTCGTTCGGAAGATACGAAGGGGAGCATTATGGAACGGGTCGTATTGAAATCCAACGCCTTTCTATTTAAAAATATATCTCATGACAAGGCCAATAGTATCCCTTACTGACAAACACAAAATATGGCGATTATCCCTTCGCATTGTGTTGGTTTAAAAGATCATCATTTTTTTTATATATAACGAAGCTGCGCCGGAACGAGATGCTATATTAGGAACAAGAGAGGTCGTAGAGATATCCTTAATACATGCCCCCCATCTTTGTCTAAGTGATATTCCCGCCATTAGAGATGAAATCACTTCCAACGAAATCAAAATAAATTGTCCCCTAAGGCCTACAGGATATGTACACACATGCGTTGGGCGGAAAAGCTATACGCTCTCTGGCCATAATCGGATCGCAAGCAAAGCGTCATCTGCCATAACGCCATTAGGGCCATTTCAGCGTAATACACCAGTTTATTACATTACCCACCTAATTGGAGAAATTGCATGTCAGCTCGCATGTGAGTGGCCTTTCTGTGTGACTGGGGGTCGGTCCAAGACGAACTACACTAAATGTCATTTCGTTTTCATTGAGCTCCACACACAATCAAGTTCAGATGGCACGGCACAAGGAACATTGTGTTGTGTCCCTATTTGTAGCAGGCTGTGTTTGGATTGTCGGAATTGTCGCCCGACAGCAGCGTGTTTGGCAGGAAAAAGGGACTTGCCGCGACACACACGACTAGACCAGGTCAGCATGACTAGGGCGACCGCAATGGTGCGAATGACGAGCTTTAAGACGCCATAGAAAAGACCTTGATTGTTTATGCCAAGGAATCGGTATCCTTGTCACGCGCTTTTTGTTCAAGACGATTGGGTTGCCAATAATGATGAGGGGTTGTCGTCCTTTAGAAGAAAATCTCGTTAACGAGAAGGTATTGGCTAATTTAGTAGAAATAAGTTGAAACCTTTTTTTGTGTTCCTCCGCCTGTGGTACGGTTCGTTTGTAATGTGGGGTGTCACAATAAGCCACAGCCTTTTCTGGCTTATCGTAGGAAGCGACTAAATGGGCTCAATGCGTATGCTCCCAACTAGTATCATCCGAGATATTTTATATGCCAATGAATCGTGAACGAACCTTTTCGGAGTAGTTAAAGCGCTATTCACGGCAAGGGGTTAAAGCAAAATTAAATTCACTGATTAATGAATAAACATCTAATAACTGTCCAAGACTTCAAATTCTCTGAAAAGGTGTCTCGTGGCACTGTTGGGCACACGAGTACTTCATCGCTTCGGCTTTCAATAGTTTGAACCGGCAATCCACATGGTTGGCTTTACGCCGGAAATGCATCCCTGAAAAGCTTGTGGGTATTATTAAGCCAACCTACGCTGGAACGAAATATCACGTTTCGCATAAAAGTTCAGTATCGGAGGACGTTGAATAGCGAAGTGCAGTTCGGCAGAGGTGCATCCTTTTACCGAGCTTATTCCTCAAAGTGATTAGCGATGTGTTTCAGACAGCGCTATCCGGACGACACACAGGAATTCACAAAACTTATCTGCAAAATTTTGACTACGCTGACGACATATACCCACTCTCTCGTAAAATCCTGGATCTGAGCGGAAATGGCTCTAAATCCCGCGAGGGAGGCGAGCACGGTTGGGCTGAAGATTAGCACCAACAAGACCAAGGTTCTTAGCCCACCGTTAAGAGAAGAAGACATCCAACTCATCCTATTGTCATCAGTATCAATGGATAGTTAACGTGTGTAACAGCTTGTTTACCTAGGTAGCATTGTTATCAAAAATGTTGGTACATACAGGCTTAATGCGCCTTCAGCATGTTGTTAGAAGTCTCAAAATAAAATTATCTCAGTATTAGGACCAAGCTGGGCTTGTCTCACTCCTTTGTAATGTCTGTTGTGTTCTATAGGAGCAGTGCATGGGAAGTTACCGTAAATGTTACAAGTACGACGTAAGTTTTCGTCGATTCATATCTTTGTCAAATTCTAAGAATTTTCTGGCCCAACACAATTTCAAATGAAGAGATAAGTCGGCGTACGGATCAGATGCCTATCGACGAATTGATATGCAGGCGAAAATGGCGGTGGAATGGTCTCAAGTTTCAAGACAGCTGGACCTGATGGCATCATTCCGGCAGACATGCAGCACGTTTTCGATATTGCTCATCCATGGTTTGACACCAACCTCAGGGCCTGCCTGTAAGTGGTCTATATTCCTCGTGTATGGTCAGTGAATAATGTTACGGGGATAAGGTGATAAGTTCCCGGCATGACAATGAAAGACTGCGATTTTCAGTAAAACTAACCAGTCCGAAGCGTATATATCCTAGACATGTACAGACCTAGTGGTGATACCAAAAGTACCAATTGGCAACGACCATATGAATTAAAAGTGAATTTCCTATAAGGCCAGTTTATAGGGGAAAAGGGGAGACTCAGGAGGATCTTGGCCATTCTAAAAATCAATTAACTAACCCATTCTACAAATATTTGTCAAATTTTTCAAGTCGCTGGCTTCATTCTATCGAAAGTTATCGCTTATTTGAAGTCTCACTTGTAGGGGAGGTAGAGGTTCCTTGGATCAGATCTTGCCCATTATTGCCACCAACCAATTAGATCACCCTACAAACATTTAAAAAAAATGTCAGGTTTCTAGCTTCACTCTATCGAAAGTTACCGCTTATTTGAAGTTTCATTTGTAAAGGAAGCATTGGTTTCATTGGTCGGATTTTACGTATTTTCAATATTAGCCAACTGGATCCTACTACAAATATTTGACCAAAATTTCAAGTCGCTAGCTCTATTTAGTCGTAAGTTATCGCTTATCTTATTCGGGGCAGTGGGCCGTATACGCACATTTTGATGGTTAGCTAAATTATTTACATGAGGGGAAACTTCACCAGAGGTTACATGGTTCAAGACCGCGGCGAAGTGTTCCTTCGAACTGTCTCATCTAATCTCCTTCCAAGATAAGTAGCTCTCCATCACTATCCTTCGCTGGATGTTACCAGATGTTGGCAGGAGTTTCGACCACCTGTAAACTCCTTGATGACTCCGTATACGGCGTTTAAGTTGTTACTTCTTGCGCTGAGGCTAAAAAAAATTGGCATAAACTCTTTTATCGCGTTGCACACTACGCTAAACTTCTCGAGCTTTCAGACGGTATAGGAGTCCGATGCGGCTTCGATTGTTGTCTGATGCTGCAGCCAAACAAACCTCTGCAATGAAGAGTCAGACATCGAGGGCTTATTCCGGCAATCCGGGTTTGTGCCAAGGTTGGTATCTGCGCTATCAATGTACGTATTATGGCATCCCAGTTTTCATTTATGTCACTATTTGGATGCCTAGTTATGTCAGCTGCTTTTTGCGCAAGATGGTCATTATATTGTTGTAAGAAAGCTAGATTTTTTAGTCGAGCGGTGTTGAATTTGCGGCGCCTGAATCATTTGTCGCTAAGACGGCGCACGGCAGCAATACGCAATCGAACATTAGCGATTTTCAGATTGTGGTCTCTTCTCATACCAATATCGATACCCTTCTTGTTTCGCACGTCCAGGAGGCAACTCTTGAGTCTTTTACTAATGGCAAAATGGTTGATGTGATTTTGTGTTCTGCGCCGATCAACAGAGGACCAACTGATTTTATGGTGGTCCTTATGCTCAAACATAGTACCACCGATGAAGAAACTGTGAAAGTTGCAGAACTCTACAAATCGTTCACCGTTGTCATTACGATCACCAAGACCGTGTCTCCCCATCACATGTCTGAGCCCATTGTTATCAGCGCCAACTTTCTCATTCAAATCACCCATTACCATTATAATGTCACCTTTAGGTGTTCTGCTTTCAACGGCGTTTAATTGTTCGTAGAAGGATTCTTTCGCCAAGATATTGTCGGGTTCAGTTGGAGCATAACATTGTACTATTGAGATGTTTCTCATTATCATCATAGGGGGGCAAAAACTCCTCTTCCATAGTCCTCTGCGTGGGCGCCCCCTGGAACGGCAGTGGTCACTGACCATTGCCAACCAACGTCAAGCCGCCAGTGATGGCGGTGCGATGATTTGGTTGAGGTACCCCTGTGGTGTGGGGTGTGAAAAAAAATACCACGGCCTTTCCCTTTGAGGGCCTGTCGTTAAAACCGACAATCAAAGGACAGGATGTGTATGCCAGCAACTTGCACTATCCGAAATTTTTATATGCTAACGAAACGTCAACTATGCCTCGGATAAGGACTGACTCAACGGTTACGACTTTTAGCTATCGTACAATGACAAAGATTGGATTCTAGAATGTGCGTACTCTCCTGGACAATGGATCAGAAGGTCCCCAGAACGCACGATTTCTTCAATTAGAGAGTGAATTTCTGAGGTACAAATTAAATATCTTAGGAGTTCGTGAGATAAGATGGTGGAACAGCGGAGAATGCATCTCTCCAACGGGCAGCACTGTAATGTTGTATTCCGGTAAAGCTACCGGTAGTCGCCGTGAGTCAGGTGTGGGGCTCCTTTTAACCAGAGCCGCGCGAAACTGTCTTTTATCCTGGGAATCGGTCTCTGACAGGGTCTTGACCGCTAGGTTCCGGACCAAAATGAGGAACATCTCAATAATACAATGTTATGCCCCTACTGAACCCGACAATGTCTTGGCAAAAGACTCCTTCTACGAAGAACTAAACGCCGTTCAGAGCAGAACACCTAAAGGTGACATTATAATGGTTATGGGTGATTTGAATGAGAAAGTTGGCGCTGATAACTATGGGCTCAGACATGTGATGGGGAGACACGGTCTTGGTGATCGTAATGACAACGGTGAAAGATTTGTAGAGTTCTGCAACTTTCACAGTCTCTTCATCGGTGGTACTATGTTTGAGCATAAGGACCACCACAAAATCAGTTGGTCCTCTGTTGATCGGCGCAGAACACAAAATCAGATCGACCATTTTGCCATTAGTAAAAGATTCAAGAGTTGCCTCCTGGACGTGCGAAACAAGAAGGGTGCCGATATTGGGATGGGAAGAGACCATTATCTTATGATCGCTAATGTTCGATTGCGTATTGCTGCCGTGCGCCGCCCCAGCGACGAAAGATCCAGGCCCCGCAAATTCAACACCGCTCGACTAAAAAATCCAGCTGTCTAACAGCAATATAATGACCATCTTGCGCAAAAAGCGGCTGAGATAACTAGTCACCCGAATAGTGACATAAACGAAAACTGGGATGCCATAAAAAATGCGTACATTGATAGCGCAAATACCATCCTTGGCCCAAACCCGGATTGCCGGAATAAGCCCTGGATGTCCGACGCTCCATGGCAGCGGATTGTTGAAAGAAAGGAGCTGAAAGTTCGTTTGGCTGCAGCATCAGACGACAATCGAAGCAGCATCGAACTCCTTTACCGTCAGAAAGCTCGAGAAGTTCAGCGTAGTGTGCGACGCGATAAAAGAGTTTATGCCAATTCTCTTTTAGCGTCAGCAGAAGAAGCCGCAAGAAGTAACAACTTAAACGCCGTATACGGTGTCATCAAGGAGTTTACAGGTGGTCGTAACTCCTGCCAACATCCGGTGAAAGATAGTGATGGAAAGCTACTTATCTTGGAAGAAGATCAAATGAGGCGGTGGAAAGAACACTTCGCCGCGGTCTTGAACCGTGTAACCTGGTGAAGTTCCCCCTCATATAGATAATTTAGCTAACCATCAAAATGTGCGTATACGGTCCACTGCCCCGACTAAAGAGGAAATAGTCACTGCAATTATTGCACTAAAACGAGGAAAGGCCGCCGGACTTGACGGCATCCCTGCCGAACTTTATCAAGCAGCCCCAAGCGTAACTGCCGATTTGCTGCACCCACTTGTTGATAAAGCGTGGAATACAGAGACCTTTCCCACTGAGTGGAAGGAAGGTTTGATCATCAAACTTCCAAAGAAGGGTAGCCTCACAGACTGTAATAATTGGAGAGGCATTTGTGTGCTTCCTGCCGTTGCCAAGATAATAGCTAAAATCGTCCTGGAAAGACTAAAGGCCCACTTAGAAAGCACAATTGATGAAGAGCAGGCTGGCTTTCGATCCGGATTCTCCTGTGTCGATCACATTAACACCTTGCGAATCATCATCGAGCAATGCGCTGAATACGATTCTCCGCTTCACTTGCTTTTCATCGATTTCGAAAAGGCTTTCGATAGTGTGAACCGGGATTCTATCTGGGCGGCCTTGCGCAGGAGAGGCATCCCTGAGAAGCTTGTGGCTATTATTAAGGCAACCTATGACGGCGCGAAATGTCGCATTCTGCATAAAGGTAAGGTGTCGGGGGACTTTGAGATTCGCAGTGGAGTTCGGCAGGGGTGCATCCTCTCACCGATCCTATTCCTCATTGTGATCGGCGATGTGTTGCATGAAGCCCTATCCGGACTCGACAGAGGAATTCAATGGACTTTGACATCTTATCTACAACATCTTGACTACGCTGACGACATATGCCTACTCTCCCACAAAATCATGGATCTGTCCGCAATGGCGTTAGATCTCGAGAGGGAGGCAAGCAAGGTTGGGCTAAAGATTAATACCAACAAGACCAAGGTTCTTAGCCCGCCGTTGCGAAAAAGAAATCCGACACCTATTGCCATCAATATTAATGGGCAGCCTGTGGAGAAGGTGGACAACTTCGTCTACCTGGGTAGCATTGTTGCCGAAAATGGTGGTACGGAGCAGGACATCGCTCGTCGTATCAACCAGGCTAAACGCGCATACGGCATGCTGTCCAAAATCTGGCAGAGCAGTTATCTCAGCATCAAGACCAAGCTGGGCCTGTTTCGCTCCCTGGTACTATCAGTGCTTTTGTATGGGAGCAGTACATGGAAAGTTTCCGTAGGAGTTACCAGAAAGCTGCAAGTTTTCGTCAACTCATGTCTTCGTCGAATTTTAAGAATTTTCTGGCCCGAAACAATATCAAATGAAGAGCTAAGTCGGCGTACGGGTCAGATGCCAATCGACGAATTGATACGCAGGCGAAAATGGCAGTGGATAGGTCACACATTGCGGAAGAGTGATAACTGCATTGCTTTGCATGCCATGAAATGGAACCCCATTTCCAACCAAGGCCGACCAAGAGGGGGTCCTCGAACCACATGGCGTCGATCTGTGGCAAAGGAGTGTCAGGCACTGGGTAAGTCTTTTGGGGAGTTGCGCCCCATTGCCCAGAACAGAGTACGATGGCGCGCAAGAGTAGTTGACGCGCTATGCCCCGCTAGGGGTTAAGGCAAAGTAGTAGTAGTATTTTTGCTCGGAACCTGGCAGTCAAGATTCTGTCAGAGACCGGATCCCAGAATAAGAGACAGATTCATGCGGCTCTGGTTAAGAGGAGCTCCACACCTGACTCACGACCATTACTGGTAGCTCTACCGGAGTACAACATTACAGTGCTACTCATAGTATAGTTAAATTCCCCACTGTTCTACTATATACCGGAGTACAACATTACAGTGCTACTCATAGTATAGTAAAATTCCCCATTGTTCTACTATTTTATCTCACTAGCTCCTGAGATCCTTGTCATTGTACGATAGCCAAAACGAAGATTTCGGATAGTGCAAGTTGCTGGCTTACACATCCTGTCCTTTCTTTGCCAGTTTTAACAAGAGACCGACAAAACGAAAGGTAGTAGGAGGTTTATTCTTACGCCCCACACTACAGGGGGAATGGTTAGCCCAACCAAATCATCGCACCGCGGTAGCTTGAATTGGTTAGCAATGGTGGTGACCACTGCCGTTTCAGGGAGCGCCCACGACGAGGACTATGGAAAAGGTATTTGACACTTTCATTCTGCACGCCATCTCAGTATGCGTCTGTAGCTTAGCTCGATAACGCACCGGGCATTTTTGGCCACTTGAAACAGGTTCGTTTGTGGTTCAAGCCCCAAAACGGGACAAATATTTTTGATTCTCGAATTCCCTATACTTAATTTCTATTAGCTTAGTGGTTTCATATGGATGTGCAGAATGAAACCAAGTGTCATAAAAATTCAAATTCACTGAAAAATAATTAGCACTTGCCCTTTGCAAGAACATTGAATACATTCAGTATGGAAGAGGGTTTTTTCATTGGTATCATCATATCAAATCAAGGGATACCTATATCTATAGGGTTTGGTTTCTGTTTCATTTCATAATAAAGAGAATCCCTTTGACTTGATGTTTACCCGCGACAGAACCGAAATGTCACCATGCGTTCCTTATAATAATCCAAGGAAGCTATTTACCAAATTCTATCTAAATCGGACCACGGGAAATAACAGGTGAAGTAATTTTTGAAAAGACTTAGGTGAGTAACTTCGCTTTGAACAAAACAGTATATACCGCTAGTCAAGTCGGTGAACGAAATTGCTGCCACCGAACCGTGATCAGGGTCACAAAGGAACTTACGTAGCGAATTCAGTTAAGATCGGACATCGGAAATTGCTCATGAGTGGATTAACGCACAAGCGCACGATTCCTACCTACTTACTTGCCCTAACCCCTAGTGGGGCATAGCGCGTCAACTATTCCATGTGATTTAGCTGACGTTTCGTTGGCATAAATCTGTTTCGCACGATGCACTTTGTCAGCATGCACCTACTGCTCCCATTTAGTCACATACTTGCGACAAGTCAGAAGATGTTGTGGCTAATTATTACCCGCCCCACAACAGAGCGAGAGACAACACAAACATAAACATCTATGGCCGGGAACGCCATGGATGGGAGTTGAACCCGTAACGACCGTAGTCAGATATAAGACTGACGCTTCTACGCCTGTCGTCCCAGCAAGTACCAGGTACGCAGATCCAGTATCGTGTTTTACCCTCTAACCCCTTCAGTGAATCATCTTTGGTGCATTGAGAATTTCCTTGTTTGGTTCATTCTGTCGACTGTTCCCAAAAAATTGCTTGGTGGTCGCAATTAGTATATCCTTCCATGCCCCCCACTCCATAGTCAGTGCGTGTAAATTGATGCCGGACCTGAAATACAATAGATAAAAGACCCTATAATTCCTCTTCTAAACGTGTTTCTACATCTAGAATTCATGAGGACGACGACGCGACGTAAGTTGAACTTGCTACACATGCATGAACAATGCTTCAGGAATACTCGGAGTTCGAAAGGAAACGGCTGGCGCCCGTTTTTTTAGTGAATTCGACTCATTTGTCATTTATATAACACAAGCCAGGAAAAACCCGTTTAGTGGACCTTGATTGATCCATTCATCTAAACTATAGTTGCCTTAAATCCAATTTTCGAATGACACTCATTAAGGCAGTCCTTTTTCGAAATCCTTACCTCAAACTTCTCTCGCATAACAATTCCCGAACGTAATTTATTATTCTGTTAACACAACATTATCCGGATAACTATATTCCCAGCCAATCTGGTAGAAACCGTTCAATCCTGACCCTCTCTAAATCCTAATTATTTACCACTAAATTCCTGCCGTTCAGATTCCGTTTCGGGCGAGCGGCTAGTTACATGAAACTACCCTTCGTCATCATTCATTATTGAATCAACTATATCGAGACAAAGTTACGAAAATAACGTTTTTGAATATTTCATTGGGTAGTTGGAATCTCGTCCCTTAAAATTATCCCCCGAAATCAGCAACCCAGCTTTTCACCGAAACGCATTACTATCACGGGCACGGAAGCTCGTTGCCACAATACCAAAGGGTTCGTTCGGGCGAATCCGAACCTCGTGATGGCTGGGTGGTGTGGTGCAAAGGACGACTCGACAACCAACTCCCGGCACGCTACTGCCGTGTTATTGAGCTGGAGCACCACGGCGCGGGTATCAGTAACCACTTTATGTCATTCGAATGTTTTTTCCGTGAAATTACTGCGCACAATAGCGAAGCACGTCCTGACCAGGAGCAGCACTTCCCCATGAAGGATACCATGTAGTAAAGCTCCACCAGCAAAAGACGACGCCAGGCCGACAGCAGTTAGCCTTTGAATTTTGTAGCAAACGGTTCGAGTCCTCCGTGTCGTTTCGTAACAGTTGATGGCTTGGAAGCATCAGTTGTGTGTTGGTTCCTTGGTCTATGTTGGGTAATAGGCAAGAGTTCAGTGTAAAGTGATTGAGAGTGACAGTGGTGGTTGGTGGTGGCTTTGGTGCTTGTTACCAGAGAGTATACGAATCCTAACTGACTAGTGTATAGGTGAACGGTGAATAAGCGTGCTGATAGTGTTGGGCGATTTAAAGCCTTTCCCCCAGCAAGGATTAAAGGCGACATCATTATCGTAAACGTAAGGAGCACCTTTATCTTGGAATCCTCTTCAAACAGCGGAAGTGAGTGACCTCTATAGCGAGCCTTATCTTGGTAAAGAGCAGAGTGTAATCAAATGAGGATTATTTCGATGGGGGTGGGTGGCATAGGGCGGGCGGCAATTGAGGCCCTCCATCTAAGCTGAGAACTACGACCCAGTGATTTGGTGCTTATTGATTTTATGCCGTCGTTGCATGGGGGTTAACGTCGGGTCGAATACGTTTGACATTACAAGGATGTGATGTTCAACATTTCCCTAACAGTCATTCATAGAGTGAAGTGTAGACATGCGACTGAATCGGCCGATTTTTCCAATCGTCCTTACTTGTATTCCCCAAGTATTGTTTGTGTGTGGCCGCATCAAGGTTAGCTATTACTCCTGCTCGCCAATGTTGACAGCCAAGGCTCCTGTCGTGACATTGTCTGCAAACCCTATGCTGTGCCAGCCGCCTATTGCCCATTTCTCCCATTCATTCATCTCACCAGCCATGCCGTCGATTATTACCGGATTTCAGGTCTAAGAAATTATCGATTTTCAGAAGAGAATAAAAAAAGGAAAGGTTCCAATAACACCATGAGTTTTTGGAGAAATGCCAAGAGGCAGGAGCCAAGCTCACAGCAGCCACCACACGGCTATCCTTGTTCTTGCTCCAGGCATCGGCAATAATTGCAGGGAGAGCGATTGTGATGTTGCTGCTGCTGTTATTTGTGTATTGCCTCTCGACGACGTCGTTGGAAAAGGAAAACTTTGCCGAGAGAAAAACGATGAAGCGCGGCGGCATTGGTATAGGAGTAAGGCTGCCGCACTCCAGTATCTCAGTGCTCAGCTCAAGGCTTTGCCTGGTTTATGCACAAGCCTGGGAATTATTTATTAGTTCGTTAAATGCTTCCGATTTGTGATCGGTAGTTTTGTTCCGTAAAAGTCGGATCCAACCCAATCGGAAGACATTCACCTTCCTTCTATGACCACAGAGTGCTTGGCTTGCCACCCGTTGGGTTGGTGGTTAATTAAAGTTAACGACTATCGGATGCTGTCGGCAACATCTTGGAGCGACGTTTGCAAGTACTTTATGATTTTCTCCGGGTATGATAGTTTGCCATGCTGGACCCGTTCGAACAAATGGGTGAAAGTTTGTCTGCATCGACTAGGTACTAGGACGAACGAAGTTGAAGCTCCTAGTTCACTTGAACTCCGAAGAGGTAGGTGGTGGAACCGATGACTATTGCAAATATTGACTTGTTTGCATATTTGAACTGGGTCTCCACACCTACGGCAACGAAGTCTTCATTATTTACGTTTATTATGATAATATGTACAATTTGCTCTTCAACTTTGATTGCATTGTGATGCATCCTTAACCCTCTAGTCTCGCGCGCTGGTTTCCGATTTATCAAGTCGTCTTTATTAATAATTAATGTTACCTTTTCTAATTTTGTATGTTAGCTAAGAATCTCTGCTTTGTTGAAACACTTTAAGTTTGAAATAATGAGTGGTTGCAGCCAGACTAAGTGAAGACGGTCTTGAGAAAATTGATGAGTAAAATATAAATAAAGGAGCATGGTCATAATGGGGGATTGACCAACAATCATAAAACGTAAGTCAAATAAAAGCTAGAATTTAGTGTTCATTTTTTTTCAATCCTGGCACGCTACGCCTAGCTAGTATGAAAACTGAGGTGGGGCCCATTTACGTACTTTTAGAAGAAAAAAAAAACAGACCTCACATTACTTAATATTCCAGTGGCTTTGTGTTTTCGCTTGGAGATAATTCCTAATTAAGGTTTTATTGTTCTAACCGCTTCAGTTGTATCCCATCATGACTACTATACATCTCTATGTATAAGTTGTGGAGACGAAAAACTTCTCTACGAAAGGTGTTCACATAGAGAAATCTCTACAAAACACTGTCTTGTAGAGACAGCGTAGAGCTCTACGTGGTGTTTACACGCCTCTACATGTCTCTACCGAGAGTACACTCTATTAGTTTTTTCTGTATTGTTTTGGGATTATTAAGTAACCTCTTTTGGAATTTGCGACTGATTTCGACGCCCTCGCGGGCTCAAACTATTCGTTTTATGAAGAAAATATTTTTGTAAGAAATTTTGTGTAGATTATTTTGGCTCTTTTTGATTTTTTTTTTTCGAAAAATTGAGGCCCATTTTCTCAATGTCTGGTTAATGCTAAGCGGGAGTTTAATTTATCGAATCGATAAATTAAAACGGCTGATACGAATTCCTTAAGTAGAATTTTTAACGTTTGCACAATGAAATGAGCTAATAATTGATTAATTAACCCATTTGAATTTACAAACGTATAAAACTCTAGCTGACTAATTCGTATTAGCCGTTTTAGTTTATCGATTCGATAAATTAAACTCCCAGTTAGCATTAAACAGACATTGAGAAAACGGGCCTTAATATGTTTAATTTTACATGCAAACCAAAAAGCGTTTTTCGCGGAGATTCGTCCAGTTTTCTCATAAAACACACCTCCGCCGAGAGGGGGGGGGGGGGGGGGGTGATTTAAAATGTATTAGCGATTTTCCAAACAGGAGTTAGATGACATGGCTAACACTTGGTAGGTGCCATGAACGCAGCGGTATCTGCATCAGCCTATTGGAGCACTAAAATCTCTGAACTAAGAGCTGCGTGTAGGAAGAGTTTCAATAAAAGGCTTTGGCCTCCAGGCTAGAGTCAGATTGGAACTCCTATAAAAAACATCTGAATTGTAACTCATGGAGGAGCTTTTAAGAAAGATAGAAGGATCCTGTGAGACCTCTCGATTTCGTAAAATGCTGGCATCAAATCCGTCTACGCCTAGTTTCTTACAAAAGCCAGATGGATCCTGAACGTCTTCGAGTAAGGAAACTATCGAGTGTTTGCTTGACACATTTTCCTGGCAGCTCGATTGATGCCTCATCTGAGCAATCCTTCATCGGTTGCTCAGCGCCATGTGATAGTGCATCTATCCTTTCTCGAGAGAAGATTATGTGGGCGATCTCTAGCTTTGTATCTTTTAAATTTGCTGGACCCGACGGCATCATTCCGGCGGACTTGCAGCAATGTTCGGATATTTTATATCCTTGGATAGAGGGTATCCTAAAGGAATGCCTCGAGTTGGTCTATGTTCCTCGAATCTGGATGGAAGTTCGGGTTGTTTTTATCCCGAAAGCGGGTAGAAGTTCGCATGCGCGCCAGAATGACCTATGTAAGTCTTTCTTCAACACTGCTGAAACTTCTGGAAAGACTGATTGATGTCTATCTGCGGAGCACCATTCCGATGCGCTCTTTATCTGCTCCACAGCATGCGTATTGGAAGGGTAGATCGGTAGATACGGCTCCGCACTCTCAGGTTGGTTTTATTGAGAAATCCCTTGATCAAAGGATTACGCCACGGTTGTTTCCTGGATATCGAGGGCGCTTTCAATAACATTAAACTTAGCGAGATCATTGGAGCACTTCTGAGAGTGCAGGTTATTGAGTCGCTCACACACACTGCTAAGATCAAGGTTGATTCATACTACCCTAGGCACATCTTCTATGTGCAGACGTGTCTGCAGGGAACCCCTCAAGGAGGCGTACTGTCTCCCCTTCCCTGCAATCTAGCGGTCAATGGACTGCTGTTGAATCTGGAGAAGATTGGGTGTAAAGTTATTGCGTATGCAGATGATATCGCGATTGCAGTCACCGGTAAGTTTCCTGATACCCTCAGCGGTGTGCTGCAAAATGCCCTATCCATTCTAACCGAGTGGGCTAATCGGTGCGGTGTTAGAGCTAACCCGGACAAAACGGAACTTGTGCTCTTTACTAGAAGGCACATAATTCCTCCAATCGAACCCCCCACCTTGGAGGGCACAAAACTTACCTTCACAGATAAAGCAAAATTTAGAGATCTCATCTTTGACAGGAAATTAAAGTGGAAGCTTAATATTGAAGAACGGGTGAAAAAGGCTACTACTACTACTCTCTAGGATACTCTACTCGTGCAGGAAGGCCATAGGCAAGAACTGGGGCCTGCAGCCGAAAGCTGTATATTGGTTATATACATCTGTGGTATGCCCTGTGTTATTGTATGGTATTAGTGTGTGATGGACTGCACTCAGAGTAGCGGCATACGGTAATACCCTAGGAAAGGTATAAAGGCTGGCTGCGCTGGCCACGACGGGGGCTCTTAGGACCACTCCATCAGCCGGATTAGATATGATACTCGGCTTACTCCCGTTGGATATAATTGGCGAACAACTGCCGGCAAACATGGCTCTACGTCTTCGTGAGGCGGGTCAGTGGCGTGCGCTGAGTGTGGGACACTCCACTGTACTTGACAATCTGAATCTCCCAAGGAAGACAGACTACGTTTCTCCCAAATACCAATTTGGCAAGAATTACACTATTCTCATTCCGTCGAGGAGTCAATGGGTTGGAGACGAACCCATAGCCATCTATACAGATATGTCTAAGACCGACGACGGGGTCGGGATAGGCATATACTCGGAGAGACTGTGGATTAACCTATCACTCGGTCTCCTGGACTTTTGCAGTATCCTACAGGCGGAGGTTTCAGCTATCTCGGAAGCTCTGTCCTGGCTAGGCAGTAACGTCATTACTGTGAAGGACATTACTATTTATACGGATCGCTCACTCGATTCCGTTTTGACAACATCCAAAACTATGGAGAACTGTCGCCTCTAGCACTCGCAGAGATGGCTGGCTTCTTCAATATTACCCTCTGTTGGATTCCGAGCCACAGTGGCTTTGCGGGTAACTGCAAGGCAGATAAGTTGGCCCGAGAGGGGACAACTGGAGCGGTTGAAGAAAGCCGCAAAGACATAAGGGTGCCATCTACTCTGTGTAAATTGGTGATTAAGACCGCTGCCGTAGATAGGGCTAATGTTAGATGGCTCTGCGGCAATACATACCAAACGACAGGGATGATTTGGCCGAAAATTGATCCTCGATCTGTCACACTGCTGTCATTGAACAGGAAGCACACTGACAGAGTAGTAGGAGTTATCAAAGGGCACTGCCCAATAGGGGAGCGTGCCAGGAGACTACTTCTTCCTCATCACGACTTCTGTAGGAGTTGTGGCGATGTGGAGGAGGAAGAGAGCGTTCTACATCTTCTCTGTCATTGCCCGGCCTTGGCTAGTAGGAGAAGAATGTTTCTGCGCTCATGGGTTTTCTACGATCTGGATGACCTTAAGGATATGACCGCCACACGGCTCAATCGTTACATAGCCACCACAGGCTGGTTTGATACGTAGGTTCGAGTGAAGGCGATAGCGGTGGTACCACAATGAACGCAATGTTGGTCTAAGTGTGCTGTGACACATCACGGCAGCCCCTGTACCTAACCTAACCTAGCGATTATCCAACATTTCGATGCAATTTCTGTAGTACGAAACGTCCAAGCTTTCGATATACGTCCGCTATTTCGATTTCAACTTGAATCTCTTTGCTTTGAGCCACCACTTGAAGTTTGGGATCAGATAATAGTCGCTGGGGGCCAAGCCTGAAGAATTCGTAATGGTTTAATTTGGCCATCGCTTTCAAAAACGTGTGTAACCGTGCGTTATCGTCATGGTACAGAACTGTTTTCTTGGCCATGTGGGGCCGTTTTTTCTTTTTTTCACCGTTCAGATTCTCCAATAACGCTACATAATACTTTCCTGTGACTGTTCTTCCCTTCTGCAGGTAATCGGTGAAGATGATGCCATGCACATCCCCAAAAAAAAAAACGGAGGCCATAACCATCCCGGCCGAGCATCGGCCTTTAAGCCGCTTCCAGCCACTCTGCAGTCTGCCTATGGTAATGGACCCATGTTTCATCCATCGTCACAAAACGTTGAAAAAAGTCTGCTCGATTACTCTGCAACAGCGCCAAACCGGCCGTTGAATCATCAACGCGCTGCTGTTTTTGTCGACGGTCAGCAAACGCGGCATCCATTGATAGCCTTTTCATCTTCAAAACATCTTGCAAAATGTATCCCGCCCGTTCTTTTGAGATGCCCAAGGCCTCAGCTAACGAATGCAAATTCACTTTACGATCATTCAAAACTCTTCGATGCATTTGCTTTACGATTTCCGCATTCGTAGCCTCTTTTGGCCTTCCAGAGCGAGGTGCGTCTTTGGTGCTTGTGCGAAACATTTTAAATTCATTAAACCACCGATAAACTGTTGTTCTCGAAGAAGCAGATGTGGGATGACATTTCTGCAAACATTGCAATGATTTTTCAGAAGAATTTCCCATCAATGTTTGATCAAGATGCGATATTCTTATTTCACACTTTTTTTTACGATGGCGAAAGCAGCGTCATTCAAACGACTGTAGCTTTTAAACTAATGAACGAAATGTCATGAAACTTCATACACAAACTAGTGATAGATGAGCTTCGCAAAGTAATTCATGTTCATTTTCTAGTGGTGCCACCTCTTGAAAAATCCCAGGACTTTTCGGCCCATGTAAAATAGTATACCGAGTGTATCGTCCTCAAAGGCAACTAAAATCGTCATCATCATGTGGCGCGACAGACCGACGTCAGGCTTTGGCGGCCTGGATCGTTGCCCTCCAATTATCTCGGTCACGTGACCGTGTCCTCCAATCTTGGGAGCCCAGTAGTTGCGCGGCGTCCACACAAACTAAGCTCTCCCAACGAGATCTCGGTCGTCCTCACAGTCTCACTCCGTCGACTCGTTTTCGTTCACTACTCTTTTTGGCATGCGATCATCGTTCATTCGTTGTACATGCCCTGCCACATTGAAGTCGTTGTAGTTTGACGATTTTCGAAACTTCCAGCTCATCTTACAGTTCATACAACTCATGGTTGTACCGGATGCGCCATCCATCTCGATTGAAAACAGCCCCGAAAATTCGCCGTAGAACCTTACGTTCAAAAGTATCTAGCATGTTTTCGGAGGGTTGAGTTAGGGTCCATGCTTCGCAGCCATAGCATAGCACTGGTCGTATAATGGTTTTGTACACGCGGAGCTTCGTGTTTCTGTGCACATGCTTCGATTTCATTATGGGGAGAACCGAGAAAAAAGTCTTATTAGCTAACTGTATCCGTCGCTTGATTTCGTCAGTTTCGTTGGCGTCCCTTGACAGGTTGCAGCCCAGGTAAATGAAGTTGTTCACGAACTCGATGTTGAGGTCCCCACATTGATGCTCGGATGTGCAGGTGTCCTTGTCGTCGATTGCATCATTATTTTAGTTTTACCCTCGTTGATACGTAGTCTAACTTCTTTTGTAGCGGTATCGAGTGTGTGCAGAAGTTCTTCTGCGTCGGCCAATCTTCGGGACATGATGTTGATGTCGTCGGCGTACGCTGCTAATTGTGTCGACTTGATGAGTAGCGTATTGCTGTTTTCCATATTCATAGCCCGAATAGCGTATTCCAGTGCTAGGTTGAAGAGCGACGGTGCCGATCCATCGCCCTGTTTCAGACCAGTGCGTGTTTCAAATAGATCAGTAAGTCTATTATTGATCCTGACTTGTGAAACGGAGTTGGTCATCGTCATCTTTGTCAGTCGCACTAATTTGACCGGTATACGAAATTGCAGCATGATGTTGTACAGTACTCCACGATCCATATTTTCGTATGCCTGCTTAAAGTCGACAAATATTTGGTATACGTCTACGTTGTACTCCTAGCACATCTGGAGTTCAGTTTGACCGTAAAGAGCTGATCGATTGTGGAGCGACCAGGTCTGAAACCGCTTTGATATCTGCGTACGGTTTTATTCTATATTCCAGAATTTTCGTCAAAATTTTATAGGACGTACAAACTAGTGATATATCCCTGTAATTCTCACACCGCAGTTTCTCCCTTTTTGTGAATTGGCAGATGATGCTTCTGCGCCTGTCGTCTGGGATCACCTCGTCCTTCCATATTCGTATTAGTAATTGATGTATGGCATCAACCAGACCCGTTCCACCAAATTTTAGCAGTTCAGCTGGAATATCGTCAGCGCCCGGCGCTTTATTTCGTTTTAGTTACCGCAACGCGAGATCAACTTCCTCTATTGTCGGGGGTTGTATGGGTTGGCCTAGATCAAAAATATGGTCGAGAGCTTCTTGTGTGAGGATGTTAGATGGTAGGTTCCGAAGCTCTTCCAAATAAGAGGCCCATTGTTTTTTAATGCCATTGGTGTCACTGATGATGTTCCCATCCTTGTCCTTACAAAGGCTAGTCCTGGGTTGATAGCCGTTCTTAAGTATATTTACTAGTTTGTACGCTTGTCTGGTGTTCCTATTAGCTAATTTCTCGTTTAAATTCAGCAACTGCTCGTCAAAGTATTTACATTTCTTACGTCTAATTATTCTATTTGATATTCGCAGTAGCTAGTCATATTTATCTCTTCTGGCTCTGGTTGCTCGTTGAATCAATTGTCTGTAGGCCTCGTTTTTCGCGTCAGTTAAATTTTTGCATTCTTCGTCGAACTAGTCATTTCGCGCTCGCGAGGTTTTATATCCCACGACCTTCTTTGCAACATCCTTGATGGTACCCTTGAGTTCTTCCCAGAACATGGACGCCTGTGTTGCCGATGTTGTGTAGCATAGTAGATAGATCCTCAAAGGCAGTAATATACGCCACCACCGTAGCATCGTTCAGAAGGTTATCAACCGCAAAGATTTTGGGAGGGCTGATTCTCGATTGGTGCACTGAGGAAACTCTATATCTGTAGGTCGTCTTCACCAAGTGATGATCTGAGTCGCAGTTTGCTCCTAGATAAGAGCGGACATCCATCATACTAGACGCCAATCTCCTGCAAATGAGGACGTGATCAATTTGGTTGACGGTGTGTGCGTCTGGAGATTTACAGGTCTGCGTGTGAATGCGTCAATGCGGGAAACACGTAGAGCTTACGACTAGATTCCTGCTGCAGGCGAAGCCGATAAGTCGCTGGCCGTTGTCGTTACATTCTTCATAGAGACTGTGGCCTTCAGTGGCCTCCGGTGCCAACTTTCATTTCCGACTTTCGCGTTAAAATCTCCCAGCAGCAATTTGACGTCGTTTGTTGGAAGTGAGTCGAAGAGATTCTCAAGGCGAGCGTAGAACTCGTCTTTTACTGCGTCTTTTTTAACAGTGGGGGCATGCACATTGATGAGACAGAGATTGAAAAATCAAGTCTTAATGCGAATCGCACACAGCCGTTCATTTATGGGTTTGAAGTCAGTAATATGCGGTTTGAGGTGATTGTTCACTATAAATGCTACTCCAAACTCCTTGCGGCCCGATGGCTTGCCGCTTGTCAAAATTGTGTGCGATTTCTTGTCATTGATCTCGCTGCCCAGCTAATTTGTTTCCTGGACTGCACTAATGCTCAGTTTGTGCTTTTTAACCTGTTGGAGGAGGGCCTTCTCGGCCCCCGGTTTGTTCAGGGAGCGTACATTCCAGGATCCGAAAGAATAATCCTTTAGTCGTTTGCGTGGTCGTCGTAGTTGATCCGTCTAATCCGAGGCTTTTGTTCCAGGTTTCTTGACGTGGAGTGGTTTTTACAAGAACGAGTTGTCAGCACATCGCTTAACCCCATTCAGAGGATGGCCTCGGAAGATAGCTGCTTCAGATGGTTTAATAAACGTGCTGGAGTTCACACAATTATGTTGCAGGTCCAACTACGCAATTCATTCCATCCGACTAAACCTGAGACGCTTAGGTGTTGGTCAGCCATTCAGGGCTACAGCTATCTGTCTTATCGCAAAGATTTGGCCCTCAGCAGTTTTAAACACTGCCGTTACCAGAGGCGCCCTCGTGAAGGACTATGGAAAAGGGTCTTTGCCCCTTTTCTTTGCCTACACCAGATGAAAAAAAAATGTTTACCTTCATTTCCCATCTATGGGGACCTCCCCTTAAATTTGGCTTATTACGACGCATCGCTTTCTCCGGCGAGTTATAATAATTCTACAAATTCCTTCAAAATTTCATGTATATAGATTCAGCCGTTCGTAAGATATTCTATGGACAGGCGGACATACGGACAGATGGACAGACGAATGGATAGACATTTGACCGATTTCATAAGGGTTTTTATTTTAACTACAAAACCCTAAAAATATATATAAATAGAAGTAAATGAAAAGTGCTCCCAAACTGTAAACTGTACGAAAACTTCGACACCTGCACCGCCTGCAAGACAATACTAACGGAGCAGCATTCTTGCAATAAGCTTTTATCTAGAGCAGCTTAGATCGAATTGTTAGTGTAATTATATGTAGTCTGAACCTGCTTTGCTCTGCAAGTCTGTAAAAAATACATATAAATCAATTAATCCCATCACACACTTGCGTCCAAAATCCAAATTTTCCCATGGCGAGTCCAAAATATCCCTGTCAAATCAACACATAGACCGGAGAAATGTTGGATTGGACGCGGGAAAAATTGGATTTTGGACGCATGTGTGTATCCACCTTTAGATTCACCATGTTTGGGTCGTTGTTTCTATCTCATGACCAAGTTTTTGTTACTTGATTTAATAAGTAATATTTGAAAATTTTAAAATCTTAGTCCTTGAAATTTATATAATCTAACACATTGTGAACTCAACAGAAAAGTTTGAACATTATATTTATAACACTTTACATGCGTCCAAAATCCAATTTTTCCCGCGTTCAATTCAAAATTTCCCCGGACAATGTATGGATTTGACAGGGAAATTTTTTAATTCGTGTGTATGTGTCGGACTTAAAAGCCGAATAAATGAATTGCCAACATATGCTTCGTGCACCGAATATACTCTAACTAATTTGTAGAATTTCAGTATCTTACCAAAATTGAATTTAAAAATGGCACTCAACAAATTCAACGCAATTGAATTTAAAAAGTGTTTAAATGTATGCGTAATAATTTGTAGCTGCTAAATTTAAATACTGAGTACTGAAATGTCAAATCTATTTATATACACTGAACGAAATAAGACCTAAAATACCCATTTTCATGATTATCTTGACTCCAGCGCCACCTACTAGGTCCGAATTTCGTCAACAACTTTATTTTTATTTAAATAATATAGGTTGTGAATTTGAGCCAAATTGGACAAAAAAAAAAGAATTTTGTACATATCTCCACTCCAGAGCCACCTACCGGGTACAAACAAAACTTATGCATATCGGAGGACCATAAAACATGTGTTGTGTATATGAAATGGATAGCTTTGTGGTTCAGGAGTTTTGACAGCTGGAACATATGCAACAAAGTTTTTGTATACATATGTACCTGTTAAGACATCAGAAATTTTCACTTTGGGCCGGGTTAGTTGGGCTGTGCCCCAACTTTTGGATAAATGTTGAACAATACATTCATTGTATATTGAAATAATTCCATTACGCTAGGTCCATCCTCAAAAAGTAGGAGATACAGCGAAAACATGAATGAGACATATTCGTATATATCCCATTTGTCGTGAAAGGGTTAAAAAACTCAAGTTCTTCATTTCGAGTCATATCCTGCGAAAGGCTTAGTGTGTGTATTTACTTTACAAAGTTCACTAGGTCATTTAGGATCTCTTCCCTTTGCGGAGAAATTGTAATGCGAAATGCAGTGAACTGAATGCACTCCCTTTTCTATGCAACTCTATGTGGAAACACTTCCCTTGGAGCAGAAGGATAATCGGTTTCAAGGGCTTGCGTCTATGAGTATTTGCTTTAGTTATACATTTGGATTTCACAATATTTACATAGATCTTGGCTTTTATCAGCTATTTCAACTCGTAGTTTTATATATGTACTCTGAAAATGTTTCGTAAAGGGTTTTTTTTTTCGTAAGTGGCGTAAATGGTATTTTTCAAGGTTGATTTTCTTACATTTTCGTTTTGTCAGAGCATTGTGACCGAGCCCGAGCCACCTTGATTTGCAAGCCTGTTGCCAGTATAACACTACTCGTTAAACATTAAAGAGTAGGTCGGCTTTTTATTTATGTTATTTATTTCACGTTATCACCCAGCTTGGGGTTAATCTATTTTAACCTATTTTACCAAATGAGGTCATATACGTACTTACTACGAGACCAATCCCCAAACTTCCTGTTTCCAATAGACTTCACTTTATATGTAGTATCTTTTAATAGGTATCTAAAATCATGCGTCAGATTCGAAAATTTTAGGAGGTATTATAAATAAAAACCCGAAGTCCGAAGCGTATATACCCTAGACTTGTACAGACCTAGTGGTGATACCAAAAGTCCCAATTGGCAACGACCGTATGCATTAAAAGTAGGCCTCCTATATGGCCAATTCATAGGGGAGGTTGGCACTCATTCATTAGGATCTTGACCATTCTCAAAATCAATTAACTAATCCATTCTACAAATATTTGTCGAATTTTTCAAGTCGCTAGCTTCATTCTATCGAAAGTAAACGCTTATTTAAAGTTTCACTTGTAGGGGAGGTAGGGGCTTCTTGGGTCGGATCTTACCCATTATTGCCACCAACCAATTAGATCCCCCTACAAACATTTAAACAAAATTTCAAGTCTCTAGCTTCACTCTATCGAAAGTTATCGCTTATTTGAAGTTTCATTTGTAGGGGAAGTATGGGTTTCGTTGGTCGGATTTTACGTATTTTCAATATTAACCAACTAGATCATACTACAAACATTTGACCAAAATTTCAAGTCGCTAGCTTTATTTTGTCGTAAGTTATCGCTTATTTTAAGTTCCATTTCTAGAGGAGGTGGGGGTTCCTTGGGTCGGCTCTTGCCCATTTTCAATACCGACAAAGTAGGTCTTACTAGCAACATTCTGTCATATTTTTAACTTGCTAGTATCATTTTTTCGAAAATTATCGTAATTAAAGGAATATTTAATTTTTTGAAATTTTTGGGGGAGGTAGGCGTTCCTTTGATCTGATTATGCCCAACTTACCAAAACCTTAAGCAGCTTTTCACTTCAAGGTTACATGCCAATAATCAGGTGTCTACGTCAATTGGTTCAGGAGTTATATACAAAAAACCTGAAAAGTAGGGTTGTAATGGGCTCTTTGTAAGAAAATTACCGTTAGTTTTCAACTGATCGATTTTATTTTCCCAGGAGAGTATAAAATTGCCCTCATGAGTAATCTACCAAAGCTAGAGCTTTTCATGTTTCTTTAATCGGGAGTTATAGATACATTTATATATTTTACGTATGTAAGGGAGGTAGGCGTTCTCTTGGCCTGATCATGCCCATTTTTAATACCATATAACTACATCACACTGCCAATATTTTACCAAAATTTCAAGGCTCTAGCTTGATTCTATCGAAAGTTATCGTGCGAACGGACAGACAGACGGACAGACAGACGGACGGACAGACAGACATGGCTAAATCGAATCAGGAGGTGACCCTGATCTTTTGTATATTTACATTGCTATACCTCCGGAGCCTCCTTTAAGGTGTTACATATTTCCGTCGTGACAGAAACAATATACCCCATACTAAAAGTCTAGGGTATAACTAGGGTATAGTGAAACCGGAAAATAGAGGGCTACGCCCGCAATCCGAGGGTTTTGTAGTGTCCCATGCCAATAGGAGATGAACTATCTTACTCTTGAATATGCTCAACCATTCATGTTAAGACGATATTTCAAATTGGAAGCTTGTGTATGAAATATTGAAAATAAATCTCCCACCAATCTTTACCCGTTTGAAAATGGCTAACTCCAATTCGCTCTACGAAAAACAATATGCAAGTATGTTGTACAAGAGACCTGTTATGTGCATTTTTTGTATGGATGATATCAAAATGACCAAATTTAAATGAATGTACTACTATTAAATATTACGTGATTGGAGATATTATTGCCCATGGTGTTGATTATCGTCCGCAATCAATATTTTCGACCTCGGATGAGTTTGCTAAATGCAGTGGTGTGCTAACCGTAACTAGAGAAATATACTGTTATTAGCTTATTTTGGAAAGATATCGAAACTCCATAGTTTTATTGTTTTCTGTGCTAGTTGAAAGCCATTTCCTTTATGTTTTCATATTTCTAAGTGTAATGGTCTTGAAATGTTAAGGGGGTGGGACAAATTATGATCTCATATTTTCCCCTCTACCTCTTTTCCTCTTTTTTCAAATTTGACGAAAACGCCAAAAATGGAATGTACTCGGTAGTACCTTTCTCATGATACCCCATTTGCCTATACCAGATGAAAAAAAAAAATGATGACCTTCATTTCCCCTCTAAGGGGACCTCCCCTTAAAGCAGCAACCAGCCTACCTCCCCCCTCCACTTCTCGCCCCTCCCATTCCTATCCCACCAATCTTTATCCTTTCAGAAATGGTAAACTCTAATTCACTTTACGAAAAACAATAAACAATACTCAAGTATGCAGTACTCGAACTCGTAGTACTATACTACGCGTACTACGTAGGAGGCCGGTTATGTGCATTTTTTGTAACTCAATACTCTATTGCCCTAACGCCTTGTGGGGTATAGCGCGTCAACTGTTCCATGTGGCCCAGTTGACGTTTCGTTGGCATAAACTGGTTTCGGAGAATGCAGTTGCCAGCATGCACCTCCTACACATCCATTGCCACGTCGTCGTGGACGGGATTCGAACCCGAAACGCCGGTAGTCAAACATAAGACTGAAGCCTCAACACACTGCGCTACCGGTCGCAACAATACTCGTATGCATGTGTATTTTTTGTGTGAATGGTGTTAAAATGTCAAAATTTAATTTAATGTACTGTACTGTAGTCCGGATGGCGCAAGGGTTAGCACGTTCGCCTTCTAAGCACTGGGCCCCGGTTCGATTCCTCCTGAATGCGGTAGTTTTCGATAAAAAAGGGGATTTACGTGTCGGACTGTGAGCCCACTCAGTTCTTAAACGAGTACCCATTTATGGGGTGAATAACTCGGTTGAGCGTGTTGCTGATCACACACCTCTGCACAAGACCGTCACGATCTAGGAAATGAGATGATGCTAACTCATCTCGAGGCCATGGTTCAAATTGGACTGTTGCGCCAGTTATTTTTTATTTTATTAAATATTATGTGATTGTCACGAAACTTAGAGACATTATTGCCCATGGTGTTGGTTATTGACCGCCATCAATATTTATGGCCTGGGATGTGTTTCAGGGATGCAGGGCTAATAATAATTAATAATAGTTAATAATAGTATATTTCTATAGCTGCAGTTAGCAGCTATAGAAATATACTATTATTAACTTATTTTGACGAGATATCAATTTTCCACTATTTTTAATTTTCTACGCTAGTCAAATGCCGCTTTTCTGGAAATTTTCATATTTCTAAGTATAACGGTCTCCAAATGCAAGGGCGGAGGGACAAACTCGAATCACATATTTTCCCCTCTCCCTCTTGTTTCCTTTCTTCAAATTTGATAAAAATTACGAAACTGGTATGAACTCGACGGTACCTTTCGTACGACACCCCACTTGCCTACACCAAATGAAAAAAAAAAATCGACCTTCATTTCCCCTCTATGGGGACCCCCCTTAAAGTTGACCTATTACGACGCATCGCTTTCTCCGTTGAATTATAGTAATTCCGCACATTCCTACAAAATTGCATGTATGTAGCTTCAGCCGTTCGTGAGATATTCTATGGACCGACAGACATTTGACCGATTTCACAAGGGTTTTGTTTTTACTACCCTAAGAAAACAAAAACATTGCTCCAACGACCAGTTGCATATGTGGTTCTCCTTTCTTAGTATATTAACAAAACTCTAATGTCTACTAATTTTAAACGGCAGTTGCACTGTTTCCAGTTTACCTTACCGTTCCAGCCCTTATCAGTTATAAATTCAGTTGATTTACATTTTTCCCCATCAACTAGCTGGCCGTATTGCATTACAACTCATATGCATGCTCAATTATGGATAAATACGTCCTCAAGCCATTGCCTGTCCCGTCAACATTCACATTATGCCCTTGTGCCGGGACGACCCCTCCTCTGATGAATAATTCTTCCGTTCAATATAACATTGAAATTATTGAAGACATTGATAAGGCCAAGGACTGCAATTTTATTGATTGCAAGTTTGAGTCGGCTGCCAACAATTCCAGTCTTATTTTTCTATAAGCTTCTAAAATGTCTACTTCTTACGGATGTATGCTTGGCGATGAATCCAATGTAATTTTAAGATGTTATACGATTCAAGGATGAAGGCCATTCATTGTTGGCTATGAATTGCAGCCATGCTACTAACGTTGTCGAAAGATTTTGTTTGCCAAGAGGAAATTTGTCAGACTTTTTTTGTTCGTCCTTGTGTGAGTATATCCTTGGGCCAAAGAAGTGACCATTAACTGTCCCTTAAGGATGTAGAAAAGGATACTTAAATCGATAATTACTGCTTAGAGATGCATCCTAGAAGTGGAATATCTACTTGCTTCGTTGAGACCAAGTGGCAGAAAATACATAATTATTCTTGAGAGTTTTAGAAAAAGCTCATTGGAAATGTTTGAATTCTCCGGTGAGTGGATAAATTCGTATAAATCTAGGTTAATGTTTTCGTATTTAGAAGATGAAACTTATCCGTGAAGGTCCCATTTAGGTGCATATAGTACTTAAATTAATCATTTCAGTTTCATATGAAGTCACACATGTTCATTGGTACTTTCGGCGCCTGCGATCAAATACACAATCATCCATTTATTTTCAAGTAGCCTTTGATTTGCTTCGAAAAATTTTCAACAGGAAGAAGTAAATCTTTTGGTACGCTTCCTTGAGCAAATGTGTCTTTGAACTGACCTTTATTTCCTTTCGACGTGTTTTTAATATCCATATATACTATGTTAAGTCCTTTATATACTATGTCCAAAAGGTTGTAATGGACGGGCTGGTGGGCATCCGAAGATGCCCGTGGGACGAAGCCTAGAGTTGCCATTATGACAGTTAAGATCCAGCAATGCCATCGGACGAAGAAATAGGCCCCTCAACGAGCTAAGCAGCGCAGTGGCCTGTGCATGCTGTAGCTCAATTCGGGAGACGTGTGCAGGGTTGTCACCGTTCGTTGTCCCTGTCCATAAATATTAAAAGAATTCTCAGGCCTGGGATAGGCAACACAAAGAAGGCAGGCAAAAATGGGGAATAAAACAAAATGGGGCGATAAAGATGGAATCTTTGGCGGAAGGCTCAGATGTCCTTGCGCTCGCATCGGGGTCTGGGTGTAATGGGACCCTCAGCCTCTGGTTTCATACCACCGACAGATCACTACTCATCGGGTGCTGCGTCCGACCTGTCGTTGCAAGCAACACGGCCAGTACTGTCAGCACAATAAACCCATGGTCGCAGTGCTTGTGGTTTCAACATGATCCACGGCCATCCCCCTATCTATCTAACACGGCCAGAATATAGTTCATTACAAGGTAGGGATTTATTACTCTGTTGCGAAATATTGATATTTGACAGATGTGGTTTCCGGTTCCCTTCATGCTAATGAAGGACCTTTTTTTCCTAATAAAAGGACTTGAACACCTGCCTTTAGCAGTATTCCGGCGCATTGGTCTCATCGCCGCAAATCAAAAGATATGTATTCATATTTGCTTGTTTTGATTTCTGTTTCGATTCAGTTCATTATAAAGGGGTTTTTTTTCCTGACCCCCTGACAGAGATGAGTAGTTTCTTTAAAATTTTCTGATGCTGGGTTCCGAGTCATTGTGGTTTCGCTGGAAAACTGTAGGGCAGGGCACAACTGATGAGGCTGCACATATTCATCGGACCATCAGCAGCGATAGGTATGTATATACCTATCGCTGCTTGTGAACTATCTCTAAAGTCCGAAGTAATAGCAGGACTAAGTCCAGATGGATTCATAGTAACAGCAACACTTGCCTTCCAACTAAGCCTCCCCAAATTAGGTGAAACATGAACCTGCACATTATATAACGGGGATACTCACAAAATCATTGCGTACTGGACACTATTCCTAACCACAATGGTGCCCTTGAATTACTTGCTTTAAGCAGACATGACGTTTTTGGATGAAAATCCACACTAAATTTAAGGTAACGGTGGTTTTTGAAAGGCTGATCTCCAACTCTGTACCAAGTGTTGTATATATTCTAATGCCAGAGAAATATCGAGGACTTCCTGTCTCCTTTTTGTAATGAATGCCGGCTCGCATCTAACGTTGCAGATAAAAAGATTTGTGGTCATGAGGTAATCAAACAAAAGCTCACCGCGTTCATTCGTATCTGTACTACCCTACATAGTGTGGTCACTGTATCATCATCATCATCGTGGCGTGACATGCCGATTTTGGGCCTTGGCCGCCTGGATCGTTGTCCTCCAATTATCTCGGTCACGTGACTGCGTACTCCAATTTTGGAAGCCCAGCAGTTGCGTGGCGTCTACATTTACCGACCTCTCCCATCGATGCACATGCTTCGATTTCATTATGGGGAGAACCGAGAAAAAAGCCTAATTAGCTAGCTGTATCCATCGCTTGATTTCGTCAGTTTCGTTGGCGTCCCTTGACAAGTTGCAACCCAGGTATATGAAATCATTAACGAACCCGATGTTGAGGTCCCTCACATTGATGCTCGATTATACTGGCTTCCTTGCCGTCGATTGAAACATTATTAGTTTTTACCTTGTTGATACGTAGTTCAACTTCTTTTGCAGCGGTGTCGAGTGTATGCAGAAATTCTTCTGCGTCGGCCAGTCTTCGGGACATGGTGTTGATGTCGCCGGCGTACGCTGTTAATTGTGTCGACTTGATGAGTAGCGTCCTCGCTGTTTATATTCATAGCCTGAATAGCGTATTCCGTGCTAGGTTGAAGAGCGGCGGCACCAGTCCATCGCCGTGCGTGCTTCAAAGAAATCAGTAAGTCTTTTATGGATCCTGGCCTGTGAGACGGAGTTGATCATCGTCATCTTTGTCAGTCGCACTATTTTTGCTGGTACACCAAATTGCAGCAAGATGTTGTACAGTGCACCACGATCGCTACTGTCGTATGCCTGCTTTTAGTCGACAAAGACTTGGTATACGTCTACATTGTATTCCGAGCACTTCAGAAGGATCAGTTTGACTGTGAAGTGCTGATCGGTTGTGGAGCGACCAGGTCTGAAACCGCTTTGATATTCGCCAATGATTCGTTCTGCGTACGGTTTTATTCTATTTTCCAGAATTTTCGTCATAATTTTATAGAACGTACAAAGTAGTGATATGCTCCTGTAATTCTCACACCGCAGTTTATCTCCCATTTTGTGAATTGGACAGATGATGCTTCTGCGCCAATCGTCTGGGATCTCCTCGTCTTCCCATACTCGCAGGAGTAATTGATGTATGGCATTAGCTAGACCCGTTCCACCGAATTTTAGCAGTTCAGCTGGAATCTTGTCAGCGCACGGCGCTTTATTTCGATTTAGTGACCGAAACGCGAGCTCAATTCCCACTACTCTCGGGGGTTGTATGGGTGGGCCTAGATCAGCAATATCGTCGGGAGCTTCTTGTGGGGGGATGTTAGATAGTACATTCAAAAGCTCTTCAAGGTAAAAGTCCCCATCATTGGTTAATGCGATCAATGTCGCTGATGATGTTTCCACCCTTGTGCTTACAGAGGCTAGCCGTTCTTAATTGTATTTACTAATTTGAACGCTTGTCTGGTGTTCCTATTAGCTAAGTTTCCGTTATTATTCAGCAACTGTTCGTCAAAGTATTTGGCTCTAGTTGCTCGTTAATTATAAGCTTCGTTTTTGCATTTTTCGTCGAACCCGTCATTTCGCGCTCGCCGGTCTTTACATCCCACGACCTTCTCTGATACCCTTGAGTTCTTTCCAGAGCCCATGAACGCCTGTGCTGCTGATGTTGTAGCATAGGTGATTGTCATCATTCCTCAAGAGCGGCAGTATACGCCACCGTCGTAGCATGTCCCAGAAGCTTATCAACAGCAAAGATTTTGTGAGGACTGATTTTCGATTGGTGCACTGAAGAAATTATACACCTGTAGGTCGTCTTCACCAAGTGATGATCTGAGTCGTAGTGTGCTCCTCGATTGGAGCGGACATCTAATACACTAGACGCCCATCTCTTGCAAATAGGGAGTTGGTCCATTTGGTTGACGGTATGTGCGTCTGCAGATTTCCAGGTCTGCTTGCGAATGCGTTGATGTGTAAAACACGTAGAGCTTACAACCATATTGTTCCTGCGGGCGAAGTCGCTGGCCGTACATTTTTCATGGAGACTGTGACCTCCAGTGGTTCCCCGGTGCCAACTTTCATTCCCGACTTTCGCGTTAAAAAATTCCTCGCAACAGTTTTACGTCGTTTGTTGGAAGTGAGTCGAAGAGAGTCTCAAGGCGGGCATAGAACTCATATTTTTCTGCGTCTTCTTTAATTTCAGTGGGGGCGTGATAAGCCAGAGGTTGAATAATCCAGTCCTTATTGGAATCGCACTCCATCGTGCATTTATGGGTTTGAAGATAGTAATGTGTGGCTTGAGGCTCACTACATGTTCACTGTAAATGCCACTCCGGACTCCTTTTGGCCCGATGGTTCGCCACTTGTAAAAATTGTGTGCGATTTCCTGTCATTAATCTCACTGCCAGCCAATTTGTTTCCTGGACTGCAGTAATACCCAGTTTGTACTTCTCAACCTGTTGTAGGAGGGCGTTCTCGGTCCCCGGTTTGTTCAGGAAGCGTACATTCCAGGATCAGAAAGAATAATCCTTTTGTCCCAGGTTTCTTGACGTGGAGTGGTTTTTACAAGAACGAGTTGTCAGCACATCTCTAAACCCCATTCTGGAGGTGTCCTCGGAGATAGCTGCTTCAGATGGTTTAATAAACTTGCTGGAGTTCACACAACTACTATATGTTGCAGGTTTAACCACAAAAATCATGCCATCCTACTAAACCCGATACGCTTAGGTGTTGGTCAGCCATTCAGGCTACAGCTATTTGCCTTTTTCCAAACTGTCGTATCGCTATGACTTGACCGTCAGCGGTTTGGGCGCCCACGTGGAGGACTATGGAAAAGATATTTTGCTCCCTAGACACTGATCACTGTATGCTGAGACGAAAAAACATGTACAGTGTTTTTTGGTATGATACCCGAGCGAGGTTATTCCTTATTCTTGACATAGAAAGCAATATAGTTTGGTGACTTTAGACCACAAACGAGATCCTTCACTACCCATGGTTCCTGTGCTAGAACAAAATCTTCAGCACCACGTGCCAAGCGGAGTGTAGAAAAGCAGTGCTCGCTCTTTTCGAAGATTAATTTATAGGATATTAGCACAGTCCTTAAAAAGGAATGACATTTTAAGACAGTCCTTAAAATGGAATTAGACACATACTTGATGGCTGACTTAGAAATGTCTGTACCTGTTAAAGTCACTCCTTAGTTTGCTGTCCCGTGACACCTTTTTAGCCAGCCATTCTCTACCGAAGGCATAAGAGTACAGATTCATTCCTTATCGATGAGCTATAGGAACATGGATTGGTGGAAGTTGAAATCATTTTACAGACGTAACCACCTGCAAACATAATTCCCTTTTTCGCTTGACTGCCAAAACAAGATAAGCAAGGCAAAGATATGTCACGTAATTAGTCATGTTAAAAGAAAGAACTATCGTATTTCAGTGCCCGCCACAGAAATTTGAAAACAAGGATCGAGGATTCCGGATTGGATATTACGAGTCTGAAGTCAAAACGGCACGAATACGGAACCCAATAATTTAACGTTGATTTTGCTTCATGGCTGACCGAAATCAATCCTAACGAATTCGATCCGCCTAGGTAAAGTATTGCGCCCCGTATTGGGTGCCTTTTCATAACTTTTAAGGTTCACTCCTAACATTTGAGCCTTAGGCATACAGCTCCTTACAGACTCCGGCCACTTTTTTAGGGTTTTGTAGTAAAACAAAACCCTTATGAAATCGGTCATGCGTCCGTCTGTCTGTCTGTCTATCTGTCCATGAAATATCTCACGAACCGCTGAAGCTATATGCATGGAATTTGGTGAAAATATGTAGAAGTACTATAATTCTCTGGAGAAAGTGATGCGTCGTAATAGGTCAACTTTAAGGGGGGGTCCCCATAGAGGGGAAATGAAGGTCGAAATTTTTTTTTCGTCTGGTATAGGCAAGTGGGGTATCGTAAGAAAGGTACCGTCGAGTACATTCCGTTTTTGGAATTTTTTTTCAAATTTGAAGAAACGGGAAAAGAGGTAGAGGGGAAAATATGTGGTCCGAGTTTGTCCCCCCCCCCCCTTGCATTTCGAGACCGTTACACTTAGAAATATGAAAATTTACAGAAAAGCGGCATTTCACTAACATAGAAAACTGAAAATAATAGAATTTAAAAATTTCATCAAAAAAAGGTTAATAATAGTACATTTTTATTGTTGCAGTTAGCACACCCCTGCACCCCTTAGGCACACCCGGAGTCAAAAATATTGATGGCCAATGATAACCAACACCATAGGCAATAATGTCTCTAAGTTTCATTACAATCGTGTAATATTTAATAATAGTACATTCACTTAAAGTTAGGCATTTTTACACTATTCATACAAAAAATACACCTACCGGCTTCGAAGGTGCGAGTACTACTTGCATGTTGTTTTTCGTAGTGCGAATTGCAGTTATTGTTACATATTATGGTTAATTACATTTATGAAAGGGTAAAGATTGGTAGGGGGCGATGTGTTGTAATTGGCCAACTTTAACGAGCGGGGGAGGGGGTGGGGCGAAATTAAGGTCAAATTTTGTTTATCGGCTGGTGGCAAGTCGGGTGTTGTGAGAAAGGTAATGTTGAGTACATTTTATTTTTGGCATTTACTTTAAATTTGAAGAAAGGGGAACAGTGAGGGAGGAGAAAATATTAGATCGTAATTTGTCCCCCCTTGCATTTCGAGACCGTTACACTTAGAAAAATGAAAACTTTCAGGAAGGTGGGTTTTTATAAAACGGGAAATAATGGAATTTGTATATCTCCTCAAAATAGGTTAATAACAGTTTATTTCCATAGTTACAGTTAGCGCACCCTTGCATCCCTTAAACACGACCGAGATAAAAAGTACAGATGGCCAAGGATAACCAACATCATAGGCAATAATATGTTCTAAATTTCATTACAATCACTTAATATGAATGGGCATTTAAGATACTATATGATGGGTCAGACATTTTTATTATGTTTTTTTTATCCATCTAAGTGGTACCACGAAAAGCAAGAAGCCGATACTTGCGTACAAATATAAGTGCTTGCTACAAAACCCTCGGATTGCGGGCGTAACCCTCTATATTCCGGTTTCATTTAAACTTTATTTGGACCATATACCCTTTCCTTGTAGAATATGATTTTCCCAAGTGCCATGTCACCTTGAACTAATATGTGGGATCCCGCTGCCAAAGTTTAATAAACTTTAAAGTTCACTTTGTGCTTCACGTTCTTGGAAAAATGTGCAGTTAAGCCAAGCAGCAGTGACCCAAATGCCGTCAAAAGGAACGTGATTTAGTTGTAGGAACGACGATTGGCACTTCAGTGGCAATTTTTTTCGATCTTTCTTTTTTATCTCGTTCGTATACTGCTATTTTGTAAAACAAGCGAGTCAGGAAGTGACGCCTTCTCCTACCCAGTCTTTCTTCGCCGATAGTCGAGTAAGATACTCATCGTTCGTCAAACCAATTACTGAGGAGGTTTTGGCACTTAGGTGTCCTGGACGGTCTGCACAAATACATACATCTTCTGTCGCTGAACTCACAGGCTTGTATTTGCTATCAACAGCACCAAAATATGCGAATCCATCTATATACAGGGTGTCCCATTCATGATGGTAAATATTTAAATGGTAGATAGTATGGTTCATTTGCAGAAAATTAATGTACTACATGAACCCTCTATCTTTAACCGTTACAGAGTTATAGCATTTTAAAAAAAAAACTGACCAAACACTTGGCTTGTCCAACAAATTCTAAATTTTCTAAGCCCCCAATTATTCGATCCAAGATTTGATCTTACTTTCTGAAACTACATAAAATTTCATATAAATAAACTTTACCGGTTTAAAAAATAACCATTATTTCAAAGATACAACCGTTCAAACTTTGAAAAAATTGTGAAATCTATTTTTCATCAAAAATCCAAATGATTATTTCGTAACGGTACTTTGAACTGACAAATCTGCAAAGTTGACAAAAGTTTCCCCATTATGTTATGTTTCGAACGGTATATAAATATTAGGGACATAGATTTGAAAATTTGCGAATGTGACGTTTTAAAGGTATGTAAAAAAACGTAATTTTCCAGAAACATTTCCAATGTAAAGTTTTTGCCACATTAACTTGGCACTGTTAATACATAATTATCTTGATCATATCATGTGATTTGCTTTACATGAAAATCACGTTTTTTTACCTTTAAAACGTCACATTCGCAAATTTTCAAATCTAAGTCAATAATATTTATATACCGTTCGAAACATAACATAATTTTGTCAGCTTTGCAGATTTGTCAGTTCAAAGTACCGTTACGAAATAATCATTCGGATTTTTAATGAAAAATTGATTTCACAATTTTTTCAAAGTTTGAACGGTTGAATCTGTGAAATAATGATTATTTTTTTAACCGGTAAAAAGTTTATTTATATGAAATTTTATGTAGTTTCAGAAAGTAAGATCAAATCTTGGATCGAATAATTGGGGGCTTGGAAAATTTAGAATTTGTTGGACAAGTCAAGGGTTTGAACAGTTTTTTTTTTTTTTAAATGCTATAACTCTGTAACCGTTAAAGATAGAGGGTTCAAGTAGTACATTAATTTTCTGCAAATGAGCCATACTATCTACCATTTAAATATTTACCATCATGAATGGGACACCCTGTATAATCGGTACAGATGACTGATGGAGTTGTAGAAGGGTCTTCTGTTAGGCGCTTGGTACCGTTAGTCAAAAGACTATAAAACCAAGGGCAATTAAGACTTTAAAGTATTGAAAATTTACCATTGAAAATAGTGGAAAAATGGTTGTTAAAGCCCGAATATGTTAAGCCGCCAGTATAGGGTCAGTGTGAATCATATATGCGCTCCTTACAAGTCACTCTACGGTTAGAGTGCACATACTGGGAAGTTACCCATTAGAATTTCAGATCGTGATGCTTGGTGACGCTTCAGGACCCACCGCTCAGATAAAGAAACAATCTATCAATCAGTCATCTTCTGAGTGGGACGTAAGGTGTCAATTGCTCACTAAGCCTCATCGACGTTTAATTAGCATATAAAAAATTTCGATAAGAATGCGCTACCAGTAGACTATTATAACACCGCATCCCATTGGGGTGAATAAAATTAAATACGCCATCGAATAATAAAAATGGAACCACTTAAATGCTTCCAAGGCACAGTAACACAGTAAGCGAAATTTTCCTTTCCAAAAATAGCGTTAATAGTAAATTACGTTTTTTCATCGATTACTCAATTGGGTGGCTTACCGTTGAATTTTCATTTGAGGTATAAAAAGATACTCAATCTTGCATAAAATCCTGGCGTTAGAGCCCCACATTTTAAAAGTTCATAAACAGATTTTTCATTAGGGCGTATACAGTCGCTGATTTTTCACGTTTTCGTTTTTCTTTATTATTTATATTTCGTCCTTCTTATATTACTGATTCCCGGGAAAAGGCCTTGTTGAAGTGCTCTTTTTTTCGGGGGAAAAAAGAATTATGACCTCTTTGTTTTCAATTTGCATGTAATTTCTGGTGAAACATCACGTGCACGCTTAACAGCTATAAAGAGATTTGGATTTTGTAGCGGTTGCTGAAACGATTTAATCATGGATTTATAGCGTAGAAGCGGAAATGTGAAAATGTTTTCGTTATTATTAGGGCATCGATTCGAGGAAGACGCCTTTTAATTGAATGTAAAAATGATTAAAAATAGAGTGAATAAGAATCTGTATTTAAATTATACCTTGTCAGGGATATTGTAGAGGTTAGAAGCCAGCCTTATATAGATAAATAGATAGGAAAGGAACGTTGGCCTCAAGGATACTCCAGCGATGCCTTCTGAAAATCTACTGTGCTGAACTCCAAAATTCCAGATCATGACAGACGGGAAATATTGATCAAGACGATGAACCTGCTCAAATATCTTAGGCTGACAGGGTAATTCAAGATTTCATTTTCCGAGACATAATATGGCGTGCGAATGGCAGTATGTGCTACACACTACAGGAGGAAAGACAACAACAGAAAGAAGACAACTACCCTCGGATATATGTATGTTCAAGCTTATCAGTTCAAATGATTGATTGTATGAGTGGCCCGGCAGAGTATCCTGCGCCAGAATAGTCGGAAATGTGTCATTTTGTATTGCATAGAAGGATCCCTCAGTGATGATCAGAACTAACAAGTTAAGCACTAGCAATCAACCATCCTGGGGCCGGCCACGTACGTTCATGTATACCTTGAGGTATGCATGCACAAGTACAAACTGTACAGGTATGGACGCCTGTTCAGGTCTGAATACCTGTGCAATGAGACAACACACAATACGGTAGACCTGTACAGGTATACCTTAGGCCCTTAGGGTATACGTACACAGGCATACCTCAAAGTATACCTTAAGGTAAACCTGAACGTATATGGCTGGCCTAATAGAATCCCATTTAGATATAAATATTTGGCGATTTATCCGATCGAATGTGATTCGCACAGTTCAAATTAACACGCGCGAACGATTTAATTTCGAGTGGGCTTCATTCTCCAGTGAGATAGTGACTTACTTGCTTGTCAAGCCCTGCTCTACCGTATGTGTAGACAGCGCATTTGAACAGGGTGTCATTATTTAGGGCGCGATATCTTCAATCTGATTAAATGTTACATTTTTATAATCAAGCTTCTCTTAAGGTTGGTCTGAAATCATTTTTTGTGACTAACGGTCACGCGTACCTGTACGATCGCCCATTTCATATTCAATGGCTAGATAAAATCACACTGACCCCACATTGGCTGTCCAATATTTTCGAGCTTTTGTGATCATTTCTCGACTGTGTGCAATGGTAAATTTTCACTACTTGGTGGGATAAAAAACCCTGAGGTAGCTTTAAGTCCTGAAACGCTTTCGGTTTCTGCGCCTTTTGACTAACGGTACTGAGTACCTTGTTGAATTTCCGTTTTGAATTTATTAACTAGATAAAAATCACATTAATCCTACATTGGGCGCCGGAAATTTTGGGACTTTTTGGTCATCTATTCGCCAGTTTTTTACTGTAGAGTGTCATTGATGTAAGAAAAAGAATTAAGGTCATCTTAAGGAACCTTATGCTAGTTTGTTTTAACCCCTTGCTTGTTGTTGTTAATTGCCTTTACTCTTTCAGGGACATGGGAGCGTTAACATCTCCTGTATTTCTATGCCATGTTGACGTTTCGATAGCATATCCATGCTCCGGAAGTACAGTTGCTAGCATGCATCTCCTATCTGCGCCGTCTTTAAGTTTCTAATACACGGGACACGTATACGCGATCGCGTGGTTTTCACCCGCATAAACGCGACTACTCTTTACATGTAATTCGTGCTTACACGCTGACGAAACGTCAGAAACGGATATCGAAACGAGTTACTGACGCGAAAATAATGCATACGTCGTTGTATTTAGAGAAGGTACGTTTACGATTCGACAGCATATGTGCGACTACCTTAATAAAATTTTTCCAGTGTTTGTTGTTGGATTCATCGACTCATCAAGGGCGTACTCGAGTACACATCGAGACACGTCGTCAGCTAACAAATTATGCGTTGTCGTAAACCCGTTTGCTGTTTACACGGAACGGATATCGTAGATTTAACGCACCCGACGGGTTTACGCGTCACGTGTATTTGAACTTTTATACTGAAAAGTTCGGAGCACTATGACTAATAGAACTAGTACCCACAGGCAATTTTTGATCGCATCGAGATTTGAACTCCGAGCTCTAGATTAATATCCTAGACCGGTGACCGACGAGCACGGCCACCGTTGTTGATTACAAATACAAAGCTTCGTGAAGTCTAATTCTGAAAATATGGTCGTGCGCACCGTCCCGGGCACCTAAGTGCCAAAACCTCCTTAGTAAGTGACAGTTTTGACGCGCGATGAGAATCTAGCTCTAGCTTCCCAACCAATCCTCAGCCCTACAACTGATACAGGTGCCTCTTGATGGCGTTTGGAGGACCGCGTACTCCCACCACTGCTATTATACAAGGGAAGGGTACCTATTTGATAACTTTTAAGGGTCAGTCTTAATATTCCCCTTCACGTACACAGGGCCTTACAGAAACTGAATATTTTAATACCCTTCACGGATGTGATAGGGTATATTAACTTTGTCATGAAGTTTGCAACGCAGAGAAGGAAGCATCTCCGACCATATAAACTATGTGTATATTTGGTCAGTATAATGAGACAAGTCTATTAAACTTTGTCTGTCTGTCTGTTCTATGCAAACTAGTCCCTCAGTTTTAAAGCTATCGAGCCGAAATTTTGTACAAATACTTTCTATTGCACGCTGTAAATATATCGGAACCAATGGAATCGAACCACTATGTCATATAGCTGCCATTTGAACGACCGGTTCAAAAATTCGTCTTTGTGAGAAAAACTTTTTTATTTCTAGAGATATCTTTTTCGAATTTCACATTAATCAATAGTATCTTGTAACGGACGGTCTGGTGGGCATCCAGAGATGCCCCTGTGGGGACGGAGCCTTAGGTAGCATAATATGACCGTGAAGGTCGGGCCGTGCATCTGGCGAAGCAAAAAGGCACCTCAACGTGCTAAGCAGCGGCCTATGCTTGCTGTAGCTCAGTTCGGGAGATGTGGGCGGGGTTTTCGCCGGTCGTTGCCCCTGTCATTTACGTATTAACAAAAATTCATAGGCCTGGGGAAGACAACACAAAGAGGGGAGTTAAAAATGGGGAATAAAAAAACAGTCGATAAGGATGGAATGGTTGGCAGACGGATCAGACGCCCACGCGGTCGCACCTGGGTCCGGGAGTAATGGGACCCTCGGCCTCTGGTTTCGTACCACCAACAGATCACTACTCATCAGGTGCTGCTTCGATCTGCCGGTGGGAGCAGCACAACCAGACCATAATATGGTACAACTTTTTTATTTATGAAGACATTTTTACAAAATTCCATATTATTCAATCGTATTAACTACCAAATCATGTTCCTAAATTTGGCTGATATCGGCTCATTATTTCATATACCTCTCATAGGAACAGTGAAATCGGGACAAGTTTTACTACTAATTTCAAAGTAGCAAATGCACCATAAGTCACAACGAAGCCGAGAACTAGCTTGTTTTTCCTCTTTTAATCCTTATGCTTTTGCATCGTTAGCAGCAACAGTATCGACATGGATACCATGTGGAACTGCCGTTGTCGAAAGTTGACTCCCTTAAACACATAGGCGAGGCGCAACGTAGTTTGCTTAATCTTACTTTATAACTATGCAACCGTAGTTGCTCTAAGGAAATTAGTGATCTACTCAATGGATTTGCTGTCCCTACGCATAACACCCCGCTTACTAGTTATGGTCATCTCCATACTCTTGAAATCAGGTCCTGTTACACCGTTAATTTTCTGACTCCTTTTTAACGCAGTCAATAAGAATGTGGAACAGCCTACCGTCTACTACTACTATCATACTAAAGCCTTGAAAAACACATAAAACCCTTACCTTTCACCTTTCTGTAGTAGGCACTGACATTGAATACAACAAGTCTGATTTTGTCATGTGTATGTGCCCTGCTTATTTTGTTTAGACGGTCAGAAAGGGAATAGCATTGACGTTAACTTCTACAAACCAAGGAACAAGATAGGTACCTCATCGACAAGGAATGCAAGTTAAATTTATTTTGTGAATAATTTTCTCTATGCTTTCGGTAGAGAGGGGATGACGAAAAGAAGGCGCCACAGGACTGTAAGAACAGAGATTTCGTAGTGGGCATTCTAGTGAATGTTTAATATGTAGCTTTAAGGACTAATCTAAAATGTCACAAGCCATTTTCTGTTAGTTGAACAGGGTGCCAAAATATTTAAGGCCGGCAATGCACCGACGTAGTATCAAGCCCAACATAAAAAGACACTCTCACAACTACTTTTCTTCATGCGGCGTCGATATTAAGATAAGATAATAAATAGGCCGCGGCCCGCAAAAAAGCGAGAAGACCTGGAATCTATTGTGCTATAACCAGATCCTGGAGAGCAGGACAACATCTTTGTATCTATTTTAAAGCGAAATGGCACGCATGGGCAAAAGTTGCACATGAAACGCCACTCTCACAATCGCCGCGCCGGTCTTGTCCAAGTAGGAACTATTTAAAAAAAAAAATTTCTGGACAACGGGGGCGTCAAAATTTCCTTGCCGGCACTTTTAGTTAAACTTTGATCGGCCCTGCCATGACGCGTCACAGCTTGGCCGCCTGGATCGTTTTCCTCTAATTGTCTCGGTGCTGTAATCGCTTTTTTTCAATTTTGGTACCCCAGCAGATATTCGGCGTGGATCACATGTGGGGTAAATATCTACTACACCTATTTATTATCAGCAAATTATTTAATGACATGATGGAAATTAGCTTATTTATTTGGGATTATATGGGAGTAAAAATGCGTAGAAATCGGCGCCAAACAGGTTAAAAGCTAAAAGGCACTGTTCAAAGCAGACACAAAAGAAAATCTGGTTCTAGTACTCGTTTTTTGCTAGACACATTTGAAAGTAAGGTTCTGCGGCGAACTTTCGGGGCTGTTTGTGGTGGAGATGGATGGCGCATCCGGTTCAACCATAAGTTGGATGAGCTTAGCGATGAGCTGCAAGTTTCGAAAATCGTCAAACTACAATGACTTCAATGAGCAGGGCACATACAACGCATGTACGATGATCGCATGCCAAAGAGAGTAATGCACGCAGAACGAGTCGAAGGAGCCAGACTGCGAAGGCGACCGGGTGCTCAGTATATGCGGACGCCGAGCAGCTACTGGGCTTCCAAGATTGGAGGACGCGGTCACGTGACCAAGATAATTTGAGGGCATTGATCCGGGCAGCCAAGGCCCGACGTTGGGCTGTCGCGCCACGATGATGATGATGAGTACTCGTTTTAGCAAAGCTGACACTGTGATCATTTAAGCAAGGGAAATTATTTTTTAATTATGCTATGAAAATAAGATAAAAGAAACAATTTGTTATAAAACAGTTGTAAGTATCTGAAATCGTTGGAAAGTACTCGTGTCGTAAGAGACATTCTGTATATGGGCCCATAGTTGTGGAGCCCCGGGCCCGGATTTTCTCTTGAATCTCATGTAATTTTATTTCAACCTTAATTCCTGCCACTGCACCAATATCCTATTACATTTAATTGAATCACAAACTTTTGAATTTAAACAATTTCGTTTTGAAAATAGCATTGCAATCCTCGAATATATAGGTATTGTACAAGTACAAGCATTTACGAGTTCATAAGGACTTCGTACGTAAGAGAAAATGTTAATTGGATTGCATTGAAGTCAAATTACGGTCCTTTCGAGTGGAGTGAGCTCAAGAAACTTCTGAAATTTGTAGAAAGTTGGTTTGCTACCAACTGAGTTTGACATCAATCTCCTAATGATTAGAGCAATTTCATAATGCACCTTAACTTAAGGCTGTTGTCGTGTTTTAATAAACTTCTTCTAGTCTTTTTGAGAAATACTTTCTTAAGCGTGCGGCAAATCTCACAAGTCGTACACATTGCTGGCAGAAGCACAGCAGCGGCAGCAGCAGCACCGTCTGTCTTCGGTAATGAGCTCATGTGCGGTAGGTGTGAAAAGCTCATTACCCAAAACACATTTGATGCCGCTGCTACTATGCGTCTGCCGGCAATGAAATTCTCGCATAACTTGCGACTACTACTTCGCTAATTATATTTATGTGAAAGTTATTTGATTTAATTTATTTGAAAAGATTTAAAGTATTCCAAGATTAGAAGTCCTGTCGTTACCAGTTTTTAATATGTTCAACATAAACATGACAAATCGATTTTCAAACTTCTTTCAAACTGAAAACTAATTTAAAATTTTAGCGAACAGCACAGAAAAAGCAACCAAGTTACGTTGGCTGTTGGGAAACTTAAAACGTGTGTCGCAAGTACTTTTTCATCATTGCCAGTTGACAATGACAAGTAAACGGTGTTGGGATACGGAGAAGTTTACTCTATCGGTGATAAAGAAAAGTTTCGGGGAAAATCGAACAATGAAATATGAAAAGTAATTAATATAAGTTGGGATCCATACCTGCATCTGATTTAAAAGCTTGAGTTTATATAATGATGAAATCTTTCACATGCTATGGTGAAAATTTGAATAAGTTCACCCACGAAAGATATGCCACGGAAAAGGTTGGTTAGGTTGTGGCCTTACGGCACGCATAGCCTACTTAGATCCATAGCGATGCCACATGCGTACGGTCCCCATTATGTATTATGTTAATTATTAGCGTCGGGTTTTTGTTGAGTTCAATTCAAAGGTCTGGATTGGACGAAAGATGATACTCGAAAGTGCCAATGGGGACGGGGCTCATGCGACCATGAAGGTCCGGTAGTGATAGCTGTCAAGTTTAGGCTCCTTCACTGAGCTAAGCAGCGGTACGAGCTGATTGCTGTAGCTCAGACACGGAGATTTGGGCGGGGTGTTAACCGCTCACTGCCCCTGACCATTCATATTGCAAGGGATAGGTTGCCTTGGTTGACGGACATCAAGAGGGTGAAATTGGGAGAAATTAAAGAAGCATGGAGTCAGCCAGGTGAGACGCCATCTAATCGCTTCGAGGTCCTGATTTATTTATTTATTTGAAGTGGAAATCGGCCTTCGTTACTCACTTAAATGAAGAGCAAAATCACCCGCCCTTGGGACCCCCCTCACCCGTAAACAAAAAAAAATGTGGGGGCCGCCCATAGCAAATATCAGTGGAAAAATAAACCGAACTCGGCTTTACTCCATCGTCGATCTGAAACGGGTTCGGGTATTTCCTTCAAGGGACGCCACAATATCAAATTTTACGCCATCGTATTTATGCACAAAAAGGTATCAACCTTTGGCATTAATTACAAAATAAAATCAAAACTAAGCAAAGCATATTTTTGCTAAGAATAATTTATTCCCCGAAGTAAGCCCAAATATTGTATCGCCGGTTTCGACCGCTGCGCTGGTGCGAAGCGCGTCTCATCAGACGCCTCTGCTTCGCCTCTCCCACTGGTGCGCGCGCAAATATGAATAGTGTAGTTCCACTCCATACAAAGAAGGGCGACAGCATGCTAAGTGCCATGTAACTTGCATGGCGTCGATGGCTGTCGCCCGGCAAAAAACTTGTTTTTTACGCAAGCAGTCAAAAACATAACCAATGAGAAAAGATCAATGTAGGTAAACTAAATAAGTCCATATGCGATGTCTCAACAAATGGGAATGCAGACCGTAAAAGAACAAAATTCGAACATTTTTTTTCTCGAATGACACCTGTTTTTGCGCACACACTGCGCGTTGTTTTTTTGATTATACGGCATATTCTCAAATGTCGGTGACAGTTTCGATGAATACCAATGATTACATGAAACAAAACGGAATGCGACTCAAACTATGCCTTCAGCGCTGGCTTTTGTTGCTGTTGATGGTGAATTTATCAGGAAACGGTAAAAAACGCGGACAGGGGCTGATCATTGTCATCTAAAAATACAGGCTTCCGCTCAGCTGATTTTGACGGCTAAATTACGTAATTACTTACTTCTACGATTTCGTCGTATCCAGAATCCAGTGGTCGGCGACTGATGGCGGCGAGTCCACGGTTTTTGTGCGTCCCGTGTTAAGTTTTCGTTTCCTGCATTCAGTGTTTATTTGTTAGTTAAATTTCATCTAGTAATCCGAGAAAACAAACACGTGCGCGATGAAAATGTGTCGTGCGGTCAAAAGATATATTTTTCAAGTGTGAACTGTGTGACTAATCCCCGGGGCTGCGGTTTCGACCAAATTGCTGCAAGTGTCTAGAAAGTGTGTTTTTAAAGGACAAAAATGCCGTCTGACGCAATTCCAATCGTAAACATATGTCGTGCCGGGAACATCGTCGTGTGCAGTCACTGCCTTGGCAAGGAATTAATGACGTAAAATTGACGTCAAAATATAAGTCGAATTCACCATGATCAGCTGAGTGGAGGCCTGTATTTTTAGATGGCGATGGGCTGATTTAACTACTTCTCCGTTACCCGCACTTTGCAAATTTATGTGATTTCATTAGGGCTTTGTGTGACCCATTTTTCCTAAGTTCGCAGCCTTTGAAAACACAGCTCCGTTCAGAGGGGGGTTGAAAAGAAAACGTCACGTCTTTTGACTTCGCAAACGGAACGGAACGGTAACAAAAAAATCAAAAGGACTCCAACAGAGATGATGAACGTCCGATTTTCCTCCACAAAGGAAATGCTAAAAGCTCTGAAGAACCAGCGATTCCGTCCTCCTCCAAAATTCACAACCCAGCACGAAGTGCTCCATCCCAAAAAACTCCCCGACCTTTCGCCGGCTTTTCCCGAAACCCAAAGAAATATGACCGCAACATGCAACGTCACGTCAAAATGGGATTTCACCACTGAAATAGTGCATGCCGCAAGTCTACATTGAAAATAATGTATATGCACACTTTTCCGCTAAACCAGTATCTCAACAGAAATTGGCATTGATGTGGGTAGTCTCACTTGCATCCCAAAAGTGTGGCATCTAGAGCAACCGCAGCACGCGTAGCAGATTTATTCTCGTTTTCCTGGACATCTGTTTTAAACCGAAATTTTACATGCTTGCACTATTTCTGGGCGCCCTCACCAATAATGGCATTGCTGCCAACCTTAGGGATTTAACTCAGCCCTGAACCCAAAAAAAAATCATGGCCGATACGGGGTTTCTTTACAGCGGGCACTTCTAATTCATAAATGCTTATTTTTGAAATTGTAACGACGTTTCGTTTGAAATAAATCAAAGTCAAAAACGCTTGTGAAAAATACACAAATTCGGAAATAGACACTTATGTGCCAAAACTGGTCCGTTACAGGTCTTCATCGCAACTGCGAATGTTCGTAGACTTCTCATGCTGAGTTTCGTCACCTGATAAACTGCACTCTTCAGGACCTATCTTAAGCTTATCGGGGAGGTAGCTTGCCCAAGCCCAAAAGTGTGTATTCCAACTCTTCTCAGAATACGTCACTTCGCACAATATTCATCGTGGTGCAACAGTCCGACGTCGCGCCCTGGCCGCCTGGGTCATCGTCCTCTAGTTATCGCGGCCAAGTGACTGCGTCCTCCAATTTTGGACTCCCGTTAGTTGTTCGGCGTCCTCATCTAATGAGCCTCTCCAACAAGCTCTCGGTCTTCCTGGCAGCATCGACGCGTCGTCCATTGAATATTTCCTTAGGCAGACAAGCATGTCCTATCCATTGTAGACGTTGTAATTTCACGATTCTCGAAACTTCTAGCTAGTCGTACAGTTCGTAGAGCTCATGGTTGTATCGGATGCGCATCTATTTTGGTAGCAAACTGCTCCGAAAATTCAAAGTAGTACCTTACGTCCAAATGTGGTTATCATGTTTTCAGAGACTTCAGGAAGAGTCCAGGTCTCGTAGCCAAAGCATAGCACAGGTCGTATGAAGGTTTTGCATATGCGGAGCTTAGTATCATATTTCTGTGCACACGCTTCGATTTCATTGCTGTGAGGACCGAGAAAAGAGTTTTATTTGCTAGCTGTCTCCGTGAATCGATTTCGTCAGTTTAATTGGCGCCCTTTGACAGGTTGCTACCCAGGCAAATGAAGTCATCTACGAATTCGATGCTGATGACCCCAACGTTCATGTTCTGTTATTCTGGCGTCATTACTTTTGTTGTGTCCTGGTTAATGCATAGTCCAATTTCTCTTGCAGCTGTGTCAACATTATTTAGATGTTCTTCTACGTCGACAGGTTTCGGGACTTGATGTTGATATCGTCAGCGTACGCTATCAACTGCGTCGACTTGAAAAGCTGTGTGCCGCTGCTGTCCGCATTCATCACCCGGATTGCGTGTTCAAGTGCCAGGTTGAAGAGCGTCGGTGCCAGTCTATCAACTTGCTTCAGTCCAGTGCGTATCTCAAAGAGATCAGTCAGCCTGTTTTGGATCCATCTTACTTAATCGTATCAATTTTACTGATATACCAAATTGCAGCAGAATGTTATACAGTACATTACGATCGATACTGTCATATGTTTGCTTAAAATTGATAATATTTGGTACACGTCAACGTTGTATTCCCAGCGCTTTTCCAGGATCTGCTTGACCGTGAATAGCTGTGCGGCTGAGGATCGACCTGGTCTGAAACCGCCTTGATACTCGACAATGATTAGTTCGCCTTACGGCTTTATTATATTTTCCAGAATTTTCATCAGTATTTTTTAGGACGTACAGACGAGTGAAATTCCTCTGTAATTCACACACCGCAATTTATCTCCCTTTTTCTGAATTGGGTAAATAATGCTAATGCGTCAATCTTCTGGAATCAGGCCTGGCCTTGAGGAATTTCATATCATGTACCCAAGTAGCACATTATAACCATGGTTAGAATATAACGATAATCAGAAGTTGTAGTTTAGTTATTTCCAAACAATATTGTTTCGAAACGTTTGTGTTATATATCTAACTACAATATAACCACTTATTGTTGTAGCACTAAACCGAATTGTAAGGTTTGTAACGATTATTATATTTGTTGCAATTATAACAAGTGTGTCACTTTGTAACTCTATTGTTAAAATCATAACAAAATTTTCATAACAAAAGTGTTACAAAATTGTTTCAAAATTGCAAAATTGTAATGCTCTTAAAGAAACTGTTATATTTTTAACAATTTATTATATTGTTGTACTTATAACAACCGTGTTGCTATAGACAACTTCTGAGTTTGATTAATAACGTTATACCGTTGCACGATTTTAGATAATCAACAATATTGTGATACTTCGAAACTAGATTGTCAGGTTGTCAACGATATCTATGGTGCCAGCAGTGGTAATACAGCAAATATCGTGTCGCAGATAACTTTTCGTTCGTTCGTGTTCTGTTTCGTGGAAGCATGTTCAGTTTTTGTGCTCCATTAGTGGTGGTACGAAACAATTCATTAGTAATCTGAAAAGGAAATTTCGCGTTTGCATTGTTTCGTTGTGTTTCGTGTCTTCGAATTTCGGCCGAATTCGATCGTGGAAAAATTGAGGCAATCGAGTTATGAATTCACTATTTCACATGAAAACGAACACGAGCTTATCTAAATAAGAACTTTATTTTTTCAATCTGACTTAAAATAACTTAATTGCTTGCCATCTAGAACTAGACTCGTTGCTACTGTCTTGCTTCTGTTACTTATACTCTTCCTTTATCTGCACTTAAGGTCATTTGGTTCATTCTCTTTTCTAGATATAATATTATTTTGATAAGCTATTTCTTGTACTTATTAATTTCTTATCTGGTTGTTAGATTCCCATACTGTCTTGCTTCTATTACTTATTATCTGCATTTAAGGTCATTTCGTTCATTCTCTATTCTAGATATAATAAGATTTATTTCTTGTACTATGTTTGACCTGAACTTAGTAATTTCTAATCTGGTTATTTCCTTAGATTCCCAATTCCGTTAAGTGTGATAATTAAAGACCGGATTTTCGTGCAGCCAAAAATCCAAAAACGTGCAGTAAAAACTCCAAATCGTGCAAAATCGTGCAATGAAAACTCCAAATCGTGCAAGATTGTGCAATTAAAATTTTAGGTGGTGCATATTAAAATCCAGATCTTTAAAATTAGGTCAGTCTATTATGGTATTGATCCAATGTCTTTCAAAATATGTAAATAATTGCCTTCACCTTAAAGTTTAACGATAAAGACCATAAAAGAAGGAGAATCATTTTGTCTCCTAATACCAATTATTCCCACATTATGTTCACCAAATATTAAGTTGAAATAATTGAATTTAAAAGGTAAAGACAATAAAATTTCCAAAAACAAAAAGGAATAATATTTTATTAAACACAAATTCACATTTGTAGCTTACTATTGTATAAGGATTATATTATATTCTTTTAACTTATTTCAAATTTCCTAGCATGGAATTTTTGTCTCAAAACTATAATAGTGAAACACAGAACATTCACAAAGAGAAAAAGAAATTCCCTTTTTGCTTTTTTAACTTAACTTTAATTTTAACTTTTCCATAAGATTTGCCAGCAATTCAAAACTCTAAGTGTTCAAATTTGTGAGCTGGTACTGTGCATGATTTCCAACTCGAAGTACAATATGTAGTAGTTCACGCGCTTTTTGTTTATGGCACCCCAATCTACTTCGGTGGGTTCGTCGCCTGAAAGGAAATCATGTACAGTAGCAGCTCGCAAATTTGGACACTCAGAGTTTTGAATTGCAGGGAAATCTAATCGGAAAGTTCAAATTTCCAAGCAAAAAAGAATTTTCTTTACTCTTTGTGAATATTCTGTGTTTCACTATTATAGTTTTGAGAAAAAAATTCCATGCTAGGAAATTTGAAATTTATTGGAGCTCATACAGAATTTACTTATTCGGAAAACTTTTTCCCGCGTATTTTGCTAGATGAGGGTGCGACTCCATGTGATTTACACATTAATATAGGCCTCCCTTAGTATGTATCTACAACACAATGAGTGGTTGCCTGTAATCAATTTAAGAAGATAATTTGGGGCGTCTTTTTTTTGTCAAAAGAGTTTCAATGTCGTTGGTATCCACAGGAATGTTTCTATGAGTACCAGTTTACAATATGTGTGCTAATTTGGCTCGAATATTCGAAGAGAACCGAGTTATGTCGATCAATTGCTGATTTACGTGGGGCAGTTACAAAAATATGATAAAAAACAGGTGAATATGCAATTTTGTGCATTAAAGATGAAGAATGTGCAATTTTATGCAGTAACACCTAAAACGTGCAATTTTGTGCAGTAACCCCCAAAACGTGCAATTTTGTGCAGTTACGTGCAATTGCACGCGAATCCGGACTTTAGTGATAATAATTCCAATTAATCTGGATTGAAAGAGTAATATGTAACATGTATTTATTATATATGTTTAAGTTGTGGGTATGTATGTTCAGTTGGAGGCTGGTACATAACCATCGTGCCAAAAATTGTTGCGATTGATGACATGACAAGCAGTCAACGATATGTAAACACGTGCAGTCGCCCGGTGAAATTTCGCGATTTTCATGCGTAAAGTCTAGTTTAGAGTTCCCATGCGAAAAAAAAAGAAAAATTGCAAAACCATTTTTTACCGATTCTGCTCATTGTTTTTTTCATATTATCAAAAAGAAAAAGTGTGTCTTGGCCTAACAAATGCAAATAATGTTTCGTTTGCGTTAATAAAATAAGCTGGAAGCTTAAAAATTAAAAAAAAAAAACACTTTTTTTGCATGCAAAATTCTGAAAAACATTTTTGCATGCAAAATTTCTTTGAGGTGAATATAAACCAGCCATACCAAAAAAAAATTGGTGTTCACCACAAATATGTTTTACATGTAAAACAATTGCCGGGCTATTGTTTTGCATGCAAAAGCAATTTGACAGTTCTGTTCAACATCTACAAGTACATCATAATCATACATACTGAGTTTTCTGTGAAATTGTGCAGTTGTGACTTGTCAGTGGCGCCAGCGTCGGCTGCGGGTGATGCGCTAGCGCTCCATTGTGCAGTGAATTTGAATTTGGCGAAGCGTCAGAAACAAAAATTGTGAGAAAATGACAACGGGGCCGATGCAGTTTTTCGCATGTGCAAAAGTACCATGCAAAAAAATTGTATTCACCTCAAACAAATTTGCATACAAATATTTTTGCATAGGATTTTTTTTTCGCATGGGAACTCTAAACTAGGCTTAAGGTGAGTTTAGTGTCGCGATTGCAAGTGCAAATAAAAGTAGTGGTTATCAGTGCCGTGCGGAAGTGAAAAAAACGCGAACGTACCGTGAAATACCAAGCAAAATGTACTGTTAAAAAGTGCGAGGTTATGAAAGTGCGACACGGGAAATTTCGCATTTTTCATTAGTTTTCCGGCAATTTGGCTAATGTGCGGCACTACCTTGACGAGCCAGACGAAAGTTTCACTGCGGTTCAATGCATGTGGGGCAACGACACATAACAAGGACAACAGGTCTTGTTTGTGTTATATATCGTTACTCTAACCTGCACTGAATAAATACGTAAGAAAGAGCTTAAATGGTTGTTATAATGTTATATTATAACAAATTCGTTAGATGTGCATATTAAGTTAACGTTGTGTCAATGTTATATAAACACTATATAGTCTTTTTCGAACGTTTCAAGAACGTGAAATAGACATTATATTCTAACTAAATTGTTAAAAAATATTGGTAACATAACGTTAAATTTGTAACTAAATTGTTATAAATAACGTTAATAGAACGTTAAACTTGTAACATAATTGTAAACAACTAACGTTCTCATAACATTAACAAAACATGATAATTAAATATTTTCGTTATATTCTAACTGACCAAATCCGGTTGGCAACACGTGAACACAACGATTTTCTTACGTTAATATCTAACGTTGCCAAATCTAGCCATGGTTATGGGACGGTTATATAACCGTCCAAGAACGATTTGTACTACTTGGGTATGTCGAAATTTGGCCGGTTCAGTCGGCATTCACGCGGCCTCATTTCGGACTGATGCACAGCAAGAAAATCGATCCGAGTTTTTGGAGAAGTTAATTTCAATGTATGTATTAATAATCTTGTCATTCGGAGTATTCGCCCTGAAAAGATTGATTTTCAAAAGCCAATTGAGTAGATGAACCTTTGTATTCCATCAACATTAAGAAATTCACAGATTCATTCATTATTGAATATTCAGATACGAATATCTTGTACATATCTCAATACCTAGCTGTCAAAATATTATTAATATTGCCAAAGTTTGTCACGCTCGGTGGCCGTGGTCGTTCGGTCACCGCTCTACGATACTAATCTAGAGCTCGGATTTCAAATCACGGCGCGATCAAAAACTGCCTGCGAGTACTAATAGAACTCTCACAGTGCTCCGAGCTTGTCAGTATAAAGACGGCGCGGATAGGAGGTGCATGCCTGCAACTGCACTTCCGAAAAGTAGATATGCTCTCGAAACGTCAGCAAGGCGTAGAAATGCTAGAGATGTTGACGCGCCCATGGCAATTAATAGAGTTTGGCACGCGCTAGATAGCCAGCTCAGCTATCTATTGTGTGGGTGGAGTCTGTTGTGACTACTATTCCCTCGCTCGATGTTACAATAATATAAAGCTCGCGTGCCGGCCCAAGTGCTGAAAACAAATGGGTAATTCCCAATTGACCGACGAAGCCCGAGTCGCATCCCTGGACCTAACATGGGTGTTTTATCCCTGATGGCGAAGAAGCTTTGCGCCGCCTACCTCGACCTTTGGCTAGAATGCATAATTTGCATAGTCCCCGTACATTGGGAGTAACAGGATGACTAGCTCTCCTCAGAATCCTGTCAAGAACGTTGTTAATAGCATCACCAGGCGTGTTTTCCCATCTTTTGCTGATGACCGAATGTAACTCTTGAAAATTACAAAAGTAAACTTCTATCTAATCTGTCTATTTACCTTATCCCACACGTGCTTTATGGGATTCATGTCTGGAGCCTGCGTAGACCATCACGTACAAGCAAAGCAATGTTAGCTAATTTGTTAGAATCTGGAAAATATAGAATCAAAGTAAAGACGACTGTTAAATGACTTACTTCATTGGCGGTCCAAGTGAGTGTATCTTACGGCTACTACAGATTTCGCTTACAGGTCTATTACTAATATTACTAATACATGTAACATCTCCTTTTGAGATTAATAATATTATCATTTAAAATTTAATCGCACTTTCGACAATGTAATTCACGATGACGTTGTTCCCAAAATATAGTACAGGTCAGCGTAGTTCAAATTTATATTTTATGAAATTATCTAAACTCTTTATTATGTATTTATTTCTATGTATTTTTTTTTCGAATTCCAATTCATTATTATATTCGTACCACCTATTTATTTATTTAAACTCTTTAAAATCCAATATTTCATTTATTTTGTTTTATGACATAAAATTACAATTCCATTATATTATACTTATGTACATCGAAGAATACGAGTATGTTAGTTGACAATATTATTTATTGAAGTGAATATTTGCGTTTTACTTTTACTCTTTAGACTCATCATTTTAAGTATTCTGCATGGAAACTAGGAGTAAGCGAGTTTCGAAGGTGGTACAATCCTTTTACCAAATCTGGATCTTGGTATATCCTTCACTGCGGCTTCAGGAGTATTCTAATCTCGAATTTCAGAGGTAGACCGTTTAATTTCACTAGGTGGAGTAGAATCATGATTGGACGGTGTCATTATGTGTTCCCCATTTCGCCTAAGAGTATTTCCCCCTGCATTGCGAATAATATACGATTGCGGTTCAGGACATACTTTTACTATTGTCCCCCAAGTCCAATAGGAAGTTGGCGTCTTTTTGAAATAGATGTCTCCTACTTTTTTTATTAGGGACTTAGTTGATCTATTGTAGTATTGTGCTTGTTTCTTGTTGTGATTTTTTATTTTTTTGATATTCATTTTGGCTAATTTGCATAGACCGAAAATTGCATGATAAAGAAGAAATTTTAGTACACAATTTGCGTGAGATTAGAAGTTCTGAGGGTGCTGGTAGATTTCCTTTAGATACTGTACGATAGTGCAAAAGGGTAATGCATGGATATCCTCTTGAGATTTCATAAACAATTTTTTAACTGTCTGAATCGGACGCCCAGCTAAAACATGTGGACGAGACCAATGTGGACTGGACGTCCTGTTTTCAATATTCCAGCTAATGCGAAGGTTGCGAGATTCTTACGAATTAAATGAAGGCCGATTATTCGAAATTATTATTTAGAGCAGGGGTCGGCAAACTCTGGCCCGCCTCTGGTTTCCATCCGGCCCGCGAGCTAATCTTGTTTTTTACATGACAAAATCAAATTCACACAAATACATAATTTGAAATCAATTTTTGTTTATCACAACGTAGTGTGTTTGAGTTGAATTTGAAACAAATTTATTTGCTGCATTGGAGACTGAGTTGGAATAATAACTCAAATATTATAGAAATCCCTGTCAAGATCCTAGGTAAATTATATGGAAAAAACCGATCAGAGAATCTGTGGTGGGGTATTTGAACTAAACACTAGGATCTTGCTTTTTGTCCCGTAAGGGCGCGGACTTCAGTCCACAGTGTTTCGACTGCCAACACAATGACACGTTGTCAAGCTTATATACACACGCATACTAAGTTTGTATGCAGAATATTCTGCATACCATCATATGAAACTAAACCAACCAAGCTTCCAATTTTCAATGAAACATAATTCTTTGCAGGAAACTTGACTATCAACCAGGCCACTCTGTACTGCATGCAAGGTGACGCATTTAACGTATCCACGACTCCAGATCCTGTGACGAAATTGATGCGTGTAATGCGATTAAATGAATTTAAACTCGCATCGATTTCGTCAATTCCAGGTAACGAAGCAAATACGTTTTCCGATGGCATTTGCGGTATAAAATAGTAATACAACTGTGTCTATTTCGACAACTTTAGCTAGATGAACTGGTTAGTTTTTGGTAATTGGTTTTTGTTATAAATTCAATGTTTAAAAAGAAACTAAAGCGTTTCCTGAAATAATACTATTATTACTTTACTTTATTGAATCTTACAACCTGGTATATAGTAGCTCAGTTTTTCTTACATGACTATCTGGTGAAATTCAGTCGAACAACAACATGTTAACCTGAAATATCAATGGGGGTGGAACATTTTGTTTCCGTCACCCTGTAGGTATACGGAGGTTTAAACACATCATATTTTCAATTTGTCTATCAATATTAGCCTGCAGAGATTCACATTTTACTGCGATCTCCCCTGTCAAGAATTTCAATCGCTGAACTTGATTTCCACTTAAGGTAATACGGTTTTTCGTTATTCGGCGTTAAGCTTTGATTATGTTGCAGGCACATATTACATACTAATGGGGAATCCACTCAGGACTCACCCTCAATTATAACAATGCAGAAAAATGAGTAAATTATTTGAATTCTCTTTAATTTCGGCACGAATAATTAACCGTTTTGTTTCTTCTATCCAGCAGTTACATATATATATTGTGACTTTATTATTTGATTGAAGGCAATCAGAATAATACCAGCGTACTCAGAATTTATAACAAAAGAAAAGTCTCCTCACAATTCATTTAATTTTATTGGGTCTTCGTTAAACTCGCGTCTTGTCTGGTTGAATATTGTATTCGAACTGGCTGTGGTGACGACATCGTATATCTATCTCTCTCCCACATAGATACGATACGGTTAACGGCTGCTGGCACGCAGTAAGCAGTTTCATTTTGAATTTGCTATCCGGCCCGCTGAGCTTAAAACTTAAAAAACCTGGCCCTTTTCAGAAAAAGTTTGCCGACCCCTGACCTAGAGTATTCCATGGTGCGCAAAAATAGACTTTAGTTTTTGAATGACCAATCTGCTACTCTAGCCATTAGTAAGACATTCGACTTTCACATATTTGGAGTAGTAATCGACTACCAGTAAATACATAATTTTGTTCAACTCAAATAGATCCATTCCAACTTTGCCATGGAAGCGTCTGAAAATCATGATGTAGAAGTGGCTGTTTCGGCTGAGCATTCCTGTGACGAAGACACGATTCACACTTGCTGATTTATTGTAGATATCATTAATCAAGTTTGGCCAGAAGTCACAATCTTTTGTCTGACTTTGACAGCGTTGTATACCCAAATGACCCTTATGGATTTCACTTAAAATATCTCGCCTCATTGATTGTGGTACAACTATTCAACAATATTTCCTAATAGAACGATATCGTCGATAACATGGAGGTTGTCTTTAATCGCAAAATATGGCACGTAATCTGGACAGCCCATCTTTTTATTGCTTGGCCACCCAGATTGTATGTATAGTTTAATTTCAACCAATGTGGAATCTGCATTAGTTTCGTCTCTAATTTTCTTTATTTTATCATTGGAAATAGATAAATTCGTCATCAGGGGGTTACAATGAAGGCTTACCACTTTATCAAATTCTAGTAAAGTCACTTCGAAAAGAGTAGCACTAGAAAGGGCATCTGCTGTATGCAAATATTTACCTTGCTTATAGATTACTTCAAGACGGTAGGCTTGAAGACGCATCATTAACCTTCGAAGACGGGCAGGAACTTTGTATAAAGGTTTATTGAAAAGTGGCACTAACGGTTTTTGGTCCGTTTCCACTGTAATCTCTCTACCATATGCATAGTGGTAGAACTTTGTGCAACCGAAAGAATTGCTAAAATCGCTTCTTCTATTTGTGCATATTTCTTTTGACTCTGCGTTAGATTATCATATCATTATCATTATCCATTCATTATCATTGCATATGCTCTTGGGTGGTAATCTTGCGATATTACTGCGCCTGAAGCATTGCAAAGCATCTACAGATAAGAGTAGTGGTTTACTTGGATCGTAATATGCCAAAATAGGTGCCATTAAAATAATAGTTTTCAAATTATTGAATTCTCTTTCATGACGCCCATCCCAATGCCATGCAATCTCTTTGTTCAGTAATTCCCTGAGATGTTCACTTTCCATCGAGAGACCTTTCATGAAACTCGAAATACATATATGTGATCATCCCAAGAAATCTTTGCAGTTCTACGACACTTGTAGGACATGCATCTGCACGATGGTTTTTATTTTGTCGTGATCTGTACTCATACCCTGACCTTTGCCTTGACTGTTGAAGATATGGCCAAATAGTATGGATTCCACAAGAGTTATCACTCCATAGCAGTTTCGCCTCTGCCAGGAGATTTGTATGTAATGACAAATTGTATAAACATCGTATAAACTACACAGTTTAGATACACAAGAGAATCAATACATACAAATCTACCGACGGAGGCGGAGTCAGCTTCCTTGTGAAGTCTATACAATTTGTCATCATCATCATCATCGTGGCGCGACAACCCGACGTCGGGCCTTGGCCGCCTGGATCATTGTCCTCCAATTATCTCGGTCACGTGACCGCGTCCTCCAATTTTGGGAGCCCAGCAGCTGCGCGGCGTCCACACCTGCTGAGCTCTCCCAACGAGATCTCGGTCGTCCTCGCAGTCTCGCTCCGTCGACTCGTTCTGCATTCATTACTCTCTTAGGCATGCGATCATCGTCCATTCTTTGTACATGCCCTGCCCATTGAAGTCGTTGTAGTTTGACGATTTTCGAGACTTGCAGCTCAACGTACATTTCATACAACTCATGGTTGTACCGGATGCGCCATCCATCTCGATCGCAAACAGCCCCGAAAATTCGCCGTAGAACCTTACGTTCGAAAGTGTCTAGCATGTTTTCGGAGGCTTGAGTTAGGGTCCATGCTTCGCAGCCATAGCATAGCACTGGTCGTATAATGGTTTTGTACACGCGGAGCTTCGTGTTTCTGTGCACATGTTTCGATTTCATTATGGGGAGAACCGAGAAAAAAGTCTTATTAGCTAACTGTATCCGTCGCTTGATTTCGTCAGTTTCGTTGGCGTCCCTTGACAGGTTGCAACCCAGGTAGATGAAGTTGTTCACGAACTCGATGTTGAGGTCCCCCACGTTGATGCTTGGTTGTGCAGGTGTCCTTGTCACCGATTGCATCATTATTTTAGTTTTACCCTCGTTAATACGTAATCCAACTTCCTTTGCAGCGGTATCGAGCGTATGCAGAAGTTCTTCTGCGTCAGCCAATCTTCGGGACATGATGTTGATGTCGTCGGCGTACGCTGCTAATTGTGTCGACTTGATGAGTAGCGTCTTGCTGTTGTCCATATTCATGGCCCGAATAACGTATTCCAGTGCTAGGTTGAAGAGCGTCGGTGCCAGTCCATCGCCCTGTTTCAAACCAGTGCGTGTTTCAAATAGATCAGTAAGTCTATTTTGGATCCTGACTTGTGAGACGGAGTTGGTCATCGTCATCTTTGTCAGTCGCACTAATTTTGCTGGTATACCAAATTGCAGCATGATGTTGTACAGTACTCCACGATCGATACTGTCGTATGCCTGCTTGAAGTCGAAAAAGATTTGGTATACGTTTACGTTGTATTCCCAGCACCTCTGGAGTATCAGTTTGACTGAGAAGAGCTGATCGGTTGTGGAGCGACCAGGTCTGAAACCGCTTTGATATTCGCCAATGACTCGTTCTGCGTGCGGTTTTATTCTATTTTCCAGAATTTTCGTCAAAATTTTATAGGACGTACAAACTAGTGAGATGCCCCTGTAATTCTCACACCGCAATTTATCTCCCTTTTTATGAATTGGACAGATGATGCTTCTGCGCCAATCGTCTGGGATCTCCTCGTTCTCCCATACTCGCAGGAGTAATTGATGTATGGCATCAACTAGACTCGTTCCACCGAATCTTAGCAGTTCAGCTGGGATCTCGTCAGCGCCCGGCGCTTTATTTCGTTTTAGTGACCGCAACGCGAGATCAACTTCCTCTACTGTCGGGGGTTGAATGGGTGGGCCTAGATCAACAATATCATCGAGAGCTTCCTGTGTGGGGATGTTAGATGGTCGGTTTAGAAGCTCTTCAAAATAAGAGGCCCATCGTTTGTTAATACCATCGGTGTCGCTGATGATGTTTCCATCCTATAAAATTTGTCAATACATACAAATCTCCTGGCAGAGGGGAAAGTTATGTGGAGTGATAACTCTTGTAGAATTATCAATCATCTTTGATATGGCCCATAAATGTTATTTGTTCTACACAAAAGACACATTTTTCCAAATAAAATTTTTTTGTCTACACAAAAGACACATTTTTCGAAATTAAATTTAAGTCCTATTTTCTGAGCTCGAGTCAACTTTTGCTCAAGTATTTGGTTATGTTCCACCGTGTTTGCATAAATTAAAAAGTCATCGAAACAAATTATGAAATCTTGGAAATCCCCAAAATATTTTATCATTATACCATAGAAAATTTCTGGAGCGGCGTTTAAACCGAAAGGCATCCGTTTGAAACGGTGTTTTCCATACGGAGTGAAAAAAGTGCATAGTAGGAGACATTAATATTAATATTCCGGGAGAAAAACTATGTAAAACCGCAAGAGACTACCTAAATACGTTGGGACGATTTGAGTTCAACAAGTTTCTACATGGTATAACTAGGTCGTGCATAGAACTTATCTTCTTTATGCTGTGTTTTGCTAGACAGCGGCTGGGCGATTTGCGTCTGCGGCTCGAGAGCAATTGATTCATCATTCAATGTCGAGGTTTTGTATGAAAATAGTACTATGTAGTATGTTGGGCAGGTTGTCTATGCAATCAAGGATTTTTATATGTACGTGAGGAGAATGGATGGAAAGAGACGAATGTACTGTAGATGTAGAGTCCTTCGGTGGCAGCAAGGACATTCGAGAAAGGATATTTTTTGCAGTGAAGCGATATATGGGGAATATGGGTGTCATATGAACCGGGATGAAGAGGTGAATGTCCAGGAGTAGTGTAGATGGAATTCCGGATCCTTCGGTGGCGACAAGGATATTCGAAAAAGGATACTTTTGGCAGTGAAGCGAAATACGGTCAATATGGGTGTCATATGAATCGGGGTGGACACCCGAATATCCAGGAGTAGTGCGGATGGCATTTCGAGTCCTTCGGTGGCGAAAAGGACATTCAAGAAAGTCAAGTGAAATATGGGCAATATGGGTGTCATATGAACTGGGGTGAAGAGACGAATGCCTAGGAGTACTATGGATGGCATTCCGGATCCTTCGGTGGTGACAAGGATATTCGAAAAAGGACACTTCTGGCTGTGAAGCGCAATACGGTCAATATGGGTGTCATATGAATCGGGGTGGACACTCAAATATCCAGGAGTAGTGGGGATGGCATTTCGAGTCCTTCGGTGGCGAAAAGGACATTCAAGAAAGTCAAGTGAAATATGGGAAATATTGGTGTCATATGAACTGGGGTGAGGAGGCGAATGCCTAGGAGTACTATGGATGGCATTCCGGATCCTTCGGTGGCGACAAGGATATTCGAAAAAGGATACTTTTGGCAGTGAAGTGAAATACGGTCAATATGGGTGTCATATGAATCGGGGTGAACACCCGAATATCCGGAAGTAGTGCAGATGGCATTTCGAGTCCTTTGGAGCGAAAAGGACATTCACGAAAGTCAAGTGAAATATGGGCAATATGGGTGTCATATGAACCGGGGTGAAGAGACGAATGCCTAGGAGTACTATGGATGGCATTCCGGATCCTTCGGTGGTGACAAGGATATTCGAAAAAGGACACTTCTGGCTGTGAAGCGCAATACGGTCAATATGGGTGTCATATGAATCGGGGTGGACACTCAAATATCCAGGAGTAGTGCGGATGGCATTTCGAGTCCTTCGGTGGCGAAAAGGACATTCAAGAAAGTCAAGTGAAATATGGGAAATATTGGTGTCATATGAACTGGGGTGAGGAGGCGAATGCCTAGGAGTACTATGGATGGCATTCCGGATCCTTCGGTGGCGACAAGGATATTCGAAAAAGGATACTTTTGGCAGTGAAGTGAAATACGGTCAATATGGGTGTCAGATGAATCGGGGTGAACACCCGAATATCCGGAAGTAGTGCAGATGGCATTTCGAGTCCTTTGGAGCGAAAAGGACATTCACGAAAGTCGAGTGAAAAATGGGCAATATGGGTGCCATATGAACCGGGTTGAAGAGGCGAATGTCCAGGAGTACTGAGATGGCATTCCGGATCCTTCGGTGGCGACAAGGACATTCGAAAAAGGATGTTTTTGGCAGTAAAGCGAAATATAGGCAATATGGGTGTCATATGGACCGGTGCGAAGAGGCGAATATGCAGGAGTACTATAGACGGCATTCCGGATCCTTCGGTGGCGACAAGGATATCGGAAAAAGACTTTTTGCCATTAAAGCAAAATATATAGGTAATATGGGTGTCATATGAATCGGGGTGAAGAGGCGTAGATGTAGATGGCATTTCGAGTCCTTCGTCTACTTGCGCAGCATTTCCTCGAAAATTGTGGTGCGGACCAGGACAACGTCCGTTCTATCAACCAGGCTAAATGCGCATACGGCATGCTGTCGAAAATCTGGCAGAGCAGTTGTCTCAGCATCAACATGAAGCTGATATTTTTTCGCTCTCGGGTACTGTCTGTAGTTTTGTATGGGTGCAGTACATGGAAAATTTCCGTTGGAGTTACCAGAAAGCTGCACTTCTGCGCGCCATCGTACTCTGTTCTGGGGAATAGGGTGCAGCTTACAACAGACTTACCCAGCGCGCTACACTCCTTTGCCACAGATCGTGGCCATGTGATTCTAGAACCCCTTCTTGGTCGGCCTTGGTTGGAAACGGGGTTCTATTTCATGACGTGCAAAGCAGTGCATTTATCACTCTTCCGATATGTGTGACCCACCCACTGCTATTTTCGCCTGCATATCAATTCGTCGATTGGCATCTGCCCTGTACGCCAACTTAGCTCTTCATTTGATATTGTTTCAGGCCAGAAAATTCTTATAATTCGACGAAGACATGAGTTGACGAATACTTGCAGCTTTCTGGTAACTCTTACTGGAACTTTCCATGTATTGCTACCATACGCAAACGCAGAAATTACCAGGGAGCGAAACAGACCCAGCTTGGTCTTGGTGCTGAGATAACTCCTTTGCTAGATTTTGGAGAGCATGCCGTATGCGCATTTAGCCTGGTTGATAGAACGAGCGTTGTTCTGGTCCGCACCACCATTTTTGAGTAAATGCTGTGCAAGTAGACGAAGGACTCAAAATATTATCTACATCTACGCCTCTTCACCCCGGTTTATATGACACCCATATTGCCTATTTTTCACTTGACTTTCGTGAATGTCCTTTTCGCCACCGAAGGAGTTGGAATGCCATCTACACTATTCCTGGGCATTCGTCTTTTCACCCCGATTCATACGACACCCACATTGCCCATATTTCGCCTTACTAGCAAAAATATCCTGTTTCGAATGTCCTTGTCGCCACCGAAGGACTCTAAGTGCCATTTATAGTGTTCCCAGACATTCGCCTCTTCACCTCTGTTCATATGACACGCATATTGTCCATTTTCATTCAACTTTCGTGAATGTCCTTTTCGCTCCAAAGGACTCGAAATGCCATCTGCACTACTTCTGGATATTCGGGTGTTCACCCCGATTCATATGACACCCATATTGACCGTATTTCGCTTCACTGCCAAAAGTATCCTTTTTCGAATATCTTTATCGGCACCGAAGGACTCGAAATGCCGCCCATAGTACTCCTAGGCATTCGCCTCCTCACCCCGGTTCATATGACACTCATATTGCCCATTTTTCATTCGACTTTCGTGAATGTCCTTTTCGCTCCAAAGGACTCGAAATGCCATCTGCACTACTTCTGGATATTCGGGTGTTCACCCCGATTCATATGACACCCGTATTGACCGTATTTCGCTTCACTGCCAAAAATATCCTTTTTCGAATATCCTTGTCATCACCGAAGGATCCGGAATGCCATCCATAGTACTTCTAGGCATTCGCCTCTTCACCCCGGTTCATATGACACCCATATTGCCCATATTTCAATTGACTTTCTTGAATGTCCTTTTCGCCACCGAAGGACTCAAAATGTCATCCGCACTACTCCTGGATATTCGGGTGTCCACCCCGATTCTTATGACACCCATATTGACCGTATTTCGCTTCACTGCCAAAAATATCCTTTTTCGAGTGTCCTTGTCGCCACCGAAGGATCCGGAATGCCATCCTTAGTACTCCTAGGCATTCGTCTCTTCACCCTGGTTCATATGACACCCATATTGCCCATATTTCAATTGACTTTCTTGAATGTCCTTTTCGCCACCGAAGGACTCGAAATGCCATCCGTACTACTCCTGGATATTCGGGTATCCACCCCGATTCATATGACACCCATATTGACCGTATTTCGCTTCACTGCCAAAAATATCCTTTTTCGAATATCCTTGTCGCCACCGAAGGGTACGGAATGCCATCCATAGTACTCCTAGGCATTCGCCTCTTCACCCCGGTTCATATGACACCCATATTGCCCATTTTTCACTTGAATTCCAAGAATGTCCTTTTCGCCACCGAAGGACTCGAAATGCCATCCGCACTACTCCTGGATATTCGGGTGTCCACCCCGATTCATATGACACCCATATTGACCGTATTTCGCTTCACTGCGAAAAATATCCTTTTTCGGGTGTCCTTGTCGCCACCCAAGGATCCGGAATTCCATCTACACTACTCCTGGGCACTCGCCTCTTCATCCCGGTTCATATGACACCCATATTCCCCATATATCGCTTCACTGCCAAAAATATCCTTTCTCGAATGTCCTTGCTACCACCGCAGGACTCTACATCTACAGTACATTCGTCTCTTTCCATCCATTCTCCTCACGTACATACAAAAATCCTTGATTCCATAGACAACCTGCCCAACAAACTAGTACTATTGTATTTTCATACAAAACCTCGACATTGAATGATGAATCAACTGCTCTCCAGCCGCAGACGCAAATCGCCCAGCCGCTCTCTAGCAAAACACAGCATTAAGGAGTCCAATGACCTACATTTTACACCGGCAATCTTCGAAACGTCTGTCACAGATCATTCATGTGTTATTGCGAAAATAACTAATGCAGTGGCAATAGAGACTAAAAAAGAAGAAAATGTAAGGTGTAGAAAAATTGAGTATAATTTGTTTAATTCATATCTAGAACAACAAGATTGGGATAATTTCAAAAACTTTACCGATCCTAATGAAAGTGTGAACTTCTTCACGGACACGGTTTCCGAACTTCTTAAAAAAGCCACAGTAGAAGTCAAGATTTCGAGGCGATAGCAAATTCCGTTGAAAAATTGGTGCTCTAAAGGGATAGTTATGTCCATAAGAAAGAAAAACAAACTAGCCCACCAACTCAAGAAACAACCCTTCAATACTCCCCTAATAAATAAATTCAAAGCATATAGAAACACTCTTAACTTGATAATTAAAACAGCGAAATCTAGATATTACATGAGAGAAATTCTTAAATATAAAGCAGACCCAAAAAAATTACGGGGTACAATTAAAGAGATAACTTCTCAATACAAGAATCCAAAATCTGAGATATCAGAGATTACTTCAGTTGATAATACAATTTTAAGAGACAAAAAAGACATTGCGGATGAATTTAACAACTTTTATTTGAATATTGGAGAGCAAATCTCAAAATCTATCCCGCATGTGAGCCCCGGACAAAATACACCTGAGCTTAATCTAAGTCCTACGTTACAATTCCGTCCAATCACTGCAGCCAAAGTACAGTTTTATATAAATAGTATGCATGATAACAAATCACCTGGTGAAGACTTAATCACTTCTAAACTTTTGAAAATCATCTCACCTTATATATCCTCCCCTCTAGCTTACATTTTTAATAATTGCCTAATAACAGGAAAATTTCCAGACAGATTCAAAACAGCAATAATAATTCCGGTTCATAAAAATCAAGACAAGAGAAATGTTAACAACTACCGACCAATTTCCTTGATTTCAAATTTAACCAAACTCCTCGAGAAGTGTGTTAAATCAAGACTATCCGAGTTTCTCGATTCAAATCAATTATTGGCTCCGAATCAATTTGGTTTCCGAGAAGGTAAAAGCACCACTGCCGCAATTTACCAAGTAACTAGCTTTATTAATCGTGCAACGGATAACAACGAAAAAGTTATAGCTGTTTTCTTAGACCTGAAAAAAAAGCGTTTGACACAGTGAACCACGATATACTCCTGAGAAAACTTAAGCACTTAGGGATAACCGGAAAATTGATTGATTTATTTCACTCTTAGAATAAAGATCGTTATCAGAAAGTAAAAATTGGGGAAGAAATTAGCAATGGCGCAAAAGTTAGATGAGGTGTTCTTCAGGGCACCGTATTAGGCCCAATTTTGTTCAATATATATGTAAACGAGCTTTGCAAAATCCAATGGGACAATCCTAATTTTGAAGGAAACTTAACGGCGTATGCGGACGATACTGTATGGTATTAATATATAAAGACAAAAATTTGAATAATCTAGTGGACAAGGCTACTAAAGGCTGCAATGAAGTTAACGCGTGGTTATATGCTAACAAACTTGCCCTAAACCTAGACAAAACCTACTTTTTAACATTCGGAAATAAAATTATGCAGAATTCGTTAAACATCACACTTTTGATAAATAATAGAAATTTTACAGAGCTAAATGAAATTAAATACTTAGGGATAATCATAGACAATAGTCTAAATTGGAAAAAACATATTGACATGGCTCTTGGAAAACTTAGGAGGACAATATATGCGTTTGTTAGGTTAAGATATAATGTACCTAGTCTAGCCATAAATACTGTTACAAACTTTTTGAAGCACTGTTCAATAAAAGAGGTGTTATATGTTAAGAAATCATTGTTTATTTATTAAATGCATTGTCAACAACGGAAATTGCAACAAGTTATTCGAAGTGATTGCCTTTTGCCTTTACACAAGCCTTTAATCAAGCTGGCCACTTATCTATGGAAGCACGCACGACTTCAATCGGAAAGTTGGCGACTGCATGTGTAAGAGACTTCTTTAAGGATTCGATATTAGAATGTCTTTTAGAGCACGTCATTTGCTCTAAGACAGACCATAATTCGTAATCCAGCGGATTCAGGTCTGGGCTAGAGGAAGGCCAATCTTCAGCTTTAATAAAATCTGTAACATTTTCTTCAAGCCATTTTTGGGTTGACTTCGCCTTATGACCTGGTGCAGAATCTTGCTGGAAACTCCAAGGCTGATTTTTGAATAATGACGTGTTGAGAGGTTTCACTACACTTTCAAGAACACTTTCTTGATAAATTTTGGCAGACGTTTTGACGCCCTTCTCACAAAAATGCAACTTTGTCACCCCGTTGTAGCTAACACCCCACCAAACCATTACTGAGGCTGTATGATGACCTCTTTGAACCTTTTGGGCAACTTGAGAAGCTTCTCTGGCACTGCGAGCATAAACCCTATCGTTTTGTTTATTAAATGTTTCTTCGACAGTAAAAATTTTTTCGTCCGTAAACAGAATTTTACGGTGTTCTTGGTTTGCGTACCGGCAAAGTAATCGTTTTAATTTTTCCACTCTATTTTTTTTAAGAATCTGTTAGTAAATGCCCGGTAGATCTACGATAAGCACCCAGCACCAAGTCACTTTTGATGATACGTGAAATTGTTTTTTGGGGTATTTTCATCTCACGCGATAAAATTTTTTGTTTCCGAAGAGGATTACGGCGAATTCTCTCGCGCGGACGGCCACTTCTTTCACGGTCACTTACTCCAGACGTATCATTAAATCTTTCAATAGCCCGATTTACAAACATTCGGCTTATACCAAGGGTATGCAGAGTCTTAAAAATATCACTTGGTTGCATTTCTACTTTATGAAGTGCAATCACAGCAATTCTATTTTCTTTGTCACCCCAATCCATGTTCACTACACTAAAAATTAAACTCAAATGATGACATATGCATCAAGCACAAGCGTACTATAGCGATTAGCTCAATTTTTAAGAAATGCAATATAACGGTTCCTTTCTGCAGGGTTGCCAAACCTTGTAACAATATTTATGGCTAGACGACCTACATAAAATACGAATGGTATATTTCTCAATGGCACAGACAATACTGCAATATGGTATTGAAATCTGGGGTTCAGCGCTTACTACATACATCGCACCTCTGCAAAATCTGCAGAATGTTATAATAAAAGTTTGTTTAAAGAAATCTAAATTCTCCTCTACGACTGAAGCATTTCGCGAATTCCATGTTATGAATCTTCGTCAGTTATTTTTATTTGCTGCATTAAAATTTATGTATGTTAATAGAGAACAATTTGATCCACATTTGACCGGCTACCAAACAAGACGACAGCTATCCAATCGCAACGGTTCGCTGTAAAAAATCATTAACTGGGAGACATTTAAATATATTGGGCCCTAGAATTTATAACAGTCTCCCAAATGAAATAAAGCAAAATTTGAACATTAGAAATTACAAACTAAGACTAAAAGAATTTACGTTTAATAACACACACTATTTGCAAAATTTTCTAAACGACTGAATATCCCACACTCACTTACATTATTATATTTTACATAGTTTCTTTTTTGAATTATCAAATCGTACATTTTTTTTTTTTAAAAAAGCTGTATTTCCGTTATTGCTTTTTTTTCATTCGAACTGAATTTGAATTTCAGAAAAAAAGGATGACAATGAAAATTTTAAATATTGTAATAACTTGATGAAATTGAATATCAGTAAAAATTTGGATGGCTGGCACCGCATTCGCGCTCAAGGTAAAACTTATGCGAATGCGAGCTAATATATAATATATCATAAATATTGTTTAGTTTTATACTCATGAATTGGCTGCAATAAAGAATAATAATAATATTGACGATTCTTCTTCTAATGGAATGGCCCAAAAACCTGATCGAGCATCTAATTTAGTAAAGAATTTACATTCTGATAAAATTGCCTTACATTCATCAATAGAAGCAAATACGGAGAGAGGTCTCTGAATCGTCTTATTTAAATTTCGTGGATCCAAACATAGACAAAGATTCCCATTATCTTTTTTTATCAGCACAATTGAGCTGACCCATTCGGTTGGTTGGTCAACTTTCGTAATTATGTCTCTAATATTTCTAAACGGTCTAACTCTTTTTCCAATTGATGGCGTAACGAAAATTAAATTTTCCTCATACTGTCGACTACAGGTTTGACATCCGAACGCAATTTCGATACAACATTTTCTTTTATTTTCCCAATTCCTTCTAACACTTCACTATACTTCTCAGTTAATCTTTCATAATTACTATTTTGTTTCTTAATAGACGCGACTTATATTCCATTTGCCTGTTTTTAATAATTTTAAATTTTCACAGGCGGCAAGACCTAGCACTGACCTCCACTCCAAGGTTTTCACGTAGAAACTGACCTTATGAATTTTACTTCCATAATTGCATGCAAGAGTTGTTTTCCCAAGTATTGGTAACTTTTCTCCTGAGAAGAGTGATCATATTTCTCTCTTAATTGCCCTAACCCCTTGTGGGCATAGCGCGTCAACTGTTCCATGTGGCCCAGTTGACGTTTCGACGGCATAAATTGGTTTCGGAGAATGCAGTGACCAGCATGCACCTCCTGCACATCCATGGCTACGAACGTCGTCGTGGACGGGATTCGAACCCGAAACGCCGGTAGTCAAACATGAGACTGATGCCTAACACACTGCACTACCGGTCGCCCCAAAGATCTGCCTAAATAGCAGTACAGAGCACACGCACTCAAATATGATTATCTCTGAAAAATAATAAGTGCACTCCGAGTGCATCTAACATATGATACACATGAGTATTTTGGAGCGGATTCCTGGCTTGCCGATCTGCTCGAGATCAGATTACATGACTACGGAACTCTGCTTCGGTAGGAAATTCTCGGTCTCCATCCCTAGTCAATCGGAATGGGAGATTGGCAATATCTGTACTGACCCCGGGTGTATCATGTGGTATACTGATGGTTTGAGGTTTGCACCAAGGAAATTGTGTTCAAGAAGCTTACTGGCGCTAACATCATCATCTGCTCTGACAGTCAATCAGCTATTAAGGCTCTTTCTTCACATAAGTTCTCATCGAAACTAGTAAAAGAGTGTTTTGATACCCTTCAATGTCTGGCAAACTCTAACCGGGTCACTATTTGTTGGGTACCTGGGCATCGGGGCATTCATGACAACGAAGCCGCAGATGAACTTGCTAGGCAGCGCTCATCGGAGAAATTTTTCGGACCTGATCCCTACTGCCGTATAAGCTGGGCCACAGCCAGGGCGCTGGTGAGGGATTGGTCTGCGGGCGAAAGGCTGCGGCACTGGAATAATCTCCCGGGACTACGACAGTCCAAAGATCTTATCAACCCCTACGGTCTCACAAAAGCCAGCCGACTGGGCAGAGCTGACCTGAGACTGGTCGTTGGTTTCCTCACGGGTCACCACTGGGTGAGATATCACTTAAACAAAATGGGCCTGTCCACTGAGACGGAATGCCAACTTTGCCTGGAGGATATTGAGTCCACCAAACACCTTCTCTGTGAATGCCCCGCGGTTGCTCGCGCCAGATTTATGTTTCTTGGAGATTCCATCGTGAGCTCCGGTGTCATTAAGAGTACTGCTACAAAGGACCTACTGGCCTTTATCAGGTTGGTTAAGGGTCTTTTGGATTAGTTAAGGCTATGGCACAATAGATCTTATGGTCGCAATGCCTACCAGCTGGGTACCTTAGCCAGCATTTATTTAATAATAATAATAATGAAACTTTTTGAGGAAATCAAATTACATTGGGCTCCGGTATCAATTTGACGCTCTACAATTACATCATTAATATTAAGTGGCAAAATTCACACTAACTTATCTGAAATATAATTTCCTAATTCTCCCAAAAATAATGTTTCCGACTGCGAATCTTCATTTCCATTATATACTGCACGTAAATTTTTATGAAATTTTACAGATTCTTCGTTAGTACGACACACTTTAGAAAAATGGTTAGGTTTTTGGCATTATTGCAAATAACTCCAAAGGCTGGACAACGTAATCGATGTTTTTGACCACAACAACCGCAATTTGATTCTGTATGCTGCCATGTATTCGTATTTAGATTCTTAGCAAATTTTTGTGTTAGTTATAGTAGGACGTTTAAGTGATGATTTTGATATTGAATTAACCGTTTGGTCCTTTGTTTCATTTAACGATGATGTTTGTTGTTTCGCAATAATGACGATCTTAGCAATTTCAATTGCTTTTCCAATTTCATTTCACCATCTGCTAATAGAAGTTCTACGAGTATAATATTATTATGTTTAGCCACCACCACATTCTGGACCCATGTGATGAAGAACAATTGCTGTTTTCTTCGAATCGCTTTGCGTGTTTAGATTAGATTAGATTAGATCAATTGCGTGAACTTCCGCCTGAAATACCGTGGCGTACTTTCCCATTGGAATGGATATCTTGTAAGACGGACCTACGACGCCCGCCCCTGTACCATCTTCGGTTTTAGATCCATCTGTGTACCACGTAACAACGTTTGAAGGGAGGGTGTCGAGCTTCAGATTCCAATCCTCTCTGCTCCATATTTCGGTTGAGAATGGAAGTTTAAAGCAAAGCTCCCTAGCCAAATGGTCTGATGGCATACTAAGTACGTGGTCCTCATTTACCCAGTTGGTCTGCTCAGGGTTTAGTTTGAGGAAATTCTGGCAAGCTTTTAGTCTTGCTACTGCTATTTTTGCCTTCGCCTTTATGTGAATGTGAAGCGGTGGAAGGTCGAGTAACGCTTCAAGAGCTACAGTCGGGCAGCTGCGGATAGCCCCCGTGGCTGTGAGACATGCTAGTCTCTGAATCTTAACCAGTTTGGTTTTGCCATCTTTGGTGGTTGATTTTTTCCACCAAACAACAGCTCCATATTCAACAAATTGGTCTGACAATCGCCTTATAGATCCAAAGGATTATGCGAGGGCTTGTTCCCCAAGTCTTACCCGCAAACTGCCTACAAACCCATAGGGCCTTAATGACTTTGTCCGATATTGTCTGAAGGTGTTCCGACCAGAGTAATTTCCTGTCTAGAGTAACATCGAGGTATTTGGCGGAATCCGCCAGGAGCACTTGAGAGTTGTACATTGTAGGACATCTCATTTGTCTGGGATTTCTTTTCTTCGAAAAGGAGACAACAACTGCCTTAGCCGGATTGACTCGAAGGCCGTTGCCATTGCACCATTTTTGTACTGTTTTTAATGCGGATTGAAGAATTTCCGTTAGGACTTGTTCAAACTTTCCTCTAACAGTTATGACCAGGTCATCGGCATATCCCTGAGTTGAATATCCCATCTTTGTAAGCTTCCACAGTAAGCTGTTTACTACGACGCATCACAAGAAAGGAGATAGTACCCCTCCTTGCGGGCATCCTCGAGTGACGTTTGCTGTTAAAGTGCAGTCTCCTATCTCTGTGATGACCTTTCTGGATGATAGCATCCTTTTTATCCATAGTGCTGTCGTTTCATCCGCTCCCTTTGCTCTAAGCGCAGAGTCAATGGAAGAGAAAGATGTGTTGTCAAAAGCACCTTCGATATCAAAAAAGGCACAAACTGCCGTCTCCTTTACTGCCAGGGTGGCCTCAATTTCTCCAACTAAACAGTGTAGAGCAGTTTCAGTCGACTTACCTGACTGGTAAGCAAACTGTTTACAGTGTAGCGGGAATTTTGTGAGAAGTGTAGACCTGATGTGAGCATCAAGGATTTTCTCCATAGACTTGAGCATAAACGAGGTCAGGCTGATAGGCCTATATGATTTGGGGTCATCTTTGGGACGATTGCCCATTTTTGGGATGAAGACTACTTTAACCGATCTCCAGGAATCTGGGATATAACCTAGAGCAAAGCTACCTCTGAATATACTTAGGAGGTATGGGATTAGTATATCCTTTCCTTTCTGTAGCAGAGCGGGAAAGATTCCATCCGTACTAGACGATTTATATGGGTCAAAAGAGTCAATGGCCCATTTTACTTTATTATAAGTGAAGATATTTTTGGTAATACTCCAGTCGGAGCGGGATGCCTCATAGCGCACTCCCATGTCGACCGAGTAGCTGTTATCTTCATCTAGACTGACGCACCCAGGAAAATGGGTCTCAAGAAGCAAATTACCTGTGCTCTCGGCATCCTCTGTGATGCTGCCATCTTGTCTCCTTAGGGTGTTGACTTGGTTGGTGCCTTTTTTAGCCAGAACACGATGTAGTCTGGCAGCATTGTTGATATTATCTACACCTTCGCAGAACCTAACCCAACTACGTTTCTTGGCACTGCGGACACCTTTGTTGGAGAGTGTAAGCGAGGCTCGGTACTGTTCCCACTCACCAGTACTGAAAAGTCTTCTAGTGCTTTTGCGTAGCGCAGAGAGTTCGGAGCTCAACAATGGAACGCCTCTAGAGTCAGTAGAGCTACTTAGAGGCAATTTTCTTCATAGGAGGATGTGATTGACTCCGATACGTTGGATTCTAGGCTGAGCCACCCTGAGACTTTATTGTCTACCAGATCGAGTTTCTCACGCAGAGAGACCGTATATCCTTCCCAGTCAGTGCGTTTGGGAATCCTTCTGCTTGTTTTGGCGAGGTTTAATGCGGCTATGTCAAAACAAATTTGCCTGTGATCGGACAGAGATGGCTCATCCGAGACATGCCAATTCTGTATCCGATTTGAGATGTTGTAAGTCCCAAACATAATGTCAAGGACCTCCCGCCTGTTTCTAGTGACAAAAGTAGGGCTGTCTCCTCTATTTAAAATGTTTAGATCTAGACTAGTAATAAGTTCTAGAAGGTACTCACCTCGGCGGTTTGTGTCAGTACTGCCCCTACTGTTTAGTCCTGTTGCTATTAGCAAAAAGATGAAAGTCATACGCCATGTTTTCCATGCTTTCGACAGATTCGACGACGAAAAATTCAATTGTGGTATGGTGCTGTTTAGTTAATAGTTAATATAGTTTGCTATATTAACACTTTGTTCGCATAGTAGCCAGTCAGTATTAGAAATTATTTTTGTCATTTAATCCATGCCTGATGTTGCCAATTTCGGCGAAACGTCGCGAGGAAGATACAGAGAAATAAAGAAAATAAAAACCCTAAGCTGGAAAGTGAATATAATTATCACAAAAAGAAACATATCAATAACCAGTGAATAAAACACCAATTAATTAGTTTGTTTTATGTTTGGTTACAAAGCAACAACGAAATATAGAATACCCAATAAAAAAAATATGTAAAGGAAAAATCAATCCATAAGTCAAGCAACAAAAATATCATGAATAAATGAAATACAGCGGATATAAACAAATAATAATATCATCAAAAACAAATGGTAGCACTTTCCGTTGGAGTTCCTTGATGGGCACCATGAACTCTGAAGCAGCTGCAACATAACTCAAAACCATTAATCGTATTAAAAAAAACTAAACTAAACTAAAACTTAATATATAAATTCATAAAAAGAAAAGAAATAGCTAGTCTGGTCACACTGGTAATTTAGTCACTAGAGTATTCGTTGCATAAATTGACGTAGGTGAAGACTCTATCTAAAACGTGCCATACACACACCGAGCGATCGTCCGATCCGTCGCCCGATATCAGTATCGGCCGATGGATCGACCTGTGTATGCGCTTATCGTTGACGATTTTTTTTACAGTTCCATATACATAATTTTGATCACCTGATATTTTTGTTTTGATACATCGGCCGATCGATCGGGCGACGGATCGCATAATGTATGGCGGCTATAATGGAATTACGTGCAATGCAGAATTATCAAGAGCTCTGGTGGGGCAACTGTTACACAAATGGTTGTTGTTGTCGCTGTCGAATTGGATGCAGATGAGTCTCTCGGGCTGTGTACCATGACACCTTTGTATACAAGAAATTGTTGCTAATGTGTTCGGAACAAACGATGATACAAAATCCAAAAAAAGAAATTATCACAAAATATGTCGCACTGACGGCCGCATAGAAACTCCAAACGCCGATCACCCATCACTCTATGAACGCTGTTATGTCAAGAAATTCTCGCATATCGGGGAGAGGCACTCGTATAGATCTAGTCGCATGCAAGGAACAAGTAAATGCCCAGTTTTGGATAATAAATACCACTTTAAAGCGACCCTCACACCGGCGCGGCGCGACAAAATTCGCGGCGTATTCGCGACGGATTCGCGACGGAAATTCGTGGCGATTTCTAGATGTCCACACCAAGGCGACAAAAAATAGCCGCGGAAAAAATCACATTCAATATTCGTTGTGTATTTTGTTGAGTAACTGAGCCTGCAGCGAATTTTGACGCCACACCGACACGGCAAAATTCGCAATCGGAAACATTAGCATGAACTCCTAAGAGGAAGAAGCTGTTTTTCTTGTAGCAGTGGCTAAAGATGAAGAAAGGCAAAGGTGAATTGAATTCCTTTTACAATGGATAACGCCGTCAGGAAAAATTCTGCCTTCTTAGGGAAAGAAGACTATGGGTGCATGGCATAAGTTTCAATGCACCTGTTGCTTACTGCTTTGCTCAGAAAAAGCGGGAGCTTGAAATAAAAAAAAATGGTACTTACTACATTTTGCCCCAAGCTCGTCGGCAATATCTTTCCAGATTTTATCTTTTTTCGTATGTTTTTTTTTATATTTTTTTTCCTCATGATCTCAATCAGCTTTTCGATATCGCTAGCCATATTGTGAAGTAAACAAGAAGGTATCGACGAAAATCAAATCACACTCAGCGATTTTTTATCGTCGCGACAAAATCGCTGCACAAAGTGGCGAAATTTCGCGTCGGTATGGGCACCTTCGTACAATGCTGTGGTCAGATTTTTGTCGCGGCGAAAATTTACGTCGCGAATCCGCTGGGCGATTTTTTGTCGCGCCGGTGTGAGGATCGCTTAAAGGTGCTTTTTGCTTTGGCACCACTTTGCGTCGATCGCACCTTTAGGTACGTTTTGCTAGTCACACGATCGTCGCACATTTTTCGCGACTAGCGATCAAGCCACAGAGCAGGGGGCGCTATTTGTATGTATCGTTTTGATGGTCGCCTGCGATCGATGCAGAGTAGTGCCTAGTAGAACGCACCTTATGGTGACGCCGAGGTGGCTATAACGATGGATCTTATTCGCCCCTTTTCTGACAATCACGCCGATCTTCGTCGGACGGCGAATCAGAGTGCACTCCTCAATTAGATACCGGCCCGGGAGGACGAGAAATCGGAATTTAAGTCGGGCGGCGGATGAAATGATGATGAAGCGAAAATCATCCGTCCGTGGGTGCTAAAAAAAATAGCACGCGCCGGCGATGGCGTTACCGATGTGACGGCTTTGACAGGTGATAGCGGATTCTTGAGTCGGTCACTGTTTCGACCGGTCGCGGCTCCCGATGCAGCATAAGCATCAGCTAAATTTTTGTCACGAATCAAGTTCTACGAAACGGAGCTCTCCGTTCGCATAGAACTTGACGTGGACGTGGACGCTGAATCGACGAGTGAGCATCGCTAAACCCGCCTGACGTTTGTATCACTAGGCCAGGTCGATGATATTAGATGAAACCGTACATTCTTACATGACACGTAATGTTCCATCATAATATAGCGTTTACAAATGTCAACGACCCGCAGTGTGATAAAATGACAGGGTTTTCATTCGTGATGGAGAATTCGAATCGTCGAGTGAGAGATATTTGAAAAAACAAAAATATTTGACGATTTATAATTAGAATAAGCCATCAGAAAAGTCATTCGTTACACGCTACTCCGAACATCCATCGAACAATTTATCCTAATTATGAAGACTGGACACTCGCTGCTTTTTACCCGCAATACCACAAATCCCCATGATACCAAATGTCAAGTGGACAAATCAATCCTTCACAAATTTTCACTTGACGGTAGTTCCGCTGTAAGTCCTTCAAAATCGCTCCGCTACGCATCGACATTTTCTCAAATTCCAAAGGTATACATCCTATCAAATATTCAGCAAACATGAGACCGAAAGAACGTCGACAAAACAAAAAATCTTTCAGTACCTATAAAGGAAATGACAGACTACGTGATAGAATCGTATTTATAACTGCCGTGTGTGAAACATACACAAATGATTCGTGAAAACGGTCCGAATCGAGCTCACATCAAATAAAAGCTAATAGCACCTCCATTTGGCCTGGAAGTCTGCTCCATTTCACTTAAAAACGAAACTTTGCCGAAGTCGAACGAATCCTGGAGCTGGAGTGAAATGATTGATGGGTACATGCATAATATATTTCCCACACTCCACGGATACGTGTACGTACCTGAACCGACTGTGACGGAACGAAGAGTCTTCGAAAAGGTCATACAGCGATGGGTCTCTGTAGTCTCTGCTAATGTTCTCGAATAACGAAATGTTGTCTAACCCGAATGAAAGGAACGAAAGTGGAAAATAAATAAAAGCGCCATTAGCTGGGACTGAAGCTCCAACATTACCCTTTCAGGATGTCGTATACCATGCCGTAGTCGAGAAGATCCAGCACTACGGGCTCTTTGGTAGACATCGTGGAAGCACCGAAAGGAATCAAAAGGTCGTCGCCAGCATTCCAACAAAGTCGTGATAAATTTATGTACTGAAGTATTTATAAGTTCCTCAATCAAAATCTTAATGACGCGGCTGAATGGCTCGGAAACCCGGCCCTCTGCAACCGGTGACCTTTGGACTTCATTTGGTTGTGGGGGTTATGTCAATATGTCGACGAATTTTAGTCATAGACATAATGACGGTCGTGACCTAAGGATGAGAGTGACAAATTGTATCCTCGGATTTTGGAGGAAAAATGGCCTATTGATTGGGAAATTATGTAATCAAAAATTGAGCTCCGGCTGGCAGACGATTTTGTCAGGTTTGTCTCGATGTGTGTATTTATAAGTCATAAGGCAACAGTTCACCAGGACTCGAATTATTCAGCATTCTTTACGGTGAAGCAGACAATTACGACATCACGTGTGCAGATGAAGAGTATGATAATATCCCTTGTGTCACAAAAACGTGTTGCGATGTCTGCAAGTTTCCTGGATTTTTTGGGTAATTGATCGATGTATTGACTAGCCGACTGTGATATATTTCATTTATCATTGTCAGGTTTTGATAAGGGGATTCAAATCAATATAACGTAAAGATAATTTAAGTGCAAACCAACCTTAATCGAATAGTTCCTTGATGAGCTTGAGTTGATAGTAAAGTGAACAAAATGAAAGGAAAATAGCTGAAAAATATGCTCAATAGATTTCAATTTTGAAACGAATCCCTGTCCCGAATTTAATGGGACATAATTTCTGAGCTCACCCCATTCACTATTAGTTGAACCCGTCGGAGATCGCATGAGTTTATTACTTTGGGCATCGGGTAGGTCGCTCAAATGATAAAAGTAGACCCTGACCGCACACTGTCGAACACGAACAAAATGTCCTCCGAATGACTCAAGAAACACACTTCACACAAATCTGAAGAAAATAATCTACTTGTACCAGGTTCGTGTTCGAGCTCGAAAGTCTGTGGCCAGGGTTATGGCTTCTGTGGAAGATGTCCTGCATTTTCAATACTCTTATGTGTTATGAGCCATTCGGAGGACATTTGTACCAAATTCGTGTTCGTGTTTGACAGTATGTGACCAGGGTTACTATAAGAATAACGATCTTTTCTGCTATGCGTATGCTCCTCAACCATCAGCGGAGTCTTATGTCGACGAGGTTCTCGATCCGGATGGCGCAACGGTTAGCACGTTCGCCTTCAACGCACTGGGCCCCGGTTCGATTCCGGGGATTTACGTGTCGGACTATGAGCCCACTCAGCTGTTGAATGAGTACCCATTATGGGGTAAATAACTCGGTTGAGCGTGTTGCTGATCACATACCTCTGCACAAAAACCGTCACGATCTAGAAAATGAGATGATGCTAACTCATCTCGAGGCCGTGGTTCAAATTGGACTGTTGCGCCAGTTATTTATTTATTTTATTTCTCGATCCCTCCATGCAGTTTCATGATGAGAGTACAGTATCTGTCTCATCCCTAGAAGTAGTTCTGTCGACAATGACAGGGTCACTGGGTCCACAGGCGCCTAAAATCGCCTCCCGATAAAAAGTTGGCGTGTTTTACACAGTGGGCAAATAGGGACTGCTTAGACTTAATCCTTGCGGTGGAGCATGTGTCCGTGGAGCGGCTTTTGGGGGGTAAAATGCGAAAATGCCCATCGCTTTACACTCGTCAACCTAAATTTGGGTAAGAGCAAGCGATCCAAGGACCCGGTGGACGAAGACACGTCCACGCTTCAACAGGAGCCGTCACCTAATAATGATGTTACGGCCATCGAAATGGCTCTCAATACTGATGTGAAGTCCTCCGATATCCACAGTCATTCTACCAGTACAACCAACCATCCGGTTGCGTTGTTGTTAATGGCCTTGACCCCTCCAGGGGCATGGGTGCATCAACATCTCTGGCATTTTTATGCCTTGTTGACATTTCCATAGCATATCTAATTTTCGGAAGTGCAGTTGCTGGCATACACCTCTTAACCGCGCCGTCTTTAGACTGGCAAGCTCGGATCACTGTGAGAGTTCTATTAGTACCCACAGGCAGTTTTCGATCGCGTCGATATTTCAACTCCGAGCTCTAGATTAGTATCGTAGACCGGTGATCGAAGGACCACGGCCACGGAGACAACATCCACAATCATCCGGTACAAACCCCTGTACCTAACGTCGCAGTTAAGTCTCTGCACAGACCTGGAAATAGCCCAGTGGTACCATCAACCAACGGAGGATCAGATCTCCGTACCCAACATCAAAACCAATCCTGTGCCTAGGACTGAAAATAGCCTAGGTGTTTTCATGTATGCTTTGAAACACTTGACTGTTCCTTTCCTTGTGCTAGCTATAGCTCGGGACCAAAAAGACGGCTCTCGTCGTAAAAAGCGACACAGTAAGCGCGATTGAAACAACACTTTTCTACAAGACAAGGAAACACCGTCGCGCTCATTCAGGAGCTTTGGGTTGCTTGAGGCCAAACTTGCGGTCTCAACGTTACATCAGGTAAGTTGACTTTTGGCAGGTTAATTAATTGTCCACTTGAGCCTTCTCTCAGCTTCTGGAGAGTGAACGTCGATTAGCTGATAACAGATGAGTTAAAGGAGAATTAAAGGTTCTTTACTACAAAATATATTTATTTTCGCATATACGTATTTGGGGAGTTACTTGTTTCTTTGAAACAAAAAGCACTTGTTTCTCCTTTAACTCATCTGTTAATAGCGACTACAAACAACGGTAAGATAAGCGGTCGATTAGCTATTTGGCTAGTGTTGTTACTAGTATTTCGAGTAAAATTTCATTTTGCGCAGCTGGACCTACTATTCAATTCTCCCGATGACTTACTTATACGGGATAGTTCCAAACTCCCTAGGAACCATCCCGACCCTCTAATGGCGTCTTCATCGCGCTCGAATCGCTTTCAGCCATTGGCGGATCTCCTTTATAGCGGCGACGCCACTCCCTGTGGCGTAGAGCGTAACAATAAACCGCAAACTTCCCCAGCTCACTTCAATATCTACCCAGATAGCCAGATGGCCATAAAATCTTTCTATTCGCATAGGCTCTCTTTGATGCTGGTGGAAGAATGTCATGAACGTCTGAAGACTCTGACTTTAAAAATAGAGTCAGGCCACCATAACATCGAGGGAAACTAGATTGCGGATGAACTTGGTGGGGTTCTTCCTCCCATTTTTTCGGACCGAAACTCTACTGTGGTCTGAGTGGTACTTCAGCCAAAATGATAATTAGAAAATGGTCGCAGGGATAAGGCAGCAATACTGGGATAACCTTCCAGGGCTGCGTCAATCTAAGGAGCTAATACCGACTTTAAATACAGAAACACTACTCGCATGAATAAAGGTGATCTTAGGCTTCTACTTATCGGGCCATCACTGGGTGAGATATCACTTAGATAGAATGGGCCTATCTAGCGAGACTGAATGTCGTCAAGCATATTTTGGGCGAATGGCCGGTAATCGCTAGGATCATTTGGAATAGGTATATTCGCCGTAGGTGAGTGATTTCTCAATGTAACTCACAATGGAATGTAGAGCTGTATCTACGGATCTGCCCTTGGTGTAGGTACTATATATGCGATACCTCGAATAAACTTCCTGGTATCGTGCTACGTATGTGGGCACCAATAGGCCTCTCAGGAAATTTCAGAAGAGTGGATGAAAGGCTAATGGGCCTCAGATCTTTGGGTTACACATGTGAGCACTTCCCTGCTTTGAGAATAATTACGATGTTGACATCCAGCCATGTTCGTGGAATGTACCTATATACAAAGTTCAGGCACGCCTTGAAGATGCTTTCAACCCACGGGATTATACTATCTACCGTGAGTTGAATATCTACAAGTATAATAGCGTCTGGTCCGGCGGGCTTATAGGGTTCAAAGCTTGAAACTGCCCAAAAAAATTTATCCATTGAGATGAAAGCTCCGAAGACGCCAGGGGTCTCCACCCTCTCCTGTACGTGCCGACTATGAGCCGCCATTAGCGAGTTATCGGGAAAATGAGAGTCTAAACGAATCTCCAAGATCTCTTCACTGGAAGCTGTCCAGGACTCATCCTACTTCTGTAACTAACCGGGCATAGAAGTGTCAATTGACAATGTTTTCTGAAGGCTGGTGGCCTCGCTAGATCCCTCTATTTACTCGCAGAATGATTTCGATGAGCAATGTTTAGCTTTTCGTATTTGTTTTTTGTAAACACCGAGAAGCTTCTTATAAAATGCCTATTCCGACTGCTCCCAAAAAGGTTTTGCTTCGTTAAATTGCTTCTTGCAAGCAGCTCTCTGCGCAGTAAAATTCCTATGCTATCGCACCAGTTTTCTATTACCGGGCAAGACTTTAGCGTAGCATCTGTAAGAATAAGCACAATGTTATTCAACTCTTGCTTATTACAAGTTTGATCGGCGGTAGCCTTTGCTCAAAGATCTTTCGGTGCTTAACTTAGTTGGTCCTGCGTCTGTTCACAATGACACGTTTTGCCACTGGGAGACTCTCAAGGCTAAACTTAGTATAGCGATGGTCGTAGAAGAAGTGCTCTCAAGACACCCTCCAGTTTCTCTGTATGATGATAAAGGACCCTAATCGATAAAAGAATTAGACATGCTAGCACATCGTTGTGCCTATCATATGGAATACTATTTGTAGAACATTGCACGGCTTTCAGCAATTCGAAAAAATTACCCTCACTGCCGAATTTCCAAAATCATATCATGCAAACATTCAGAGATTCTACGTAGGCTAGAAATTTTCACATCATCGCCCCCGTCTTATTTGATCAAACAAAGTCAGATAAGCATCTTGCAAGCGTGTTAACTATATACGTCTCGCCTGATATTTACAAGACACACAAATGGAAGGCGCCCCGGTAAACAAGTGGGATTCTGTTTGACGAACATCAAACGAAGGAAAAGGTATCATTTGAATCAGGGCTGGTAAACAAGTACTTATGCTTGCTCGCTTGTTCAGATATTTCGTCTCCTGAAATGTACACATGCACCCTTGTATGTATCTTCTATGTACACAACTGATACACAAGGATTAGAGCACTGAAAATATGTATTGGGCGTTATTGCATTAGGGCTTTGAAAAAGCCTAAATTTCCTTAGCTCCTCTCGTTGCCTTAATGATTTCGCCTGGGATACGAAGCCACCCGTATTAAGTCTTTGTATCCGTGGACTTAATTCCAAGTCTAAATTATTCTGACTTTAAACTCCAAACACTACCTTGAGCAGACCACCTGAATCCCCAGTGTGCAATGTATGAATTGAGGCAAATCAGCTCGACGAAGTTTTTCTTGTAACTCAATTATCATAATGAAGAGGACTGATCGTAGCCTTGTTAAAAGTTCCATGAAAGCTCCAGGACATAAGTGGATTATATTCCTTGATTTTCCTGGAAAGTCGGTCATTGCCGTTGTTGATAGTGGAGGGCTCTTCGGCGCTGTGTCTTTGATAGCGGAAAAGTTTCCGAGTGCGGGGTAAGTTGATTGCAAATATGTAGAGATAGTTTGCGAGACAAATAAGCAGATGGCTATACTTGGTATACGAGCAAATAAATTCCTGTTAAGATGGCAAGTTTCAGTAGAAAGTCGTGGACTTTACTGGGAAGAGACTTGCCAGCTGTTTCTTTTGAATCTGATTGATTGACCTACGGCGGCGATTGAATTTGAGTAGAAGTAGATATTTAGGAAAATGGGCCATTGATGATTCTTTTGACCCGTTCAAATCAACTAGAACGGATGGAATTTTTCTCGCTCTGTCACAGAAAAGGAACGGTCTCCTAAACATTGTCAGAGGTAGTTTTGCGTTTGAATATATTCCAGATTACAAGAGATCGGTCAAAGTAGTCTTCATCCCAAAAATGGGAAATCGCTTTAAAGATGAACCAAAAACATAATACGCCATTCATATCGAACACAAAAAAGATCCAGCATTGCAAAAATTAGAGTAATCTAAATTTATTTTATATATTGTTAGGGCGTAACTACAATAGATACTATGAATTGTAATGGACAGGTGTTGCGGACACCTAAGTGTCCATGAGGACGGAGTTAAGGTCTGCCGAATTGATCGTGAAGGTTTGGCGACGCCATCTGGCGAGAACTCCTCAGCTTGAAGGCGGCGATACAAGCTTGCTGCAGCTCAGTGACGGGAGATATGGGCGGGGTTTTTGCCCTCTCGCGCCCCATACCATTAACAATTCTAAAATATCTCGTGCCTAAGGAAAAACAATACACACATGGGTACCAAAGGTCCCACGACTTGTAACGGACGGATTGGTGGGCATCCGCAGATGCCTGTGGGGACGGAGCCTAAGGTAGCATACTGACCGTCAAGGTCGGGCCGTACCATCTGGCGAAGAAAAAGGCCCCTCAACGAGCTAAGCAGCGGCTTATGCTTGCTGTAGCTCAATTCGGGAGATGTGGGCGGGGTTTTCACCGCTCGTTGCCCCTGTCCTTTACGTATTAATAAAAATTCATAGGCCTGGGCAAGACAACACAAACAGAGGAGGTAAAAATGGGGAATAAAAAAAAAACAGTCGATAAGGATGGAATGGTTGGCCTTCCCCCAACTCTCTCAAACTTGCTGCTGCTAATACGTCTACCATCAACACATATGGTAGAAGACGTCTCACTCTTGATCTTAATCTGTGAAGAATTTTTACATGGGACATTGTCATTGCTGATATCGACAAGCCTATCATTGGAGCTGATTTTTTATGACACTTTGGCTTATTGGTTGATGTTTCTAAGAAAATGCTCATAGATCCAACTACTATACTAATCTTCATTTTGTTGGGTTAATCTCGAAAGGTCCCTTATCTACTCTTTCTGTCCAAGTAGACGAGACCTTGGATCCTCGTGTAAGAGAACTCCTCTCTACACATCGAGCAGTTACTTTCCCTAGTAATTTCATACAACATGTTAAGTACAATGTCACACATACCATATCCACGTTTGGTTTTCCTGTGGCTTCCAAAGTTCGACGTTTAGCTCCTGACAGACTTGCTGCAGCTAAGAAAGAGTTTGACTTTCTCCTTCAGCAAGGAGTTTGTCGACCTTCAAACAGTCCTTGGTCCTCCCCGCTGCATATGGTTAAGAAAAATAATGGTGAATGGCGTCCTTGTGGCGATTATCGCCGTCTAAATTCTCAAACAACACCTGATCGGTATCCTATACCAAATATCCAAGATATTACCCACAATATTACTGGTAGTTCAATTTCTTCAACTTTGGATTTGGAAAAGGCCTATCATCAAGTTCCAATAGATCCTGCAGATATTCCTAAAACTGCCATCTGTACACCTATTGGACTATTTGAATTTACGAGGATGACCTTCGGACTTTGCAACGCTACTCAGACCTTTCAAAGTTTTATTCATGAAGTACTTAAAGACTTAAACTTTAAACTTCTGTTTTTCATACGTAGATGATATTCTCATCGCCTCAAAATCGGAAACAGAGCACATTAAGCATTTGTCTATAGTTTTCGACAGATCGGTTAAATTTGGCATTATAATTAACGTTGACAAGTGTTCGTTTTACAAGCAGCAAATTAAGTTTCTTGGTCATTTGATCTCGTCTGATGGCATTAAGCCTTCAACAGACAAATGCCAAGTGATTAAGGAAATGAAATTGCCTAACACCATTCAGGAGCTCAGACGATTTCCGGGCATAATAAATTTTTATCGTCGTTTCTTACCTCGAGCAGCACATCACCAAGCACTATTGAACGAGTATCTTATTGGCTCGCGCAAAATCTGACAAGCGTAAAGTTGTATGGACTCCTCAAGCAATTGAAGCATTCGAATTCACTAAACAACAGTTGTTCGAAGCTACATTTCTCGCTTTCCCTATTTCTGAGGCTTTTTTAGCTGTTTTTGTTGATGCTTCTAACATAGCTGCCGGTGCAGCTCTGCAACAATTTGTCGATGGTGCTTGGCAACCATTGGGTTTCTTTTCAAAGAAATTCAATACCACTCAACGAAATTACAGTACTTATGACAGAGAACTTCTTGCTATGTATTTATCTATAAAATTCTTTAGTTTTTTTGTCGAAGGAAGATTATTTACCATTTTCACAGATCATAAACGGCTAACTTTCGCTTTAAAGCAAAATCCGGATAAGGCTAATCCTCGACAACTTAGACACCTTTCCTATATAAGCGAATTTACTTTGGATATTCGTCATATTGCTGGTCGTGATAATGTTACTGCTGATAGCTTATGCCTGTGAGGAAAATACGGTTCCAAGTAACATAGATTTCAGAGCTATGGCTGATTCCCAGTTGTCAGATTCCGATTTACAGGAACTTTTGAATAATCTCAATTATTATTATTCCTTCAAAAATATATCTTTTTCGGGTACTGATTATCAAATTTATTGTGAGGTTTCAGACAAAAACGTCAGACCGTTTGTGCCTGAAGCTTTCCGCAAAACAGTTTTTTTGCCAATACATAATTTGGCGCATCCTAGTATACGTTCCACAAGGCGTCTTGTTACTAGCAAGTATTTCTGGCCATCCATGAATGTAGATGTAAACGTGTGGTCTCGCCAATGTATACCTTGTCAGAAATCTAAAATTTCTCGGCATATCAAAACGCCTTTTGGTAAGTTTGCTCAAGCTTCGGAACGTTTTCAAATCAATAATGTTGACATCATTGGTCCTTTGCCATCTTCCCAAGGTTTCCCATACTGTCTTACCATTATTGATCGTTTCACTCGATAGCCTGAGGCAATACCACTTTCTGGTATTACGGCTCAATCCTGTGCTGAAGCTTTAGTCAGAGAATGGATCTCCCATTTTGGTGTGCCTCAGACTATCGTGACCGATCAAGGTAGACAGTTTGAATCCGAGTTATTTACAGAATTTGGACGTTTGTTGGGGTTCAGCAGAAATCGGACTACCGCCTATCATCCACAATCCAATGGCATGGTTGAACGCTGGCATAGAACTCTAAAAGCTGCTATCATGGCATATAACAATCCACCATGTTACCTCTTGTTCTATTAGGCTTAGGTCTATGTTCAAGGAAGACCTTTCGGCTTCTGCAGCACAATTAATTTTTGGCCAAAATTTTCGTCTCCCATGTGATTTTTTCGATAATGCTTCTAAATTTAAGCCTCAAAGTGATTTCGTCGATGACTTAAAATCACATCTTTCTTTAGTTAAACCTACAAGTTCTTCCAATCACGCGTCTAACAAGTTTTTTTGTTTTTAAGGATTTGAATTCTTGTTCGCATGCATTCGTTTGAACAGATGCCGTACGATCCCCGTTACAGACACCTTATAAAGGTCCATTTCCTATTATTAAACGCGATAAACACTTTTTCACTTAAAAATTAATGATCGGGAAATCAATGTATCTCTTAATAGGCTTAAACCTTGTTACTTTTCTTGTACAGAGGATTCTTGCAACAATGGTCAACAACAATCTTGTGAAAATGTTGTCAATAAATCTCCTCGTATTTCTCCAAAAAGAGTATCATTTAACTTAAAACGAAATTCCGTTCATATTATACCTTCGCGTTCTGTTACAACTCGTTCTGGTAGAGTTACGACCGTTCCATTTTCATATCGCGAAATTTAGCCTTCGCTGAGGGGGAGTATTGTGGAGTCGTCTCTTGAAATGACATTTCCGAATTGAAGTTAAATTTAAGAAAACACTTTACAAAAATACTTTGTAATATTGAAATTTAAAAAAACAATTCTACCATCGATTTGATGTGTCAATTAAAAAAAATAAAATTTTGGATAATGATTATTCAGTTGTCGATGATGGAACATATCACTATTTTATCAAGTCGGAATATTTAAATAATTATGTTAAATAACTGTTTATAATACTAAATAAGTTATAATCAATTATAGTTTTAACTTAATATAAAAATAAATAAATATTATAAAGACAATAAACTTGGTTCCTAATTTACATTTAAAAAGGATTAACCTCCTCCAACAAACTAATGGCAGTTAACTAAAGCAAAGTTAATATAATAAAAGAAAACAAAAATAAACAAACAAAAACTACTGCGGCAACACTGTTTAACGGATGGTTTCAAAATAAATAAGCGAATCGACGATACAGGTCTTGGTGTTGTTGGTTGGATTATCTCCGTTAGCATGCACATAAAGGTTCTGTTTTTAGCACCGCTTTGTTGTTGTTGGGGATTTAATAAGGAATCGCACAAAGGGGTTTGGCTTTTCCAACTCTACGATTTGTGGCACCGATCGTGACTTTTTTTCTTTTTGACATGGATATGTCTTATAGCTGGGGGTCATCCTAAAAAGATACAAAGTATCTACACTGCATGCAGATACATCGGAACATGGATATGTCTATGACTACCGACTGCGTGGAACCTGTTGTGTTGAAGGTATCGACGTAGGTAAGTTTTATAAAGATCCCAGTATAGTTATACTGGATGAAATCATTCGAAAAAACACGTCCCACGCTTTCGGTAGGCATAAGACATATCCATGTACCGATGTATCTGGTGGCAGTGTAGATACTCGTCATAAATTCGGCTTTGCTTTGTCCTGTCCGCTTGGGCTCCTTTCTCTCGCGGGATCGTTTCGTTTTCGTTTGCATCGCGTGAGTGCAATATTCACCTCCTCTGTTGAGAAAATCTCCATGAAGGAAACCGTTATAGAACAGCCTAAGCGTCGTGGAGATGATAGGGGACAAGATATTGGGTGCATTCGGGAGTCACGGTTGCTAGCTAGCTTCAAGTGCTGCCTCGTGATTTATATTCCGAATGTTGCGCTAAACCACTGCTAAACTTAGCGCAAATAGCTAGGCGCTAACACTTTTAGGCAGCACAAAATTTGTTGGCTGTGTTGGCTTAGCGGAGATTTGACAGTTCGAACGAACTGTCTGCATTCACGAATCATACCGCTACTCGGGCACTCCCATTTCTGTTGTTGTAATTCAGTGCAAAATTGGGACAAAAATAGGAGCGCTCAAGTAGCGCTACCGATTTGTGAATGCAGGCATGTCAATTTACAACAGGTGAGCCAGCATACCATTCGGGCGTCACAAGAAAAATTGTTATGTGCTGCTTAGGAATTCGCTATTTCTATGCAGCGCATTACGCTTTTTTCCGTGACGCCCGAATGCACCCATTGTGAATCCTCACTTACGATGAAGTGGACTTGGTGCTGCTGATGCTGGGTGCTAGAGCATGTCACAGAAAGTTATACAAGACACCTGCCGGATGTAAGAGACAGACTGGACGTCCAGTTTCTTAACACATAAATGAAGCTATGAAGAACATTTATTAAAAAAAAAATAAGTATGAATGATCAAAAGTATGTAAGTAATTAATAAGAAAAAGAAATTAATGCAAATAAATCGAAAAGTTAAATATGACCGATCGATCGTTCGTCGAGGGTGGTCAATTCATTAAACAATTCAAAAGGAAGATGAATAAAATTTGAAATTTTTTTTATAAAAATTAGGAAAAAAAAAACAAATGAGAATGGTTCGCTCATATGCCCCCCCAAGTGTCTCCAAATCCCTCCAGGGATAATAAATGTACCAATAATTCCACAGAATATAGGCCAAATTCTAAATTCTCAGTTGTAGATATAATAATGTCCAATGTAGGATTCTAAATGGAATTTCTCTTTTCCGATATTTTCACAAAACACGGTGATTTTTAGAACACGGTGGCTTATAGGTACATTCCACAATATTCCACAATATATATCCAATAGAAATCACTCAAAAGTGTACTAAAATTCAACTTGCGTTTCTTACTTCACAGCTTTCGAATCTTAATTGTCAGCGGCGAGTCAAATGCTTCGTAAATGTCAAAATTGTGGCTGAGTAGCCGATGGCGTCGCGGCATTTACCGAACTTATAGCGACCGCGTGCAAATGGGTAGCAGTGCGCATGCGCGAGTTGGTTGGAAAATAACCTGACGTACAGAGTGGGGATAGTATTATTACAGATCTGTTCAATGTATATCTATGGTTTAACACAATCTATTTTTTCCAACTTCAACGACTAATGAAACACTCTCATTTCTCAACGTTCAATTCCAAAAAACGAACTCAGAAAAAACCACCGTCCAAAAATCAAAAAAACTTTCCCTTTCACTAACTTTTTGAAAATCAATCCGTCCTTCTTGGTAAACCAAATCCATCCAAAAATATACCTTCCCTTTTTTTCCATAAAAAAAACGTCCGCTCCGTAAAAAAAAATCAAAAATCAAAAACGGGTCCATCCACCACGATAATCCCGGGAACATATATTTCGGAAAAATTAGGGGAATTCTCTCTATTTGATTAGAGATAACTATCAAAAAATCCAAAAAAAAATCCGCTTTAGGACCTACAAATCCCCCCGCGTGGGTTCTAGGTTCCTACCACCTAAAGCGGAAATGAACTACCTCTAGCGGAAATGACGCAATGATGGAATTTTAAGAATTCTCTCTAAATTGAATAGAGAGAATTTTCTTAATACATATTCGCGAAAGAGGAATGTTCCAAATCCCGTTCTAAAAAAAACGGCCCTAGGCCCATTCGCAATGGTCATTGCCATAGCCCACCTTTGAGCATATTAGCATAACATCCATCTCTATAGCCACCATCACGCCTCGTAGAGACAGACGATCGTGAAGAGAGAATCGTGCCGTTATAAAGCATAATGCACGTAGATACTCATCGGCTACGCAATTAGGCCTGTTCCTAATACCGAGATCCCGGTTTGGTACCGGTTTTTCCTAATACCGGTACCAAAAACCAAGAGTACCGGTGTCTCGGTTTTTTTAGTACCGGTATTGAGTACCGGTATTTTCAACCATGAGCCGGTTTTTTTCAGTACCGGTACTGAGTACCGGGATCCCGGGATTTGAGTACCGGTACTGAGTACCGGAGTCCCGGGATTAGAGTACCGGTACGGTTGAAAATATTTGAATTTACATTTGGTGTGTGATTGCGGCCATCAAAGTCACCATCGCGATGGGTCATTGTCTGTAGCAGACTTGATGCGTGCTTTTACGCGTGTGGCACTCGCGGTCATGATCGCATATGTGTAGTTTCACTATAATGTGAACGTTGCGCGAGTATGTTTCAAGTGAAGATAATTTAAATGGGAAACACTCGCCCGACCTGCGTGTTTCCATGGGCAAATACTCGTCCGATCAGGCTGGTTCAAACAACAAGGTAATTTTGGGGTCGCTGATTCCGAATCTGAAGTCAAAAAAGACAAAAATATTTTGGGGCTGCCCACCTCAGAATGGTCACCCTGTTTCCGTGGGGAAAAAATCGTCCGATCGGGCTGGTTCGAACTACAAGGTAATTTTGGGTCGCTGATTCCGAATCTGTAGTCAGAAAAGCAAAAAAAATTTGGGGTTACCCACCTCAGAATGGCCACCCTGTTTTCGTGGGGAAATACTCGTCCGATCGGACTGGTTCGAACAACAAGGTAATTTTGGGTCGCTGATTCCGAATCTGAAGTAAAAAAAAAAGAAACCGGAATATAGAGGGCTACGCCCGCAATCCGAGGGTTTTGTAGTGTCCCATGCCAATAGGAGATGAACTGTCCCTCTCTTGGAGATGCTTAACCATTCATGTTAAGACAATATTGCAAATTGTAAGTTTGCATAAAAAATATTGAAAATAAATTGTTTGAATAATTATAGAGAATAGAGTCAGCGACCAGCATACCGCCCTCCCCTCCTCCTCCCCCCCCCCCCCTCTCCCCTCTCCCTCTCCTTTCCTCCCTCCTCTCCTACCAATCATTACCCTTTTGAAAATGGTTAACTCCAATTCGCTCTACGGAAAACAATATGCAAGTATGTTGTAGTCGTAGTACTACAGGGTGGCGCAAAAGAAACGAAGGGGTTTGAATAGTCTATAATTCCTTTATTTTTGAATCAATCCAATTTCTTTTTTTTCTTAGTACACTTCATAAATGGGGAATTTTGTTAATTTAAACGTGAAAAAAAAATCGCGTAAGTGGTGCCCATTCTCAGCTTTGCAAATTGCGATGTTTTCATGATTTTTTTCAAGATTTCAGGAGGTATCGCTCGGATTTCTTCTCGAATATTATTGTTTAGTTAGTTAGTTAGTTTAGTATGGTCTGTGCCTTATTCATATGCCGTACACATACTCCAGACCATACTCCAACTAAAAATAATCGAGAAGAAATTTTAGCGATACCTCCTGAAATTTTGAAAAAATTCATGAAAACATCGCAATTTGCAAAGCTGAGAGAATGGACACCACTTACGCGATTTTTTTTTTCCACGTTTAAATTAACAAAATTCCCCATTTATGAAGTGTACTAAGAAAAAAAAAAGAAATTGGATTGATTCAAAAATAAAGGAATTATAGACTATTCAAACCCCTTCGTTTCTTTTGCGCCACCCTGTAGTACGTAGTACAAGAGACCTGTTATGTGCATTTTTTGTATGGATGATATCAAAATGACCAAATCTAAATGAATGTACTACTATTAAATATTACGTGATTATTACGAAATTTGGAGATATTATTGCACGTGGTGTTGATTATCGTCGGCCTTCAATATTTTCGACGCCGGATGAGTTTGAGAAATGCAGTGGTGTGCTAACTGTAACTATAGAAATATATTACTATTAACCTATTTTGAGAAGATATCAAAATTCCTTAATTTTTTTGTTTTCTGTACTAGTTGAAAGCCATCTTCCTGTATGTTTTCATATTTCTAAGTGTAACGATCTCGAAATGGTAAGGGGGTGGGACAAATTACAATATGATCTCAAATTTTCCCCTCTGCCTCTTTTCCCCTTCCTCCAAATTTGATGAAGACGCCAAAAATGGAATGTACTCGGTAGTACCTTTCTCATGATACCCCACTTGCCCATATCAGATGAAAAAAATGTTAACCTTAATTTCCCCTCTATGGGAACCTCCCCTTAAAGCAGACACCCACCTACCTCCCCCCTCAAACTTCTCTCCCCTACCACTCCTATACCACCAATCTCCACTCTTTCAGAAATGGTTAGCTCCAATTCACTTTACGAAAAACAATAAACAATATTTAAGTATGCAGTACTAATATGTAGCCGGTTATGTGCATTTTTTGTATGAATGGCATCAAAATCACAAAATTTAAATGAATGTACTATTATTAAATATTATGTGATTGTAATGAAACTTGGAGGTATTATTGCCTATGATGTTGGTTATCATTGGCTATCAATATTTTTGACCTCGAGTGCGCTTAAGGGGTACAGGGGTGTGCTAACTGCAACTATAGAAATGTACTATTATTAACCTGTTCTGATGAAATTTCAAATTTCTAGAAATCTAGGTTTTCTATGCTAGTAAAATGGCGCTTTTCTGCAAATTTTCATATTTCTAAGTATAACGGTCTCGAAATGCAAGGGGGGGGGGACAAACTTGGATCACATATTTTCCCCTCTATCTCTTTTCCCCTTTTTTTAAATTTGATGAAAATACCGGAAATGAAATGTACTCGGTGTTACCTTTCTTATGATACCCACTTGCCAATACCAAATGAAAAATTTTTTTTGACCTTCATTTCCCCTCTATGGGGACATCCCCTTAAAGTCAGCCTATTACAACGAATTGCTTTCTCCGGCGAATTATAATAATTCTACATACTCCCTCAAAATTTCATGTATGTGGCTTCAGCCTTTCGTGAGATATATCATGGACAGACGGACAGACGGACTGACATTTGACCGATTTCATAAGGGTTTCGTTTTTAATACAAAACCCTAAAAATGACTGACTACGGTCTGAATACCCTGACGGCCATATGTGAATTCAGCCGCTACTTTGACTGTGACTTGACGGCGACGGTTATGATTCGGAAGGTTGACTGAACTACGACAAGCCTGATGTGTCTGAATCGACCTTTATTCGTACGGATAGAAGCACTCATTACGTCTTACATCTTTACTGCAATCCGTGTGAAAAATTACCATGAAAGAGTGAAAATTTTGTGAGTACAAGCCTAAAACCAAATATTTGTTCCGTTGAGGGGCTGGAACCTCAAACGATCGTGTTTTGATTAGCAAAATATATTTGGTGCGTTGCCGTGCTAAACTACAGACGCATACTCGTACTAAGTCGGTGGGCAGAATGAAACCGTAAGTGTCACAGAAACTTCAAGTTTATCCGGAGCAGGAACACGGTTTCATGAGAATAAAAAGTGAGCCATCAGACCACTTAACCAAGGAACTCTGCTTCAATCACCTAATGCGGGTATCGTAGATCTCTCAGTTAGAGTATCTATCCCTACGGGAAAGTACCTTATAGTCTTCTAAGCGGAACTTATGCCTAAAGGTAGGTTAACTTAGAAGAAGTATTGCAAACTTCACCGACAGATTCTCGTTTTCATCGAAACTTGTGTTGAACTGCTATGAAGCTTTGCAGAGAATTATCACTTCGAATAGCGGCCCGTCTACTGGACCTGAACCCTTCTATGGTATCCCTCTATGTAGGGTAGAACTACACATAAAGAAGTAAGAGCACTCTCCCGGCGTCGTACTGCTTGGAGAGTTTCTGTGTGGCGTTGCCTGAAGCAGAGGCAATTGCCTCATTATGAACTTTAGAAATCAACAGATTTGTGGGCTTGCTCAAGCTCGACCGTAAACCTTTGAAGAGAGAGTATATGAGGAAAAAGAGCGAGAGAAACGAAGCAATTCGGCACAAGTGAGGAAGTAGGAAGGGGGATAGAAATTTGACATCTCTTTTGCTCTATATGGACCGGGCGGGTGTTCCGCGGCAGAGAGACAGACTGGAATGTTATTGTTCCAATTGAAAAAGTAGGAGAGGGGATGACATCTTACGTGCTTCCTGTGCTTTTATATAGACTGCTCGGGTGTTGCGCAGTGGAGGGCGTGTGTCTCTCTGTTTACTTTTTACGACTGGAATTGCTTCAAATAGTTTAGTGTTGAGTATACCTATATGTGGATTGCTCCTCCATAGGTATTCTCTATGCCGTAAACCCCAAGATCTTTTGGGCTATAGCACAATACAATGTGGTCGCAATGCTTGTGGATCTTCTGCCATCGCCCCTAACTTAATCTAATCTAATCTAGGTCGGGTAAATTTCAATTTAATTAAGATGAATTATTTCGTTCTGTTTTACGGATATCATGCCTGGCTAGCACTAGTCTTGCGGAACATCTTTTTTTAATCGATTTGATGCCATTGTATCTATTTGTAATCATATTGGTACTAAACAACTAGCAAATTGGTTCTGATTGAACCGGTATCCATGACCGACGAACACAGCGGTAGGTTCCCATTTATGCATACATGGTGTCTTCCCTCCTATGTTGACTTCTTTATTTAATTACACTCTTTTGTCGATTCCATCCTGACATCTTCTCAACACATTTTGCGTGACTTGCGACTAATAAAATACCACTTAATTTTCTCTCTTTAATCCGGACTCTTAGAATGGATAAACTTTCTTGCGGTTATTTTCACTTACGATGTCCTATACTCCTATACATAATTCATTAAGAAATCATTGAAAATTAGTGCTCACAATAATTGATTAATTACTTTCCTAGGAAAATCCGGTAAATATCAGATTTATTTCCTTTTTTCTTTCACTCTGTCTCTCTTCCTCTTGTATGATACGATTCAAACAGAAATCGGAAATTATACATAAACTCAAAATGGGAGCGTTGTCATAATTTCATTTAATGCCCGGCACAAATGGACATCGTTTTGTCCTTATGCCAGAGGTTTTTCGATACCATTCCCAATATTTTAGGCAGTACCGCCCCTTTACAGCCTCCTTTTCTCGTTAATACTGAAATTTCGATTTTCACTTGAATTGATTTCAAATTTCAATTTCCTCTTTCTCGGTAACGAACAAATTTCGCGCCTTCACAATTCCCATCGGGGTGGATGGTGTAGGGTTCGATGGTGAAGTGCTCGAATAATTAAAGGAATTGTTCATTTTAGTCTCTGGGGATCCTTTAGGACTGGGCTAAGTTGATGTTTTTTGCCGAAATCGATTAATTGATTTTTACGGAAACGGAATTATTCGAGCATCGTCGAAAAGAATTATTTTTGGAAAGTAATAATTGACGCGAAATGAATCGGCTTAAAAGCAAGAGACGTGAACGAGAAGACGAGAAATAAAATTTCACATTTCGGGCGCTACTGGACAGCACATCCAGTATAAGAACTGGTAACAATTAACCCACGAAGAAAAGGGATATTTGAAGTTAGATGTGGTGGGGGGCGACTGGTAAGTCAGTACGTAGAGGCGTGATTCTCATGCCTGACTACGACTGTTATGGTTTCAAGTCCTGTCCAAAGCGTTCGTGGCCATGATTGTTTGTGTTGTCTTTCCACTGTTTTGCGGGGCGTAATAATAAGCCACAAAATTTGCCGACTTGTCGCAGATAGGCGGCTAAGTGGGACTAGGAGGTGCATGCTGGTAACGTGTATCATCCGAAACTGTTTCATGCTAACGAAATGTCAACTAAGTCACATGGAATACTTGACGCGCTATGCATTACTAGGGGTAGTTTTGGTACATTCGCCTGAACAAACTATGTCATATGATGCCCATCTTGTCTAGATTTCAACTTAATGTCAAAAGGGTCCATTTATACCGACTCAAACCTTCATCATCATCATCGTGGCGCGACAGCCCGACGTCGGGCTTTGGCCGCCTGGATCATTGTCCTCCAATTATCTCGGTCACGTGACCGCGTCCTCCAATTTTGGGAGCCCAGCAGCTGCGCGGCGTCCACACCTACTGAGCTCTCCCAACGAGATCTCGGTCGTCCTCGCAGTCTCGCTCCGTCGACTCGTTCTGCATTCATTACTCTCTTAGGAATGCGATCATCGTCCATTCTTTGTACATGCCCTGCCCATTGAAGTCGTTGTAGTTTGACGATTTTCGAGACTTGCAGCTCTTCGTACAGTTTATACAACTCATGGTTGTACCGGATGCGCCATCCATCTCGATCGCAAACAGCCCCGAAAATTCGCCGCAGAACCTTACGTTCAAATGTATCTAGCATGTTTTCGGAGGCTTGAGTTAGGGTCCATGCTTCGCAGCCATAGCATAGCACTGGTCGTATAATGGTTTTGTACACGCGGAGCTTCGTGTTTCTGTGCACATGCTTCGATTTCATTATGGGGAGAACCGAGAAAAAAGTCTTATTAGCTAACTGTATCCGTCGCTTAATTTCGTCAGTTTCGTTGGCGTCCCTTGACAGGTTGCAACCCAGGTAAATGAGGTTGTTCACGAACTCGATGTTGAGGTCCCCCGCATTGATGCTTGGTTGTGCAGGTGTCCTTGTCACCGATTGCGTCATTATTTTAGTTTTACCCTCGTTGATACGTAATCCAACTTCCTTTGCAGCGGTATCGAGCGTATGCAGAAGTTCTTCTGCGTCAGCCAATCTTCGGGACATGATGTTGATGTCGTCGGCGTACGCTGCTAATTGCGTCGACTTGATGAGTAGCGTCCATGTTGTCCATATTCATGGCCCGAATAACGTATTCCAGTGCTAGGTTGAAGAGCGTCGTTGCCAGTTCATCGCCCTGTTTCAAACCAGTGCGTGTTTCAAATAGATCAGTAAGTCTATTCTGGATCCTGACTTGTGAGACGGAGTTGGTCATCATCATCTTTGTCAGTCGCACTAATTTTGCCGGTATACCAAATTGCAGTATGATGTTGTACAGTACTCCACAATCGATACTGTCGTATGTCTGTTTGAAGTCGACAAAGATTTGGTATACGTTTACGTTGTATTCCCAGAACCTCTGGAGTATCAGTTTGACTGAGAAGAGCTGATCGGTTGTGGAGCGACCAGGTCTGAAACCGCTTTGATATTCGCCAATGACTCGTTCTGCATACGGTTTTATTCTATTTTCCAGAATTTTCGTCAAAATTTTATAGGACGTACAAACTAGTGAGATGCCCCTGTAATTCTTACACCGCAGTTTATCTCCCTTTTTATGAATTGGACAGATGATGCTTCTGCGCCAATCGTCTGGGATCTCCTCGTTCTCCCATACTCGCAGGAGTAATTGATGTATGGCATCAACTAGACTCGTTCCACCGAATTTTAGCAGTTCAGCTGGAATCTCGTCAGCGCCCGGCGCTTTATTTCGTTTTAGTGACCGCAACGCGAGATCAACTTCCTCTACTGTCGGGGGTTGAATGGGTGGGCCTGGATCAACAATATCTTCGAGAGCTTCCTGTGTGGGGATGTTAGGTGGTCGGTTTAGAAGCGCTTTAAAATAAGAGGCCCATCGTTTGTTAATACAATCTGTGTCGCTGATGATGTTTCCATCCTTGTCCATAGAAAGGCTAGTCCTGGGTTGGTAGCCGTTCTTAATTGTATTTACTAGTTTGTACGCTTGTCTGGTGTTCCTATTAGCTAAGTTTTCGTTTATGTTCAGCAACTGCTCGTCAAAGTATTTACGTTTCTTACGTCTAATTATTCTATTCGATATTCGCCGTAGCTCGTCATATTTTTCTCTTCTGGCTCTGGTTCCTCGTTGAATCCATTGTATGTTGGCCTCGTTTTTCGCGTCAAATGAGTTTTTGCATTCTTCGTCGAACCAGTCATTTCGCGCTCGCCGGGCTTTATATCCCACGACCTTCTCTGCGACATCCTTGATGGTACCCTTGAGTTCTTCCCAGAACCCATGGACGCCTGTGTTGCTGATGTTGTGTAGCATAGGTAATAGTTTTTCCTCAAGGGCGGTAGTATACACCAACGCTGTAGCATCACTCAAAAGCTTATCAACCGCAAAGATTTTGGGAGGGCTGATTCTTGATTAGTGCACTGAGGAAATTCTACATCTGTACGTCGTCTTCACCAAGTGATGATCTGAGTCGCAGTTTGCTCCTCGATAGGAGCGGACATCCATCACACTAGACGCCTATCTCCTGCAAATGAGGACGTGGTCAATTTGGTTGACGGTATGTGCGTCTGGAGACTTCCAGGTCTGCTTGTGAATGCGTCGATGCGGGAAACACGTAGAGCTTACGACCAGATTCCTGCTGCAGGCCAAGTCGATAAGTCGCTGGCCGTTATCGTTACATTCTTCATGGAGGCTGTGGCCTCCAGTGGTCCCCCGGTGCCAACTTTCATTCCCGACTTTCGCGTTAAAGTCTCCCAGCAGCAATTTGACGTCGTTTGTTGGAAGTGTTTCAAGGCGGGCGTAGAACTCGTCTTTTACTGCGTCTTCTTTAATTTCAGTGGGGGCGTGCACATTGATGAGCCAGAGATTGAAGAATCGAGTCTTGATGCGAATCGCACACAGCCGTTCATTTATGGGTTTGAAGTCAGTAATATGCGGTTTGAAGTGATTGTTCACTATAAATGCTACTCCAAACTCCTTGCGGCCCGATGGTTTGCCACTTGTAAAAATTGGGTGCGATTTCTTGTCATTAATCTCGCTGCCAAGCCAATTTGTTTCCTGGACTGCAATAATGCTCAGTTTGTACTTTTCGACCTGTTGAAGGAGGGCCTTCTCGGCCCGCGGTTTGTTCAGGGAGCGTACATTCCAGGATCCGAAAGAATAATCCTTTAGTCGTTTGCGTGGTCGTCGTTGTTGATCCGTCCAATCCGAGGCTTTTGTTCCAGGTTTCTTGACATGGAGTGGTTTTTGCAAGGACGTGTCAGCACGTCGCTTAACCCCCCGTTACTCGGAGTAACGCAGGAACCGACAGCATGGATCATTACATACATATGCCCGTCCATCATATGAAAATATGGGTCGGGCCACAAATAGTTTTTTACTTTCTCTTATTGAAGCGCCACTATACTCATATTTCTAAATAGAGGTTCCCGAAAACCCCAGGGATAAAAAGAGCACAAAATGCAACAATCCGTAAAGCGATTTTAAAGTAAAATCCGAATTCAATTCAAACGTGTAATCACCGTACGACCGTCTCGATGGTCTTTTCTCCAAACTCCCCAGTTTCTCCTCCTTCGACCGGCCTGCCAGGCCCCTGCTCTTAACCCATTTCCTTTGTTATGTTTTTGCTGCGGTTAGCTGTTCTGTTCCATTTTCCTCGAATTTCGAAATACTCAATATGTCAAATTTGTCAATATTACGAGGGCGGTCCGATAAGTACTTAGGCTATAAAAGAAAAACGAGAATTTTGGAATAGTGACGATTTATTTCTCAACATAGTCACCATTTAGCTCGATGCACTTGACCCAGCAATGCCCCAACTTCTTTAACCCGTCTGAAAAATACGTTTTCTCGAGGTCTGCAAAGTAGGCTTCCGTGGCGGCGATGACCTCCTCATTCAACTCAAATTTCTGCCCGGTGAGTGACTTTTTCAAGTTTGGAAACAAAAAGAAGTCGCGCGGGGCCAAATCTAGAGAATACGGTGGATGAGGTAGCAGTTCGTAGTCCAATTCGACCAATTTTGCCGTGGCGACGGCGGAGGTGTTAGCCGGTGCGTTGTCATGGTGGAAGAGCACTTTTTTCTTCGCCAAATGGAGTCGTTTTTTCTGCAATTCGGCGTCGAATCGGCTCAATAATTCGGCATAGTAGAGTCCTGTGACCGTTTTGCCCTTCTCCAGGTAGTCGATGTAGATTACACCTTGTGAGTCCCAGAAAACGGTGGCCATCACCTTTGCGGCCGATAGGTGAGTCTTCGCCTTCTTCGGAGCACGTTCGCTGGGTGAAGCCCACTGTTTGGACTGTTCCTTGGTCTCTGGTGTGTAACAGTGGATCCATGTTTCGTCGACGGTCACAAAACGACGCAGAAACTCCTTCGGATTGCGCTTAAACAGCGTCAAACACTGCTCTGAAGTGGTCTCACGGTTGCGCTTGTTGTTTGTTTGCTCACTCCGGAACGCGGCACCCATTGCGCAGACAGCTTTCTCATGCCAAAAATCTCATACAGAATATGACCCACGCGGTATTTTGAGATGCCTACTGTCTCAGCTGTTTCGCGCACTTTCAATCAGCGGTCTGCCAATACGAGATCGTGGTTTTTTGTCATGGTTTCCTCCGTGGTAGCCATTTTTGGGGCACCTGGGCGTGGCTCATCAAAAACTGACGTTTTGCCACGTTGAAACTCGTTAAACCAATTTTCCACGGTCGCCGTCAAAGGAAAAGCATCACCGTACACAGCATCCAATCGCTCTTTGATTTCGCTGCGTGATTTCCCTTCCAAAAACAAAAATCGAATCACCGACCGATATTGCTCTTTTTCCATTTTTCTAAAATCCGCGGACACGCCCGCTTCCACACGCGGTCAAAACAAAACTGCGAGTCAGATTCGGCTGAAATTGTGACAGTAGCCGTACACGAGAATGTACTACACGATAGTAAATTTCTCTTGCGATAGTGGGTTGCGATGAGGCTAAGTATCATACTTATCCGACCGCCTATAATATGTTAGTACTACGCTCACGCTGGAGTCGAAATCTCGTAAAATGAGATTTCGGCGAAATTTTCTCGAAATCCACTGCCTTCCGCATACATTTTATTGCCAAACGAAATGCTTCCTAAATCGTGATTGAAATCCTGATGGGATACGACAATGCTCCACATGCCAATATATTCCCGGGTTTCCACCAAAGAGACAGTTTTGAAAAACAATTTTGTTTTCAAAAACAAAACAAGTTTTGTTTTTTGAAAACAGTTCTGTTTTAAATAAAGAGACTGTTCCAATTAAACAGACTGGTTTTGTCTCTAGTTCTGGTTATCTTGCTCAACATGTGTTCCAAAATGTCAGAGGACGAGGATTTCATAATAAGCTGTGGCTTTTTTTTTAATAAATGACATCTAAAAAAAAACGGAGATATTGGGTCAATTCTCAATTAAAAAAAATGAAACCGGAATATAGAGGGCTACGCCCGCAATTCGAGGGTTTTGTAGCACGCGCTTATTTTGGAATCTAAATATTGGCTCCCTGCTCTTCTTGGTACCCCTCAGCTGAATAAAAACACCATAATTAAATGTTTTACCCATGATATAGTATCTTACATGCCAATTCACAAAAAGACTGCATCTGTCACCTCTCAAAGTAATAGTTTTAATACGAGAAGCTGTAGATAGATATGTATGTATACGAGATAAACTGTCCCACTCTTCGAGATGCTTAACCATTCATATTGTATTAAGACGACATTGCAAATTGCAAACTTGTGTAACGGCTTCGAAATTCAGGGCGGCTGGAACAAATTACGGTCTAATATTTTTTCCTCCTCCACTGTTCCCCTTTCTACAAATCTCAAGAAAATGCCAAAAATGGAATGTACTCAATATTACCTTTCTCACGACACCCCACTTGGCTATACCAGTGGATAAACAAAAATTACCTTAATTTCGCCTCTATGTCGACTCCCTCCCCCCCTCCCTCTCTTAAAGTTGGCCAATTACAACACAACGCTATCTCCAGCAAATTATAGCATTTCTACACATTCTCGCCGAATTATGTGTGCAGCTTCAGCCGTTCGTAAGATATTCTATGAACAGACGGACAGACAGGTATTTGACCGATTTTGTAAGATTTAAGACACAAAACCCTAAAAAATTTACTGGGTGAATAGTTATTGTTAGGATCACCAATCTTCACCCTTCCAAAGTTGGTTCATTAAATAACTGCAATTCGCACTACGAAAAACAACATGCAAGTAGTACACGCATGTCTATGCGTGAGGCCGGTAGGTGTATTTTTTGTATGGATAGTGTCAAAATGCATAACTTTAAGTCAATGTACTATTATTAAATATCATGTCATTGTAATGAAACTTAGAGATATTATTCCCTATGACATTGGTTATCATTAGCCATTAATATTTTTGACCTAGGGTGTGCTTGAGGGGTGCAGGGGTGTGCTAACTGCAACTATAGAAATGTACTACAGTGAAACCTGTGTATGTTGACCATCCGCGGTTCCAGTCGTAAACGGTCAACATACGCAGGTGGTCAAGTTGTGAAGGGGTGCTTATTGAATTTTTTTTTTGCGTTAGCCTTATGAGTGACAGTTATGCTGCAGGCTGTAAAATTATGTACTTTTTCCATAATTTACTCATAATGTCCTAATTTGTTTAGAATTCACACTATGATTTGCAAATTCTACACAAATTAACTTTTGCGACATATAAATAGTACTCGTATATATATGTACAGGAAGCAGGAACTGCAAATTTGTATGCAATAAGGAATTATTTAAAAAAATTAATTGTATGTATTTCAAAATGTTATTCCACTTTTTAATTCGGTTTACATGTAAAGTAGTCGTACAGATTTGATTGTTTTTTTCGTGTAACATTTTGGAAAGCATTTGTCTCTATTTCGTTTTTTAACATAAATAAATGATCAAGTAGGGCTGGTTGATTTGCTCCTGCGTGCCGAATTAAAGAGTCTGTTGCTTGGAATGGGGAAAGGGTCATCGGTGGTTTGATTTTCAGTAATGTTGCCTTCTTCTTCGGGAGGCTTGTCCACAATCTCAGCTAAAATTTCGTCGATGGTATCACCTAGGTCTTCGTGATGGACAATGTCAACATCTATTGATTGAAATTCGTCAGGTTCCAATAAATCATTCTGAATACTTTTGGGTAAACTTGCAATAATGTCTTCCAAATCCAGTTCATTGGATTCAGATGATGATGTCAATGGTGATAATTCATGTAAAAAATGAAACCCTGCTCGATGGAAACACTTTTTTATGCATGAAGCCATCGTATGGCATCTAAAACATCTATTTTTCGGAGTCAATCGTTGAGATCAAATATAAAAGCAGCTTTTATTGATAATGTAACTTCTCATTTTTAATTATCCCCTGATTCAATGGATGAAGTTCGGACGTAAGATTTGGGGGAAGAAATTTAATCTCAACGCTTGAAACTCGTCTTATGGCTTGTGGCATTGTCCACCAAAATGATGATTTTCCTTTTCTGCCGTTTCATGTCCTCATTGACATCGAACAACCATTCTTCAAAAACCGACGAAGTCATCCACGCTTTCGAATTGTATCGACAAAACACGGGAAGATATTTTACTTTGATTGAGTTTCTCTTAAAGGTCCGTGGATAGACAGCATTACCAATTCCCAATGGCTTAAGTTTCTTCCCAGTTACACTGCAGCATAGCAAGACACTCAATCTTTCTTTAGCCATTTTTCCTCCTTTATATTTTTCTCCCTTTAGCACAAGACCTCTGATCGGAAGCTGCCTATAAAACAAACCCGTTTCATCGGCGTTGAATTGATTCTCAGGAGCATAGTCTTTTAATATGTCCGGTAATTTTGCCTTCTTGTCTTCAGCTGCTTTAAAGTCGACATTGGCACCTTCTCCAGATAAGGCTCGGAATTGAATGTTATTGCGCGATCTAAAAGATTCAAGCCATCCATTGCTCCCATGAGAATCGTCAATTCCCAAAGATTTCGAAATTTCCAGAGCCTTTTCCTGGATCGTTCTGGATCAACATTTTCTTGATGTTGACTTTATTTTTGCAAATGTTGACGACAGTAGATTTGGAGATTTTGAATTTCTCTGATAGGAACGTTGGCTTTTTCCGGCATCAACTTCATGCAAAATTTCCTTTTTCGCAGCCAAATGTAATTCCACTTGCCGTTTTCGCTTTTGCGCCATCATAATCTAACAAAACACATTCCATAAATCTAAAAACATACACACAATATCCGATTTTATTAAATAGATACCGCACTTCTACCGAAAAAGCCCTAAAACACCTTTCAATATTATTAAATTGTGCATGTACAACTTGCAATTCCTACGAATTTTCACTTCACCGTGATCTTGAAAATTATGTACAAGAAAGTCATACAGTAGAATGCGTTTCATCAGAAAAAAGTAAATAGCTCCTTGTGCAGTTTCTAACGAAAGCTGAGACACATACATACATAAATTGTGTTCAGGAAATTCCAAAGTGGTCAAGTTAGAGGGTGAACTTTCAAGTGGCGGTCTGTGATTAGAAGGTCAAGTTACAAGTTAGACAGGTGGTCAAGTTGTAAGGGTGAAATTGTATGTGAGACGTAGTGATCTAGGAAAAATCGGTCAAGTTAGGCAGTTGGTCAACTTGTAGAGGTGGTCAAGTTCGCAGGTTTCACTGTATTATTAACCTTTTTGGATGAGATTTAAAAATTTTATTATTTTCGGTTTTCTATGCTTTTGAAATGCCGCTTTTCTGTAAATTTTCATATGTCTAGCTATAACGGTCTCGAAATGCAAGAGTGGGGGGGACAAACTCGAACCACATATTTTCCCCTCTCCCTCTTTTCTCCTTTCTTCAAATTTAAAAAAATGAAATGAAATGGAATGTACTCAACGGTACCTTTCTTACGATACCCCACTTGCCTATACCAAACGAAAAAAAAATTTCGACCTTCATTTCCCCTCTATGGCGACCCCCCCTTAAAGTTGATCTATTACGACGCATCGCTTTCTCCAGAGAATTATAGTATTTCTTCATATTTCCACCAAATTTCATGCATGTAGCTTCAGCGGTTCGTGAGATATTTAATGGACAAACGGACAGACGGACAGACAGACGGACAGACGGACAGACGGACGCATGACCGATTTCATAAGGGTTTTGTTTCTATACAAAACCCTAAAAACTAAAAGTTATATAACTTGAACCTTTAAAATGATAACTGATTGTATACTTGGATGCTGTCGCAGAAAACAAAAGTTCAACCAACCAGACAAAAAACAAGAACAAATGTGTTTTCCTTTAATCTGTTTTAGAAAACAAGAACATTTTCCCATTCGCGATGGGAACGTGTTTTGTTTCCTAAAACAATTTTTAGAGATAGAAATGTTTTCAAAACTGTTCAGTTTTTACAAGATATTGGTGTTTTTGTTCAGAAAAACAGTTTTTGTTCGTGTTTTTCAAAATTGTCTCTTTGGTGGAAGCCCGGCATTGAAGTGCAAAACTCCCAATGCCAATTGAATTAATTTCCCATGCCAAAGCAGGTGACAATTAAACATGTAAATCATCATGCGATTTCGAGTAAACGTTGTTTTATAGTATATGCACACCAGGGGCCCGATTCCGCAAGAGTGAGTTTTTTCGGTGCGCACCGAAAAAACTCACTGAAAAAATTCACCGAAAATATCAGTGCGCACTGATGCAATTCAGCAAAAGCTAGTGAGTTCTTCAGTGCTGAATGAATTTTTCAAACAAACGTCAAACGTGTGTAATTTTTCTGATTGCTGAAATCATCATAAAAATGGGTGACGTTCATGCTTCATATGAAATTATGGAATAGATCAATAACATTTATTCTCTTTCAGGAGGAAAAGTCTTGTGTTTACGAATATATTAAACTCCCAACCACGGACCATTTCACATCTAGCGTTAAATATTATCATTTAGGGGATTCACACTCCCTTTCGTATATGTCGTAATCGTGGTAAACTTCTGTCATCTCCATAGTAAAATGACAGAAGTTTACAACTTTACGACAAATACGATGTTTACGACGTGAGCATGAATCCCAATATTGTTACTTTTCTAGTTCGACTTCAATGACGACCAAAGTCACTTCCGCCAGATTTTTCGTAATTCGTATGCTCTGCATCAAACGAAACATAAACACGCTCCCTGCCGTAAATATCGTAAACGTTGTATTCGTCGTAAACTTCTGTCATCCTCATAGAAAAATGACAGAAGTTTACAATTTTAGGACAACACGACGTTTACGACGTGAGCATGAATCCCCTTATAATCTTCTTTCAGAAATGGTCGGTCCTAGTGACCGAATGAAAACGGGATAACAATAATAATAATAGGGGGATTCATGCCCACCTTGTAAACGTCGTATTTGTCGTAGCGTTGTAAACTTCTGTCGTTTTACTATGGAGATGACAGAAGTTTTCGACGAATACGACGTTTACGACATTTACGACACTGAGTGTGAATCCCCTTAATATTAATTGCTAAAGAAGGTACCAGATACGGAAACAAAAACTTCTCATCTTCACTATGAATTTTCATATTTTTGTCCTTAAATTCAACACGAAGCTCCGTCCTTCATTCATTTCTGCTTTGAAAAGTAATACTCCACCTTCGTATGAAGAAATCAACAATTTAATACATAATTTATAAAAAAAATATATTTTGCACTTACCAAATAGCCAGTGCAAAATATATTCGAACGGTGCGCACCGGAACTGTCAAAAAAACTCATCGCATCGTTGCGGAATCGCATTTGCGCAATTCAGCACGGTGCGCACCGAAAAAAAATCATCTCACTCTTGCGAAATCGCATTTCTTCGGTGCGCACTGATTTCGGTGCGCACTGAAAAAATTCACTCTTGCGGAATCGGGCCCCAGGCACCTAAATCTTGATTTGCAAGTCCCGAAACCCATACACACAATCCGTTCTTCTTCCGCCACCAAGATTAAGTGCTGTTCATTGTTTAAACTAGAACATACCGCGTAGATGTGGTGAAATCTGAAAAGCATATATTCAGGCGAAAAAGGAACATTTCAACCAGATTTCAGCAAGATCTGTTTTAAATCTCTGTCGAAGTCTAGAGTAATAAATGTATGGCAAATCTTGGAGATTTGGGGGTAGATTTGCTAAAATATCGAGATTTATCCAAATCTCCTGTATTGTGCAAGGGACATTACACTGGACTCGAAATCCCTTTGCTGCTCAGAAATTTCCAAAACGTTTATACTGATGCGGATAAGATTTCATTTGACATTAAAATAAATTAAATTGTTATGATAGGTCAACGGCTGACAAAGATTATAATGGCTAAGTTCATAACACACAGCGGAATCGCAACATGCTGTGGCAACAGGTTGTTGCGTTCTGAACTGCACTTGCATCTAGTCATCCATCAATTGTCGAATTTCCAGTTCAAAACTGACTACTACAAAAAATCGTATGAATACGACAGCGCGAGTGTCATTTCTGAATTGTCATCATATGCTGGTCCTAGCTAGCGGAGAAGCTTTTATGGTGGAAAAATGACATTTTTCACAGCATGTTGCGTCCATCAGAAACTCAGTAGAGAGAATTCATAAAACAAATTGGCAACAGTATGCCAACCGTTGTGTGTTATGAACTTAGTCATTTTCATTTTTAAATATCAACTGTCATCGGATTTGGAAATTAATTGCATTGGCATCTGAGAGTATGGAACATGTAATGAAAAGAGGCTATCATCATCATCACACACAATTCATACGTGTCTGGAATACATTTATTTTCATCGCCTACTTTCTCTTATCAGCTGGTGCTCCCACGGTTGCGGTATTGAAAGTCACAGCAAAGAATCTGACAGCCGGAAGAACATTTTTGTGGTGTGTGAAATATCACTGTGCAAAATGGGACCAAAAATTATGTCTTATGTCCGTTCTTTATATAACTTTCATATTCTCAAATTGGCATTGGGAATTTAGCACTTTTATATTGGCATGTGGGGCATTGCTGTATCACATCAGGATTTCAGTCAAGATTTCAGAAGGATTTCATGGTGTCCTTGTTAACTATAAAGATACTGCTTGGCAATAAAATACTTGCGAAATCCGGTGGATTTCAAGGAGATTTGGCCGAAATCCCTTTTTACGAGATTTCGAGTCCAAACGTAGTATAATGAAATTTGTGAAATTGAATATCTAATACTTATATATTGTAGTATAAAAGTGAAGATTATGTTTGTCTTTTAAACTTTTAAACCGCGCTGGGGCGATTTTCGTCAAATTTTGCAATAGATAGATGGTTCGCGACCTCACACAGTAAAACCCCGTTTAACCAAACTCAAGGCTGCGGCGTCATTTTGCGTAACGAAATTTTTCGTAAGTATTTTCGGGAGGCCGGTGAGGATAGTAAGCTGGTTCGCGGCTGCAAAATGATACCGCATACAGTAAAACCCCTATTAGGCGGCGACATTTCAGAAAACGAAATTTTTCACAAGTACTTTCGGGAGACCGGGGAGTGAAATAACGTGGTTCGGGAATGCAAAATGTTACAACAGATGGTAAAACCCCGATTAACCGAACCAAGAGGGCGGCATGGCGTCATTTCGGAAACCAAATTTTGTTACGAGTATATTTGGGAAGGCGGGCATTAAAGTTAAATGGTTAGCGATTGCATAATGTTTTAACATGCTGTAAAATTCAATTAAAGCCCAGCCACACTGTCGAAGCCGAACTCGAACACGAACATGATACTCTCTCTCTCTCTGGTTCCTGTCAACCCCTTGAGGGGCATTAATCACGCCGACTTTCCACCTCGTCCTGTTCGCCGCCATCGCCTTCAACTGACTTCAACGATTTGCGTAATGACTTACCCTCGACCTCAACTGATCTTCTCCAGGTGTTTTTAGGTCGTCCAACGCGGCGGCTTGCATTGGTTCCCTGTGGGTTCCTATCGAGGGCCTGTTTGGCAATTTTTTCCGGCTCTTTTCGAAGTGTGTGACCTATCTATTGCCACTTTCGCCTTTTTATGGAGGTGTCTATCCTGTCTTGGCCAGTAATGAACAGGGGGTCGTCGTTAGCAGGATGCGCCGTAGACACTGGTTCACGAAAGTTTCCAAGTTGAACAGCCATATAAGAGCACTGATTTTACATTGGTTTCGAAGATCCTGAGTTTGGTACGTCTGGAGATGTTGTTTTACCAGAAAGGAGTCAAACTGAAAAAAGCTGCTCGAGCCTTGTTGATGCGAGGTTGTACATCGGCATCCGCTCCACCATCTGTTGTAACTACGATTCCGAGATAGCAGAAATGGTCAACTTTCTCGACTGCCTGCCCAGAAACACAAATTCCGCTCTGTCTGCCAAAACTAAATACTTGAGCTTGGATCCACCAAGCTCAAGTAAAATACTTAGTTTTGGCAGCATTGATTTTAAGCCCCGCATTGCCACTTTTGCGGTGCAGGGCATCCGTCATTTGAACTAGATGATCCGATATATTTGAAAGAAGACAAATATCGTCAGCGTAAGGTCAGGTGTTGAAGGTATTTAAACAGGTTCCATCTGATACCTTTGCTCTGGTGTTCATGAACTGCACTGCAGAGTACGTCGTTAATGGCAATCAAAAACAATATAGGTGACAAAATGCAGTCTTGTCTCACTCTGCTATATATCTCAAAGGGGTCTGAAACCTTAACCTTGTGTAAGACGTGACATTGGGCTTCGCTATAGGACTCCTTGATGATGGATATGATTTTATCTGGTATACCTCTCCTGTGTAAGGCCTTCCAGATATATTCCCGGTCGACGCTGTCAAACGCCTTCTCGAAATCGATGAACATGGGATGTAATGGGGATCTCCACTCTGCGGATTGTTCAATAATAATTCGGAGGGTGTTCATGTGGCCGCTACATGAAAAACCCTCGCGAAATCCACCCTGTTCATCGTTCAGTGTGCGGTCGACTGTCGAACATGGTACAAGTGCACAATTTTCTTCAGATTTGGGTGGAAAGTGTGTGTTTTGAGCCATTCAGAGGACACTTATTCCATGTCAAAATTCGTGTTCAACAGTGATGGCTGAGCTAACCTTATTAAAGAGGCCGGCGTCATTTCGTTTTACGAAATATACGGAAAATCCATGGAAACTACCTATTATCTTTATCTGACCGAGATTAGTATCAAAACCAATTCCAGGAGCGCCCGCAAGACTCCTGAAAAATTCCTGTTTATTGTTCTGTTTTGGTGTTTACTATAGTGAAGTCGAGGAAGGTCGTTTGCACTTTTATGGCAGCATCCTCTATGCTTTGATGGTCTGAGAGAAGAATTAACTTTTCGACCTTTGGTATTCTACTTTGATGCCGGAAAGGCCCCATATTCCCGTGATATTGTATATATCGGTCTCTGTTCTTGGCAGGGAACTTTTGACCAACTTGGAATTTTCTTCAATATTAGCTTGAAGCACTCTATGGGATGAAACCCTTGTATTTCAAGGTCCGCTTTAATAGATATCCTCCAGACCGCGGAAAATTATATTTAAATGCTTCTCCTCCGGGAGGTATGATATGTATATGTATACCCAAATAGACCCTCTTGGCAGACTCTTCAATATCGAATATTCAAATGTTTCAACTGCCGGTTGATAGTCGTCCATTTGTCAGGTTCCCTCAAAATGATGGAAACCGGCTTGCCAGTGGCGGCATCTTGTGCTGAGGTCAGTGTTGGGGTGGGAATAGTGGTGAGGGTGGCTTCAGCCGAGTTTGTACGCTTCTTGGCGTTCGACACCTCGATTGGCTTCGGAATTGCCTTTCGGGGGGTTGATGATTTCTGGCGTGCCGGTGTGTTGGTTTCCAGGGCTGGTGGTGGTAGATCGGGAAACGCCTGGTCCCTGTCTACAGTCATCTCCTCTTAACAGGAGTCTTCAGTGTCCTCCTCGTTGTTGTCCGCGGAGTCACTACGGTCGGTCTTGTCTTTGTCTGATGACGCAGACGTGGAGGAACTGGACTATGTTTTAGCCTTGCGTTTACGCTTGCTAGGCGTGGCCTTTTGTTTATTGAACTTCTCGCGCATGGATTTGTCCTCACGAGCTAACATTAGTTCCTGAAAAAGCATTTTATTTTCACATACAATTCGGTTCAGTTTTGTCATCATCTGCGCCGTTTGGGCGGAGAGTTGAGCCACCTGGTCGCTAAGTTTACTGTTCGCCGTTGTGAGAGCTGCTATTACGGCGTCCTTGTCCTGTACACGGGTTGCCCTCTGCACTCTTTTCCTACTCATGTCACCAAAAACTCACTCCTCTTAGAGGATGATTGATCTTCGGCCACCTGGAATATACCACTAAACCTATCTACGTGTTTGGACACTCACCGGGCGTACTATAGTTATTCCTTATAATTTCTATTGTAAAGTTTCTATTCTGCAGCACGTGGTGGCGGCTGCCTGTACCTCCTCTCTCTTTCACTCTCTACTGCTTATACGGGCTTCGCCGTCACCTCACTAACCTACTAAATATCACTATATTCGCACTTTACTTGCTTTGGCCCCATATTTCCACTTCGTATCTCCATATAAAAAGTGTCAGTCATTACGTTACCAGCAAATTATGTTATTTAATTCAAAATAAATCGCAAAATGGCATCTGAATGCCTAAGCCATTCATAATTCCATAACAGATTATCCAATCGTCATGACATTTTAAAGTGGAACGAATTCCCCACGAATTTACAGTACCATTTTAATTCATATGATTCCTATATTTGTTGAGTAAGCAATAAAAAATCAATAAATAATTTCAAATGTTTCGAGGCAATGAACATTATCCCATAGACAACAGTGCTAACAACATCCCCTTCAATTTGTTTATACAAATGTTGGTATTGTTGCCTATTGATTGACTGATTTGCCTATTGAATTATTGATTACTCTGTTAATAGGAATCGTAAGAAATAACTTCGTAGTGCGAATTTGTGAGGAAAACTTTCGACTTCAAAATTGCATCTTTTCTTTGTCGATTGGATCAACTGATGTTTAATTATGAACAATTTAGGCATTATGACGCCATTTTACGATTTGTTTTTAATTAAATTACATAATTTGCTGGTAACGAAATGAGTGACACTTTTTATATGTTGTTCGGGGGAGTTTGCCCGACACGATGGTATGACTTTTATCAACAGGAAAATTATTTCCACCTCCCCATGTAGAGACTATCTAGTTTGATTAGTTTATCTGTGGAATTTCGTTTTATGTGCACTCGTATAATACAATACCTATTGTACAAGGAATCTATCTCGAACAACAATGATTTGGCAATAAGTCTCCATTGTCATCTGACGTTAATTCCTTTCAAAACCTCTTTCATTATTCACAAATAAACATAGTCGAAAATTGAACAATCATCTTCTTCACGACATTTGGGGTATTTGAGGCCATTTTAAACGAGTGTTGACGATTCGTCGAAAGGACTTTTATTTTGTATATCCGTCAAGTAAAATACATATAGCCTTAATTTGCAGAATGGAATGAAAAGTGTCTCTTACAATGTACCAACAATTGTTTACGAATGAACTTGACATTAATATTTATGGCGACGAATTAATTTTGAAATGTTAATCAAAAGTACAAACGACAGCTATAGAATGGAAACTGTCGTCGAGTTGGAAATTGGAAATTAACAATTTCAAATCAGCAACGAAATCAGGAGTGAGACCAATGATAATGAGAAGCGGACAATGGACACGAAAAATTTATTACTTTAGCTTTTCTCTGAAATGTAGTTGCTTTGTGTTGTATGCAAATAATTACATCCGCTGGAAATTGAATTGTACTTTGGTGGATCCTGGAGATGAAAATTGTTAATTGTTCAAAGACTTTGCATTGTTTTCGGTCGTATGCGTTAATATCAGTTTAATCTTCGGTATCGACCCACGGTAGATGAGTCGATGTGTGAGCAGCAGACTCAACTAATATATATATATTTATTTATACATATATAACATAATTTGAATGGGAACTTTTTCACCGAAACTCCTCTCAAAATACTGAAGCGAATTTAATGATTTTTACACCGTTAGAAAGGTGGTGTGCACAAACCATATTTTATGAAAATCGAAGGAAAAATTTCGTTGTAAACGCCGAAAAAATAATATTTGTTTTCATATCAGTTTACTTTGTTTTACACTCCGGGCGTTTCAAGTTCTTCGTAGTCCAGAAATATTTCTTGATTCATGAGACACAGTAGCAGCGATGCCAAATAGTACAATTTTAGAACAAATTTGACGATTTTGAAAAAATCGAGAATATGATTTTTACGATTTTTTAGTTCAATTAAAATGAAACCGGAATATAGAGGGCTACGCCTGCAATTCGAGGGTTTTGTAGCAAGCGCTTATTTTGGCATGTAAATACTGGCTCCCTGTTCTTCTTGGTACCCCTCAGCTGAATAAAAACACCATAATTAAATGTTTTACCCATGATATAGTATCTTACATGCCAATTCACAAAAAGACTGCATCTGTCACCTCTCAAAGTAATAGTTTTAATACGAGAAGCTGTAGATAGACATGTATGTATACGAGATAAACTGTCCCACTCTTCGAGATGCTTAACCATTCATATTAAGACGACATTGCAAATTGCAAACTTGTGTAACGGCTTCGAAATTCAGGGCGGCTGGGACAAATTACGGTCTAATATTTTTTCCTCCTCCACTGTTCCCCTTTCTACAAATCTCAAGAAAATGCCAAAAATGGAATGTACTCAACATTACCTTTCTCACGACACCCCACTTGGCTATACCAGTGGATAAAAAAAATTTACCTTAATTTCGCCTCTATGTGGACCCCCCCCCCCCCCTCTTAAAGTTGGCCAATTACAACACAACGCTATCTCCAGCAAATTATAGCATTTCTACACATTCTCGCCGAATTATGTGTGCAGCTTCAGCCGTTCGTAAGATATTCTATGAACAGACGGACAGACAGGTATTTGACCGATTTTGTAAGATTTAAGACACAAAACCCTAAAAAAAATTAACTGTGTGAATAGTTATTGTTAGGATCACCAATCACCAATCTTCACCCTTCCAAAGTTGGTTCATTAAATAACTGCAATTCGCACTACGAAAAACAACATGTAAATAGTACACGCATATCTATGCGTGAGGCCGGTAGGTGTATTTTTTGTATGGATAGTGTCAAAATGCATAACTTTAAGTCAATGTACTATTATTAAATATCATGTCATTGTAATGAAACTTAGAGGTATTATTGCCTATGATGTTGGTTATCATCAGCCATCAATATTTTTGACCTAGGGTGTGCTTGAGGGGTGCAGGGGTGTGCTAACTGCAACTATAGAAATGTACTATTATTAACCTTTTTGGATGAGATTTAAAAATTCTATTATTTTCGGTTTTCTATGCTAGTGAAATGCCGCTTTTCTGTAAATTTTCATATGTCTAGCTATAACGGTCTCGAAATGCAAGGGGGGGGGACAAACTCGGACCACATATTTTCCCCTCTCCCTCTTTTCCCCTTTCTTCAAATTTGAAATGGAATGTACTCAACGGTACCTTTCTTACGATACCCCACTTGCCTATACCAAACGAAAAAAAAATTTCAACCTTCATTTCCCCTCTATGGCGACCCCCCCTTAAAGTTGACCTATTACGACGCATCGCTTTCTCCAGAGAATTATAGTATTTATACATATTTCCACCAAATTTCATGCATGTAGCTTCAGCGGTTCGTGAGATATTTCATGGACAGACAGACAGACAGACAGTCGGACAGACGGACAGACGGACGCATGACCGATTTCATAAGGGTTTTGTTTTTATACAAAACCCTAAAAAGGTCAATATACACAGCAAATCTTTTTTCCAGTAAAGTTCAACTAGAGATAATCTAGTGAAAATTTCTTACTGATAATCTAGTAAAAAATGTCGTATGCCCATAAATCCAGTGAAAATACTTAGATATACAGTTCGTGCCCAAAAATCAAGTGAAAGTAACTAGAAGTTCAGTTCGTCTTGTCAATTCGACTGTTTTTCTAGTGCTCGTCACTCTGTTTCTAGGAAAAAGAAGTATTACATCTAGAAAACTGGATAAATTTACTGCTAAAGCGGTAGACAAAGACAAGGTAGGAGTGTCTACGCGTTTGGAGGTAGTGTTTGCGTTTTCACAAAACACTTCATCCCATTCGCGCTCGGTGGCCGTGTTCTAGATAATGGGGATTCGATCATCAGTGCGAACAATAACACTACCAATTGAACTCCCACTGCGCTCTGAGCTTGTCAGTATAAAGGCGGCGCGGCCAAGAGGTGTATGCTAGAAACTGCACGCCCAAAAAGTAGATATACTATCTAAACAACAACAAGGCATAGAAATGCTTGAGTGTTGAAACGTCCATAATCCTGGAGAGATCAAAGCAATTAACAGACATTTTGAAAGTATCCTATCAAAATTAAAAGAAAACTTGGCTTCTGTATTAGTGCGACAATATATACCTATATATATATACCTGAGGTACTACTGTTTACTCAGTTTCATTTACTAGTTTACTAGTCTTTTTCGCTTCCAGAGTTTTGTCAAAACTACTGAAATACAAGTAAATAGAACTCGACAAGCTTCTAATAGAAAATCACTAAAAAATTTCCCTGATATTCTAGTGAGTACTTAATCACTAGATCTTAACTAGAATATCTAGGAGCTAAATTCTAGTTGTATTTAACTAGAATCTAGTTGAAAAAAATTTACTGTGTACATGTTTTAAATATAGACTATCACTGTGAATCCACTTTCAAATGGTTCCAGTTCTACCCGAACGATACACAGTCTTGAATATATTTCGTCACAATTGCTTTGTCCAGGAAACGGCACTGTCGTTTCTTCCCAAATTTATGATAGTTGATTCGATGAATGCCAAGATATTTAGGATTTCGGGAAGATATAAATTTGGCTTTAAAAAAATGTGTGGGGAGTTGAAGCGTATAGAAATAGAATAATTTTGGAAAACGAATTCGGGTTATAAACGTACTGATGATTCCATAGCATTTCCTTTGATTGGTAAATTCATTTTTGAAAAAATAACTTTACCGAATTCACCAGCAAATGTAGAAAGAATATTTTTATATGAAATATAAAACAAAGACTAGAAATCGATTACTTGTAAAAACTTCAAAATGTATTCTCCGATCCTGTAATGAGCGCCACTGAAATTGGTGTCGGTCGTGTCGTGTCGAAAATATTCACCCGGCACACTTCCAGCTGATTGTATCAGCGTGACCCGATCAATGGCGGCATTCATAAAACGCCATTGCTCAGTGTTGACACAGTGCTAGTGTTTTATGAACGTAGCCAATTAGACCAATGGCGGAACCAATAGCGCCATCTCTGGAGCAATACAGCCTTGAATTTGAACAATGTCACATATAATCGACCTTCGAAGTTCCAATTGGAATTTCGAAGATTAAATTTTCAGCTGTTGATATTGTTCAAAGTCAACGTGGAGGAGGCGCCGCACTGCCGCAGACGAGCCATAAAAACAAGTTTTAAACCAACATAGAGGCAAGGTAGATAAAATACCCATTATTTGTTCGCGTGGCCGGTCCTAATGGACTATTTCGAGGTCGCCAAAAACACTGATTCACCGGCAACGAGTTTTGGCAACAAACAACGGACCACGATCGGTTTTTGGTGCGTTCGAACGATGTGGGGCGAATGCAATAGTGCGAGGCTCACTGAAGTCGAATGAGAAATGATCGCATATAACATCCCTGTATTAGATGAGATTGACCATATAGCCATTTCCAAGACATGGAGGAACTGTCTCTTACCCCTAGTCCACACTCATAGACAAGTTCCGCAACTCGTGTCAATAGACAGGGTTCTACGATTTTCTAGAGACAAATCGGGAACAATTCAAGTGTTCTGCAACTGCATGTACATGTCTATGAGTTGTCTATCGTGTGTCTATGAGTTCCCATCAAGAATGGAAAACTTGAGACATTTTGTGCAACATTTCGTCGTGTTCGCAAGAGCATATAGCGTGCGGTCAAATAATTATCGTTTATCTGAGTAGAATTTTTGAAATGTGGACAACAGAAAAAACATATCAACTCATTTATATTTTCTAGCTTTAATAAATGTTTTCACTAAAATTATCACTTTTTTATTATTTGTACTTACCTGCACGAAGTTTTTTAACGAAGATATTATGGCTTCACAAACTTCCGGGACAAACGATGATATCGTCTGCTTGGAAACCCTGAATGTATACATAAGGCTAGTAAATGAATCACCACTCGCCATATAACGAAGCTTTACCACCTGAAGGCAGGTTGAATGCTTCCTCTAAATGCCATGTCTCTCAGAAACTAAATGTAGATGTGGACGAGCAACAAAGTCCATAAAAATGTTCCGAATTGTTCGCGATTGTCTAAATACAAAATCATCGATTTGTCTATAGATAATCGCACGATTTTGTCTATGAGTGTAGACTAGGGGTTAGACGTCAGGTTGGAGCGGAGTGCTGATATTGGCAGCGATCACCAACTTGTTGTCGCACAAGTGCGCTTACGAACGGCAGCGATCCATCGCCCTCAAAATGCAAGAATCTTGTCACGTTTTAATGTGCAAAAACTTAAAGATCCATCTATAAGACGTGCTTATTCCACCGCCTTGCACGAAAGAGCTGATGCACCATCACCTTATGAGACTCCTACAATTGATGATAGATGGAACGTCGCTAAGGACTCATTTATTTCGTGCGGTGAAACTTTTGCGGGTCGATTGGAGCGCGGTAGAAGGCCATTCATTAGTGACTCTATAGGTACATGGTATTGTATCTAGTCTCGGCACGCAAGACAATTAAAGAACAAGTCAACTCAGCTACTGACGACGCAGTCAAAGATCAACTTAGAGCTGAATACCGTTCTCTTCAGAAAGGCGTTCTAAGATAAGATAAGGCGTAAGATTTGACAAACGCAACAACATCAATGCATTAGCAGAGAAGGCAGAGGAAGCGGCTTACCGTGGTGACAGTGGAACCCTTTACAAACTTATCAAGCCATTAACTGGCAAATCTTTTCCAACTGAACATCCCATGAAAGATAAAGACGGGTCCCTACTGGTCACTGATGAAGACCAACTGCGACGGTGAAGAGCGCATTTCATTGAAGTCCTCAACAACACCTTTGGACATTTGAACTCATCTGCACTGGAAGTAGAAAATATTCCGCAAATAGCCAGAGTTGATACCAGCGCACCATCTAAACAGGAGTTAACTGTGGCTTTTAAATTGATGGAAGCGGGTAAAGCCCCGGGGATAGATGGAGTTCCGGTGGAACTCTTTAAGGCGGATATCAACGCTACTGCGGGTATTCTTCTCCCCCTTATCCAAGAGTGTTGGGAAACCGAAACTCTCCCTAAAGAATGGAATAGGGTGTCATTATTAAAATCCCGAAGAAATGTAACCTGAAGGATAGTAATAATTGGCGTGGAATTTGCCTCCTCCCCGCAGTCTCCAAACTGATGGCAAAAATAGTCTTAAACCGGATCAAACATACAGTTGACCGCACACTGAATGATGAACAGGCTGGTTTTCGCGAGGGCTTTTCATGTAGCGACCACATCAACACCCTCCGTATTATTATTGAACAATCCGCAGTGGGGAGATCTCCATTACATCTCATGTTCATCGATTTCGAGAAGGCGTTTGACAGCATTGACCGGGAATACATCTGGAAGGCTTAACATAGGAGAGGTATACCAGATAAAATCATATCCATCATCAAGGAGTCCTATAGCGGAGCCCAATGTCACGTCTTACACAAGGGTTAGCTTTCAGATCCCTTCGAGGTACATAGTGAGACAAGGCTGCATTTTGTCACCTATATGTTTTTAATTGCCATTAACGACGTACTTTGCAGTGCTTCATGAATACCAGAGCAAAGGCATCAGATGGAACCTGTTCGAATTCCTTCAACACCTGGATTACGCTGACGATATTTGTCTTCACTCAAATATATCGGATCATCTAGTTCAAATGACGAATGCCCTGCACCGCGACAGTGGCAATGCGGGGCTTAAAATCAATGCTGCCAAAACTAAGTACTTGAGGTTGGATCCAGTAAGACAGAGCGAAGTTTGTGTTTCGGGGCAGACGGTGGAAAAAGTGGACAATTTTTGCTACCTCGGAAGCGTAGTTGCAGCAGATGGTGAAGCGGATGCTGATGTACTGTCTCGCATCAATAGGGCTCGGGCAACTTTTTTCAGTTTGACTGCTTTCTGGCAAAACAACAACATCTCCAGAAGTACCAAACTCATTATCTTCGAAACCAATGTAAAATCTGTGCTTCTTTATGACTGTTCAACTTGGAAGGTGACCAGGTTGCATTTGGCAGCAACATTAGCCCGACTCCCTCTATCAATAGGCGAGTAGCACCCCGATTACACTCGAGCTCACAGATAGCTCTGAGACCGATGAAGGAGGAGGTACCCGACATTTATTCGGAGGGATTAAGTATTAATGTATCGGTTCATCTTCCGGACTACTGCGGCGTCTTCCAGCCTAGGATTTCGTCAATCGCGGAAACTCTTTCCTAGCTGGGGAGGCATGTCGTCACTTTTAAGGACGTTAATATCTACATAGTTAGTCAAGCGGCGATACGGTCGCTTGACTCCGTCATTTTTACTTCAAAAACAGTTGAGAATTGTCACTCGATAATCATGGAAATGAGCAGTTTCTTCTACATTACTGTTTGTTGGATTCCAGGACACGGTGGTTTCATGGGCAATTTCAAAGCGGATAAGCTGGTACGTCGGGGGGCAATCGGGGCCACTGATACCTATCTTAACCACATTAAGTCCTCTATAGTAATATGTAAAATGCAATTGTGTTATCATAAATTTACTAAAACACAAACACTTGATTTGGATTATCCGCCTTTATTGTTCGCCAATTATATTCCGCCCTTTACATTCGCCTTTTATTAATAATCCGCCAAAAGTGAATAACAACTCGCACTCGAACCGCCTGCAACAACCGCCAGAGAACAAGTGTCTCATCGCCCGTTGGCATAGTCCGCTACTCGCCAGCAGTCACGTACGCCAGATACACACACGCCGTGTATATACGTGCATCTATGTTGCGCCTCGCCTCATGGTTGCACGGGATGCAGTGGCACCTCGCCTTGTCTCTCGTAACATTCGGCCTTCCTGAAAAATTTAATGTCCTCATTAATTATTGTGCCACTGAGTTATTTGCCTAACTTCGCCCAATTCGCCAAAATTCTACAACGCCTATAGTTAATTAATTCGCCAAATTCAACATAAATCGCCTCAATGATACGCCCTTATTGATTGCCAATGCTACGCCCACCTCGCCCAATAGCTTGATCACTCAATTCGCCAAATGCCATATTCTTTCTTTTTTTTTTTAATCGCCATAAACAACACACCAAGCGTGCCAACCATCAGTCGCCATGAACACACCCACTTCGCCAATAACCAATCGCCGTAAATTCACATAGTCCGCCAATTATCAATTTACATAAAGTCACCCAATTCGCCAGTCGTCATCGCCACAGATTCGCATAATCCGCCAATTATCAACTTCCATTTAATTCACCAGTTTTCAATCGCCATAAATTCTCCTATTCGCCAATTATCAGTTTTACATAAAATCACCCAATCACCAATCGCCATAAATTCTTCTATTCGCCAATTATCAATTTTCATTCAATCCGCCAATAATCATTTGCCGTGAGTTCACCTAATACGCCAATTACCTACTACTATGAGATCTCCTACTTCACCAATAACTAAGTACCGTAAATTTACTTGATCCGCCAATTATTGATCTTCATAAAATCACCCAGTTCGCCAATCGCTAGAAATTCCCATACTCTGTCACCAATTACCAATTGTTCTGCTTTAACTCTATTCGCCAATCACCAGTCGCCATGAATTCACCTAGTCTGTCATTCTCACATCATCATAAATTCATTTAGCCCATTAATTATCAATCGCCATGAAACACCCATTTCGCCAATTATCAATTGTTTTATCTTTTAGCCAACTTGCAGTTGCCAATCGCCTTGAAATTACCTTATCCGCCTTAAAATCACCTTATACGCCATTTATCGATCGCCATAGTTACACCAAACTTTCGTTTCACCATACAATCGCCAATCGCCAAGTTACTCTTCATTACCCTCCAATAAATCAATCAAATCTAACCGCGATACTTCATCATTCGCCTCATCATCCTCAGACGCCACTTCGCCTTGATTAGCACTCACATATCGCCTTAATGCATCCACCGCTACTACCGCCTTGAAACGTTTATAGCCTCTTACGCCTTTAATCGCCTCTATCTGATACCTATCATTTCCTAAGTTTCGATTAATCCTATAGGGCCCATCAAATTTATTTCCTAACTTCCTATTCACACCACTCTCAATAACATTTGTAGCCGCCTGTCGCCATAACACCAAATCGCCTTTCTTATACTCGGTTGCAACCTTTCGCCTTTTGTCATATCTCGCCTTCATTTGCTGTGCGGTCTTATTAATATTTGCATACGCCCTTTTTCGCCTATCGCCCAATTGCACCTTTAACTCATCATCAGTCCGCCTAGAATCAACTGATTTACCTAATTTATACGAAGACAACTCTCTGGTTATGTGCCCAAGATCGTCAGAACCGTCATCCTGAGACCCAGCTGCATCAACACCAGAACTAGCCATGTGCCCAAAATTGCATGAGTCGTCACCCACCAATTCAGCTGCATCGACACTAGTATCACCATTATTCGCCAATCGCCTTGCAGTACTGTCTTTACACCTATCGCCCAACGCCTTCTGATTATAGTGATCACTTTCCGCCTTTTCAATATGACAAATCGCCTCGCCCGGACCATTAGACCTCGCCTCCGCCTTCACCCGCGACTCCGCCTTCGCCTGTACTCCAGTGGCGCCATTATTCGCAGTCAAATCACTCATAGTGCCTAACTTATGAGAAAACATTAATTGAGCTGGAGAAAACCGTGTAGTCGCATTGACAGTGTTATTAATGCCCCACACCACCTCAGGCAAACACTTGTCCCATTTGCTTTCATCTGTTGCACTAGCCGCCAACGCCTCAATTATGGTTCGATTCTGTCTTTCTACCTGACCATTCGCCCTTGGAGTAGCAATAGCATTAAGTGAGTGTCTAATCCCTTTCTCCGCCAGAAAGTCTTTAAACAGCCTACTAGTAAACGCCAAACCTCGGTCACTCACAATGTGACGAGGATACCCAAATTCAGCAAATACGCCTCTAAGATTGTCAATAGTCTCGTTAGATCGCAACGACTTAGTAGGTTTCGCCCATACAAATTTTGTAAACCCATCCACCATCATGAGTAAATAAGAATATCCTGAACTACTTTTCATAAAAGGCCCTACATGATCAATATGCACCGTGTCCATTGGAATAGGTCGCCTCTCAATGGGATGTAAAACGCCTTCGCCTTTACCATAATTCGCCTTTGCAAATGAACATTGCAGACAAGATTTCACATACTTCATAATAAAACGCCTCATTTTAGGAAACCAATATGTTTCGCCAATAAGTTTCATACACCTTTCAAATCCTGGATGACCTATGTCATCATGATGTTTCTTCGCCAAATTGAACCTCGCCATTCTCGGAACATACAATTTATCGCCGTTCAATGTTATCCTATATAAACGCCCATTCTTTAGTCGATAGCTTTTCCTAACATCTGTATTGGCAGTATCAGTAGTTAACGCGGCCACAATTTCCTGAGTACAAGGATCTTGCAACTGAACTGTTAAAAACCAATCTGCCTCCCCCATTCCTATCATCATAACTGGATTCCTACTTAGTGCGTCTACATGTCTCATTTTATCGCCTGGTCTGTATTCAATTTCCATGTCATATTCCTGTATCGCCAGCCACCATCTTGCTATACGAGGCACCAAATCTCGTTTAAGCAAAGTCGCCCTTACCGCCGAACAATCAGTCACCACTTTGAAATGTACGCCCACCAAGTATACCCTATAATGTCTAATTGATTCAACGACCGCCAATGTCTCTAAATCATAGCTATGGTACTTCTGTTCTTGTATACTTGTAGTTCTACTAAAATATGACACCGGTTTCATTTCACCTGTTTCTTGTTTTTGAAGCAAGATTCCGCCTATACCAAATTTACTAGCATCAGTATGTAGTTCTGTGCTCAATTCGCCATTATATATCGCCAATATAGGTCGCCCAGATAATAAACCCTTCAATTTGTCAAACGCCTCTTGTTCGCCATCACCCCAACGCCATATCACCTCTTTCTTAGTTAAATCACTTAACGGTTTCGCCAAGAGTGAAAACCCTTTTATAAATTTTCGGAAATAACTCGCCAATCCGAGAAATTGTCGCACGCCATGTACATTCGTTGGGACTGGGAATTTCAGAACCGCCTCTATTTTCCTTGTTCCCGGTCGTACGCCATCTACGCCTACTTCATATCCAAGATAATCAATTTGCTCCTTCAAAAATGAGCACTTACTCAATTTTAATTTGAGACCCGCCTCCTCAATTAACGCCAAAACTGTGTCTAGCAACGCCAGTCCAGACTCTATATCTTCGGATGGAATCAACAGATCATCCATATACGCCAAAACATCTCTATGTCGTAAGTCGCCCAACATTTTATTAATCATACGCTGAAAAACCGCCGGAGAATTCGCCAATCCAAAAGGTACTCGAAGATACTCATACTGCCCATCTGGTGTAATAAACGCCGTTTTCTCAATAGAATCAGGATGCATACGAAGCTGATGATACCCCTGCGCCAAATCTAGGGTAGTATATCGCCTTTTATTCGCCAGTCTATCTATTTGATCCGTGATCAAAGGTAATGGATATCGATCTTTCACCGTGATCGCATTCAACGCCCTATAATCGACACACAGTCGCACCTCGTTATTTTTCTTTGGAACCAACAATACAGGGCTCGCAAATTCTGAATTTGATTCCCGGATGACGCCACCCGCCAATAGACTTTCAATTCGCTCACGCACCAACGCCCGTTCAGTATAGGACAAACGATAAGGCCTATAATATACAGACCGATCAGAATTCAGCCTAATCTCCATCTGACACAAATCTGTTACGCCCAAATCTTCATCGCCAGTTGAGAAACAGTTCGCCCTTTTTGCCAATAAGTTGTTCAATTTTTGTCTGTCTGTGTCGCCTAATTCGCCAACATCAATCTCCTGAGACTTCACAATCCTCACAGTTTTCACTGAGTCATCATTCAGATATTCCGCCCGCCCTAAGAATCTTCCTTTTACCCAACTCACCGCGCCTCTTGATAAGTTGGATAAAACCACTGTGTTCAGTTCGCCACATTTGAACACTCCGGCTGGTATCGCCACCATTTCCTTTCCATAATTCATAAATTTAGCCGCCATAGTAATATTTTTCCCAAAATGCCCGCCCACTATTTCAATAGTCGCCAATACTGAATGCCCCGCCGGTATATTTATGTCTTCGCCCAACAACACCTGAACTCTATTTTCCTCAATTTCCAAATCGCCCATCATTTGTGACAAAAGCAACGTCTGATCCGTTTTTATTAATTTCGCCTGTCCGCCTTGTACTATTAGCACCACACCTGAAGCATTTATTCCCGGCTGTCCAAGAATAACTTCAATAGGACCCAAATCACACTGAGTCACTTCCGCCTCAATTATCAGTTCAACGCCATCGATAGTAAGTACAAAATTCGCCACCCCCAAAGAGAAACTTATTCCGCCAGCAAAACCTTGAAAAACCACCGGTACCCGTTGTATCTCATATCCTATATGCCTACCAACTTTCAGGCACACAATATTGCACACACTCCCTGTGTCAATATATACGTCCACACAACGCCCGTCCGCCAAAATTCCTCGCCTTATATACATTTCTTCAATATTAGTACTAACTAATCTCACCTGGTATCTTTCGCCTGTATACGCCCTTGCATTTTGACATTCGCTCGCCTTATGTCCAGATACGCCACATTTGATGCACCTATCCTGCCTAGGATAAGGACAATCACGGCTCATATGGCCATCACGCCTTTGGCAGTTATAGCACCTTACTGCCTGTTCCGCCAAATTCGCCCGATGCTCGCCTCTCGTTCCCGCCATTACACGCCTATCGCCTGCGCGCGCCATTATTGAACTTCGTTGAACTCTCGCCATTTCGCCTGGATATGCGTCAAGGCTTCCCAATAACCGGTTATACAATTCTTCCGGTGAACTGCATTTTGCGGAGTACGCGTTCGCCCGCAACTCCTCCGGCAGCCCACGAATTATGCACGAGACTGCATTTCCGCCGCCTATGCCACATCTCGCACACAACTCGAGCTTCGCCCTATAATATGCCGTCATTGTTTCGCCCGCCTGCTTACGCCTCGCCACTAATTCCTCCAACATCGCCGCAAAATCTCGCCTAATTGGGAACGCCCCGATCAATTTCGCCTTCCATTCCGCCCATGTCAAGTCGTAGTCATCTAGACGATTAAACCACTTCTTGGCCGCCTTTGACAACTTCTGCTGCATGATAACAGTCTTCGCCTCCTCTGTCCATCCATGGACTTTCGCCAGCTGATCTATTCTTGCTACCCACTGGATAGCGCTACATTCGGGATCGTCTGGGTCAAACGGATCGATGATGTCGCCGCTTACCATCATCCGTGACCCCGCCTCTGGCAATCGCCCCGCCGCCACTGTTGCTCTGGATCCCGATGATCCGCTCGCCAACTCATCGAAAACAATCGCCGTTTGCTTTTCGATGGTTTCACGGATTTGGTCCGCCAACCCGCTCGCCATTAGTCGTTTCACGATCGCCTCGGTTTCTTCGCCCACCGCCAATCGCCCTCCCGAACTACCGACCGCCGTCTCGCTCGCACTTGCGCCCGCCGCGCTCACACTCACATCCGCTCCATCATCGCCACTCACACCCGCCAATTCGGTTTCGCCACCACTGGTATTTTTTAACGTTTCGTCACTGTCATACTCTACATCCTCCTCCACGCCCGCCATTTTCCTCCTCACTCAATAAAGTCCGTCACCAACCACAAAAGTTCGCCACAAATCCGTCTCGCACACTCGCCACTAATCTGTCTTACACGCCCGCCGCCGATTCACAATGTTTCGCCACTGCCACAAAATCGCAATTGTGTTGCGCCAACAACAACACTTCGCTTAGTCACCACAAATCGCCTAACTGTACTTTTATTTTCCCGCACATGGATTTCTAATCCCACTTCTGATTTGTTATCATAAATTTACTAAAACACAAACACTTGATTTGGATTATCCGCCTTTATTGTTCGCCAATTATATTCCGCCCTTTACATTCGCCTTTTATTAATAATCCGCCAAAAGTGAATAACAACTCGCACTCGAACCGCCTGCAACAACCGCCAGAGAACAAGTGTCTCATCGCCCGTTGGCATAGTCCGCTACTCGCCAGCAGTCACGTACGCCAGATACACACACGCCGTGTATATACGTGCATCTATGTTGCGCCTCGCCTCATGGTTGCACGGGATGCAGTGGCACCTCGCCTTGTCTCTCGTAACAATTGAGTCCGCTGCGGCGGTAGTACTTGCCAAACAACGAGGATGATATTGCCCAGGATAGATCCTAATGGCTTTGCCTTCATTGCTCTCATTGAACATGCAAGCAGGTACGAGCATATGGGCAGGGTGGTGGGGGTCATCACAGGGAACTGTCCTATCGGTGACGATGCGAGGAGGCTTCGCCTTTCTCATTACGACTACTGCAGAAGTTGGCAAAATGGGGACGAGAAGAAAAGTGTTCCTCACCTTATTTGTCACTGACCGGTTTCGGCTAATAGGAGGAGGACATTTTTGTGACTCTCTTTTTCCAGGACCTGGAGGGTCTCGTGTATGATAATGCGATTCAAATCAATTGCTTCATTGCCAGCAACGACTGACTGGGTACCTCGGGTTAAGACTTAAGGTACAGAGTCTTGGTTGCACCTCAACGGACCATGAGCGGTCAATGTGTACTGTGGTTAATTCACGGCAATCCCTGAACCTAGCCAGCTAACAACTATCTAGGCTCTCTTTATAGCTAAGTAAATATCACGGTTAGTGATTTTCAAAACCTATAATAATGATTTCCAGCTCTTTATTTTTCCTTTTTTTGTCCACACCAAAGCCTAAAACTATACCAACATTTCATTTTCAGATTCAGATCGATGTACGAGAACACCCAACTAAATCCGCTTGCAACATGAAACGCCTTTCATTGAAGCACCCGAGATATTCAACTACAAAATCGTGCTAAAATGTAGTACGCGAGGATACTATGAGAACGATTCGTAACGATTATTATTCAAATTGGCAAAAATCATGCGACGACATAAAGTAAAACGGCGCGAATTGTATCGCGGCAAAAGGTTGTCCACTGACGTGAGTACCCCGAACGCATGGACGCCGTCGAAGCAATGACAGGTGATATGGCTGTGCTTCTGGACGACGAGGACTCACTAGTGGCTGACTTTCTCAACACGACCGGCTTCAATGTATCCATGACAACAACATCTATTGCTGAACGTATTGAGGATGAACGGCCTAATTGGTGGGAGTTTAGTATTCTCTTCGTGAAGGGTGTGATCTTTAGTACAATCATTATAGCAGCGGTTCTAGGCAATGCTTTAGTTATTATATCTGTACAACGAAATCGAAAGCTAAGGTAAGTTGCATCAGATTCGTACCTTATTTTTAATAAATTTATGGCAAAATAACAAATTACACATTGTCGGAAGTTGGGCATAAAATATAACTAAATAAGAAAAACATCAGCATCTTAACTGAACCAACAGCCGTGCGAGGACGGTCTCTGGGAATAAGTGGATAAATCAAGAAATAAGAGTTTCCAGGGCAGCGATTTACAAATTTGCCGCACTCTTGTAAATACATTTCTTAACCTTCATACGACCGACCTCGAAAAATTACGTTGAAGACCAAGTGGGTGTAAATGCACCCCAAATTTTTTCTATTATATTTGGTCTACAACTTAATAATGAGACTTTTTTTAGAGATGGCAACACCGATAAACCAATGGTAGTCCATCTTTGACATACATACCATTTGAAGTTTGTATTCATAAGCTGTCAATGTCAGTATAAACATTTCGTGTTGATTGTTGACAACGTATTTTACCGGACCATGGAAAGTTTCGAAAATTCACGAAAAAAACAACATTTGCGGGAAGTTTTACTTGGACATTATTTTGCTAAGAAGACTGCAGCTCAGAGTCATAAATTGCTCGTGGAAGTTTACGGTGACGATGCTTTTTCGCGTGCACAGTGTTTTCGGTGGTTTCATCGGTTCAAAAATGATAATTTCGACATTACCGACGAAGAGCGACCTGGCCAGCCAAAAAAGTTTGAAGACGAAGAATTGACGAAATTACTCGAAGAAGATTCGTGCCAAACTCAAAAAGAGTTGGCAATTTCGTTGGAAGTGACTCAGCAAGCCATATCGAAGCGGTTAAAATCACTGGGAATGATCCAAAAGCAAGGCCACTGGGTTCCGTACGAGTTGAAGCCAAGAGATGTTGAGAGGCGCTTTTGCATGTGCGAACAACTGCTTCAAAGGTAAAGACGGAAGGGTTTTTTGCATCATATTGTGACCGGCGATGAAAAGTGGATTCATTATGATAACCCAAAGCGAAAGAATTCATGGGGACCGCCCGGGCACCAATCAACATCGACCGCGAAGCCAAATATTCATGGTTCCAAGCTTATGCTCTGCATTTGGTGGGACCAGATCGGTGTTCTTTATTATGAGCTGCTAAAACCGAATGAAACCATTGACGGGCAGCGCTATCGACTGCAATTGATGCGTTTGAGTCGAGCATTGCGTGAAAAACGGCAACAATTTGCTGAAAGGCACGACAAAATAATTCTTCAGCATGACAATGCTCGCCCTCATGTTGCGCAAGTCGTGAAAACGTACCTGGAAACAACCAAATGGGAAGTGCTACCCCACCCGCCGTATAGCCCTGACATTGCTCCATCCGATTACTATTTGTTCGCTTCGATGACTCATGCGTTGGCTGATCAGCACTTCACTTCATATGAGGATACTAAGAACTGGCTCGATTCATGGATAGCCTCGAAACCCCAAGATTTTTTTCGCGACGGAATTCGTAGACTTCCCGAAAGATGGGAGAAAGTTATCGCTGCTGATGGCCAATATTTTGAATAATTTAGTTATATGAATAAATCTATGAATAAATGCCCAAAATTCCAAAAAAAGTCTCATTATTAAGTTGTAGACCAAATATAATGGACAATAAATATTTTAGACAAAAGATTTTAATTTTATATTTTGAAAAATAATCTAGGAATGAAACAGAAATTAAGAAACCGTTGTATCCGTAGTACAGAAATAACTATCACACTTATTTCAAACGGTTCTGATTTTGGTATAATCTACATTCAGGTACTGATTGTATCGAAAACTTCAAGATTACCTATACCGCAACGAACAAAAATAATAATAACTCATTACAGTATGTAGCAATTTATTTCAATTTTTTTGTACCATACAAGAGGTATATTTAAGAAACATATCTCAGAGGAAATTTAATAGGAATTTTTTTTTCCGAAAATATCCTAAGAAATATCAGTCTGGGGTGCAGCTGCACCCCGCTCGGGCTTATGAAGGTTAACTGAACATTTTTTTTACTACATTAGAATCGGGACAACCGGACAGAGTTGATCTCTGAAATGAACGGTCGGGATCAAGTGCAAACAGCCACCATACTGATGATTCGCCGCGTGCGTGGGGTGAATTACGGATTTCGTATGCACATATACAGAGCAAATTGTCTAGAGACAAGTTAACGCTCACCCAATTCATTTTCAACTCTGATCCAGATGTGATCCTTTACGAAATTTGGATCAAGAATCAGTCGTTTTGTTTGGGAATGAGCTTTTGATCCAGCGAAAAGAACGCGGTTGTTGATGAGACATTCACTCCGTTACTTAGGCGTAGTGAATACATCTTTGTTTCAGAAAAATTCTTACCCCATTTCCCTTACTTACATTGTTGTTTCCCAATACTTATCTAGTTATTCATTGGATTCACCCAATTATTTTCCAAAAAAAAAAACATATTCTCAATTAGCAATAGTCGAAAACAAAACTATATTTTCCTATTTCGCGCCTCATGAAACAATACTGCGCACCGTCCCCTAAATATGTTTGGTGATTGCCAATTGCCCTAACCCCTTGTGGGGCATAGCGCCTCAACTGCCCCATGTGGCCCAGTTGACGTTTCGTTGGCATAAACTAGTTTCGGAGAATGGAGTTGTCAGCATGCACCTCATGGTACCCCGCTTAGCCACCTACCTGCGACAAGTCTTTAGATACTACTTTGCCTTAACCCCTAGTGGGGCAGAGCGCTTCAATTACTCCTGCGCGCTATCGTGCTCTATTCTGGGCAATGGGGCGCAACTCCCCAAAAGACTTAACCAGTGCCTTGCACTACTTTCCCACAGATCGAGGACATGTGATTTTAGGACCCCCTCTTAATCGGCCTTGGCTGGAAATGGAGTTCCATTTCATGTCATGCAAAGCAATGCAGTTAACACACTTCGGCAATGTGTGACCTATCCACTGCCATTTTCGCCTGCGTATCAATTCGTGGATTGGCATTTTCTCCGTACCCAACTGATGAACTACATTTGATATTGTTTCGGGCCAGGAAATTCTTAAAATTCGACGAAGATATGAATTGACGAAAACTTACAACTTTCTGGTAACTCTTAGCGCTCGTGCCCACGGCAAACTTTTCAGTTCGCAGAAAAACTAAATAGTTTAGTCAGAAAAATAGAACACACTGTGTTTTATGAGACCGCGCACACAGCGATTACTAAATAGTTTAGTTTGCTGTGTGCGCGGTCTCATAAACCGCCGTGTGTTCTATTTTTTTGAGTAAACTTTTCTGCGAACTAAAAAGTTTGCTGTGGGCGCGAGCTCTTACGGAAACTTTCCATCTATTGCTCCCATACAAAAGCACAGACAGTACCAGCAAGCGAAGTAGACCCAGCTAGGGACGTTCCGATACAAGTAAATACAAGTATGTAAATAATCGATACTTTTGTTTCGATACCAAGTATATTACATTTAGCATCGAATAATTCTTGCGATACTTACTCGGGTATCGATACCATTTCTATCCAAGTACATATAGAGTACCCATCATTAAAATCGAAATAAGAGAAAGAGAGACAGCACTAACGTTGCCAGCTGGAAACGGTCAACAGATTGTCCCCGAAGTACTTGGAAAAATTGCTCTTCTTGGGCAGTCTCGATAATAAAGAGTTCTTCACTTAAATTTTAATAATAATTACTTCTTGCGCTTTTTCACATCCGCGTGCATCTTGCCAAGCCTAAATGTTTAAGTCCTCCTTTTTCTAACTTTTTCTTTCTTAAATCAGAATATACATATATGTTCTCTATATATAAATTCTATGATATACTATCCACTTGGAAATAGCCTTGGAAACATAATCTGGATTAAGTAAAACTCTTTGTATAGATGTATGTGCATATATAAACATATGGAATACTTATAGCCCTTTTTCCTTTCATTTTTATTATTATGTTTATTTAAAAAAATCAATTTTGTTGTTAAACCTAAAAATGAATAAACGTTTTCTAATAATCTAAAATAATCTTTTGATAATAATTATTAATAACAGTGCTCCTAAGTTACCAAATCACCCGCGATCTCAAATTCATAAGAAAAACTATCGATATGAGTACTTTATAAGTATCGATACTTTCAAGCTACTTATATGAGTAGCATCGAATAAATGGTTTAAATACTACTCATTTGAGCGGGTATCGATACTTACATGGTATCGGAACGTCCCTAGGCCCAGCTTCGTCTTGATGCTGAGATAACTTTGCTATGTCAGATTTTGAATAGCATGCCCTATGCGCATTTAGCCTGGTTAATACGACGAGCGACGTCGTGCATCGTACCACCATTTTCGGCAACAACGCTACCCAGGTAGACCAAGTTGTCCACCTTCTCCACAATATTAATATTGATGGCGATAGGTGTAGGATTTCATTTTCGCAATGGCAGGCTAAGAACCTTGGTCTTGTTGGTATTAATTTTTAGCCCAAACTTACTTGCCTGCCCCTCGGGACCTAGCGCAATTGTGGACAGATCCATGACTTTGTGGAAGACTTGGCATATGTCCTCAGCATATTCAAGATGTTGTAGATACGACGTCAAAGTCCATTGAAAACTGGATAGGGCTGCATGCAACACATCGCCGATCACTATGAAGAATAGGATCGGTGAGAGGATGCACCCCTGCCGAACCTCACTGCGAATCTCAAAGTCCCCCGACACCTTACCTTTACGCAGATCGCGACATTTTGCGCCGTCATAGGTTGCCTTAATAATAGCCACAAGCTTTTCAGGGATACCTCTCCTGCGCAAGGCCGCCAATATAGAATCTCGGCTCACACTATCGAAATCCTTCTCGAAATCAATGAAAAGCAAGTGAAGCGGAGAATCGTACTCGGCGCATTGCTCGATCATTATTTGCAAGGTGTTAATGTGATCGACACGGGAGAATCCAGATCGAAAACCAGCCAGCTCTTCATCAATTGTGCTTTCTAAGTGGGTCTTTAGCCTTTTCAGGACGATTCTAACTATTATCTTGGCAGGAAGCTCTCCAATTATTACAGTCGGTGAGGCTACCCTTCTTTGCGAGTTGGATGATCAAACCATCCATTTACTCAGTGGGAAAGGTGTATTCCACGCTTTATCAACAAGTGGGTGCAGCAAATCGGCAGTTAGGCTTGGCGCTGCTTGATAACGTGGGGGGGGGGGGGGGTACCGTCAAGTCCGACGGCCTTGCCTCGTTTTAGTACAGTAATTGCAGTGACTATTAAATATCTATATCAGGGGGAACTCCGCCAAATTCACGAAGTCCTCCTTCCATCGCCATATTTGATCTTCTTCGAAGATAAGTAGCTTTCCATCAATATGGTTTACCGGATGTTGGCATTAGTTACGACAACCTGTAAACTCCTTTATGACACCGTATACGGCGTTTAAGTTGTTACTTCTTGCGGCTTCTTCTGCTGAGGCTAAAAGAGAATTCGCATAAACTCTTTTATCGAATCGCACACTACGCTGAACTTCTCGAGCTTTCTGACGGTGGAGGAGTTTGATGCTGCTTCGGTTGTCGTCTGATGCTGCAGGCAAACCAAACTTCAGTTTTTTTCTTTCAACAATCCGTTGCCATGTCGGACATCCAGGGCTTCTTCCAGCAATCCTGGTTTGTGCCAAGGATGGCATCTGCGCTATCAATGTACGCATTTTTAAGAACATCCCAGTTTCCATTTATGTCACTATCTGGGTGACTGGTTATTTCAACTGCTTTTTTTGCGAAAATGGTTACTAAATTATTGTAGATCAGCTGGATTTTTTAGTCGAGCGGTGTTGAGTTTACGGCGCCTGGATCTTTCGTCGCTAGAACGGCGCACAGCTGCAATACGCAATCGAACATTAGCGATCATAAGAATAAATCTTCATCATTCTAAGTGGACGTTCACACTGCGTACGATGCCGAGCCGAGCCGAGCCGGGTCGAGCGATGCGATGTGGTGGGTGTTCACATTGCACGCCGTGCGATGCCGAGCCGAACGATGGCTTGCGATGCAAAGATGATCCGAGCGATGGCTTGCGATGCAAAGATGATCCGGGATGTTCACTGCACGCAATGATGGAGAGTAGAGACCAATTTAGTTCAAGGAATAGAATCTGTTCGACATCATGTCGTTTGTATGCTTGACCCAGTAAATTTATTTCTGTTTCAAAAAAGTGCTCTAAAAATGGAAGAGCGTCGCCATTGGGTGCACCCCATTAATGAAGAAAGGCCCAGTGTTGGTGAATTTCATCATCTCTTCCGCGACCTCAGACGAGAGGTTTCACAAGCGGATTGAGCAGCGGCGCACCGCTGTGTATAAACGCAAAAATCGGCAGCCGCGGCGGCTTTAGGACGATGAATGTATAAACCGCTCGACTCGCCGTTGCGGCCACCGCCGCGGTTTGTGGAGCGGCGAGATTGCATTTGAATTCAAACCGCTTGTGAAACCACGCTTTCTAAACGCGACCTTATTACGGTGATAATAACCTTTCATTTGAGCCATACTGAATCAAAACCGGAGTCCAAAGCGTATATACCCTAGACTTGTACAGACCTAGTTGTGATACCAAAACTTCCAACTGGCAACGGCCATATGCATTAAAAGTGAATTTGCCATATGGTCAGTTTGAGCTGTGGGCGTGGATTCAATGAAAAGTTTCATCGTTCATCCATTCGAATTTTGGATATTTACATTTGAACTAAGGTTTACAGTAAAGGTTGCCGTTCATTCAATAGGATCTTGCCCATTCTCAAAATCAACTAACTAACCCACACTATAAATATTTGTCGCATTTTGCAAGTCGCTAGCATCATTGTATCGAAAGTTATCGCTCATTTGAAGTTTCATTTGTAGGGGACGTAGGGGTTGCTTGGGACGGAGCTTGGCCATTTCCAATACCAACCAACTAAATCTAAATCCAAATATTTGAACCAAATTTCAAGTCGCTAGCTTCATTCTATCGAAAGTTATCGCTCATTTGAAATTTCATCTGTAGGGGTTCCTTCGGTCGGATCTTGCCCATTTTCAATACCAACCAACTAGATCATGCTACAAACATTTGACCAAAATTTCAAGTTTCTAACTTCATTCTATCGAAAGTTATCGTGCAAACGGACAGACAGACAGACAGATATGGCTAAATCGAATTAGGAGATGACCCTCATAATTTCCATGTATACACTGCCACACCGCCGCGCCTAAAAGTCTAGGGTATAAAAGCAGACATACATGCATTTTTTTCAGTGTGATCTTACATCAAATATTACTTTACAGCTCGTACTTGCACCATACTGGCTCCATGGAGCTTCACATCGCAAAGCATCACAAAGCCCATAAACTCCATCGCAAAGCCCATTAAATTCCATCGCAAAAAATCAGCAGCCGGTACTCGCACGAAAAAGCAAAGTAGTTTGTGAAAACATCGGGCCATCGCTCGGCTCGTCATTGCATCCCGCGCAGTGTGTACACTCAAAGCGTGATTCCATTTAAAATTGAAGACTTTCCATTTTCTTGCTTTAAAAGCTTGTAATCGCATTGCATCGCTCGACCCGGCTCGGCTCGGCATCGCACGCAGTGTGAACATCCACTAAGAGAGCTTCTTCTGCCGTCCTTCTTCGTCTGATGAGGAAGACATCGTGCTGATACTGGAGCCCTGGATCGTGCATGATCTTGTTAGTGGTCCGAGTTCTCCTGATTTTACTGTTTTCTATGTAAGTGGCTAGGGCAAACCCCGGTCTTGCATTCTCGTTAGGAAAACTCTTAAGGCTTTCATTTTACCAACTTATAGTGACAAGGATTCAATGATAGTCTGCCTTGAACTTAGAAGTAAAGTATACTGGCCTGGATCCCCAATCATTTTAGCTTTGCGGGTACTTACCTGCAAGGCGGATGAGTTTGCTCAGGAAGGGACAACTGGCGTGGCCGATGGAGACTTTATGGATATCAAAATACCAATTCATTATCATCATCGTGGCGCGACAGCCCGACGTCGGGCCTTGACCACCTGGATCGTTGTCCTCCAATTGTCTCGGTCACGTGACCGCGTCCTCCAATCTTGGAAGCATAATAGTTGCACGGCGTCCACATATACTGAGCTCTCCCAACGAGATTTGTGTCGTTCTCGAAGTTGTAATGAACCACCTGTAACGAACCATATTATGGTCTGGTAGTGCTGCTCCCACCAGCCGATCGAAGCAGCACCTGATGAGTAGTGATCTGTTGGTGGTACGAAACCAGAGGCCGAGGGTCCCATTACACCCGGACCCAGGCGCGACCGTGTGGGCGTCTGATCCTTCCGTCAATCATTCCATCCTTATCGACTATTTTTTTTATTCCCCATTTTTACCTCCCCTGTTTGTATTATCTTCCCCAGACCTATTAATTTTTGTTAATTTGTAAAGGACAGGGGCAACGAGCGGCGAAAACCCCGTCCACATCTTCCGAACTGAGCTACAGCAAGCATAGGCCGTTGCTTAGCTCGATGGGGGGCCTATTTTTTTGCCAGATGGCACGGCCCGACCTTCACGGTAATATGCTACCTTAGGCTCTGTCCCCACGGGCATCTTCGGATGCCCACCAAACCGTTCGTTACACAGTCTCGCTCTGTCGACTCGTTTTGCGTTCATTACTGTTTTTGGCATGCGATCATCGTCGTTGTACATGCCCTGCCCATTGAAGTCGTTGTAGTATGATGATTTTCGAAACTTCCAGCCCATCGTACAGTTCATACAACTCATGGTTGTACCGGATGCGCCATCCATCTCGATCGCAAACAGCCCCGAAAATTAGCCGCAGAACCTTACGTTCAAATGTGTCTAGCATGTTTCCGGAGGCTTGAGTTAGGGTCCATGCTTCCCAGCCATAGCAAAGCACTGGTCGTTTAATGGTTTCGTACACGCAGAGCTTCGTTTTTCTGTGCACATGCTTCGATTTCATTATGGGGAGAACCGAGAAAAAAGTGTTATTATTAGCTAACTGTATCTGTCGCTTGATTTCGTCAATTTCGTTGGGGTCGCTTGACAAACTGGAACCCAGGTATATGAAGTCCTTCACGAACTCGATGTTGAGGACCCCTACATTGATGCTCGATTGTGCAGATGTCCTTGTTGCCGATTGCATCATTATTGTAGTTTTACCTTTGTTGATACGTAGTCCAACTTCTTTTGCAGAGGTATCGACCGTGTGCAGAAGTTCTTCTGCGTCGGCCAATCTTTGGGACATGATGTTGACGTCATCGGCATACGCTGCTAATTGTGTCGACTTGATGAGTAGCGTCTTGCTGTTGTCCATATTCATAGCCCGAATAGCGTATTCCAGTGCTAGGTTGAAGAGCGTTAGTGCCAGTCCATTGCCCTGTTTCAAACCAGTGCGTGTTTCAAATAGATCAGTAAGTCTATTATGGATCCTGACTTGTGAGACGGAGTTGGTCATCGTCATCTTTGTCAGTCGCACTAATTTTGCCGGTATAACAAATTGCAGCATGATGTTGTACAGTACTTCACGATCGATACTGTCGTATGCCTGCTTAAAGTCGACAACGATTTGGTATACGTTTACGTTGTACTCCCAGCACCTCTGGAGTATCAGTTTGACTGTAAAGAGCTGGTCGGTTGTGGAGCGACCAGGTCTGAAACCGCTTTAATATTCGCCAATGATTCGTTCTGCGTACGGTTTTATTCTATTCTAAATTTTATAGGACGTACAAACTAGTGATATGCCCCTGTAATTCTCACACCGCAATACCAATCATACCATACCATCATGCGAATTAACAATTAAGTCCGCTGCGGTGGTTAGAGCCAACACTAGATGCTTCAAAGGAAACACGAGCCAAACGACAAGAATGATTTGTCAGAAATTCGATTCTAACCGCTCTGCCTCTTTGTTGCCACTGAATTGGAGGCATACTAGCAGGGTGGTGGGGACACTGCACTGCCCCATCGGTGAGCTCGCAAGGAGGTTCTGTCTTCCTCATAATGACTTCAACAGAAGTTGAAGGAATGCGGATGACGAGGAGAGCGTTCGTCACCTTCTATATTGTTGTGTAGTACTGGCCATCAGAAGGAAGAAGTTCCTAGGCTCCTGGTTTTACTGTGACATGGAAGACCTCAAGGATATGAGCGTTCTTCAGCTCACTCAACGCATGGTTCGAGAACTTGGTCTCCTTTAAGTGAGGTGAAATGTAATTGATTGTACCACAATGGACCGGAGAGTGGTCTTAGTGTGCTGTGTTGTATCGTAGCAGCCTCCTCGCTGTGACTAAAAACAATTTTGTATCATACAATAAAGTATAGGTTATATTTATTGAAAACGAATAGCTACTCTGATTCGTGGTCTAATGACTGGTCTAATGTGTGATCTAATGGGCGGTTTAATGGGTTTCCTAATAGGCGGTCTAATGCGTGGTCTAACAGCTGGTCTGATGCGAAGTCTAACTGGTGGTCGGTCTAATATCTAAGAACTCCTTAACACTTTACATACCGACATGATTGACACTTACCAATAACCACTGGCTGGTGAATAGAAGTTTAAGTCATCCGTTATGTTACAGTAACTCTCTCAATTGCCCCAACCCCTTGTGGGGCATAGCGCGTCAACTGTACCATGTGGCCTAGTTGACATTTCTTCGGCATAAAGTTGTTTCGGAGAATACAGTTGCCAGCATGCACCTCCTGCACATCCATGGCCACGAACGTCGTCGTGGACAGGATTCGAACCCGAAACGCCGGTAGTCAAACTTGAGACTGATGCCTCAACACACTGCGCTACCGGTCGCCCCTGAAGTATAGGATATAATTATTGAAAACGAATAACTACTGTGGATCGTGGTCTAATGGCTGATCTTATGAGTGGTCAAATGAGCGGTCTAATGTGTGGTCTAATGGCTGGTCTGATGCGTATTCTAACGGGTGGTTTAATAGGCAGTCTAATATGTGGTCTAATAGGTGGTCTAATGTGTGTTCTACTGGCTGATCTAATGTGTGGTCTAACAGACGGTCTAATGCGTGGTCTAATGACTAGTCTGATGCGTGGTCTAATGGGTCGTCAATCTAATATCTAAAAACCCCTTATCACATTACATACCGAATGCATGAGTAACACTTATCAATAATGTAGTCAGTCAGCCCAGCGGCTGGTGTATAGAATTATAAATCATTCGTTATATTACAGGATTCAACTACGACTTATTCCAAACCCGCAAGTTATTTCGAAATTGATTTTTAAAATTGCAGCGTTTGCATTATCGACATGAATTATGGCGTAAAATGTTGGTCTCTTCTAAGAGTAAAAACCCTAAAATTGAACTGCCTATTATTTTATCTTTATGAGGAATGGTAATCTACGCCTACCACGCCGCCTAAATTGGCCATCCTGGAAGCATTAATGTGATCCATAGACAATTTGCAACGTAGACACAAAAGGATGGCTTCAATTGGACCATTAATCCCTCGGGCCTGGACCTATCGTAACAATTTCCAATGATTCTTGCCATTTGCCGCAAGTGCTCGGCTCTAATTATGTGTACATATGCTCCATAAACAACACTCATATGGCCATAGATGAAATTTGGGCCCATCCATTAAGATAATACGGTCCTTTGTAAAAGCATGAACAAGGCAAACTTGGCCATTAAATTAATTAACTGCTTTTCAAAGTACGAGTGCACCCCCACAATATACACAGTTTCAAGTTCACATATTCAAATTAGGCTCTCATTTTAGATAATTTGCAGTTGACTGATATCAAGTCGAAGGCTTTTCGGTGACTTTAGCCTCCGTCAAAATCGCATTAATTATTCAAACATGGCGTTCACATACTCCGCTACAGCAATATGTTTGCCCTTAAATGTTCAACCGACAAGTGAGTGGTTAGTTTATCCTTTCTGTGAATACGGTCGAGTGCTCGAGAGTTCTTTCACCACCTCACCGCCACTCGCCCGGCTCCTTGCCGACATTCTATACAACAATTGTGACCATCATGCTCAGTGACCACCCCAGCAATTGTAACCCTTTCCCATTGACCGCAGGCTCTGTGTACAAATAGACGACGACGGGAAAATTGCAGTCCTGGGAATTGTCGTCGAACGGATAAATCAGTTTTTATTTAATTTGCTAATGTGAGAAAGGAAAATTCCCGGTTGGAAAATGGTTTAGCCTTGTGTCCTGCAAATTCAATTTAACATGGTCGACGAGGGATCAGAAATGGCACGAGCTCAGACTGTTAGTGAAAGCGTTATATATTCGAAGGGCACAAAAATGTTTCATTGGATTTGTTTATATGATAGCTCCGTGGAGAATGCTTCCCTTGACAGTCGTAAATCTTCTGGACGTTACATAACGACCGATTCGTCAGTCACAGGTTTGCGTTTTGTGTACAGCCGGCAAACATGTTCCAATATTAAAATGAATAAATCTTTTATGGATAAATAACTGACTTTGGTTTTTACCCAGGACCAAGGGAAACTTCCAAATATGCCAGTGAATTATATATACTTCGGTGTACGGGCATTTACCGGCCCCGAAACTGGTGTTTTTTGGTGTGGCAGCCCAAACCGTGATTGTCCGTAAGACAGACGTGCGAGTAATTGATTTATTGTTGAAAAATGGAAGATATACAAGGGAACTCGGGTAAACAGACCTAATTCGTTTTGGAAGATTTACGAAAATCGGAAAGATCGATGAGTTTATTTCAGAAGTTGTTTCAGGATGTAATCCATTGATTAAGTAGAGAATATTTAAGTGCTTCTTTTTGCTAAGCTTATTCGTCGAGAATGCAGGAAAAAATTTCGTTGCGATTAGGGAGTGGCAAAGATTTTGTGAAGATAAGTCGATAGTCTCATTCTTAAATATTGTTAGAGCTTGGGGGTATAGTTAACAACGTGATTAATTCAAACTGAATAACTTGGAAGTGAGAGAACGTCTTTCTTGGCAATTTTAATTGGTGATATAAGAAAATATTTACAAAATCTTGACATAAGAAGAACTTTCTAAAAAAAAAGACGATTTTCTTTTCATCTGAGAAAATATTTGCCTTTATGATACTCTGAAGGAAGAACAACCTACACGTTATAATACTGAAAGTCGTGGATTGGAAGCTGAACCTAATTAGAATAAGGAATAAGAAATAAGGAATACAAGAGTGAAATTATAGGAGTATGATTCTCAAAGGCAATCCGCCTTCACTCTAATAAGTCTCTCTTAGTGTGTTTCGAGACCAAAATCGTTAGTTCGGAGCGAATGGTATCTCGTGTTGTACGGCTCTCGCCGTGGTAGTTGCGTAGAGGCACTTTGCGTATAAACTAAAAGGACTCTAACGTTACCAATGCTCGTGGGTCTGAACTTCGCGAGGAGTGCACCTCCTCGCGAAGTTCAGACCCATAGAATAAAATATAATAAAGAAGGGAGGGTTATGACCCTGATGGTGGGCACTGCGACCAGGTCTATAATAGTGCTATAGCCCATAAGAAAATTATAGCAAGAGACCCTCCAACATTCTTACGATGGCTTATATTTTTTTTGCTGGAGTATTCCTGATATTAGCAGAGCTTGTGGTGAAGAGCGATAACCATTCCATTATTGTCCTGGCTGAAGCCAGGTCTTAACCACAATATGGTTCCGATCCAATAAAATTAGACGTTGGGCCCTGCCCGGCAAGTTTATTCTCTGATTCATTTCCCTCACCTGACACCCAGTGTACCACGACTTTTTTGTCGGTCACCAGACATTGGAGAAGTTCACGATATTCTTTCACCAGTTTTGACGAGAGTTTGTGAAGCCTTTATGGCTGCCCGGCTATCCTGGTGCAGACTTCTATGGCATGGCTATCGGCTTGAAAGACGCTAAGTCTGGCATTACACTTTGCATTTTTCTGCAGAAAAAGCAATCCCGCAAAAAAAAAACGCATTATCGTACAAGAAGAGGACGCTATAATTACACATTGCGTTTTTCTACGGGAAAAGCTTGTGACAGAAATAAATATATTCCAGTGAGGATATTGATGGTTTCATTTTTGTGTCAATATTTTAGGTAAAAGTCGGGAGGCCGATACAATTTCAGCCAATCCTCAATGGATGCACTGCATGAATTTCGTCACTGGGTGCATGCGTTTCTAGTTTATCGTTGAACCAAAAAACGGAAGGTGTAATGCGCTTCATATACCACCGTGTGTTCATCTTCTCACTGCGGTTTTTTTTGCGGGAGAAGTCTTCCCGCCGTCGTTGGCCTTGCTGCTGCAAAACGATTCCTGCAAACTTCAGCATTGTCGTTACGCATAAGTGTAAAGTGTTCCATTTAATTGTACACGTTCCTCTTCTTGAACGACAATGCGTTTTTTTGCGGGATTGCTCTTCCTGCAGAAAAACGCAAAGTGTAATGCCAGACTTAGTCATGCACACATAGCAATTGAAATTCTGATGCTAGGTCCAAATATACCAGCTCCCACTCCCTATTCAGTCTTAGACCCATCAGTGTACCACGTGATAAACCCAAAGTCTGGGCAGGGATTGCCATTTACTCATACGAGTACTGTGTGGTCTGGGATGAAGGCTAAGAATTTACAGCCGAAGCATAATTCCATGATCATATAATCTGATTTTAGGAAGATTAGCATTCTACGAATTAGTTACGGAGTGCTCATGTGACCGTTGTCACTAATACAGACTTCGGAAGATATTTCTAATCTCCCGAAGATAGTCAAAAATGGTGAAAAACTGAATTGATGACAGGGGTCCATTGCACTTTGCCACTTAACCGAGTAGTTAGCCCGGACCGTTTTTTTGCACTCCGTTTAAATTTCACCCGAATTAACCTCCACTGAAGTACAAAAGAACGCGCCTTATACGAGAACAGTCACTTCACAATCTTTGGTGTCAGCCCCTATGTCCGTCGAAAGAATGTTTTTTTTACAAGCCCACATTGTACGGTTGGCTCTATTGATTACATTAGGCGCGTTTTTCTGTCTATCTATTAAGTGTACAGGTAGGGCACGCATTTCACGAACAACGAGCGATTTGCTATTGGTGTAATACGTGTTTGTTACCCTAACCTAAACTCGCTAGCTACGCAAAAAAAAACGCGCCTATTGTCAATGTGACTCTTTCAATTAAGTCGCCAATCTACTGTGGTGCCGAGGCATTTACTACTGCCTTAACCCCTAGTGGGACATTGCGCGACAACCACTTCTGCGCTCCATCGTACTTTGTTCTGGGCAATGGAACCCAACTCCCCAAACAACTTACGCAGCGCCTTACACTCTTTTGCTATAGATCGATGTCATATAGCTTTAAGACCCCCTTTCGATCGGCCTTGATTGAAGTGGGGTTCTATTTCATGGCATGTAAAGCAATGAAGTCGTCATCCTTCTGCAATGTGTGACCTATCCACTGTCATTTTCGCCTGCGTATCAATTCGCCGATTGGTATCTGACCGGTACGCCGACTTAGCACATCATTTGATATTGTTTCGGGCCAGGATATTCCCAGAATTCGACAAGAAATGAGTTGAGGAAAACTTGCAGCTTTCTGGTAACTCTTACGGAAACTTTCCATGTACTGCTCCCATACAAAGGCACAGACAGTACCAAGGAGCGAAACAGACCCAGCTTGGTCTTGATGCTGAGATAACTGTTTTGCCTGATTTTGGACAGCATGCCGATGCATTTAACTCCCTTGTAATACTCTAAAACCGTCCTTCCTAGTGAAATCGACCTGGAAGTTAGGTTTCGTTTACGAGTAAAAGGCGCTATGACAGTTTTTTGTGGGTTTAAATTTAACCCCACTTCATAGCACCTGTACAAGATTATATCAAGAACTGGCCCCATCACTTCGGAGATGGTGGTTTCCAATTTGCCCTTGACAGCAATGGTTGTGGCATCGGCGTTTCCGATTGTATAATATCCAAGCAAATGTAGTCTAGACAGCAACTCGACTACCAGTGTCCACAATAGCGATAAGAGTACCCCTCCTTGAAGACAGGCTTTAATAGCTCTGACGCTTACTGTCGTGCGACCTAGCGTTGATTAGATTTCCTTACCACGTAGTATAGCATCTATCCATGTGATAGTAGCAGATGGTATACGCCTGTACTCTAGGGTTAGAGATATACAGTCACAGCCGATGTTATCAAAAGCACCTTCAATGTCAAGGAAGGCCATAATGTTTCCTGGATAGACCCTGTGAGATTGTGTAGGGCAGTCACCGTAGATTTTCCCTTTAAATAGGCGGACTGTGTTCGAAGCAGGGTAGTCGAACATTCCATGTCGTGCCGCATATGAACGTCGAACGGCCTCTCGATAATTTTAAGGAGGAAAGAAGTTCAGCTACTCGGTTTGTTGAACTTTGGTAGATCCTCTGGCTTGTTACTATGTTCGGGTAAAAAAGCGACGTTTATTTTGCTCCATAATCGTGTTATGTAGCCTAGTGTGTAACTTACCCTAAAAAGACAAATTAGCGGAGTAGCGATGGTGTCAAGACAATTCTGGCAATGAGCAGAAAAAATACCATCCGCTGCAGGAGGCTTTAATGGCTCAAAGGACTCCACTGTCCATTTAATTTTATTTTGGCGAAGATATCCCCTAATAGGCTTTATAGTCGATCATCCCAATCCCGCTGCATTTCAGGTGTGTGTGTCGGACTATATCCTGAAAGAACAGACCCTTTAAAATGAATACATGGTAGAAGCTCGAGAGTTTCATCAGGGACTTCAGTGCAAGATCTATCTGGTCTTTTTAGCAGGCCGACCGCATTTGCGGTGTCGTTGCAAAGAGCTTTGTCTTCATCAGACACGGGCCAGTTAAAAATGAGATCAAATTACTGCTAGCAAGGTTCATGTCAAGCACATGCTTCCTCGCAGCAGTGACGAAGGACATACATAAACTAGTCTAGAAGACGCTTACCTCTGTCACTGCTACAGCTCCACACAATGTGGTGGGCATTTGCATCGTTAGTTAGTTAGTTCGTCGACAAACGTCGATGAGCTGCTACACTTAGTTAGGTGGTATCATCTCGTTGTCAGACGGAAACTATGCAGATGCTATCACTAAATACTTACAGCCATTGAAAGTGGACACTTCCACTAATGCAGCAGCAAGGTCTCTGGAAATGAAATTGGTCATTGGTATGTGATTGACACAGTTGAAGCGCCACGTGTGGTGGCAGTAGTTACGACCACCTTTAAACTCCTTGATGACACCGTATACGGTGTTTAAGTTTTTGCTTCTTGCGGCTTCTTCTGCCGAGGCTAGCAGAGAGTTCGCATATTCTTTTTTATCGCGTCGTACACTACCCTGGATTTCTTGAGCTTTCTGACGGTAAATAATCTCGATGCTGCTTCGATTGTCGTCTGATGCTGGGCAGTGGCGTAGATGGCATTTAGCTAAGGGAGAGGAGAGGATATGACATCGACGCAACATTTTTTTAATAAGTGCTCGTTGAAAGATTCGGATCCCTCACGCCTTGAGTTTTTCATTTTGACTTGATAAAAAGACACTAACCCCACGTTGGGCGCGCCGCATACTTCCAAGCTTTTACGATTATTTTTCACCGTAAATTCTCACTGACATAGGATAAAAAGCCACGCGGTAACCTTAAGGTAGATTAAGGTAGCCTGGAGGTATGGTCCGAAAAGGTTGCGGTTTTCGTGTCTTGTCACTAGCTTCACCTAATCGCGTGCCTGTTTTCCACTGTATGTAGCTTATGGCAGTCTTAAGGTAGATTAGGATTGCCTGAAAGTATGGTCCAACACGTTTTCGGCTTTTGTGTCTTGTGTCGCACCCAATCAATTGCAGATTGAATTTTCATTGATTGGGTAAAAATAACACCGGCCACATATTGGGCGCCATTTGCAATGGATATCGAGCTAAAGTCAGGACGAAGGCTGAGGGTACAGTCGTTTCGACCGTGCCGATTGCACTGATAATAAATCACCCGCCAGTATTTGAAGCGTAATTGTAAGACAGTTTTAATACGTTTGCGGTCGAACTGCTCAATAAGCGATGTAATAACCACTTCATTATACCCTAGACTTATAATATAGGGTATATTGTTTTTGTCACGACGAAAATATGTAACACCTTAAAGGAGGCTCCGGAGGTATAGCAATGTATGTATATAAATGATCAGGGGCACCTCCTGATTCGATTTAGCCATGTCTGTCTGTCTGTCCGTCTGTCTGTCTGTCTGTCAGTCCGTTCGCACGATAACTTTCGATAGAATGAAGCTAGAGTCTTGAAATTTTGGTCAGGTGTTAAAAGTATGATCTAGTTGGTTGGTATTGAAAATGGGCATGACCAAGCCAAGAGAACGCCTACCTCGCCTACATATGTAAAATAATTAATAAATGTATCTATAACTCCCGACTAAACAAGCATGAAAAGCTCTAGCTTTGGCAGATTGCTCGTAAGGGTAATCTTATACTCTCCTTGAAAAATGAAATCGATCAATTGAAAACTAATGGTAATTTTCTAACAAGGAGCCCCGTACTACCCTACTTTTCAGGTTTTTTTTTCTATAACTCTTGAACCAATTGACGTAGACACCTGATTTTTAGCATGTGACCCTGAAGTGAGAAGCTGCTTGAGTTTTAGTAAGTTGGGCATAATCAAATCAAAGGAACGCCTACCTCCCCTACAAATTTCAAAAAATTAAATATCCCTTTAATTACGATAACTTTCGATAGATTGACACTAGCAAGTTAAAAATTAAGTAGAATGTTGCTAGTAAAATCTAGTCAGTTGGTATTGAAAATGGGTAAGATCTGACCGAAGGAACCCCTACCTCCCGTACAAATGAAACTTCAATAAGCGATAACTTTTGATAGAATGAAGCCAGCAACTTGAAATTTTGGTCAAATGTTTAAAGTACAGTAAGATTGAGTTAGTTGGTATTAAAGACAGGCCAGATCCAACTCAAGGAACCCCTACCTCCCCTACAAATGAAACTTAAAATCAGCGATAACTTACGATAAAATAAAGCTAGCGACTTGAAATTTTGGTTACATGTTTGAAGTAGGATTTAGCTGGCTGATATTGAGAATACGTAAAATCCGACCATCCAAACCAGTACTTCCCCTACAAATGAAACTTCAAATAACCGATAACTTCGATAGAATGAAGCAAGAGATTTGAAATTTTGCTTAAATATTCATAGCATGATCTAACTGGTTGGTGGCAATGATGGGCAAGATCTAACCCAAGGAACTCCTACCTCCTATACAAATGAAACTTCAACTAAGCAATAACTTTCAACAAAATGAAGCTTATGACTTAAAAAACTCGGCAAATATTTGTAGAATGGGTTAGTTAATTGATTTAAGAATGGCCACCATCCACCTGAATGGGTACCAACCTCCCCTATAAACTGGTCATATAGGAAACTCACTTTTAATGCAAATGGTCGTTGCCAATTGGTACTTTTGCCATCACCACTAGGTTTGTACAAGTCTAGGGTATATACACTTCGGACTCCGGTTTTGTTAGTGTGCTTGACAGATTGATCCTGCTAAATAAAGAGTTCCATGAAGGTTGCGCCACCAAAACCAGTTTTAGGTTATCTTACCCCATTTGCTGGTTGACCTACACACAATATTTTCAGTGCGTGGAACTTTGCAAGGCAATTTGACCTAGACCGAATCGCGAACCAACAATATGCTGCAAGGCTAAAGAAAATTGTCCATATGAAGAGTTGGCATTCACGCTGTAATATCATCCGCGAACGACACGACTGTCACCTGCAAAAGAGTCAGTAACTGTAACGGACGGTTTGGTGGGCATCCGAAGAAGCCCATGGGGACGGAGCCTAAGGATGCATGGTGACGGTGAAGGTCGGGCTGTGCCATCTGGCGAAGATAAAGGCTCCTCAACGAGCTGAGCGGCCTATGCTTGTTGTGGCTCAGTTCGGGAGATGTGGGCGGGGTTTTCGCCGCTCGTTGCCCCTGTCCTTTACGTATTAACAAAAATTCATAGGCCTGGGAAAGACAAAACAAACAGGGGAGTTAAAATTGGGGAATAAAAAAAATAGTCGATAAGGATGGAATGGTTGGCGGACGGATCAGACGCCCACGCGGTCGCACCTGGGTCCGGGTGTAATGAGACCCTCGTCCCCTGGTTTCATACCACCAACAGATCACTACTCATCAGGTGCTGCTTCGATTTGCTGGTGGGAGCAGCACTACCAGACCATAATATGGCTCATTACATAACCTTTAAGGCGGCGTGGAATTTCTACATATTCCACGCCGCCTTAGAGGTTAGGGTTTACCTATCATGAGATTTTAGACAACATGCCGTTGTTTACTTTTCACTCGAAGTAGGTGTCGCTGATAGCGGCGAGAAGATATGGTGTAACTGTGGTATCATTCATGGGAGCGGCGAAAAGATGAGGTGAAATTTTCTGCGGCTCAGTAGAAACCACTGGCCTTTGATACACTCCCTGCCTCTGCCATCACATCAGAGGTATCTTCGACTGCACTTGCAACTGAGTGAAACAATCGTCTGTATCCCCCTGTGTGTATGGGGCATGTATAAAAATGAGCCACAACCTTTCAGAACTTGTTACAGAGTGCGGCTAAATGGGAAGGAGGTGAATACTGGAAATATGCAAAGCAAATGCCAACTAAGCCTGTTAGTAGTAGTTGACGCGCTATGTGCCACGAAGAGCTACGGCAAATATGGTATACACATTGGGCGCCAGGTATTATCAGGCATCTTCTGTCGCGCTCGGTGGCCGTGGTCATTCGATGACCGCTCTACGATACTAATCTAAAGCTCGGAGTTCAAATATCGGCGCGATCAAAAACTGCCTGTGGTAATTAAAAGAACTCTTACAGTGCTCCGAGTCTGTCAGTATAAAGACGGCGCGGATAGGAGGTGCATGCTAGCAACTGCACTTCCGAAGACAAGATATGCTACTGAAACGTCAACAAAGCATAGAAATGTTAGAGATGTTGACGCGCCCATGCCCCAAGAGGAGTGAAGACAATTAACAAGTATTGTCAGACTTCTTAAACTATGGTGATCCCCATAATTTCCCCTTATCTACGCCACTGATCCTGGGGCTAAACGGGCCTTCAGCTCTTTTCTTTCAACAATCTGCTGCTATGAAGCGTCAGACATTCAAGGCCTATGCCGGCAATCCGGGTTTGTGGCAAGGATAGTATCTGTGCAGTTAACGTACGCACTTTTTATGGCATTCAGGTGTTTGTAAGGTCTTATTCGCAATTTCAGGTTGTTGACTCGTATCTCACCAACATGCACAGGAGAGGATTCCGGCCGATTCCAATGGAATTTGACTAAAGCGGCGAGTCGATTCAGCGAAGTCGAAGATGCTGACCAGCAAGAATTTCATTAATTTGGTTCCGAAAAATGTTGACCCCTAACCAAGTGCCGCCCTCTTAACTTAATGCCACCCCAACCTAGCTCACTGCCAAACCCATTTTCCTACTCGCTACCCCACGATGTTTAGCATCTGATTCTAACAAGCTGTCGCCACTCAGATTACTGACCATAAACATCGCACCTTTTATTTTCGGTCGCTTGTCGTCCACCACGTTTTCATCAAACATCTCCTCAAATCATCTCATCTTTGGACGTGACAACGAGAAACTGGCAACTTCTCTCGGCCGACCAATTAAAAGACTGAAAAAAGTTAATAAATGTAAGTGGGCTCGGCGATCCTTGAAGCCACATCACAAAAGATAACATCTCATTAAGTGCTATAATATTGTCTTATCGATTTTTCCCAGCCCGTGTCTGGACGGCCTATGTGCCATCCTCGATTGGATCCCGACCGTTGGCGACAGTTGGATGAATCAATGGCAAACAGGACGTCTCGCGCCGTCCGTCGTTGTTGTTCCGATTCCGACTGTACTCGTACAGAATAAATTTATATTATTCTATATCCGAGTGCCATGTCGTACTGCATGCCGCATTGTTTCTCGAGAGGACGCTGGGGTTTGATGCTATTCTATTCGTCCTTTCCGGGATGGAATAAAAACAAAAATATTTTGATGGTTTTGTTCACGAGAAAAAATGACTACATCTTGATAGAAAAAAAATGAAGATGAGAAATGCCTGCGGAAAATACGACTTTCTCGTGTGCCGTTGAAATTATGGTCATGCCAACAAACAATACACTTAAGATACACCGAAGATAAATGGACACTTGCTTATAGGATTCGTTTTATGGATTTTTTATCAGAATTTGTTTAAGGAATTCCGAGAAAGATTACCATTTAGGTGGTGAGAGAAGTCTGCGAGTTACAGATGGAATCAGAGTCAAGATTGATGTGTAGGTTTTGTTTGTGTATTTTTAGTAACGATATATTTTGGGTCGAATAAAGTAATTCCATTTGTATTCGTCTAATCTATTCCATAAAAGCTTCTCTATCAAAACTGTATCGGCTGTTATGAACTTGAACTTTTTAGGTTAGGTTAGATAATAGGCATAAGGCCTCCGATTTCTGCCCACTTGCTACCCTCCACTGGATTAATAGATCTGCCTAGTGACCACTCCGTAAAATTTAATCAGCTGATTCAACGAGACGGCACTTGCTGCCTCTGCTAGCTCGGAAAGCGGTTTCAATTTTGGGCTCGACACTCTCACAAGGTGTGTCCGATGGTGTCTTCTTCCATCTCACATCTTCTGCATAAGTTGCTGGAGGTCAATCCCAATCTAATCGTATGAGATGCGCTAAGGCAGTGTCTTGTGAGAAAACCTACCGTCGATCTCAGTCTCAGCCTATTTATTTTGAGTTTGAGCAATCTCCTGCTCTTGCTCAGATCGGTGATGACGATAAGGTTCTAGCTACCCTACAATGTGTTCAATTTGTCCAGTCGGATTGTACTTTAGTCCATATGGCCCCATCTATTTCGTTTGTGATGTCCGAAGGTGACCACGGCAAAGGTGCCGGTGGGCTGTTTTCGGCTCCCGAACCACTTGTTTCCCACAAGAGATGGGAACGACTGAAATACTCATGAATTCCTGTTGGTCATGTAAGAGCAGAAAATGTATCTTCTTTTTGTTGGTGCTTTTCAATGCAGTTTTTCAATATTCGGTGCTTAGCTCAGCGTTCACGTGTAAACGAAGCATAACAGGAATACGGTCGCGTGGTTTGGCTGTATATACCACTGTCTCAAGTCCAGAGCTTCCGAGTAGACACCTGAATCTACTGCAGTTTTCCTCTTTGAACCATCCGTATTGGTCGAACGCCATCGTTTTTGACGGCTTCTCTGCTCTCCCAGTCTCTCCTTGTAGGGAACTTCACTTCGAAGTTCCCTTCGGGGTCTGATCATATGATCCATACCATCAAGATCGAGCCCGTTCCGTATTGTCTCTGATATGTTGTGAGAATACAAGAGTGACCTTCATGATTTGAATTGTGCCGCATGCCTGAACCTTTAGCACATATTGCTGATAGCATCCGCTTCTACAGATTAGCCGGTCCAAGGGCATAAGCCCCAGGATAATTTCCCGCCCAGCCGGTAGGCTGATTTTCAGGACAACCGTGGTGCTTCTGGAGATCAATCTCTGCAATCTCGTTAGTTCCTTGACATTGGTTTTTTTCTTGGAGACTTTCCACCGTACACAAGTGTAAGTCTCACTACACATGTAAATATGTAATAGGCCGTCTGTGGTCTGAAACCACTTGAACTTGATCGACACGCAAAAATGGCTGCGCGGGCTTTAACAATTCTATGTTTCGCGTTAGCCCCGCTCCCTTCCCTCAGAGCCGTTTTCTGTCCAGAATTAAGCCCAAAAAATTAAAACTTTCAACGGGGTAGTATTATACCGTTCAGGACGGGTGTGGTTTTCCGGCACAGTATGTTTCCTTCCGTCCCGTTTTTGTCAGCTTTTCCTTAAGACCAGCTTCTCCGGCCTAGATTTGGATCTCATTCAGGTCCGATAGAATTTGAGGGAACTTACCACTCACAAGCACCACAATGTAATGGGCATATGCCACCACCTCAAAGCCGCTGGTTCTAAAAAAAATAATAAGTAACTGGCGCAACAGTCTAATCGTGACCATGGCCTCGAGATGAGTTAGCATCATCTCATTTTCTAGATTATGACGTGTAATGGACGGTCTGGTGGGCATCCGAAGATGCCCGTGGGGACGGAGCCTAAGGTGGCATGTTGACCGTGTAGGTCGGGCCTTGTCATTTAACGAAGAAATAGGCCCCTCAACGTGCTAAGCAGCGGCCTATGCTTGCTGTAGCTCAGTTCGGGAGACGTGGGCGGGGTTTTCGCCGCTCGTTGCCCCTGTCCTTACGTATTAATACAATTCATAGGCCTGGGGAAAACAACACAAACAAATGGGCAAACAAAATTGGACAGAGAAAAAAACAGGGCGATAAGGAAGGAATGGTTGTCGGATGGCTCAGGTGCTCTCTCGCACGCAACTGGGTCCGGGTCTTATTGGACCCTCGGCCTTCTTCACCCACCCTACCATGAGGTCCCATGGCCGACAAGGAAAACGTGTGGGGACCTCCCAAAACAAACACCTAAATTCCCTTAATAAGGAGCCACACAAGCTGGGCGTCAACTTAAAAATATTTGGCTCTATTGAAGCTGCATCTTTAAGATTAGTGCCACCAGGTTGTTACTATGACACGAGTATCTAAATGTTTTACTAACTCAGTACAAACTTACGAAGTATGCAGAAAGTCTCGACCATATGTGGAAAATCGAAGTTTGTAACTATACTCACAGTTTGTACATTAATATTACGTTTAAACAGATCCGAACAACCTAAATTTTCGCAAAGACTGTATCTGAATTCATAAAAACGCGATTTCTATGCACTTCTGCCATTTTGGCTTGAGTGTAATAGCAACAGTAGGCACGTTTCTTCATCTTCTTTGCTAAGAGGCTAATATTAAGAACCCAAAATTTTAATAACTAGATAAACACAAACATACGATTATATAAACAAATATATAAATGAACTAATTAATCACACAATAAATACCTATATCATTCAAAAATACATTCATACCACATTCAATCGTTCACAATACTTTCACACATACACGATCAGGCATCGATACATTCACGCCAATTCACACTAAAACAGGCAGTCCTCACACATTCTACCATTCTCACCACATTTAAAATATTCATAACAAATATCTAAACAACTGCAAAAATAAACACCTATGGACATAAATAAATAACACAGCAGATGTTATTATAAATAATTCACAACACAATCACACGGCACTTATCTTATCCCGTTCCAGGGAAACTTCTCCTTGGCGGTCTTAAAACATTGATCGCCTAATGCGCAATTACACGCTATCTTCAATTTTGTATCCGTCCGTATTGTTTTCGGACCGATGCAATACTTGGGCAGATGCATTCGCATCTTTTCTCTTTAGTTGACCCGGTTTGGGCACATGCAACACTTATTATCTAAACACAAAAAAAAACAGCGAAACGGCTGCGCCACTTAATTTTGCCTATTCGGCCGCTGCACAAAACTTCCTTTCTCGCTGCCGTGTGAAAATCAACTCCCCTATCGCCAGTCAAAATTCTCCTCTCGAGTCACAATTCCCGTTATTTTTTTTTTCTGTCAACACAGTTCGCCATCCACAATTAACCTATGTCTGTGTGACAGATTGTCGGGCCCGCAACTTAAGGTGTGCGCGACCGCTAAATTTAAAATTTGAAACAATTTTTCACAAATATATTTATTTTGGAAAAACCAAAAATAAATATTTTTGCGAAAAATACTTCGAATCAAATGTACCGGTCACGCCACAAAATTTGATTCATTACAGGGCAGCTTCTTCTTCGCGGCCTGCCAAGAAGAAGATGCTGAAGACATCGTGAGCTAAACTGGCGAAAGAGAAACTAACTATATACCGGACACCAACAAAAATAGTCCAACAAAAAAAAGGAACAATAAACAGCTGCAAAAAAAAATATTGCACTAAATTAAACTAATTAAACAACAAAATATAGTACGAATAAATAAATAGATAACCTACGAACTACTCAACATATTGACTAAATAACCTAATTAATTTCTAAACATCAACTATCTAAACTATAATACAATTAATTCACCTAAACATAATAAATCCAACCTAGGCCTAATCATAAATAAATAAATAATGAATTCAACAATTAACTAAACTATAATGCTAATAAATAAATTATCTACCTAACCTAAAGACTATCATCGTACCGAAAAAAATGCATCTAACGATTTTGCAAAAAAAAATCGAATGATTTCTAACGGAACGACTTCGCCAATTAAATAGAAGAATAAACATTTCCTTTTTTTGTTTTTATAATTCACGTACGGTTAAGTACGGAATATAAAAATAAAGATATTTAACTAACTATACTAAAAAAAAGGCAAAACAATACGACAAAAAGATAAATGTGAACTGTACGATAACTATAAGCGACAAAAGATATAACTAAAGGATAATTTTAATAAATATATATAAATACAAAACCTAAACAATAAAAATATAAATAAATAACATTGGCGACTAGGAGCCATCGACTCAGTCGCAAAGACAAGACATCAAATGCGAGAAAAAAAATGAATTTTAAAAAAAATTGTGCGTGCTTTACAAAAATTACAAACAGGAAAAAAAACGAACTGTGCACCTGAGCTAGCCGGCAATCATTGTAAAGGAGAAAAATGGCAAAGAGAAAAGAAAAAAGTACTACATCTTCCCATTATTCAGATGATCAACAGAGTTCAGAGACTCACGAGGATAGCATAGGCGCAACACTGCAGTCCTTGCTATAATTCGCTCATGCTCTCTGAAAACTGTTGAGCATCTCAACAATAGAAAAAAAAAATGTAATAAAGAAGCAAAAGATTTAAATGACGTAGAAGGACAATCCTGGCAACAGAAAGGTACCCAGGGCTCCTCCGCGCTCTGACCGGTCACCGAAGAAGCTCCAAATGCCGGTAGTTCAAGAGCATTTATGGAGGCCTTAGATACGTGGCTAAACCACAAATAACAAACACAACACCAGGATTGCCTTGTTTAACAGAATCTAAAAGGAGAAACTACTCTATAGGAAGGATGGGGGTGCTACAGAGGAAAGCACAGCTACTTGGAGGGAAAATACGTTAAGTAAAAAAGCTAAGTCCTAAGACTTAGAACAAGTAGCCTTAATGTGCTTGTGGGGACACCAATTGGTGGAAGGACCAAAAAGGAACCCGAGGAGGTCCTTTTTAGTCCTGTTCTTTACCAGAAATGGGCCCCACGTTGGGCGCCAAATATTTAATGGACGGTCTGGTGGGCATCCGAAGATGCCCGTGGGGACGGAGCCTAAGGTGGCATGTTGACCGTGTAGGTCGGGCCTTGTCATTTAACGAAGAAATAGGCCCCTCAACGTGCTAAGCAGCGGCCTATGCTTGCTGTAGCTCAGTTCGGGAGACGTGGGCGGGGTTTTCGCCGCTCGTTGCCCCTGTCCTTACGTATTAATACAATTCATAGGCCTGGGGAAAACAACACAAACAAATGGGCAAACAAAATTGGACAGAGAAAAAAACAGGGCGATAAGGAAGGAATGGTTGTCGGATGGCTCAGGTGCTCTCTCGCACGCAACTGGGTCCGGGTCTTATTGGACCCTCGGCCTTCTTCACCCACCCTACCATGAGGTCCCATGGCCGACAAGGAAAACGTGTGGGGACCTCCCAAAACAAACACCTAAATTCCCTTAATAAGGAGCCACACAAGCTGGGCGTCAACTTAAAAATATTTGGCTCTATTGAAGCTGCATCTTTAAGATTAGTGCCACCAGGTTGTTACTATGACACGAGTATCTAAATGTTTTACTAACTCAGTACAAACTTACGAAGTATGCAGAAAGTCTCGACCATATGTGGAAAATCGAAGTTTGTAACTATACTCACAGTTTGTACATTAATATTACGTTTAAACAGATCCGAACAACCTAAATTTTCGCAAAGACTGTATCTGAATTCATAAAAACGCGATTTCTATGCACTTCTGCCATTTTGGCTTGAGTGTAATAGCAACAGTAGGCACGTTTCTTCATCTTCTTTGCTAAGAGGCTAATATTAAGAACCCAAAATTTTAATAACTAGATAAACACAAACATACGATTATATAAACAAATATATAAATGAACTAATTAATCACACAATAAATACCTATATCATTCAAAAATACATTCATACCACATTCAATCGTTCACAATACTTTCACACATACACGATCAGGCATCGATACATTCACGCCAATTCACACTAAAACAGGCAGTCCTCACACATTCTACCATTCTCACCACATTTAAAATATTCATAACAAATATCTAAACAACTGCAAAAATAAACACCTATGGACATAAATAAATAACACAGCAGATGTTATTATAAATAATTCACAACACAATCACACGGCACTTATCTTATCCCGTTCCAGGGAAACTTCTCCTTGGCGGTCTTAAAACATTGATCGCCTAATGCGCAATTACACGCTATCTTCAATTTTGTATCCGTCCGTATTGTTTTCGGACCGATGCAATACTTGGGCAGATGCATTCGCATCTTTTCTCTTTAGTTGACCCGGTTTGGGCACATGCAACACTTATTATCTAAACACAAAAAAAAACAGCGAAACGGCTGCGCCACTTAATTTTGCCTATTCGGCCGCTGCACAAAACTTCCTTTCTCGCTGCCGTGTGAAAATCAACTCCCCTATCGCCAGTCAAAATTCTCCTCTCGAGTCACAATTCCCGTTATTTTTTTTTTCTGTCAACACAGTTCGCCATCCACAATTAACCTATGTCTGTGTGACAGATTGTCGGGCCCGCAACTTAAGGTGTGCGCGACCGCTAAATTTAAAATTTGAAACAATTTTTCACAAATATATTTATTTTGGAAAAACCAAAAATAAATATTTTTGCGAAAAATACTTCGAATCAAATGTACCGGTCACGCCACAAAATTTGATTCATTACAGACGGTGTGTTTCGTGCAGAAGTATGTGATCTCAACACGCTCAACCGAGTTATTTAGCCATAAATGGGTTCTCATGCAAATCTCCTTTTTCGACGAAAACAGCTGCATTCGTAGGAATCGAACCGGGGCCCAGTGCATTAAAGGTGCGGTAGTTACACGTTGGGCCATCCGGACTACTACACTGGCTTTTAACCACTCTAAAATTTCGTATAAACGTAATACCCCGTGAAGCGAGCAACGCTCTGATAGTGGCGGTAAATTCGACGGGAGCGGCATGTCTCGACATGGAACGGCTGGGAGCCATGTGGCTGCTGCAAGCTAGCCTGAACCATTCAAAAGCAGCATTGGTCACAATATGAAGGCTATGCGAAGAGAAGAAGACCACTCTTGCGCTCGTTCAGGAGCCCTGGGTGATAAGCTGGTGGTAAGTTGGAATTAGTTGCGGAACAGCTAAATGATGTATTGCTAACCTTCTACCAAGTGTGCAAGGTGCAGAGGACTGAATCCAACGGAGTCACGGGAGCTCTAAGGTCTTACCTAGATGATGCACTTAATGTTACTCTACACCTACTCCCCCTCAACTTAAAACTAAAGTTCTACGCCGCGTGTAGTGCAGTCAGACTTAAGGAATCTGGGTATTGGACAGCGAAACCGTATGGGCATCTCAACATTCTGTCCTCCCTGGAGGGTGCGGTGCACAATATGCTACCAACGGACTACATCGTACCCGAAACAGACTTCGAGAAATACTTCGCTACTGGATAACGAACTAGAGCGGAATGGTGTGACGAAGATGCGATGATGTGATATGACCTGAGGACTTTTACCGATGGCTCGAAAATATCTTGTGAAGTCGGTGCAGGGTTCTTCGCTGTAGACCTCGCAGTCTCTAAGTCGTTCCGCCTCCCTGATTTTGCTAGCGTATTTCAGACGGAAGTGCTAGCAATTAGGGAGGCCTTCCGGATATTGAAGCGCATCACGTTTACCACAAAGGTATCGCAATTTTCACGGATAGCTAGGCTGCCATTTTGGCCCTCGAGGCGGCGACAGTATCATCAAAAGGTGTAAAACAATGCCGTCAAGAGCTAAACTCTCTGGCCACCCTTAACACAGTCACCCTTCTCTGGGTTCCGGGTCACAGAAGTATAGCGGGGAATGAGCAGTCCAATCACCTGGCGCGGCTGGGTTTCGCCCTTGACTGATCATATGCAGTGGCTGTCTGTGCGCCACTTAATGCCACTAAGAGGGAAGTACATAGATCCTACACTAACTTAGCAAACAATAGATGGGGCGCATTAAGGACGAGCATCACCTCTAGGAAAATATGGCCATCCTATAATACACAAAGAACAAATGGCCTTCTGATAAGGACCCGTCCAGAGGTGGCCAGGATTGTCGCCGTTACAACGGGTCACTGGCCTGTGGGAGAGCACGCAACCAGACTTGGTATTCCCTAGAACGAGTCCTGTCGTTGTCGCAAGGACAGTGGGGAGAAGGAGACTCTTTTACACTTTCTTTGTAGATGTCCGGCACTGGCTATTGCGCAGCATTGTTCTTTGGGCAGTGCCTTTTTTACAGACATAACTGAGATCGCCTCTTTGGGAACTGGCAAGATACTTCATTTCATAAATTCCACAGGGTGGATTCAAGGAAATACCCCGCCCGACCCCTCTGATAGACTTAATAGCATCAGTTTTCCTCTTACGAGGTTTGTGGCATCAAAACGGTGCGCACTAGTACTAATTGGGTATTTTATTTTAGGGGGCTCTACCGCCACCTAAACCAACCAACCAAACTTCTACCAACATACTACTGCACGTGGTTTTAGTACTGCACGTCACGTAGGGTTCCGTGATGCAATGAGAAACTGGCCCGCAAGAAGGCCCAGGTTAAGAAGAAGTTCAACAGGGCCAGGAGTAATAATGAAAGGGGCGATAATATAAATTTACTTACTGAATATACCAACCTTATCAGACGCTTCAAACGGGAGAGTACGAGGTAACACTCTGAGTGCTCCCAATTGCTACCTGAAACAGCTCGCTTCCACAAGGGGTCCAGAGGAAACTGGGGATTATATTATACACACACTTTCCGACCGTCGGGGATGAAGACCGGGGAGCTGTTATACTTCCTGAACTGCTTCCCCGTCACTCATTATGGACGTTTGCGTCGCAGCCGACGATAACTTGGGCTTTCGCCGCTGCATTCGCTTTACTCCTTCGAATGAAAATCGTGATTCCAGCCAAAATCCTAGTGTCAATATCTTGTTTTCAATAAGTTCCATTCGATGGGCCAGTACGAAGCGCAACTGAACTAGACAGGGAGTCTATTCGTCTCATGTTCCAGAGATCATTAAAACCTAGACATTGCTCTCAAACTTATCTCACCTTCGAGAGATAAGATTTTCACTTACGATGTTCCGCTGAGAATACAAAATTACATTCTGACTGACTTCGATTTCATTTCCGCTTTGCCATTCCATTCCATTTCCAAGCCGACTCAATCCAATGAAAAATCACATTTTCATTCTGCTTTTCCTACGTGCTCCTGGCAATAGGATACGATATCCATTTCAAATCAATTTCACATATGCAAAAACGACTTTTCTACGGTAATGTTCACTGTAAAAGGATTTGATTTTTGCCCTCATACAGGTATTCTTATTCCACAATATTCTATTTACGCTCAACGTTGTCTGTAACTATCAAAAACTAAAACAAAAAAAAACTGAAAATATCTCTATAAACTTTAAACTTCGCATTGAGCCATGGGCTTGCAGGGGGGGGGCGTACTTACAGCCAGGGCGCTGGTGGGAGTGGGCTATTGACGGGAGGCTGCGGTATTGGAATAATATTCAACGGCTATAACAAGCAAAGGATCGCGGGGGCCACCGGTAGCGCAGTGTGTTGAGGCATCAGTCTCATGTTTGACTACCGGCGTTTCGGGTTCGAATCCCGTCCACGGCTACGTTCGTGGCCATGGATGTGCAGGAGCTGCATGCTGACAACTGTATTCTCCCAAACCAGATTATGCCAACGAAACGTCAACTGGGCCACATGGAACAGTTGACGCGCTATGCCCCTCAAGGGGTTGGGGCAATTGAGTACCACAGAGAGAGATATCACCTCAACAAAATAGATCTACTTCCGTCTACTGAGACGGAATGACGGCTCTGCCTAGAGGGCGTTGAGTCCATCTTTTTCTGCGAATGCTAACCTGTCTCTTGTTCCAAGGTTACCTTTCGTGGAGATTCCATTGTGAGCTCTGCTGTCATTAGCAGTACTCCCACAAAGAACCTACTAGCTTTCATCAGACTGGTTGAACAAACAAAATGTTATTCCGCAATATATCGCACGGTCGCTGTGCCTACCACGTGGATTATCCTAGCCTGTCTAATCTAAAAATTATTTCTAAACACCAAATGTTTCGACTGCCACGCAAATGAATGGCTTTCATCCAAGCATTCCCCTGCGTTGAACATTCTTCATGCAGAGTCTTGACAGTCTTTCATACTATTGTATATTGCATTAAAATTGGGGCATAACGCGTCAACAACTCCTGCGCGCCATCGTACTCTGTTCTGGACATTGGGCGCAACTCCTCTAACGACTTACCTAGCGGCTTACACTCTTTTGCCAAATAGCGACGCCATGTGATTTTAGGACCATCTCTATGTCGGTCTTGGTTAGAAATGGGGTTGCATTCCATGGCATTTAAAGCAATGCAGTTATCATTCTTCCGTAAGGTGTGACCTATCCACTGCCATTTTCGTCGACCCCGTACACCAACTTAGCACTTCATTTAATATTGTCTCGGGCCAGAAAATTCTTAGAATTCGACGAAGATATGAGTTGGAGAAAACTTGTGGGTTTCTGTTGACTCTTACGGAAATTTTCCATGTACTGCTCTCATACAAAAGCACAGAGAATACCAGGGATCAAAACAGGCCCAACATGGTTTTGATGCTGAAACAACTGCTTTTCCAGATTTTGAGCAGCATATCGTATGCCCATTTAGCCTGGTTGATATGACAAGCGATGTCCTGCTCCGAACCACCATATTCGGTAACAATGCTACCCAGATAGACGAAGTTGTCCACCTTCTCCACAGTCTACTTTTCGACATGGCGGCTTAAGAACCTTGGCCTTGTTGGTATTAATCTTTAGGCAAACTTACTTGGCTCCCTCTCGATATCTAACATCATTGTCGACTGATCCATGATTTTGTGGGAGAGTAGGCATATGTCGTCAGCGTAGTAAAGATATTTTATGATATATTTGATGTCAAAGTCCGTTGAATTCCTCTGTCTAACCCGGATAGGGCTACATGCAACACATCGTCGATCACTATGAGGAATAGTTATGATCGGTGAGAGAATGTACCCCTGCGGAACTTCACTGCGAATCTTAAAGTCCCCCGATACATTACCATTATGCAGAACGCGGCATTTGGCGCCGCCATAGGTCGTCTTAATAATAGCCACTAGATCCTCAGGGATGCCTATTCTGCACAAGGCCGCCCATATAGAATCCCAATTCTCACACGAAAGTCTTTTTGTTATCAATGGAAACAAGTGAAGCAGAGAAACCCAGCGCATTGCCCGATGATGATTCGCAAAGTGTTAATGTGGTCCACACAGGAGAATCCGGATCAAAAGCCTGATCTCCGTCACTTGCGATTTCTAAGTGGGCCTTTAGTCTATACAGGATGATTTTAGGTAATAGCTTGGTAACGGCAGGAAGCACATAAATGCCTCTCCAATGATTACAGTCTGTAAGGCTACCACTCTTCGGAAGTTTGATGACCAATCTTTCCTTCCACTCAAGTCTCTGATTGACAAAGTTCGGCAGGGATACCGTCGAGCCCCGCGGTCTTTTCTCGATTAAGTGACATATTTGCAGCGACTAATTCTTCTTTAGTCGGAGCAGTTGACCGTATACGAACATTTTGAGGGTTTGCTAAATTATATATCTAAGGGGAAACAAAAGTTACACGGCTTAAGACCACGGCGAAGTTTTTTATTACCGCTTCATTTGATCTTGCGCCATCACCGCATGTTGGCAGGAGTTACAACCACCTGTAAACTCCTTGATAACACCGTATACGGCGTTGTTCCTTTGTAATGAACCATATTCTGGTCTGGTAGGTGCTGCTTCCACCAGCAGATCGAAGCCAACACCTGATGAGTAATGATCTGTCGGTGGTAGGAAACTAGTGGCCAAGGGTCCTATTACACCCGGACCCCGATGCGAGCGCGAAAGCATCCCCATTTTTTTTATTATTTCCCATTTTTACCTGCAATGTTTGTATTGTCTTCCCCAGGCCTATGAATTTTTATTAATACATAAAGGACAGGGCAACTAGCGGCGAAAACCCCGCCCACTTCCCCCGAACTGGGCTACAGTAAGCATAGGACGCTGCTTAGCTCGCTCAAGGGCCTTTATTTTCGCCAGATGGCACTGCCCGACCTTCATGGTCATTATGTCCACCTTAGGTTCCGTCCCCGCGGACATCTTCTGATGATCACTAAACCGTCCATTACATCTTCTTGTGGCTTCTTCTGCTTAGACTAGAAGAGAATTCGCATAATTTCTTTTATCCCGTCGCACAGTGTGCTGAACTCCTCGAGTTTTCTCACGGTAAAGAAGTTCGATGCTGCTTCGATTTTCGTCAAACGCTGCAGCCAAACGAACCCTCAGCTCACTCTTTTCTTTTAACAATCCGCTGTCATGAAGCGTCGGACATCCAAGGTTTATTCCGTCAATCCGTGTTTGTGCCATCAATGTACGCATTTTTTATGGCATCCCAGTTTCCATTTATGTCACAAACCGGGTGACTAGCTATCTCAGCTGCTCTTGCGCAGGATGATATTAGATATTTCGTCAGTAGGACGACGCACGACTGCAATACGAAATCGAACATTAGATAATAGTCTCTTCCCATCCCAATATCGGCGCTCTTTTTATATCGCGCGTCGAGGAGGTTACTCTTGAATCTTTTATTAATGGGAAAGTGGTCGATCTGAGTTTGTATACTGCGCCGATCAATAGAGGACCAACTGATTTTGTTGTGGTCCTTATGCTCAAACATAGTACCACCGATGAAGAGACTGTGAAAGTTGCAGAACTCTACAAATCTTTTATCGTTGTCGTTGCGGTCCCCAAGACCTTTTCTCCCCATCACATGTGTGAACCCATAGTTATCAGCGCCAACTTTTTCACTCAAATCCCCCATAGCCATTATAATGACACCTTTAGGTGTTCTGCTCTGTGCGGCGTTTAGTTGTTCACAGAAGAAGACTTTCGCCAAGATATTGTCGGGTTCAGTTGGAGCATAAGATTGTATTATTGAGATATTTTGGTCCAGAGCCTGGCGGTCATGATTCTGTCGGAAACCGGATTCCCAGGATAAGAGACAGTTTCGTTCGGCTACGGTTAAGGGACGCCCCACACCTGACTCAAGACCACTACCGGTAGATCTATCGAAATACAACCTAACAGTGCTACCCGTTGGAAATGTCAATTGTCAGCTGTTCCATCATCTTATCTCACAACTCCTAAGATGTTTAATTTATACCGCTGAAATTCACTCCCTAATTTAAGAAAGCGTGCGTTCTGGGGACGTTCTGATCCATTGTCCAGGAGAGTACGCATATTCTGAAATCAATCTTTGTCATTCTACGATAGCTAAAGTTCGTGACCGTTAAGTCAGTTTTTACACGTGACCTAACCTAGCATATAGAGAATTTCCAATAGTGGAAGTTGCTGGCATACATATTTTTTGCATGATGACTTTAATAATTTTCAAATGAGTGTCCCCTCTTAGAAAAAATTCTGGCAGCGCCCTTGTTAGATCTGCTCTCGTTTGGATAAATGTTAATCCTTTATTCCATTCATGCTGGTTTGTTAGATCCTGAATTGGATTTATGACTTCCAATTTATAACTGGCTGGATGCTGCACACTGGTGATAATTAATCGGAGAAGTTTAAAGCTCCGATCCCCTGTATATGTCGCCTTGTTGGAGACTAATCCGTTCTCGGTATAAAATAGTCGTTGTCTACGCTCACTTATAGGATTTTTATTTCTTTTGTAATTTCATGTCGTGCTAATCCTTTCGTCTGACAAATTCACAAGGGTTCTTTGTTCTGGACCGTTTGCAATTAGACTTTAATTAGTTGATTGACTTGCTAAATAGTATACTCGTGACTTTTTCCTGGAAATCTTTTGTATGTGCTTAATGTAATTTTATAACGTATTCGATTTTCCTGTTTCTACTGGTACTGGTTTTTAGCGTTGAATACAAATATTCTCAGCTGAGTTAAACTCTTGGCATTGCTGTCCATGGACTATGAATGCTTGTGGTAAAATATTTCGTCACACTTCACGAAAATAGTAAAGCCGCTTTTAATCCACTTAAACAACTAATGTCCTTTCGTATCATGAATTTCAGGTCACAGAATTATGAAGGTACTAATCCTTTTTAAATTTAATCCGTTTTAACTTGATAAACGCTTTGCTAACCCATTTTAGGGATTTTGGAATATTTCGAAGTAACTAATTTTCTAATCTTTTCTCTACATACACTTTAGCCAAACTCCGACGTAATGCATTAACAACATTTTGATATACCTCTTTTTAGGGTTTTGTAGTAAAAACAAAACCCTTATGAAATCGGTCAAATGTCTGTCTGTCCGTCTGTCCGTCTGTCCATGGAATATCTCACGAACGGCTGAAGCTACATACACGAAATTTTGTAGGAATATGTAGAATTACTATAATTCACCGGAGAAAGCAAATCGTCGTAATAGGTCAACTTTAAGAACTTTAAGGGGAGGTCCCCATAGAGGGGAAATGAAGGTCAAAATTTTTTTTTCGTTTGGTACAAGCAAGTGGGGTATCATAAGAAAGGTATCGTTGAGTACATTCCATTTCTGGAATTTTTTTTCAAATTTGAAGAAACGGAATTTTTTTTCAAATTTGAAGAAACGGGGAAAGAGGGAGAGGGGAAAATATGTCATCCGAGTTTGTCCCCCCCCTTGCATTTCGAGACCGTTAAACTTAGAAATATTAAAATTGACAGAAAGGCGCCATTTTGCTAGCGTAGAAAACCTAGATTCATAGAATTTTGAAATTTCATCAGAAAAGGTTAATAATAGTACATTTCTATAGTTGCAGTTAGCACACCTCTGCACCCCTTAAGCGCACCCGAGGACAAAAAGTTTGATGGCGAATGATAAACAACATCATAGCAATAATACCTCTAAGTTTCATTACAATCACATAATATTTAATAATAGTACATTCATTTAAATTTTGAAATTTTGATACCATCCATACAAAAAATGCATATAACCGGCTACATACTCGTACTGCATACTTGAATATTGTTTATTGTTTTTCGTAAAGTGAATTGGAGTTAACCATTTCTGAAAGGGTGGAGATTGGTGGCATAGGAGTGGTAGGGGAGAGAAGTTTAAGGGGGGAGGTAGGTGGGTTGCTGCTTTAAGGGGGGAAGGGGAGGGGAAATTAAGGTCAACATTTTTTTTTCATCTGATATGGGCGAGTGGGGTATCATGAGAAAGGTACTACCGAGTACATTCCATTTTTGGCATCTTCATCAAATTTGAAGAAAGCGGAAAAGAGGTAGAGGGGAAAATATAAGATCATAATTTGTCCCACCCCCCTTACCATTTCGAGACCGTTACACTTAGAAATATGAAAACATACAGGAAGATGGCTTTCAACTAGCACAGAAAACAAAAAAAATATGGAATTTTGATATCTTCTCAAAATAGGTTAATAATAGTATATTTCTATGGTTACAGTTAGCACACCCCTGAATTTCTCAAACTCATCCGAGGTCGAAAATATTGATGGCCGACGATAACCAACACCATGTGCAATAATATCTCGAAATTGCGTAATAATCACGTAATATTTAATAGTAGTACATTCATTTAGATTTGGTCATTTTGATATCATCCATACAAAAAATGCACATAACAGGTCTCTTGTACTACATACTAGTACTACGAGTACAACATACTTACATACGGAGGTGAAGGTAGCCAACCTCCTATGTCAAAAATGGAATTTTTGGAGTCAGTTTACAATAAGGGGTTGTAGAAGCTATAAAACACAACATTGACATTAAGGGTTTGGATGTTGCTGCTTCTAACGGTTTTCACTGAAAATAACCATATAGGCGGTTGAGCAATTGATCCATAAATACTTCAAAAACACGTTAGAAAAATAGAAAAAAATTTGTTTAAAAATTGACATAGGAGGTTGGGAATCTTCACCAGCGATATTGTTTTCCGTAGAGCGAATTGGAGTTAACCATTTTCAAAAGGGTAATGATTAGTAGGAGAGGAGGGAGGAGGAGAGGGGGGGGGGGAGAGGGGAGGTTTGCTGGTCGCTGACTCTACTTTCTATAATTATTCAAACAATTTATTTTCAATATTTTTTATGCAAACTTGCAATTTGCAATACCGTCTTAACATGAATGGTTATGCATCTCCAAGAGAGGGACAGTTCATCTCCTATTGGCATGGGACACTACAAAACCCTCGGATTGCGGGCGTAGCCCTCTATTTTCCGGTTTCATTTTATGTTAGAGCAGGTGGGGAATCTTGCATTAGAACCACATTATGGTATTACTTCACAGGGCTGGGGTTGGCTAATCAGCCGTCATTTTGACGTGCTGACTTTCGCCCCCCTTCCTTTTTTCATAATTTCTTTAGAATACTGTAATGAACTATATTCTGGTGTGGTTGTGCTGATTCCACCTGCAGGTCGAAGGCAGCACCTGCTGAGTAGTGATCTGTCGGTGGTACGAAACCAGAGGCCGAGAGTCCCATCACACCCGGACCCCGATGCGACCGTGAGGGCATCCGCGCAGTCCACCAACCATTCCATCCCTATCGATAATTTTTTTTACTATTCCCCATATTTGTGCTGTCATCCCCAGCTTTATGAATTTCTATTATTACGTAGAAGACAGGGGCAACGAGCGGCGAAAACCCCACCCACGTCTCCCGAGCTGAGCTACAGCAAGCATAGCCCGCTGCTTAGCTCGTTAAGGGGCCTTTTTCTTCGCCTGATGACACAACAACAATGGTCATGGTGCTCTCTTAGGTTCCATCCCCACGGGCATCTTCGGGTGTCCACCAAACCATCCATTATATATTTGGCGCCCAACAAGGGGCCCATTTCTGGTCAAGAGTAGGCCTAAAAAGAACCTCATTGGGTTCCTTTTTAGTCCTTCTATTGCCATGTATCCCCAAAAGCATATTAAGGCTACTTGCTCTAAGTCTTAAGACTTAGCCGGTTTTACTTATCCTTCTTATCGAGTAGTTTGTCCTTTTAGTTTCAGTTCAACAAGGCATTCCTGTTTTGTGGTTCAGCCACGTACCTAAGGCCTCGATAAATGCTTCGAATTGCTGGGACTTGGAATATTTTCGGTATCCATACAAAGCGCGTAGGAGCCCTGGGTACTTATTTGTTGCCAGGATTGTCGTTTCACTTCCATTAATATTTTTGTGAACATTATTGCATTTGTTTCTATTATTGAGATGCTCAACAGTTTTCAGAGGTCATGAGTGAATTTCTGCATGGAATGCAGTGTTGCGCCTCTGCTATCCTCGTGATACTCTGAGCTCTGTTGTTTATCTGAATAATGTGGAAATGTACTAATTTGTTCTTCATTTCTCTTAGCTATTTGCTCAGTCCAGTTTGTTTTTTGTTTCCGTTTTGCAGCTCACTTTGTCCTCAGCTTCAACTTCTTTGCAAGCCTAAAAGTAGAAGCTGTCGTGTAATGAACCATATTCTGATTTGGTTGTGCTGCTTCCATCGGCAGGTCGAAAGCATCACCTGATGAGTAGTCATTTGTCGGTGGTACGAAACCAGAGGCCGAGGGTCCCATTAGAACCGGACGTGGGCATCTGATCCCTTCGCCAAACATTCCATCTTATTTTTTTATATTCCCCACTTTTCGTATGCCTTGTTTGTGTTGTTTTTCCCAGGCCAATACATTTTTATCAATACGTAAGGGGCAGGGGCAACGAGCGGCGAAAGCCCCGCCCACGTCTTCCGAACTAAACTACAGCAAGCATAGGCCGCTGCTTAGCTGGTTGAGGGACTTTTTCTTGGACAGATGGCACGGCCCAACCTTCGCGGTCATTATGCTACCTAAGGCTCCGTCCCCACGGACATCTCCGGGTGCCCACCAAACCGTCCATTACAATATCGCAAATAGTGCGACTCACTGCATCCCAGTAACTTACTCTGATTTCATCATGTGCTCCACCAAGATGCCTGGGTTAATAACTCCGCCCAGTTGCCCCTCTAGCTCATCACTGTGTTCGACAAACTGTGAACATTGAAACAGCACAAGTTTCCAATCTTCTACGACTCCCTTGGATCTCGGGCATTCTAACGAGTCATCCAGATTGAACCTATGTAGGTACTCCCTGTATCCACCATGGCCCATAAGGAACTGAGTTAAGTAGTGGTTTAACTCACCGTGCTTACGGTTTGCATACTCGCTAATCCACGGGATGACAGTTTAAGTCCAACGACCTGTAGATACCTGATCCCAGACGACAATCGAAGCAGCATCGAACTCCTTTACCGTCAGAATGCTCGAGAAGTTCAGCGTAGTATCCGACGCGACAAAAGAGTTTATGCGAAGTTTCTTTTTGCATCAGCAGAAGAAGCCGAAAGAAGTAACAACTTTAACGCTGTATACATTGTCATCAAGGAGATAACAGGTGGTCGTAACTCCTGCCAACATCCGGTGAAGGAAAGTGATTTAAAGCTACTTATCTTGAAAGAAGATCTAATGAGGCTGTGGAAGAAAGATTTCACAGTAGTCGTGAACCGAGTAACCTCTGATGAAGTTCACCCTCATATAGATAATTTAGCTTACCATCAAAATGTGCGTATACGGTCCACTGCCCCGACTAAAGAGGAAATATTCGCTGCAATTATTGCACTAAAACGAGGAAATGTTGCGGACACAACGGTATCCCCGCCGAACTTTATCAAGCTGCCGATTTTCTGCACCCACTTGGTGTTAAGCCTGGAGTACAGAGACCTTTGTCACTGCGTGGAAAGAAGGTTTGATCATTAAACTTCCGAAGAAGGGTAGCCTTCAAACTGTAATAATTGGAGAGGCATTTGTGGGCTTCTTCCCGATGTGAAGACAATAGCTAAAATAGTCCTGGAACGACTAAAGGCCAACTTAGAAAGCGCAATTGATGAAGAGCAGGCTAGCTTTTGATCCGGATCATCCTGTGTCGATCACATTAACACCTTGCGAATCATCATCGATCAATGCGCTGAGTCCGATTCTCTGCTTCACCTACTTTTCATCGATTTCGAGAAAGTTTTCGATAGTGTGAACCGGGATTCTATTGTATATCGGCGGCCTTGTGCAAGAGAGGCATCTTTGAGAATCTTGTGGCTATTATTAAGGCAACCTATGACCGTGCGAAATTCCGCGTTCTGCATATAGGTAAGGTGTCGGGGGACTTTGAGATTCGCAGTAAAGTTCGGCAGCGGTGCATCCTCTCACCGATCCTATTCCTTATAGTGATCCGCGATGTGTTGGATGCAGACCTATCCGAACTAGACAGAGGAGGACTTTGACATCTTACCTACAACATCTTGACTACGCTGACGACATATGCCTACTCTCCCACTAAATCATGGATCTGTCCACAGTGGTGTTAGACCTCGAGAGGGAGTCAAACAACGTTGGGCTAAAGACTAATACCAACAAAACCAAGGTTCATAGCCGCCCATTGCGAAAAGGAAATCCGACACCTATTGCCATCAATATTAATGGGCAGTCTGTGGAGAAGCTGGACAACTTCGACTACCTGGGTAGTATTGTTGCCCAAAAAGGGAGGTACGGAGCATAACATTACTCGTCGTACCAACCAAGCTAAATGTGCATACTTCATGCTGTCCAAAATCTCGCAAAGCCGTTATCTCAGCATCAAGACCAAGCTGGGCTTGTTTCACTCCCTGGTGTTGTCTGTTCTTTTGTATGTGAGCAATACATGGAAAGTTTCCGTAAGAGTTACCAGAAAGCTGCAAGTTTTCGTCAACTCATGTCTCATGTCGATTTTCAAGAATCTTCTAGCCCAAAACAATATCTAATGAAAAGGTAAGTCAGTGTACGGGTCAGATACCCATCGGCGAATTGATACGCAGGCGAAAATGCAGTGGATGACTCAATGTGTGGCCTCATTGCGGAAGAGTGATAACTGCATTGCTTTGCTTGCCATGAAATGGAACCCCTTTTTCAACCAAGGCCGACCAATAGGGGGTCGTAAAATTACATGACGTCGATCTGTGGAAGAGAAGTTTAAGGCACTGATTAAGTCTTTTGGGGAGTTGCATCTTATTGCCCAGAACAGATTACAATGGCGCACAGGGGAATGGAAGCTCTATACCCCACGGCCTCTGTTTTCTACTCCGCCAGCTCTAGGTCCACTTTTTCCAGCCACAACTTAATAGTAGCAGTTGCTTCGCTGGCGTACATTTCCGCATATTGCCGGTATTTAGTAACCACAGCCACCGCTATATTGTCACCTCTTCAGGTGCGGGCAGAGCCGTGCGAAGAAAATTTGGCGCCCGGGGCGAAAATTTAATATGGCGCCCCCATATATAAATAGAAGAATATAATATTATTTTTGTGTATTTGTTTTTATACCCTTCACGAATGTGATAAAATATATTAACTTTGTCATGAAGTTTGCAACGTGTAGAAGGAAGCATCTCTGCCCATATAAACTATATAAGTATATTCTTGGTCAGTATGACGAGATGAGTCGATTAAACTTTGTCCGTCTGTCTGTCTGGTTCTATGCAAACTAGTCTAGTTTTGAAGCCACCGAGCTGAAATTTGATATAAGGCCTTGTTTCTATTGCACGCCTCAAATATGTCGGAACCAACGGAACCGGACCAACAAGTCGGGATATGTTGTGGCTTATTATTACAACCCAAGCCTCAGGGAGAAGACAACACAAACATCCATGGCCACGAACGCCGCGCTGTGGACGGGACTTGAACCCGCAACGAGCGTAGTCAAACTTGAGACTAACATGACGCATCTACGCACTGAGCTACCGGCCGCCCCAAACGCCGTATCATCTTTACAAATGTCGGTATTTAGTAACCACAGCCACCGCTATATTGTCTGCAAACTCGACTATTGTCACCTCTTCAGGTACGGGCAAACCCAAAATGTCTTTTTACATTATATTTCACAGCAAAGGGCCAAGAACGAATCCCCGTGATACACCTGCCACTTTGTATTCTTTAGACCAGTTTCCACCTGTTTCATATTGCAGAACACGGTGTGAGAGGTAGCTCTTAATAATTCCAGCTAAATAATCAGTCACGCCAATCTTCTGCAGAGATGCATGGATGAATCTCCAGCTCGCGGAATTAAAAGCATTCTTTACACAATTGTGACCACAGCTAGGGCCGTCGAGAGGGGGGGGGGAAGGGGCGAAACGCCTCGGGCCCGTGTTTTTCTCGGGAGCTCGAAAATTTGAAAAATTGAAAAAAAAAGAAAAAAAACGCAACTACGCACTGAGTTTTTTTTTTTGCTCCTTGCCCTTTCATACCACTCTGACGCACTGAGCTACCGGTCCCCTAGAAAAGTTGAGTAATTTGAAAAATTGAAAAAAAAAAAAAAACTATCAACGCTTTGAGCTTTCTTTTTGTTCATTGCTACCGGTCGCCATATATGGGCCAATACAAAAGTTGAGTACCCGGCCCGGATTTTCTCTCGACGGCCCTGACCACAGCACAACACTTGTCCAACAACACAACACTTTGTCAGGCCAGTCACTGACATGCTTGCGTCAATATTGGATCGCGCTCTTCTTAAGCCATACTGTCGGTCTGACACACCACCCTTTTCCTCCACGATTTGGGAAAGCCGGTTGCATCTAATCCGCAAAGCAAAACTGACTTCTGTCATTTCCAAGGTTTTGGAAAGGTACCTTCCGCTAAGCACATCTCAAATGTTCCCATGAGCTTCTCTGGTACCGTACGAACCGCCACTTTCAACGCCTTGCTGGGAACGACCGGTAGCGCAGTGTGTTAAGGCATCCGTCTCAAGTTTGACTACCGGCGTTTCGGGTTCGAATCACGTCAACGACGATGTTCGTGGCAATGGATGTGCAGGAGGTGCATGCTGGCAACTGTATTCTCCGAAACCAGTTTATGCCGACGAAACGTCAACTGGGCCATATGGAACAGTTGACTCGCTATGTCGCACAAGGGGTTAATGCAATTGAAAGAGATCCGGGCCCGGCGATTTACTATTCCCAATTCATTGAGCGATTTGGAGAAGCTCGTCTTTCGATATGGCTGGTGTAGTTTCACCATTTGAAGTTGTTTCCTGTTCAATGTTTTCTAGTTGACGCTGAGGAAATAGAGTTGAGACGATATTTTCCAGAAGAGCGGGACAACTTAACTTAGTTGGGGTGTTTTTTGGCTACTGATTCTTTTCATCACCACCCTATGTGCCGTTTCCCATGGTTTAGTATCAGCGTCTTGACAAAGCACTTAAAAGCAGTTTTGTAGGCTTCTTTTGATCACAAGCTTCAAGAGTACGGCGTGCTCTCCGGCATCTACGTTGCCGGCTTCATTCCACCAGTAATTTTCCTGCCGCTATATGAGGACTTCCTTCTTGACATACATACATACATCTGCGTTATCCTCTGCTGGTCCTTCGCTGGGATCTTTTTGGAGAAAAACCTCCATTAATGCTCCCTCATCTGAATGCTTGACGGACCACCCGTTAGTCATTGTTTTAAACTCTGGCAACTCATGTCTGCTGGCGTAGAGACCGTAAAGGAGATCGCTTGATGATCACTGTGAGTATAGTCCTAGTATGCCACTCTACGGTAACAAAAGTGAGATTTATTATAGATCCTGTTCGACCTTTTCTAAAGATATTGCAGCCTGTCGAATTCATAAGAACAACATCCAATTTGAGAAGGCGTCGAGGAGTACACGCCCTCTGTCATTCGTATCTCTTCTTCTCTATACTGTCACCCATGCGTTGGAATCTCCCACGATTATTACTGGGCGGTGCTTGCTGCTTTTATGCACAAGTCGAGCATTCTTTTGAATACTGGGAGATCCAGTCATGGTGCAGTGTAGCAGCTGTGTATTTGTATGCCACTGATTTTGGTGCGCACAATACCGTGCATCTGTTCTGATATACCTTGTTAAAAGGAGCCAATCTCGCATACCTAAATGACTGTATGTTTGTGTTCGTCAGCGAATCAAATGGAATTGCTTAGGTTCCATAGGCTTAGGTGCCAGACCCGCAGCGATCTATCGGTCGATCCGTCGCTCGATATCGATATCGGCCGATGGATCGGCCTGTGTATGCACTTTTCGTTGACGATTTTTTGGACAGTTTCATACAATTTTGATCAATTTTTTGTGGCAATTAATCGGCCGATCGGTCGGGCAACGGATCGCTCCGGGTGTGTGGGATATTATATATATATTGGTCGCAGATAATTGCGATTGCGACATCAACTCCCTCTTCTCTAATCGTTTGCCATACAAAAGATTGGCACAGACCTGTCTTTTATCAGTCCGATAAAGACTTGAACACTACCATGATCCTCATTTCCGGCCATACCGTCAACTTCGTCCATAACAAGGACATGATTTTTGCTCACACCTTCCATGTAGCCATGAAAATATCCGTAGAGAGATTTATTATTTAACAGTCCGGATACTTCTTGTTTAAATTTCGACTGTGTTTTTTCACGTATAAGCGCATATTCAAGTTGTTAAGAATTCATTCAACCACTCCCACTTCACTTTATTCTTAACTTTTTATTTAAGCAGCTTTTCGCTTCGCATGTCTGAAGCATTGAATTCGACGGCATCGAAACCGAGTTCTGAGCATACTAGCGAGACGATGGTATTTTTACCTGATGAAGATTTAAACTAATTATTTAAGAGGCAAATTCGTATACGGAATATTCTCCCCAACTCCAGGCGAGCCCTTGGATTTGGTCGCTGTAGATTCCTTTTTCCGTCGTTATTCGAGAGCCATGTGGAAAACCAATTCAAAAGATATAAGAATTTAAATATTTCACTGACAATTGCAATTGTGTGCGTACTACTCACTCAACACAGTTGCTTGCTGCACCGCCGCACCCTGTTGCCCGATAATTTGCTTAACACTGGTTGGTTTGAACATCTCAACCCATGCCATATTATCCTCGCCACATGCGGCAGCCAGTGAATGCTTCCAATCTTGCGGAATGGATGTAGTAGGTTCGTTCTTTCCATTTTTGCAGGATTACACATCATGATTTCTCCTCGACTAAGTCAAAATCTGAGGAGAGCGACGAAACTTTATTAGCAAACACTTTAAAAAGTCAAATGTCATTCGCGGTGACAGCCTTAGTCAGCTCGGTACCGCATTGCAAGGGGAGTTAAAGTTAATCGTAATACTATTTAATTCGGTACGTTTAAGCCATGATGAGTTTCTTCGCATTAGTGAATCTCAATATCTCGTTAAACTGCCCGGGAGACTCTAACTCCGATAGAAGGCATGAATAAACGTAGGGTAGTGGAAAGACGACACAAGACTCACATTGCGGATGAAAACATACACTATGAGTGTATGTACAATAACATCAGCATTTTTACTGGTGGCTCTTTAATGGACGGAAAAGCGGGGGCGGGGGTTAACTCTGAAGAGTTAAACCCAGCCTGTAAACTTCGTCAAGCAGAATACGTGTCCGTATACCAGGCAGAGATACTTGGCTTGTTGCATGCCTTGGACCATCTGCTGGAAGGTCAGGTGCGGGGGAAGAGAATGCTTTTTGCGCTGGAAAACCAATCGGTGATCAGACGCATGCATCAGACGAGCATAAACTCTAAACTGGTACTAAGTGTCTCCGAAAGCTCAACACGTGTGCCTCAGAAAATGAGGTTACACTGAAGTGGATAAAAAGACACTTGGGTACAACAGGAAATGAGGCGGCAGATGCACTAGCAAAACAGGGATCTGCGGCGACTTTCATTTTACCAGAACCCAGAGTTGCTCTGGGGAACGGCATGATTGGAACAAAGGTCGGGAAGTGGATGGACTCCATGCATCAACCAAGATGGCAGGAGCTAGTCACTTGCAAACAAGCTCGGAATACAATGGCCAGCCCTTTAGGTAGGATAGCGAAAAAGGTACTCAGTTACAAACGGAGTACCCTAAGCTGGATAAATGCCTTGGTTACAGGGCATCGTAACTTTAAGGCTCATCTGGCCAAGATGAAAACAGAGGAAGATGACGTTTGCAGGCTATGTCTGGAGGAGGTTGAGACGACAGCCCACATTGTGTACGAATGTCCAGCACTGGCTAGCACGAGGTTGTGGATTACAGGCAAGTACACGACAAGTGTGAGAACCATGAGTGAACTCAACCGTAAAGAAATGCTAGCAATAACACGGGACTCAGTGATGAAGAGAGAGGTCGACAATTATCAGTCGAAATCTGGAAATCACTGATGACCGGGAGGGGACGAAAAGTGACCCAAAACATTAGTGGTCTGCTTCGGATATCCCCCAGAATACAATTTATTTTTAACAGGGACATTAGCTTATCGAATCATTAAACTGGCTGATAAATATTTTTGTTTTTTCATACACCCGTTAAATTATCAAGGGAAGAAAAGTGGAACGCGCCTTAAGTTTTTGTTTTGGATAAAGTTTCAACCGGAGACATGGTGTTGAGTTTTTGTTTTGGATAAATGTTTAAGGGATTGCGAGGTATTGGGATTTTGTTTTGGATAAACGATTAAGCGGGAGCTTGGTGGCAGACTTTTGAAGCTTATCTTTCTGATAAATTTGAAAGGGCAGTTAAGGCTCTCTTTGGCGTTTTCGGTCAGATAAACGTTAAACAGACATTGAGAAAATGAAATTGTGCTAACAGGCACTTTATTCCCTCGATAAATTTTAACAGGACATTTAGAAAACGGACCTAAGTAGTTCGCAGGGTCTAAACGTAAAAATAGCAAAGTTCTATATTATAGTTAAATATCGGGTTCGGTGGCCGTTGTCGATAGAGTTCGGAGTTCAAATCTCGGCGCGATAGAATATAGAATAGAATAGAACTCTCACAGTTCTCCGAGCTTGTCAGTGTAAAGACAGCGCGGATAGGAGGTGCATGCTAGCAACTGCACTTCCGAAAAAAAGTAGATATGTTAACGAAACGTCGACAACGCATAGAAATGCTAGATATGTTGACGCGCTCATGCCCCTGGAGTGGTCAAGGTAATTAACAAAAACACGGAGTGGATAATCCTAATGGCATCTAATCATGGATTTCGATCATGATAAAGTTAGATTAATCTAAGGACGCGGGAGCGTCCCGCCCGCCACAGAAAATACATTATACTTTATGAAAAAGAGGAATCGTATAATCCCTTTTTGAACGACAGGTTACTTTTATTAAAATTTAATTTCAAGATACCTTCTAATAAAGGCCAATTTCTATTTATGAAACTTTGATAATCACCAAAACAACGCAGATAAATTCATTGCCATATATCAAAAGCGCAGGAGTCCGACAACAATAATTACAGTCAACTCCCTTCGTCCTCTTTCATGCAAAAAAAAAACTTAGAACAGGACAAAAAGGTTTCACGAGATTAAACCATTATTGGCCGAATATCTTTTTCGCACGCGAAAGCCTGCTTATTATCTAATATCTTCCACGAACAAGAGAAATGAAGACAACAAAAAAACGTTGACTACAGGAAAAGCTCCCCAATGAATCACCATTTGTATTCGGGTTTTGATTCCGTTCTCGGAATAGCGGTCTTGACCTTATGCCCTTCTGGCACCAAACACTTTCTCTCGACGCCGAACACAAATCCTGTACATGGAACTCGCGGAAAAGTAAGAAAGGACGTTAATTCGGACGTGGCGTGACTGACCTTTTTCGCTGACATAGGCAATATTCGCATGAGATTCGATTCTTCTCTCTCCACCCCCGCCCCCTTCCCCATCATATTTGTTTATTTTTAAAGTACTGAACCGGAGAACTGGAAAACAGGGGAGAGCTGCTCATCAGGATGTCTTGGAATAATACACTTAGCGCTCAGTGTTCATGCACGTATTCTTCAATTACTGTTTTGAAGTTTTACATGAAAACGTTGGCACGCAAGTGAAATTATATTACGCCCTACGACTTGTATGCGTGTACGAGTACAGACATTTTCTATGTACGAGTAGGATAAAAGATACTCTCATACATAATTCCTTCGTTTTTTTCATGCCGTTTGCATACACTCACGATAGATACACGTCGGTCACAGATAGAATGGCATCTGAAGGAATTCTTAATAAATGCGTAAAAAGTTTAAGGACATGTGTGACAAACAAACCCGTATCACCATTTACATACACACTCACGCTTTTCGTGGAAGGCTTCGTCCTAAGTTAATCCCAATTAAAGGGGATTTTGTGATCTTTCAGATTTATGCCTGACAGGATGATAATAAAAATAAGAGTCTGTCAGGAAAGGGTAAAAATTTCCATGAATCGAAGGGGGGGAATTCGTTTTGTTTTCGTCATGACTTTCGGAAGAGTTCCAGTGACTCGACTTTTCTAATTTGTTCTTGTGCGAATGAAATTCAACCGAAACCGCGCTGTCGTAATTAAAGGGATTTTTTGTGGAACCTTTTTTTAATTGAGCAAAGAATATTATGCGACACTGGATTATACTCGTATTCTCTGGGGATTTATAAAAATGCTGTTCTGTGTGGATAATCCCGCCGGGGAAACCCAAGCGGCATTGAGGAACAAGTGACCGAAAATGGCACGGTACCGGGCTGAAACCTTCATATATTCGAGTCACGATGGTCTTATGCTCGAAATGAGTTTTAAAATCTCAAATGGTATACAGTTCTCTACCGAAAAGAACCGAATTTATGGTCAGTTTGTGAGTTTGGATTCTGGAATAATTTTTTCATTGATGCCGCTTGTATTATGGAGCCCTAAGCTACAACCCATTATACGTTCTGGACTCGACTTTCACACTTGGGGCCACTAATTTTCTTTTTAGAATATTGTCATTTACGTGCCTGCGGTATTTGCCTAGTTTATAGCATGAAAGTGTTATGGGGCCCAAGACTACGACGCGTAACATGTGGTGGGAAATTGAGAAACGAGAGGATCGTGTTGATTTCTGGAAAGATAAACTCTGAAGTCGTACCAATCGATTTTCAAAATAAAAAATATCTCGAAGGATAGATAAGATAAGGAGAGGGTAGTGGCGGTGGACCTGGAGGTCCCACAAGCACCGCAACCAAGAAGGAAGTCTATTGTGATATAACCCATGAGCCTGGTGCTGATAATCAAGTTTGATCCGTCCAACAAAACTGCTCAGTGCGGCGCACAGTGCGGTAAAATAACCTAAAAATGAAAAGGAACCCAACTTCGTTTAGCTACATCAATTTCCTTTTTTCTAGTGTCAGTTCTAACGTATTTTGTCATCCTAAATCGAATGAGTCGATAGAATCAGCTGGGTTCATGCTTTGGCCATATTATTAAGGGGGATTTCCCAACAAAGAAATGAAATGCATATTTCGTTCTTAACGCCACTACTCTTGTGTAACTGTTAGATAAATAAGTATATAATGCAGATGCAGTTTTATTTTTAGAACAGACACTTTATTTGCATCTATATATTATGTATTTACATATTTATATGTCCGACTCACTTCCAAAAAACGCCTTCAAAATACTGATGGGAGATTTAAATGCGGAAGTTTTAAAGGAAAGTTGACATCGGGGAACCACTGGAGGACAAAGCCTCCATAAGGAATGCAGTGATAACGGTGAAATATTAATCGACTTCGTCTGCAGTAGGAATTTTATCGTAAGCTTCACATGTTTCAAGCATCGACGCATTCACAACCGCCAACAGCCAAATAAATTGACCACGTCCTCATTGCAAAAGGTGAGTGTCCAGTATATTGGATGTCCGATCCGTTTCTCACTGAGGTGTGTGGCGCAAGAATAAAGTATCATGCCACGGGCTTTCCCTTTGCTGGCATATCGCAGAAACCGAATAAAAAAGGGCAGAACATGTATGCCAGGAAGTTGCATCATTCCAAATCTTCTATATGCTAACTAAATGCCAAGTATGCCTTAGATACGGACTTCTGGCTGTCGTATAATGACAAAGATTGGATTCTGGAATGTGCGTACTCTTCTGGACAATGGATCAAAACGTACCGAGAATGCACGATTTCTTCAATTAGGTAGTGAATTTTTGGCGGCATAAATGAAACATCGTAGGAGTTAGTTAGATAAGGATGCGGTGGAGCAGCGGAGAATTTATCTCTCCAACGCGTAACTGTAATGCTGTACTCCGGAAAAGCCACCGGTAGTGGTCGTGATTCTGCAACTTTCATAACCTCTTTATCAGTGGTACCACATTTGAGCATAAGGTCTGCGACAAAATCAATTTGCCAATAGTAAAAAATTTAAAAGTTGCCTTTTGGACGAAAATGTTATTGAGTGACGTAATTGCGGAAGGATGATAACTGCATTGCTTTGCGTGCCATGAAATGGACCCGCATTTCCAATCAAGGTGTCCCTAAATCTCATGGCGCCGTTCTATTGCAAAAGAGTGTGAGTCTGTGAGTAAGAGGTGGGGAGTTGCATCCGATTACCCAGAACAGAGTATGATAGCGCGCAGGAATAGTCGACGCACTGTGCCCCACTGTTGGTTAAGGCAAAGTACTTGTAGTCATAAAGCTGCAGCAAGCGGTCTGTAACATGGGAATGTCAGATCTTTGCAAATCATCAGCTTTTTTCGTTCCCCACGAAAACTTTCTCAAAAACATGTTGAACTTCTGGTGATTATGATTATACTCGTACTTACGGTTGTTAACAATTTACAAGCAGTGAACACTGGTAACATATTTATCTCCTCTGAGCCCATCTTTCAGGACACAAAATAGCAATACACTTCCGAAATTCTCACTAAAATTCCATCCAATTCGGTGATAACGAGTCAAGGTCTGTCCGCTTAAACCAAAGTTAATCCTTGAAAATGAAAACTTAACTATAAGCATATCAAGCTGTGCAGTTAGTTGAGAGTTCAAGTACATACTAAACTTCTGACATGGGCTGAGAAACTATTTCGGTGCCAAGTTTTTCATATGTATGCCATATACGAGTAGTTTAGTATGCAAGAAGATTGAGTCAAGTTTTCGGAGGGAATATATCCTGCAGGAAGTTTGTTTCATTTACTAAGAAGTGCTTTCATTTCCGAGATAATTGTATTACTTCTGTTTAGGAGTGTAGTTGTGCAGTCCTCAGTCATGATAAATACTTCAACTTTGGGTCTTTTGTAACGCATTATTGCACGAGTACCATTTTCTAAAAGCGGACGTATTATTAACTTACTTTTGCAGGAATAGTTCGTGATAGCTTGCGGAGCTGCAAATTAGTATTTCCTCATTCTCTCTCTCTCTCTCTCTCTGGATCCTGTTAACCCCTTGTGGAGTAGAGGGCATTAACTTCTCCGATTTTCCACCTCGTCCTGTTCACCGCCATCACCTTCAACTAACTTCACGATTTGTCTATTGACTTACCCTCTACCTCTCTCCAGCTTTGAACCTTATAAGTCGGCTGGACTTGATGGTATCATTCCTGCGGACTTGCAGCATTGCATGGACATCGTATATCCTTGGATAGAGTGTATCCTAAGGGCCTGCCTGGAGCTGTGTACGTTCCTCGTATTTGGAAGGAAGTGCGGGTGATCTTTATCCCGAAAACGGGTAGAGGTTCGCACGCGCGCCCAAACGATCTCCGACCAATTAGTCCCTCTTCAACTATGTTGAAAGTATTGGAGAGACTGATTGACATCCATTTGCGGGATACTATCCCGCCACTGCTTTTGTCCACGTCGCAACATGCCTATTGGAAAGGTAAGTCGGTGGACACGGCCTCGCACTCTTTGGTCTCTCATATTGAGAAATCTCTTGATCAAAAGGAATACACAATGGTTGCATTCCTGGATATTGAGGGTGCTTTCAATAATATTAGACCTAGTGCGATTATTGAGGCACTTCTAGGTCTTCAGGTTGATGAGTCGCTTTGCAAACTCGTTAACATAATGCTGACATCTCGGCGCATACACGCTACCCTAGGTACATCGTCGGTTTGTAGGGATGTCTGTAGGGGAACCCCGCAAGGGGGAATACTGTCTCCACTTCTTTGGAATGTAGGGATCAACAGACTGCTTCTAAAACTGGAAGAGGTTGGGTGCAAAGTTATTCCGTATGCAGATGACGTTGCCATCGCTGTCACAGGTAAGTTTCCTGATGTCCTTAGCGGGTTACTGCAGAATGCCCTTTCTATTTTAACAGAGTGGGCTAACCTCTGCGGCGTCGGACTTAACCCGGCTAAGACGGAGCTTGTGCTCTTCACTAGAAGACGCGCGATTCCTCCTATTGAACCTCCTACACTGGAGGGCATTAAACTGGTCTTCACCGACAAAGCTAAGTTCCTTGGTCTCATTTTTGACATGAAACTGAGGTGGAAGCCTAACATTGAAGAGCGGGCCAAGAAAGCTACTGTTACCCTCTACTCGTGCAAAAAGGCCATAGGTAAGAACTGGGGCCTGCAACCTAAAGCTGTATATTGGATATACACAGCTGTCGTACGTCCTATACTACTGCACGGAATTAGTGTGTGGTGGACGGCAATCCGAGTAGCGGCCTACTGTAATCTACTGAGTAAGGTACAAAGGCTGGCGGCGCTGGCTATAACGGGGGCCTTTAGAACAACTTCGTCAGCCGGATTGGACATGGTGTTCGGCCTGCTACCTCTGGATATTTGCGGCGAACAGCTGGCGGCTAACACGGCTTCATGCCTTCGCGAAACTGGCCAGTGGCGCACGTTGAGGTGTGGACACTCGACTATATTGGGCAACTTAGATCTCCCTGCGGAGACTGATTATACATGTGCAAAATACGTTTTTGGCCAGAACCATACCAGCTTGATTCCGTCGAGGGATCTATGGGGTGTTAACACGCTCATGACCACCGACTCCATGGTCATCTACACGGATGGCTCTAGGACCGACGGCGGAGTTGGGGCTGGCATCTATTCGGAGGGATTGAGAATTAACTTGTCATTCCGTCTTCCCGACTTCTGTAGTGTCCTGCAGGCGGAGGTTTCGGCAATCCTGGAAGCTCTGACATGGCTGGGAACTCATGTTGTGACCACGAGGGACGTTACTATTTACACGGACAGTCAGGCTGCAATTCGATCACTTGACTCCGTCCTGCCAACATCGAAAACCATCGCGAACTGTCGTTTAGCCCTCAGGGAGATGGGTGGTTTCTTCAACATTACGCTCTGCTGGATACCGAGCCACTGTGGCTTCGCAGGCAACCGCGAGGCGGATGAGCTGGCTCGGGAGGGGACAACCGGAGTTATTGAGGGGGACCGCGTAAACATCAAAATGCCTGCCTCGTCGTGCAAACTTGTCATCAAGGCCACCGCGATTGACAGGGCGAACATGAGATGGCTAAACGGCGATACGTGTCAAACAACGAAGTCGATTTGGCCCAAACTTGACCCTAGTCGATCCGCCACACTGCTTTCACTGAACAGGAAACACATTGGCAGAGTCGTGGGGGTTATTACGGGGCACTGTCCTAGAGGAGAGCTTGCTTGGAGGCTTCGTATTCCTCACAATGACTTTTGCAGGTGCTGTGATGACGTGGATGACGAGGAGTGCGTTCTCCATCTTCTGTGTCATTGTTCGGCCCTGGCCGCGAGGCGGAAGAAATTTCTGGGTTCCTGGTTTTTCCGGGAGCTGGAGGACCTAAAAGATATGAGTGTATTGCAGCTCAATCGCTATATTGCTAGCACAGGCTGGTTTGTCGCCTAGGTTTAAGTAGGTGACTTTGGCGGTTTCACAACGGACCCAGAGGTGGTCTAAGTGTACTATGCGGTAGCATGGCAGCCCCTTTACCTAACCTAACCTAACCTACTCTCGACCTCAACTGATCTTCTCCAGGTGTTTCTAGGTCGTCCAACGCGGCGACTTACTTCGGCTCCTCGTGGGTTCCAATCGCGGGCCTGTTTAGCAATGTTTTCCGGCCCTTTTCAAAGTGTGTGACCTTTCTATGGAGGTGTATATTCTGTCCTGGCCAGTAATGAACAGGATGTCGTCGTTAGAAATGACCTCCGGCCAGGGTATGTGTAGGATGCGCCGTAGACACTGGATCACGAAAGCTTGCAATCTAGTCGAACTGGTCACCTTCCGAGTTAAACAGCCATATAGAAGCACATATTTTACAATGTTTTCGAAGATCCTGAGTTTGGTACGTCTGGAGATGTTGTTTTGCCAGAAACGAGTCAAACTAAAAAAAGCTGCTCCACCATCTGCTGTGACTATGCTTCCGAGGTAGCAACAATTGTTCACTTTTTCTACCGTCTGCCCCGAAACACAAATTTTACTCTGTCTTCCTGGATCCAAGCTCAAGTACTTAGTTTTAGCAACATTGCTTTTTTCAAAGCCCCGCATTGTCACTTTCGCAATGCAGGGCACCCGTCATTTGAACTAGATGATCCGATCTATTTGAAAGAAGACAAATATCGCCAGGGTAATCCAAGTTTAGGAGATATTCAAACAGCTTCCATCTGAAACATTTGCTCTGGTGTTCATGAAGTGCGTTGATGGCATTCAGAAAACAATATAGAGGACAAAATGCAGCCTTGTCTCATTCCGCTATGTACCTCGAAGGGATCTGAAAGCTTAACCTTGTGTAAGACGTGACATTGGTTTCCGCTATAGGACTCCTTGATCATGGATATGATTTTATCCGGTATACCTCTCCTACACAAAACCTCCCAGATGTATTCACGGTGAACCCTGCCGAACGCATTCTTGAAATGGATGAACATGAGATGTAATGGGGATCTGCAACCTGCGGATTGTTCAATAATAATTCGGAGGGTGTTGATGTGGTCGGTACATGAAAAGCCCTCGCGAAAACCAGCCTGTTAATCATTCAGTGTGCGGTGAATTGTATGGTTGTTCTGGTTTATTACTATTTTTGCCATCAGTTTGAAGACTGCGGGGAGGAGGCAAATTCCACGCCAATTATTACTACCCTTCAGGTTACCTTTCTTCGGGATCTTAGTAATGCCGCCTTCTTCCATTCTTTAGGGAGTGTCGGTTTCCCAACACTCTTGGATAAGGAGGAGCCTTAAAGAGATCCAGCGGCATTCCATCTATCCCCTGGGTTTTACCCGCTTTCATCGATTTAATAGCCACAGTTACTTCCAGTTTGGATGGTGGGCTGGTATTAACTCTGGCTATTTGCGGAATATTTTCTTCTTCAAGTAAGGCTGAGTGCAAATATCCAAAGGTGTTGTTGAGGACCTCAATGAAGTGGTCTCTCCACCGTCGCAGTTGGTGTTCATCTGTGACCAGTAGGGACCCGTCTTTATCTTTCGTGGGATGTTCAGTTGCAAAAGATTTGCCAGTTTATGGCTTGATAAGTCATAAAGCGCAAAGCGCTGGGATAAGCAAGCCTTACAGATGGATGTTTAAGCTTTTGCACATTAAAACGTGGCAAAATTCTTGCATTTTGAGGGCGATAGGTCGCTGCCGTTCGGTAGTGCACTTTTGCAACAACAAGTTGGTGATCGCTGCCAATATGAGCACCCGCATCGACCTGACGTCTAAGAGACAGTTCTTCCATGTCTTGGAAATGGCTATATGGTCAACTTAGTTCTCTGTTCTGCCATCTGGAGAAACCCAGGTTGTTAAATGAAATCGTTTGTGCTTGATCAAGGGACCTCCGATGACGAGTTAAATCTGGCTGTAATGATATGGTTGGAGATGAGCTTCCAGTCAATTAGAGATAGGCGCGCATCCCTAGTCAACAGGATTCCGACGCCTGCCATTCGAGGTGACGTATCGTCTTCACTTCCAGAGTGAAGTAGCATTGTTTGGGAGCTTGTCGATAAAGTCGATCCCAATCCAACCCATCTTGGTTAATATAAAGATGTTATATACGGGCACTACTACACTCGCCCCACATCGTTGGAACGTTCCAAAAATCGATCGGTCGGTTGTTTGTAGCCGAAAGTCGTTGCCGGCGATAGAGTCCATGGTATCCGAGGCTCGTTTAATGTTTCGAGTGTAAATTGATTTCAGGGATACAGGTTACCAGCCTACATACCCAATCTTAGGGGAACGGTTGCTTCCTTCCTAAGAGTCGCCGGGAGCTATTCTTTATATAGCGCAGAGGTACCTCTCCAATGGCGTTTTTAATTGCGCTTCCTTTTGATGATCTTTCAGCTGGGTATGGTAGGTATATTTTACTTTTTGGAAAACTTTAAACGTATGGTTTCCATGAAATGTGTGTTTAAAGCCTATGTATATATTCTGGTGGAATACGAAATCTCCAGTCACAAAATCCCCAAACCAAAACCCCTAAACCAAAATCACCAAACACAAAATCTCTAATACGAAATCCACGAATACATAATCTCCAAATACATAATCCCCAAATCCTCATTTGAGCTGTGATCTTAGAACGAGCGCGCATTCAAGAATAAGGCTTGAAGCGCTGAACAACTCCTTTTGGTGAGATTATATACATATCAGTCCTTTTTGCAGATGAGAAGTTTTTCTTGGCTGAGAATTTTTTACAACAGGGTTGTTTTTGAGCCGTATCATAACTTTTGGCATTAATAATTTCATGGGTCGATTTTCGTGCAAACTATCTCTATTTAATTTCTGATATTTTTAATTACTTTAACTATGGAGATTAATGATTCTCTTCCCGTCGAAAAGCTGATCTTTTGACTAGGATTCCCAAAACGACAAAGTCACAAACCAATTCAAATGTAGAGTAAATTCGACGAGCACATCGTAGATTAGTGATACGTAACACGTGAATAAGTTGTTCTTTATGAACGAATCAACAAAATCAGCGAAAATTTCGGCGCAGTGACACACCTGCTGGTTCGTTCAATTGAAACGAATACCCAAACCTGCGCTACGACAGAAACATCGTGTACATACATAAGTTCCGAAACCGCACGAATATTATGGAACGGATCCTGATGCGTTGCCCCAGCTGGTTCCATAAATGTTCCATGATATTTAAATCTGGGCTGCACACTCATCAGTGAAGAAGGTCGTCCTTATTAGCAGCGAAGAGCTCATGTAGTTTGTTTGCAGTATAAGAGTGGGCTTCATCTTCCACCACCGAGACGTGCTCCTCCAGTAACAGTAACTTCACAAAGCTGTCAAATTTCCATTAGCTATCGCAACTAAATTGCTTTTGACATATAAGGAAATAACGTACCACATCATGATGGATCCACCGCCAAAAGTTGATGTTTGTTGACGGACACAGGGTAGGAAATGTTTGTTTTGTCTTTTTCAGACTCCAACTCGACCATAATTTTCACACAGGCAAAATCTTAAATCATCAGAGAAGAAAACTATGCCCCAACGGCTCATACTCCGTTTGCGGTGGTCCTTGTCAAACAGATGGCGGGCGATTTTGTGCTTTCTTGTTAATCGCATTACTTTTACCGGATATCTGTAAAATAGGCCACATGCCCATAAACGATTACGCATGGTTTCCTTGGAAATAATAGTTCCTTCGGCGTGTCTGGGGTTACTTAATATGAAAGGTGCCCTGTTTCGACGATTTCTGAGGGCGTTTAAGCGTATAGATCGATCCACATTGGATGATGATGCTGTTGGCCGGCCCTGTTCTCCGGGGCCGATCAAAGGGTAGGGCAAAACAAGCGGACGCCGGGACGCGATTTATCCGAACAAAGTCGAATTTGAACCATGAGAATCGCTCATAGTTCAAAGTTACACCCGCGAACGATTCAATTTCGAAACTTAATTCCACCTAAAGCTCGCTCCCGTAAGAGGGCATATCAGTGGATACTGCTACACTCTCTGGTAAGCGTTATTGAAAAATCTCTTGATCACAAGGAATTCACCACAGCTGTCTTCCTCGGTATCGAGGGCGCGTGCAACAATGTACGACGCAGTGTGATTGTTGGCGCACTCTTGAGCCTTCACATCTTTGAGGTGCTCTGTAAACTTACAAATAAATTGCTACTATTGTGGCTTATTCGCGCCACTCTGGGGACATCATAAGGCAATATCGATGGTTAACCGCAGAAATGTGTTAAGTGCACTTTTGGTCCAAAGTGAGTTAACTGCATTTTCCATTCCCTTAATATCATATCTATCTGGTGTACACGTATTGTAAGTGTCTGATCAAAAGTAACGACTCAAAACACAATACAAATCGGTGTTAAGTGCATAAAAATGAATAATATGTGCAGCAAATGTGTTAAGTGCACTTACAACAATTTGACTCCTCAGAAATATAACGTCCTTGTGCACAGATGTGATAACAGCACTTACTACATTTGTGCACATAACATTACATTTGAAATAAGGGAAGTGGTTGTAAGTTTTTGACTTCATTTATGAGTTAATGGCCCGAAATTATTTCAAATACAATTTCTATGTGACAAAAACAATACACCCTTTACCTTCTCAGAGTCTAATGACTGACCGGAAAGAATAGTAATTACGAATCTCCAAGTGACAGAAACAATAAACCCTTGATTTCCTCAAGGTCTAGGGTGTAAAGAGACAACGCAAAATATTAGGATTACTCATGTATGTATATGAGATTGTGTGTTTATGCTACTCCATAAAAATATGGAGAGAAAGTGGAAATGCGAGGTAATATACTACTTTACCTTAACCCCTAGCGGGGCATAGCGCGTCAACTAGTCCTGCGCGCCATCGTACTCTGTTCTGGGCAATGGGGCGCAACTCCCCAAAAGACTTACCCAGTACCGACACTCCTTTGCCACAGATCGACGCCATGTGATTCGAGGACCCCCTCTTGGTCGGCCTTGGTTGGAAATGGGGTTCCATTTCATGGCATGCAAAGCAATGCAGTTATCACTCTTCCGCAATGTGTGACCTATCCACTGCCATTTTCGCCTGCGTATCAATTCGTCGATTGGCATCTGACCCTTACGCCGACTTAGCACTTCATTTGATATTGATATTTCGGGCCAGAAAATTCTTAAAATTCGACGAAGACATGAGTTGAGGAAAACTTGCAGCTTTCTGGTAACTCCTACGGAAAATTCCCATGTACTGCTCCCATACAAAAGCACTGATAGTACCAGGGAGCGAAACAGGCCCAGCTTGGTCTTGATGCTGAGATAACTGCTCTGCCAGATTTTGGACAGCATGCCGTATGCGCGTTTAGCCTGGTTGATACGACGAGCGATGTCCTGCTCCGTATCACCATTTTCGGCAACAATGCTACCCAGGTAGACGAAGTTGTCCACCTTCTCCACAGGGTGCCCATTAATATTGATGGCAATAGGTGTCGGATTTCTTTTTCGCAACGGCGGGCTAAGAACCTTGGTCTTGTTGGTATTAATCTTTAGCCCAACCTTGCTTGCCTCCCTCTCGATATCTAGCGCCATTGCGGACAGATCCATGATTTTGTGGGAGAGTAGGCATATGTCGTCAGCGTAGTCAAGATGTTGTAGATAAGATGTCAAAGTCCATTGAATTCCTCTGTCGAGTCCAGATAGGGCTGCATGCAACACATCACCGATCACAATGAGGAATAGGATCGGTGAGAGGATGCACCCCTGCCAAAGTCCACTGCGAATCTCAAAGTACCCCGACACCTTACATTTATGCAGAACGCGACATTTCGCACCGTCATAGGTTGCCTTAATAATAGCCACAAGCTTCTCAGGGATACCTCTCCTGCTCAAGGCCGCCCATATAGAATCCCGGTTCACACTATCTAAAGCCTTTTCGAAATCGATGAAAAGCAAGTGAAGCGGAGAATCGTATTCAGCGCATTGCTCGATGAAGATTCGCAAGGTGTTAATGTGATCGACACAGGAGAATCCGGATTGAAAACCAGCCTGCTCTTCATCAATTGTGCTTTCTAAGTGGGCCTTTAGTCTTTCCAGGACGATTTTAGCTATTATCTTGGCAACGGCAGGAAGCACACAAAAGCCTCTCCAATTATTACAGTCTGTGAGGCTACCCTTCTTTGGAAGTTTGATGATCAAACCTTCCTTCCACTCAGTGGGAAAGGTCTCTGTATTCCACGCTTTATCAACAAGTGGATGCAGCAAATCGGCAGTTACGCTTGGCGCTGCTTGATGAAGTTCGGCAGGGATGCCGTCAAGTCCGACGGCCTTTCCTCGTTTTAGTGCAATAATTGCAGTGACTATTTCCTCTTTAGTTGGGGCAGTGGACCGTATACGCACATTTTGATGGTTAGCTAAATTATCTATATGAGGGGGAACTTCACCAGAGGTTACACGGTTCAAGACCGCGGCGAAGTGTTCTTTCCACCGCCTCATTTGATCTTCTTCCAAGATAAGTAGCTTTCCATCACTATCCTTCACGGGATGTTGGCAGGAGTTACGACCACCTGTAAACTCCTTGATGACACTGTATACGGCGTTTAAGTTGTTACTTTTTGCGGTTTCTTCTGCTGAGGCTAAAAGAGAATTGGCATAAACTCTTTTATCGCGTCGCACACTACGCTGAACTTCTCGAGCTTTCTGACGCTGCTACGAAGCGTCGGACATCCAGGGCTTATTCCGGCAATCCGGGTTTGTGCCAAGGATGGTATCTGCGCTATCAATGTACGCATTTTTTAGGGCATCCCAGTTTTCGTTTATGTCACTATCTGGGTGACTAGTTATCTCAGCTGCTTTTTGCGCAAGATGGTCATTATATTGTTGTAAGACAGCTGGATTTTTTAATCGAGCGGTGATGAATTTGCGGCGCCTGAATCTTTCGTCGCTGGAGCGGCGCATGGCTGCAATACGCAATCGAACATTAGCGATCATAAGATAATGGTCTCTTCCCACCCCAATATCGGCACCCTTCTTGTTTCGCACGTCCAGGAGGCAACTCCTGAATCTTTTACTAATGGCAAAATGGTCGATCTGATTTTGTGTTCTACGCCGATCAACAGAGGACAAACTGATTTTGCGATGGTCCTTATGCTCAAACATAGTACCACCGATGAAGAGACTGTGAAAGTTGCAGAACTCTACAAATCTTTCACCGTTGTCATTACGATCACCAAGACCGTGTCTCCCCATCACATGTCTGAGCCCATAGTTATCAGCGCCAACTTTCGCATTCAAATCACCCATAACCATTATAATGTCACCTTTAGGTGTTCTGCTCTGAACGGCGTTTAGTTTTTCGTAGAAGGAGTCTTTTGCCAAGACATTGTCGGGTTCAGTATGGGCATAACATTGTATAATTGAGATGTTCCTCATTTTGGTTCGGAACTTGGCGGTCAAGACTCTGTGAGAGACCGGTTCCCAGGATAAGAGACAGTTTCGCGCGGCTCTGGTTAAAAGGAGCCCCACACCTGACTCACGACGACTACCGGTATCTTTACCGGAATACAACATTACAGTGCTGCCCGTTGGAGAGATAAATTCTCCGCTGTTCCACCATCTTATCTCACTAACTCCTAAGATATTTAATTTGTACCTCAGAAATTCTCTAATTGAAGAAATCGTGCGTTCTGGGGACCTTCTGATCCATTGTCCAGGAGAGTACGCACATTCCAGAATCCAATCTTTGTCATCGTACGATAGCTAAAAGTCGTAACCGTTGAGTCAGTCCTTATCCGAGGCATAGTTGACGTTTCGTTAGCATATAAAGATTTCGGATAGTGCAAGTTGCTGGCATACACATCCTGTCCTTTGATTGTCGGTTTTAACGACAGGCCCTCAAAGGGAAAGGCCGTGGTATTTTTTTTTCACACCCCACACCACAGGGGTACCTCAACCAAATCATCGCACCGCCATCACTGGCGGCTTGACGTTGGTTGGCAATGGTCAGTGACCACTGCCGTTCCAGGGGGCGCCCACGCGGAGGACTATGGAAGAGGAGTTTTTGCCCCCCTCTTTCTATTGCACGCTGTATATATGTCGGAACCAACGGAATCGGACCACTACGTCATATAGTTGCCATAGGAACGACCGGTTCAAAAATTCCTCTTTGTGAGAAAAACTTTTTTGTTCATAAAGATATCGTTCTCAAATTTCACGCTAATCAATGGTATCTTTAGCTAAATTACATACCGAAATTCTGTTGAAATCGGACCCCTACGTCATATAGCTGTCATAGGAACGACCGGTCCAAAAATTCGACTTTGTGAGAAAAACGTTTTTATTTCTAAAGATATCATCTTTGAATTTCACACTCATCAGTAGTATCTTTAGTCAAATCACATTCCCGAATTTGGTTGAAATCGGACTACTCTATCATATAGCTGTCTTAGAAACGCCCGTTCGAAAAGCAAGTTTTTATCAGAAAAACTTTTTTATTTCTAAAGATATCTTTATGAAATTGCATATTACTCAATGTTATTGACTGCTAAGCCACGTTCCTAAATTTGGTTGAAATCGGCCCACTATTTCATATACCTCATATAGGAACAGTGAAATCGGAACAAGTTTTACTACTAATTTCAAAGTGACAAATGTACCACAAAATACAACGAAGGTAGTAAGCTAGCCGAAGGCTAGCTTGTTTTTTATACAAAATGCACATGGGTTTGGCCGCATGTGTTACGAATATGATGTATACATAAAAATACAATAAAATTCAATTTCCATGTGGCAAAAACAATACACCCTTTACCTTCTCAGTGTTTAATGAAATAACTGACCGGAAAGAATAGTAATTAAGAATCCCCAAGTGACAAAAACAATAAACCATTGATTTTCTCAAGGTCTAGGGTGTAAGCAAGAATTGGAAGACCATAGAGAACGAGAGAGGGCCGCGATGGACATGAAGGCCAGTGATAAACAAAACGCAAAAGATGACAAAGAAGTCACGTTTAGATTCATCTCTTTTGATCTATTGTACAAGCCATTTTGTCAGTACCATTTGCTGGGGATAACCAGATTTATTACTAGCGAAAGCTAAATGCTTAAAATTTTACAATTTTTTAAAATCATGACAGCAACGGTGAGTGCTTTGTTTGGGATGGTTGCGCAGGGAGCCAGGGAAGCTCTGAAGTCGCAACATGTATATTTCATTACTTTTCGGGTCTTCCTTCAACGGTTACCCACGTCTCAACTTTTTCCGATACGTGCGGAGGACAAAACCGAAACAAATACTTTGCAGCTGCTATGCTGTACGCTGTTAATTACATCCCAAATTTACAAATGATTGATGTAAAATATATGGGGTCTGGACACTCGTACTTAGAAGCCGATTCCACTCACGCAACAAATAAACGAGCGAAAAAAAAATATGTATACAACTCGTGAGTAGGCACTCTTGATTGCCTCTTCAAGGAGAAATCCAAAGCCATACAAGGTGGCAAGCATGAATTTCGATAATTTTTTTGATTTCAACTCACTCGAACAAGAAATGTTCAAAAACACTACCTTAAATGCACAGAACGAGACTGTGAAATGGCTAAAAATAAAATGGCTTAGGTTCAAAAAATCAGAGCCATTTATTATTGAATATATGTAAGTACGATTTGTTGAAGGGCGATTTCATGCAAATAAATATAAGACAAAACAAAAGGGAGAAGAGGAGCGGAAATCTTGCCTCAAAAGATTGGAGCCCAACAAGTCTACGCAAGAAAGATACCAAAAAAACTCTCCACTTCTTTGGAATCTGATCGTCAATAAATTACTTTTGGACCTGAAAAGGATGGGGTAAAATATCACTGTCTATGCGGTTTATATCGCAATCGCCATTTCTGGTAGATTTGCGACCATCCTCAGAGATACTAAATATCCTGTCCATTCTAACCAATTCGGTAAACCATTTAGGCCAGTCAAATTAAGCCAATTTTGGGGCTTTTTAATAATAATGAGGGAAATATCTGGAAATAATTTTAATCCCTTCTATAGATACTGAATACATGGAAACTGAGTTTGCACGGTCGTAGAAGGTGAGCTTAACTTTTGGAGGGCGAAAATCCGAGAAATTTGAGCCCTTTTTTTTAATATTATCGTTATAAATCCTAAACGGTTCCTCGGATCGAAAAACCTTGCAGGAGTAAATTAAAGACCACATTCACACACATTCTAGATAGCAAACTAAGTTGGAAGCCTAATATTCACGAGAACGCCATTGGTAAAAACTGGGGCTTGGCGATGGTGGTACATTGGATATATACTGCTGTGGTGCGTCTTATACTACTGTATGGTGGACGGCACTCAGAGTAACTGCCAATTGCAACCTGATGGAAAAGGTCGAAAAACTAGCTGCATTCGCGTTTAAAACCACTCCGTCAGCCGGATTGGACATGCGGCTCAACTTGCTCCGCTGGATATTTTCGTCGAAAAACTGGCAGCCAACACGGCTCTACGTCTTCGCGAAACTAGCAAGTGGCGTGCGAAGAGCAGTGCGCACACATCTATTCTGCGCGATATGTATCTTCTTATGGAGACTGACTGACACTGACCTGGTTGGGAAGTCCACGGACAGTCAAGCTGCAATACATTCACTTGAACCGGTTCTCACTGCATCCAAAACAACTGCAGATTGTCGCCTAGGGGCCATCACAGGGCATTGCCCCGTTGGGGAGCCCTCCTGAAGGTTGTGCCTTCCTCACCATGACTACTGTAGAAGCTGTGAGGATGTGGATATGTCATTGCAAAGCTTTGGCTGTCAGGAGGAGGAGATTTCTTTGTTCTTTGTTCTTCTACGACTTGGAAGACCCCAACAGCGCTAGCGCGACTCAGATCAATTGTTGTCTTGCTAGCACCAGCTGGATTAACACCTAAATTTTAGAGTGAGGTATGGAGATTCTGGCAGTACCACAAGGGACCAACAAGCGGTCTAAGTGTGCTGTGATATGTTACGGCAGCCCCTGCTTCTAATCTAACGTAACTTGCAATGTTAAAGGTTTTCCCAGAACGCACTTATTATCGACGATATATAGTGCAAAGCAAAACAACCCGGACAAAAGTGGCGTTCTCACAATAATTTTTTTCCCCGCAGAGAATGTATTCTCATTAATTCGAAATCGCGACTTTAGTCACGGTAAATAGGGGGGCTACTTGGTTAGTAACATTGCGGATAACTGCTGGTGTGAAATACTTGGAACCTTCCCGCTCCTTTTTTGGACGACCCTTCGTCCGGCTGTCGCGCCACGATGATGATGATGGTGTTAAACCGAAGTGGCTTTTATTGTTTTGTGCTTCTGTACGGGGTACATTATAGGAGTACACCAGGGGCTGACACAGAACCCTTAACACCCAAAATGTTATGACTATCATTTAGCCGAAGGAAATTAAGGAATTTTGCAAAAAATTTGATTTCAATCCACTACATGACCGTGAAGCCCCAAAGAGTTGCAACAGGGCCGAACACAATTATTAATAGACAGGTATAAAGTAAATGTTAAGATGATGAAAGGATGTTATGTGAACGCTGGGAAGAGAGAGAATAAGCAAATAAGCAAATTACCCGAGAGAAACGAAGCAATTGTTTGGCAGCTTGGTTGCTCTACTACATGGACCGGGCGGGTATTCCGGGGTAATGAAATAGAATTGGGGAATGTGAGTTTGACAGGTTGGTTGGTGACTATATAGACCGTGCGGGTGTTCCGAGATAGAGGGCGCGTACCTCTCTGTTTACTTTTAACCAGATGGTATGAGGTGCAATTACTTCAGAGAATTTATTGCACAAGGTAATTGCACTTTCTTATTTTCTCTCTTCTTAGGGTGAACATAATGCACCGAGCATTTTTTGCTACTCGAAATACGGTCGTTTGAGGTTCGAACCCCTCAAAATATCATAAATTGAGGGCATTTGAGGATAAAAAATATTTGACTCGTTGACGGGCTTGAATCTCAGATGACCGTGTTTCGAATAGCTAAAAATGCTCGGTGCGTTGGCGAGCTAAGCAACAGACACATCATAAAATGCTTAATATTTTTTCTACGATTTTTTAATTGCACTTTTAGGCCACCATCCATTCGACTTATATCAGAATCACACACACACACAAATACTGTTGGGAACTTGGACTCCCATATGCTGATCAGTACGTCAGTTCAGTTGCAGTTGAAGTGTACTCAAGGATACTTCAGATTAATAGAGAATTTCTCCAGAGGCGTCAAGTACTCGTGAAAGTTTTTTTTCATATTCCATTTCAAAGTACAACAAATGAACCCGTATTTTCGAATATAAATGCGGAAAATCCAAAAATATTTTAATAGGTACATAAAAAAATCCTGCAAGAGTTATATATGAGAATGGACAGACAAAGAGAAATGAGTGCGGTTTTTTCTACTCAAGTGGTAGCCACGACTACAAGAAGATTTTAGTTGTCTATCATTTATCATATTTATTATGTATGCAGTAGCCTGCGGTTTACCCCTGACGCTTCTGCCATTGACTTTGAATGACTGATGGTGCACTGCGTATAGTTTGATAGGTCTTATTAAACGACTCCAAACATTCTCAAAGAGCATGAGTAAAACAGAAACATGCCGTAAGGCTTGATTGTTTCAATTTATTTGCTCTGTTGATTAAAAATGTCCTGTTGAGTGAATACGGTCTTTGTATCATAGATTTCTTGGGGCTAGTAATAACATATCTGGGCTTTGTATTTATTTTTCTTTTTTGCGATTTATTCATTTTATCGAAACATTTTCTTAACTTTGGCAATAATTCATTTTGTACTTCTTTTGTTATTTTTAGTGTTTTGTAGTATGATAAAAACACTATGAAATCGGTCAAACGCCTCTCTGTCCGTCTCTCCGTCTGTCCATAGAATATCTCACGAACGGCTGAAGTTACATACATGAAATTTTGTAGGAATGTGTAGAATTACAATTCGCCGGAGAAAGCGATGCGTCGTAATAAGCTAATTACGGTCAAAATTTGTTTTTCGTCAGGTATATCATGAGAAAAGTACAACCGAGTACATTTCATTTTTGGTATTCTCGTCGAATTTGAAAAAGGGAAAAAGAGGTAGCCGGGAAAATAAGAGATCATAATTTGTCCCACCCACCTTGCATTTCGAGACCGTTACACTTAGAAATATGAAAACTTACAGGTAGGTGGCTTTTAACTAGCATATAAAAAAAATAATGGAATTTAGATATCTTCTCAAAATATCATAGATTAGTAATAGTATATTTCTGTAGTTACAATTAGCACACCCGTGCATACCTAAAACACATTCGAGGTAAAAAATATTGACGGCCAACAATAATTAACACCATGGGGGGTAATAGTGATGGGCATACTGACTCTTTTCACTGTGCCGGCACATAAACTCTGACTCTTTCCTATTAGTCGGTCAAAAAGAGTCGTTCAAAAAGAGTCATCCAAAGTGTCAGAACTTGGTTTATACGAGGGTCACTATTTAAATTCTGCGCCTAACAATGAAAAAACAGTAATTTATTTTCGGAAATGGCATTATTGTTCTTCAAAGTATTCTCAAGGAAGATCAAAACACTTTTGGATACGCTTAAACCAATTTTCGAAACACTTTTTCTACTCGAATTGAGGTAGCTCCAAAACTTGCGTTTTGAACCCATCGGCTGCTTCTTTGGGGTTCGAAAAACGCTGACCACGCAGTTTATTTTTAATGTGCTGGAACAACAAGAAATCATTGGGCGCCAAACCAGGATTGTGCTGCGGATGGCTCATCAATTCGGTGTTTGCGGCGCTCAAAAGCTCTGTTGTGTGAGTCAATATGTGAGACCTCGCATTTTCGTCATGAAGAATAATTCGCCTTCGGCGGTCAATTTTCCTTATTTCACTGAAAACTTATGGCAAACAAATGGTAGTATGCCATTCAGAAGTAACCGTCCTACGTTACTCAAGTGGTACGGTGGTGATAAGAACGGTCATTGTATAGAAACAGGCGACAATTTGTTTCGAAGTGCTTCGTTCGCGAACAACCGTCAATTTCTGTTTAGTTTCGGGCTCATACGCATATGCAGAAATCCAAGATTCGTCGCCTGTAACGATCTTATAATCGTCTTTTGAAGCACCGCGGTTGAATTTCTTCAACATTTCTTTGCACCAATCGACACAGTCTTCTTTTGAGCGATCGTCAAATTATGCGGTATCCAACTCGAAAAAGTCTTTGTGACGGCCAAATGTTCATGCAATATTGAATGTACGCTGGTGGAACTAATACCCAGGGACGCCTCAATCTCTCAATATGTCACATGACGATCCTGTTTTATTATTTCGCACACGGCATCGATGTTTTCTGCGATTACGTCCGATTTTGGACGACCTTCACGAAATTCGTCGTTGAGCGATAGGCGGCCGCGACTGAATTCTGCAAACCAGCGTTTTACCGTGGCAAAATTCTGGAGCTTTATCACCAAAAGTCGAAGGAGTTCTCGGCTTAATTCCTTTTTTTTTGTCCGAGACCAAATTTTCAAGCCACTGTTAAACAAAACAAATAGCACTCGTACGTCAAAACATTTTAAGTACTTTTATGCTAAACTTTTCAATGAAAGTGTCAGATTGCATCTGGCCCCATTAGTATTGCCAAGGCGCAAAATATAAATAGTGACATCCGTAACATATTCAATAAAAGTCGTAGTTTTAAAAAAACTCAGTTTTTTCCTTTTTTTTTACCCCCGATTCGAAGTCGGTGATCCCGAATGCCCTTTAGTTCGAGCCAGCCAGATCGGACCACTATTTCCCATGAAAACGGGGTTGCCAATCTGAGGTGGGCTACTCCAATTCTTTTTCTCTCTTTTTTGACCCCAGATTCGGAGTCAGCAACCCCCCAATGCCATTTAGTTCGATCCAGCTAGATCAGACCACTAATTCCCAAGAAAACTAGATTGCCAATCTGAGATGGGGACCTCCCTTTTTTTTCGACCCCAGATTCGGAGTCAGAGACCCCCCTCCCCCCCCCAAATGCCCTTTCGTTCGAGCTAGCCAGATCGGACCAGTATTTCCCATGAAAATCTGAGGTGGGCGACCCCCCTTTTTTTTCCTTTTTGGCCCCAGATTCTGAGTCAGCGATCTCCACAATGCCCTTTGTATCGTTCCTGTTGAATCACTCTTTTTGAACAATTTGATTATGTATTTTTCTTTTTGAACGATTCAATTTTGTATCGTTCTTTTTGAACGACTCTTTTTGAACGACTCTTTTTGATCGATTCAATTTTGTATCATTCTTTTTGAACGACTCTTTTTGATCGATTCAGCTTTGTACTTTTTGAACGACATACTAGTACAACGGGTACTACTGACTTGTATATTGTTTTTCGTAAAGCGAATTGGAGTTAACCATTTTTAAAAGGGTAAAAATTGGTGGGAGAAGAGTGAGACTCTCTCTTACTCCTCTCCCACCAATCTTAACCCTTTCAAAAATGATTAACATGAGGGGGAGTTAGGCTGATCGCTGACTATTCAAACAATTTATTTTTTACGCAAGGCTGCAATTTGCAATGTCGTCTTAACATTAATGGTTAAGCATCTCCAAGAGTAGGACAGTTCGTCTCCTATTGGCACGAGACACTACAAAACCCTCGGATTGCGGGCGTAGCCCTCTATTTTCCGGTATCATTTATTCTCGCATTGAAAAAAATAGGGTTCAGATTGGCCGTCGGTTGCAGTAAATCGGACTAGTTTGTTAATTGTAAATGCATTGGGGGCTTAGTGTTTTGATAATTTTGGTGATTGAAATATCAAGCGGTTCGTCAGTTTCATGATCTTCATGTGGTAATGATTCACCGTCCGTTTTCGAAAATAGAAGCCCCCTTTACGTAACAATTGACGAAGATCAACTTGAATTTTTTCCAATTACCGAAAATCGTCTGATCCAATGAGGACGTCGTGAACGAAAAAGTCATGTAGCAGGATTTTAGATGCTTCTGGGTATAAATGTTTTTTAGGCGGCTATCTTAATATATGTAAAAACGTTGGTTGCTTTTATAACTCTTGAACCAGTAAAGCTATCTACCTCATATTCACACCATATGTTCGTTTGGTCCTCCTATGTGCATAGCTTTTTTTTTGTATCCGGTAGGTGGCATTGAAGATATTTACAAAATTCTTATTTATGGTCAAGTTTGGCTCAAATTCACAACATATAATATATTAACTAAATAATAGTAAAGTTTTTGACATTGGACTTGGTAGGTGACGCTGGAGCTGAGATATTCATTAAAATGTGTATTTTAGGCTTGACCCCTCCAGGGGCATGGGCGCGATCTGCGCCATCTTTATATTGACAAGCTCAGAGCACTGTGAGAGTTCTATTAGTACCCACAGGTGTCGAGATTTGAACTCTGAGCTCTAGATTAGTATCGTAGATCGGTGACCGATCGACCAAGACCACCGAGCGCGATATTTAACTATTTTATAATATTGAACTTTATTTTTTTTTAGGTTTAGACCGTGTGAACTGCTTAGGCCCGTTTTCTCAATGTCCTGTTAAAATATATCGTAGGGATAAAGTGCATGTTAGCGCAATTTCATTTACTTAATGTCTGTTTAGCGTTTATCCGACCGAAAAACCCAAAGGGAACCTTATCTGCCCTTTAAATTTTATCAGAAAGATAAGCTCCAAATGTCCGCCACCAAGCTCCCACTTAATCGTTTATCCAAAACAAAATCCCAATAACTTGCAATCGCTTAAAAGTTTATCCAAAACAAAAACTCAACACCATGTCTCCGGTTGAAACATTATCCAAAACGAAAACTTAAGATGCGTTCCACTTTGTTTGGCTTGGTAATTTAACGGTCGTATGAGAAAATAAAAATATTTATCAGCCAGTTTAACGATTCGTTATAATGATTCATGTCCATCTTAAAAATAAATTGTTTTCCGGGGGATATCCGAAGCAGATCACTAGAATTTTGGATCCCTTTTCGTCCGCTCCCGGTCATCAGTCATTTCCAGATGTCGACTGATAATTGTTAAGCTCTCTCTTGATCACTGAGTCCCGTGTAATTGCTGGCATATATTTAAGGCTGAGTTCACTCATGGCTTCCACATTTATCGTATCCTTTCCTGTGATCCTCAACCTCGCACACAATGTGTGGTGCCGTCTCGGCCTCCTCCAGACATAGTCTGCAAATGTTACCTTCGTAGATTTTCATCTTGGCCAGATGAACCTTAAAGTTACCATGCCATATAACCAAGGCAGTTATCCAGCTTAGGGGACTCCGTTTATAACTGAGTACGTTTTTCGCTTCCCTACCTAAAGGACCGGACATTGCATTTCGATCTTGTTTGCAAGTGACTAGCTCCTGCCATCTTGGTTGATGCATGGAGTCCATCAACTTGCCGACCTTCGCTCCAATCATGCCGTCCCCAGAGTAACTCTGGGTTCTGGTCCAATGAAAGCCGCCGCAGATCCCTGTTTTGCTTGGGCATCTGCCGTCTCATTTCCTGTTGTACCTATGTGTCGTTTTACCCACATAAGCGTGTTGAGTTTTCGGACACACTACTACCAATTTGGAGTTTGTGTTCGTCTTCTGCATGCGTCTGATCGCCGATTGGTTGTCCAGTACAACAAGGATTTTTTCCCCCACACCTGACCTTCCAGCATAGTGAAAGATGCAGCGACTTATTCTTCTTTAGTCGGGACGGTTGACCGCAGACGCACATGTTGTTAGTTACCTAAATTATCTATATGAGGGGCAACTTCACCAAAGGTTACACGATTCAAGAACGCGGTGAAGTGTTCTTTCGACTGCCTTATTTAATCTCCTCCAAGATAAGTAGCTTGCCATCACTATTCTTTACCGGATGTTGGCAGGAGTGACGACCACCTGTAAACTTCTTGATGATACCGTAAAAGCTGTTTAACTTGTTACTTTTTGCAGATTCTTCTTCTGAGGCTAGAATTGAGTTCGCGTAATTTTTTTTATCGCGTCGCACACTACGCTGAACCTCTCGTGCTTTTTGAAGGTAAAGGAGTTCGATGCTTCTGATGCTGCAGCAAAACGAATCTCCAGCTCTTTTTTTTCAACAATCCACTACCATGAAGCATCGGTCATCCAGGGCTTATTACGGGAGTCCGAGTTTGTGGTAAGGATAGTACCTGCGGTATCAATAAATGTCCGCATTTTTTAAGGCATCCCAGTATTCATAGATGTTACTATCTGGGTGACTAATTATCTCTAATGCTTTTTGCGCAAGATGGTCGTTATTATGTTCTAAGGCAGCTGAATTTTTTAGTCGATTGTTGTTGAATTTGCAGCGCCTAGATATTTCGTCGCTAGCATGGATCGAACATTAGCGAGCACAAGATAATAGTCTCTTCCCTTCCAAATATCGGCACCCTTCTTCTTTCGCATATCCAGGAGGTAACTCTTGAATCTTTTACTAATGGCAAAACATGTTTCGTCAATTCGGAGATTTAATTTTCATAGGGCAGATTACAACCTGATGTCTGCCGAGCTTGAATCCGTCGACTGGTCTTCCTTTTTCTCTAATCTCACTGGTGAGGACGCTACTAGTAAGTTTTATGTTTACCTCCAGAATCTTATTCCCCGCTTTACTCCCCTGTACCCTCCTAAAAAAAATAAAAACTTCCCCTGGCTTACTCAAACGGTTGTAAACGCCTTACGTTCTAAAGACAAAGCCCGCAGCAAGTGGAAGCGTTCTCCTTCCCCTTCCACTCTTTTGGACTTTACTCGGAGTCGCGCCAGCGTCAAACGTTTAACAAAAACTGCGATGAAAAATTATTATAACAGCATCGAACTGTCTCTTGCATCTAATCAAGTAAAGCCTTTCTGGTCTTATATTCGTTCACTTAAATCATCCTCCAGCTTACCTGGCAGCGTTCACCTGGCTGATTTAACAGCTAATACTCCAAAAGAAGCATGCGAGTTATTTGCAAATTTCTTTGCTTCTACATTTACATCTTCCACCAGTCCTCCCCTTTCTACTTTGCCTTTAAATCTTTTGTCCCCACAAATAATTTCCTCCCTCACAACTTGTCCACTTGAAGTCGCCGAAATTATTTATGGCTTGGATGCGAATGGGGGCTCTGGTCCTGACGAATTGCCTAATATTTTTGTCAAATCACTGTCATCCACTATATGCATCCCCCTATCCATATTATTTAACTTAAGCTTAAACAGTGGATATTTCCCTGACTTGTGGAAAGTTGCCAATATCCTTCCTATCCCCAAATGTAGTGACTTGTCATCTGTTTCCAACTACCGTCCAATATCCTTGTTATCGTGTTTTCCTAAGATTCTTGAGCGTATTGTCCATAATAAAATTTACCCTTCTGTCTCCCAACTATTTGTTGATCAACAGCACGGCTTCGTCAAAGGACGTTCCACTTGTTCTAACCTCCTTACTTTTACTCATTCGGTTGCTCGAGCCTTAGATAATCAATGTCAAGTAGATGTCTTGTACACCGATTTTTCTAAGGCTTTTGACACTGTCGACCACAACATACTTCTCGCTAAGCTTAAGGATTTCGGTATTACCGGAACCCTCTTATCCTGGTTTTCTTCATACTTGTTTCATCGTAAGTGTCGCGTTGTCTACAATGGTTTTGTATCGTCTCCATTTTGCCCTTCTTCGGGGGTCCCACAAGGATCTATTCTTGGGCCTCTGCTTTTCAATATTTTTATAAATGATCTACCTTTACATATATCCTCATTTTGCCTTTTATATGCAGATGACCTTAAAATCTACAGAACGGTCAGGTCAGTTGAAGACTGCGTAACTCTTCAACATGATCTCGATTCTTTGGTTGATTGGTGTGAGGTTAATCATCTGCATCTTAATGTAAAAAAGTGTAATTCCATGTCCTATTCTTTGAAACCTTGTCCTATATCTTTTGTCTATGTTATCAATAATACTGCCTTAGAAAAAGTAGACCGTTTCAAAGATCTTGGTGTCTTGTTTGACACTAAATTGAAATTTGATCTGCATATTATTGATATCTGCGCTAGAGCATCTCGCACTGCTGGTTTTGTTCTCCGCACATCACGTGTTTTTAGCAATACGTCCACTTGTCTTAATCTTTTTAACTCCCTTGTTCGTAGTGTTCTTGAATATTGTTCTCCTGTTTGGTCACCGCACTTTGACTACCTCGTCTCCCTCCTTGAATCTGTCCAGCGCAAGTTTACCCGTATTCTTCTATTCAATTTCCAAATTCCCTACTGTCCATATGTTGATCGCCTTGCCCTGCTAAATGTCCCTCCTCTTGATAAGCGCAGAGTGTACCTGGATGAATGCCTCCTCTACAATATTTGTCACAGCCTCCTCTTGGAATACTTGTCGAAAGAGATCACCGTCCGCGTGCCTTATAGAGAAACTAGAACGGTATCTCAGTTTGTGATTCCTTACGCCCGCACGGAACTATATTTTCATTCTCCTTTGCTACGCTTGCCACGTACTCATAACAATCTCAATCTTGGTCCTTTCCCTCCGTCGCTCTATTCTTTTAAAATTCTACTAAGGAGCAAACTTTTTGATGGGGAGTTGCGTATGTAATCTTCTTTTTACGTTTGTAATTTTCTTTAATTGCTTTTTTCAATTTTTATCCTTTTTCTTCTATATTCTTTACTTTTAATTTTTATTATTATTTTTCCTGTATTTTTTGTTTTTACAATACATATCTTTACTTTTTGTAATTTAATTTAATCTGTTCTGTAATTGGAGGATTGCTCTGTTGAACAGACTATCAAATAAATAAATAAAGTGAGGACAGAGGAGGATCAACTAATTTTGTGGTAGTCCTTATGCTCAAACATAGTACCACCGATTAAGAGACTGTGAGAGTTGCAGAACTCTTCAAATCTTTCACCGTTGTCGTTACGATTCCCAAGATCGTGTCTCCCCATCACATGTCTGAACGTAGGGTTATCAGCGCCAACCTTTGCATTCAAATCCCTCATAACCATTATAATGTCACCTTTAAGTGTTCTGCCCCGGGCGGCGTTTAATAGTTTGTACGAGTAGAAAGAGCCTTTCACCAAGCCATTGTCAGGTTCAGTTGGAGCATAACATTGAATTATTGTGATGTTCCCCATTTTGGCCCGTAAACTGGCGGTCATGATTCTGTCTTAGGCCGGATTCCAATATAAGAGACAGTTTCGCGCGGCTCTGGTTAAGAGGAGCCTGACTCCCGACTACTACCAGTGCTCTACCGAAATACAACATTAAAGTTCTACCCATTGGGGCGATAAATTCTCCGATGTTCCACAGTCTTATCTCGCTAACTCCTAAGATTTCTAATTTATACGGGAGAAATTCACTCTCAAATTGAAGAAATCGTGCATTTTGGGGGCCTTCTGATCAATTGTCCAGGAGAGTACATTCCAAAATCCAATCTTTGTCATTGTACGATATGGAATAGTCGTAACCGTTGAGTCATCCCTTATCTGAAGCATTGTTGACGTTCCGTTAGCGCATAGAAAATTTCTGATGACGCAAGTTGCTGGCATACATATCCTGTCCTTTTTATTGCCGGTTTCTACGACAGGCCGGCAAAGGAAAAGGCCGTGGTAGTATTCTTACGCCCCACACTACAGGAAGAATGTTTACCTCAAACAAATCATTGCACCGCCATTACTGGTGGCATGACTTGGTTTGCAATAGTCACTGGACACTGTCGTTCCATGGGGCGCCCACGAAGAGGACTATTTTAAAGGATTTTTGCCCCCTTCTCAGCCTTATGTATAATACAAAAAGATTACAATATTCAACCAGACTGCATGTTACCTTCTTCCGATTTATAACTGCCAAAATCAAGTTTATCCACACTACACACAAATGAGAGGAAACGTTTTACACTTCCCACAGAATCCTTAATCATCTTGTCAATTTGCTGTTTCTCCAGGCATCTACTGATTCCCGTTAACCTCTAAAATAATTAATAAAGTTGGGTCGGTGGAGGAGTTGGTTCTCGTGCCGAAACAACATTTCAATCCGAAGTCGACAATCAAAGGCACCTTAGGGACAACCCTGCCATCCCCATTATCACTCGGAATTGATAACGTTCCTGTTTATCTTTGTTCTGTCAACGTACGAGCATTTCCATCTGACAAACCACGAAATTTTCCAATTGTTCTCATTGTATTTGATCGTCGTCTCGTCATCCCGGAGGGTTGGATAATATTCCCAGGGTAGCTTTTGTTACCCACTTTCAACTCTCTTCAACTTTTCAAGGTTAATAGCTTCAGTGAAGTTGTTGCCAAGTTTCCGACAATGTGTAATTAGTTAAGGTTTCACAGTATGGTCTCCGGTCCTGATCTCGGTCCCGGGATCAATGCACGTATGTAAACTACTAGAAAGGGTTGGAAATTTGAATGGCGTGTCTAAAATCCGTTGAATTAATTAGAGCCTTTCTATTTCTCTCTTTTGCAGGGTAATTACAAACTATTTCGTCGTTTCACTTGCAATGGCGGACATGTTGGTCGCCCTTTGTGCTATGACCTTTAATGCGTCCGTGGAGCTGTCCGGCGGAAAATGGCTTTTCGGACCGTTTATGTGCAACGTGTGGAATAGTTTGGATGTTTACTTTTCAACAGCTAGTATCCTGCATTTGTGCTGCATTTCAGTGGACAGGTACGTACATTTTATATTCCGTTGATAGTACGTGCTCCTCACCGGCTGGAGGTTTTCCAAAAAGGCGACGAATAAGAGCTTCGTCCATTTTAATTAACTCACTAACACAAACACTTTGCTCGCCGAAACCAATTCGGCTACCGCTGAATAGCGAACTTAGAAGATTTTATCTGATTGTGGACGATTTAATGTGGATATTGGATTTGTGGACAATAACGCAATTAGTTGCATTAAGTTGGAGTGTACAATTAGTTCAGTTGTGGTTTTTGATGAATTGAAGAATTCGCATTATTGGTTTTCAATGATGGCGTTATTGTTCCAGCGCAGCGCTCTAAAATACGCCTAAATGCATTTTTGAGTTTTAAATGTAACTGCATAATATTCAATGCTTTTATCGTGTTGGTTTAGCGAAAGATACCACGAAAGGACGATTATCCGCTTCGTTGAACTTAATGAGAATTAATTTTGATTCAAAAGCTATACTGCGAATTTTCGACGAAGCTATAAACGAAGCGCAAGCCGATTTGATGAGTTCTTCTACTTAAATTCGTTAGTGAGGCAATGATCCCAAATACTGGGAAGGTGAATTGGCATTTTAAACAACGGTTAAAAAAACCTAAGCCTTCCACGGAAAGTGTAGATCTTCCCAAAAGTGAGTGTTTCATTTTGACTCACTGGATTCAAATTCACAAATTCCCGGGAGTCTCCTGATAATCAATAGCCATGGCCAATATTACCTTACTTACCACATTGTAGTGACATCCCTATGACCATCTTAAGAAACGCTTAAAGTGCAGCCACTTCGCAGAAAACTGGAGTCATTCTCGGGTCTCACTGCAATGCGCACCATGTGGTGTGGGGTAGATCCGACATGAATGGAAGATGAGTTTTTCAGCTACTTGCTGAGTACAAACCTCCTTATCTGTAATGTTGGCTACAAACCTACCTTTATCACCAGGTATAGGCAGGAAGCCCTAGATATAACTCTTGTTTCTGAGGGCATTCAACACTTGATTCGAGATTTTAAAGGTGTCACATGAGCACTCATTCTCTGATTGCCGCTATCTTCAGTCTCGCCTGGATGAGCGACCTGGACCTAACCCAGTGATCGTGAATCGCATAAGAATGACTCGGGCAAGTACAGGGGCTATCTTGTGGATATGCAACCCCTCAACCAAGTCAGCCATGTACTATACAAGAATTGGGGATGAAATGGTAGAGACACTGACAGAGTGGAACTGAGGACATGCTATTGAATCATGCCCTGATATTAAACAAAATAGTAGGGCTAAACCGGCGTGGTGGAGCGCTCAATTTAGTACGCTTATGGCAACATGCAAAGGAAGCTTCTATAAGGTACCATACCATACTCTAAGGAGAACTCAAAGTTGGAAATCTATAAAGGCCATCTTCGTTTATACAAGAAAGAGCTGAGGAGGGCTGAGAAGCGTAGCTCGTGGAGGCTTTTTAACGACATGCCTAGTTATCTGCCGGAGGACGATGGAACATGGACATCATCGAGCTAAGAGACAATCGACGTCTTGTTTGACTCACATTTTCCTAGCAGATGTTCTGTTAAAGCTTACAGAATAACTCCCAACACCAATGTGGCACTATGTGACTCCGGGTCAATTCTTTCGAAGGAAAAGATTGTATGGGCTATATTTGGCTCTTTCAAATTGGCTGGTCCTGATGGTATCATTCCGGTGGACCTACAACATATGCTAGTTGTAGTATGCCCGTGGATTGAATCGATTTTCAAAATCTGTCTAGAATTAGTATACATATATTCCTCGTATATGGATGGAGTTTAAAGTGGTATTTATTATAAAATCGGGCAAAAGTTTCTACGCACGCTTGAAGGCCCTTTGACCATCAGCCTGTCATCAACATTGATGAAAGTTTTGGAGCGTTTGATCGACACACACTTGAAATGCACTTTTCTGTTGCATGTTCCAGCCACCTCCCAGCACGCCTACTGGAAGGGCTGATCAGTGCACACTGCTTTGCACTCTCTGGTAGGCTACATGGAAAGGTCCCTGGCATACAAGGAGTATACGCTGGTTGCCTTTCTGGACATCGAGGGTGCTTTCAACAATGTTAAACCTGAAGCTACTATTGATGCCCTCTTCTTTTTGTGCGAGGATGACTCGCTTTGCAAGTTAACTCAATTGATGCTTGCGTCTCCGGTGGTATGTAGTAGACTTGGCATATCTTTATGCAGGAGCGTAAGTAGAGGTACCCCTCAAGGGTGCGATCTCTCTCTCCTTCTCCTTAATCTGGTGGTCAGTAGAGTACTTCTAAGCCTGGAAGGGCTGGGATGCAAAGTTATTGCTTATGCGAATTATATTGCTATTACAATCTCAGGGAAATTTGCTTTTGATCTCAGCGATATAATGCAGAATGTCCTCTCTATTCTGCCGAACTGGGCTTTCGGGGTTGGTGTTAGAGTAAATCCGTAAAAAACGGAGCTTGTTCTCTTTACTAGAGGACACATTAAACCTACACAGAGCTTGTGCCGACTGATAAGGTCAAATGCCTTGGTCCCATCCTGGATAGAAAACTATAATGGAAGGCGAACGTTTAGGAACATGTGGCAAAGGTAACCGTTGCACTATACTCGTGCGAGAAGGCGATTGGCTTACATCCAAAAGTGGTTTACTGACTCTACGTATCGGTACAACATTCCATTATTATGCATGGGATCATCGTCTGGTAGAAGGCACTCAGCATCGTGTCGTGCAGAACTCTATTGGAGAAGAGATTGAAAGACCTACCTAGCTTGTATACTGAGGAAGGGAGTAAGTCACTTCCGAAATAAATTTTGAAGTTTTGGAAAAGCTACGTCTTTCAATCACTTAAGTTATAACGACAAAGATCGGATGAAGCAGATTATTTATTTTTTGGAGAAGGTCCAAAGACTGGCTTGTTTTCCTAGCACAACCAAAATTGGGTCTCAACCTGCACTCAAGGAAATTTCCGTTGTCAATTGACAGACATTTGAAAGGAAAGTATTTGACACTTGATTATTGGTTTCGGTAGCAGCCGGTTCTACGTATCGGAACGACACGTTGGTACTATACCAATTGCCAAGAGCTGCCCTTCAGCGCAGAAGGATATGTGTGTGTATATGTATATGCCAGCATCGTTTTTTACGTCTACTGGGAGCAACATTCATCGAGGCAGCTCGCAGACCTTGCATCCAAATGCCGCGTCTATAAGATGCAATTGTTGCATGGAATGTTGCTACCTACATAGTTGCTCGGGACTGTCTCATGATAGGCTGTGAAATTCATCCTTTATAGCTGCCCGGTAAGGTAATAGTGGACAACAGTCTTCAAACTCGCCCAATACTGAAGTCCCAGCTACAACTGCGATTACGACTATAGGCGCGCAGTTGTCCCCAACAACTCCGATGTACAACATCACTCATCAAACTGTATCGGTGCAGCACTACCTAACTCTATAACGTTGTCCGTAGAGACCGCGTGAAAAACACCGGCGCACTCATAATTTATCATTCTGTGCAATACCGCGAACTAGCTTTATCTGTGACCGTTGAAGATGTCGTTCAGTTGCAGGCAATAGCGGTACAATCTGGTAATGCAGAGATAGAAATCCTCAACATCTATATTCCACCGGTGTTCAGATGTCCCTCAGGCTATAAGGTCAATATTAGTTCCCTACTCACAGACACTCTAATTTCGTCAATGATGCTAGAGGAGTCTCTCTAGCGGAACACATTGACTCATCCGAGCTCTGTCATATAAATGATGATGCTCCCACCCGTATTGTCGGTACATGTTCCAGCTCTCTAGACATCTCGATTGTTAGTGCTGACCTTATTAACAACATTCATTGGGAACCCGTCACCACGCTGTCCTCCGACCATTTACCGATCATCATCAGACTCGACAGACCTTCCAGTCAACTTCCTTCAGTGACCGCAGTATCATGTACTTTAATAAAGCTTTCTGGGACAGCTTTAGAAGCCACACCAATGCTGCTGAGTTAACCTTCAGGCGAGTACTGATCAAAGCGGCTGCCAGATGAATTGCTGCAGGAGGAATTCCAATGCTTAAGCCTAACTTCCCCACATTAGCAGCCAGATTGGCCGACGAGAGAAACCGCATTTACCGCGAAGACCTCAGCGATCCAAGAATTAGTGACCTGAACATCCAGACCAACATGCAAGTAGCTGAACACAAACGGTCAATAGTCAGAGCCCTCACCAATTCATCGAATAGCAAAGGGAATATTGCCATAGAATTCGAAAACAAAACGGTTAATGACCCCAACCAATGCGCACACTATTTCAAATGGCAGTTTGTCGCTTCAACTTCAAGCGCATAATACGTCGTAGCATCCAAAATTTTACTAATGATCCGACGCTGCAATTTACTCCCGATCAAAAAGCTCAAAAGCCTTAGCACAGGATTGCATCTTGATGTTGATGCTTAAGAATCTGGACTTGCTGAGCATAGGGTACCTAACAACGATTATCAATCTTTAACTCTCATCGTTAGTCATTCCCGAAATATGGAAGACTGCAAGAGTGATACCCATACTAAAACCCGGAAAGAAAGCAACACGCGGTGAGTCATATCGCCCTATTTCTCTACTTTTACCTGTTGCCAAGATACTGGGAGCTCGTGCTATTGCCACTACTCAAGTCCCATGGTCAGCTCTCCAAGCATGAACTTCACTTAAGAAGTACGTACAGCACTACGACGGTCTTGGATGCAATCACATCTTAAATCCATAAGGGTCTTAATCAGTCTCGTCCGTTTCAAAGATCCTTGGCAAAAGCCACTCTCAGCCACTCATTTCTTCTTTCAGAATTCTGCTGTGAACTCCTCCTATGCATGCTAAAAAAGTGGATCGCTAAGTACTTGCTGGTCGTCAATCATTCACGAAGTTCCGGGACAAGAAATCAAAACTAGGGAGGATTAAACATGGTGTTCCGCACAGAGGAGCTCTCTCACCCACTCTGTTCAACATCTACCTATCGAGACTCCCTACAATACCAGAAGGACTCCAACTCAACACCTATCCGGATGATTGTTCAATCTTTGCTACTGGTAACGATATTCCATTGATGCGCAATGACAAACAGTTACCTTGGCGTACTCAACGCCTTTTTCGTCAATAAAAACTTCTCGATCTCAGCGTCAAAATCACCTGCTACATTGTTCATATCTTGGACCAAGGAGGTAAAGCAACAGCTAAACATAGTAGGATACCAAACGGTTAATCATCCGAAAATCCCTGGTGCTACCTTGGATAGTATGGCCAGGGGGGTGGCACTTCATACGATTTAAGCAAAAGCGCTGTGCTAATTGATACGCAAATAATCAAATGAAAGTTGTCTTTAGAGGGATAGGGACGGCAACATTTTAAAAGGCTCTTCTAATGCCAACTGCCTAGTACGTTTCATCGTATGAGTAACATACTTGCTATTCCGCATTACCCCTTCGTGTACTGACGGAATCCAACACATATGCAACTACTAGGCAGGCAATCTTAATTCGAATAGAGTCCCATTTCTTGTTAGCAATAATCTCTATTCTTTGGTATGGCCTTATCATGTGCTCATGCTTCCACAATATGCAATAAAATATAAGCTCGAAATAAACTGGAAGCTCGTGGGGAATGGATAAACAGACCCTGCTGGTAACGTGTAAAGCCATTGGAAGATCGGTGGCCAATTACGCAGTACCTATATCGTCTCAGAACCCGAGTGACACACACTGAAAGTGTTTACGGTCCTGCCAGAACGCTGCTTTACGCACAGTGAAAGGCTGTCACTTGATGTCATCTCAGGATCACCTCTACCAAGAGACCAACATGCTGCCTATTAGAAGCCACAACACCCTCCTCGCGAAGCAATACTTAGTAGGCTTCAAGCACCTCCACGTCTGGCATAGCCTGAGGGATCTTGAGAAAGATGTCCAGAGATTTAAAAAGGAACCATTCGACGAATCCGCTTTAAGAATAGCTTTAATCCCCTTACACAGCTAGGAAGTCCAACAATCGATTGCAGAACCAAAGAGGATTAATAATTCTACAAGAGTTATCACTCCATATAACTTTCCCCTCTGCCAGGAGATTTGTATGTATTGACAAATTGTATAGACTTCACAAGAAAGCTCTCTCCATACAACTTTAGCGTCCGGCGGTAGATTTGTATGTATTGATTCTCTTGTGTATCTATACTGTGTAGTTTATACTATGTTTATACAATTTGTCAATACATACAAATCTTTTGGTAAAGGCGAAACTTCTATGGAGTGATAACTCTTGTGGAATCTATACTATTTGGCAGAACTAAACTCCAGCACGGTACTTCAAGACCGACCACCTGTCGTTTCTCCTACCGAGAACAGTCTATCTAGATCGACTAGAACCACGCTTGGACAGCTTCGATGTGGGTGGCGCTCCCATCTTAATTCGTACTTGTCTCGCATGGATAACGACATTCCAAACGTACGTCCAGTTTGTAACGCTACACCTCATGATACTGATCACACCTTTAAATGCTCAGCAGCATCCCACTCGTCAACACACAGAGCTCTGTGGGAGGCTCATGTCGAAGCCGCTATGTTTCTAGGCTTCGACACCGTGAGAGAGGAAGCCGCTGCAGACATACAACTTACAGGTACAATACAATATTAAAATAGCTACACTAATGCCCGAACCAGATAGAACGAAGAATGCAGCATCGGTGGCAGCAGCGGTGAACTGTCGAACTCGAAAGCATGCATTGCCCTTACGCGACCTAGATTCAACGCAGCGGCAGCGGTATCGAAAGCGGCGAAAGTAGATCTGCATGTTGGTGTTGTTGCTGCTGCCGCTGCTGCTGCTTTCTGCATTTAATCTGGTTACGGCATAAATAGTAATCTGTCTACCCAATTTCGGAAGCGACGATTTCGCATAAAACAAAATTAGTAACAGGAACATAATTCAGGACGTTTGATAACTATAACTAACTATTTCTAAGAGCCATAGGTGACGTTTCGTTAGCGTAAAATCGGTGTCGGATGATGCATTTTGCTGGTATACACATACTCTCCTCGTCTTCTACGACATGCCGGGAAAGGCTGCAGCATATTCTCACGCCCCACACCACAGGAACCGCCAATAAATAGAATCCAAATTGCAAATTTTGCTTCATCTGTATACTGATGATGTTTGCCTTTTATTTTATCCTTTGACAAAGACGTGCTTTGTTTCTGACGTCACAGCTGACGAAGTTGGATTCCATTTTTAAGTGATAAGAAAGCTTGTCTGCTGTTATGATGATGCACAGATCTTTTCGACATTTTAGTAAGAATTACTTTTTGTGACAATTATTTACACTTTTTATACCCTAGACTTATACGTAGTATAGGGTATATTGTTTTTGTCACGACGAAAATATGTAACACCTTAAAGGAGGCTCCGGGGATATAGCAATGTATATATATATAAATGATCAGGATCACCTCCTGATTCGATTTAGCCATGTCTGTCTGTCTGTCTGTCAGCCGTTCGCACGATAACTTTCGATAGAATAAAGCTAGAGACTTGAAATTTTGGTCAAATGTTGGCAGTATGATCTAGTTGGATGGTATTGAAAATGGGCATCATCAGGCCAAGAGAACGCCTACCTCCCCTATATATGTAAAATAATTAAATGTATCTATAAACATGAAAAGCTCTAGCTTTGACAGATTGCTCGTGAAGGTAGTCTTCTACTCTCCTGGAGAAATAACATCGATCAGTTGAAAACTAACGGTAATTTTCTTACAAAGACCCCGTACTACCCTACTTTTCGGGTTTTTTGTCTATAACTTTTGAACCAATTGATATAGACACTTGATTTTCGGCATGTGACCCTGGGGTGAGAAGCTGCTTGAGTTCTACTAAGTTGGACATAATCAGATCAAAGAAACGCCTACCTCCCCTACACATTTCAAAAAATTAAATATTCCTTTAATTACGATAACTTTCGATAGAATGACACTAGCGAGTTGAAAATTTGGTAGAATGTTGGTAATAAGATTAAGTTAGTTGGTGTTGAAAATGGGCAAGATCCGGCTCAAGGAACCGCTACCTCCCCTACAAATGAAACTTAAAATAAGCGATAACTTTTGATAGAATCAAGCCAGCCACTTGAAGTTTTGGTCACATGTTTGAAGTGAGATTGAGTTAGTTGGTTTTCAAGATGGGTTAGATCCGATCTAAGGAGCCCCTACCTTCCCTAAAAGTGAAACTTAAAATAAGCGTGAGCTTACGACAAAATAATGCTAGCGACTTGAAATTTTGGTCAAATGTTTGTACATAGTAGGATCCAGTTGGCTAATATTGAAAATACGTAAAATCCAACCAACGAAACCCCTACTTCCCCTACAAATGAATCTTCAAATAAGCGATAACTTTCGATAGAGTAAAGCTGGAGGCTTGAAATTTTGTTTAAATGTTTGTAGCATGATCTTATTTGTTGGTGGCAATGATGGGCAAGATCCAACCCAAGGAACCCCTACCTCCCCTACAAGTGAAACTTTAAATAAGCGATAACTTTCGATAAAATGAAGCTAGAGACTTGAAAATTTGATCAAATACTTATACTGAGATTTAGTTGGTTCTTACTGAAAATGCGCAAGATTCGACAAACGAAACCTCTACCTCCCCTATAAGTGAATCTTCAAATAAGCAATAACTTTCGATAGAATGAAGCTAGCGACTTGAAAAATCCGACAAATATTTGTAGAATGGGCTAGTTAATTGATTTTCATAATGGTCAAGATCCTCCTGAATAAGTGCCAACCTCCCCTATAAACTGGTCATATAGGAAACGCACTTTTAATGCATTATGGTCGTTACCAATTGGTTCTTTTGGTATCACCACTAGGTCTGTACAAGTCTAGGGTATGTACGCTTCGGACTCCTGGTTGTTCTATCGCATTGCGAAATTACTAAAATACACAGCTACATATATTGATCGCCACAAACTACATCGATTGCAACAAAACTTTGCTGACAAATTTTCTGTACCCTAAAGAATAACTTATTTGAATATTTTAGCTACGTTAAAGTTTTGTTTTACACAGTTTAATTCACAAACTTCTTTATAGGCATTGTTTCCCCGGCCCCCGGGGAGACATGGCATCTGCAAGTCGTCGCCTCCAACATACATATATAGTTTAGTTTAAAAAAAAATTAAATAAAAACAAATATTATAAGAAGATATCCTTAAAATGTCTATCTGGGGTACAACAATAATAATTGTACCCTTCTCGCTTTTATGAACGTTGACATTAATCTGTCTGCCTTCTAAACATTCTCGTGATCTCATAACTCAATTCCTACAAGTTTAAAGTTGAAATGAAATGCGAATGTACAAGGATGAGAATGGACAATTTAAACTTTCCGGGAAATACGCAAAATTGTTCTTATGAACTTCCCTTCTTTACTTCGTTCACTCCTCCTTAACTTGCAAATTATCTCGGCGTTTGCACTTAATTCATCTTCAGTCCGAAGGAAAATTGTATCGGGCAAACATTTCAATGACAACAAAATGTTAAGGAGGCAGCATTTGGTGTTTTTGGAAATTATATAACCCTCCTCCACCCCCCACAATTGGTGTACTGGGGGAATATACAATTATTTCCGTCTTGCCGTTCGCCGCCACAGCTAAAATCTGCACGTGAACAAAAACAAATTAAATCTTTTATCTCCTAAGAAGGACTGGGGATAGATGATGAATAAGATTCTTTTGCTGTGATCCGGCCGTCCAGCTTTGTAGGTTCGGCGTTGGGAGACATTACGGAGATCGGGGGCCTCTTCGTTCAAACGAGAGGTTATTTGGGTGGTTGGTGTTCTGTTGAAAGGTGAGTTGCGATGTGGAACTTATTTGCTGACAGATTTCTGCATTACTTAAGCAAATTTTAATTTGCATAATATTTTAAATTAAATTGTTTGTGAAAACATTATAGCACAATATCTATGTATATGTTTATAGTGGCGTTAGTATAAAGTGAACGAGAATAGGCTGAGATAAATTTTTGGGGGGGGGGGCGAGGATGGGAGGTTTCGTCAGTTGAATTTATCAGGAAAAGTGCCATCTTTATTAATTCGATGAACTTTGGTAAATATTAACATTGAACGGTATATTGAAAAAGGTGTCACTCTGGTGGGATTATTGAAATATATACCGAATTTTTATACCCTTCACGGATGTGATAGGGTATATTAACTTTGTCATGAAGTTTGCAACGCACAGAAGGAAGCATCTCCGACCATATAAACTATATATACAATATATTCTTGGTCAGTATGACGAGAAGAGTCGATTAAGCTTTGTCCGTCTGTTTCTATGCAAACTAGTCCCTCAGTTTTAAAGCTATCGAGCTATTGCACGCAGTGTATATGTCGGAACCAACGGAAAAGGACCACTACGTCATATGGCTGCCATAGGAACGACCGGTCCGAAAATTCGTCTTTGTGAGAAAAACCTTTTTATTTCTAAAGATATCTTTTCTAAAACAAGCTAGCCTTCGGCAAGCTAGCCGAAATGTACTGTAATGTTTCGACCGAAGCCGGGTTCGTTAGATATTCTTATGCTGAATATTGAATAGAAGTGTGAAAGAAAAACACACACTTTATTTAGTAAACGAATTATAAACACGGCCAACTAACAACCAATCACTAACTAGCTGATGTGATGTTAGTCGTAGCTTTTGCACCATTGATTGACAGAAAGGAGCTTGAAACATTCCAGTTGCGCTGGTTGGTATTGCTTGTGTCGGTGCTACTTGCGCTTCCTCTCGATTTTGTGGGGCGTTTTGCTTCACTGCTGTACGGGATGATAGTGTGAAACTTGCATCTTGAATCGATGTTGTATGCGGCGATAATAGTTGTGCAACTGCCTTACGGGCGTCGCTTTCTGACTCGTCGCTGAATCCTTCAGGCTATTCACATTAAATATCTTCATCCAAATTGCCCTTCTCACAGGGCGGTTACCACGTCGATCTGATCGGTGAAGAATTTTTGCTGTGCCGCATATGTCACCAAGAACTGAATTGAAGAGTATCGTATTACTGGAGCGAATGTTTCATGGTAACCGACCCCGTTCACTTGAGCACGTTTTGTACAAAATATGCATTTAGTTTTTCTTGATTTTCTTCCTTTTGGTAATTCGTTCAACGACCAGGTTTTATCTGTTTTGGAGACCGCACCTCATTCTCCATTGCTTTGAGCCACAAATTTCGTCCGTCAGAATCCATTGCTTCCTGGAAGGTTTCGGGGTCACCATCGCTGATTACTACTGCTATGTATATATTGCCACTTTGCATTATCCTAGTGGTAACGTTCACTACGTCCACATTTGCAACGTAATTAGGATGTATTTGAGAGTCATCAAATTCCGAGAATTCATCGTCGACGATCTGATTCTCTCTTTCAGTAATCGTTGTCTCTTCACTTAAAGTCTTACTTGTCCATCCGGTATCTTCCACTGAAAAGATGCGTGAATCATCTAAAAGTCCTCAACTTCTACAAGATTCGGTCCATTTTCGAGCTCTCTAGTCTTCATTGGTGTTGAAGGACATGAAGCTTTCACTGCTCCAGGCAATTGTTCCAAGAATATAACGTCACAATTGATTGTTATTTTTCCGGATTTGGGGTCGTATAAACGATATCCCTTATGGTATTTTCACAATAGTAAACAAAAATGAATTCTTTTAAATTCTTGTCCCATTTTTGTTTCTTAACTTTTGGTACATGGACCATTGCTTTTGGCCCAAAGATTTGTAAATGGCTTAAATTGGGTGTTTTTCCACTACAAAGTGTTTCTGGCTGCTGGCCGGTGCTTCTTGAAGGTGATCTATTCACCAAGTTTACCGCCGTATTTAGTGCCTCCGCCCAAAGTGATTTCGGTAGATTCACGGCGAATAGGAGACATTTAGCTCGTTTAATCAGTGTCCGATGTCTTCTTTCCGCTACGCCATTTTGTTGTGGACTGTATGGGGCAGTCGTTTGATGAACTATTCCGTGTTTCTTGAGAAATGCTGACATTACGGAAATTATGTATTCGCCATCATTGGCCGTTCGCTTTAATTAGATTACCCGTTTGTTCGACATATGCTTTAAACTCACGAAACACCTGAAACGCTTGATCTTTTGATTGTAAAAAGTACACAAATGATTTTCTTGAATAGCCATCTACAAAGTCAACGAAATATCTTGCTTTACCAATTGATTGATTTTCCATTGGGCCACTTAAGTCCGAGTGAATCAAGTCCAGAATAATTTCACTTCTACTTCCAACTGACTTAATGGAAATCGTGTTTGTTTGAGCTTTCAATTTGTAGACGCCTTCGATTAGATTTGCTTTGCACACGGGTTTATTACTAGAGTTTTTTATTAAACATCCGTCACGCACAAATGAAACTCTGTTGCCTTTTTCAACAATTTTTGAAAGGGGCGGTAAATTTTTGCGGCTATTTTCGAAACACACAAAATGTCATGCAATTTAATATATTTCTCGTCAATGATCAAAGTTAGATCGCCACAACATTTGACGTCAAGCTGGTCACCACTTGCTGTGGAAACTTGTTGTGTCGTGGCTTTTCGGATATTTTCGAAGCTGTCAATGGAACACATGTGCTGACTTGTGCTCGAGTCGACAAACCAAGTGTCGTTTGAAACTCCTTGAAGTGACCGAATTGCCGGGAATGCCTCCGATGCCAAGGCAAGAAATTTCTCCTCTTTCGCTTTTCGCCGCCAGCAATCACCTCGTTTATGGCCGATTTTGTTACATTCGTAACACTTAACAACCCCTTCGCTTCTGTTTTGGTTTTTCCACATTTTTTGCTGTACAAAGCTTGATTTTTGCCTACGTTGCCGATTTCGAACAAGCGTGATTTGATGGAATCACCCGTGATCTTTATTCCGGAACTTTCTAAGCCCATAATGAATGGCTTATCTTCGTCGGTCAATCCAGCTAGCAATATCGAGCCTATCCACTCATCATCAATTTTGAACCCGATGCCGTTTAGTATGTGTGCTGTGCCAATTGTAGCTCCGATGTACTCATCCAACGAATAACTTTCCAACGTAGTTGAGATTAGTTTACGTACCAGTCCAACGCGCCGATTCAACCCGTTGCCTCGAAAATTGACTGCAATTTATTCCAGATTTCTTTCGCTGTTGCACAATCTGTTATTTGCACGTACAAGCTCGGCTCGATAGTTAAAATCAGCTTAGCCCAAGATTTCTTCAATTTCCCTGCATTTGACTCAATGATACAATGTTATGCCCCTACTGAACCCGACAATGTCTTGGCAAAAGACTCCTTCTACGAAGAACTAAACGCCGTTCAGAGCAGAACACCTAAAGGTGACATTATAATTGTTATAGGTGATTTTAATGCGAAAGTTGGCGCTGATAACTATGGGCTCAGACATGTGATGGGGAGACACGGTCTTGGTGATCGTAATGAAAACGGTGAAAGATTTGTAGAGTTCTGCAACTTTCACAGTCTCTTCATCGGTGGTACTATGTTTGAGCATAAGGACCACCACAAAATCAGTTGGTCCTCTGTTGATCGGCGCAGAACATAAAATCACATCAATCATTTTGCCATTAGTAAAAGATTCAAGAGTTGCCTCCTGGACATGCGAAACAAGAAGGGTGCCGATATTGGGATGGGAAGAGACCATAATCTAATGATCGCTAATGTTCGATTGCGTATTGCAGCCGTGCGCCGCCCCAGCGACGAAAGATCCAGGCCCTGCAAATTCAACACCGCTCGACTGAAAAATCCAGCTGTCTTACAACAATATAATGACCATCTTGCGCAAAAAGCAGCTGAGATAACTAGTCACCCAGATAGTGACATAAACGAAAACTGGGATGCCATAAAAAATGCGTACATTGATAGCGCAAATACCATCCTTGGCCCAAACCCGGATTGCCGGAATAAGCCCTGGATGTCCGACGCTTCATGGCAGCGGATTGTTGAAAGAAAGGAGCTGAAAGTTCGTTTGGCTGCAGCATCAGACGACAATCGAAGCAGCATCGAACTCCTTTACCGTCAGAAAGCTCGAAAAGTTCAGCGTAGTGTGCGACGCGATAAAAGAGTTTATGCCAATTCTCTTTTAGCGTCAGCAGAAGAAGCCGCTAGAAGTAACAACTTAAACGCCGTATACGGTGTCATCAAGGAGTTTACAGGAGGTCGTAACTCCTGCCAACATCCGGTGAAAGATAGTGATGGAAAGCTACTTATCTTGGAAGAAGATCAAATGAGGCGGTGGAAAGAACACTTCGCCGCGGTCTTGAACCGTGTAACCTCTGGTGAAGTTCCCCCTCATATAGATAATTTAGCTAACCATCAAAATGTGCGTATACGGTCCACTGCCCCGACTAAAGAGGAAATAGTCACTGCAATTATTGCACTAAAACGAGGAAAGGCCGCCGGACTTGACGGCATCCCTGCCGAACTTTATCAAGCAGCGCCAAGCGTAACTGCCGATTTGCTGCACCCACTTGTTGATAAAGCGTGGAATACAGAGACCTTTCCCACTGAGTGGAAGGAAGGTTTGATCATCAAACTTCCAAAGAAGGGTAGGCTCACAGACTGTAACAATTGGAGACGCATTTGTGTGCTTCCTGCCGTTGCCAAGATAATAGCTACAATCGTCCTGGAAAGACTAAAGGCCCACTTAGAAAGCACAATTGATGAAGAGCAGGCTGGCTTTCGATCCGGATTCTCCTGTGTCGATCACATTAACACCTAGCGAATCATCATCGAGCAATGCGCTGAATACGATTCTCCGCTTCACTTGCTTTTTATCGATTTCGAAAAGGCTTTCGATAGTGTGAACCGGGATTCTATATGGGCGGCCTTGTGCAGGAGAGGCATCCCTGAGAAGCTTGTGGCTATTATTAAGGCAACCTATGACGGCGCGAAATGTCGCGTTCTGCATAAAGGTAAGGTGTCGGGGAACTTTGAGATTCGCAGTGGAGTTCGGCAGGGGTGCATCCTCTCACCGATCCTATTCCTCATTGTGATCGGCGATGTGTTGTATGCAGCCCTATCCGGACTCGACAGAGGAATTCAATAGACTTTGACATCTTATCTACATACATCTTGACTACGCTGACGACATATGCCTACTCTCCCACAAAATCATGGATCTGTCCGCAATGGCGTTAGATCTCGAGAGGGAGGCAAGCAAGGTTGGGCTAAAGATTAATACCAACAAGACCAAGGTTCTTAGCCCGCCGTTGCGAAAAAGAAATCCGACACCTATTGCAATCAATATTAATGGGCAGCCTGTGGAGAAGGTGGACAACTTCGTCTACCTGGGTAGCATTGTTGCCGAAAATGGTGGTACGGAGCAGGACATCGCTCGTCGTATCAACCAGGCTTTTGTATGGGAGCAGTAGCTGGAAAGTTTCCGTAGGAGTTACCAGAAAGCTGCAAGTATTCGTCAACTCATGTCTTCGTCGAATTTTAAGAATTTTCTGGCCCGAAACAATATCAAATGAAGAGCTAAGTCGGCGTACGGGTCAGATGCCAATCGACGAATTGATACGCAGGCGAAAATGGCAGTGGATAGGTCACACATTGCGGAAGAGTGATAACTGCATTGCTTTGCATGCCATGAAATGGAACCCCATTTCCAACCAAGGCCGACCAAGAGGGGGTCCTCGAATCACATGGCGTCGATCTGTGGCAAAGGAGTGTCGGTACTGGGTAAGTCTTTTGGGGAGTTGCGCTCCATTGCCCAGAACAGAGTACGATGGCGCGCAGGAGTAGTTGACGCGCTATGCCCCGCTAGGGGTTAAGGCAAAGTAGTATATTCTAATAGCGCTGAAATTGCACATTTCCACGTCGAATAATTTTCGGAACCCTTCAATTTTTTAACTAATACTTTATCTATCGCCGCGGCCATGTTTCGCAAATATTCCACACGCACTCCGGTGAATTTAAAATTTCTCGAAATTTTTGTAATCCGCGATTTCAATTCGGAACAAGGATTGTGTAAAAAATGACACGAATAAACGGGAAAACGCAATCTGGGCCCATAACCTTTGTTGGGAAATGAACTTGCAGCTTGATCCAAAAATGGAACTCTCAGTTTGACTGCTCGACACAGAAAGAGGAAGAACTCTTCATTGAGTTTGTATTAATACTCGTACAATACGTACAATGAATTTTTAGTTGCAATGTTAGACAATAAAGGTTGCTGTTAAGTCAGAACAATGCGTTTTTCAACAGAATACCTGTTCAGCGTGTAACAGCACCACATAATCAGTTGTCCAGCTACACCCACGCTACTAACACCCAAAGCGCTTTGGGAGGACCCTACCGAGGTGGCCATATTACTTAGCATCGCACCCGAGACGTTGAAAATGATTTTGAATGTATTTAACACACACACAAGTACTCGAAACATCGCTACAACAACAAGAACAACGAAATCCTGTAATGGACGAGTTGGTGGGCATCCGAAGGGGGCTAGGGTAGCGTAATGACCGTGAAGGCCAGGCCGTCCCACATGACGAGGAAAAAAGCCCCTCAACGAGCTAAGCAGCTTGTTATGATTGTTTTAGCTCAGTTTGGTAGGCTTGGTCTAGGTTTTTGGCCATTCGTTGCCTCTGTCCTTTAAGGCCGGGACTCAGATCGCGTGGAATGAAAAGTGCCGTGAAATCCCATACAAAATCGCAAAATTTGTCCCCGATAAAAACAGACGTGAAATTGTGTGGAAGGTAAAATTTCATTCCACGCGATCTGTGTACTACCTTTAGTGAAATGTGAAGTTTGTGGATTTCACGGGATGAAATTTTTTCTTGTTATATTTCATTTCACCGGCACACAGATCGGGTGAACCACCGTGGCGTTGGAGTCGCTTTAGCATTTGAAAGAACGAGGAAATAAAGGTTTTGTTCCGATTGTTTTACACGCAGAGTTTTCATTACGTAATGCGAATTATGTAAAACTAACTTCGGTTGGTTTTTTTTTCTCTAATCAAAATTTATTGATGTTACTCCTTTCGAAGTGGTCTTAACACTAAAATAGATTGATATATTTCTCTCCCAATAATTACGGAGAGAGATTGGAAAATACAAATATAATATATGTAAGTCTAATTTTGGTTGTAGTGGTGGGAAGATGTAACTCCTCCACTCTTTGTTTAAAGATTCTCCTGAATTTTTATTTACATTTTCATCATCTTGTTTAACTTTCAATTATCATATTCTCTTTTTTTCAGGTTTTATCTCATCATTATTCTGAATTTCACATTCTTCGTTTAATTCTAAATTAGTGAAAAAGTTACAAAATAATATAAGTGCTTATGTATATGTGCGTTTATTTAATTTATGTATTTTATTTATTTTCAATTTAACTTAAATTTAATTTCATTATTGTAAATATAATTGATTTTATATTTCGTCATGTAATCTGTACATAGGATATATTCAAAATGAAAATGAAAATTAATAACGAATACTTGATATCATGTGATTCTAAATCTGTATTTAATTTGTATTTCATATTGTTTTGTTTTGCGGTTTCATACTTAATTATTGTACTTCATTGGGCGTTTTATATTAGATATGTGAACATTGTCGAGTTTTTTCTTAACAAATTTTGGTTCTTCCTTATGCCTAACATTTTTATAATTTTTAATAAAACCTTCCAGTCGTGTTTCCCGATAATCTTCTCGTTTGGTTTTTTGCTTGGTGATTGCTGTTTCTTTCATTTTCAAAATTCTTTGTTTTATTATTTCACTATTTACATTATTATTCTGTACATCGAACGGGGTTGCCTTAATTGTACTATGATATGAGTTGTTGTAAAATTTAAGAACTTGAAATATTTGAGAAACAATCGGAAGTTTTTCTTCTAGATTTAATGTCCTGATTTTCTCGGTAAGTGTATTATTTAGCCTTTCGATATCTGAGTTTCCCGTATGACTATTGGGCTTTGTAAAATGGTATTGAATGTTCTCCCTAGTGAAAAAGTCTTGAACATTTCTTGAATTGAATTCGTCATCGAAAACTATTTTTTTTATATTTCCTTTAATACATAGATAGGAATTGTCTAATCTTTTCGACTTTCGTTTTACTGTTTCTATCTGGTAGATGAAAAGCTGTTGCGTGCTTCGAGAATTTATCCAAAAAGATTATAAAGGATTGTTTGCTATTTACATATGTATCGACATATATTATCTCGTTAAAAGAATTCGGGGTTTCCGTCAAACTGAATTTAATTTTTATTGGTTTTCTATCGTATTTTCCGGAGCAACAAATTTCGCAATTATTTATTACTTCGTGGATAGTTGTTTTGAGTTGGGGATGGTAAATTTTCGATTTGATTCCTTCGTATGTGAGGATTATACCAGCATGGCCTGTTTCATATTTATGGAATAGAGATATTTGCCTTTTCAATTCTGTTTCGTCCTCAATATCTTTTACAAATTTAGAACACTTTAGAAACTTAATTTTTGTTCTCTCAGGGAATAGTCTTATCAATATTTGCTGTAATTTGTTGTAATGACTATCAGTTGTATCTGAAAATATTCCAACTTTACCGGTATCGATGGATCTCCTTAGAAAGTTATCAATATTTTCGTCAGAGAGGTCATTAATGCCGACAAAAATTCGTTTCTTGTGGAAAATTGTTTCGAAATCTTTATCTTTACTTTTTTTAAGGATTATTTGAGTTTTAAAGCGGTTAACCACTGTGTCGAGAATTGGGATGTGATCGTTAAGATCCTGTTCTTGGGAATGAATAGTCTGAACTTCAATAGAATCCATTGAGCCCTCCTGATTAGAGATCGGACTTATGTCTTTTATCGCCAGCATCTCTTTCAAAGTGATTTCGGAATTGAGAATATTTATCTCTCCAGTGTCATTGTTTATTCGGCTCAGAAAATCAGCAATTGTATTTTCTTTGCCTTTAATATAATCTATTCTTGCATCGTATTCACCCAGTTCGACTAACCAGCGTTGCAATCGAGGGTTGATATCTTTGCCAGAATTTTTTGTTTGTAACCACTTAAGTGGTTGGCGGTCGGTTTGGAGATCGAACTCCCGACCAAATACATAGGGCCTAAAATATTTCACACCCCAAACTATGGCCAACAATTCTTTTTCTATAGTGGAAAAATTTTGACATGGATATGTCTTATAGCTGGGGGTCATCCTAAAAATCTGTCCGTCACACGAAATGTCTGTTTTTCTACTCGGGGGTCAGAAGAGGAAACAAGCCCATTGAACATTTTTCCGAGTTATATGAATGTAGTGGCCGATCCTCAGTCAATCCGAGTCAGTCATCAAAGGGAACTCACGAAAATCGAAAAACATCGCGTCATGAACTGACTAAACAACCAGGCACCCATAACGCAAGTCAACATCATTAACTGCCATCCCCTCGTGATTCAAATCTGCTCACAACACCAGCCACATCCAGACAACTTGTCTCCCTCACTCTCTCTTTTTGTTTTCATCAATTACGTCACTAACCTGACTCAATAAGAAAATTGTTGGGGTAGGTCGGGAAATAGCTTCAACTTCACACGCACACACATATACACACACACGTATGCACCCAATGGAGAGACGGTTGAGTCGAAGAAGTTCAATGGATGGGTGTTGCTTCATCATCGGCGACAGTGCGAAAGAGATGCTTGCTCCACGGACCTTGGACTACACTTCCGCGGCGGATCCACCCTTTTCTTGTGATGGCCAATCCCATCCAGCCGACTGAAATCAGTGTCACCAAGGTCACCAACGTGTTTTTCCCGTGAGATGTAAGGAAGTTACGACCGTACTTGTATCGCGTATACCGCGTACTATCACGATCGATGATATATCAACTAACAGTGCACAATTCTGATTTAGTGAGGAGAATAGTGCAAATGATGCAGTTTGTGCAGCGCGGATAACGTAAACGTTAATGCAATAAAATTGTGTTGTCGCGCTTACCGTCTTTAGACTTAGACGAGTACTATTACTATCTAAGTATCTAATAGTAAGTGTGTTTAGCTAGACCGCGGCTTGACGCGATCGACCGCGGATTTACGTACTAACGAAGCACAGGCGCATATACAATATGTAGAGTGTATGATCGCTTGATCCACACACGGGGCAACGGTTGGGTTAACTTGTATTCTCCTGTACGCTATGCGGGACGGTATGTCTTGAAAATGATACAAAGTATCTACACTGCATGCAGATACATCGGTACATGGATATGTCTTATGCCTACCGAAAGCGTGGGATGTATTTTGTCGAATGATTTCATCTAGTATAACTATACTGGGATCTTTATAAAACTTACGTCGATATCTTCAACACAACAGGTTCCACGCAGTCGGTAGCCAAAGACATATCCATGTTCCGATGTATCTGCATGCAGTGTATTTTAGATACTTTGTATCATTTTACTATCCAATTTTGTTTTCCCCATTTGTTTGTTTTTTTATCCTCCTCTTCTCGTCACATCTCCTTTCCACTTATGTACGTCGCACTACTAATATGTACATTTTCAATCAAAACTCTATGAGCATTTATATGTAAAAAAAAAAGATTCCATTGGAACCAAAAAAAAAAATTCTATTTTTCGTGTTCGTTGAGTGTTCTCGACGCAAACGATATGGGATGACCTTGTTGTGTTAGAACGGCCCCTATTGCAAAGTTGCTGGCGTCAGTAATTAGCTTAAATCGTTGGTTAAAATTTGGGTTTCTTAGAATAGGCGGACTTGGGTATCTTAGAATAGGCTATATAGTTAGGATCGTTAACGTTAACTTTTTCATTTTTTTTTCAAATACTTCACCATAGGCTATGCTATCTTAGCATAGTCTCTTACAAATTTCCTATAGAAGCCCGTCATTCCTAAAAATGATTTAATTTGCTTCTGAGAATTGGGAAGTTTTATGTTTCTTATGCTTTGAACTTTATTTTGGTTTGGCTTTACTCCTTCAGGAGTAAGTATATGACCCAAAAAATCGGTTTCCTTTTTTAGAAAACTGCACTTATCAATTTGGATCTTCAATTGCGCTTTTTGTAGTCTCTTTAAAAAAATTTTGAGATTATTTATGTGTTCTGGTAAAGACTTGCTAAATACAAGTACGTCGTCCATATAAACAACACAAATTTTGTTTATAAAATCTCGTAGCACTGAGTTCATCAGCCGTTGAAAGGTTGAGGGGGCGTTTTTCAACCCGAATGGCATGCGAACGAACTCAAAGTGCCCAAATGGTGTGGAGAATGCTGTTTTTTTCTGTCCTCGGGTTTCACCAAAATCTGGTGGAAGCCTTTGGCTAAGTCCAAAGTTGAAAAATATTGCGCTTTTCCAAGTTTATCTAATATCCCGTCTATATTGGGGATTGGAAATTTATCGGCGGTTGTGTATTCGTTTAAGATTCTATAATCGACGACTAGTCGCCATTTTTGCAATCCGGAATTATCCCTTTTTTTGGGAACAACCCATAACGGACTGTTATAAGGCGAGTTGCTTTCTTGAATAATGTTTTGTTGCAACATTTCTTTCATTTGTCGCTGGATTTCTTTTTCGTGTACCTGGATATCTATATGTTTTTGAATACAATGGCTTATCAGTCGTCGTAATAATTTCATGCTGAATTTCATGTGTGAATGTCAGCGTATCTCCTTCCTTGAAAAAAAATGTTTCCAAATTCGGAAAACAGTGTAAGAATTTCATTCTTTTCCTCAGAATTTAGATGATCTAGGCTTAAGCTATCGAGTTTGCTATATTCGAGCGAACAAATTTCGGATGCTTCGTAAGGGTATTGGTTATCTACAAAATTAAATCTGTTTCCTAAAATTTGGCCAATTTGTTCTCTAATATCTATCTTAGCTTGAAGAGGAATAAGAAAATTTTGCCCTATTATAGCATCTTAATTCGATCTCTCAAATTCAATCAACTTCCATGAGAAGTTGCCCGAGATTTTCAGTTCCGTTGCTATTGGAGTGAGAACTTTATGCCTTACTTGCTTTATACCATTCAATGTGCGGTACCACAATGGAGAATCGAGTTTTTCTACTTTGTAATTGTCTTCTAAAACATCAGACTTAATTATGCTAACTTCCGACCCCGTATCTACTAGACATCTACATAATTTCCTGGTTACCTATCGTGAAAACAATTATTGGAAGCTTGGATTCAGTACTTTTGTTACTATTTTTTCCATTCTGCTGTAGACTACCTATTTCCATTGTCTCTGTGTTTTGATTAGAATTTCTTTTAATGTACGACTGAATGCCACTATTTTGCTTATTATTAGTATTTGAGGTTTGTTTACTATAGTATTTGGGAACACTTCCTTCGGGTTTGCCTTTTTTGTCATTAAATTCATTTCTAGGTCGTTGACCATCATTTTTCGGATTCGATTCGCATTTACTCTTATGCCTATAATCAATACACTTAGGATCATAGAGTAATTTCAATCTACGATAGCTACTAAATATGTCCGTTAAATTCATTAGTTCATCTATGTGCATTCTGACCGCACCACTTATCTTTTCTAGTAAAATTTCTATTAGATCCCGTTCGACATTTCGCGGGTTATAGAGGTTACGTTTATTTTCGTCAAATTCAAATAACTCGTTTAAATTATATTTTGCCTCTTCGAATTTATTAAATAACTCGTTTAGGTTTCGCACTTTCATGTATCTGCAGTTGTTAAATATATCACTGTAAGAAGTGATTGGTTGGAATTCCTTTTTCAGCGCTAATTTGATTCTTAACCAATCGGGATTGTCGATTTGTCTAAATATTTTCGACGCCTTCCCAAGAATTTTTTCATTGGTAACTATTTGAATTCCGTATTGGCTCAAATCGGAATTTTCACCGCATATATTTAGGACGTTATCGATGGATTTGATAAATGACAAAACACTAAGGTCGCTGTTATTGCCATTAAAAGCTTTGATGTTTCTGAACTCGTTTAAAATCTGATAAGGTTCTAATGGGAGGTTGGGATTACCTGTTCGCTGTTGATTTAACTGTATGCGCTGTTGCCAAGGTTGTTCTTGATGCTGCTGCAACTCTTGGAGTCTATTCTGTTGTTGCTGAATAATCTCGTGCTGAGCCTCAAGCTGTTGTTGTTGCTGGATACTCCTTTGTTATTGTAGCTCGCGTTCCTGTTGTTGATGGAGCAAGAATTGCTGTTGTTTTTCGATTATGGCTTGTTGTTGCTGCATGGCAGTCTCTAGATTCTGCAATCTAATTTGCAAGGCATCCATATCCATAATGTGTACTGGTCGTACCTAACGGATCTTTAAATGTACCGTTCGCTTGGGCGACGGCTAGGAAATACTTAAGTATTGTTAATAGTTATTAGTTCACTTTAATTGATTAAGTTATTTAAAAACAATTAATCCCTTTAAGCGATGGTTCACCTTAACTGCGCCAATTATGTAAAACTAACTTCGGTTGGTTTTTTTTTCTCTAATCAAAATTTATTGATGTTACTCCTTTCGAAGTGGTCTTAAGACTAAAATAGATTGATACATTTCTCTCCCAATAATTACGGAGAGAGATTGGAAAATACAAATATAATATGTGTAAGTCTAATTTTGGTTGTAGTGGTGGGAAGATGTAACTTGCGTGTTACATCAACATCTCGTTCTAGTGGATTAGATACGCAACGTCAACGTATTTTCCCACAGGTTAATACCTTCCACCTTTTCGTATGTTTATTCAGAATTAAAAAATTTCGGAAGAGGCCCGGACATCCCGGGCCCATCCCCTGGCTACGTCACAGATTCCACTAATTCATTCAATTTTTTTATTCTATTTCATTTCAGATATTACGCCATAGTTAGACCTCTCGAATATCCGCTAAACATGACACATAAAACGGTTTGTTTTATGTTAGCCAATGTTTGGATACTTCCAGCTTTAATATCATTTACGCCTATTTTCTTAGGCTGGTATACGACTGATGAGCATCTTCGTGTAATGTCAGCGAATCCTGACGAATGTAGCTTTGTAGTTAACAAAACGTATGCGATAATATCGAGTTCAGTTAGTTTCTGGATTCCCGGGGTTGTGATGATAACTATGTACTTAAGAATATACAAGTAAGTATCAATGGTGGTTTTTGATGTCGGCCATTGCAGCGGTTCAATAGGTTTGATCCTCAAGATTCCTGAAATTGAACTTATACTATATTTCAAAACAACAACCGTCGCAACCGCTCAATAGACGTGAGGCCTAAGAAATGGTTCATTTCCATATGGTCTTACGTTAAGAAATGCTTTTTTGCAGAGAGGCAGTTCGACAACGCAAGGCACTAAGTAGAACTAGTTCAAATATTCTGTTGAATAGTGTCCATATGGCGCATACACAACATAATATGCATCATACGCACCCGATGAACTACGGGCGCCCGAGCGACTGTGATCTCAATATGACGCTGACGCAATTGACGCGAGAGGATAGCCACAGTGCCATTAGCAATCTTGAGGTAACTTTCAAAAATATATTGCGAATTTACAGCAAGCAAGTAAAGCAATTCATTCATTTTTCTGGTATACCTTATCTTTCACAGGACCTTCCACCCTGCAGCAAAGACGATCTTGACGAACTACGCGTCCCTTCGCCACCTCAGCGTCGTCTTAGCCGAAGCAGCATAGACCTACGCGATCTGGAGCAGGAACGTCACGAGAAAGTCACCCACACAGACAGCGCTCCTTCGATGATCGCCCTCCAATTTGATAAATACCTGAAACCCCCACCCCTAGGCGAAAACATCGGTGGTCGATTGATCCTCAAGCCATTGCCCAACTTTCACCAGTTTCAACCGGACAATTGTGCACGCGGGAGCTATGAATCGATGCACGGAAGCGATCAGAATCGTGTAGGGGCCACTGTTCAAGGCGAGCCACTTGTCGTCTCAATTGAGGATGACAATCAGGAGTTGAAAAGATTCATTGAACAAAATTATTTGTACTTCAGGAAGCAGCTTGGCCGTCACAACGTCGATCGGGTTAAAGTGGCCGCCCTCAGTGAAACGGATTTTATAGCCATGAAAGACAGTGACTCGGTCGTGCAGAATGAAAAGCTGGTCGTAGGAAAAAATAAGAAAATCTTCGCATTGAGCGATTCCGAGTTCCTTCTATCGATTAGCAGTATAGCGAAAAAGTCATACGCGAAAGGAGATAGTGGTTCGTCGAAAGGAGTGCTTAAAACTCTGCTATCCAAAGCCAAGAAGAACGGTGACTATCTCGGGCTGGAGAAACTTGAGAACGGCGAAAAGGACAAAGAGGACGAGGAACAAGGAAAGTCTGGTCTGTTTAGACGATACAAGAACCGAAAATTGTCTCGTTCCTACAACGGGGTGGGGATCTCGAGTAGACGACGTCAGTGTGACGATAGTGAAACGGCCGAAGATTACGAAGGGGTGATCTACCTCCCGCGTATGCTAAGCGAGGGTCATGAGAGTGACGGCCACGCTTCGGCAATGCAAACTCAAAAAACCCCAGATATCCTTCTGGATCTACACGATCTGCATGAAAGCAATATTAAAACAACACCAAAATCCCAATCGAAACAAACGCAGCTCGATGTGCCAACGACGACGGGAGCAGGGGACCCGGTCGACGAGCTCATCACGTTCGATTGCGATTCTGTTGTCGTTCAGCATGGAACCGATAATGATAAAATTAACGTTAACAATAGCCATACTCAATGTGATACTTTAGAACGCTCTTTAGACGATATTTTAATGGCCCCCGGTGATCTCAATGAATTAGTTAAGCAATCTAGCCTAGCCGATACGGATAATCAAGTAACGTGTAATTATAATTTAAATCTAAATAATAGCAATAGTGATCAAGTGTTCGTTAGTAACAATAAGTTCATAATATCACCACCGACAACTCCTAGCTCGGGCAAATTTGCAACACATTCGGTGACCATGCAACAGTTGCAACAACAGGGCGTCTACTATCTAACGCCCTCACTCAATGCCCAGATGATGAGCGACACTTCCACAATATCCCTGGACGTTGTCACCGGATCGTCACCCGTTCCCTATAATATCGGAAATATTTCGCCCAAGCCGGAAATCATCTTGGACTCAACACTATCGCCAACATCCCTGCGGCATTCATTTGCAGGACTCGGCGGAGGTGGCGATGAATCTGACGACGGCAAGGAACTTTCGCCGATAAATACGAGACGAGAGCAGAACGGTGGCAAGTATGACGACGATGTACCGAAATCCCGGAAACGGCAAGCATCTGTGGTGACCTATGATGTGAATGTTATAAACTTCTCGCAGGAGAATAGTGAGGGACGAAACTATATTGCAATGGGACGACAGTCGACTAGCTCAGCAAGTAAGTTGTCGTGTGTCTTTTTTTTTTTTTTGTGAAAATGTTTGTGTTCGTGCTTTTGTGGGTGGCTTTTTGAACAATTTGGCCTCTGAGAGAATACTTTTTACACCACATTGAACACAGTACGAGTACATCAACATGAATTTCATTCACAATTTATGCATCCTATTGGGTTTCTGCAAACGCATCCTGACACTTAGTAGTGTCAAATTCTGTTCTAAAATGATCGTGCAGCTGTCTTTCATCTCTCGCATCTATCCTTTCAGATTTTCCGTTGCTTTTCGAAAAATCGTGCGTTTACCATTGTAAGTTTGTCTACATTAGATATAAGAACTTGGGGTGATTCGTTTCGTTAGGTGGTCATTGAATAGAGAAAATCGATAAAAACAGGACCCAAACGCTAAACATCTCTCGCATCTATCCTTTCAGATTTTCCGTTGCTTTTCGAAAAATCGTGCGTTTACCATTGTAAGTTTGTCTACATTAGATATAAGAACTTGGGGTGATTCGTTTCGTTAGGTGGTCATTGAATAGAGAAAATCGATAAAAACAGGACCCAAACGCTAAACAGAGGATGAATCGCCTGCTCTCTGCACTCTGCTCTGGGCAATTGACCGCAACTCACCAAAAGATTTACCCAGCGCCCTTCACTCCTTTGCCACAGATCGACGTGATTTTTGGGAGCCCTCTTGGTCGGCCTTGGTTGGTAATGGGGTTCCATTTCATGGCATGCAAAGCAATGCATTTAACACTCTTCCGAAATGTGTGACCTATCCACTGTCATTTTTGCCTGCGTATCAATTCGCCAATTGGCATCTGCCCCGTACGCCGACTTAGCTATTCATTTGAGATTTTTCGGGCCAAAAAAATTTTAAAATTCAACGAAGACATAAGTTGACGAAAACTTATAGCTGTCTGGTAACTCTTACGGAAACTTTCCATGTACTGCTCTCATACAAAAGCACAGACAGCACCAGGGTGCGAAATATGCCCAGCTTGGTCTTGGTGCTGAGATAACTGTTTTGCAACATTTTGTACAGCATGCCGTATGCGCATTTAGCTTGGTTGATACGACGAGCGATGTCCTGCTCCGTACCACCATTTTCGGCAACAATGCTACCCAGGTAGACGAAGTTGTCCACCTTCTCCACAGGCTGACCATTAATATTGATGGCAACAGGTGTCGGATTTCTTTTTCGCAACGGCGGGCTAAGAACCTTGGTCTTGTTGGTATTTATCTTTAACCCAACCTTGCTTGCCTCCCTCCCGAGATCTAACGCCATTACGAGCAAATCCATGATTTTGTGGAAGAGTAGGCATATGCCGTCAGCGTGGTTAAGATGTAGATGAGATGTCCATTGAATTCCTCCGTCAAGTCCCGATAGGGCTGCATGCAAGACATCACCGATCACTGTTGGAAATAGGATCGGGGAAAGGATGCACCCCTGCCAACTCCACTGCGAATCTCAAAGTACCCCGACACCTTACCTTTAGGCAGATCGCGACATTTCGCGCCGTCATATTGGCTGCCTTAATAATAGCCACAATCTTCTCAGAAATGCCTTTCCTGCGCAAGGCCGCCCATGTAGAATCCCCGTTCACACTATCGAAAGCCTTCTCAAAATCGATGAAAAGCAAGTGAAGCGGAGAATCGTACTCGGCGCATTGCTCGATGATAATTCGCAAGGTGTTAATGTGATCGACACAAGAGAATCCGAATCGAAAACCAGCCTGCTCTTCATCAATTGTGCTTTCTAAGGGGGCCTTTAGTCTTTCCAAGACGATTTTGCTATTATCTTGGCAACGGCAGGAATCGCACAAATGCTTCTCCAATTATTACATTCTGTGAGGCTACCCTTCTTGGGAAGTTTGATGATCAAACCCTCCTTCCACTAATTGGGAAAGTTCTCTGTATTCCACGCTTTATCAACAAGTGGATGCAGCAAATCGGCAGTTATGCTTGGCGCTGCTTGATGAAGTTCAGCAGGGATACCGTCGAGTCTGGCGGCCTTTCCTCGTTTTAGTGCAAAAATTGCAGTGACTATTTCCTCTTTAGTCGGGCCAGTGGACCGGATACGCACATTTTGATGGTAAGCTAAATTATTGTGTCTGTATGAGGGGAAACTTCACCAGAGGTTACACGGTTCAAGACCACGTTGAAGCGTTCTTTCAACCGCCTCATTTCATCTCCTCCTCCTCACTATCCTTCACTGGATGTTACTGGATATTGGCAGGAGTTACGATCACCTGTATACTCTTTGATGGCACCGTATATGGCGTTTAAGTTGTTACTTCTTGCGGCTTCTTCTGCGGAGGCTAAAAGAGAATTCGCTTAAACTCTTTTATCGCGTCGCACACTACGCTCAACTTTTCGAGCTTTCTGATGGTAATGGAGTTCGATGCTGCTTCAATTGTCATCTAATGCTGCAGTCAAACAAACCTTCAGTTCTTTTCTTTCAACAATCCGCTGCTATGAAGCGTCGGACGTACATGGCTTATTCCGACGGGTTTGTGCAAACGATGGTATCTTCGCTATCAATTTGCGCATGTTTTATGGCATCCCAGTTTTCAATTACTTATGTCACTATCTGGGTGACTAGTTATCTCAGCTGCTTTTTGCGCAAGATGGTCATTATATTTTCGTAAGACAGCTGGATTTTTTAATCGAGCGGTGTTGAATTTGCGGCGCCTGGGTCTTTCGTCGGTATGCTGTGTACGATAGCCAAAAGTCGTAACCGTTGAGTCAGTTTTTATCCGAGGAATAGTTGACGTTTCGTTTGCATATAGACAATTTCGGATAGTGTAAGTTCCTGGCATACACATCGTGCTCTTCTTTGTCGGGTTTAACGACAGGCCGTCAAAGGGAAAGGCCCTTGTATTAGTTTTACCCCCCGCACCACATGGGGAAGTTTTACCTCAACCACATCAACTCACCGCCATAACTAGCAGCTTGGCATTGGTTAGCAATGTTTGGTGACCACTGCCGTTCCAGGGGGCGCCCACGCGGAGGACTATGGACGAGGAATTTTTGTTCAGTAAAATTGTAAGATTGAGGATGGAGCGGCGGGCCCGCAGGGCCTACAAGCACTGCGACCTTGAGGTCTATTGTGCTGGAGCCCTAATAATTTAGACTTTTGATCGAGTTTGCAAATCTGATCAACTGCGTAAGTCTGAAGGAGGCTAACGCCTCCCTTTCAGGGAAAGTCTCATCAAGACTTCTCAAGCGGCGATGGGCGTGTGCCTCACACTTGCAAAGGTCTCTGGTAAAAGAGTGTAAGGCGCTAGGTAAGTCGTTTTGGGAGCTGCGCACCATTACCCAGAACAGAGTACGATGGCACGCAGGAGTCGCTGACGCGCTATGCCCCACTAGGTTTTAAGGGAAGATGGTAGTAGTAGTAGTCATCTACAATAGTGAAGGAGTCGGCAAACAGCAACCCAATGAACGCATGCGGTTCTTCAAAAGCTTTTATACGGCCCGCTAGGCAATAAAAAATTACGTACTTAAAGTTAGGATCTGCGAAACGTGAGCATGCTCTGAACGCTCACAAGTGCATTCTTGTAGGTTTTGAGAAATATGTATGTGAAGTCCATAATAAACCTAGTCCTGGACGCACTCGGGTGGCCGTGCTCGTTCGGTCACCGATCTACTATTACTCAATTGCCCTAACCCCTTATGGGGCATAGCGCGTCAACTATTCCAACTGTTGGTGCAATTGACGTACCTCTGGAGTATCAGTTTGATCGTAAAGAGCTGGTCGGTTGTGGAGCGACTAGGTCTGAAACCGCTTTGATATTCGCCAATAATTCGTTCTGCGTACGTTTTTATTCTATTTTTCAAAATTTTCGTCAAAATTTTATATGCTCCTGTAATTCTCACACCGCAGTTTATCTCCCTTTTTGTGAATTGGACAGATGATGCTTCTGCGCCAATTGTCTGAGATCACCTCGTCCCCCCATATTCGCAGGAGTAATTACTGTATGGCATTAACCGTTCCACCGAATTTTAACAGTTCAGTTTGAATCTCGTTCGCGCCCGGCGCTTTATTTTATTTTAGTGACCACATACCTAACAAAACTTCCCCTTCTGTCGGGGGTTGTTTGGGTGGACCTAGATCAACAATATCGTCGAGAGCTTCTTGTGTGGGGATGTTAGATGGTAGGTTCAACAGCTCTTCAAAATAAGAGGCCCATCGTTTGTTGATGCCATCGCTGTCACTGATGATGTCTCCATCCTTGTGCTTACAGAGGCTAGTCCTGGGTTGATATCCGTTCGTAATTGTATTTAGTAGTTTGTACGATTGTCTGGTGCTCCTATTAGCCAAGTTGTCGTTAATATTCAGCAACTGCTCGTCAAAATATTTACGTTTCTTACGTCTAACTATTCTATTCTATACTGGCCGTAGCTCGTCATATTTTTCTCTTTGACTCTCGTTCCTCGTTGAATCCCATGTATATAGGCCTCGTTTTTCGCCTTAAGTGAATTTTTGCATTATTCGTCAAAACAATCATTTCGCATTCGCTGGGCGTTATATCCCACGACCATCTCTGCGACCTCTTTGATTCTTCCCAGAACCCATGGACGCTTGTGTTGCTGATGTTGTGTAGCATAGGTGATAGTCTTTCCTCAAAGGCGGAAGTATACGCGACCGCCGTAGCATCGCCCAGAAGCTTATCAACCGCAAAGATTTTGGGAGGGCTGATTCTCGATTGGTGCACTGAGGAAACTCTACATCTGTAGGTCGTCTTCACCAAATGATGATCTGAGTTGTACTTTGCTCCTCGATAGGAGCGGACATCTATCACGCTAGACGCCCATCTCCTGCAACTGCAGACGTGGTCAATTTGGTTGACGGTACGTGTGTCTGGAAGTTTCCAGGTCTGCCTGTGAATGCGTCTATGCGGGAAACACGTAGAGCGTACGACTAGAGTCATTGCAGGCGAAGTCGATAGTTCGCTTGCCTTTGTCGTAACATTTTCCATGGAGACTGTGGCCTTCAGTGGTTCCCAGTGCCAACTTTCATTTCCGACTTTCGCGTTAACGTCTCCCAGAAACAGTTTGTTGTCGTTTGTTGGAGGAAAGTCGAAGAGAGTCTCAAGGCGGGCGTAGAACTCGTCTTTTACTGCGTCGTCTTTAACTTCAGTGGGGGCATGCACATTGATGAGCCAGAGATTGAAGAATCGAGTCTTGATGCGAATCGCACACAGCCGTTCATTTATGGGTTTGAAGTCAGTAATATGCGGTTTGAGGTGATTGTTCACTATAAATGCTACTCCAAACTCCTTGCGGCCCGATGGTTTGCCACTTGTAAGATTTGTGTGCAATTTTTTGTCATTGATCTCGTTGCCAAGCCAATTTGTTTCCTGGACTGCAGTAGTGCTGAGTTTGTGCTTTTCAACCTGTTGAAGGAGAACCTTCCCGACACCCGGTTTGTTCAGGGAGCGTACATTCCGGGATCTGAAAGAATAATCCTTTAGTCGTTTGCGTGGTCGTCGTTGTTGATCCGTCGAATCCGAGGCTTTTGTTCCAGGTTTCTTGACGTGGAGTGGTTTATGCAAGCACGAGCTGTCAGTGCATCGCTTAACCCCATTCAGGGGATGGCCTCGAGATAGCTGCTTCAGATGGTTCAATAAACGTGCTGGAGTTCACACAGTTATTTTGAAGGTCCAACTACACAAATAATTCCATCCTACTAAGCCTGAGACGCTTAGGTGTTGATTAGCCATTCAGGCTCCAGCTATCTGCCTTTTTCCAAACTGTCGTAAGACTAAGACTTGGCCGTCAGTGGTTTGACATGGGGCGCCCACGAGGAGGACTATGGAGAAGTCCGTTTGCCCTCCTGGTTTGATGCATCCTCGCGACCAAAATGCCTGCTGTGTATGTCGAGCTTAAAACCATACATTCCTATTGATATCGAATGCACTTGCGTCTATTTGGATGTTGGTCGAAATGGATTCATTCCGAATGATCCCGATCCAAATTTCGTGACCACAATCTGCGGAGTCGATATCCAAGTTCGATGACCAACTTAATTTTCACTTATACGATTTAATTTCACGTACCGTCAATTGAATTGAAAAGCTCTGCATAATACTTTGGCGGCCGTCAGTATGCAAAAACGATTTCGATAAAATGTAACAACATAATCATACGAAACATAAACACAATCTGACTCCGTTTAGTTCGGATTTCGCGCACAAGTGTCAATTGGGTTCTGGCTAGTAGATTTTGGACGAGTTGAATATCCAAATTGGATCGCGGAGCCATCGACTTGAACCTCAGACAATACGTATTTTGGCTCGGACAGGGAATAATTCGGATTTTGAACGCATGTGTGTGTCCACTTAAGACGTCGATTTTTTTTTTGCTAGGGCTATTGGATCGCTTTGTTCGTAGACACGTCATCAGTAAATTTTTATAAGTGCAAGAGCAACGCTAAATGTTATTTCTCCCTCATCTCTACACGGATCCAGTACAGTGAGCACACTACTATTTACCCTAACCCCTAGTGGGACATAACGCGTCAACTATTCGCATATGGCTTATTTGACGTTTCGTTAGCATAATTTACTTTCGAGCGAGGCATGTTTCTAGTTTGTACCTCCTGCCCATTTAGCTGCATACCTGCTATAAGTCGGGAGAGTTTGTGGCTTATTGTTACGACCTACACTACGTTGGGAAGACAACACAAACATCCATGGCCACGAATTGGACTGGAAGCGAACCCGTAACTAACCGGTAGCAAGAGATATTAGACTGACGCCTCTACGCACTACCGGCCGCCCCAATTAACGAAACGTTCATACAAAAAGTCAATTTGACAATCAATTAAAACCGATGAAAAGTAGTTGTGCCCCCTCCCAAATATTTCGTAACTGTCGGCGCCTCTGATCGTGGAGTACTGTTCAACATCATGCTGCAATTTGGTATACCAGTAAAATTAGTACGATTAACAAAAATTGACTATGACCAACTCTTTCTCACAGGTCAGGACCCAAAACAGGCTGACTGACCTCTTCGAAACACGTACTGGACTGAAGTAAGGCGATGGACCGGCTCCGACGCTGTTCAACCTGGCACTTGAAGACGCCATCCGGGCAATGAATGCGGAATGAATGACGACATCAACATCATTTCCTGAGACCTGCCCGTCGCAGAAGAACTTCTAAATAATCTTGACCCGGCTTCAAGAGAAATTGGACTCCTCATTAGCCAGGACAAAACAAAAGTAATGCTGCAATCAAGAACAAGGATACAAAAATAACCGAACATCAGAGACTAGGACCTCAGCACCGAATTCGTAGAAGACTTCATATACCTGTTTACTACCCTGCCAAAGGACACCAATGAAACTGGCGAAATTAAACTTAAAACTTTCTGCTCGGTCCTCCCAATAATGAAATCGAATTTTCGGAGCAGTTTACGACCGAAATGGATGGCGCATCTGGTACAACCATGAGCTGTACGAACTACACGACGAGCTGGAAGTTTCGAGAATCGTCAAACTAGAACGTCTACAAGGGGTAGAACATATGCAACGAATGGACTATAACCACATGCCTAACAAATATTCAATGGACGACGCGTCGATGGAGCAAGGCTGCGAAGGAGTCCGAGAGCTCGTTGAAAAAACTCAGTAGATGAGAACGATGCACAGCTACTGAGCGTTCAAAATTTGAGGATGCGGTCACTTCACCGAGATAATTGGAGGACGATGATCCAGGCGGCCAGGGCCTGACGTCGGGCTGCCACGATGATGATAATGTTCTCCACAGTCGCACTGATTCATTTTGGGTCCTTTGAGTTGTTGTAACTCGTTTCGCTCCCCATACTTTTTGATCTACGGCTAATAGTTTCGAGATATAAGCTCCCCCCCTCCTCTTTTCTACACGTCAGTAGGGTCGGGGTATTTTAGTATGTTAACTTCCAAACTAGTCCAACTAGTCCAAACAAAGCCCCAAAGTCAACTTTTCGTGTACCGACATTTTCCTCTAGAATCGCTTATTGACTGGAGTACTTAATTGAGCGACAAGGTAGTAGATATAGACAAGTAGATGCCTATCTTGGCAATGAGACTAGTGTCATTTATATAACTCGCTGTCGTTGTTTTCCAAAACTGATCTCATCTCTAATGACAAATTCCAATTTTCGTTAACTTGCGTTAAATACGAGTATGCACTTGTACTGAACCGTCTAAGTGAAATATTTGTGAAATATCGCAGCCAATAAATCCATTCATCCTGTTGCATTGTTGGCCCTGCTTATCTTAATTAAAACTGAAATGTATTGGCAGCACTTAGTCGTATTGTATTGTGAAGTTAGTTAACAGTGAGAACTCAAGGATACTACACGGGTAACTACAATAAAGTTCCATTTATTTGTATTTATTTAAACACGTAAATGAGTTCGAAATTGCAATTAAATTATCGCTCGGCTTCACTCTTCACAAGGGTAATTGAAACCGTCAGAACAGAAGTTTTGTGAATATTTACGTGAAGTGGGTTGCTTTCTGTTTTCATACTGGCAAAACAATACACATTGGGTTTTTGTATAAAACTGAAATAATAGAAATAGTTGTGAATTAGGATGTCCTCGAAATTAAGAGGTACTTGTTTGCAAACGCTCCGACATAATCCAATTATTTTATTGTATTCGCACTGTGATTATGCAGGACAAGGATATAATTATCCAACAATTGTTTTTTAGTACAAATGGGTACAACTTTTTTAAGTGGATTTTTAATTTTTCCTTGTGTTTTTAAGAAGGAATACTTTTAAGTCTTCAACGAAGACCCGAATATCGCTCTGTGTTGAGTTTTGATTTTCACCCCTAAGTACGAAAGCCTAAGCATTTGTGTCATTATCATTGTAAAGTTACCAAATATATGTACGTTACCTATTATAGATATCTACGTAGTAGACCCAAAGTAGTCCCGACTTGATAATATCGCGTTACAAAACTCCATGAATAATACTCGTAGTATAATAACGTCCAAGTAGACTTGCCTTCCATTGGTATTCATTCCCGAACAGATCAATTTAATATATCCCTTCATCGCAAAATATTTTTAAATTTTGTAAAATAAAAAAAATCTGACAAATTCATAATAATTAGCCCCTCACCATTATTGCAAATACACAAAATCATTTAGGGCTAGTAAAAACCAATAAAGATCCACCACTTTCCCGTAATTAGGTCCTAAATTCCGAGCATCACTACATCGTCGCGGTGGCTTTTGCATTGTAGTTGATGAGGAGGAGATCATAAAGCCTCCGGTTGACAAAAGAAGCACTTTTAAGCGGAAGAAAACCACCTCCATCATAAAAAAGCGAGTCTCCTATGATCTTGCCGATTCTTTCAATCCGTCTGCAAACAATAACCATATCAACTATGCTGATAGTGACGGTCATGCGAACGCATCGCTTTCACCACAATCGCCACCATCGCAGTCACCACCGCCGTCGCCACCACCAAAACTGTCATCACAGCTGAGGAGTTTCTGGCAGCGTAGACGGAAACGTCCTGAAAGCAGTCGTCAAATTAATTGTGATAATTGCAACGATATGGGTCAAGGTTAGTTTTTCATTTTCTTTTGCTTCCTCTTATTGAGCTTGACGAAACAATTGCGCCCATAGTCCCGAAGTAGTAAAAGGCAAGAAAGACGTAAAAAAGCGTCTTTGTCCTTGTTTTAGTGAATGTGTGTTTGATGCTATCATTTATCACGAGCATGCATTCTTTAGCAGTATGAGTAGTGAATATCGCTTTTGTAGATTTCGAAATTTTCACTAATTATCATATTCTATCTATTCATCTTTGTACATATACGCCAAAAACGATTTGTAGCTTATTCTAGTAAACCTGAATTGGCTTACTGTTTTCTATATGCTTTTCTTACATCTATGTCATTATCAAGCATTTTGTACATAATTGAGGTTTTTATATAATCATCTTTTCAGTAGATAGTCTGTCAATAAAAGTTTTCAGCTTTTACTAAATCATTTGACAAAATATACTTTGAACAAAACAATTCCTAATAGTACATTAATTGGAGTTTACGAACACCCTAAATTCAAATATGAGTTTGCGAAAAACAATCCAATGGCACTGAGTAGGGACATTTGATATTACAATAAAACCCCACATTGGGCGCTTTTTTCACATCCAAGTTTCAATTCCAGTGTTTAGGATAGGAGTCAAACCTAGGTGGAAATACAAACACGCTCACTCAAATGCCCAATGTGTTTATTAAATCCGTATGAAAAATAAGGACGCAAAAATTGCAAGCTGAACGACGAACACGATAAACGACGAATATTTGTCGCCAAAAACCTTTCAAAAACACAGTATGCCCTTAATCCCCTACTTGGGTCGATGTTAGTCACATAAAGAAAGTAGACACTTGAGTGTGGTGACGAGGCCACAAGGATTTGCGGGGCTTGCGGCCGTTCCCTGCGGGTTCCAAACGAGGGCCTGTTGAGCAATGTTGTTCGGCCCTTTTGGAAGAGTGTCACCTATATTATATCTAGTACCTGTGGACAATACACGCTTTAATGACGATCCTAAACTCATCGAAAAGTATGAAGAAGAACTTTGAGCACATGTGTAACTATATGGAGCTTTATTTCAAGTGAAGTAAGTAAGGTTATTGCTAAGTGACAGTTGACATATTATATTTAGTACATGAGAGTTGCCAACATTAATGGAACATCCCCCCGAATTCAATACTTAGGTGTTCTTGGACGAAGAACAGGAGGAGTCTTCCTAGTCACGGCTCTTAGGTTGCGTCGTTGCTGTGCGGGTGTCGAATACTGAGCGGGTGTAGGTGGATGATCTGATTGCGCGCTCGTTGCTAGCGTCCAGATCTCATACAATGTTGTTACGTCCATTAGTACTTCGGATGATTCGGGAAGCGGTGCAGGGCGTAACTGATTCGCGTGGTCACGTAGAACTCGTCCGTTGGATGCAACATTGTACATCACAGTCCCTATACGTTCTAAAACTGTTGCAGACCTTCAGTGTCCCTTTGTTGTTAACTTGACTGACACTGCTTGACCCACGTTGATTTGCCGTTCCACTGATCCATGTTCTTTGTTAAAATGCTCTTCCATGGAGGCATTCCGTTTCTGCGGCTTACGTTCAGTTAGTAGAACAGAGCTGAGGGGCAGTGTGATTCTGCGTCTGAACATCAACTCCGCTGGTGATTTGTTGTATGGTGCGTTGTCATTTGTTGTGGCACGATAAGTACGAAGGAATACTCGTATGTTAGTGGTCGTGTCACAAGTGTTCCCATTGGCCTTGAGTATACTCCGATTAAATGTATCCACAAACCGTTCAGCTAACCCATTGCTTTGTGGATGATAAGGTGGGGTACGGACGTGGTCGATGTTCTCCCCTTCGCAGAAAGATTTAAACACCTCGCTGGCGAATTGTGGTCCATTGTCGGTTACGAGAGTCTTCATGTTGCCAAATCGTGACCAAACTGAAGCTATGGCTGCGGCTGTGACGGTGGCATTTGTCGTTGTCATTCGAATGACTTCCGGCCACTTACTGTAAGCGTCTACCATTATCAAAAACCAATTGTTGCCAATTGGTCCAGCAAAATCTGCGTGGACTCGATCCCATGGTGCTGAAGGAATCGACCAAGATGACAGAGTAGTTTTCGCTGGCATTTTTGCAGCTCGAAGGTAGTCGTTGCACTGTTTTACCAATGACGCGATGTCCTCATCAATGTTGGGCCAGTAAACGTAGCATCTCGCCAATGCTTTCATCCGTGTAATGCCCGGATGCGCCTCATGAGCGGCTTTAATATATACGATCTCTGTGCTGATGTGATAACTGTCCTGTCCCTGAAGGTCAGACTGCCATTGACTAATGAGAGCGACTCCTTAATGTTGTAATAAGGTCATATTTCTGTCATGGTGCCATCTTTCAATAATGCTGGCCAACCTTTTTTCACGAAGGAAATGACTGATTATAGAATCTTATCGTCAGCAGTGACATCCTGAATTTTAGAAAACTTTATGGGTAGGCGTCGATTTATTTCGTTAACAAACACATGATCAATGGTTGTCTCTGCGTTGATTGATGCAATCAAGAAATCATAATCCTCTCGCTTTTGCTGCGATATGAGCCTGGAGAGCACGTGCGCATGTTCAAACTCATCTGTTCTCGTGTACTTAATAACGAAGTTGTAGGCTAGAAGAACGAGAGCCCAACGTTGAATCCGATCAGCCACATGTGTCGGAATTCCCTTCGTAGAACCAAATATCGATAGAAGCGGGCGGGATCTGTGAAGATTGTAAATTTGCGGTCAAAAATGCAGTTATGGAATTTTAACACTGCAAATATGATGGCTAGGTCTTCTAGTTCGATTTGAGAATATCGCGACTCTGCTGGTGTTATTCGTTTGGAAACGTGGAAGAACGCCTTCATAAATTCATCCGGTAGAGTGTGATAAGCAACCCACCGATACCTGTTTGCGATGGATCAGCTGCGACGATAATGGGAAGACTTGGGTCATAGTGGGTCATAAGCAAATCCGACGAAAGAATTGTCTTGAATTTATCAAACGTCTCTTGAAACGGCTTGGTCCAGTTGAATTTTGCGTCTTTTTTGAGTAGCTGATCCAACGGTGATCGCATTGAGCACATATACTGAATAAATTTTGAATAGAATGTGATTGCTCCCAAGTAAGAACGAAGCTGACTTAAAATACATTCTGTGGCGAAGGCATTGATTTGATAGCCTCAATCTTCTCCGGGTCTGGGCTCAGTCCGCTCTGATTAATGATTATTCCCAGATAACGAATTTCTGATTTGAAGAAATTGCATTTTTCAAGACGCACTCGCATATTGAATGACTGCAATCGGTTTGAAAATTTCCTTCAATGTTGCCGTGTGTTCTTCGAGGTTATGTGTCGCCACCAAAATGTCGTCGAAGTATGTGATTAGGTGCGGGATTCCTGTTAGCACTGTGTCCATTGTTTGCTGGAATATCCCCGCAGCTGGTTTAACGCCTGGGCAAAGTCTGTTAAATGTGAACAAACCTTTATGTTTTCCTCGACTCTTCATCCATCTCTAGTTGTAATTAAGCATCAGATAAGTCAATCTAATCAAATCAAATCTGGAGTCGGTATAGGATATTCATGGGATTCGAGATTATGATTCAATCCAGTCGAAGAATCTCCACATAGCCGGATAAAACCGTTGGGTTTACGGGCGACGACAACCGGAGCAGCGTAGCTAGTGAATTAAACGGGTGAAATGATGCCAGAGCGGTTTGTAGTCTGCCAAATTCTTCTTCGACCTCTGCCATAACATGAAAAGTCACTTGTCGTTTTGACTTGTATACTGGTGATGCGTTCTTCTTGAGGTTGAGATGCACCTTGATTTTGTCACAACAACCCATGGTTGATGAGAAGATTGTGGGGAATATGGTCTGAATATCTCCAATAATCTTGTCAAACCCTTCCTGCGAGCTGGATGCTACAGTTTCTCGGATATGTTTGCAGAACGTTGTAGGAGCTCGTTCCCAGAGACCAAACTGATCTATCCACTCGATGCCGAAAAGATTTATGTCGGTTTCGGTGACGAAAAGTGATTCCGTTCAAACAAATCGAAACTTTAATTTCTTCCGTAACTGGCAAGTGTTGGTTTTGCGCATCCACTCGCTTCCAGGATGGCGCGTGTAATGCAGGCGATCCCAGCTGTTTTGACGTATCTTCGGTGAGAATTGTAACATCTGCTGCCGTGTCGTACTGTAGGGAAACAGGCTTGCCATTGATTTCCACATCCATAAATTTTCGGTTGTTTATGAAGTTGACGTATGCTGTTTGTACGGTCGACTCAACCTGCTCACTGCCATTTCGAATGTCGGATTTGAATCGGGAATGACTTATGTTTGTTTTGTCGCCGCCGGCGACTTTGAAGAACGATTAATGGAGCAATATCCTTCCTTGTGCCCAACTGCTGCACACATTCCGCACTTGTGTTGCTTGTACTAGCAATCTTTTGAGTAGTGCATGACACTGCATAACCAACATGGCGTTCGCGTCACTTTTTGTGATTGGGTTCCAGATGGTGCTGACGAATGCTTTGACTTGAACTTTTCCTTGGATTTTGACTTGCGTGTGATTTTGTTGATAAGAGTAGATTCCTCTGTGCCTAGAGTTGTGTCCGCTTTGAAGCTGGTTAATCGGTTCGCCTCGATGAGCATCTTCTTGAGAGTCACAGTATCGTCTGTTTTCATGAAACTTAACAACCGTGTTTAAATCTCTTTGTCGACTGGATTTGTGAAGCCCAACACGAACAAAAGACATTTCAGCCGTTCGGCTTCCAAGTTGTTCACCTGAAATTCCTCTGCTATTTGATTAACTCTGCATCCGAAGGTTGTGATTTCTATGCTTTCTGATCTACGAATCTAAAGGGCCTTGAACCTTTAGCGAAAAAAGCTTTCTTTAGGGTTGAACAGGGTCTTGAGATGTTCGACAGTGTCTTTGAAGGAGATTGCTGAGGGATTTTGAGGCGAAATAAACTGTCGGTAGCGTTCGTTTGCTGAGGAGTCGAGCTTCATCAAAAATAGACGCACTCTTCCCTTTTTGTCGAGGGTTTTTGCATCTTTCTCGAAGACCGCTGCATACGTCCCGTACCACGAATCGAATGTCGTCCCAGCTTCTTGGCTGTAGACATCAAATTGGCCAGGGGCTCCATCGTCGCGGCTTAACATCACTCAACCTTGTTGCCTCATCATGAAGAGCCAATAATGCATTCACAGATGCTGCCATTTGATCGATTTGAGCCTGTTGATTGACGAACATTCGCAGCATTATGCTATCGAAGGATTTGGAAGAACCTTCGCTCTTTTGATTTCCGACCATGTCTATGTTATGTACCTTTTACCTCGCCGCCACTATTATATCTAATCATCATCATCGTGGCGCGACAGCGGTCACGTGACCGCGTCCTCCAATTTCGGGAGCCCACCAGCTGCGCGGCGTCCACACCTACTGAGCTATCTAATATCTGTGGACAATACACACTTTAATTACGATCTTAAGCTCGTCGAAAAGTATGAAGAATTCTGAGCACATGTGTAACTATGTATATGGAGCTTTATTTCAAGTAAAGTAAGTGAGTTTGTTGCTAAGTGACATTTGACATATTATATTTAGTACATGAGAGCTGTCAACATTAATGAAACAACCTATCCATTGCCAATTTCGCCTTTTAATGGAAGTGTATATCCTATCCTGACCAGATATAGTAAGGACGTCGTCGTTAGAAATGACTCCGGCCACCGTATGTGTAGTATACGCCGTAGACACAGGTTCACAAAAGTTTTCTGTCTAGTTGTTATCTTGTTGGTCACCTTCCAAGTTGAACAGCCATTTAGAAGCACAGATTTTACGTTGGTTTCGAAAATACTGAGCTTGGTGCGTCAGGAAATGTGGTTGTTTTGCCAGAAAGGTGTCAAACTGAAAAAAAACTGCCTGATTGAGTTGCAGAAGACTTTCCAGTTAATGGTTTGATAATTTTTTAACGGGTTCCACTATCACCACGGTAAGCCGATTCTTCTGCCTTCTCCGCTAATGCGTTGATGTTATTGCGTTTATCCATTACACTACTTGTACGCCTTTCTGCAGAGAACGATATTCAGCTCTGAATTGTTTTTTGACTAAGTCGTCAGTTGCTGAACTAATTTGTTCCTTAACTCTTTTGCGTGCTGAGATTAGAGACCATGTAGAGTTGCTAATGAATGGTTCAGTGTTTCTTACCCCGGATTTGAATCTGGCTATAACGATACGGTCGAAAATGGGCTTTCAATCGTGCATCCTTAGTCAACAGGATTCCGACGCCTGCCAATCTACGTGAGGTATTGTTTTTGCAGCACTGTTTGGGAACGTGGCGATAAAGTCGATCCCGATAATAACCCATCTTGTTTCGCTCAGCCCTAATATGGAGATGTTATAAGCGGTCATTTCCCGTTCGACTTCAGTGAGTCTTGCACCACTGCACTCGCCCGACATCATTCGGACGTTTCAAAAACCGACCGTGGTCCGTTGTTTGTAGCCAAAAGTCGTTGTCAGTAAGTTAGTCCCTGGTATTTGAGACTCCTTTAATGGGCCGAGTGTAAATTGATTTTTGGTTCGCAGGTTACAAGCATACATACCCAATCTTAGGGGAAGGATTGCTTCCTTAGGTATCCTAAGTGTCGCCAGGAGCTATTTTTTATATAGCGCAGAGGTGGCTTTCCAATTGTGTTATTGATCGCGCGTTCTTTTGATGATCTTTCAGCTGGGTGTGACGTGTTGGTGTTTTCACAACTATGTATGTTGCAACACTACCTTTCGCCTATTTCTTGAGACGCACTGGTGTAACTGGTCATTCAGGATGATCATCGTTATGTCCCATCTACCAAATGGTTTGAACTGCAAAACTTGGTTGGCTTGGTTAGCCGTTCTAGAGGGCGCCCTCGAAGAGGACCATGGAAGATGACTTTTGCGCTATTTTTACATCATTTTGTAAAAGTGTGCCCATATGGTAACGCTAGTACCGGTAGGGCACAGGTTTACATGTCCCAAAAAATCGATTTTAGCGGCAATATAGAAAAACTATATATACCTCGACAAATTATGCGCTAATGACAACATTCTACTTAAGAAGCAAATCGATGATATATTCAATGAACCACCTGAATTAAGACGTTCCGAAACCTTTGGCATTAAGGAAGATCTGGAAATGATTCTATCGAGGAAGCTCTTATTTATGTTGGAGTTGATTGATCAGACCAAAATGTAAATTACCATCGAATTGGCTATCAGTCAAGATTTCATAAGCGGTTTGACAAACTCAAGGTGAAATTGCGTCTTCAAAATGCTGCCTAAGTACTATTGAGAATTACGACTTCAGTCAGGTCCCAGCCGGCAATGACGTGGAAAAGGTCTGGTGAAAAGCATTCGTTATGGAGTAAATCCTCCTATACGCAAAGTTAGCGAGTTTTATGTTAAAAATCGACGGGCAGTGCCGAAGTCACTGCCCAAGTATTTGCGTAATAACGTCATTGCATCGATGCAATTTAAATTAAACAATTTTTTTTTATGTTGTATTATTTTTTATTAGGGTAATTCCAATTTTAACTCGCTGGAGTGTACAAGCGATTCAGTATTGGCCGATGATATGAAAAATACGATACGAATCGTAATATTTCAACAGTAATATGTCTGGTTAATGTTGTATCCAGACAAGTATTTCCCAATGTTGTTGAGGTGTCGGAGACGCAGTCGTGATTAAAATTCCGCTTCATAGATGGTATAAAGTCGGAACTGCTCTTGATGTCAATGTTGCGTTCGACACCTTAATGCTTAAAATCTTTTTTTTTCTTTCTGACATTTCAAAAGTTTCTCCAGCATACCGATAGATCCTACCACTAAAGCAGCATTTTATAAATTTGCCTAAAAAAAACCAGCACTGGCGATGCTACTGCCGCTGCTGCTGCTCCAATGTAAGGCCCGAACCAAATTGAACGCAGAAAGCAGCAGCAAGGCAGCGAACAATAACAACAACATGCAGATCTGCTGATCTGATTTCATGCTGTCAGAGCGACAGCGACGAAATCAGATCTGCATGTTGTTGTTATTGTTCGCTGCCGCTGCTGCTGCTTTCTGCGTTCAATCTGGTCCCGGCCTAATTCGGCAAATGCGTGCATTCTAATTAGCCTAGACACAGACGATGCCGCTGCTGCTGCTGATGCCGGCATTGAAATTCCGGCATCAGTTATAGATCCTGCGCCTGCGCCGTCATCCCAACGAAAATCAGCGGCTGTTAATCAATACGATTGCAGCGCTTCCTGTCAATGATGCGGTGGTAATAGCAACATTAATTGGATGGGGGCTTGCCTAAAGCTTACAACGACCGGCGTGGCGAGCGGTACAATGGCCTTGTTTATGCCGCGGAACTATCTTCAAGAATTAAGTAATTCGAGCTAACTCACGACGACATAAACATGTCGTATTAGCTAGTTTTGGTACTCATTTTAGCTCGACTTGCGAGGCAGAACTGAACTGAAAAATTGGGACTACCTATAGATGGTGTTGTTGTCTTCGCTAATGGTGTTGTTGGTGAAAATTATATGTATTTTATATGTTATATAAATACATACCTCATCCTTTCCTGAAACTCCGCATTTGTTTCATCCTTTGATTGTAGCGGAATAAACGCGTTTTTATTAGGAGGCTACTGCCTCTTGACATTTTCTAAACCAAAGTCACCGAAGTCACAAACCAACAATTGGCGTCTTTCATATTTAGTACGTCTCCGTATGGTCGGTATAAACACACCACAAACAAGGACTAGCACTAAAACGATTTAGTTAAATCGCCTTTTAGTTCCACGGTATAAATGAGGCCAATCTTTGACAACATTTATTGGATGGGATTTAGGATACGGCTTGGTTAGAATATACAATAAGCTTTCAAATGAAAATTTATCATATGGGCGCTGAGATCTCCAAACAGATTTTAAAGCATTTCTACTTCCGTCCCGAGCTTTGTCGACATACTCCTCAAAGACGTTATCACGTCAAAACGATAAAATTATTTATCCGCAAAGTTCATGAATTTTATAATTTGAAATTAAATCATCTTATTGACTTTACTATTACAAAATTTATTTTACAATAAATTTCATTATTTCGGATGCATTTCGAATACGAGTATTGCCATCCTCAACGAGTATATTTAAATATACTTGTCAATAAATCAATAAGGCTATTTAATTTCAAATTACTTTAACATTTTCACATTTAAATGTACTCCCTGAGGATGACTAAATTGTCGAAATGCATCTGAAATAATAAAATTTGTTGTAAAATAAGTTTTATAATAGCAAACTCAATAAGGTGATTTAATTTCAAATTATAAAAAGAAACAACGCAAAGTTATCTGGGAGGTACTAAAGTAGACAACGGATATGAACTACAGCACCGTCAAATAACACAACATTGACTTTTCATGAGCTTGAATGAATAACGACGAAAGAGTTTTTTTTTTCTTTTTTGGTTCCAGAGGAATATCTTTTTTTCGACTCAATAGACGCTCACTGCAACTTTTGAGATTAAATTGATTTTAGAACTGATTGCTCATAAAAGTAGTGCAATGTACACAAGTGGATAGAAGATTTGAGGAGGAGAAAAGAGCAAAAAAAATCATTTTATTTGCCCAGTCGTTGCGCAAATGATGAAATGCGATCTTGGACTTAAGCGTGAAATATTTTACCCAATATCATCAAATTTGTCCTAACCCCACGACTTACGCAGCAACGCACGTTGGGAATGGCGTCCCACCTCATAGCATGTTCTGCAATAAATTTATCGCGCTTCCTGAATGTATGCCCTATTTACTGCCATTTTCGCTTGCATATCTGGCCCTTACGCCAACTCCGCTTTTCATTGGGCCAGCAAATTCTCAAAAATTCGACGAAGACAAGAGTTAACGAATACTTGGTAGCACTTACGGCAATTTTCAATGTACTGCTCCCATACAGCAGCAAAGACAGTACCAGGGAGCGAAAAGACCCTTAGTTGAGATAACTGCTTTGCCAGACTCTAGACAGCATTGGAAGCATTATGCACTTACTTAATTATCATTTTGTTAGAAGTTTGCTATGTAAGATTTAAATTTTGTCGATGTTGGTTAACCTGTGCCCTACCGGTGCCAACGTTACCATATGGTAACGACCGATAAATCGCTCTTGGCAAGATACCTGGCACACCTGAGCCTAATAAAGGTTTTTTTTAGTACTACTCGGCGTTAATTTTTTTTTTATTCGACATTTAACGAAATAATCAAATTTATCAATTTTCTCAAAGTGATTTAAATAACAATTATTTGATTTTTAAATAAAGTATTTAATGTAAACGTGACGCAACAAATAATACCCAGCAAACAATTTCTATGTTCCGCGATAGTGATATGCAAAGAGTAAATGTTTCTTTTTCACTGTTACTTCTAGGAAAAGTAACAGTGACAAGTTGTACTTCAAGAACCAGAAAATCACTAAAGTAACTAAAAGTAACACTAAATCATTATGTATTTTTAAGGACTAAGCTAAAATGCCACGAGTCATTTTCTAAAAGTTGAACAGAGCGTTATAATATTTAAGGCCGGCAATATGTTAGGTTAGGTTAAAAGGGTTGCTTAAGTGCACTTAGACCACCACTGGGTCCGTTGTGATACCCCTGGACTCAGCAACTGAGACCAACTCACTCGTTAAAACAGCCTAAGCTCACAATGAAGCGATGTAGCCGACCGACCTTTTTCAGGTCATCCAGATCGGTGAAGAAGTAGGAACCAAGGATGTCTTTCCTAAAACTCGCCAGGGCCGGACAGGTACACAGAAGATGAGACGTACTTTCCTTCTCTTCCTGGTCCCCCTAGCTTCTGCAAAAATCATTATATGTATGGAAGACGAAGTCTCCTGGCATGTTCCCCAATTAGGCAATGTCCAGTTAGTACTCCTACAACAATTCTTAGATTATTTCTGTTTAGCAATAGCAACTCAGAAGAACGTTTGGGCCACATCTGTCTAGCCACATGACATGTACTGCCATTGCTCCATCTGATGCAGGCCATATCATACGCCGCATCTTTGGTAGCCAGTTTACAAGCAGCCAAAGGCATCCTGGTGCTCCGTAACGGCCCGATAATCTCATTGATCGTACACGCTCGAGCCAGTTCGTCGGCCTTGAAGCTACCAACATAGCCACAATGCCCTGGCACCCAGCACAGGCAAATGTTAAAGAGCCTTCCCATCTATATTAGGGAGTTGCGACAATCCAATACTGTATTCGAATTTACAAAGATAGAGCTAAGCGATTTAATCGCCGGTTGGCTATCCGTGTAGATTATAATGTCCCTACCAGATATATCGTTTTGCAACAACCAGGCTTGAGCTTTAGATATTGCTGTAACTTCCGCCTGAAAAACACTACTGAAGCTCGGGAGGCGGAACGACAAGCTAATATTCTACTCTTCCGAGTATACGCCAGTCCCCACTCCTTCGTGAGTCTTAGAACCATCAATGAAAATGGTAATGGCATCTGATTCCTGAAAAGCGTTTACGGGCCAATCATTCCAAGAGGGGATCAGGCCTGTAAAGCCCATTTCAAACAAGTATTTTGGGGAGGTATAGTCCGTCTCCTCGGGAATATCAAGGTTGATCAATATAGCCGAGTGACCTTTGGTTGACGACGTCGAAAGACCGGTTTCACCGAGGCGAATAGCTGTAATCGCCGCCATCTGCTCTGCGAAAATGTCCAAGGGAAGCAGATTCAACAGAACGCCCAAGGCAGCGATCGGTGTAGTCCTTAGAGCCCCCGTGATGGTAATGCATGCCAATCTTTGCACCTTCAGCAGGGTGCTGTAGAGTACAGTCCTAAGTGCCGTCCACCAGACGACAACCCCATGTAACAGAATAAACCGATAAATGAAGCCTGTATACGGATACTACCCTCTGTTCTAAGCCCCATTTCTTACCTATGGCCTTCTTGTACGAGTATAGTGCATCAGTAGCTTTTTAACACGTTCCTGAATGTTCAACTTCCAGCAAAGTTTCCCATCCAGTATAAGACCAAGGAACTTGGCTTTATCAGTGAGCACAAGTCTTGTGACCTCCATCAAAGGTGGTTCGACTGAAGGTAGGCTGTATCTCCTAGTAAAGAGAACAAGTGTAATGAAGGGCACTGCAAAGATGGTGTTTGTTGCAGAAAACTAAAAGCGGAAGTGACTATCAGCAAATCGGTGGCATATGCTTGCAGGCAGCTCTGATCGGGAAATGGGGTGGGGTCTTGCTTGCCAATAGTCTCCAGCCCATTACATAAAAAAACTCATATGCCGGACAACACAAACGAAAGGGTTGAAATTGCGGTAGAATGTATATTTATGATCGGGCCGACCAATCCATGCACTTCGCGTGGGTCCTGATTTTACTGGACCACTGCCACTATCCCCAACCTACCAACAGATCCCTTGGCTTCGATGCGGGATCTCCCAAACTGAATGCACCGCAAATAGAGCTAGGGTGCACCTACATCTCCGATCTGAAAGAGGGCAGGAACTTCCGCAAGGAAAAGATTCGTCGGTATAGTTTACACCATGATGAATTTATTCTGTTCCGTGGACAAAAAGTTACATAATAAGATATTTATCATTGCCACAATTTTGAGACAACTGGAACCACGAAGTAGGATCACTAAATCAAGTTCCTCGATACTAAGTACATAACTACATATGAAATATTTAGACTTTACCACACTACAATTGGCTTTTTGTTGTACTTACCCCGTTGCAGCTGGAACGGCCGTTTCTGTGCGACGAGGCTAGAAATTTTTTAAAAGTTAGTATCCTACTACGCGGTATCCGAATTTATACTATTATAAATATATTAAAAAACCGAAAAAAAAAACAAACAAGAGAACAAAACTTAGGTAAATTAATCGGATAAATTAAACATTTAACGCGTTTGAATGGAGTTGAATTAAGATATTGTATTCCGGAACACGAAGATATTTTTCGCCTTTATTGCAATTTTTGGAAGTGCGGGTGTCACTCTACGGCACTTTTAAATTCGATCAAACAAAATGGGGAATCTGCGTCCGCACTGTTGAAACCTCCAGCCACTCGATATTCGGGTTGAGCTAACTGCGTGAGGTGCTTGGCCGCTAAGATTTCTTTTTGCCGCACTCGATATAGTATGGTATTATACAAAATTTCCTCGTAGGGACACAGAATCGCTTTTCGGAGATGGCAATTGGGCTTTTATTCGCCGCCAATTTCCCAGTGATTGGTGTGGAATCAAATCCTTCCGAGTGGGATCCGTTATGTCACTTTGTGATTCTACTTCTGTGGAGATAACCATGTGTCGCTTCGTCGAATGTTGTTCTTAAATACCATTTAAGATCGACCGCACTAGATATTAACTCGCGGAGTTAGAAAATGTTGGGTACTTTTATTTCCTTTTTAAAACTTCCACTTTCTTTTTTTTTAACCTCTCGCGGATCTCCTTTTGCTTCATCCGACCCCGGTCAAGTCCAAATTCAAACTCCCCGTTTTTTTCCCAAAAATCCGCAAAAAAAAAAAATCCGCAAACCCCCCATATAGCAGTTCATACTTTCACCAAACCATCGCCCGTCCTTTTTCCACCCACATATCAAATCAAAAAAAAGAAATGGTCCAAATTCACATTGGTTAAAATTCGAAACGTTATATGTACGTACACTTTCAAATTTGCATTTGCATACGTAGCATAAGCCTTGCACGCAGCAGTAAGAGAGTCACTGTGCACAGATCACAATTCTCTCTTCGCTGCCAAAGTACTCTACGCATCTATTGTTCAGTGCAGCGTACAGCATAATAAATATGCACCTATCGGCCAAGCAACATCATCTCGGCAAAACATACGCACGTAGAAATATGCTCGGAGTGATTGCATTCCATTGCAGATCTCTACGAGCGATAAGATGTTGATGACGTAGCACCCGCACAGCTGGCAATTGCCGTTCGTTGATGTGATAAGAATTGAAGGTGATAAGAGGATTGAAAAGAGGTGATTGCATGCAAATAGGGCGCGACGGCAGTTGCAATTGTTCCGTCGATGCAGACGAAGTGTAGGCTGATTCCAGCTTTCAAAAAAAACATATCGAATTGCAAAAAGAAATATGATGAATATATTTCTTTTTGAAATTCGATAGGTTTACCAAAAAGCTGAACATTACACAAGTTCCGTTTTAAGCAGATTTATTTTAACCCCAACCTTACTAGCCCAGTTCGTCAGGATAGAAAGGGCGTTCTGCATTACACCACTAAGAACACAGGGAAACTTTCCCGGGATGGCAACAGCAATGTCGTCCGCATAAGTGACCTTGCATCCCAGCCCTCCCAGATCTGAAAGCAGTCCGTTGACCGCCAAATTCCAAAGAAGGGGGGAGAGAACACCACCCTGGGGAGTACCCCTCTTCACATGTCTACGAACAGATGATGTGCCGAGACTAGTGGAGATGACGCGAGATGTAAGCATCATGTGTATTAGTCTGCACAGCGAGTCATCGCCACGAAAACTTGAGAGGGCATCTAAGATAGCTACAGGTTTCACATTATTGAAGGCAACCCCCAATATCAAGGAAGGCCACCATCGTGTACTCCTTGCAGGCAAGAGACTTTTCGATTTGACCCACCAGAGAGTGCAAGGCAGTATCCTCAGATCTACTTTTCCAGTAGGAGTGCTGGGAGGCAGATAGAAAATCCGCTGGGATTGTGCTCCGCAGGTGTATGTCAATCAAACGCTCTAAAAACTTCAATAAAGTCGACGATAGGCTGATGGGTCTAAGGTCTTTCGGACTCGTGTGAGGACTTTCACCCGCTTTCGGTATGAAGATCACATTAACCTCCTTCCATATTCGACGAATTAACTCAAGGCAGGCTTTGAAAATCGATTCAATCCAGAAGTACGTCGGCCGGCAATGCATCGACGATAATTCGCCCGGACAGAAAGGCTCTCTCACAACTGCTTGTCTCCAAGCGGCGTCGTATTAGTGTGAAGCACAGCCGCAGAAAAGCGGCGCTCGGAGAGTCACCGTCACAACCGCCCTTGTCCAAGTAGGCACTATTTGGAAAATATCTGGAAAATGGGGCGCGCCAAAATTTGCTTGCCTACGCCTTTAGTTAGACTTTGACCGGCCATGTGTACGACATATCAAGCATTCCAAACTACCACACTTTTTGCACGCTAACCCCCCTTATTTAGTCTTCCTTTCTTGGGTAAGATGTATGGTCTTTTATATTATATTAAGCCACCATAATTTATCTCGACGCGCTATGCCCCACTAGGGGTTAAGGCAAATTTGTATAATTTATCTTTTCGTTGTTATCTCTTGCATGATTCCAACAAGCTCTACCCTTCCCTACCCCAACTTCAATATATCCCCTCCTTTAAAGACGTTATACTTTTTTCCGAAAATTCCTGATAACAACTTGCTAAATGTGAAGCAATTGTGCCTCGTTTCAAAGCCTATTAAATCTTACAAGTCTCACGAGATTAAGCACATTATCCTGCGTGAATTCATCAGGAAAACCTTTAATTCCCACTCGTTTATCCAACACCAAGACTGAAATTCACCTGAACAATTCTTCACATTTGCCATCCATACTCGTACACCGTTTCTCTAAATAAATGCAAAAAATAATATTTCCTGGTACTCCCTGACAATTTTAGCAACACCCGCTTCCGCCATTTGTCTTCCCGATCCAATTCCCTAAACAATGGAAATCTCGAACTTCTTCGTCAGCTCCTTCCTACCCTTTCGACAACACAAAATGACTCGACAAAGAAAACGTGGATGCTTTTCGTTTGCTTAATTTCCACCTACGTTCATATATGTCATGTTGCTGGCTCAGGGTTCACGAGCCGAAAAAAGCACCTCGTCAGCCTGCCGTGCGTATATCGCAGGAATGACAATTACTTTTTCTTAATCAAAAAAACCCGGTTCCCATGCGGCTTCTAGAGAACTTTGCTTTACCTTTTCAGGTGGTTCGATGCGACCGACAAAGGGATGGCGAGCCGAACACAAGGCTGCCAGGACGCTTGGCATCATAATGGGAGTGTTCCTGCTTTGCTGGTTGCCATTCTTTCTCTGGTGAGTAGTGTGTCGTTCGAATGATGTGTGCTCGAAGGAGGGTACCGAGGATGAGGATAAGGCACCAAATTGCATTAGTTTAGCATATTGCAAAAATCTTTCTTCGATTGACTTGATCTAGGATCCGCCTTGACATGATGAATTTGCTGACGCGGCCCTGAGAGATGCGTCCGCCCTTGAAGCCGACATGTCTCAGGCACGCTCTCAATCATTCCGCTGTTGAGTGGATTGATATATAAAGCAGGATGACTCTTTCATGACCTCCATGCTTTCCTTCGACACTCACACTCGCACAATGCCTTTAAATTTTTAGAAAAAGCAATTTTTCACGTACATTTCTTTTTTCTTTATTTTTCTCTTTGCCATCTTTCAACATTTAGGTACGTGATAACGTCACTATGCGGTGAAGCCTGTCCATGCCCGGATGTTGTGGTTGCCGTACTCTTCTGGATCGGATATTTCAATTCAACGCTAAATCCGTTGATTTATGCCTACTTCAATCGCGACTTTCGGGAAGCCTTCAAAAATACCCTCGAGTGTGTGGTACCTTGCTGGCACAAGAAGAATCCTTATAGCGCTTATTACGTATAGCATTGAGGCTCGCGACGGAAGCGCCGAGATATTGCCCGTATACGTTCTTCGCTATGTCTTCGTCGAGACGACGGTGAAAGCGGCGAATTGTTGCCATCAGTTGAGATTAAATTCCACCAAACGTTTTTGCACTTGCGAAATAGAAGCCTTTTAAGCAGATGGGATGGAAAGTAACGAGCCACAAAGACTTAATCAATATCGGCTTGTAACTATCAATCAGGATCATCGAAACATGTATGCATGTAGACAGGACTCAACGGCATTCGTACGGGTGTACATGATGCGTGGCACTTATGAAGATGAATGCTGGTACTGTAAAGCGCAAAAGATAAAGCTGTTTCCGTTAAGATGAATCTCGAGTGGAGCGTAAAAATGGAGTGGATCTCCTACCAATGTTTCCTATCAGATGTTTTAAATCTGCAGCTTTAATTGTTCACTGAAAAAAACACAACAACAACAAGAGAATACTGTACATACTAATAGAGGACATTAATATTAATAATTAGATTAGTAAAATTCCTTGGAATGGTGTGTGTTCGAAATGTATTACTAAGAACTAGACGCCGTAGTTAAAATGAACGTTTTGTGTACGCATCAGATGATTTACGACTATAATCATGTAATAAAAGTGAAATTTAATGATGGCGAAAATCTGCCATTCGTGTAAATATGTATCTTGTGAAAATGTAAGCACATTCAGGACACAAGTCCTTGATTTAAGAGGCGTCCTGGAAATGTAGATAGGTGGAAGTAAAGAAGAGAAGAATGGCATGGGAACGATTTGGGCTGCAAATGGTACACACGGGTGTCTTCCTTAAATGTTGTTTATATGAGCGGAATTGTTTCAAAAGTTTGAAACTGTGCAAGGAACAGACAGGCAGAGTTTCTGTGTATCCTTCATTTCTTATGACTATTCTCTCCTTGAATACAACTGCATGGCTCTTGTCTCCTATTATATTCCTGATGACGATGTAGGGCTCTTTATGTTCTTCCTTTCCCTATACACAAACTGGAAAGTTTTGCAGGAGTTTTGTTTTTCGTTTACCTTTACGGTTTTTTTCGGAACCGAACACGAATTCGGTGTTTGCCAACACAAATTTTAACTGAAGAACCTTTTTTTTTTATGACAAAAATTATATTATTAATAAAATTTTGGAGAAGTTATTTTGGCATAAATATTTTAAATGTTCCGAGAAGGATATACTAGCCGCGTTTGTTCGCTTGGATTTAGGTCTCAGACCGAACACGGGTGAAATGCGACGAACGAACTTAAACAGCCACCATTTTTATACCCTAGACTTTTAGTATAGGGTATATTGTTTTTGTCACGACGGAAATATGTAACACCTTAAAGGAGGCTCCGGAGGTATGGCAATGTAGATTAGATTAGATTAGATGGAGGGCAGTTGTCCCAGAGGGCCAACAAGCACTGCGACCCGGAAGTCTATTGTGCTACACCCTGAAGTCTACGCAGATTAGTGATCTGACTAATTCTCGAGACCAATCATCCCAACAAATCTGCTCAGCTGTTCGAATGTTAGTGAGGCAATCGTTTCCGCTTCAGGGAATGCATCGCCGAAGCACTTCAAGCGTCGGAGATGAAGTGCATCACAGTCACAGAGAATGTGCTGGGAAGTCTCATCTTCGCTCTCACAGAGGCGACAGCTTGGGTCAGCGACAATTCCCATTCTATGCAGATGACCCCTCAGGGTAAAGTGACCTGTAAGGAGCCCACTAATAGTTCTAACCCGGTTTCTGCGTAGTCTCAGCAGTTCGTGGGTACGGTTGCGTGAGTGGCCAGCTATAAACAGCTTGGCCTGTCTAAGACCAGGGGTATTATCCCAGTGCGCGATGGTTACTGAGTGTTCCCATTCCCTGATGTGCCGTCTTGCACTACACAAGGGAATTCCACAGTATGGCTCCGGACCGACGAGTGGGGTTGCAGATGCTCCCCTGGCCAACTCGTCCGCTGTTTCGTTTCCTGGGATACCAGCGTGTCCGGGGACCCAGTAAATGGTAACCTTATTTACGGAGCCTAATCTCTGCAGGGCTTCACGACCACTAAGCACCACTTTCGACGAGACGGAGAAGTTACTTAGTGCTTTGATCGCCGCCTGGCTGTCAGTGAAGATTGCAATATTCCTGCCTTGGTATCCAGCTGCTAAGCATGTGTTCGCACAAGTCTCGATTGCGTGAACTTCCGCCTGAAATACCGTGGCGTACTTTCCCATTGGAATGGATATCTTGTGAGACGGACCTACGACGCCCGCCCCTGTACCATCTTCGGTTTTAGATCCATCTGTGTACCACGTAACAACGTTTGAGGGGAGAGTGTCGAGCTTCAGATTCCAATCCTCTCTGCTCCATATTTCGGTTGAGAATGGAATTTTAAAGCAAAGCTCTCTAGCCAAATGGTCTGATGGCATACTGAGTACATGGTCCTCATTTACCCAGTTGGTCTGCTCAGGGTTTAGTTTGAGGAAATTCTGGCAAGCTTTTAGTCTTGCTACTGCTATTTTTGCCTCCGCCTTTATATGAATGTGAAGCGGCGGAAGGTCGAGTAGCGCTTCAAGAGTTACAGTCGGGCAGCTGCGGATAGCCCCCGTGGCTGTGAGACATGCTAGTCTCTGAATCTTACCCAGTTTGGTTTTGCCAACAATGGCAATGTAATGTATATATATAAATGATCAGGGTCACCTCCTGATTCGATTTAGCCATGTCTGTCTGTCTGTCTGTCTGTCTGTCTGTCCGTCTGTCTGTCCGTTCGCACGATAACTTCCGATAGAATGAAGCTAGAGCCTTGAAATTGGTCAAATATTGGCAGTGTGATCTAGTTGGTTGGTATTGAAAATGGGCGTGATCGGGCTAAGAGAACGCCTACCTCCCCTACATATGTAAAATACTTAAATGTATCCATAACTCCCGATTAAATAAACATGAGAAGCTCTAGCTTTGGTATATTGCTCGTGAGGATGATCTTCTATTCTCCTGGAAAAATAAAATCGATCAGTTGAAAACTAACGGTAATTTTCTTACAAAGAGCCCCGTACCCGTACTACCGTACTTTTCGGGTTTTTTGTCTATAACTCTTGAACCAATTGACGTAGACACCTGATTTTTGGCATGTAACCCTGGGGTGAGAAGCTGCTTGAGTTCTAGTAAGTTGGGCATAATCAGATCAAAGGAATGCCTACCTCCCCTACAAATTTCAAAAAATTAAATATTCCTTTAATTACGATAACTTTCGATAGAATGACACTAGAGCCTTGAAATTTTGGTCAAATATTGGAAGTGTGATCTAGTTGGTTGGTATTGAAAATGGGCGTGATCGGGCTAAGAGAACGCCTACCTCCCCTACATATGTAAAATACTTAAATGTATCCATAACTCCCGATTAAATAAACATGAGAAGCTCTAGCTTTGGTATATTGCTCGTGAGGATGATCTTCTACTCTCCTGGAAAAATAAAATCGATCAGTTGAAAACTAACGGTAATTTTCTTACAAAGAGCCCCGTACTACCGTACTTTTCGGGTTTTTTGTCTATAACTCTTGAACCAATTGACGTAGTCACCTGATTTTTGGCATGTAACCCTGGGGTGAGAAGCTGCTTGAGTTCTAGTAAGTTGGGCATAATCAGATCAAAGGAATGCCTACCTCCCCTACAAATTTCAAAAAATTAAATATTTCTTTAATTACGATAACTTTCGATAGAATGACACTAGCGAGTTGAAAATTTGTTAGAATGTTGTTAGTGAGATCTACTAGGTTGGTATTGAAAATGGGCAAGATCCGACCCAAGCAACCCCTACCTCCACTACAAATGCAACTTCCAATAAGCGATAACTTACGACAAAACAATGCAAGCGACTTAAAATTTTGGGCAAATATTTGTAATAGGATCCAGTTGGCTAATATTGAAAATACGTAAAATCCGACCAACGAAACCCCTACTTCCCCTACAAATGAAACATCAAATAAGCGATAACTTTCGATAGAGTGAAGCTAGAGATTTGCAATTTTGTTTAAATGTTTGTAGCATGATCTTATTTGTTGGTGGCAATGATGAGCAAGACCCGACCCAAGGAACCCCTACCTCCCCTACAAGTGAAACTTCAAATAAGCAATATCTTTCGATAGAATGAAGCTAGCGACTTGAAAAATTCGACAAATATTTGTAGAATGGGTTAGTTCATTGATTTTGATAATGGTCAAGATCCTCCTGAATGATTGCCAACCTCTCCTATAAACTGGTCATATAGGGAACTCACTTTTACTGCATATGGTCGTTACCAATTTGTACTTTTGGTATCACCACTAGGTCTGTACAAGTCTAGGGTATATACGCTTCGGCCTGGTTCTTGTTGTAAATGTTTGTAATGAGCACAGGTGGTAACCTGATGGTGTTTATCTGGGATGGAGCTGAAAAATTGCCAAAGTGACCGTGAAGGTTCGGCGGCGCTATAAGTAAATGCTCCACAACAAGCTGAGCGGCGGTTCCGTTGTTCAAAAACGGTGCGACCGGTCGCGCAGTGTGTTGAGGCATCAGTCTCATGTTTGACTACCGGCGTTTCGGGTTCGAATCCCGTTCACGACGACATTCGTGGCCATGGATGGATGTGCAGGAGGTGCATGCTGGCAACTGCATTCCCCGGAACTAGTATATGCCGACGAAACGTCAACTGGGCCACATGGCAAAGTTGACGCGCTATGCCCCACAAGGGGTTAGGGCAATTTAGAGAGAGAGAGAGAAAGAGAGATGTTCTGAATTTTAAAATCGGCTTTGTTTTTACGGAATTTCCTCCACAACTCCTTTCAGGTTGGTGATGGGACGAAGTGATAATCTAATCCCTTACTAACATCCCATCACTAACTTGAAAGGGGTTGTGGAGCAAATAAGATTATCACCCAATCCTATCACCAATCTGAAAAGGGTTATGAAGGAAATTCCGTGAAGGAAAAGCAGATTTTCAATTTTAGAACATACCATACTACAATTTATTTATAGTTGGGTTTTCGTATTTCTTGGGTTTAAAGGCCAAGGGTCCAAACCATCTGTGTCCAGGCGTGTAGCATCAGCCGGTCGGCGCCGCCGGACCTTCACGGTCACTGGCAATTTTTCAGCTCCATCCCAGATAAACACTATCAGGTGACCACCTTTGCTCATTACAAACATTTACAACAAGAAAAATAGCCGCTTTCGACTCACCGGATCTCAGACCATTTTCATACAAAACGATAGACCGGTTTTGATCCATGTCTCTCTGAGTCGGGGCGTCAGGGAGTCAACGTAAAAATGAACCTTCCAAAAGAAATAAAAAGACATCTGGCGCAGTGAAGCCAGGGGAACTGATTTTTAAATTTTTTATTTTAGTTCTAAGATAAGGGGTGGAACAGTGGCGTAAATAGGTTTCTGTGGGGAGAAGGGATATGTTGTTGGCACTTTTTTTTGAGCTCCTCACCTCTTGAGTGAAAATCGACCTAAAGACCTACCATAACCAGTGGCGGATCTTGAAATCGAGTTTGGAGGAGGCCCGACTTGATCAACTATCGGTCCCCAAAGCAAAAGTGTGTATTGAAAGACAGGCGCAGAGAAGATAAACCATACACTCCTCTATTTCCTCGTCACATCTACTCGGTGGTGGTTTCGGGTTTGAACCTTCCCTTTGCATTTGATACCCCTTGAACAAAGAAAAGAAAAAAAATCCCTTAATTTCCTCCTCAACGGAGAATTAATTTCAAATTGGACACCCACACCTGCTATGATGTGTTCCATTTTCAGTGACAATAGTTTAGCGCTGCAATTAGAGTCCAATCCGAGCCACAACGACTTTACTGAAAGGTGTGCTTGATCATTTATCTATCTAGGGTTTGTCCTGCTAATCGGCTAAATCATCATCATTGTTGCGCTACGGCCCGATATCGGATTTTGGTCGTTTGGAATCGCACTTTCGTAATCGTATGAAAAATACAGCAATATTCACGGAGACTAAAAGACAGGTTTAGGTTGAGCTTATCGGAGAAAACTCTAACTCCCTCAATGTCAAGAAATATAGGCTAAACAGAATAATGAAGGCAGCAGAAGGAGCAGTCCTTAGAGCTTCGCAAAAAGCAACGCAGGCAATTTTTGAAACCTCCCTGAGCAACTTTTCCTTTTAGCTTATGGAAAGTTTTGCACATACGAGTAAAACAGCCATATAAGAAACTTCGCCTTAGCAAAAAAAAAAACTAGCCTCGTCCCATGAAGCACAGTATTCTTGACTTAAAGTATCCTATACTTGCGAAGAGAAGCTCTGTTCTGTTCGGATTAACCTTTGTTGTAAGAGAACACTCTTCAATACTTCACTAATAATACCAGGAAATTAACCAGTTTTATCAGTACCAGGATCGCGTAGCGCAATGAATCCTACCCTTGTCGGGTATCTTTTGTATTCGCCGTCATTTATGAAAATTATTTTCAAGTTTTTACTCAAATCTACTAAGCTCTCTATACCAGACATTTTGGAGCGCGAACCGAAGCCCCATGGGCCCGTCTGGATCCGCCACTGGCCATAACTGTCAATTTTGATGAAAATTTCGTAAATATCAGACCAACCACCAATGAGTTATCTAATGATTTATTTATACCCTAGACTTTACAAAGTATACTCATTTGCCCTAACAAATAGTGGGGCATAGTTTAACTGACTTTTCGTTGGCATAGACCAGTTTCGGACGATGCACGTTGCCAGCGTTCACCTCCTGCTCCAATTTAGCCGGCAGCCTGCGACAAGTCGGGATGTAGTGTCTTATTATTACGCCCCGCATCACAGGGAAAAGACGACACAAACATCTATGGTCACGAACGCCGTGGACAGAACTGGAACCCGTAACGACCATAGTCAGATATGAAACTGACAAAAACAATTGAGGCGACCGGTAGATCAGTTGGTAGAACAGGGGTCGGCAAACTTTTTCTGAAAAGGGCCAGATATTTTAAAATTTAGACTCAGCGGGCCGGGTAGCAAATTCGAAATGCAACCTCTGAGTGATGTGGTCAACCTGTGCCAATGAAGGTCAGATGGAAGCTTCTCAATTTTGCAGTCACTATTTGACTGACTATTTCGAAATATGGAACTGTTATTCTGCGCAGGAATATATTTGGGAATTGCGGTTTCGTTAGTATGAGCTTGTAATTTTTTTTTAGCACAGCAAAAGGTCAAAGAAATTGTATCTTCTTTGTGTTTTAAATGCAAGTTTTCGGCAATTTTTTTCAAGTTCAAGCGAAATATCCCCTGTCATTTTTTTTTTAATTCGCTCATAATCATTTCACAGCCATTCATGTTTGAATACGTCTTTCAACTTCTGTGAGATCAAAAGATACGAATAAATGTTTCCATTGCTGAGCAATTGATAGCTTTATTTCATCAGTCCAAAGTGATCCTGCACGGCAGCTGTCTGCGTCGTTAGCCATATTTATTACTCCCCAAAACAATGACGAAATCGAAAAGTGTTTCTGTTGAGGAAATGACCACAAGCCTGTATCGATTTCGTCAATTCGGAGCAACGAAGCAGATATGTTTTTCAATTGCATTTGTGACTTAAAATCGACATTATGTGCAATGCAACCGTTAGTCATATAGAAGTCATATGTGTCATATGAGAATTCAAGTAATTTCCTTTTTTTTAATTGTTGTGATTGAGGATGGACTCTGATTAGACTTGCGCCTTAAGTGTATAATACGTACTTAAAGTGTATACCTTATAACCAAGGCTTGACACCAAAAAACTTTGAATTGTACTACCTAACGCAGAAATCACCGCCATTGATTATTCTAATTGAAATTAGACCCAATTGCACTGGATAATCTTGCAAAAAAAAACGCAGAAAAAAATTGCAGTGCCATGTTCAGATAATATTGTTTATTTTCAGGAAACATATTAATTTGTTTTTAAACATTTAATTTAAAATAAATTAATAGCTGCCATCATTTCATCTAAAGTTGTCGACACAGACACTTTTTAATATTTTTTTATATCACAAATATTATCGAAAAACGTCTATGTCTGTTCCGTTGTCTGGAAATGACGAAATCGATGGGAGTTTAATTTAGCCTTAATAAGATCTTGAAATACGAGTGTATTGTATATGTATGCCAATAGATATGCACAGATAACAATGTAAGCACCATGAAGCTCCTGAATTTAAGTCTACCTGGCGTAAAGGATTATTATTCGCTGTGCCAAGTTCAACCACTCCACCGCAGACTCTCTGTTCGGTTTTTATCAATGATATACCTAGGATCTGCACAGAGATTGCCATTTCCCCAGTCCGTACTGTATGATTATTCCAATTTAGTCTTTAGTGAACCAAATAAATTGATTTAAATTTCACTCCAACAAATTAAAATACATTGTGATAAAAAAAATCGTTTTTAAACTATTTGTTAAAATTTAATTTGCCCATGTTAAAAACAATATTGTCTCGCGGGCCGGATAAAAACCGGAAGCGGGCCGGAGTTTGTCGACCCCTGGCGTAGAAGACTGAGCTACCGGTCGCTATATTGTTTTTGGCACGACTAAAATACGGGAGATCTGATTTTTGGCATGTAAACTTGAGATGAAAAGCTTTTCAGTTTTAGTAAGATGGGCACACTCAGACCAAATTAACGCCTACTTTCCCTAAAAATCTCGAAAAATTAAATATTAATTTAACTACAATACGATAACTTTAAATAGACACTAGCGAGTTGAAAATTTGGTCCGATGTTGACGGTAGGATCCATAATAATAAATAATAATAAAGAAGCCCCTACCTCCCTTATAAATGATACTTCAAATAGGCAAGTACTTTTGGTAGAATAAAACTTGCACATCTAAATTTTGGCCAAATGTTTGTAAAAGAATCCAATTGGTATTGGTATTGAAAATGGGCATGATCGGGCCAAAAGAATGCCTACCTCCCTTACAAATGTTATTTCAAATATCTGCTAACTTTCTTTAGAATGGAACTATCGACTTGAAATTTTGGTCAAATGTGTGAGGTGTGGGTTTAGTTAGTTGATTTTGGGAATGGGCAAAGAACTAGGTTATGCTATAGGGGCGGCTCGGGTGAATTTCCTACTATCGCATGAACAAGGCAGGTGCAAAACAAATGAAATGAGCACTCCTCATCACCATAGCTTTTGTAGCAATCATTTTACGGTAGTCGGAGTCTTTTAGCATGCTCTTCAATAAGGCAATGACCAGTTATAACCCCTAAAACACTGCTGATGCATTTTCTATCCAGCGAAAGCAACAGCTAGGACTCAGTCTAAGCCATGTTTGCTGGCTACACGACATGTATGACCAGTATTCGACCTGATGTTAGCCCTCGCCGTCATTGCAGCTTTAAGGCCATTTTGCAAGTTGCCAGAGGCATACCAACGTTGCAAAAACTACCACTGACCTCGCTAGTAGTACCCTCATGAACCAGTTCATCAGCCGTATAGTTGCCGTAAAAGCCGCTGTGGCCCGGATTCCAACAGAGAGTAATGATGATAGACTTTCCCATTTGTAAGATTAAGGTACTATATTCAGCAAGTGTCTTTAAGTAAATCGGAGTAGAATCCAGAGATTTAATTACCGATTGACTATCACTATAAATTATTACGTTGCCCCACATATAATAGCTTTGTGGATCTAGAAAGCGATCGTCAAACCTATAGTAGATTACGGTGCGGTGGTCTGGTGGAAAAGAGCTCTGAATAAAATTTATCAATGCCATCACTGGGGCCATATACCCTTGGCCAACAGCTGCTTTAGAAGTTATACCTCCCACCGATGGATACACACATTGAAGTGGAAGCTAGAATTGGAACCGTCAGACTCAAGGCCTGCGACATAGGGATCAAGTTGGCCCCAAACCAACTAAGCTGGTTGAAAAGTGTCAAGGTACTTAGCATGCCAGCTGATTACCTTGTGAAAACTCTTCGTTTGAACCATTCCTTTGAATCAGTCATTTGGAATAGGTGGGCGAAACTCTCTCCGTTCCAGCACGAATCAAAAGGTCCACAGACGGCTCCAAAACGAAAGAGGGTTCAGGCGCAGGCATTGTTGGTCCTGAGCACAGAGCTTCTATTCCAATGGGTCAAATGCCGTCCATGCTGCAAGCGGAAATAAACGCCATCGAAGTTTGTGCTAGACTGTGCCAAGCCGCCGGCTATTTAAATAGGGACAAGTAATATTAACCGACAGCTATCAAAGTGCTTATTAATTTCACTATCAATTCTAAGCTGGTACTGACTTGTCAAGAAGTCCTTCATAATGTGGCTTCAACGAACAAACTTTACTGGGTCCCTGGTCATTCGGGAATCGAGCTCAATGAGCTGGCAAACCGAGCCTCCGCCGTCTCCATCTACTGCCTAAAACCGTTTTTCGGGATACCACTATGCTACTGCAGAGACCACATAAGAGACTGGGATAGCACACGTGCTTCATCCCAATGGGAGGCCCTTCCAGGCCTTAGGCAGGCCAAGCTGTTTATTTCATGCCACTGACGCGTTCTTACCTTGGAATTTCTGCGGTTGGGCAAGAACAGGGTCTGAATAATTTGTGGAGTTTTAACGGGACATTCGCGTCTCTTATAACCATGCGTATTGTATCAGACGCTGGCTGCCGCTTTTGCAAGGCCGGTGATGAAACCTCACAGCACATCCTTTGCGCGTGCAAAGGTCATGCTTAAAAACGCATCGAATGCTTCGGCGCAACATGTCCCTTGGCCGAGGAAATCCTTCTATAAAACCTTGCCAGACCAGTCAATTTATCGATAAGAATAGGCTGAATCTTTTGATTTAGCCTAGCTTCTCGATAGAAAGGGCAAAAGCATAATAGACCTCAAGGTCACAGTGCTTGTGGTTCAATTACGACCTATGGTCCACCTCCTTTATCCTATCTTATCTAATCCGGGAGACGGAATGGCAGTCTGATATTCAACAACTCCGAATAAACACCAGCCCCGACACCATCATCACTCTTGAAGACATCAGCAAAGATGCTTATGGCATCAGCTTCTAGAGTGGTGCTGTCCGCCCACTCCTTCTGAGAGGAGATCGGCCAGTAGAGGTTCTTTTCAAACTGAAGTTTAGACACAGCATAGTCCGTGGTTTCAGCTGTTTAGAATGGCCGAATGCCCAGTAATGGACGTGGTTCAGTGACTTGTTTCACAAATGCAAATGGCCACGCTTTTTGGCAAGAATGTCAAAAGAAGGGGCCACAGTTGGTGTTGTTTTCATAGCTCCCGTGATGGCGACACACGACAGCCTTTGAACTTTCTCCAACAAGCATCTTTAGAAGCAATTGTAAGCGCCCTCCACCAAGCCAATGTCCCATACATAAGAATAGGATGAACGACCGACAACAACTCTAGGTTGCAGCCCCCATTTCCTACCTATCGCTTTTTTACATGAGTACAATGCAACAGGGGCCTTTTCAACTCGCTCCTGAATGGTAGGATTTCTGAATAATTTCTTATCCAGGGTGAGCTCAAGAAATTTAGCTTTGTCAGTGAAAATAAGCCTTACGCCCTCCATTAACGAAGGAACCCTATATCTCCTGGTGAAAAGAGCCAGTTCCATTTCGGTCGGATTCACTCTAACCTCAACCACACTTGCCCACTTCACCAGAACATATAGGGCACTCTGCATTAAATCACTTCGAAGAAAGGGAAACTTACCGAAAATAGCAATTGCAATATCATCGGCATATGCAGTCGGCTTACACCTCTCACCGTCCAGTTCCACAAGCAGCCCATTGACCGCCAGATTCCTAAGAAGTGGAGAGAGAACCCTACCTTGAGGAGTTCCCCTGCTCAGATGCCTACGCGGAAACGATGTGCCAAGTTTTGTACGGATCACCTTCGATGTAAGAAACAGATTAATAAGCTTGCAGATGAGTCATGTATACCAAGCTTTGCAAGTGCTTTCGTGATATCCACCGGTTTTACGTTATTAAAAGTACCCTCAATATCCAGAAATGCAACCAACGTAAACTCCTTGTATTCAAGAGAATTTTCGATGCATTCTATCAAAGCATATATCGCCGTATGCACTGATCTTCCCTTCCAGGGAGCAAGTTTGGTGGCAGACAGCAACTGAGCAGGAATGGCGCTGCGCAGGTAGGTGTCGATTAATCCCTCTAACACCTTTAGCAGACATGAGGACATGCTAATGGGTCTAAGGTTTTTTGCCCGCACGTACCAGCTTTTTCCCGCTTTCAGAAATGAAAATAACCCAAACGTCCCTCCATGAACAAGGAACATAAACCAGCTCCAGGCATGCCCTGAACATGGATTCGATCCAAAGATACACAAACTGTAAATCTGCGGGAATGATACCATCAGGTACAGCGGACTTGAAAAGGTCAAAACTGTTAAGGGCCCATATTATCTTCTTCTTCGAAAGAATTGATGCAAAGTCACACAAAGTGACTTTGGCTGAATAGCTATTACAGAGAGAATTAAGGGCAGAGCTATCAGGGAAATATATGTATTGAGCAAAAACTCGATAGTCTCCTGACTCGAGGAAGTCCAGTCCCATCTTATTTCACCAAATAAGTGAACATTGTCCTGATCGTAGACATGATTTCACGGAGACTAGATGCGTCGCTAGATTGCTCAATCCGCTCACGGAAAAGTTTCCACGAGCTGCGCTTAGATCTTATACATACAGAGTTTATTTTATATAGCGACTCAGTCCCGATGATTTAGCCTTATTGAAGTACCTTCGGCAGGTGGTTCTAAGCTCACCGATTTGAGGATTCCTCCACATTGGTTAAGCTCTTCCCTTTGGTTTTGTGGTAGAACACGCAAGGAACTATCTCCTCTATAAAGTTGTGGTAAAAAGAACTCACCCGTCTCAAATGGCGCTAAATTTCCCTCCAAATTTTCTTTCATCCTAGCTTTATCGGTTAACTTCTGCTAAAACGGACCATATAAGAAATACACTTTCAACGAAAGTAGGAAAACTGTATTGTCATTGTATAATTCGATAGTATTTAAGTGACATTCTATGCAAAGGCAGAAATTACTAATACTAACTTGGTTTCTACATTTGAGTTTTGAGAATCGAGTTGAGTTGCTAATCCAAACTTCTCGCTACAGTAAGCCTACTACCAGCGTTTTATTCGGTATGAACGCCATTCCACCTTTGATCCCCTGGTTTCGTCAACACGATGGATAACGATGCTACTCTACTACTACTTTGCCTTAAGCCGTAGTGAGGCGTAGCGCGTAAACCACTCCTGCGCGCCATTGTACTCTATTCTGGGCAATGGGGCACAACTCTCCAAACGACTTACCCAACGCCTTGCACTCTTTTCCCACAGATCGACGCCATGTGATTTTGGGACGCTCTCTTGGTCGGCCTTGGTTGAAAATGGGGTGCCATGTCAGGGCATGTAAAGAAATGCTGTTGATGGTCAGCTGATCCATCGGGGAAGCAGTGAATTCATTCATATCATGTCGTTGATAATACAAATGTATCATCACCACATGGTTAGCACTTAGCGTCAGGCTCAGATCTAATGTAATCGCAGATTGTACATTTGTGCATCTCCTTCCTGATTAAACAATACGCAATATCCGTACAATAGGTAAGATCTAAAAAAGTTTCGGTTCTTGTTTCTCGTGACTAACAATACCAGGCGCTTATTGGATTGTTCATTTCAATTTTTTTTGGCTGGTGGTAAAAATCACACTAACCCCACGTTGAACGCTGAATATGCTTCCGCTTTTTCGACTATTTTCCACCTTTCACTGACAGAATAAGAAAATATTGAGATACGTTTAAGCTGGCAGCTGGCACATCGCTACAACACGTCCAGCGTAAATACGGGCAATGCGTTGAGTGCGTTGCGGACCGTTGAATACGGGAAAAATTCCAAAATCCAACCTATGTTGGCAAATGTGCATGTCGGGGCGACCGGTAGCGCAGTGTGTTGAGGCATCAGTCTCATGTTTGACTACCAGCGTTTCGGGTTCGAATCCCGTCCACGTCAACGTTCGTGGCCATGGATGTGGGGGGAGGTGCATGCTGGCAACTGCATTCTGCGAAACCAGTTTATGCCGACGAAACATCAACTGGGAGCAGTTGACGCGCTATGCCCCACAAGGGATTAGGGCAATTGGGAGAAATGTGCATGTGCAACGTAAGTGCGATATTGCGGTAAATGCGTACGATGCGCTGTCCTCACATCGCACGCATTGTTTGAAAATCAAACTCGTTTGATTTTGCCCGCATTATCGTACGGAAAAACAACGATGGAGATTCTGATTTCGGAAGTTTAAAAGCGGAATGTGTTTTGGTATAAGAACCACCGTGGTTGTAAAGATAGAATGGCGGCGGATATTGAAGAAAAATCGTATTGTTTTGAAATTTAGCATTACTAGTGTGAAGAATCCGCTGATTATATGCTCCAAAGTCCCCGTTGAAAGAGGATCCCGAAGTGTAGGATAAAGGTTAATTTTTTCCAGTAGGAGTATAGAAAGGTCCTAAGCAGTCGCGCATATTTACGCAATTTACTTTCATCCGCTCGCGATTGACAGTATAGTTGATGAAACTCGTCGTAAAATGTCTGTTTCCATAAATAAAACTTGTCTTAAATCGATTAATTTAGTTTTTTTTTTCTATTTGTCAATATTTTAATTTTCTGCTGAGACTGCAGCCATTTTAGGCCGAATAAAAATGTTCAACCCAACCCGCATTAACGCTTATTGTGTTGTCATTGGGCACTCCCTGCATAATCCGCAAATAAATGCGTTGCGTGCGGGCCCCGCAACCCACTCATCGCAATGTCCGTATTTACGCAGGACGTGGCGTTATAAATTGTGGTAGTTTGATGTTAACTTCAAAAAATATTTGATTTTTATACCAGGTGACCACGGCACCACACGCCTATTTTGATTGCTCATTTCAGTTTCATTGACTTGCTCAAATCACGCCCACCCCACATTAGCCGCTAACCATTTCTGAGCTTTTTCGACCTTTCCTTCTGTAAACTTTCACCGATGTGGGATGGGAACAGCCTTGAAGTGGATATGCTTCAAGTAGCTTATGCTTTATCATCATCGCCTTCTGGTATGTTGTTAATTGCATTGACCTACAGGGGCATGATCACGTCATCATCTCTAGCATTTCTATGCCTTGTTAACGTTTCGATAGCATTTCTACTTTTCGGAAGTTGCTACCATGACCATGCACCTCCTATCCACGCCGTGTTAATACTGACAAGCAGGAGCAGCAGCAATGTCAGAGTTAAATTATTTTAGTACCCACAGGCAGTTTTTGATCGGACCGAGGTTTGAACTCCGAGTTCTAGATTAGTATCGTAGAGCGGTGACCGAACGACCACAGCCACCGAGCGCTTTATGGTATGGTTTGAAAAGATTTTGAGTTTTGTGTCTAATGACTAGAGACCGGATTATATGCAAATGCATAACTTCATATGCATTTGCATATATTGGCTGTTTTTAGAGGTTTTAGCATATTTCATTGAAAATCCATTAATTTTGCATATTTTTAGGGAAATTGTTACGAGTCTTCTCATAATTTATCCAAATCTCATGTAGTGTGCAAGGGACATTTTGTGTTTATAAGCAAACACTGTGAAAACAGAGTGAAAGCTATGCAATGATGCTTGTGCTGGTGCTGATACTTTGATCGTAAACCCTCAGCGAAGAGAAACGTTCACGTGAAACGTGCTCATGAAGCTTCCCCTACCCATGAGCTTAAGTGTCACCATACACTGTCGAACACGAACCTAGTACAAGTGGACCGGTTTTCTTCAAACCTATGTGAAGTGTATGTGTGTGTCAGAGGACATTTGTACCAGGTTCGTGCTCGAGTTCGACAGTGTATGGTGACACTAAGATCGCATTCGTAATTGTCCGGTGATTTTCTATATAAAACCCATTCATAACACACGGAAAAATGAAGCCAGTAGACCAATACAATACAGCATTTGAAAATTCTTCTACATCATCAGAACATCGCTGCCATAAGTACTCATTTTTCCCCACATACCCGAGTGTATCAAAAAACTTGAAACTCGAGGCTTGCAGTTGAATGGATCTATTCTGCTGATTGAAAAAGTTCGTAAAATACACTCTGAATTGCCAAGACAAACTTTAAAAAAAAAAAGTTTGAAAACATTCTAAACAACAACCCAGGCTTCGAGTCTCTGTGCCAGATTAATAGTTTTATTAATGGTACAAGTAGAACTTTGCCTGGGACAATATCTGCCAATACAGCACCCATGTTTAAGTATTACCCTGTGACATCGGTGGACGTAGAACGATCTTTCTCAAATTACAAAACTATTTTAAATGATAAAAGACATAATCTTACAACTGAACACAGAACAATATATTATAGTAAACTTCTATAAAAACAAGAGACTGCTAAAACCATTAAATTTGTGACTTTTCGTCTCTTTGTTTCTTCATAAAAACATAATTATCCAATTTTTTTCTTTTATTTTATGTTTCATATTTTCACATTTTACTTGCATATTTTAAGCATTTTACATGCATATTTGCATGCATATTTCAGCCTTTTTATGTTGCATATAATCCGGTCTCTACTAATGACATTACTTTTAATTTAGCTTTTGGATTTTAGTTGAAAAAAATATTCAAATTTTCAAAGACTGGTCAATTTCTGATTTTAGAACCTACCGTTTTTTAAAGTCTACCTTTTTTATAATCTTTTTTATAATAACAACGGGTTTTTGTTGTGAAAGATCTGCGTGTGCCATATGAAGATAGTGGTACTTTTCCATAATTGCAGAGGTCAGTTAATTAAGTGTACTGTAAACTGTAAGAAGTACAGACATTTCGAAGCATACTATCCTACACCATGTCTTATACAAATTTTCTACTAGTACTTTATCCCCCACCTTATCTACGATACTGGGGTGGGATACTTAATACCAGTTATTATGAATGTGTAAAAACTTCAGAGTCATTTATATCGATAATTAGACGATTAGGAACCTAATCCTTACGCCGATATGAAATTAAACTCAAAAGTGCACTCTAAAAACTTAAAAACAATACAGCAATAAGAGCCTTATGTAGAATTAAATGGCACAGTTTTGCTAGCAAATTGGCAGCTGTCAGGTTTTCAGCTAGTAAAATTGTATTCAGAACATACAATTTTGCTCGATCGGAGCAGTGTTGTTTATCAGTTGACATTGTAAATAAACTTATATTGCTTCCAAAAAAAATTATATTACTGTGTTACTCAATTCAATAATAGGCTAGTGCTCATTAACGTCCACCTACTGGACAAGTTTCGCCCAGCTTGCCTTTTTCGTAATATAGTCATTTTGTTTACAAAGTTTTGCCGTTATCTAGCTGTAACTTTTTAACCGTTTAATGGAATATCCATTAAGCGGTTAAAAAGTTACTAAATTTCAATAGCAGCCAGTTTCTCATTGACATCTATCAACTGGACAAGTTTCACCTCGTTTGCTTCTTCCGTTCGACAGTTATCGTGCCGCACGTTGGATTGCGTTCGCGGGTTTTCTATCAGAGATTTAGGCGATATTCAGATTATCTACATTTTCAGCTCGGACGCAGCCACGAACAATAGCCAAGCATAGTCGATCGTATCGAATGCTGAGCGATGAGTGTGAATCCGCCCATTTGATGCTGTGTATCTCGACTGAAATTTCAAGCAGTATTGCAGCGCGGTGTCGTGTGTGTGAATTTCGCCATATGCTTTTGCTTGACACGATTTCACCTTTTTTCGCCGTTTAGTGTTAATAAAAAGTAAACAGCTGGCGCAACAGTTCAATTTGAACTGAGCTAGCATCATCTCATTTTCTATATCGTGACGGTATGTCTTGTACAGAGGTGTGTGATCAGCAAGACACTAAACTGATTTATTCACCCCATAAATGGGTACGCATTTAACAGCTGAGTGGGCTAATAGTCCGAAACGAAAATCCCCTTTCTTTTTAACGAAAACTACCGAATTCAGTAGGCATCGAACCGGGGCCCAGTACGTAGAAGACGAACGTTACCCCATCCGGACTACAAGTGTGTTAAGTTTTAATACATAAGTCATTATAATTTGGTGTGGCGCTACGGCCCGGCTTCGGGCCTTGGTCGTCGGTATTATTGTCCATTCCCCACTTGAGGGTTAGTAAACTTTGGATCCAACGCATCTACGAACATTTTCATCCCACAGCGGCTCTTGGAAAACCACCCTATTTGCAGCAATATCACAACGATAACGTTCAAAATTTAAACGCGCCCAGGAGCATCTCTTCTTCATGGTAGACAACACATCCATCGTTCAAATAAATATAACGATGCCAATCGGTCATGAAACGTAAAAAAAACAATTGCGGGGTCGAAACTCGTCATCAAGGAAGGGTCTAATAAATAACTAATTTTTTTTTTTTCCAAAGTCAGTTAAAAAGGACTAAATTTTACGAAGGAAAACTGAATGGAAAAATAGTACTTAAGACATTTACCGATATCTGCCGTGGCCACCACTGAACCGGATCTATACAAAATTAAATAGATATGGGCACCAAAAAAAAGTACATAGAAAAAATATAAAAGGAAAGTAAATAAATTTAAACTACTGGTCGGAAGGACCACACCGTAAAAAAAAAGTATGGAAAAATTTTCTCTGGAAGGGAGGCGCTGACACTTAGCCAGAATTGTTGAAGGCACGTCAGTTTGATTACGAAGGCAAATATTTTCGGGGCTGTTTGCGATCGAGATGGATGGCGCATCCGGTACAACCATGAGTTGTATGAAATGTACGATGAGCTGCAAGTCTCAAAAATCGTCAAACTACAACGACTTCAATGGGCAGGGCATGTACAAAGAATGGACGATGATCGCATGCCTAAGAGAGTAATGAATGCAGAACGAGTCGACGGAGCGAGACTGCGAGGACGACCGAGGTCTCGTTGGGAGAGCTCAGTAGGTGTGGACGCCGCGTAGCTGCTGGGCTCCCAAAATTGGAGGACGCGGTCACGTGACCGAGATAATTGGAGGACAATGATCCAGGCGACCAAGGCCTGACGTCGGGCTATCGCGCCACGATGATGATGATGATGGCAAATATAATGATAGCTCATTCGTCGCTTGTGGCACTCATCTACACCAAGCACAATTTACACAACAAGTATAGGCACAACTGGGATCGTAGCTACATCGTTGGCCAATGCCGTGTCACACAGCATAAAGCTTCTGATACACGAAACGCACGAACGCGTCGGGCGTGACAAATCCATGATACCCGAATACTGTTTATTTAATCAAAGTACTACCGGTAATACCAATTTATTTATTTAGAAAACAGTGGAGTGGATCATTGCCAAACTAAGTCATGATAACTTAGTTCCGGCTATCCATTGCCACCAAAAATAATAGTCAGCACACAGACCACTGTCCTCTGGTTTCGTCCATCGATGGATTTTACTCGTCAGGAGCTACCTTAATTCATCAGGGAGGTAGCTCCACCAGGCCAGTGGGAGTTAAACCGACTTGAATCGAAATACGCCACTGGGTACAATGATAACAATATGCATATATAGCGTGCATTGTACGACAGTGGTAGAATTGCCCTGTGTGCTGATTATGTTTGGTGGCAGTGGTTAGCCGAACTAAGTTATTATGACTTAGTTTGGCAATGACCCCCTCCACCCTATTCTTAAAAAAAGTAGTATTGCACATAAGCAGAATCATTTTTCAATTTATTTATTATTTAATTACAAAAAATTCCGGATGTCCATTTGCCGCCCAATGACTTTAATCGCCATCATTGAGAATAACTGAATGAAATAGCGCTAATATTTAATTACAAGATAAAAACGGAAGAGAAATCAAATGCATAAAACAATCGTTAAACTACAATATCTGAAATGAATAATTATTGTATAAATTGTTATAATTAATATTAATGACGGCAATGTCAGCCCATGAATTAGACAATTGTTGATAATGCATGAAACTCTTTTGTTTCAATTTAAACCAGTATTTTCATTTTGCTGTTAATAGTTTAATTGCCAATTGTTAAGTATTCAAATAAACACATGCAGATTAAATTTTACAATTCAGATCCCCATGATCCTTGATTCTACTGTTGTTATTAATCAGAAATTCAAATACGCTGACCTTTACCTAGGCACAAACAGTAATAGATTTATATACGTACTAAAACAGTAACAATGACAAATACTGCGTCTGCTTTTTGTATAAATTTCTCGATGATAGTGAAATTATGTTTAAAAAAAAGTAATAATAATGATAAACAAATTAGAGCAGTACTGAGCAGCACTAGATATTAAAATTAAACCTAAACTGTAATAAAATATAAACAAATTGTTTAAACTGTATTGTACGTTTACGTCATTTTTGGAATAAAAAAAGAAAGTATTGTAAAAATGGTTCATGTTTTATTCCAAAAATTTTATTTTATTTTCAGAGAGGAAAATATGGTATGAGAGCATTCAGCTAGACACCGAAATAAAAAAATGTTCGTATAAATACAAAAGAGAACAAATAAATAAAAATTAAAATTAAAAGTAGGCAAATGTTTCCATCGCAAATCAGACCCACACTAGTTCATTCGAATGATTTTAGGTTAGGTGCACGGTCTCTCATGATAACCCGGGACACACATAGACCACAAGTACTCGTAAGTCCATTGTAATACCACACGGGATAGTTGGGACGCTAAGCGACATAAATCGACGCCACCTTGCAAAATATGATAGAGAAATGCCGTTTGGTACGAATATTGGTGAGCCCTTTTTTTAATATTGTCCTAATAATTTGTAAACGGTGCCTCGGATCAAAAATCTTAATAAAATAAATAACTGGCGCAACAGTCCAATTTGAACCACGGCCTCGAGATGAGTTAGCATCATCTCATTTTCTAGATCGTGACGGTTTTTGTGCAGATGTATGTGATCAGCAACACGCTCAACCGAGTTATTTACCCCATAATGGGTACTCATTTAACAGGTGAGTGGGCTCATAGTCCGGCACGTAAATCCCCGGAATCGAACCAGGGCCCAGTGCGTTGAAGGCGAACGTGCTAACCGTTGCGCCATCCGGACTACTAAAAATCTTAATAGGATTTAAATTAAAGAGCATCAAATTCTACTTCCAATGCATTGCTCAAAGTTGAAATTTGGTTTAGTAGTATCATCGAAATCGATAGTCAAAAACGTCACTTTTTGAGGCTTTTGAGAAAAATCACACTATATCGCTTTTCAAGCTCACATACATATCTCAGTAACGAATACTCCAAATGTAAAACCGTCTAAGTAAAAGTTGAAGATATTTTGATTTCCGGTTTACCGTGCTCAATACTTTTCAAATCGGTTCATTTTTAGTGTAGTTGTGAGTGAAAATGCTGGAATGCTTTCTTAGCGATTCCTGCTTTAATAGCTCTATAGCGGTAAGTATAGAAGCTGAAGTTTTTTTTTAGTCTCAATTTGCAGATAATTAAATCTTGTTCAAAAAGTCTTTGCTTGATAGCTTGGCTTGATAGATTAGGTCATAGTTACGCTTTTTAGGGTTTTGTAGAAAAAACAAAACCTTTATGAAATCAGTCAGATGACAGCCTGTTCAAAGAATATCTTTAAAACAGCTGAAGCTGCAGGTATGGAATTTGGTAGAAATATGAAGGATTACTACAATTTGTGTCATAAGGGTTTTCATTAGTGGCCAAATTGCAAGGGGGGGGGGGGGGGGTGGTAACCATAGAGGAGAGAGTTATTCGCCGCTTAAAGCACATATATGAAAATTTCCAGGATGGCGGCATATAATTAGGATAGCGACGTTAAATATCCAGGATGTTGATATCCTTAGGAAAAAGTTTAATAATAGTATATCTCGATAATTTGATTTGCTACTCTCTGCATATCCCGTAAGTGACCTTCAGAGAGAAGTAATAATGCCAATCCGTTAGCAAAGGGTGCAGGTATCTTGTTATAGATACAATTTACATGTACATAGTCATAATTCATCATATCTTTTGAACTAATGGTCGTATGGAATTGCGGTTAGTTTCATTCTACTCAAAATGATCAAATACATTAAAAGCTAAGTTAAAAGCGGCATAAAAGCCTTTTATTTTTAACTTATTTGATACGAAATCTTATTTAATTAATCACAAAACCTGGAAAAATGTGAATATCTTTTGATTTAATGATCGTATGGAATTTCAATTAGTTTCATTCGACTCAGAATGACCAAATACATTAGGAATCAACCTAAAACGGGCAGAAAATCTTTTTATTTTTAACTTATTTAATAAACCAGCTTACCAAACTATTATTCTTTTTTGTTTAAATGAGAATATCTTTTGAACTAATGGTCGTATGGAATAGCGGTGGATTTCATTCGACTGAGAATGACCAAATGTATTCGGAATCCACCTAAAAGTGGAATAAAAGCCTTTTATTTTCAACTTATTTAATAAAAATATTTAACAAAAAAAAAAAAAATCTGGAAAAATGTGAATAACTTTTGAACTAACTGTTGTATGGAATTGCCTTTACTTTCATTCGACTCAAAATGACCAGATACATTACGAAACAGCCTAAAATTGGCATCAAAGCTTTTTATTTTCAAATTATTTAATAAAAACGCTTCCTTAACTAATCAAAAAATGTCAGAAAATGTTAATACCTTTTGAACTAATGGTCGTATGGAACAACGGTTAATTTTATTCTACTCAAAGTGACTAAATACATTAAGAACCAACCTAAAACTAGCATAAAAATCTTTTATTTTCAATTTACTTCACGAAAAAGCTCATTTAACTAATAAAACAATCTGGAAAAATGTGAATATCTTTTGAACTAATGGTCGCAATTTAATTTAATTAATTATTTAATTAATTGAATTAGTCAGACAAAAAATTTAGCAAAACTTTTATAAACAAGGTTAAAGTATCTACGAATTGAGGCTAACCCAAAACTTTTAGCTGTTATATTGATCGAGATAGAGCTACTAAGGCTCAAATCGCTAAAAAACCATTTTTAAATTGTCGCTCACAACTACACTTAAAATGAACCGATTTGAAAAATATTGGGCGCGTTAAACGAAATCAAAATATCTTCAACTTTTACTTATACGGTTTTTCATTTGGAGTATCCGTTACAGAGATATGTGAGCTTGAAAAGCGATATAGTGTGATTTTTCTCAAAAGCCTCGAAAAGTGACGTTTTTCGACTATCGATTTCGATGATACTACTAAACCAAATTTCAACTTTGAGCAATGCATTGGATGTAGAATTTGATGCTCTTTAATTTACAAGCTATTAAGTTTTTTGATCCGAGACACCGTTTACAAATTATTAGGACAATATTAAAAAAAGGGCTCAAATTTCGCGGTTTTTCGCCCGCACAGCCGCTCTGCCGCGGGGTCCAAGATGGCTCCATCTCTTAAAATGAATTTACGGGGACCACGAACAATCGTAAAAAATGGCATTTCTCTATCATATTTTGCAAGGTGAAATCGCTTAGCGTCCCAACTAGGAGTAAAAGGCTCCCTTCCAGCCTAACCATTAAACCGATTCAGCCAATTAACATGACCGCCTCATTTTTAGATCCATCCGTGTTGATATATAAGGAGTCAGACACCATAAGTCGGTGCCTAGCCCATTGCCTCCGTAGTGGAATCCGGCTAATGAAATTCCAATCAAAGGTATAGTGTTATGTAATATAGTCCGTCGAAGCGGGGATGTCTCGTTTGATCAGAATTGTGGAACTCCCAGCACTAAGCGTTGTCTAGATAGGGGCGCCGAAATAAGTTTGTAACGAGCTGGGTTAGCTCCGGTCCTAGAGCGTTGCGAACCCCCGCATGTAGCCCTAGGTTGCCCGTTTCACTCTTTGTACATGTACCTGTAGCCGTTTCGTCCTAGCATATCTGGATCCAGCATTTTTTTTTCTGGCTATGCACAATTTCAAACCAAAATAAGGTATGCGAAGGAAAGCGAAAATAGGCATGTACATACTCACCTTCGTTTTAAACGAAATTAAGCATAGCGAAATAAGGCATACGAAATAATCCATATGGATACTTTCGTTTGGAAACGAAAGTATTAATAGGAAAATAAACGAAATAAGCTATGCATGGATAATATCGGTTTCAAATCGAAATAAAGCATGCGATGAAAACGAAAATAGCCATGCAGTGTCCAGAGCGAGCGAGGCGAGCGTTCATATATGTGCGATACTGAGGGTTGTGATCCCTTAAGTAAGTGCGGAGCGAGCGTAGCGAGCGAAGGCGACACAAGCGACTCTTAATTCACAATCCTCAGTATCGCACAACTGTGCATGGATAATTTCGGTTTGTAACGAGCTGGGTTAGCTCCGGTCCTAGAGCGTTGCGAACCCCCGCATGTAGCCCTAGGTTGCCCGTTTCACTCTTTGTACATGTATCTGTAGCCGTTTCGTCCTAGCATATCTGGATCCAGCATTTTTTTTTCTGGCTATGCACAATTTCAAACCAAAATAAGGTATGCGAAGGAAAGCGAAAATAGGCATGTACATACTCACCTTCGTTTTAAACGAAATTAAGCATTGAGTGTGAAACCGAGAGAATCTATGCATGGCTACTTTCTGTTTCAACCGAAATTATCCATTAATGCCTTATTTCCAAATGGCTTATTTCATGGTGCCGTCTAGATACCCGCTTCGCGAAGACAGATGGCCGTGCATGCAGTCAGCTATACGACTAGGTTATCAGGAGGAGCAGTTGTAGCAAAATATTACGAGCGTCGCTAGAAGTTGTACAAAGAGCCCCACTAATAGTGACCTTAGCTGATCTTTGTACCTTTCCAAGCCCACCAAACCACAGTGACATTCAACGTTAAGGGCGCAGGACAGACAGAGCCACCGCAAAATTTTCGGCTTCAGGCCCGAATTTCTACTAATAGCCTTCCTGCGGCGGTATAGAGCGATACAGGCTTTGTTCAGGCTTGAATTTCCACTATTAACCTTCCTGCAGCGGTATAGAGCAATACAGGCTTTATTCACGAGCTCCTGGATGTTAGCCTTCCGACTAAGCTTCCTTTCTAAGATTGCACCCAGGAATTTTGTCTTTATTTTTCCATATGAGTTTAATACCTTCAATCATTCAATACGAGCGCGAGGGCAAGCGAGCCATCTGTCAACCATTCCATCCTTATCGCCTAATTTTTTTTATTCCCCATTTATACCTCCCTTGTTTGTGTTGTCTTCCCCAGGCCTATGAATTTTTGTTAATACGTAAAGGACAGGGGCAACGAGCGGCGAAAACCCCGCCCACGTCTCCCGAACTGAGCTACAGCAAGCATAGGCCGCTGCTTAGCTCGTTGAAGGGCCTTTTTCTTCGCCAGATGGCACGGCCCGACCTTCACGGTCAATATGCTACCTAAGGCTCCGTCCCCACACGGGCATTTTAGGATCCCCGCCAAACCGTCCATTACATTCTTTGAAAAAGGAACAAGTTCCGTCTGCATAGAATCGGTCTAAACCACACAATTTGCAGCCGAGTCGGACAGCAGGAGGAGCGCATTCTATAAAGCCTCACTAAGTGTACTGGCGAATTTCGCCGAGATGAAAATGGCAACGTCATCCCCATAGGCAAACACTTTGCTTTCCAGCTGCTCCAAGTCAAAAAGCAGGCAATTTATTGTAACGGACCAAAGAAGTCAGGAAATTACGCCCCTAACGGAGCACCCATACTCACCTTTCCACACGAACGATTTTTCCATCTCGATGCAGGTAACGCCTGATGTTAACATGAGATAGCTTACAGCACGGGTCGTCAAAAGTTTGGAAGGATAATGTCTCGATAAATGTGTCCAGTTTCAAGTTGTTAAAGGCGCCCTCGATGTCCAGAAAGACGAGCATAGTGTACTCCTTATAAGAGAAAGCTGGCTCAATGCAGCACATAATAGAGTGCAAAACGGTATCCACAGATTTACGCTTCTAATAGGCATGTTGTAACTTAAATAGAAGGCACGGAGTTATGACACACCGCAAGTGAAATCAAATTAGCCTTTCAAATTTTTTAAGTAGTATATACGATAGGCTTATAGGTCTAAGGTCCTTCAGACTTATGTGAGAACTTTTGCCCGCATTTGGGGTTAAGACCACCTTGACATCTGCCCAAATTCTCGGGATGTAAATCGAATCTAAACAGGCCCCAAAGATATATACAATCTTGCAGTAGAGAGTATCACACGAATGTTGTAAAATGTATTCCAGATAGCCCTGTGCGATTAATCGATTAATCGTATGATAATCGATTATTTCTGATAATCGATTAATCGATTATTTCGAATAATCGAAAAAATACGATTAATCGAAAGAATACGATTAATCGATTATGATCAAGATCATATACGGATACGATTAATCGTATTTTTCCGAATAAAGGTACAGGGTATTTTGGCGGGAGGATTATTGAGCAAGGCAGCAAATGATGTAGAAAATGTATCTTTTATTGGCAATTTATCTTTTTTGACAATGTATCTTTTTTGCGTTAGCGATGAAATGTAGAACATTTGAATGGAAATGATGTATGACGCGCAGGTTGTGGCTATGAAGGATCTTTGAATGTACGTGAGGCGAATATAGTAATGTGCTAGACTACTGATGATGGCCTTTTACGTCCTTTGGTAAGGAAAAGGACATTCCTGGCAATGGAGTGGAATATAGGCAAGATGGGTGTCATAGGAATCTTGGAGAAGTGGTGAATGCTCTGGAGTAGTGTAAATTGCATTTCCAGTCCTCTGGTGGTGGGAAAAGGACATTCTTGGCAATAGAGTGGAACATAGGCAAGATGGGTGTCACAGGAATTGTGCTGAAGAGGCGAATGCGCTGGAGTAATGTAAATGGCATTTCGAGTCCTTTGGTGGTAGGAAAAGGACATTCTTGGTAATGGAGTGGAATATAGGCAAGATGCGTGTCATGGAAATCGGGGTGAAGAGGCAAATGCGCTGGAGTAGTGTAAATTGCATTTCGAGTCCTTTGGTGAAAAGGCGAATGCTTTAGAGTAGTGTAAATTGCATTTTGAGTCTTTTTGGTGGTGGGGAAAGGACATTTTTGACAATGGAGTGGAATATAGGCAAGTTGGGTGTCACAGGAATCGTGCTGAAGAGGCGAATGCGCTGGAGTAGTGTAAATTGCATTTCGAGTCCTTTGGTGGTGGGAAAATGACTTTCTTGGCAATGGAATGGAATGGAATATAGGCAAGATGGGTGTGATAGGAATTATGCTGAAGAGGCGAATGCGCTGGAGTAATGTAAATTGCACTTCGAGTCCTTTGCTGGTGCGAAAAGGACATTCTTTGTAATGGAGTACAATATAGGCAATATGGGTGTCATGGGAATCGGGGTGAAGAGGCAAATGCTCTGGAGTAGTGTAAAATGCATTTCGAGTCCTTTGGTGGGACGAAAAGGATTATTCATGGCAGTGGAGTGGAATGTAGGCAAGATGGGTGTCATAGGAATCGGGGTGAAGAGGCGAATGCTCTGGAGTAGTGTAAATTGCATTTCGAGTCCTTTGGTGGTTGGAAAGGCCATTCTTGGCAATGGAGTGGAATATAGGTAAGATGGGTGTCACAGCAATCGTGCTGAAGAGGTGGATGCGCTGGAGGGAACATTCCTGTTTCGCAAAAAATAGGAGAATTCTCTCTATTTGATTAGAGAGAATTTTCATAAAAATCAAGAAATTTCCGCTTTAGGACCTCGAAATCCCCCCGAGAGTGTTCTAGGCTCTTACCACCTAAAGCGGAAATGGACTACCTAAAGCGGAAATGGCTCAATTAAGGATTCTCTCTAAATGCAACAGAGAGAATTCTCCTATAATTCGCGAAACAGGAATGTTCCCTGGAGTAGTGTAAAGGGCATTTCGAGTCCTTTGGTGGTAGGAAAAGGATATTCTTGACAATGGAGTGGAATATAGGCATTATGGGAGTCATAATAGTCGGAGTGAAGAGCCGAATGCTCTCGAACACTTTAAATGCCTCGAGTACTTTGGTGGAGATAAAAGGACATTCATCTCGATGGAGTGTAATATAGTCATGAAATACGTTAAATAGAGACAAAAGGTTGACATTGCTAACATAAGGTTGGGGGAGGAGCGCTGACTGCGAGTCTAAAGTTTGAACTTCCAAAAATCAAAAATAAACGGATATTTTCAACTATCACCCTCTTTTTCATAAACACGGCGTATCTTGCTGAAAAAAAAGCCTAATAGGAAGTTGTTGTTGTGGTAGCGATGCTCCTATACTGCAGTTCTTCTTGCATCGAGGGGGTTTGGCAGCTATTGGCCGTTGAAAAACGGGTCGTTCCGGTACGAAAAACCGGCTGCCGCAGGAACGCCTAATAGGAAGTAGTTTGGTTCGCTGATTGGGTATGTGAAGTCAACATTGCAAAAATTCCGGAATACACATGTTTCGATTTTACTGCTACACCAATAGAACTTGTAGTCACACTTTCAATGCAAAATGATGCCTGCGGTAATAAGATATATTTAGTTTAAAAATATAAAATAAATAACTGGCGCTACAGTTCAGTTTTGAATCAAAGCCAAAGTTAACATTATCGTTAATATTTTCTCTTTCACTAATGCTTGACGGTGTGTTTTGTGCAGAGATGTATTATAAATTCTCAGCAGCATGCTCGGCCGAGCTGTTTAAATGGGTACTCATTTAACAAGATTGGTTTAGTAAAGGCAGGGTCTTGGTATAAGATAGCTCGCCTCCTATTGACATTGTACACTACAAACCCCTCGGATTGCAGGCGAAGTTTCGTGCTATTATGATACCATAATTTCTGGTACTGCAAAAAAAAACACAAAACAAATGCTGAAAATCTATCTTTGTATGGAAAAATTTCACGATTTATAGTATGAAATTGCTCGCTTGTTTTTTTTTCGTTTTTTTTTGTCTATATCACAAAATAATCGATTAATCGAAAATAATCGATTATTTTCAATAATCGATTATTTTTAATAATCGAACAGGCCTAATTCCAGACGGGATGAAACTGCCATGTGCGGCCGCTTTATACGGCTGGAAGGCAGAAATAACCCAGAGAATACTCTTCCTCGAACAAATATACACAGAGTCGGATGGGGCCGAGTCACAATCACGTGGGATACCCAGCTCAGTCTCCGTAGAGCTGTCTACAGTTTCAATACTGGTCCTAGCCTAGGACCCATCCGGTTTCATCAGATAGGTGGGAATTGAAGGGTTTGTATCTAGAATTATTCGACTTTTCGATACGTTCACAGAGTTGCCTCCAGAACTCCCGCATCGCCTTCGTCAGTTTCTTTTATATTTGCTAAGATGCCCTTTGTACACCAACCAATCTGAGCAAATTATTGAATAGTTTACCCTGTTGAACGCCTTCCTACTGATTGCTATTAGGTTAGGTTAGATTAGAAGAGGTACCATGAAAGACACAGCGCACTTAGACCACATATGGGTGCGTTGTAATACCCAGGGCATTTATCAACTATCATAAACATCTTTAAATATTGAACCAGCCGGAACTGACAATGAAACGAAGAAATCTATAGACAGCTACGTCTTTCAGATCATCAACGTCCCCAAAAAAAGAACGAGCCCAGAATCACCTTCCTCCTTTAAGCCAAGGCAGGGCAGACACACAGAAGATGGGATGTGCTTTCCACCTAATCCTCGTCATCATAACTCCTGCAAATAATCATTATAAGGAAGCCGAAGCCTTCTAGCGTGCTCGCCGATCAGACAGTGTCCAGTGATCACCGACACCAGCACGCTGATGAGCCTTCTATCCGTTGATAGAAGCTTGGACGATCGACTAGCATCCATACTACGCCATAACAGTTTGGTCATATGGCAGGTGTCTATTGTACTCCATCTCGAAATAGCCCTGTCAACGGCATTATATTTTACTATTCTTCTGCAAGAAGCAATGGCGATTTTGATAACGCGAGAATCCTCTTTGATCTCCCTAGTCCCTGCATGAGCACACTCCTCAGCCATAGAGTTCCCAGCGAAACCACTGTGACCAGGGATCCAACACAACACAATGTTGAAGAATTTTTCTAGCTTAATGACGAATCTGGATGAGGTAGATACGGAGTCAATAGATCTTATTGCAGCCTGACTATCCGTGAAGATAATGATATCTCTTGAAGTTACGATGTGATGTCCCAGCCATGCCAGAGCTTATAATATTGCCGAGACCTCCGTCTGGAAGACCCTGCAATGATCCGGTATGTTAATCGAAAGGAAATGTTTACTCTTAGACTTCTGGAATTAATCTCCGCACCCACTCCCTCGCTATTACTAGAGCCATCCGTAAAGCATGTGATAGAGTCCATTACGGAAGGAACATTACCCGCCCACTGACTACGCGGAGAGATGAGGATTGTAAAATGTTTACCGAACACAAGCTTTGGCCATAGGCGCCGACTATGGGGGGGGGGGGGGGGGGGGGGGGGGCAAGGTACTTTTTGCCCCCTCAATCCAAATATTGGGGGGGGGGCAACGCCCCTCCAATATTTCAGCCACAAATATAGTTTCGCAAGAAAAGCGGTCTTCACTGGACTTCTTTGTTCAAACAATCAAACACTACTTTGCTTTGACACATAGGGAAGGGAGAATGGAGCTTCTACGGACATATATTTGGCCATTGAGGATTGATTGAATCTTGTGCTTTAACAAGGCTTGTCAGCCGTTAAGTCCCCAGGCCTCGGCTCATGACAACCCGTGTGATATTAGCCCGAACCATAATGGTTGAACTCGTCGTTCAATGTGGTTATGATTCCTCAAGATGCTGTCAAAACTCAATGGATCATTTGTGTTAATGATAATCATCTTAACACATTGACCGTAATTTTTTTTTAATTTGAATTGAGGTATTAAACCAAAAAGCTATGGTTCGATCTACAAATGCTTGAAAAATTGACCTGAATCTTAATGCTTCAATTTTAAAAACAAACAACAAACGTATTTTCCATACAACGCTGATGATTTGCACGGTCGGGACCGTACAACTCTAGACTTGACGAATGAATCGGGTCCAAATTGGTTCCCTCCCAATCGTGATTGACTGTTTGATACTATACATTCGAATCGATATCGAATATTTGCCCGCCTTAAGATGTTGACTTTTTTGCTAGGGATAGTACTAGCAAAAAAAAAAGTCAAGCGGTTCTGTTGTAAATTTTTTTTAAGTGCATGGTATACGTTAATACAATAGTTATTTCAAGAATGTACGAGTATAATAGAAGATGTAGTCAGACCAGTTTAGTTTACTAGAGATGCTTATACCTAGTACGTTCAGTGTGGGCGAGTCAGTAATGCTGACACCATTGACAAGAATGGGTTGGGCGGTAGATGTCTTTTATTGGAAATAAGACAACACTGAGTTTTGGCGGCATTAAACTCTACTTGCTTTCCCCTATGCAATAGTTTTAAGACATCTCTATTTAGTAAATCAGACATGCGATCTCGGTTGACAGATGTAGCATTTTGGCAAGAGTCAGCTGCACAATTAAAAGTATAAATAGAATCAAGGGTGCTATTATCTGGAAAACTGTGAATAGGGTTTGAAGTCACACTTAAAAGATCGTTGATGAACAGAAGAAAAAGCGTTGGCGATAGAACGGTACCTTAAGGGACCCCTGCGTTGGTGGTATGGCAATTCGATTTTACTCCATCAAGGACGACTCAAAGCGAACGGCCGTGGAGGAAACTCTCAATTCATTCAACTAATTTTGGGTCCAGACCAAAACCCTAGAGTTTAGCTAAAAGAGCCGGATGCCAAACTCGTGTCAAAAGCTTTCGAAATGTCGAGGGCAATGATTTTAGCTTCACCAAATTGATGAAGATATGTCGTTAAATCTCTGGTGGAGCACGAAGAACGGAAACCGTATTGTCGGTCGCTGATGAGGTGGTGTGAATCAAAATAGCTCATAAGTTGGTCGATAGAGGAATCACATGCTTCACCTTTTTTGGGGATTAGTTGGACATGGGCTAGCTTCCATGTTGATGGAAATACCCCTGTCGAGAAGGATAGATCGACTAGTTTTCGAAGAGGTCTCGCTAAAGAGGAAACGCAATGTCTGAGAACTAAAGGGGAGATGCCATCAGGTCCAGCCGAGTTTGATACATCGAGCTTTTGAGAGTACTTTAAATACTTTCCTAGTGCGGAAATGTAAAGGCCTCTGGTGTGAATCGCATAAGGGTATATCTGGTGGATTTTGCGTAGTGGGCAGTAGCCAAGAGTTTGCACCGAAGATTTCAGCAAAAAAATTGGCCTTTTCTAGTGATTCACTATATATTTTCCCATCATGTACAAGTGGTGGAATAGAAGAAGAAGAGCTGAAGTTACTCTTCACAGATTTAAAAAGTGACCTTTACTACCTTTTCGCTCAACGAAAATTTTTTGTCTGATTTTACTATCAAACTGAAATTTAGCTTTATTAACAACAGATTTGCAGGTGTACCGCGCAGAGTTGTAGACCACTCTCAGTTCGACAAAAATAATATAAAAATAATATATAAATAAAGAGGTAACCTAATAAAAAAGTAAAAAAAAAAGGATTTAGAGTCCATAGTTTTTCTTATCTCGGGCTCTAAATTCCTACTCAAAACAGATGCCACAGCACCTACACCAAGCATATCTTCTATGACTCTTCTCTCAGGAAATTCGGGGAGCACTTTCCAAACACATTGCCTATTGTGTTCGCAAGAGTAGTAGGAGTAGTAGTAAACAAAAATTCGGGCGGCAGATTTTTCCTAATCAGGGCGGCGGTAAATGTAAATCCGCCACTGGCTTTTCTGTTTCTGATCACTGATCGTAGGATAAGTCGTTGGTCATAAATTGAAGGTTGTGGTGATCAGAAAATGAGTGATCAAAGTATACCCTTCAACCCCGTACCAAGTATTGAATACATCCTCCGAAGCATAATTAATGTGCGGGCTTTAGTTATCATTCGCAGATAAAGTGCCAATATATAACGAGAAACAGCTACGAAAAGAATCAGATCTTTCACATTACATCATTACTGGACATCTCTCATTCATTACCCAATCTTGAAAAGATTTTATCGCCTTATTGCAATTCCATTTGCAGATGTTTACGACTGTTTATTGTTTTAATTGCCCTGGGTACAACTCCTACTATAACTGGCAAGACTTCCTCAATTTATGGATGTGAACAATGGCTATCAAACAGAAACAACAGGGGGGGCAAGGTACTTTTTGCCCCCTCAATCCAAATATTGGGGGGGGGGGGGGCAACGCCCCTCCAATATTTCAGCCACAAATATAGTTTCGCAAGAAAAGCGGTCTTCACTGGACTTCTTTGTTCAAACAATCAAACACTACTTTGCTTTGACACATAGGGAAGGGAGAATGGAGCTTCTACGGACATATATTTGGCCATTGAGGATTGATTGAATCTTGTGCTTTAACAAGGCTTGTCAGCCGTTAAGTCCCCAGGCCTCGGCTCATGACAACCCGTGTGATATTAGCCCGAACCATAATGGTTGAACTCGTCGTTCAATGTGGTTATGATTCCTCAAGATGCTGTCAAAACTCAATGGATCATTTGTGTTAATGATAATCATCTTAACACGTTGACCGTAATTTTTTTTTAATTTGAATTGAGGTATTAAACCAAAAAGCTATGGTTCGATCTACAAATGCTTGAAAAATTGACCTGAATCTTAATGCTTCAATTTTAAAAACAAACAACAAACGTATTTTCCATACAACGCTGATGATTTGCACGGTCGGGACCGTACAACTCTAGACTTGACGAATGAATCGGGTCCAAATTGGTTCCCTCCCAATCGTGATTGACTGTTTGATACTATACATTCGAATCGATATCGAATATTTGCCCGCCTTAAGATGTTGACTTTTTTGCTAGGGATAGTACTAGCAAAAAAAAAAGTCAAGCGGTTCTGTTGTAAATTTTTTTTAAGTGCATGGTATACGTTAATACAATAGTTATTTCAAGAATGTACGAGTATAATAGAAGATGTAGTCAGACCAGTTTAGTTTACTAGAGATGCTTATACCTAGTACGTTCAGTGTGGGCGAGTCAGTAATGCTGACACCATTGACAAGAATGGGTTGGGCGGTAGATGTCTTTTATTGGAAATAAGACAACACTGAGTTTTGGCGGCATTAAACTCTACTTGCTTTCCCCTATGCAATAGTTTTAAGACATCTCTATTTAGTAAATCAGACATGCGATCTCGGTTGACAGATGTAGCATTTTGGCAAGAGTCAGCTGCACAATTAAAAGTATAAATAGAATCAAGGGTGCTATTATCTGGAAAACTGTGAATAGGGTTTGAAGTCACACTTAAAAGATCGTTGATGAACAGAAGAAAAAGCGTTGGCGATAGAACGGTACCTTAAGGGACCCCTGCGTTGGTGGTATGGCAATTCGATTTTACTCCATCAAGGACGACTCAAAGCGAACGGCCGTGGAGGAAACTCTCAATTCATTCAACTAATTTTGGGTCCAGACCAAAACCCTAGAGTTTAGCTAAAAGAGCCGGATGCCAAACTCGTGTCAAAAGCTTTCGAAATGTCGAGGGCAATGATTTTAGCTTCACCAAATTGATGAAGATATGTCGTTAAGTCTCTGGTGGAGCACGAAGAACGGAAACCGTATTGTCGGTCGCTGATGAGGTGGTGTGAATCAAAATAGCTCATAAGTTGGTCGATAGAGGAATCACATGCTTCACCTTTTTTGGGGATTAGTTGGACATGGGCTAGCTTCCATGTTGATGGAAATACCCCTGTCGAGAAGGATAGATCGACTAGTTTTCGAAGAGGTCTCGCTAAAGAGGAAACGCAATGTCTGAGAACTAAAGGGGAGATGCCATCAGGTCCAGCCGAGTTTGATACATCGAGCTTTTGAGAGTACTTTAAATACTTTCCTAGTGCGGAAATGTAAAGGCCTCTGGTGTGAATCGCATAAGGGTATATCTGGTGGATTTTGCGTAGTGGGCAGTAGCCAAGAGTTTGCACCGAAGATTTCAGCAAAAAAATTGGCCTTTTCTAGTGATTCACTATATATTTTCCCATCATGTACAAGTGGTGGAATAGAAGAAGAAGAGCTGAAGTTACTCTTCACAGATTTAACAAGTGACCTTTACTACCTTTTCGCTCAACGAAAATTTTTTGTCTGATTTTACTATCAAACTGAAATTTAGCTTTATTAACAACAGATTTGCAGGTGTACCGCGCAGAGTTGTAGACCACTCTCAGTTCGACAAAAATAATATAAAAAATAATATATAAATAAAGAGGTAACCTAATAAAAAAGTAAAAAAAAAAGGATTTAGAGTCCATAGTTTTTCTTATCTCGGGCTCTAAATTCCTACTCAAAACAGATGCCACAGCACCTACACCAAGCATATCTTCTATGACTCTTCTCTCAGGAAATTCGGGGAGCACTTTCCAAACACATTGCCTATTGTGTTCGCAAGAGTAGTAGGAGTAGTAGTAAACAAAAATTAGGGCGGCAGATTTTTCCTAATCAGGGCGGCGGTAAATGTAAATCCGCCACTGGCTTTTCTGTTTCTGATCACTGATCGTAGGATAAGTCGTTGGTCATAAATTGAAGGTTGTGGTGATCAGAAAATGAGTGATCAAAGTATACCCTTCAACCCCGTACCAAGTATTGAATACATCCTCCGAAGCATAATTAATGTGCGGGCTTTAGTTATCATTCGCAGATAAAGTGCCAATATATAACGAGAAACAGCTACGAAAAGAATCAGATCTTTCACATTACATCATTACTGGACATCTCTCATTCATTACCCAATCTTGAAAAGATTTTATCGCCTTATTGCAATTCCATTTGCAGATGTTTACGACTGTTTATTGTTTTAATTGCCCTGGGTACAACTCCTACTATAACTGGCAAGACTTCCTCAATTTATGGATGTGAACAATGGCTATCAAACAGAAAAATCATAGGAAGGCCATAAAAGGTCACATTCTCTACGTGCGTGTACTCACCGAGTACTTTCCTTTTGATTTTCGAATTGGATCTCAGCCAGATTCATAGATACGTATCTGTAACTTGTTCGGACCATTTGGGTCATTACTGTTCCATTGTAATTGATATATGCACAGAACGTTCGTAATACGCGTTGAGAAATCTAATTATTTGCTTCGCTCTTGTGGTGCCGGCAATTTTATGGATGTAAGCGCGCAGACATGTGAATAAATACGAGTACATTGATTTTCAGTGGCTCTAGCGAGCATTATTCTGTAGATATCTACATTCGTCCCTATGCTCGTATGTAGGGAAGTTTTCTCTAGGATGCCTGGCGTGGGTGCGAAACGTACATGTGATCGATTGTAATTCAATGTCAATCTTTATTAACGCTCTGTATGGGTCGGATGAATTAAACAACGTACGAGTATGTAATTAAGTGATTTGGACAGCTAGCTTTTTTCCTAGAGTTTGTCGGTAAGAATAACATAAGTTGGAAGCGGCGTCAGTGGCGGCCCGTCACAGTGGGCATTGCCCACCCCATCAATTACTAAACATATTGTATCAACTCATATTGATATATTTTTTTTTTTATGTTTATACCAAAGCTTAGGAGGTAACCCTTTGATGCGAGAGCACAGCGTTGGCGGTAAGGGATTAAGGTAGTGGGGAGATGGGTTGAGTTTGAATAAGGTGACGGTGTACATTCCGTTTAAATTTTTGTAGGTCATAGTTGCGGGGGAAAACAAAAGATGGTAGATCGTTCCAGATTCGTGTTATCCTAGATACAAACGAGTCATGGAATTTGGCGGTGCGACTATTGCTGAGTTCTAGAAGATGAGGATGGGCACGACTGGCTAGTCGGGTGTTACGTAAAGGATATTAATTACATTAAACAATTTAATAACAGTTCTGTTGTGAAATGCTTGAGTTGCTCTTTTACTCAACAATTCAAGCATTTCACACTTTCCTGACGAAAAATTTGCACAATATTATTGCTTTCTTAACCTCCCCATTGATAAGGGCATATTAATCACCTGAAAATAGCTCATCAATGTAACCAACATATGTATGTATCCGTATAAGGTAAAAAGCTTTCAAACTCTACCAAACAGTACATTGCACACAACAACCCTTTGCGTGTTGCACTGAACATCTTCCAACCAACGGATATTGTTTCGTCTTTTCCACAGCATCCTGTTGATTTCAATCTTCCAACAAGCCAAGAATGATACCCAACTCCCACGAAATTTGTTCTCGTATAGAAAGTGCATGGTGAGTTGAATCTGGGCAGAAGCGATCTCTGCCTGGTTGAGATTTGCAATTATGTCAATAATCGCTAACATGCGATAGTTCGTTTCTATGGGATTCCTGCCTGCAATAACATTGGAATAAAATCGTTATACTGCCGACCCGTATCGCGATATAATGGATACATACTAAAAGACATAGAGCCGTTTTCTCAATGTCTGGTTAAATCTTATCCTGTAGATAAACGCTAACCGGCCCTCATCTTCCGGTTAAGAATTTATCGGACAATAATTCCAAACAGCTGATACGGGTTGCTGAGATTTTGACAGCTAGAACTGTTTACGTGTGCACATTCAAATGAGACAATTAAACTGGTCATAAAGAACAGAGTTCTGGATATTCATTCGAAGAAAACGGATCTGAAACCAACTCAGCCGCAAAAAAAAATACTGAGAGGTGGTACAGCCGTAGAATAGAATTGAACAGGTGGCAGAATTCCACCATCAAAATCACCTGACTTTCTACTGTATTAGCTGCGCTGTGGACTGCATTATCATATTTTGAGCGTTGCATGCGCTAAGGTTAAATTTAGTGTCCCGGGTAGCTAACTGGCAGTTTAACCGGACCATAGGACCGTTTTCTCAATGTCTAGTTAAATCTTATCCTGTAGTTAAACGCTAAACGGCACTCATCTTCCGGTTAAGAAGTTATCGGACAATAATTCTTAACAGCCACAGGCCTAAGGCCCGTTTTCTCAATGTCTAGTTAAATTGCCCGTTGGCTATCCGGGGCACTAAATTTAACCTTTGCGCATGCAACGCTCAAAATATGATAATGCAGTCCACAGCGCAGCTAATACAGTAGAAAGTCAGGTGATTTTCATGGTGGAATTCTGCCACCTGTTCAATTCTATTCTACGTACATATGTGCTACCTTTCAGTATTTTTTTGCGACTGAGTTGGTTTCAGATCCGTTTCCTTCGAATGAATATCCAGAACTGTGTTCCTTGTGACCAGTTTAATCATAGATTTAAATAGAACAGATCGGCAATAGTACTATCCCCACTCTATGCTTCAGGTTATTTTCGAACCGAGCCGCGCATGCGCACTGCTAACCATTTGCGCGCGGTCGCCATACGTTCGGTAAATGTCGTTACGCCATCGGCCACTCATCCACAATTTTGCCATTTGCGAAGCATTTGGCCCCTCGTTCCTCGGGCCCTTGGGCCAAATATTAATACGTGTTGACCGCATTTCACTGCGCAGGCGCGGATATGTCAGGCACAACTTGATATTCAAATTTTTATCCCCACTCTGTGCCTATTTGATATGTGTTTAATATATATTGATGAGTTTAATTGTCTCATTTGAATGTGCACACGTAAACAGTTCTAGCTGTCAAAATCTCAGCAACCCGTATCAGCTGTTTGGAATTATGGTCCGATAAGTTTTGAACCGGAAGATGAGTGCCGTTTAGCGTTTATCTACAGGATAAGATTTAACCAGACATTGAGAAAACGGCCCTTAGTCTATGGATGACATGATACAATCAGTAGCATGCATTTTGTTGTATCATGACCTTTGCACTACTGTTTGAAGTGCATGTACAATCTTAACTTTGCGTTTATTGACTTTGAATGGACATACATAAGTATGTAGGTACATATCTCTTTTTAGGGTTTTGTATAAAAACAAAACCCTTAAGAAATCGGTCATGCGTCCGTCTGTCTGTCTGTCTGTCCATGAAATATCCCACGAACCACTGAAGCGACATGCATGAAATTTGGTGGAAATATGTAGAAATACTATAATTCTTGGAGAAAGCGATGTGTCGTAATAGGTCAACTTTAAGGGGGAGTCCCCATAGAGGGGAAATTAATGTCGAAATTTTTTTTTCCTTTGGTATAGGCAAGTGGGGTATCGTAAGAAAGGTACCGTCAAGTACATTCCATTTTTGGAATTTTTTTTCAAATTTGAAGAAAGGAGAAAAGAGGAAGAGGGGAAAATATGTGATCCGAGTTTGTCCCCCCTCCCCCTTGCATTTGGAGACCATTATAGCTAGACATATGAAAACTTACAGAAAGGCGGCATTTTACTATCATAGAAAACCGAAAATAATAGAATTTTTAAATCTCATCCAAAAAAGTTAATAATAGTACATTTCTATAGTTGCAGCTAGCACACCCCTGCACCCCTTAAGCAAACCTGAGGTCAAAAATATTGATGGCTAATGATAACCAACATCATAGGCAATAATATCTCTAAGTTTCATAACAATGACATGATATTTAATAATAGTACATTGACTTGAAGTTATGCATTTTGACACTATCCATACAAAAAATACACCTACCGGCCTCACGCATAGATATGCGTGTACTCGTACTACTTGCATGTTGTTTTTCGTAGTGCGAATTGCAGTTATGTATTTAATGAACCAACTTTGGAAGGGTGAAGATTGGTGATTGGTGATCCTAACAATAACTATTCACACAATTTATTTTTTTAGGGTTTTGTGTCTTAAATCTTACAAAATCGGTCAAATACCTGTCTGTCCGTCTGTTCATAGAATATCTTACGAACGGCTGACGCTGCACACATAATTCGGCGAGAATGTGTAGAAATGCTATAATTTGCTGGAGATAGCGTTGTGTTGTAATTGGCCAACTTTAAGAGGGGGGGGGGGGGGTCCACATAGAGGCGAAATTAAGGTAAATTTTTTTTATCCACTGGTATAGCCAAGTGGGGTGTCGTGAGAAAGGTAATGTTGAGTACATTCCATTTTTGGCATTTTCTTGAGATATGGAGAAAGGGGAACAGTGGAGGAGGAAAAAATATTAGACCGTGATTTGTCCCAGCCGCCCTGAATTTCGAAGCCGTTACACAAGTTTGCAATTTGCAATGTCGTCTTAATATGAATGATTAAGCATCTCGAAGAGTAGGACAGTTTATCTCGTATACAAACATATCTATCTACAGTTTCTCGTATTAAAACTATTACTTTGAGAGGTGACAGATGCAGTCTTTTTGTGAATTGGCATGTAAGATACTATATCATGGGTAAGACATTTAATTATGGTGTTTTTATTCAGCTGAGGGGTACCAAGAAGAGCAGGGAGCCAATAATTATTGTAGATACCAAAATAAGCGCGTGCTACAAAACCCTCGAATTGCGGGCGTAGCCCTCTATATTCCGGTTTCATTTCTTTGATGTAAGGTGGCAAAGAAGATTTTCCGATTTTTTATAAATATTCCTTTTTTAGATACAAAATGATTTAGTAAAAAAAAATTGGAAAGTATGATGATAGAATATGATTTGTTTGAATGTATAGCTACCACTTGTGGTATGACAGTAAAACCACGATGACACCATGTATGTGTTAATGACTTTCGCTTAATTCTAGTTAATGGTGGTGTAATGCTGTAGCTGTATGTTTGCTTTTAACGGTTTTCTGGCTCAAATTTGGGTGTAGGTTAGGTTGGGTTAGGCTACTGGGGCTGCCATGAATACCACGGTATACTTAGACCATAACTAGGTCCGTTGCGATACCATTGTTTCGTAACACCAGACCTCCGCGAATCATTTAAGCCAGCCAGAGCTGACTATGAATCGACTCAGCAGGTGAATGTCCACCCCAGCCATGTCCTCCAGGAGCGTAAAGAAGCTAGATCCCAAGATTGACCTCCTTCTCCATGAAAGTAACGGACAGGTACAGAGCAGATAGAAAACGCTTTCCTCCTCCTCCACATCACCGCAGCTTCTGCAGTAGTCATAGTGAGGAGCTCCAAGCCTCCTAGCATGTTCCCCCAGCAGGCAGTGTCCAGTGACAACCCGTAATGCTTAACTGACTTCTGCTCAGCGTCAGCAGTCTCTTAGATTTACCGGGCTCCACCTTAGGCCACAGGCTTTTGGCTGTTTGACATAGCCTGCCATATTCCCACCTAATGTTTCCGCCCTACAGTTACCAACGAAGCCGCTGTGACCCGGGATCCAGCACAGTGTGATGTTGAAATAATCCCCCATCATCATAAGAGCCGAGCAGCATTCGGCAACTGTTTTAGAGGTGGTTGCAATAGATTTCAATGCTCTAACCACGGCGTGACTATCCGTAAAGATGGTGACGTCCCTAGTAGACACAATGTTGCGATCCAGCCACGCCACGACTTCCATAATTGTGAAAACCTCCGCCTGCAAAACATTGCAGTGATCTGGGAGACGTCCTGATAAACAAACGTTCGGCCCGGTAGAGTACACACCTATGCCAACCCCACTATCATTTTTGGAGCCGTCCGTGTAGAAACAAACCGTGTCTGTCAGTACAAGCCATTCATTCATCCAAAGACTACGTGAAGGGATCTTGAGTTTGAAGTTTTTATCAAAGGTGTACGACGCCACTGCGTAATCTGTCGAAGCTGGGGTCATCCTACAGATGAGTGCCCCGTCCTTGATGCAGTCCATTGACCAACGTCCCGCAGACGTATGGCCGTGTTAGTAGCTATTTGCTCTCCTAGAATATCGAGAGGTAGCAAGTTGAGTAATACGTCCAAGGCAGCGGAAGGAGTTGCCCGTAGGGCACCGCTGATAACCACAGCAACCGCTCTCTGAACCTTCCCCAACAGAGTTTGATTTGTCCCGATACTATGGGCTTTCCACCAAACGATCACTCCGTACATAAGTATCGGTCTTATCACAGCAACGTACAGCCAGTGCATCAATTTAGGCTGTAAGCCCCATCTCTCCCCCACAGCCTTTTTGCAGCAGTACGGTGCGACAGTCGCTTTATTGACGCGTTCCTGGATGTTAAGCCTCCAGCTCAGCTTCTTATCAAAAATTATTCCCAGTAACTTAGCCTTATCGGGGAAAGTGAGTACTGCGCCTCCAATCGATGGAGGTTCCACTGGAGGGATGCTTAGTTTCCTTGTGAACAGAACGAGCTCTGTCTTGGTCGGATTCACGCTAACACCGCACATATTAGTCCATCTGGTGATCACTGAAAGGGCACTCTGCAGGAGTTCACTAAGAGTGCCAGGGAACTTACCAGACACTGCCACGCTCACATCATCTGCATAAGCAGTGACCTTGAAACCCATCCTCTCCAGGTCAATAAGCAAGCTATTGATAACGATGATCCATAAGAGAGTTGAGAGAACACCACCCTGTGGCGTACTTCTGGAAACCTTCCTACGAGTAGTGCACGCGCCCAATTTAAAAGAGACGATTCTGTTTGTCAGTAGTAGATTAATAAGAGTGCTTAGCGGTAAATCCATCCCCAAGGCAAGCAGGGTTTACACGATTGCCGCACGCATTTAACTACGTCAAACCCGAAGCTATCATCAACGCGCTTTCTGGGTTGCATGTGAGCAAGTCACTCTGCGAACTTGTCAACCTTTTATTGACATCGAGGGTTATTCACACTAGCCTGGGCTCATCGTCGGAACATAGGCGGGTAATTTGGGGCACTTTGCAAGGTGGCGTCTTATCCCCACTTCTTTGGAACTTAGTGGTTAACTCGCTGCTTCTTGACTTAGAAAGACTGGGTTGCAGGGTGATAGCCTATGCGGATGATGTTGCCATTGCTATTTCGGGTAAGTTCCCAAACGTTCTCAGTGAGGTGCTTCAGAATGCTCTCTCTCTACTTACTAATTGGGCCAATTCCTGTGGCTTAAAGGTTAATCCGAGTAAGACTGAACTTGTTCTTTTTACTAGGAGGTACAAGGTACTTTCTATCGTGCCCCCACAGTTGGGAGGGACTAGATTAGTTTTTCCGGAAACGGCAAAATTTCTCGGGCTCATTCTCGACAAAAGGTTGGGTTGGAAACCAAATATATAGTAACGAGTGAAAAAGGCTACTATTGCTATGTACTCCTGCAGAAGAGCCATAGGTAGAAGCGGGGGTCTGCAACCAAATGTTGTACACTGGCTTTACGTTTCTGTGGTACGCCCCATACTTATTTATGGTATTGTGGTTTGGTGGAAAGCCCTTCATATTGCAGCCAATTGCAGCCTGCTTAGCAAGATCCAAAGACTAGCCTGCGTCCTCATTAACGGAGCACTGAGGTCAACTCCGTCTGCAGCTTTGGACGTGCTGCTCAACCTGTTCCTCTGGATATCATGGGCGAACAAACTGCTGCAATCACTGCCATACGCCTTTGTGAAACGGGACTGTGGATCTCGTCTGCCTTCGGCCACTCATCGATTTTAAATGGTTTGGATATTCCTACAGCAACTGACTATTCCGCTCCTAAACATCTGTTCAGCAAGAACTTCACATCCGTCATCCCAAGTCGGGATCAGTGGAAGGAAATCGAGTTTCCAATTGCTGACTCTATCGGCATATATACGGACGTATCCAAAACAGACGGAGGGGTAGGAGCGGGTGTCTATTGTGACAGGTTAAATCTAAGCCTGACTTTCCGTCTACCATCTCACTGTAGTGTTTTGCAGGCGGAGATCACGGCAATTTCGGAAGCTCTTATCTTTTTAGGACGACATGTTATAGCTGGTAGAGACATTGTCATCTATACGGACAGCCAGGCTGCAATCAGATCGCTGGATTCAGTCTTGTGTACATCTAAGACTGTGGATTATTGTCGATCATCCCTCTCTGAATTGAGGAGCTATTTTAACATTGTCCTGTGCTGGGTCCCTGGCCACAGTGGCCTGGAAGGTAACTGTCAGGCTGATGAGCTTGCCAGACTGGGCTGTTTGAATGGGGAACCCAAAACTATATGGTGATATCTATCCTCCCATTGCTTCTTGCAAACTGATTGTCAAATGTGAGGCGATTAACAAAGCCAATGCAAGATACTCCATTGCCCTAACCCCTTGTGGGGCATAGCGCGTCAACTGTTCCATGTGGCCCAGTTGAGGTTTCGTTGGCATAAATTGGTTTCAGAGAATGCAGTTGCCAGCATGCACCTCCTGCACATCCATGGCCACGAACGTCGTCGTGGACGGGATTCGAACCCGAAACGCCGGTAGTCAAACATGAGACTGATGCCTCAACACACTGCGCTACCGGTCGCTCCCAATGCAAGATGGATTGATAGCAATACCTGCCGCACAACTCGATCGCTGTGGCCCATACTGGACGCTACCCGATCTGAAAATTTACTGTCGCTAAACAGAAGGCATATTAGCTCGGTGGTGGATTTTATCATTGGGCATTGTCTCGTGAACGAGGAGGAAAGTAGTTTCCACCTTCTCTGCTCCTGTCCAGCTTTTGCAGTTAGAAGGAGGTCGTTACTTGGATCCTACTTCTTCACTGACTTGGAAGAGCTAGAAAGCGCGGATGATGGAAAACTCCAGAGTTTTATTGTTCGCTCTGGATGGTTCTAACTATCAGAAATATTGAGAGAGGATGCGTGTTAGTGGTATCACAACGGACCTATTTGAGGTCTTAGTGAGCTGTGTTTTGTCGCAGTAGCCCATCTACCTACCTACACGATTGCCTCCGGTTTAACATTATTGAAAGCGCTCGGTGGCCGTGATCGTTCGGTCACCGCTCTAAGATAGTAATCTAGAGCCCGGAGATCAAATCTCGGCGCGATCAAAAACTGGCTGTGAGTACCAATAGAACTCTCACAGTGCTCCGAGCTTGTCAGTATAAAGACGAGGTGCATGCTAGCAACTGCACTTCCGAAAAGTAGATATGCTAATGAAACGTCAACAAGGCATAAAAATGCTAGAGATGTTGACGCGCCCATGCTCCTGGAGGGGTCAAGGCAATTAGAGATAGATAGTGTCGACGGACCTCCCCTTCCAGTAAGTATGTTGAGAGGCTGACAGCAGATGCGGTGGAATGCTGTTTCGTAGGTGAAGATCAATTAATCTTTCCAATCTTCAGCTGAATAGACAAGAGACTGATCGGTCTCATGTCCTTAGACGTCACGTGCGAGATCCTTCCCGTTTAGGGATGAAAACTACTTTTACCTCTCTCCACGCGTGGGGAACATAGATCAGACCTAAGCAGGCCTTGAAAATGAGTACAATCCAAGGGATGATTAAATCCGTAGGGTTGAAGATCAGCCGGAATGATGCCATCCGGCCCCACTGATTTGAAGGCCTCAAAACTGGACACAGTCCAGAGAACCTTCTCCACGGATAGTATATTAGCGTAGTCACAAGGGCCCGAGAAAGTATCTTGCTCGTCAGGACTCATTGTGCTATCGGAGCTCTCGTGGAAACGCGCATCCAATGAGATATATGAGTCTCCTCACTGAAGGAAGTCCACAATCCGTACTGCTTCAGAATATAGCTGGGTGTACAGGCGTTACTGGATAGAAACTTACGAAGTCTAGACGCCTCGCTCGAGTTTTCTATCCGTTCACAGAAGAGTCTCCGTGAACTGCGCTTCGCGTTTCTAAGTTTTCTCTTATAAACAGTGAGATGTTCTTTATATAGGGCCCAGTCCAGTTCGTAACAAGAGTATTTGGCCTTGTTGAAAGCCTTTCTACACACTAAACCAACCTAAAAGGACATTAATTTGCGCCTGTTTTACTTTTGACATTATCAGCGGTGCAGTTAATATTGATTTTCTCCATAATAAAATCACTTTAAACGATCAACTAAGACACACTAGGCATACAACTCTGCTTAATACCTTACTGTCTATGGTTATAACGAACCCATAAATAGATGCTGTCGAACCTTGAATTTACTTAGTATCCACTATTCTTCAGGCATTTCTAAATTTGTCTTTAAGTCTAACTTGACAAAGGCCCTCTTAACATATTAGCAAAGATATTAGTCCACTCAAACTCTCTCTCTCTCTCTCTGGGTCCTGTCAACCCCTTGTGGGGCATAGGGCATTAACCACGCCGACTTTCCACCTCGTCCTGTTCGCCGCCATCGCCTTCAACTGTCTCCACGATTTGCCTAATGACATACCCTCGACTTCAACTGATCTTCTCCAGGTGTTTCTAGGTCGTCCAACGCGGCGACTTGCATTGGTTCCCTGTGGGTTCCAATCGAGGGCCTGTTTAGCAATGTTTTCCGGCCCCTTTCGGAGTGTGTGACCTATCCATTGCCACTTTCGCCTTTTTATAGAGGTGCCTATCCTGTCCTGGCCAGTAATGAACAAGAGGTCGCCGTTAGAAATGACCTCCGGCCAGCGTATATGCAGGATGCGCCGTAGACACTGGTTCACGAAAGTTTGCAATCTAGTTGTTATCGCCCTGGTCACCTTCCAAGTTGAACAGCCATAAAGAAGCACAGATTTTATATTGGTTTCGAAGATCCTGAGTTTGGTACTTCTGGAGATGTTGTTGTTTTGCCAGAAAGGAGTTAAACTGAAAAAAGCTGCCCGAGCCTTATTGATGCGAGACTGTACATCAGCAGCCGCTCCACCATCTGCTGTAACTACGCTTCCGAGGTAGCCAAAATTGTCCACTTTTTCAACCGTCTGTCCCGAAACACAAATTTCGCTCTGTCTTCCTGGATCCAATCCAAGTACTTTGTTTTGGCAGCATTGATTTTAAGCCCCGCATTGCCACTTTCGCGGTGCAGTGCATCCGTCATTTGAACTAGATGATCCGATATATTTGAGAGAAGACAAATATCGTCGGCGTAATCCAGGTGCTGAAGGTATTCAAACAGGTTCCATCTGATACCTTTGCTCTGGTGTTCACGAAGCGCACTACAAAGTACGTCGTTAATGGCAATCAAAAACAATATAGGTGACAAAATGCAGCCTTGTCTCACTCCGCTATGTACCTCGAAGGGATCTGAAAGCTAACCCTTGTGTAAGACGTGACATTGGGCTCCGCTATAGGACTCCTTGATGATGGATATGATTTTATCTGGTATACCTCTCCTATGTAAAGCCTTCCAGATGTATTCCCGGTCAACGCTGTCAAACGCCTTCTCGAAATCGATGAACATGAGATGTAATGGGGATCTCCACTCTGCGGATTGTTCAATAATAATTCGGAGGGTGTTGATGTGGTCGCTATATGAAAAGCCCTCGCGAAAACCAGCCTGTTCATCGTTCAGTGTGCGGTCAACTGTTTGCTTGATCCGGTTTAAGACTATTTTTGCCATCAGTTTGGAGACTGCGGGGAGGAGACAAACTCCACGCCAATTTTTACAATCCTTCAGGTTACCTTTCTTCGGAATCTTAATAATGACGCCCTTCATCCATTCTTTAGGGAGAGTTTCGGTTTCCCAACACTCTTGGATAAGGGGGAGAAGAATATCCGCAGTAGCGTTGATATCCGCCTTAAAGAGTTCCACCGGAATTTCATCTATCTTTACCCGCTTGCATCGATTTAATAGCCACAGCTAATTCCTGTTTAAATGGTGGATTGGTATCAACTCTGGCTATTTGCTGAATATTTTTTACTTCTAGTGAAGATGAGTTCGAATGTCCAAAGGTGTTGTTGAGGACCTCAATGAAGTGCTCTCTCCACCGTCGCAGTTGGCCTTCATCAGTGACCAGTAGAGACCCGTTTTTATCTTTCACGGGATGTTCAGCTGTAAAAGATTTGCCAGTTAATGGCTTGATAAGTTTGTAAAGGGTTTCACTGTCACCACGGTAAGCCGCTTCCTCTGCCTTCTCCGCTAATGCATTGATGTTGTTTCGTTTGTCCCGTCTTACGCTTTTTTGCACGCCTTTCTGAAGAGAACGGTATTCAGCTCCAAGTTGGTCTTTGACTGCGTCGTCAGTGGCTGAGTTGATTTTCTCTTTAATTCTCTTTGCGTGCCGTGATTAGAGACCATGTAGAGTCACTAATGAATGGCCTTCTACCGCGCTCCAATCTGCCCGCAAAAGTTTCACGTCTTATAGATGGATCTTTAAGCTTTTGCACATTAAAACGTGGCAAGATTCTTGCTTTTTGAGGGCGATGAATCGCCTACTTTTGCGACAACAAGTTGGTGATCACTGCCAATATCAGCACCCCGCTTCGACCTGACGTCTAAGAGACAGTTTCTCCATGTCTTGGAAATGGCTATGTGGTCAATCTGGTTCTCTATTCTGCCATCTGGAGAAACCCAGGTTGTTAAATGGCATCGTTTGTACTTGAACAAAGTACCGCCGATGACGAGCTGACGAGAGTTGCAAAAATCCACGAACATCTCGCCATTTTGGTTCCTGTTGCCTAGACCATGATTACCCATTAAGTGTTCCAAACCAAGATTGTCAGACCCGACTTTGGCATTGAGATCCCCCATAATAATCTTTATGTCACTTTTGGGAGCCTTGTCGAAGGTGTCGCCGAGTCGGTGATAGAATGCGTCTTTAGCTGATTGATCTACTGGTTCAGTCGTGGCGTAGCACTGAATTATTGTGAGGTTCCTTACCCTGGATTTAAATCTGGCTGTAGTGATACGGTCGGAGATTGGCTTCCATTCAATTAGAGATAGGCGTGCATCCCTAGTCAACAGGATTCCGACGCCTGCCATTCGAGGTGACGTATCGTCTTCATTTCCAGAGTAGAGCAGTACTGTTTGGGAGCTTGGTGATAAAGTCGATCCCGATCCAGGCCATCTTGTTTCGCTTAGTCCTAGTATATCGATGTTATATGCGGTCATTTCCCGTTCGCCTTCAGTGAGCCTCGTACTATTGCACTCGCCCCACATCGTTCGAACGTTCCAAAGACCGATCGTGGTCCGTTGTTTGTAGCCAAAAGTCGTTGCCGGTGAATCAGTCCGTGGTATCCGATGCTCGTTTAATGTTTCGAGTGTAAATTTATTTCAGGTACGCAGGTTACAAGCCCACATACCCAATCTTAGGGGAAGGGTTGCTTCCTTAGGTGTCCTAAGAGTCGCCGGGAGCTATTTTTTTATATAGCGCAGAGGAAGCTCTCCAATGGTGTTTTTAATTGCGCGTTCTTTTGATGATCTTTCAGCTGGGTGTGACGTGTTGGTGTTCTCGCAACTATGTTGCAACTCCACCGTTCGCCTATTTCCTGAGACGCACTGGTGTTATTGGCCATTCAGGATGATCATCGTTGTGTGCCTCTACCAAATGCTTTGCAGTGCAAAACTCGGTTGGCTTGGTTAGCCGTTCCAGGGGGCGCCCACGCGGAGGACTATGGAAGAGGTCTTTGCCCCCTAACTACTACTCAAACTATCCAACCCAATTTGCCAAATGTAATTATGTAATTAATTATCAAATAATTTAATGAAATCTTATTATGCCTTGTTTGGTAAATAAATAAATGAATCCCTGCTAGAAACGGCAACAATTATAGACTGCTGACATTCAAAAGAATCGACGACGCTCCAATTCACTCAATCTAAAAATCCGTGAAAATAAAAAATATTTCAATATACTTTGTTTCATTTTTTTAATCATACAAATGAACACAATTCAACATGACATTGTTAGTCAGAAAAAATGTAGAAAATATTGGCCACTACTGACCATCCACTTTACAGGCTCTTAATATAAAATAAATTTAACAAAAAAAAGTAATATTTCATGAAACAATAGCGATTTGTCTAGTCATTAACCTAATTCGTTAAAACAATCTTGTCAATCACAATCAATATATACATCCATATAAGTTTTCAAAATGGTTCTTGTGTTTATCTTTAATATTTTATTAATATTTTGTTTCAACAAATTACACATAAATCTAATAATTATTACAAATGCAATGCAATCTGCCAATAACAGCCAACCAATATAATGTACATGACAAACGAAAAACAATAAAGTGTAATAAATAAATTAAACAATTAAACAATATTAACAAGAATAACAAATTTGTCAGTTTTTTTTCTTTCTTTCTTTGGAAGCAGTTCATATTTATAATGTATTGTATAATGTTATGAGGTTTACAGTGTGGACATTCATTTGATTCAATTATGATTAGACGCGATACTGTCGACAGACACAGTATCTAATTTATGTACTTTTAGTTAATTGATTTAATTTTATTTTAATTAATTTCACGTGTCGTTTCTTCCTCGTTTTTTTTCTTTTTGACATTTTTCCGGGCGATTATATTTAATTGTTTTTGGTTTTGTTATGCACAAAAAAAATTACCTATCACAAACATCGTTTTGAATCACAATCACAATCAATGCATAAACTTATCTAATTTTCATTTTTCATTTGAGCTAAATTTTTGAAATGTATATTATATATAATGATTTGATCTATAGGTATATGGGCTAATAGCAGATGATGAGAGTACATATATGTATGTATGTATTATTTGGGTATTTTTTTTTCAAGGAAAAAATAAGACAATGTATTGTGAAACTAAAAATTTTACTAACAGTTCAGTTCTTCTTCTTTGTCTATCAACAGATCACTGATAGGTAATCCTGAAGATCCAATATACGCGATTAATTCACGTCATGCTTACTTTCATATTAACATGTGGCAAAATAAGGGGACTTTTCCGCACGATCTTCAGCTTAGGACTACATTTTCTGTGGGGCCATTATTTGATGGTTTAAAATGAATTCATCAGGCGGCCCCTTTTTTCGCTGAAAAGTAGCGGCGATCGGCGAAGCAAATTTTTTTGCGGAAATATTTGTAGTAGCCGCTTTCGACTCACAGGATCTCAGACCATTTTCATACAAAACAATAGACAGGTTTTAATCCAGGTCTGATATCTAAATGTATACTGAGTCCGCCCTTCGCCCCCACGGCTGTATATGGCACTACTACTCAATTCCCGACCCCTAGTGGGGCATAGCGCGTCAACTGTTCCATGTGGCCCAGTTGACGATTCAGTTGCATAAAATGGCTCTGGCTCTGGATAAATTCCACGTCTCTTCAACGGCGACACAATGCCGAATCAGATGACGAGCCGACTCAAATGTGAGACCCGCCAAGTGATCCCGACATACAGTGTATGTATAGTGTTTCGAAATAATAGTATCCGCATGCGTGATCACTTGGCGGAACTCAGATTTGAGTCGGCCCATCATCCGATTCGCATTGGGTGCGTTTAAAATCTTGTGTAAAATCTGTGCACCCGTGAGTGAGTGAGAGAGTCGCCCAACAGTGTCGATACTGTTTCGTTTTGAAAACGCACCCATTGTGCCGCCGTTGAAGAAACGTTGAATTTATCCAGAGCTGCCTTCCAGGCATTCCACGGTGAGACGCGGTTGGCCGTCAATAAGTTAACGCTGGGGAACATAGTTTCGGATTTTCCGTGGAGGCTATCGCGCTCCTAAGGCCAACTCAGGGTGCTGGTGACCCGTCAGCAAGTTTGGCGGGAACCGTGAAACTGAAATGCACCCGTTCAATCAGTGGCGGATCCAGAGGCGGCCATTGTGGCGTCGCGTCGCCCTCTTCAAAAATGTTTGGTATATGGAACTGGGTTTTCGAATTTTCGAAGAAATACTCGAAAATGATTCATAAAAATTTACAATGAATACAAAAAATGGCCGACCAAGGATTCCTTTGTCCTACGTGTTCCTCTTCGGTTTTGCTTTATTAAGCTCATGTTTCTTGTGTTGGCACACTTCTCTGGAAACATCGTCTAAGCGAAGACTCCCCAGCAAAAAGTGTGACTAACCAAGTAGATCAGGTGCCTGGTTAACCAAAAGTGAAAATCGTAGCCTCCGCATGGATGTTACGAAATATTAAGGATAGGGTAATAAAAAATTAATTAATGTCACAGGTATTTTGCCAACCAACGGTGCCTCCCAATGTTACTAACGTAAGCTACTACCGTATTTACCTTTCCTAAGTTGATCTCCTAAATACCCATCGTAAGTAAAAAAAAAAAAAATCAGCAAACATCCGGCTAGTATGCCTATTTGATTTTACGGTTGGATCGTTTTCACATAAATCTTTTTTACACTTTTTTCAACATTTAAATCGAATTTTCGTGTTTGCATGTCCGACTGGGATTCGAACTCGGGTCGTGGTAGCACAGAGCCCATTGCGATACCACATACGCAATCGAGACTTATATAGAGTAACTTCCAAATAATTCTTTATAAGCAATACGGTCCCAGCATAAAAAGTGGTTAACTAAGTTGGGCTACCTAAATCGTGAACATCGTAGCCCCCGCGCCATGATCATAGCTGAAAAATTATAGACCTCAAGGAAAGCCTATGGGCTGAGTGAAAATGGTGGGTGCGCCAGGATGGCTATGCAGCATAGTTATTTCGGACAGTACGCGTTACCGGGGGTACGGTTTTTTGCCGAGTTGCCAGCAGGGATACCCCGTAAGATGGAGTGTTCTGTCCCTTTCTCTGGAACTTTGTTATTGAATAGACTGCTATAAAACCTGAAAGTATCGAGCAGCAGGTAGTGTGTGCTTACGCATATGACATTGCTATTAACATTACTATAGTAATAGTAAATATCCTGGTGTTCTTAGTGAGGTGTTGCAGAATGCCCTCCCAGAACAAACCATTTGGGCCAGTAACTATGCTTGTTCTCTGCCGAAGTATAGGATATTGAAATTGAAAATAGTCATAGTCATAATACTAATGTGCATAGTATTATTATACATGTTCAGAATCGCATCGAGCGGAACAGAGGCCGCTGTTTATGCATGCTCCTTATAAAAGCTCTATCTTGACTACAAACTGGTTTCGTCGATAATGGGCCTATACTCTTCTGGTGTAGCCTTTAGATCCATAGACGAGGCAACACGACTAGTTTAGCCGCAGTCCGATCAATTGATCGGACTGCGACTACTCAGTATAATGTTTGGCTATATATAGGACATATTGTATTATGTCAAGTGGACGAGTTATATTACATTGAAAACAATCACCCTAAAGGGTATAATACTAATGTGCATAGTATTATTGCATATGCTCTGAATCGTATCGAGCGGACACGAAACCAGTTTGTAGTCAAGAGTCGGCTTTTATAAAATAAGTAAGGAGCATGTTCAAACACTGGCCTCAGTGCTCCCATCGCCGATGATTTATTGAAGCCTAATACAACAAATCCGTGCAATTCTGGTAACAGCAACGGAATTTGCAACAAATGGCATAAATCGCAGACCGCGTCTGGGAGGAATTATCTGTAAAATCAATGCACCAGATCTTGCAGCAAGCAACGCAGTGGCGATTTTCACGGCAAGCTGCAACCACCCAACATTAGTTCGGGAAACAACCGAGCCATCGAAGAGAACCGGCGCAGCTCAAATAAAACTCTTTGACGTTCACCATATATTCAGCTGTCCAACTACATCCGCGTCGGTAACACCCAGAGCGCTTTGGAAGGTCCCTACCTAACCTCTTCGTATGAACATGTTGCACTTATTTCTCCCACGAAAAAGTTACTGTGAAGACTTGCACCCAGCACATACTCGCGGCGCTCTACACTACATTGAGATTCGTACCTTCCTTTATCAGCAATGACACAGTGCAAGTACTGCTTCAGCAACCATACGATACGGTCAGTGGATTTTTTTCGAATTATATTAAAATTATATTAAAAAAAAACACCTTACTTACGACGAGCTTCCGACACGGTCCAAAATAGGAACGCAGCCAATGTTAAACTGTTTTCCTATCAAAAAGTGATCCAAATATTTAAAGAAATGGTAATCTGTAGGCGAGAGGTTTGGTGAATATGGCGGGTGAGGAAGAATCTCGATACATGAGGTCGTTCGTTGTCATGAAGCAGTATAACTTCATCCCTGTTGACTAGCCTAGGTCGTGGAACTGTCAATTTCTGATGCATTTCGTCCAGTTGAGGGCATTATTTTCTTTGGATAAAGGCTTGGTTTCGGCATGTGTCTTGGAGCCTCATCGGCATCTAGCCATTGGGCCGATCGGCGACAATTATCGTATAGCGTCCACTTTTGATCGCAGGTCACAATTCGGTTCAAGAAGGGTTCGTTTCTGTTGCGAGAGAAAAGACAACTGGAAATCTCCATTCGACACGCCATGCTTTGCTGAGTAAGAGCATCCGGAACCCACTTGTCAAGCTTTTTCACTTTTCCAAGTTGTTGCAAGTGGCGGCAAACTGTCGAATGGTGCACGCCCAATTTTCCGCAAGATCCCTTATGGTTTGGCGGGGGTCAGACTCCACTAATGCGTTATGTCGTTATCGATCGATGGTTCTGGGTTTATACGTGGCTCATTTCGAAGGTACATATCTCCGGATCGAAATTTTTCGAACCACCGCTGAGTGGTTTGTTCGTTAACCGTATCAGGTCAAAATGCCCTGTTGATATTCATCGTTGCTTCCGTTGCGTTGTGCTCTAGATTAAATTCGTAAAGGAAAGTCGTTTTTCACTCGCTTCCATGTTCTTTTTCTTTTGTTTTTTCACCGATCACCGTGATTGATTGATTGATTTTATTCTGGATTGTCTCGCGATGCTTGGGTCACCCTAAAGATGCGCAAACTTTCGTCGAGCCGGTTTAGGGTGACCCCGATCACCGTGAAGTGCAAAACCGAAATGACCCCAAGCCAAGATAGCAGCATTTATACGTCAATATGTCATATCGCTAGGGCCGCCTGGTGACAATTTGATATTATATATAAAAATCGCAGCCAACTTCATGTCATTGCAAAATCCGAGATTTCATCTGCACCAACCTAATATTTAGAATGCGCAAGATTCGACGAAAGAAACCTCTGCCTCCCCTACAAGTCAGACTTCAAATAAGCGATAACTTTCGATAGAATAAAGCCAGCGACTTGAAAAATTCGACAAACATTTGTAGAACGGGTTAGTTAATTGATTTTGAGAATGGTCAAGATCCTCCTGAATAAGTGTCAGCCTCCCCTATAAACTAGCCATATAGGAAACTCACTTCCAACGCATATGATCGTTGCCAATTGGTTCTTTTGGTATCACCACTAGGTCTGTACAAGTCTAGAGTACATACGCTTCGGAATTGTAATTTATAGTGGTCGAAGTCTAACACTTATTTAACTACAAAAAATATTGATCGAAAGGGTCCAAAAAGGACGAAAAATGTGGCCAAATGTTTTTTTATGGACCATATCATTATAGCCATATTCAAATCCAGGATAAGAAACATCACAATAATTCAGTGCTACGCCCCGACTGAACCAGTAGATCAATAAGCTAAACATTAATTTTATCACGACTTGGCGACACCTTCGGCAAAGCTCCCAAATCATCATGATCCTGGCGCGACAGCGCCGTCGGGACTTGGCTGCCTGGACAGCTCCCAAAGGTGGCATAAAAATATTATCTTCGGGGATCTCAATGCCAAAGTTGGGTCTGCCAACATAGGCTTGGAAAACCTAATGGCCAATCATGGTTTAGGCAACAGGAACAAAAATTTTGTTTGGGAGTTTATCGGGTGTAAAATAACACATGCGTTACACCAACAACATTAACCTGGACAGCTTAATTAGCCACTCTGGGTAATAATATAATATACAATAATAAAATAATATATTTTCAATAGGATTACTAAAAATATCAATAGAAAAGAAGAAAAAGGAAAAAAAAAATAAATATTTTTCTAGGGATCAAACCCGCGACCCATTTGGATAGAGCTACACTTGTGACTGTCACCGATAAAGAACACGTTTGAATGATGTTTGTTAAGTTAGAGCAATACGCCGAGTTTATAAACATCCGCTGTTGCCATAAATAAGCGATCTCCGTTAATCAAACTGACATTTCATTGGAATTTGTAATTTATTTTCACATATGAGGCGCAAGTACACTGCTCGTCACCAGAATAGGTTCAAGAATTTTCATTTACGTTTTCTCTCAAATCTCAAAAAGTATAACATGTACGAGTACATTATATAGGTATTTTTATTGGATATTTCAAACTTTCTTTTGTTTAGACTTCATACTACAAAAATGAGGACATTTCTGTGACTGTAAATCTTGCTTCGATTGTTTTGTTCACACAAGAAACTACATTTTTTTGGGAAATTAGAATAGGTTCAACGGCAATTCATTTAGTTTGCGATGTGCAGGTGCTATCAGTGTGAAATCTTTTATTTTTAACAATTCAGGTAGTTTAGAGTGATTTTAGTGCAAAATGGCTCGCGGTAAACAACTGGATGACTTAGAAAAGGGTTAAATAAAATGTTTACTCGAATGTGGCCTAAGTCAACGAGAAATTGCCAGAAAAATTGGTCGAAGTCGAAATGTAGTGAGCAATTTTATCCGAAAAGGTGCAAATTACGGAAAAAATATGAAAGGATGTCTTTATTCAGAAACAACAGCTACAGATAGAAGACATATTATCCGAGCTGCGTTAAATTCTCGCCTTTCTGCATCGATGATCAGGGAAAAAAAGCAGTGTTAAAGCGAGCCTATCAACTGTAATACGTGTAATATGCAAAACTTGCAACTTAAAAAGACTAAAACTAAAAAAAAACACCGCTTAATGGTGCTCGTAAGGCTACACGTCTTCGTTTTGCTCGAGAGCATATGACCTGGAATAAGGAGTGGCACACCATCGTCTTTTCCGACTAAAAAAAACTTCAACCTCGACGGACCTGATGGATATAACTTTTATTTCCACGATATAAGAACGCCTGAAAGCTATTTAAGTCGTCAACACAGCTGTGCACGCGGTGTAATGGTATGGGGAGCCATTTCATATTATGGGACTTGTGAATTACAATTTTTAACTCCCAAAATGAACGCGAAGGCTTACAAATCGGTATTGGAAAAGGCATTTCTACACTTCTCGAATATTTTTGGATCAATTACATGGACGTTTCGGGGGGCAAAGGCCTTTTCCATAGTCCTCCGCGTGGGCGCCCCCTGCTAACGGCAGTGTATCAAATCCCTGACGGCCAATGTCTTAGCGATAAGACAGTTTGGAAAAGGCAGATAGCTGTAGCCTGAATGGCTGACGAACACCTAAGCGTCTCAGGTTTAGTAGGATGGAATGACTTGCGTAGTTGGACCTGCAACATAGTTGTGTGGGATCCAGCACGTTTATTAAACCATCTGAAGCAGCTATCTCCGAGGCCATCCCCTGAATGGGGTTAAGCGACGTGCTGACAACTCGTCCTTGCAAAAACCACTCCATGTCAAGAAATATGGAACAAAAGCCTCGGATTGGACGGATCAACAACGACGACCACGCAAACGAATAAAGGATTATTCTTTCGGATCCTAGAATGTACGCTCCCTGAATAAACCGGGGGCCGAGAAGGCCCTCCTTCAACAGGTCGAAAAGTACAAACTGAGCATTACTGCACTCCAGGAAACAAATTGGCTTGGCAGCGAGATTAATGACAAAAAATCGCACACAATTTTCACAAGTGGCAAACCATCGGGCCGCAAGGAGTTTGGGGTAGCATTTATAGTGAACAATCACCTCAAACCGCATATTACTGACTTCGAACCCATAAATGAACGGCTGTGTGCTTCGAATCACGACTTGATTCTTCAATCTCTGGCTCATCAATGTACACGCCCCCACTGAAGTTAAAGACGACGCGGTAAAAGACGAGTTCTACGCCCGCCTTGAAACTCTCTTCGACTCACTTCCAACAAACGACGTCAAATTGATGCTGAGAGACTTTAGCGCGAAAGTCGGAAATGAACGTTGGCACCGGGGACCACTGGAGGCCAAAGTCTCCAAGAAGAATGTAACGACAACGGCCAGCGACTTATCGACTTCGCCTGCAGTAGGAATCTAGTCGTAAGCTCTACGTGTTTCCCGCATCGACGCATTCACAAGCAGACCTGGAAGTCTCCAGACGCACATACCGTTAACCAAATTGACCACGTCCTCATTTGCAGGAGATGGGCATCTAGTGTGATAGATGTCCGCTCCTATCGAGGAGCAAACTGCGACTCAGATCATCACTTGGTCAAGACGACCTACAGATGTAGAATTTCCTCAGTGCACCAATCATGAATCAGCCCTCCCAAAATCTTTGCGGTTGATAAGCTTTTGAGTGATGCTACAGCGGTGGCGTATACTACCGCCCTTGAGGAAAAACTATCACCTATGGTACACAACATCAGCAACACAGGCGTCCATGGGTTCTGGGAAGAACTCAAGGGTACCATCAAGGATGTCGCAGAGAAAGTCGTGGGATATAAAGCCCGGCGAGCGCGAAATTCACTTGACGCGAAAAACGAGGCCTACAGACAATGGATTCAACGAGGAACCAGAGCCAGAAGAGAAAAATATGACGAGCTACGGCGAATATCTAATAGAATAATTAGACGTAAGAAACGTAAATACTTTGACGAGCAATTGCTGAACATAAACGAAAACTTAGCTAATAGGAACACCAGACAAGCGTACAAACTAATAAATACAACTAAGTACGGCTACCAACCCAGGACTAGCCTTTGTAAGGACAAGGATGGGAACATCATCAGCGACACCGATGGTATTAACAAACGATGGGCCACTTATTTTGAAGCGCTTCTAAACCGACCATCTAACATCCCCACACAAGAAGCTCTCGACGATATTGTTGATCGAGGCCCACTCATTCAACCCCCGACAGTAGAGGAAGTTGATCTCGCGTTGCGGTCACTAAAACGAAATAAAGCGCCGGGCGCTGACGAAATTCCAGCTGAACTGCTAAAATTCGGTGGAATGAGTCTAGTTGATGCCATACATCAATTACTCTTGCGAGTATGGGAGAACGAGGAGATCCCAGACGATTGGCGCAGAAGCATCATCTGTCCAATTCACAAAAAGGGAGATAAACTGCGGTGTGAGAATTACAGGGGCATCTCACTAGTTTGTACGTCCTATAAAATTTTGACGAAAATTCTGGAAAATAGAAAAAAACCGTACGCAGAACGAGTCATTGGCGAATATCAAAGCGGTTTCAGACCTGGTCGCTCCACAACCGATCAGCTCTTCTCAGTCAAACTGATACTCCAGAGGTGCTGGGAATACAACGTAAACGTATACCAAATCTTTGTCGACTTCAAGCAGGCATACGACAGTATCGATCGTGGAGTACTGTACAACATCATGCTGCAATTTGGTATACCGGCCAAATTAGTGCGACTGACAAAGATGACGATGACCAACTCCGTCTCACAAGTCAGGATACATAATAGACTTACTGATCTATTTGAAACACGCACTGGTTTGAAACAGGGCGATGGACTGGCACCGACGCTCTTCAACCTAGCACTGGAGTACGTTATTCGGGCCATCAATATGGACAACAGCAAGACGCTACTCATCAAGTCGACACAATTAGCAGCGTACGCCGACGACATGAACATCATGTCCCGAAGATTGGCGGACGCAGAAGAACTTCTGCATACGCTCGATACCGCTGCAAAGGAAGTTGGATTACGTATTAACGAGGTTAAAACTAAAATAATGATGCAATCGGTGACAAGGACACATGCGCAACTGAGCGTCAATGAGGGGGACCTCAACATCGAGTTCGCGAACAACTTCATTTACCTGGGTTGCAACTTGTCAAGGGACGCCAACGAAACTGACGAAATCAAGCGACGGATACAGTTAGCTAATAAGACTTTTATCTCGGTTCTCCCCATAATGAAATCGAAGCATGTGCATAGAAACACGAGGCTCCGCGTGTACAAAACCATTATACGACCAGTGCTATGCTATGGCTGCGAAGCATGGACCCTAACTCAAGCCTCCGAAAACATGCTAGACACTTTTGAACGTAAGGTTCTACGGCGAATTTTCGGGGCTGTTAGCGATCGAGATGGATGGCGTATCCGGTACAACCATGAGTTGTATGAAATGTACGATGAGCTGGAAGTTTCGAAAATCGTCAAACTACAACGACTTCAATGGGCAGGGCATGTACAAAGAATGGACGATAATCGCATGCCTAAGAGAGTAATGAATGCAGAACGAGTCGAGATCTCGTTGGGAGAGCTCAGTAGGTGTGGACACCGCGCAGCTGCTGGGCTCCCAAAATTGGAGGACGCGGTCACGTGACCGAGATAATTGGAGGACAATGATCCAGGCGGCCAAGGCCCGACGTCGGGCTGTCGCGCCACGATGGTGATGATGACATGGACGTTCCAACATGATAATGCGAGAGAGGTAAAATCGTGGATCAAGGGTCAAAATGTCAAATTGTTTGAATGGCCGCCATACTCTCCTAATCTTAATATTATAGAAAATATGTGGGGACTTTTATCACGGAGGGTATATGAAGGGGGAGACAGGACGAATATACTGAGACCCTAAAGGAGGCCATTAAAATGGCGTGGGCTCAAATCTCACTTCGAGATATTGGAAATTATTATGCTTCATTGCCAGACCGGATTTACAAGGTCATTTTGAGCCAAGGAGGTAGTACGCACTATTAAAATATTTTAAAACTAATCACTTTTATGTTACAACCAATGTAAACTTGAATTTTTGCCTTAGATATGAATTTCGATACTATTTTGTTTTTGAACCTATTATGGTGACCAAAAAAAAAAGAACTTTTTGTTATGTTTCTTAGAAAAAAAATTATAAATAAATTATAATGAGTGCTTTAAATCCCAAACTATTTTACTTCATTAATAACATCTTGGGCTATCGATAAAAATTTATTTCATTGAAATCGTCCGGTTGGTTACAGAGGCAGAGCTATTTTACTTTAGCAAGTTGAACCTATTCTGGTGACGAGCAGTGTAATTAGATTGATGAAACTTAATTTAAGAGCACAAAGAGAGGAGAGCACGTGCCACATAGTCAAAACTTGATTAAAACGACACAATATTGCTAAAAATAAGAGCAATTGAAAAAAAATGGCAATTTTAAAAGGCAATATCACAAAAAGAATACGTCTATAAGTATACATCTCTTATCTCAAATTGTGGTCGAAATTCTTTTTTAAAAAAAGTAGTCCTTCAGGGTTAAAATTGATAAACAATCAAAAAAGGTCGAACATTTTACAGTTTTCTGGATTTTTAAAATGTTGCGTTCGATCCTCGAGGCCGAAACCATGGATCATACATTGGGCCAACTTAATAAATAACAAACAAGTTTTGTTGGGGGCAACGGCCATCGACACCATACAACGTGTGTGTTACTTAACGATTGAATTGAATTCCATATCGGAAAGTCGCACGTTACAATTTGCATGCAGGTTGAAATTTGCACCCATGTCGTGTTCGTAGCCATATAAGGCGATTTCGACTTGGATTGTTCCCGGTCACGCCTCTCCCACTGCGAGGCGTCTGATGAGGTGGGCTTCGCACCAGCGGTCGAATTGAGCCTCCAAATATTCTCAACATTTTTATTTTTGTTTTTTATCATAAATAACTCAGCAAAAAATCACACATACTTGATTTGATGTAAGGGATAAATTTCCCGAAGTATAATACGGTGAAAAAAAAAAATGTTTTTATTGAAAATTTTCTATCAAATTCGTAGTATAAAACTACCCAAACATATACGAGTACACTTGTAAGTCTTCACCTCTGCCGTAATTCACATCGGACACCCACATTCAACTATCGTTCAGACACATAGGTCACACACACCCACAGACACAGACAAAATACAGTCATCAATCATCAATATCAATAGTATATCTCACAACAATATATGATTTATGTATTTTACGATGAGCTGAGAAAATGGTAGAACTATACATGAATCTATTATTAGAAGTATCTTTTTTTATATTGCTTGGCTTTCTGTATTTTATTTGTTCGTGCTAGAGTTTTTTTTTTCGACTTTTTATTTTAATTCACAATTCAAATGTTGGTTGCATGGGTAGCTCTCTCCGTTTTCAAATGTGGATTATGGGTTTTTCCTTATTTGGTAATTTTCAGCTGATTAGTATCTTTCTAGATTAGATTCTTCATTTATTTTTGGTGTAATATTAATCTCTTTGGTCTCATTTTAAAACTCAATAGTAGAATACAGGTTTTCTATTGGTTTGGATCTTCCAGCTCCTCTTTTAAGTTTAGTCGTTTATCTTTCTATACATAATTATACCCTAGACTTTATAAGTATAGGGTATATTGCTTTTACACCCTAGACTTATGGTATAGGGTATATTGTTTTTTTTGCAGGGATCAGAATCCCTTTTGCGATTTTATATAGTTAAATTACATACTTACAAAAAATTGTTCAAAAAGTATATAAACCAGATTCAATATTGCTTTTCATTATTCATCTCCGTAGATTGCTTGTCCGAAAAAGGATTCAGCTATATAGTCGAGGGATACATACAAAAATGGGTTTTCCTTTTCTTTTCATTTTGGAGGGGTTTCTTGTTCTTTTTATCTTTTGCTGTTTCTCTTAGTCGGCCGTTTGATTTCCCCATTTTTTTTTTTGTTTCATGGAAGCACCATCTTAACTCGTAAAAATTATAAATAAGTGAGAATTTGCATTTTGACTTGATTTGTTTCGCGCGACTTCATCGTTTCCTTTTTAGCATTACCACTACGTTATAGTAAATTTAATTGTTGCTATCGCATTTTTTAGTTGTTCTTTTATTTTATATTTAGTTAACCTAATCACGTAAACTCTAGATTAATTATTATTGTATTGTTACGTTCATTTCTTTCAACTTTTTCTTGCAAGTTTCTCTGTTCTGGATTTCTGGCCATTTTCTTTTTTTTTAGGCCCTTTGCTTATTTGCTTTCATAATTCGATTTTTGGTTGCATTATAAATTCTCAATCATTTGTGTGCTGGAGCGTATCTGTGGATGGCTAGAATTTAGATAGCTCTCTGAATAAACGCTTTTAGCACGATTGTCATACCGCAAACTCGATCGACGTACGTCCACGTCCAGGGGCAATCTGTCTCGCCACCACGAGCAGAATAAGCAGTTCAGGGTACTCCGGAATGCTTCCCGAAAGTCCCGATTGAAGTACGCATAGATGAGCGGATTGAGCGTTGAATTGAAGTAGCCAATCCAGAAGAGTAGAGTGACCACGGCATCCGGACAGGGACACGCTTCTTCGCCGCATAGGGTTGTGGTGACATACCTAGGAGTCATACAAAATATGAATACAATAATAAACATCGTCGTACCTTTTTTTCTCACTTACCACAAAAAGAAGGGCAACCAGCACAATATGAAAGTTCCCATGATAATGCCCAACGTCCTAGCAGCCTTATGTTCACGCTTCATTTTGATTAGGTGCCGTTCGCGGGTCGGTGTATGGTCCTGTTCTAGGTCGTGGGTTGTTAGCGTTTTCGACGATCCCGAGCCACTTAACGCTTCTCCTTGACACAAAAACAAGAACGCTCTTATGAATCATTCCCATACAAACGTGGACGTTAAGTCCTTGTCGGTAAACTTACCATTCGTCCCGCCACCGGTTGAATGTCGATGCATGAGCATAGCGTTGCCATGACGCATGGCCAACTGCTTCTCCTGACGGTTCGCCTCCCGAAAGATGGCTAAGTATGTGAAAATCATGATGGTACATGGTATCCAAAATGATATTGAACTAGAAATAAGTGCATAAGGTTTGTTAACTACAAAAATACACATGTCCGGATGCAACTCGACATCTCGTTTATGCTCCTCCGTAGTGTACCAGCCGGCGAATATTGGCACGAAGGATAATAACGCGGGCGATATCCATGTGTTCAGAAGCATGATGGCCACCACTTTTTTCGTCATGTTTATGGGATATTTGAGTGGTTTCACTATGGCGTAATATCTGTTTGGGGAATATTGTTCGGAATATTAGCTTTTCTCACACAGTTACTTTCTTTGTTTTTGTGTATTTGTTGATTTGAAAAGGGCTAGAGGAAAGTACCTGTCCACGGATATGCAGCACAAGTGAATGATGCTCGCTGTGGAGAAATATACATCTAAGCTATTCCATAGATCGCATAGGAATGGGCCAAATATCCACCTGAAATAGAGAAAATGAAAATTGATAGTGATTACGGTTTGTTGTAAATTTGGAGTTCGTCTTAACAAACATACATGCATGTAGCCACACTGCGTATTTTAAATCGAAAGAGAACCGACTGGAAACGGCACCGGGAAGCTCTACTAGAGGTGCTACTCCCTCTACTGCGCCAGCCTTGAACCAAGCAAGAGTTGAACAATGTTGTCCATAAATGGGCTGTCATGGGGATCCACGGCACACTTGGACCCAGAGTTGGGTCCACTGTATCACCACAAAGGAGTGTCTTGCCCTGGCACCTACTACTTAAAGCCTGCCGGAACAATTAAAGAATCCATAAAGCCGGCCAATCTCTTGTAAATTTGGAGCTCGTCTTAACAAACCACACTGCGTATTTTAAATCGAAAGAGAACCGACTGGAAACGGCACCGGGAAGCTCTACTAGAGGTGCAACTCCCTCTACTGCGCCAGCCTTGAACCAAGCAAGAGTTGAACAATGTTGTCCATAAATGGGCTGTCATGGGGATCCACGGCACACTTGGACCCAGAGTTGGGTCCACTGTGTCCACCACAAAGGAGTGTCTTGCCCTGGCACCTACTACTTAAAGCCTGCCGGAGCTCTTAATGAATACATAAAGCCGGACAATCTCCACATCCGTTATTTCTCCCAGATATGCATAGAAGAATTCCCCAAGATGTGTCCTTCTTCTTCTTGTCAGTGCACGACTGTCGCATAACAGATGTGAAATGCTCTCTTCCTCCTCCTCTTCGATCTCACTGCTACGACATAAGTCGTGATAGGGGAGCCGAAGTCTTCTGGCAATAAGGCAGTGGCCGGTGATGACTCCCAACTAATTTCGAAGGTTTTGTCTATCCATCGACCGGTCGTACGTGCAGGGCGAAAACCGGACCACAGTGATCTAGCTGTAATACAAGTGTCTTCCCATCTAGCATCAGTCCTCCTACTCGAGGTTTAGCAGGGATTTACACTCAACCATGGGCATTCCAATGTGGTGATCCTGGAGGATTACACCAGTTGCTCCCCTTCGAGCAAACTAGTCTACTTTTAAGTTACCTGCAAAGACGCTATGCCCCGGCATCCAGGACAGCGTGATGTTAAAGTGATCCCCCAACCCCAGAAGGGCGGATCGACATTCCCCTACACTCGATGTATTCTGGAAGGATTCCAGGGACCTTACCGAAGAGATATTGTACCTGAAGATAATAACATCCTTGCCTGATACAACATGTCATCATCATCATCGTGGCGCGACAGCCCGACGTCGGGCCTTGGCCGCCTGGATCATTGTCCTCCAATTATCTCGGTCACGTGACCGCGTCCTCCAATTTTGGGAGCCCAGCAGCTGCGCGGCGTCCACACCTACTGAGATCGCCCAACGAGATCTCGGTCGTCCTCGCAGTCTCGCTCCGTCGACTCGTTCTGCATTCATTACTCTCTTAGGCATGCGATCATCGTCCATTCTTTGTACATGCCCTGCCCATTGAAGTCGTTGTAGTTTGACGATTTTCGAGACTTGCAGCTCATCATACATTTCATACAACTCATGGTTGTACCGGATGCGCCATCCATCTCGATCGCAAACAGCCCCGAAAATTCGCCGTAGAACCTTACGTTCGAAAGTGTCTAGCATGTTTTCGGAGGCTTGAGTTAGGGTCCATGCTTCGCAGCCATAGCATAGCACTGGTCGTATAATGGTTTTGTACACGCGGAGCTTCGTGTTTCTGTGCACATGTTTCGATTTCATTATGGGGAGAACCGAGAAAAAAGTTTTATTAGCTAACTGTATCCGTCGCTTGATTTCGTCAGTTTCGTTGGCGTCCCTTGACAGGTTGCAACCCAGGTAGATGAAGTTGTTCACGAACTCGATGTTGAGGTCCCCCACCTTGATGCTCGGTTGTGCAGGTGTCCTTGTCACCGATTGCATCATTATTTTAGTTTTACCCTCGTTAATACGTAATCCAACTTCCTTTGCAGCGGTATCGAGCGTATGCAGAAGTTCTTCTGCGTCAGCCAATCTTCGGGACATGATGTTGATGTCGTCGGCGTACGCTGCTATTTGTGTCGAATTGATGAGTAGCGTATTGCTGTTGTCCATATTCATGGCCCGAATAACGTATTCCAGTGCTAGGTTGAAGAGCGTCGGTGCCAGTCCATCGCCCTGTTTCAAACCAGTGCGTGTTTCAAATAGATCAGTAAGTCTATTCTGGATCCTGACTTGTGAGACGGAGTTGGTCATCGTCATCTTTGACAGTCGCACTACAACATGTCGTTCAAGCCATTTTCGAGGGACAGCGATTGTCGCAATCTCTGCTTGGAGAAACCTATCATCATCATTGTGGGGCGACAGCCCGACGTCGATCCTTCGCCGCCTGGATCGTTCGGTCACGTGACCGCGTCCTCCAATTTCGGAAGCCCAGTAGCTGAGCGGCGTTCACACCTACTGAGCTCTCCCAACGAGATCTCGATCGTCTAGGCAGTCTCGCTCCGTCGACTCGTTCTGTATTCATTACTCTCTTTGGCATGTGATCATCGTCCATTCTTTGTACATGCCCTGCCCATTGAAGTCGTTGTAGTTTGACGATTTTCGAAACTTCCAGCTCATCGAACAGTTCACACAACTCATAGTTGTACTGGATGCGCCATCCATCTCGATCGCAAACAACCCCGAAAATTCGGCGTAGAACCTTACGTTCAAATGTGTCTAGCACGTTTTCGGAGGCTTGAGTTTGGGTCCACGCTTCGCAGCCATCGCATAGCACTGGTCGTATAATTGTTTTGTACACGCGGAGCCTCGTGTTTCTGTGCACATGCTTCGATTTCATTATGGGAAGAACCGAGAAAAAAGTCTTATTAGCTAACTGTATCCGTCGCTTCATTTCGTCAATTTCGTTGGCGTCCCTTGACAAGTTGCAACCCAGGTACATATATTAAGTTGTTCACGAACTCGAAGTTGATGTCCCCCACATTGACGCTCAGTTGCGCAGGTGTCCTTGTCGTCGATTGCATCATTATTTTAGTTTTACCCTCGTTGATACGTAGTCCAACATCTTTTGCAGCGGTATCGAGCGTATGCAGAAGTTCTTTTGCGTCGGCCAAACTTCGGGACATGATGTTGATGTCGTCGGCGTACGCTGCTAATTGTGTCGACTTGATGAGTAGCGTCTTGCTGTTGTCCATATCCATAGCCCGAATAGCGTATTCCAGTGATAGGTTAAAGAGCGTCGGTGCCAGTCCATCGCCATGTTTCAAACCAGTGCGTGTTTCAAATAGATCAGTAAGTCTATTCTGGATCCTGACTTGCGAGACGGAGTTGGTCATCGTCATCTTTGTCAGTCGCACTAATTTGGCCGGTATACCGAATTGCAGCCTGATGTTGTACAGTACTCCACGAGCAATACTATCGTATGCCTGCTTGAAGTCGACAAAGATTTGGTATACGTTTACGTTGTATCCCCAGCACTTCTGGAGTATCAGTTTGACTGTAAAGAGCTGATCGGTTGTGGAGCGACCAGGTCTGAAACCGCTTTGATATTCGCCAATGATCCGTTCTGCGTTCGGTTTTATTCTATTTTCCAGAATTTTCGTCAAAATTTTATAGGACGTAAAAAGTAGTGATATGCCCCTGTAATTCTCACACCGCAGTGAGAAAGGGAGATACCCTTTTTGTGAACTGGACAGATGATGCTTCTGCCCCAATCGTCTGGGATCTCATCGTCTTCCATACTCGCAGGAGTAATTGATGTATGGCATTAGCTAGACCCGTTCCACCGAATTTTAGCAGTTCAGATGGAATCTCGTCAGCGCCCGGCGCTTTATTTCGTTTTAGTGACCGCAATGCGAGATCAACTTCCTCTACTGTCGGGGGTTGTATAGGTGGGCCTGGATTAACAATATGGTCGAGAGCATCTTGTGTGGGGATGTTAGTTGGTAGGTTCAGAAGCGCTTCAAAATAAGACGCCCATCGTTTGTTAATGCCATCGGTGTCGCTGATGATCTTTCCATCCTTGTCCTTACAAAGGCTAGTCCTGAGTTGGTAGCCATTTTTAATTGTATTAACGAGTTTGTACGCATGTCTGATGTTCCTATTATAGTAGCCAAGTTTTCGTTTATATTCAGCAACTGCTCGTCAAAGTATTTTCGTTTCTTACGTCTAATTATTCTATTCGATATTCGCCGTAGCTCGTCATATTTTTCTCTTCTGGCTCCGGTTCCTCGTTGAATCCATTGTTTGTAGGCCTCGTTTTTCGCGTCAGTTAATTTTTTGCATTCTTCGTCGAACCAGTCATTTCGCGCTCGCCGGGCTTTATATCCCACGACCTTCTCTGCGACATATCTGATGGTACCCTTGAGTACTTCCTAGAACCCATGGATGCCTGTGTTGCTGATGTTGTGTGGCATAGGCGATAGTCTTTCCTCAAGGACGGCAACATACGCCACCGCCGTAGCATCGCTCAGAAGCTTATCAACCGTAAAAATTTTGAGAGGGCTGATTCTCGATTGGTGCACTGAGAAAATTCTACATCTGTAGGTCGTCTTAACCAAGTGATGATCCGAGTCGCAGTTTGCTCCTCGATAGGAGTGGATATCCATCACACTGCAAATGAGGACGTGATCAATTTGGTTGACGGTATGTGCGTCTGAATACTTCCAGGTCTGCTTGTGAATGCGTCGATGCGGGAAACACGTAGAGCTTACAACTAGATTCCTGCCGCAGGCGAAGTCGGTAAGTCGCTGGTCGTTGTAGTTACATTTTTCTTGGAGACTGTGGCCTCCAGTGGTTCCCCGGTGCCAACTTTTATTTCCGACTTTCGCGTTAAAGTCTCCCAGCAACAATTTGACGTCGTTTGTTGGAAGTGATTCGAAAAGAGTCTCAAGGCAGGCGTAGAACTCGTCCTTTACTGCATCTTCTTAAACTTCAGTGGGGGCATGCACATTGAGCCAGAGATTGAAGAATCGAGTCTTAATGCGATTCGCACAGAGCCATTCATTTATGGGTTTGAAGTCAGTAATGTGCGGCTTGAGGTGACTGTTTACTATAAATGCTAATCCAAACTCCTTGCGGCCCGATGGTTTGTCACTTGTAAATATTGTGTGCGATGTCTTGTCATTGATCTCGCTGCCAAGCCAATTTGTTTCCTGGACTGCAGTAATGCTCAGTTTGTACTTTTCGACCTGTTGAAGGAGGGCCTTCTCGGCCCCCGGTTTATTCAGGGAGCGTACATTCTAGGATCCGAAAGAATAATCCTTTAGTCCTGGAGAAACCTACAGTGATATGGAAGGCTTGAGGAGTGGCATATATTTAGCCTTTCCCGTCAGGCATTTTGCACCATCTGTACATATTCCTATGAACTCCGGTCGTGGTATCCCGTTTTGCTTCCAATGAGTTCGCGGATAAATCAAACCAAAATGTTTTTAGAAGACATGTAACTCAATGGAATGTAGTCAGTGACACTCGGAACACATGGTTTTTTCAGGATTCTTAAGTGACCGATCTTTGAAGTAGTCCATGGCTTGGTATACCGAAGTCGAACCGCAGTTCATATAGCTAACTGTTCGCCATTAAGTTCCAGGAGTGGCAAGTTGAAAACATTAATTTCCAGGGCAGCTGATGCAAACTGGCCTCTGCCATAGCAGCTCCCGGTTGGCCGCCGTGCTTAGTGCGGTCCACCAGACCACTACATTATACATTAGTATTGGTCGTATTACTGTTATAAATAGCCAGTATACGACGTTCGCCTGTATACCCATCTTTCCCAATGGCCCTCTTGGTGGAGTAGCTTTATTTACTCTTTCCTGGGTATTAAGTTTCCAGTTAAATTTCCTGTCTAAGATTAAACCCAGGAGTTTCGCCTTCTCTACTCAGCCTCTACTCTCAATAGCCTCACTCCGCCAAACATAAGATTCACCATAGGCGGGATGCAATTTCTCCTGTTGAACAGGACCAATTCCGTTTTATTTGGATTCACATTGCTTCCGCAGATTTCTGTCCAGTTGAGAAGTTTAGATAGGGCGTAAAATAGTAAAATATAATCCTTGTGTAGATTGTGAGTGATTTCCTTCTGTTAAACTAACAATGGTCCATAAAAGTGGAGGACGAGCGCTGCCTTGTGGATTATCTCTGCACACGCGTCTACTCTGCAGGGAATCACTAAGCGTTGTACTTATAACCCTAGAGGCTAGTAACTGACTGATAAGCGCAATGATCGACTCATCATTACCCAACTTAATCATTGCACTCAATATAGCCTCAGGTTTGACGTTATTGGAGGCACCCTCGATACCCAAAAATACCACCAAAACGTACTCCTTATGGCTTGAAGACTTTTCAATGTAGCCCACCATCGAATGCAGCGCAGTCTCTACTGATCCACCCTTCCAGTAGGATTCGAGACGAAATGCTACCACGAAGTCTATAATTCTTTCAAGGATTTTTAACATAGTGGCGGATAGACTTATAGCTCACATGCGCAACCAAAGGACCTAAAGTCCTTTGGTTGCGCATGTGAGCTTTTACTATTTTACAATAGCTTTGAGGATCAGATCACCTTCACCTCCGAGCACAAACGAGGGATGTACATCAGATCCAGAGAGGATTTGAAAATAGTAGCAGCCCATGGGGCTACAATATCCGCCGTATGCTGTAGATCTGCAGGAATAATTCGAATACCGAAGCTGTAGATGGACCAGAGAATTATTTCCTCCGAAATAATGTGGTTAGGACTTTGCAAAGCCTGGTTGTCCTACCAGCACCCTCTATACTTTTACAGAAGAGTCTCCATGACCTGCGATTTAGCTTTCTTCGGTGTCTTTTCGTATATAAAATACTTAGGAGCTGTTTATACGAAGCGTAGTCAGACTCAATCCTAGATGCTTTAGCTTTTTTGAAAACCTTTCTGCACGCCATCCTACCCTGATTAACATTATCATTCCACCACGTCGGTTTCTACTCGGCCTGCTGACCGGGCACGATATCGTTGTGGCCTCCTTTGGTGCATCCGTGAAAATATGCACCATGCCGTTTAGTTAATGTTTAAAGGTTGATTTGGTACCGGTGGCAGTAAATGTGAAAGAGTTTCCCGAAATTTGATCCAGTCCGTCCTTTTACGGAAGTCTCTAGCTCTAATGGTAGGGCGAGGGTGAACTGAATGTATCGGTGATCGGAAAATGAATACTCACGTAGCACTCCGTCATTAACTAGTTTATGAAGAACGTCCGACACTACCTATAGTGATATGACCAGGACCTCCTGACTGTTTTTCGTGATAAACGTCGGAGCATAACCTACATTGCATACAAGTAAGTCATTACTGATGATGTATTGGAGGAGCGCCGCCCACGCTCGTTTGTATTGGAGCTGCCCTTTACGATGTTGTGCGTTGGCGTCACACCACCGTATCAGTTGAATCTTTTTTTTTCGGCTCCGGAGATTATTCCCTTTAAAACATCAGGAGTGGGAGCGTCCTGACTGGCATAGGACAAGTAGGCTTAGACAATCCAAGTAAGCGTGTCCGGTTCAGACAAATAGCGACCGTATAAATAAGCCTGATATTTGTTGATCGAGATTTGCCTTCGTGAGATCAGAAGATAGAGATATCGTGTCGTCCTCCATTTCTGAATCTGGCGCGTGCGAGCAGGCAGCAACCCGCTTTCCGACCCTTGGGCCTCTTCTCGAAGGAGTTTGAGCGGGATTCAATTTAAGGCTGTTTTCAGTTTTTTTTAAACCGCAGCCTAATTGGCTGGAAGCTAAAATTAATAAAGCGTTTACGAGTGGCTAGATAGGCCAGAGATTCATTATTTAACATAATAATCACGCAACGAGTGTCATTCTTGGGCTTTTCTAATCTGGTGATACGACAGTCATGTGTGTGGGAAGGTCTTTGTTGTAGGCACTAATCATGCGCATGATATCTTCCGCTTTAGAAACCTTAGCGGGCAGTCAAGCACGGGCTCTCTGTCGGAGAGGGATTTTATCCCTGGTGACAATTTCCAATTCCACCCTTAGCTACAGTTGACCCACTGTTGGTGTTGCCAGCCTGAAAAGATCCATCGACCGTCGGTTGGCGAACTGCGTGATTTTGATACGCCTCCGGAGCCACCCGCCGTCCCTGCAAACTGGTGCAGGCCGGGAAGCTAATCCAAAAAGAGTATGAAGTCATCGGTCAAGCATTACATTACGCTAGCAATCAATACGGCGATATCCAAATCTTATCCTATAAGTAGTCATCAAGGAGATAAGAAGCCAGCTTGGTGGAATTTTCAGATTTTTTAAACCCGATGTGTGCAGAAGAAGTTTTAACAAAGCTAAAGTCACAGGGCTGGAGGCTAACTGGAAATCATATAAGGAGTACTTGAACCTGAATAAAAAGGAGCTTAGAAGTGCAAAATGGAGCTCATGGAGGAATTTTTGAGAGCGTATTGAAGAGTCTTACGAGAACTCTAGATTTCGCAAATCTGCCTATGCCCGGTTTTCTCCAGTGGAAGGACGGCTCTTGGATGGCATCTAGTACAGAGACTATTGATGCTCGATGTGCATTTCCCCGGCAGTTCGACACTTACTACGCCCTTGGCTTCGTCTGAATATTTTATGGCTACATGTGACCCGGGGTCAAATATTTCAGAAGAAGATTCTATCGATGATCGATAGCTTTGACCCTTCTAAATTCGCTGGGTCGGATGGTATTATTTCTGTGGACCTGCAACACACATCGAGCATCATGTACCCTTGGTTAGAGACTATCTAGTTCACATTCCTCATATCTGGAGAGAGGTTAGGGTCGCTTTTATACCCAAGGTAGGTAAAAGCTTCCACGTGCGCCCTAATGATCTTAGGCCGATCGGTGTATCCTCGACTATCCTAAATACTTTAGAGAGATTAATTGACATCCATCTACGTAGCAGTATTGCATTTCAGCTGTTGTCTACCTCGCAGCATGCTTACTGAAAGGGCAGATCGGTGGACACCGCACTGCATTCTATTGTTAGCAATATTGGAAAATATTTTAGTCATAAGAAATACACCATGGTAATCCTTCAGGACATCGAAGGTGACTTTAACAAAATCTTGCCAGGGACCATCACTGACGCACTCTCGAGCCTGCTTGTGAGTGATTCGTTGTGTGAACTAATTAACCTGCAATTATCATCGAGGGTCCAGTTTGAGAGAATCTACCTACTTGAAGGTTCGTCTGTAGGGGTACACCTCACGGCGGTGTGCTCTCTCCTCTTCTGTGAAACCTCGCGATCAATGGACTGCTTCTAGATCTGGAAGGACTGCAGGGTTGTTTTCTATGTCATAGATTTTGCCATTATAATTTCAGGAAAGTTTCTGAGTATTCTCAGTAGTAGGGTCAGGGTTAATTTTGACAAAACGGAACATGTGCTCTTTACAAGACGGCACAATCTACTTTCGGGCATCGAACGTCCGGTACTGGATGGTGTCAAATTGGCTTTCCTCGACACGGCAATATTCCTTGGTCTCATTCTGGACGGAAAACTAAGATGGATGCCAAATATTCAGGAACGTGTTAACAAAGCCACTAGAGCATTTTACTTTTGCAGGAGGGCGATAGTTTGGAGCTATTAACTACAACCGATGGCACACATAAGTTCTCCGGCCCGTTCTTTTAGATGGCATCCTTATTTGGTTGACGGCACTAAGAATGGAGATCTACAGGACTCTTTTGGAGAATGTACAAAGATTGGTAACTATTGCTGCAACTGGGGCTATCAGATCTACTCCATTTGCAGGCCAAGATATGCTTCTAAACCTTTTACCGCGCGATATCTTTGGTGAAGAATAAGCAGCGATTACAGCATTGTGACTTTGCGGAAACCGCTCAGCGGCGTGCGCCAATCAGTTATTTTGAATAATCTTGATCTTCCTGTACATACGGATTATACCTGCCCTAAGTATGTGTTTGGCAAGAATTTCGTGAGCCCGTTTTCGCATTACAAAATTAATTCAATTATTATTTGTTTGAGGTCGAGGAAACAAAATTCAAGACACACTGCCTATTCTTACAAATACCTTGTCAAGTAAAATTCGATTCTAGAAGATATATCAGGAATGCATACCTAATTCTATAGGTATCGATCCAATCATCCTATGCTCCATGGAAAGGAAAACATAATAAGAATCCATAATAATATTACGTATATGATCAATTACGGCATGGAATTCATCCAAATTGCCCGCTTGCCAACAAAATAAACACATAAACAACATTTATCCAGGGCAATCAATATCCGCAATATTGTGATTGTACTGTAAACAAACCCGGCATCTTCAACGAATTGACCGAATTCCATGTCACTGACGTGAATAGATACTTCAATGTGAAGTGTATCTGCATTACTTTCTTGCAATTGATAAGACACACAGACACTCGGCCGGCGATGGCCTCATTTCTGGTGTCCTCCTCATCCGTGCAGAAAAAGTGGATGTTGCCAGCTCCAGCTGACTCTGTCCTTATCAGCTCAACATGTTCCTGCTGTTGACGTTGGATGCCGGTATCTGATTCCATTAGTCACATCGTAACGAAGAGAGTCTTTGTTGTTCAAGCCACTACATCGACTGGGGATTCGACTCCTGAATAAACATGAACTCGCTCAGTCATCAATCTAATCAAATTACCATTATCTTCGAGATGGCCAGTGCGACTTGTTATCTCTTACAGATATTGACTGTTCACAGGACGAGTGTATCATCCTAATGGATTACTTGCTATCAGACGACGCAGGACGACGATGACGGTGGGTTGCTTCCGTGGAATACAAAAACGGAGAATATGGATTGGACTACACTGTTGTCTATGCACCTATCCTCCGATTTGCACGGTAGATAGGTTCGAAAGAAAACTGATTAGATAGATAGATTCGAGGTAGGCCCACTAGCACTGCGACCTGATGGAGTATTGTGCCCTATGTCTGTTTAAGACTAGGCCTGCCAATCAAGCTTAGTTGTACTAATGAAGTTATCATACCTAAATCTTTAATTGGAAGTGCAAAAACTTCTTCTGGTTCAGGAAAAATACACCCAAAACATTCCATGCGGAAGTAGTCGAGGGCCTCACACTTGCAGAGAATCTGTTGCGAAGTCTTCTTCATGACAGAAACGACAGGTGGAAACTGGGGCCAAACTCAATGTTGATAAATGATGTCTCAAGTATAACTAACCTGAAAGAAGTCCGCAAATGATTCTGACCTTAAAGCGACTCATACTTGAAGTGTTGAAGCTCGTTTGCCACAGAGCCATCCTTAAACCATTTTATGGTATCTGAGGGTAATTCGAAATACTTCTCTTCCCAATCCTCTCCACCCCCGATTAATGCGGGGGTCCAAATGGTCCGATGGAATTCTGGCTTCAATGCTCGCACTGCTCCAAAGTTCATGTGCTGAACTAAGCTTGATGTTGTCGCTGCTTGCACCAAGTCTTGCATGATGATATTCCTGCTTCCGACAAGATATGGATGTCCAATGGGGGCAAATCCATCGAAATTTCTAGAGCCGCAGTGGGGGAGTTCCAATAACCCCGGCCACAATAAGGCAGGCCCGCCTCTGTATCTTTCCCAGTGCTGTCTTACCATCAGTGGTGCCTGCCCTTTTCCATCAGACCATTGCGCCATATATAGGTTTTACAATAGCTAAATAAATCCAAATGGCAGGACGGAATCCCCAAGTTTTACCTACGAATAGTCTAACATATCCATAAAGCCTTGATTGCCTTATAAGAGATTGCCCTAAATTGATCTTTCCAAATAAGTTTTTTGTCGAGGGTGACACCAAAGTACTTGGCCTTATCTGCCAAGAGTGCTGGGGAGTTGCATATTACAGGGCACCTGATATATCTGGGCTTTCTCTTATTAGAGAATGGAACGACAACGGTCTTGGATGAATTGACTCAGTGGCGGATCTAGAAATCGATTTCGGAGAGGGCCCGACTTTGTTTGTTATCTGGAGATCTTAGGGTATGTCCACACTTACTCAACTTTCAGTCCTCAAAAGCCATGCAGAGAAAATTAAAAAAGTCCGCTTTACTTGTCCTGATCATCGCAGCTACAGGAGGTGCTTTGCAATGCCCAGTGATGACTCCCACAGTAACTCTGATGTGCATGTGTTATGATACTTTGTGAACTACAACAGCTTCGCGGTGCACTTAGAATCCAGTCTGGGCAACAACGGCTTTATTGCCGATTACGTTTTAACATTAATCCATTAGGAGTGGTCCTGCTAATCGCATTTAGAGTTTGAAAGCAACGATAGGTGTATAAATGTTCACAAGATTTTATGCAGCATCCCTTGTTGTATTCTGCCTGGCGAGCTCATCTGCTCTACAGTTACCAGCGAAACTACTTGATTCAAGAATCCAACATAAAAAAAATATAAAATAACGCACTCATCTCCGTAAACACTAACTAATATTGCCCCAGGATACAGTGACGTAAGCACAATCGTTCCGGGGAATGTAATTGCAGCTTGGTGGTCGATGAACAATACAAAATCAGCCCTAAATTACGTGACACCCGAGCCAGGTCAGAGCTCTCGTAATCACTGTAGCCTGTAATCATCCTGAAAAATATTGTAGTATTCAACGAGACTCAAACAGAGATTAGGGTTAAGCCCATCAGAGAAATCTCCAATCTGTAATCCTTCGTCCATCTTGAAGCCTCCTTCATAGATTTCTGTTGAATTAGGCAACATTCCCATTAACTGTGTGGTTTTATCACGCTGACCAAATGCTTTTTAAGTGCATATTTGGTAGACGGGTAAGCAGTCGCCTGAATATTTGGGTTGCTCAGAATAGCAGAGTGGCCAGAGCCTGAAGCAAACCACTGGCTACGGTCATAGAGTCGATGAACTGTATTTTCCAGTAGAGAAAACTAAACTGAAAGTGTCTTATACGCGGAGAGAAGAATCTCTGATCTGTTCCGATTAACCTTTACTTCATAGTTATCAAATGGTTTGTTGTGAGAGACCATTCTGCAATACCTCATTAAGAACACCAGGAAATATATCCACGTAAGCACACACACCTCACAGTCCGATATTTTCATGTTTTAAGACAGTGTATTGGCAACTGAGTCCCAGAGAAAGGGAGAAAGCACTCAACTTTGCGTTGTATACCTGCTCACAAGTTTCGTCCAGACAGTGCTCCCGGACAAGTGTGCCAACACAGATACAATGAGCCTCATTACGCAAACTCGAAAAGGAAGGTGTAGCAAATGGTGCCATTGTCGGATATCTTTTGTATTGAGCAGTACTTAGTTGGCTGTTATCGGAATCTGAATTATAAACTTATGGGCAAGATCCCACCGCTACGTCATTTAATACGCAATATGAGGCACCGCGAAAGTAAAGTCCAGAGATTCAAAAGAATTCCCTTCGAAAACACCAGAAGTGAGATATCTCAACACTGCACAGAGAAGAGGTACTCGCTTCGAAAGCGGACCTTAAACTAAATAGGGTACTTGATCCACAACCACCTGCCATATCTTCGGACAAAACTCGACTACCTAGAGCAACCAGGACTACTTTGGCTGAGCTGTGCTCAGGGTGGTGTTCACGTTTGAATTCGTACTTGTCCCGCCTCGACAACAGCTTCCATTCCGCTTGTGCCCTCACTCCGTATGATGTTGAGCACATCTTCGACCGTCCTGCAGCTCTTACCCACCTAACACCTATCGCGCTATGGGAAAACCTGGGAAACCCTTATTAAGGCAGCTGCTTTTCCCCACCTGGACTTAGACGAGAACCATATCGAAATTCAAAAATTCTGACACACGTAAGTAGTAGAGTTCCGAAATTGCTACAACAACAATAACCAGCTTAGGTTTTCCCAATCATCCATGTCAGTACAGTAGAAGACCTTCATTCCAGCGGCAGCCGGTTCTAAGCAAAGGAGCGACTCGTGTTACGCGGACAACCTTGTTACCAACAGCTGCCACAACCCCTTCGATGCAAGAAGGAAGATCTCTGTGTGTGTGTCACACATTTTTTCTGGAAATTGGGATCAACACATGTCGGCGCTAATGCTCTCAATACTTCTTCAACGCGCCGGAATTGAGCTCAACCCAGGTCCAAATCCGGGTATTTGAATTTGCTGCGTTTGCAACAGAACGCTGCATTCCAACGCCACTACAGCAAGATGTACATACTGTAACAACCTGGTGTCACTTAAAGAATTGTTCCTGGTTAAAACACCACCAACAATGGAATTCCTCCTTCACTGCGAGCCAATTTAGATTCAGAGTGCGTGTTACTGCGAGCACAAGTTCCCAACCCTCACCCTCGACTCCAGCACTGAAGCATATTACCATGGTGACTTCAACGCCCATCACGAATTGTGGCACTCTAACCTTGACAACGATGCCAAAGGGGTTATCATAGCCAAAAAACCTAACGCGTCACATTTCTCTCAACTTAACAACGACACTCCCACCTGTACTGCTGGATCATGTTCCAGCTCACCCAATATTTCAATTGCCAGCGCTGGACGTATCAATGATGCACAATGGAAACCAGTCCTGACGCTATCCTAAGATCATCCGCCAATCCTAATAAAACTGGACAAACCATCTACCATTCATCTTGCTGATAACCGCACATTCATTAACCAAAATAAACCGGATTGGGATGGCTCCAAATCCTACACCAACACGGTCTTCGCTGCCTTAACAATTCCAACTGAAGTGGTCGAACGAAATATAAGGCACATACTCCAGAAAGCGATTACGAGGTTGATCCCAGCAGGCCGAATACCCAAAATTCGGCCAAATTTCCCTACTTCAGCAGCTAGATTGGCAGATGATAGAGACGCATTCGTAGCACGGACGATCCAAAAATTAAGGAGTTAAACCATGACATCTTCAAACAGGTAGCAGATCACAGGAGAAGGAAATGGAACTCTCACCGTGAAAATTGCAACTTGAAAACGGGCGTCAAAAGCTCTGCTCAACGGTTAGGGCCTTTACAAACCCAACTAAACACAGTCGCATTCGGAAACATTACGGTTAACGACCAAACAAAATACATCAACAATTTTAACAAACAGTTTATCGAGCACCCGCCTCCTGATAGCCTTAAGCGCATCATTACTAGGAGCATTCGTAACCGTCCAGTTGACCAGGCACTTCAATTTTCATCTGAAGCAGTTGTAGTAGCGATAAAAAGAGCAAGACGGTATATCGATAGTCATGCTCAACCACCTTGACACACGAGCAACTGACTACATAACGATAACGATCAGCCTCTCTGTCTCATCGTCTATCGTTCTCGAATTTTGGGAGAAAGGAAGGGTGATCCCTATTCTGAAACCAGGAAAGAAACCAACACTAGGCGAATCATACCGTCCCATCACTCCTTTGTCTCCTATAGCCAAAAGCCTAGAAGCGCTGCTCTACCCTCTAATTGCGACTCACATTCAGCTGGCCGGCCACCAACATGGCTTTAGAAGGATGCACAGCAACACGACGGCTTTGGATGTAATGGCATCGAAAATACACAATGTCCTCAACCAAACACGTCCGTGTCAACGAACAATTTTGGTGGCATTGGACTTGTCAAAGGCCTTTGACACTGTCAGTCAATTGTTTCTCTGACATCTGTGGTACATCGCTTCTGTCGCCTATTACAAAGTCGATCGCCAATTATCTTGCCGGCAAATAGTCCTACACAGAATTTAGATCTGGGAAACCTAAACTAAGTCGAATTAAGCAGGGTGTCCCCTAGGAGGAGTTCTATCTACCACCCTGTTTAACATCTACATGTCAGGACTCCCTACGCCACCTGACGGACACGAAATCGTCAGTTATACTGATGACTCCAGCAACCGGCAACGACATCACTCAAATGTGCAAACAGATGAATAGGTATCTTGACGAACTGAACACCTTCTTCGTCAGCAAAAATCTTACACTGTCTGCGCCGAAGTCTACCGCTACCCTGTTTCCAACATGGATCAAAGAAGTAAGGCAACAACTAGATATCGCAGTAAATGGTCAAACCATCCCCACCATTAACCACCTTGAAATTCTCAGTGTTACCCTTGACAGCATGACTACCTCCTCGGTCCATGCATCAGCCAGTTTCGACAAGATGTGAAACAGGAATAAAGTCCTCAAAGCTCAAGCTGGCAGTTCCTGGGGAAAGACAAGGGGACCTTACTAGCGACATACAAGTCTATCATCAGATTTGAGGCAAATTATGCGGCTGCCATCTGGTCAGAAAGCTTAAACGACACTCAATGGAAAAACATCCAGACCTACCAAAATGCAGCTCTTAGGACTGTCACAGGCTGCTTACTGATGTCGTCGCAGGACCACCTTCACCAAAAAATCAGAATGATCCCCTTAAGAAGCCACGGCGCACTTCTAACGAAACAGTATCTGGTTGGCTGTGATCGGAGTGACTATTCCAACTCTAACCTTATGGACAGAACTCCACCGCCACGTCATGTAAGATGTAACATGATGGACCGCGAGCGGGAGATCCAAGGGTTTAAAAGAGTTCCTTTCGACAACGCTAGCTACAAGTCAACCATCACAACACTGCATACTGAAAAAGTGCTTTCCTCAATCGCGGACATAAAACCAAACACGGTACTAAATGCACAACCGCCTGCTATATCTTCAGACGAATTACGAATTCCGAGCGCAACTACACTACACTCGCTACACTCGCCCAACTTCATTCTTTTTGGTGCTCACGTCTGAACTCGTACCATCCCGCATTGACAACGACATACAGAACTCCCGTCCAGCGTGTGGCATCACTCCATACGATGTTGAGCACATCTTTAATTATCCTGCAGCTCTCACGTGCCTAACACCTACTGTGCTATGGGATAATCCTATTGAGGTAGATGCGCTTCTACACCTGGACACTGAGGAAAACACGAACAACCAAAACTTTGACACACACACACTCATCGGATATCTGCGCGTCGCTACAGCAACAACAACCCAAGTGTCCTCCTTTCTACTGGCCAGAGCAGGAAGTAATGGATGGATTCCGCCTCCTCGTCGTCCCCGCAGTCATTGTATAGCAGACCGAGACGCCTAGCGTGATCATCGATCCTGTCCCGTGATGATCTCCACGACCATCCGGAGATGTCTTCTCTCAAACAATAGCAATACTAAGGAGCGGCAAGGATTGAAAACCGGTCAGATTTGTCTCGCCTCATGACAGGTATCGCCAGTAAGCTCGGCTGACTGCATTTGTTAACTTCTTGCGTTCGGATAGAGGCATGCATCCTGATAGTACGAAAGCAAGCCATGACCTCGATGATTGTCCTCATGCGAGCTAGCTCGTCCGCGCAGCAGACGCTACGACTACAACCACTTGCAACCACTGTGTCCAAGAATCTAGCACTGGCTGATATGGAAAAAAAATCCCCAACTCTCTAAGAGGCAGTGAGGCTCTTCGCGTCGAAAAATTTAATCACCGATGGGCTATCAGTACAGGTGGTGATATCCCTTATCGATATGATATACATACATCCAAAGCATGCCAAAGCTTCAGAATCGCCGTAATCTCTCCGCCTGAAAGACGATATGAACACCCGTAAGATGGCATGCCTCTCCGAGGAGACACCAGCGCCAACGACCTCTTCTGCTCGTTCCTGAGGCAGCCGGTTCTTCGCACCGGAATGACTCGTTTTACAACGGCCAAGAGCTGCTAAACTTCGTCGATGCAAGAAGCACTGCAGTATTCGAGGCATCGCTACCACAACAACCCTTTTCTGCTTTTGAGTCTTCGGCAAAACTACTTATGGCTTCTGATTGTAGAAAAGTATTCACGTCTCACTCATCTCTCTATGGAATAAGGCTGGTATATAAGCTTTTGAAAAAAAAAACGTGCAAATGCAAATTCTTTTTTTAGTACCGTTTAAATCGATTCATTGTCAAAACCGTGTAAAATCGAAATCGTATACAATAAAAAGAAGTAGCACAGGTGTACATATACATATGATAAAGCTAATCTATACTCACCTCTCCAAGACTTGGTTACTGAAGTTAAAACTCATGGCCATCATGGCTACCATTATGTCGGCCATCGCTAAAGACACTACGAAGTAATTTGTTATTATCCTGCAAGGAAAACATTATTGAGGACAACAAATCCATTAGCCCCGACAATAGTCAACCACTCACCTTAATTTTCTATTTCGCATCACAGAAATTATTACTAGTAAATTACCAAAAATGGCGGCCACAATTATGAATATCATAACGGTGGCCTTCAATACTAAAAGTACGGTCTTCATCCAAGCAATTTCATCAGCGGATGGAGGAGATTCAGTCGAATAGTTGGTAAGTATGTCACCGACAACGGAAGGTGGTCCTGTCGAGCCAAAGATGCCCGAAATGTTCGTTGGAAGTTGCGATTTGTAGTCCGCCATACTGCTATTAGTGGCATTGACGCTATGATTCAGTTCCATGATACGATGAAGGTTAGGGTGCGATGCACCCTCCAGTGTTGGGGGCGTTTATCGCGTCGTCGTTCGTTACCGGGATCACACGGATCACTACCACACCCGATGACCCGACGTGACACGATGCACACGATCAATGATGACAGCGACGGCGATGACAACGACAGAAAAAAACCAACCAACAAAAAAAAAATGTAAACGGAAAAACGGTTAACTTGCACGAGTCCTTGCTAGCGTCCACACGCAACGAATTTTTCGCGTTTTCGCGCCAACCGTTAAACGACCGTAAGTCTTGTTGCTCGTCTCCTCCGTTAAGTTAGATGGCCTCTTAAGAATTGTATGTGTTCGGTCCTTTCTATCTTTTCCGTGCCGCAATATTGTATCTAAATCTGAATGTGATGCTCTCTCTGTTTTCGACCGTGTCGCTGTTACTAAGAACGATCTGATCATGATGGCATCCGTCCAAAAATTATCTCTGCAAAAATAAAATCGAATTAATTATAAACGTGTCAAGTTGTCCTCGATGGCAATATTTTTGTATCTTGTGGACACTCTCAAAATTCGATGAGGCTTGTCTCCGTCGTCGGTCGGCTCTGTTCAGTACGCCAAATTTTTTGGAGCGGGGAGACAGAAGTTTTTGTCGGGTCGACGAAAAAACATATTATTAAGATAAATGGAATCAAAATAGAAAATTTTCATTAATGTTCAGTTTAAGTGTGACAACACGTTTTGGCGTTTTATTGGTCGTGGATTAGATGTTTTTTTTTTTATTTGTGGAAAAGTGACCTTTGGCGAATTGGGCCAACGGAGCACCTAACGTTTCAAAAATAGCATGAGTAAAAAGAGCGTAGAAGGCATAGCCGATCGCTCGAGATTCCTTTCAATCTCACGTGTAGCGGCACCTTCTAAAGGCCTAAGGGATGAGGTGTCAATCCTTATTCATAGTGAATGTCTAAAAAAATCGGACGCGGTCCTGTGATAATCAGTCCTTTAAATTTTCAATCGAAGCGAGGGCCATAGTGCGGGTACTACGCCAGGCTGTGAAGCGAAATTCAATCAAGAAAATTCCTTTGTCCCTGCACATCAAATTCATTTTCATTGTCATTCATAATTCGTACGTTTATGGGCTGCTTCGAGTGCATGCTTTTGAACAAGCCTCCCTTGAAATAAGAAAAAAAATTTCCAGGTTAAGAATTGGACTAGAAGCATGAATGAAAGTGACGCCTAACGCGGCGTGTGTCAGAACATGAACATGATCATGCTCAAGCATCTCGGCACGCCAGCAATTGATTACATAACGACCACGATCAATCTTTCCATCTCGTCGTCTAAGATTCCCGATTTTTTGGAAGAAAGGAAGGATGATCCCTATTCTAAAATCCGGGAAGAAACCAACGCTAGGCGAATCATATCGTCCCATCAAACTTTTATCTCCTGTAGTCAAAACTCTCGAAGCGTTACTCCACCCTATAATTGCGACTCGTTTTCAACTAGCCGGTTATCAACATGGGTTCCGAAGGATGCACAACACCACGACGGCTTTGGATGCCGTAACATCAAGAATACATAGTGGCCTTAATCAAGCACGTCCATGTCAACGGACTGTACTAGTGGCGTTAGACTTGTCAAAGGCCTTTGAAACTGTCAGCCATTCGTTTCTCCTGTCTGACATCTACGGTACATCGCTTCCATCGCAAAAAAGACAAACAAACAAAGTACATCGCCAACTATCTTGCAGGCAGACAGCAGTGGCGTAGGTAGCTTTTTGCGGAAGGTGGGGAGATGTTTAGTTGGGAGTTGAGACGGTAAGCGACACATATGGACGCAACCTTGCAACATACGATAGAGAGATGCCATTTAGTACGAATGTTGGTGGGGCCTATACTTTCAATTTAAGAGATGGAGCCACCTTGGCCTCCGCGGCAGAGCTAATGTGCAGGCGTAAAACCGGACAATTTGAGCCCTTGTTTTAGTATTCTCCTCTAAACTTCTAAACGGTACCCCGCATCGAAAAACTTTATAAAAAGTAAATTAAAGAAAAAAATTCTGCGTTGAATACACTGCTCAAAGTCCAATTTCGGTTCAGAAGTAAAGTCAAAGTTGATAGTGAAAAGAGTAAATTTTTGGGACTTAGGAGAAAAATTACACTTAATCACTTTTTAAGCTCATAGATCTTTCAAATAGATGCTGAATGAAAAAACTTGTTAAATAAAAGTTGAAGATAATTCGATTTCCAATCTAACGTGTCAAACACATTTCAAATCGGCACATTTTTAGTGTAGTTGTGAGCGAAAATGCTGAAATGCTTGTTTAGCGATTTAATATCTCTATCTCGGTAAGCTAAAGTTTGGTTTTAGTCTCAATTTATAGATGACTAGATGTCTCTCGCGGGTTTCGCCCACACTCAACAACAACCTTACTAAAAGCTAGCGTTCACCTAGCGTTCGCTGCGCTGATCGTTTTGACAATTTTGGAAATTTTTTCACGGTCTCTAACACTGGGGAATTGGTTTTGGAAGCGCAAGTGTGTTAACAGTTTGTTAATAGTCCATTGACTATGCTGTTAGATTAAGCCCATTTGGACAATCTTTGGCTCGTTTCCTTTATAAATTTTGAACGGTGATATATTTATACCCTAGACTTATAGTATCGGATATATATATTTTAAAATAGGTAGTATCGTTTTTGTCACGACGAAAATATGTAACACCTTAAAGGAGACTCCGGAGGTATAGTAATGTATATATGTATTTAATAATGTCAGGGTCACCTCCTGATTCGATTTAGCCATGTCTGTCTGTCTGTCCGTTCGCACGATAACTTTCGATAGAATGAAGCTAGAGCCTTGAAATTTTGGTCAAATGTTTGCAGTATGATCTAGTTGGTTAGTATTGCAAATGGGCATCATCAGGCCAAGAAAACGCCTACCTCCCCTACATATGTAAAATATTTAAATGTATCTATAACACCCGATTAAATAAACATGAAAAGCTCTAGCTTTGGTAGATTGCTCGTGATGGTAGTCTTATACTCTCCTGATAACATAAAACCGATCAGTTGAAAACTAACTGAATTTTCTTTCAAAGAACCCCGTACTACCCTACTTTTCAGGTTTTTTGTCCATAACTCTTGAAACAATTGACGTAGACACCTGATTTTTGGCATGCAACCCTGAGGTGAGAAGCCGCTTGAGTTTTAGTAAGTTGGGCATAATCAGATCAAAGCAACACCTACCTCCCCTCGAAATTTCGAAAAATTTAATATTCCTTTAATTACGATAACTTTCGATAGAATGACACTAGCGAGTTGAAAATTTGGTAGAGTGTTGGTAGTAAGACCTAGTTAGTCGTTATTGAAAATGGGCAAGATCCAACCCAAGGAATCCCTACCTACACTACAAATAAAACTTCAAGTAACCGATAACTTTTCATAGATTGTAGTAGTATCTAGTTGGCTAATATTGAAAATAACGTAAAATCCGACCAACGAAACCCCTACTTCCCCTACAAATGAAACTTCAAATAAGCGATAACTTTCGATAGAGTCAAGCTAGAGAGTTGAAATTTTGTTCAAATGTTTGTAGGGTGATTTAATTGATTGGTGGCAATGATGGGCAAGATCCGACCCAAGGAACCCCAACCTCTCCTACAAGTAAAACTTCGAATAAGCGAAGACTTTCGATAAAATGAAGCTAGTGACTTGAAATTTTGGTCAAATGTTTGTACTGGGATCTAGTTGGTTGTTATTTAAAATGCGCAAGATTCGACAAACGAAACCTCTACCTCCCCTACAAGTGACACTTCAAATAAGCAATAACTTTCGATAGAATGAAGCTAGCGACTTGAAAAATTCGACAGAATGGGTTAGTTAATTGATTTTGAGAACGCTGAAGATCCTCCTGATAGGGTGCCAACCTCCCCTATAAACTGGCCATATAGGAGGCTCACTTTTAATGCATATGGTCGTTGCCAATTGGTACTTTTTATTTTATATCACCACTAGGTATGTACAAGTCTAGGGTATATACGCTTCGGACTCCGGGCTGGTTTGGGTTAAAATTTCGGCTCACGTGGTCTTTTAATAAAACAGTGTTTTTTTTTTCATAAATTCAACTATCGGACATAAAGCGGGACTGAGGAAAACAAAAACTTACTTATCTCGGAGTAGGTCGCGCTCGGTGGCCGTGGTTGCTCATGCCCTGGAGGGGTCAAGGCAATTAACAAAACAATTTGGGATAATGTATATTTTTCTTTGATTAAAATCAAAATATGCTTCTTTTTGCTCTTATTTACAAAAAAAAATGTGTTTTTATTGGTTTATTCAATAATTTTTGTCATTACATGCTTAACAAATTAGTCCTCGGTTAGTTCTGCAAATAAAGTTGCCGCAAATGGAACATTAGATGTGAAACTTATACTTGTAGCAACTACAAATTCCACGCATTTTAGCCCCCGAAATTGGAAGTAGCATTACTTGAAGAGGCCACTGAAACTGAGGATGATGTTCGTATTTCAGTCAATAACTTCGCTTAGTACTGTTATTGAGGTAATCTACCCCGTTTCCTCATATGCGCCTTAGTTAAAGAAAGTGCTAATTGCCGCAAAAACTCTGGTCTCCTGCGATTTCGATCCATTTTTTATGGATTTTGTTATTATCTCTCATCTGGCCACAGAAACTCTTTTGCTATTATTAACTGTTTTCGAAATATTAAACAAAAAAGTCAAAAACTTTTTTTGATTCGTGTTTACTAGCGATTATCCATTTTTAAGAGTTTCCTGGTGATCTTTCATTTTGTCTTAGAATATTTTACGCTGCGGGCAACCGTTTGAAAATATTTAAAAAAAACTTAAAAGGTCTTTTTTTTTGTAGTTTTTCCAAGATTCTACCGAATGTTCACTTCATATTTACGAGGACTTTCGGTAGAATTTTCTCTGGACCCCACTACAAAAAAGGGAAATCAAAAATATCCTGGATAATTAGTGTCTTTCACAATACAACACGGCAAACTTGATAAAATGACTTAGTTTGAACGTTTTTTTTGCAAATTTTAGCTCTCTACGGCCGCCAAACTCAGCTTACCAGACTTCTCATTTTCGTATTCCTGCATTACAAAGAATTGATCGTCAAAGTTCTAGTCTTGGTACTTATACCGAAACCGTATGGGCCGCCACCTCCCCAGCTAAAAGAGATGGCAGAGAGTGTTTCCCTAACAAGAAATGTGTTCAATCAAAAGTAAACGTCTGAGTGGTATGTCTGTCTTAGTCAGTCATAGTCAGTCATGATCTGTCTGAAAGTCGTTTGTCAATTGACTGGGCGGTCGGAGTTTTTTTTAGGTTGCCACACATTGGGCGACATTTATATAATGGACGGTCGATGGGCATCCGAAGATGCCCGTAGGGACGGAGCCTAAGGTTGCCATAATGACCGTGATGGTAGGACAGGCGCAACGAGTGGCGAAAACCGAGTCCACGTCTCCCGAACTGAGCTACAGCAAGCATAGGCCGCTGCATAGCTCGTCGAGGGGCGCGTAGACCTGAATAATTTGTAGAGTGTATCTCTGGGAGAGTCAGAGTGTCAGGCTGCCTACTCGATCCGAGGCACTTGTTATACTGATTATCATGTCTTTCCACTTTTTGCAAATTAGGAATTCTACACCCAGTGACAAAAAAAAACCGAAATAACAAATTTACCGAAATTTGTTTTTTTTTTTCATACGAATGTCAAAAACTATTTTCAAATTGTGGAAATATGTATTTGTTGTTGTGTTTTCTATACTGAATTGATGTTTTGACGATTAAAAAAATATAATGTTAAGACTGGGTCTGAAAATACTAGAGAGAGTGACTTTTTGGACAATAGTACTTCTTTATAAATAGCTTTATCTAAACACGTATTTGAGAGATATTATTTTATTTTAGGAGAATTTTGTGAATGCGTATAAATTTCGATTTTCTTAAACAAATATTAATGAAAGCATATTAAAATTAATAGATGTAAAGCTCTTAATAATTAATGTGGCCGCCTTTTGCTTTAATGACAGCTTTTATTCGCTTGTTCATACTATCATATAGCGTGCATTTATTTCGTTTTCCCACACTTCTTCGATGACGTGTTTTATTGTTCTTGGCTCTTTTTCCTTTATTTTCGATCCGATTATCTGCCATAGATTTTCAATGGGGTTCAAATCGGGGCTATTTCCGGACCAGGGTAGCGTTTCAAACCCGAGTTGTACTTTATACTGCGTAATCTGTTATTGATAAATGTTACGATAACAGCGGATTTCGATTCAATGTCAAAGAAACTTACAGAGCGAGCTCGATGTGTTGGAGCAGAGTCATCCTGAAATATTGAATTTTTTTCTGTTAGGTCCCCTGGAACAACACCATCATTTATTATTTCCTTGTATGCTGCTGCATGCACAGATCCTTCTAGAAGGATTAGAGGCTCTACGCGGTTGTACATGATGCATCCTCAAACCATAACGTAGGGGGAATGCTTCACAGTTGATTGAACGTAATCATCAGAATAACGCTCTCCTACTCTACGGCGTACTCTGGCTGATCCATCGGTCCCAATCAAATTGAATTTGGATTCATCGGAAAAAATAGCACATTTCCAATCCCCCAAAGTCCAATTTTCCCGCTCCTTACACCATTGTAGTCGAGTTTACCTCATTCGTTTTAGCAAACGGGGCTTCTTTGCAGGTCGTCTCGAGCGCAAACCCATCTCACTCCGCCTTCTTTGGATAGTTCGCGTACTACAAGGCTTCTTCATCGAAGGTTCCAGATCAGCTGTTAATTTTGAAGCCGATTTGAAGCGACCCTGAAGTGACAAGAGCTTCAAATGGCTCTCCTCTCTTGGAGTGGTAGCCCGCCTCCTTCCGCTGCCTGCTTTCCACGCAATGATCGAATAAACAGTAGATTCGCAATTTTTGCTTCATAGTTAGCTGCTTTCGTTTTGACATTTTTATCGACTACTTATTAATACAAAAGACAGAATAACACCGATGCAGCTATTATACATTTTCTGGCTTATATAGAAACCCTAATTTATACCAGTAAAATTTCAACCGCCTACGAAAAGGATAGAAGGGGCATTACCTCATTTACCGGGAAGCCCCTAATTCGGTTTTTTTTTGTCGTTGGGTGTACTCTAAAACAAAGAAGACGCAGCTTTCCTAAACTACAAATATTATTTATATTGTATATATCTATTTCGGGAGCGACTTACCCCCTTCTTCAGTACAAAAGCTACGAAAAACAAGCTAGCCTTCGGCTAGCTTGCCGAAGGTATAATACCCTTCACGCAAAGCGTTGTGTTTTGTGGTACATTTGCCTTTTTAAAATTAGTATTGTAGTAAAACTTGTTCCGATTTCACTGTTCCTATAAGAGGTATATGAAATGGTGGGGCGATTTCAACCAAATTTAGGAACTTGGCTTAGCAGTCAATACGATTGAATAATATGTAATTTCGTAAAGATATCTTCAGAAATAAAAAAAGTTTTTCTGACAAAAACTTGCTTTTGGGACGCTCGTTACTATGACAGCTATATGATAGAGTATTCCGATTTCAACCATATTCAGAAATATGATTTCAATAAAAATACTATTGATTACTGTGAATTTTGAGAACAATATCTTTAGAAATAAAAAAGTTTTTCTCACAAAGACGAATTTTTGGACCGGTCGTTCCTATGGCAGCTATATGACGTAGTGGTCCGATTCCGTTGGTTCCGACATATATACTGCGTGCAATAAAAAGAAGCTTCTGTACAAAATTTCAGCTCGATAGCTGAGGGACTAGTTTGCATAGAAACAGACAGACAGACGGACAAAGCTTAATCGACTCATCTCATCATACTGACCAAGAATATATATAGTTTATATGGTCGGAGATGCTTCCTTCTGTGTGTTGCAAACTTCTTGACAAAGTTAATATACCCTATCACATCCGTGAAGGGTATAATAATGGCAAGATACAGGTCATGATGTACGTTACAAATTACTTTACTTTTAAGGGCGGGTAGATGAGGTCATAATCTCATTTTACAGCATTTCTTATCGGTTTATGGACCTTTTCTACCTGCTCTTTTACAATTCTTCGCCGTTAATCTAATTAATTTTAAGGGCCGTATCCTTGATCGGTATTCAATATTCGCCTCGTGTCTTCTCGCATGATCTCCAAGCTCTTCCAGGGGTCGAACGTATTCGATGATATGAGCCGCTACTGATGATCGTACTGATGAATTCGCTTTCCAGATGCTATTAACGGCTTCTCTGATGTGTTCGTTGAATCGCGTCGTTACTAACCGTTTCGTCTGTCCTATATAGACCTTGTCGCAATCGCAACACGTTATCCGATATATACCGCTTTTCGCCTCGAGTTTTACTGGGGCCTTCACGCTGCCTAGTATATTCTTCAGGGTGGTGTTCCTGCTCGATCCGACTACCTGTAAATTAAATTAATTCTACTCTACTAGTTCTACTGATTATGTCCCCTAGTAATATAAAAGGTTGCCCGAATCAAGTGCAAGTAAGCCTTCATCTTTCCGTCTGGTTTCGCTCAGTCGAATTTTGTTGCCTCTTCCTCTAATTCGATTAACCTTGCTTGGCTCGATAGCGTTCGGCAATTGTAGGTCGCTATATTCAGAGTTATTAGAAGTTGGTGGTAGCGGTTTAACTTCCGCGGATTCTTAACACTCTCTGACTTCGTGGATGGTTCTTGGGTGTAACCTATCTTAGGTCCACTCCGGCCTACGGAGAATGAGGCCTATTTATTTTTCTTTCGCCTCTTATTGTGGGTGGGAAGAGGTTAGACAATACCTTACCATGCTGTCTCGTTGCGGCTTGGTAACGAGTCGATGTTAGTGCCTAAGTGGTATTAATATTACAATAGAATTAGGAGGAGGGGGGGGGGGGGGGGGGGGGAATTCTCGCAGTGTGATAAGTAACATTTGCGAAAAGTTGGTTTGGTAATTAGAGCACATTTTCTAGTTTCTATACCCTAGACTTTTAGTATGGGGTATATTGTTTTTGTCACGACGGAAATATGTAACACCTTAAAGGAGGCTCCGGAGGTATGGCAATGTATATATATATATAAATGATCAGGGTCATCTACTGATTCGATTAAGCCACATCTGTCTGTCTGTCCGTCTCTCTGTCTGTCTGTCCGTTCGCACGATAACTTACGATAAAATGAAGCTAGAGCCTTGAAATTTTGGTCAAATATTGGAAGGATGATCTAGTTGGTTGGTATTGAAAATGGGCATGATCAGGCCAAGAGAACGCCTGCCTCCCCTACATATGTAAAATAGATAAATGTATCTGTAACTCCCGATTAAATAAACATGAAAAGCTCTAGCTTTGGTAGATTGCTCGTGATGGCAGTCTTATACTCTCCTGGAAAAATTAAATCGATCAGTTGAAACTAACGGTAATTTTCTTACAAAGAGCCCCGTACTACCCTACTTTTCAGGTTTTTTTTATCTATAACTCTTGAACCAATTGACGTAGACACCTGATTTTTTGCACGTAGGCATGAGGTAAGAAGCTGCTTGAGTTTCGGTAAGTTGGGCATAATCAGATCAAAGAAACGTCTACCTCCCCTACAAAATTCAAAAAATTAAGTATTACTTTAATTACGATAACTTTAATTAGAATGGTACTAGCGAGTTGAAAATTTGGTAGAATGCTGATAGTAAGATCTGGTTAGTTGTTATTGAAAATGGGTAAGATCCGACCATAGGAACCCCTGCCTCCCCTACAAATGAAACTTCAAATATGCGATAACTTTTGATAAAATGAACCCAGCGATTTGAAATTTTGGTGAAATATTTGAAGCGAGATTGGATTAGTTGGCATTAAAGATGGGTTAGATCCGACCTAAGGAACCCCTATCTCCCCTAGAAATGAAACTTAAGATAAGCGATAACTTCCGACAAAATAAAGCTAGCGACTTGAAATTTTGGTCAAATGTTTGTAGTAGGACCCAGTTGGCTAATGTTGAAAATACGTTAAATCCGACCAACGAAACCCCTACTTCCCCTACAAATGAAACTTCAAATAAGTGATAACTTTCGATAGAGTGAAGCTAGGGACTTGAAAATTTCGACAAATATTTGCAGAATGGGTTAGTTAATTGATTTTGAGAATGGTCAAGATTCTCCTAAATGAGTGTCAACCTCCTCTATAAACTGGCCGTATAGGAAACTCACTTTTAATGCATATGCTCGCTGCCAATTGGTACTTTTGGTATCACCCCTAGGTCTGTACAAGTCTAGGGTATATAGGCTTCGGACTCCGGTTTAATTTTGAAAATATTCACTAGAAATAAATAAAATAAATAAATAAATAGTATACATTAAGAATATTTTCATTAAACTCAAATCAAATTTCGGTTCTCTCAACCCACCAATTATTACGCCCAATTAGCTCTTTAACAATGTTGCAATTTTCAAAAAACCGATGTGCGGAAAATTAAAATTTGATCGCAGCAACATCCCGCCATCGTCCACCTGGTCAATAGTCGACAAATCGAATTTTATCGGTCAAATGATTCAACAACATCAAATTAGCAATGGGCACCGCGCACTATGCACATACATATATGATAAACTCCCAGGGAGAATGCAAATGACTTAATTGAATTAATCAAATCATTCATACGTGCCCGGTTCAAGTTTATTTGTAAACAATCGCGCGAAATTTGTTCGCTTGATGAGCTAGACGTATATAAATAAACGCGGTAGACTCTTGTCACGGCTCCTATCCTAAATTTGTGGTTTGGCGATATGATGCGCTTAATTTTAATTAAATGACAATTGTTTTACAGCCTTAATTTGATTGCCAATTGTGAAATTTACTAACCATTAAAGATTGTAGGCGAATTTGAATTACGAGTATGCTGGCTCTTTATCTTGAAATATTACGGTGAATCGTCATATTGTGTATTGATGGCGCGGATAGCCGACAAATATATGCCCGAAAGTTGTGGCTACTTTGTCGTTGTTGTTTGGTTAATTAGCTAGTAAATTAGCGGAAATTTGGGTTTTGGTGGAAATATTTTAATGTGGATTATAGTTGGGACGGTAAGCGATTTAAATTTGCAAAACATGATAGAGAAATGCCGTTTAGTACGAATGTGGGGGGGGGCATACTTTCATTTTAAGAGTTGGAGCCACCTTGGACCCCGCGGCAGGGCGGCTGTGCAGGCGAAAAACCGAAGAGGAATTTAAGCCCTTTTTTAAATTCTCCTCATAACTTCTAAACGGTACCTGGGATCGAAAAACTTTCTAGGAAATAAAGAGAATCGAATTCTCCATCTAATGCATTGCTTAAAGTCGAAATTCGGTTTAGCAGTATAGTCAAAATCGATGGTCGAAAAGCGTTACTTTTTGAGGCTTTGAAGAAAAATCACACTATATCACTTTTCAAGCTCACATAACTCTGAAAGGAATGCTCCAAATGCAAAACCCCAAAAGGTATAGATATTTCGATTCCCAGTTTAACGTGCCCAATAATTTTCAAATCCGCTCGTTTTTATTGTAATTGTGAGCGAAAATGCTGAAATGCTTGTTTAGCGATTTCAGCATTAGTAGTTCTATCTCTGTAAGTATAATAGTTGAAGTTTTGTTTTATTTCAATTTATAGATAATTAAATTTTATTTAAAAAGTCTTTGCTTCATAGCCTAATACCACCATTTTACTTGGTATTAAAGGCCTTTTCAAGCTCTAACGACTTATTGCCAGATCTAGATAGAAATTCTTAATGAGTGTGGGGCGGCTCCATACGTGACTCTGTTGAAATCTCTTGGCTCTGTGGATGGGAAATGGAGGCATGGAAAACCCTCCAAGTAGTTTCAGGACTCGGCGAACTGCTTTGCGTCCCCGAAAATATGTTAGTAATATACCGGAGGATCAGCTGACTGCTAGGGGGATAACATCTCGATAATGGGTAAAGAAATTGACGCCTGACATCCACGATCAACCCGCGGCAACGAAAAGAAATAGGTTAAGGCAAAGCTCGCCTGTCGCGGTTATAAATCAAAAGAGAACTGTTGCCGACAGTGGATCTGTTCACTCTTATGCGGAAGCTCTGAAAGGATAGACGGAGTTAGCGATCCGCGATAGGGTTGACGCTGACGAAAGTTTAACTATTGACAAATGGAGGGAGACTGAGTATGAGAGGCCTCCAACTTTCGCAGCGCAGCATCATGACGGAGTATACGGGACTCCCACCAAACTGTTAAGACGGTGGTTGGTTTCAGGGTAGAAGAAAACTAGAATGAAATACGACCCAGGGCTCGCGTCTGGTTACCAATGAAACCTGCCGAACCGGAAGAGATCCTTTTCGCTATTAGGTCATCCAATCCTAACCTGCCGACATGGGACTGGAGGATGGTGAAATTGGAGGAGGTAAATCCCGATGTGCGGTCATCGTCATCAACAGGGATACCTTAGCATCTCTCGCGGAAACCAATGGAGATCCGTTTTGATTTCTCCACTGTAACGGTGAGGGCTTATAAAAAGGAAGAGTAGGGGGATAGAAGCTGCTAGCTCCGATGGAGGTGACTGGCAAATACCCTCCAAGCTGACCAGACAACTATAATTGTCGTTATACGCGGCAACCCAGAAATCTCCACACGGTTTCTTTACCATGATACATGCACGTGGTCTACCTTGACTTTTTTGTATAGAAAACATAATAGTTTGGGAATCTGAAGTCCCTTACTTTATTACCTACACCCCAAGGCTCTTGAATCATGTCAATAGTTAAACTTTCGTCAGCATCACTCCTATCGCGGATCGCTAACTCCGTCCATCCTTTCAGAGCTTAGTTATAGGAGTGAACAGATCCACTGTTCTCTTTTTATTTGCAACCTGACCAAAGAACTCCAAATGCCTTCAACAGGACTCGAGTGCATTGGTCTCATCACCTCGAATCAAGAGATATCCAGATCTAACCCAATGAAGCTGCATCGAATTCGCATACGACTTCACATATTTGGCTACCAAACTGTCAAAGGACGCCACGAAACTGACGAAATCAAGCAACGGATACAGCTAGCAAATAAGACTTTCTTCTCGGTCCTACCGATAATGAAATCGAAGCATGCGCACAGAAACACCGGGCTCCGCGTAAACAAAATCGTCATACGACCAGTACTATGCTATGGCTGCGAAACCTGGACCTTAACCCGAGCCACCAAAAACATGCCAAACACATTCGAACGGAAAGTCCTTTCGGAACAGTTTACGACCGTAACTGCTGCTCGACCAACGCCTGTGCCTGTAGGGTACGTCTCCGAGGAAGATGGAATGTCCTTTCCTCCGACTTGGAAGACCTGGAGGGCATATCTGCGTTCGAGTTTGGGGAAGGGTCTCTCGACTCGGATGTTGATTGCGTATCCGATGTCACTGTGGTGGGGAAGAAAACTCAATAAATGATAAATCTTTTGCAAATAAATTTACACGACTCGAAAGCTGACTCTGCGGCTCTTCTTCTTCTTTGGCTGGCGAACAGTGGAGAAGATATTATTTTGATACAAGAATCTTGCGTCGTGGGTAACATCGTAAGAGGCTTAGCTTCTCCTAATTATATTGTATTTTATGCTAGGAATTAGGAAAGACCTTGTTCTTGTATCCTAGTTAAGAACACTCTTAAAGTTTTCCTAATCTCCGAATATATTTTAGTAATGTGGACTTTGTAGCAGTGAGTCTGGAAATTGCGGTAAGAAGGTATTGGCTGATCTCCGCTTACCTGGCCTTTGGTTGCGCAACAGTTTTCCCTTCTGATATTTTAAGGAATGTGGTTGATGCATCCAAAACATAGAAAACTAGCCTTATACTTGGTTGTGACGCTAATGCACATCATACGGTGTGGGGAAGCTCTGACACAAACGAACGAAGGGAGTTGCTTTTCGAATATATAATCGAGTCCAACCTCCTTCTTTGCAAAGCGGATAATGAATCTACTTTTGTCATAAATAGGCAAGAAGTACTTGATATCTCTCTCTTATTTCTGGAGACATTCAATATTTGGTGAGAAACCGGACAGTGTCGAGTGATCACTCCTTTGCGGATCACCGCTATTTGCAGTTGATGAGACTCCAGAAAGAAATCCGATGATCTTAAGTCGGAAACGGACAAATTGGATAAAGCACTGGGAAACTCTTCTGGAAGGTCTGCCTTCTCTTCCAGATCGGCCGTGTAACAAGCTTAAGACTCTCTTAGCAAAGCTTCGAAAAGATCGTATCCCATTAGAGGACAAAAAGACAAGAAACAGCCAGTCTGGTGGACTGCTAAAATATTCGTGGTTAGGGCCACACGCAGAAAGTTTTTCAATTATGCGAAATACTCCAGGCTTCAATCTGATTGGGTTTCCTATAGGAAATCTCTTAGCTCATATAACAAAGAACTGAGAAAGGCTAAACCTAATTCATGGAGACTTCTCTGTGGACGTATCGAGACACCATCTAGTAAGGAAACCATTGAGCTTCTGTTCGATACACACTTCCTTGGTAGCACACCTTACAAATCGAATAGGTCTTTGCCAACTGAAAACAGCACTCTATGCGACCCTAACAATATTATATTTAAGGATAAGATTATCTGGGTTATTGCAAGCTTTGAAACGTATAAATCTGCTGGGGCGGACGGCATAATTTCCACCGACCTCCAGCATTCATCGGATATTTTGACACCATGGATTGAGGTCATTTTCAGGGCCTGCTTAGAATTTGGGTATATCCCTCAATTATGGACTGAGGTCAAAGTGATATTTATTTCGAATGCGGGTAGAGCTTCACACGAACACCCAATGACCTAAGACCAGTCAGCCTATCATCGGTTCTTCTAAAGATATTGGAAAGACTTATAGATGTTCACCTACGCGGTAGTACTCCATCCAATCTTTTGTCTACCTCCCAACATACCTTAATACCCTTAAGGGTCGATACAGCTCTACACTCTTTAGTTAGCTATATCGAAAAATCTTTGGAGGATAAGGAGTACACCATGGTTGAGGTGTTGCAAAACGCTCTCTCGCGGTTCACCATTTGGACTGATAATTGTGGGCTAAAGGTAAATCCGGAGGTATATAATACCTCCAGTTGTGCCTCCTGTGTTACATGGTACGAGCCTGTGCGAAATTTTTGGGACTTATTCTAGATAAGAAATTATCATGGAAGCCTAATATACAGGAGAGGGTAAATAAAGCCACTGTCGGCTTCTATTCCTGCAAAAGGGCTATAGAAAAAAGTTGGGGCCTGCAACCAAAAGATATGCATTGGATCTATGTGGCTGTTTTGCGTACTATAATAATGTTTGGTGTAGTGGTCTGATGGACTGCTCTGAGTTTAGAGGCTAAACGTAGCCTGTTAGGAAAGGTGCGAAGATTGGCCAGCGTTGCTATTTGTGGAGCTCTCAGAACTACAACTTCTGCTGCTCTTAACATGCCGCTTAACCTACTACCACTTGACATTTTTGGCGAACAGGCCGCGTGTACGGCTGTCTGACTTCGTGATACTGGTCAATGATTTACTTCAGGTGTTTGACATGCTGCCATTCTGAACAATTTTGACATTCCGGCAACGACTGACTACACCACTCTTGAATACATGGTTGACATGAAATTTTTCAGCTTGATACCATCACGCAATCAATGGGAAGAGAACGCAATTCTGCCACCCAACGCAATTGAAATCTATACAGATGGATCCAAAACGGAAGAGGGAGTAGGAGCTGGAGTGTTCTCTGATGGACTTGTTATCAGCCTTTCCTTAAGTCCCTCTGCAGTGTGCTTCAGGCCGAGTCTTTGGCGATTACCAAAGCAATGACTTAGCTAGGGTGTCACGTAGTATCAGTTAGAGATATAATAATTTTCACTGACAGTCAAGCTGTAATTAAGTCTCTCGAACCGGGCCTGACTACGTCTAAGACCGTGGCGGAATGTCGCTCTACACTTACAAAGATGAGTGACTTCTTTAATATTTACTTATGCTGGATTCCGGGTCACAGTGGTTTCACCGGTAACTGTAACAACAAGTGAGGCTGCACAAATTCACCGGACCATCTACATATATGGCTATGGCTGCTTGTAAACTAGCTCTGAAAACCTAACAACAACAAAACTTACTTAAGATTAAATGGTTAAATGGTAACACATGCCTTTCAACAAAGTGTGGCCTAGATTGGATCCTAGGCCCGACGTCGGGCTGTTGCGCCATGATGATAAATGAAGCTGCGTACAAAATTTGATTGAAATCCGACAACGGAAGACGCCTGGAGAAGCAATTTTTAAAAAGATCTAGACGAGTAACTCTGGTTTAAACGAAACAGAACATACCCTTACCGGTGATCAAAATCGCAGTCCCCGATTTGTACTCAGGGTGATACAAGGAACCTACATGTCAAATTTAGTTAAGACCAGGACGCGGGATGTGCCAGACAAACACACAAGCGAACAAACAAACAAACGTATAGCATGAATCGGACTGTAAGTCCGTCCATTATATTGTTATATGGGAAGGGCCAAAAACAAGTAGGTATCAGTAATTTTTCGTTGAAATAACCCGGGAGCCATCAGAAATATCCTAGCATTAACTGTATACCATTCACGAATGCCTTCAAGTAGTCTTCTATCTTCCTTTTAATATTCCAAACTTAAACTACATAGCTCGCTCCGTCACAAGTTTTGCAATTTGATATTGGAAAAGTTTATATTTCTTTCCGCCACCGCCACCTCCTTTCGCTTCACTTTCCAGCAAAGTTCTTAAGGAACCCGTTCTAATTAAATGATGGGTAATTATGATTATGCTTCTTTATCCAACTCGATGCGGTATGCAGAGAGATAAAGAGTGCTCAAAGACTCCCTCGACTGGATGGGCTACAAAAAGGACACACCGAGAACTTTTCAGCTTTTCAATCATCCCTTCATTTGTAAACTTAATCGCATCCATTGCGAACAAAATCTGTCCAGGGTTGGCCAGTTGGAGCGACCATGATAAAGAGCCCAAGATGAAATACAAGGAAAAGGAAGCACCCGACAAAAAAAAATGAAAATGTAATAAATGAACAATTTAAGACAATGATTTACGGCGATCTTTCTAAATTTAGTATATCCTTGAAGTCATAGCATGATTGCCCGTTTATATAACGCTAATTAATTACATGCTTGGTAAACGATGATGAAACCTTTCAAAAGAGGACGTGCACCCTGCCATGCTCCCAGGGGAATTATATGAAAGTACGAAAGTATGCATAGTTTATATTGATTTTGTTTGAAGAGGAAAACTTTCCTCAGATGATAGAGTTGATGAAGAAGGCGAGTATAGATTCCAAAAAGACGAAGAAATGCATTAAGTTTTTCCTCATTTGCATATTTCAGAGAAGCATCAAGCATAGTCTCTCAACTATGTTTACCATTCGGCAACGAACCCGAGCACGGTACTCTTTCATTTCAGAAAGGGAAATTAATTTGTTTTGTGGGGCAGAGATTATGAAGGATATAAGAACCCAGGTTTGCTTGGCGGTGTGCAATCAATTCACACGCTCAAATAAAATCCAATTAATTTGAATTTTCGAATACACATTAAAGTTATAAATAAATGCAACGCTTTCATGCTCCAAGCCTGCAAGCACTTTGCAAATTTTATAATTAGCATGCATTCATTTACGGAGTGAGTGCTGTTTAAACAAATTGAATTTTATTTATCGATCAAAAATTCATTCATGTCCCGAGTGTATTATGAAATGGCCATACACTTCTCTAGTCGATTACAGGAAAATAAATATTCGATAAAGCATGGTAATTGATTGCTTGAAATTGACCATAGCGAGGCTTACAAAGCACTCACGGCGTAAACTGTTTAAACATCGATGGGACATTGCCTTATTTATTAAGCACTAAAAAGTATAACGACAAGGATGAAAATGGTATGCTGATTCTTGCTTATTTTGTATGTCAAGAGGTCAAAGAAAAACGAAACCAGGCCGAAGCGTATATACCCTAGACTTGTACAGACCTAGTGGTGACACCAAAAGTACCAATTGGCAACCACCATATGCATTAAAAGTGAGTTTCCTATACGGCCTGTTTATAGAGGAGGTTGACACTCATTTTAACCATTCTCAAAATCAATTAACTAACCCATTCAACACATATTCGTCGAATTTTTCAAGTCGCTAGCTTCATTCTATCGAAAGTTATTGCTTATTTGAAGTTCCACTTGTAGGGGAGGTAGGGGTTCCTTTGGTCGGATCTTGCCCATCATTGCCACCAAGCAATTACATCATGCTACAAAGATTTAAAAAAAAATTTCAAGTCTCTAGCTTCTATCGAAAGTTATCGCTTATTCGAAGTTTCATTTGTAGGGGAAGTAGGGCTTTCGTTGGTCGGATTTTACGTATTTTCAACATTAGCCAACCGGATCCTGCTACAAACATTTAACCAAAATTTCAAGTCACAAGCTTTTTTTGGTGGAAGTTATCGTCTATTTTAAGTTTCATTTCTAGGGAAGGTAGGGGTTCCTTAGGTCGGATCTAACTCATCTTTAATGCCAACTAACTCAATTTCATTCAAACATTTTGCAAAAAATTCAAGTCGCTGGCTTCATTCTATCAAAAGTTATCGCTTATTTTAAGTTTCATTTGTAGGGGAGGTAGGGGTTCCTTGGGTCGGACCTTACCCATTTGCCATGATAACTAACTAGATCTTACTGCCAACATTCTACCAAATTTTCAACTCGCTACTGTCATTCTATCTAAAGTTATCGTAATTAAAGTAATATTTAATTTTTTGAATTTTGTAGGGGAGGTAGGCGTTCCTTTAATCTGATTATGCCCAACTTACTAAAACGCAAGCAGCTTCTCACTTCAGGGCCACGTGCCAAAAATCAGGTGTCTACGTCAATTGGTTCAAGAGTTATAGACAAAAAAACCTGAAAAGTAGGGTAGTATACTACTTTGCCTTAACCCCTAGCGGGGCATAGCGCGTCAACTACTCCTGCGCGCCATCGTACTCTGTTCTGGGCAATGGGGCGCAACTCCCCAAAAGACTTACCCAGTACCTGACACTCCTTTGCCACAGATCGACGCCATGTGATTCGAGGACCCCCTCTTGGTCGGCCTTGTTTGGAAATGGGGTTCCATTTCATGGCATGCATAGCAATGCAGTTATCACTCTTCCGCAATGTGTGACCTATCCACTGCCATTTTCGCCTGCGTATCAATTCGTCGATTGGCATCTGACCCGTACGCCGACTAAGCTCTTCATTTGATATTGTTTCGGGCCAGAAAATTCTTAAAATTCGACGAAGACATGAGTTGACGAAAACTTGCAGCTTTCTGGTAACTCCTACGGAAACTTTCCATGTACTGCTCCCATACAAAAGCACTGATAGTACCAGGGAGCGAAACAGGCCCAGCTTGGTCTTGATGCTGAGATAACTGCTCTGCCAGATTTTGGACAGCATGCCATATGCGCGTTTAGCCTGGTTGATACGACGAGCGATGTCCTGCTCCGTACCACCATTTTCGGCAACAATGCTACCCAGGTAGACGAAGTTGTCCACCTTCTCCACAGGCTGCCCATTAATATTGATGGCAATAGGTGTCGGATTTCTTTTTCGCAACGGCGGCGGGCTAAGAACCTTGGTCTTGTTGGTATTAATCTTTAGCCCAACCTTGCTTGCCTCCCTCTCGAGATCTAACGCCATTGCGGACAGATCCATGATTTTGTGGGAGAGTAGGCATATGTCGTCAGCGTAGTCAAGATGTTGTAGATAAGATGTCAAAGTCCATTGAATTCCTCTGTCGAGTCCGGATAGGGCTGCATGCAACACATCGCCGATCACAATGAGGAATAGGATCGGTGAGAGGATGCACCCCTGCCGAACTCCACTGCGAATCTCAAAGTCCCCCGACACCTTACCTTTATGCAGAACGCGACATTTCGCGCCGTCATAGGTTGCCTTAATAATAGCAACAAGCTTCTCAGGGATGCCTCTCCTGCGCAAGGCCGCCCATATAGAATCCCGGTTCACACTATCGAAAGCCTTTTCGAAATCGATGAAAAGCAAGTGAAACGGGGAATCGTATTCAGCGCATTGCTCGATGATGATTCGCAAGGTGTTAATGTGATCGACACAGGAGAATCCGGATCGAAAGCCAGCCTGCTCTTCATCAATTGTGCTTTCTAAGTGGGCCTTTAGTCTTTCCAGGACGATTTTAGCTATTATCTTGGCAACGGCAGGAAGCACACAAATGCCTCTTCAATTATTACAGTCTGTGAGGCTACCCTTCTTTGGAAGTTTGATGATCAAACCTTCCTTCCACTCAGTGGGAAAGGTCTCTGTATTCCACGCTTTATCAACAAGTGGGTGCAGCAAATCGGCAGTTACGCTTGGCGCTGCTTGATAAAGTTCGGCAGGGATGCCGTCAAGTCCGGCGGCCTTTCCTCGTTTTAGTGCAATAATTGCAGTGACTATTTCCTCTTTAGTCGGGGCAGTGGACCGTATACGCACATTTTGATGGCTAGCTAAATTATCTATATGAGGGGGAACTTCACCAGAGGTTACACGGTTCAAGACCGCGGCGAAGTGTTCTTTCCACCGCCTCATTTGATCTTCTTCCAAGATAAGTAGCTTTCCATCACTATCTTTCACCGGATGTTGGCAGGAGTTACGACCACCTGTAAACTCCTTGATGACACCGTATACGGCGTTTAAGTTGTTACTTCTAGCGGCTTCTTCTGCTGACGCTAAAAGAGAATTGGCATAAACTCTTTTATCGCGTCGCACACTACGCTGAACTTCTCGAGCTTTCTGACGGTAAAGGAGTTCGATGCTGCTTCGATTGTCGTCTGATGCTGCAGCCAAACGAACTTTCAGCTCCTTTCTTTCAACAATCCGCTGCCATCAAGCGTCGGACATCCAGGGCTTATTCCGGCAATCCGGGTTTGGGCCAAGGATGGTATTTGCGCTATCAATGTACGCATTTTTTATGGCATCCCATTTTTCGTTTATGTCACTATTTGGGTGACTAGTTATCTCAGCCGCTTTTTGCGCAAGATGGTCATTATATTGTTGTAAAACAGCTGTATTTTTTAGTCGAGCGGTGTTGAATTTGCGGGGCCTGGATATTTCGTCGCTGGGGCGGCGCACGGCTGCAATACGCAATCGAACATTAGCGATCATTAGATAATGGTCTCTTCCCATCCCAATATCGGCACCCTTCTTGTTTCGCACGTCCAGGAGGCAACTCTTGAATCTTTTACTAATGGCAAAATGGTCGATTTGATTTTGTGTTCTGCGCCGATCAACAGAGGACCAACTGATTTTGTGGTGGTCCTTATGCTCAAACATAGTACCACCGATGAAGAGACTGTGAAAGTTGCAGAACTCCACAAATCTTTCACCGTTGGCATTACGATCACCAAGACCGTGTCTCCCCATCACATGTCTGAGCCCATAGTTATCAGCGCCAACTTTCGCATTCAAATCACCCATAACCATTATAATGTCACCTTTAGGTGTTCTGCTCTGAACGGCGTTTAGTTCTTCGTAGAAGGAGTCTTTTGCCAAGACATTGTCGGGTTCAGTAGGGGCATAACATTGTATTATTGAGATGTTCCTCATTTTGGTCCGGAACCTGGCGGTCAAGACCCTGTCAGAGACCGGTTCCCAGGATAAGAGACAGTTTCGCGCGGCTCTGGTTAAAAGGAGCCCCACACCTGACTCACGACGACTACCGGTAGCTTTACCGGAATACAACATTGCAGTGCTGCCCGTTGGAGAGATGAATTCTCCGCTGTTCCACCATCTTATCTCACTAACTCCTAAGATATTTAATTTGTACCTCAGAAATTCACTCTCTAATTGAAGAAATCGTGCGTTCTGGGGACCTTCTGATCCATTGTCCAGGAGAGTACGCACATTCCAGAATCCAATCTTTGTCATTGTACGATAGCCAAAAGTCGTAACCGTTGAGTCAGTCCTTATCCGAGGCATAGTTGACGTTTCGTTAGCATATAAAGATTTCGGATAGTGCAAGTTGCTGGCATACACATCCTGTCCTTTGATTGTCGGTTTTAACGACAGGCCCTCAAAGGGAAAGGCCGTGGTATTTTTTCACACCCCACACCACAGGGGTACCTCAACCAAATCATCGCACCGCCATCACTGGCGGCTTGACGTTGGTTGGCAATGGTCAGTGACCACTGCCGTTCCAGGGGGCGCCCACGCGGAGGACTATGGAAGAGGAGTTTTTGCCCCCCCCAGAGAATACTTTACAAACAATCTACAAAAGCTAGAGCCTTTCATGTTTTTTCGGGAGTTATGGATACATTTAATTATTTTACATTTGTAGGGGAGGTAGGCGTCCTCTTGGCTTGATCAACAACAACAGACGGACAGATGGACAGACAGACAGACAGACAGACATGGCTAAATCGAATCAGGAGGTGACCCTGATCATTTATATATATACATTACTATACTATATCCTTTAAGGTGTTACATATTTTCGTCGTGACAATAATAATATATACCCTATACTGTAAGTCTAGGGTATAAAAATCGAAAAAAAGCGAAAATCGAAAATGCGACCAAGACTATGTTTACGCGGCACAACAAGTATGGGTTTTCGGACCTGTGCAGCTCGGGCCCCTGGCGGTGATAGAAAACAGCCGAGATATAACAGTTTGAAAATGGCCATTTGTCAACTTTTTCTTGTTCTCGTTGTTTTCTGATAGGGCTACAGCCTCGTAGGGAGCGTATCGGGATCAGCTTTCTTTTCTCACAGATTGGCTCTGTCCCAAGGGTGTGCATAGGCTCTATCTTTGCTTTGATCCGCGCAGTAGAAAATAAAATGCATTCAACAATTCAAAATTTCATAGAGTTTCTCGATTCTCTTTTCAAAGATTTCAAAGCAAAAATTCTTCCAGACATTTACCGTGGTCTGATTTCGATCAAATTTGATACGTACCTTCCTTATATAAGTACCTCACGTTGCTATTTTGGCCCTGCTGCATGTGTAAGTCAGGACAAAAGGACTCTCTTAATCATGAAATAAAACAGAAACCAAACCTGGTAGATATGGGTATCTCTTAATTTAAGGTGATGAAACCAAACCAGTCGGGTACTGTTAACCAAATTTTGATTCCTTTGGTCGGGACTGATGACATTTTGAGCGCTTGGCGAGGAAAAAAAAAAGACATTCTTGGCCTGAAACTGATACCTAGGCAAGATAGGTGTCATATGGCTAAGGGTGTTGAGGCGAATTCACTAGACTACTGCGGCACTACATTTTGAGTTCTTCGGAGAGAAAAAAAGGATTTTTTTTGACAAGGAAATAATATGTAGGCAAAATGGATCGCATATGATTGCAGTTCAGTCACCGCGTGATTTGGGGAAGCAAATTATGTCGGAATTTTTTTTACTTTCAGGTTTTATGTTTTTTGGGGTGCTGAACACGAATCTGTAGCTTCCCACCAAAATTTCTTTGCGGAACATGGTCAAAGTCTCAAAAAACCTCGAAATTTTGGTACTTTTTGTGGTTTATTATTATAACTTCAAAATCGTGCATCCTAGCGAACAAAAAATTATGGATAAATTGAAGGTACAACCTAAAGGTCAAATTCGGTACAGCGGTCTAGCCGCAATCGATAGTCGAAAAACGTAGATTTTTCTCAACTTTGGAAAAAACCCTGTTAATGTCACATTTGAACGTCTATAACTTGAAAACGGTTACTAATACGTAATAATTACATGTAGAAGTTATACAGCATGAAATTCTCTATTCAGAAGGTATCTTATCTTTTTAATTGGGTAAAAACAAAATTCAGGAATTCGGAATAACTAAAATAACGTTTTTGGACGAGTGTTCCCTTATAACACATTTTCTTACTTTTTTAGTAGGTGCTGGTAATTCTTCAACAATTTCGATATAGAAGTTTGTATTTACATGTATGTACATATTACAAGAAATTGAATAGAAAGTACACTGCAGGTTTACAGCCTTAGCTTTTTGGAAGGTCCGGGTTGTGGGGACGGTGGTATAGGTTCCGGTGGATGGGATTCGTCGACTGATTCTTCCAACATTTCTTCGCCCATGGCTGCAGAGAGGTCCACATTCTCACACTTGCCCTCACAGTTGGCACAAAGCGAGGAGCAATGTGGACCTGCCTTTTTGCAGTCACAGTGTCCTACGCATGCCTTCTTGCATTTAAAATAAATGACGCGCAGAAGACTATCTGGTGCGGTATTCCTCGTAGTTGCTACAGGCAGGAGTTCACTTTTGGTGATTTTCCACTCCCCATTCTTCGGCCTTTTGTCAAAGCCAAGTCATTTTTGAACTTGGTGGTATACCCTCACGCTGCTGATCTGCGTCCTCAGGAAGGACGGTGAAGGAGGACGTCAGATAGCATTTGTATCTCAGCAGATTCAATCATGTGTCATCTTTTTGCCCACACAGCGCCTTCCGTGGCTATACTTAAACGAGCTGCCTGGGGATCTTAAAAAACTTCAATGACGGCTGCCAAATGTGGATTTCTCCCGAGGAAGTTGAGAAATTTGATCTTCCCCTGGTTGAACAGCGCACTGGTGGAGTCGCAACCACTCATCGCATGTAAAAATATAATGTTTTGAGATATTGTTTCCTCAAATGCGAGATAAGGAGCGTACAGGGTTTGCGGCACATCCCCTTTTGCTGGTTTGCGGAAAAAAACGCTTTGCACGCTTGCGAACAAAGACCAATTAGAATGACCAAAAGATCGACGCCTTCCCTCGCCATGATTTCATGGGGCCAAAGAGAGAGCTGCCGTGATTATTAGGGTATCTACGTTTTATCTGACTTGCTCGCACTCCATCTGGAAATCTGTGAGTTTCACCATGAGCATTGAGATCAGGCGCCTTTTGTTAGAAGAGTTGGTCAGGAAAGCGTGTTGGGCAACTGAGGGCACCATCAGTTCAGCGAAGGTTACTTCTACAGATTGTTTCTTGGGTTGGTGTCTCAGATGTTCCATGTGTTTCGTAATGGTGTCAGCAACTTCGACAGGTATTAAAATCAGCACGATTGAAGAAGTAAATTCAATCAGAAATAAAAGTCGACCACACGCTAGAATTTAGAACCGAACTGTCGCTGATCTGACCTTCAGCAGGTAGGGAGCGGATGGCTGGGTTCTGTGTTGGAAGGATGGAGATGGAAGGGCGGGGACTCGAGCAAACCAATAAATGGGTAGAAAACTGGGAAAAGGGTAGAAGCTCTCTACCTGACCACAAACTCATCATCATCATCGTGGCGCGACAGCCCAACGTCGAGCCTTGGCAGCCTGGATCGTTGTCCTCCAATTATCTCGGTCACGTGACCGCGTCTTCCAATTTTGGAAGCCCGGTAGTTACGCAGCGTCCACACCTACTGAGCTCTCCCAACGAGATCTCGGTCGTCTAGGCAGTCTCGCTCCGTCGACTCGTTCTGCATTCATTACTCTCTTTGGCATGCGACCATCGTCCATTCTTTGTACATGGGATCTCCTCGTTCTCCCATACTCGCAGGAGTAATTGATGTATGCCAGTAGCTAGACCCGTTTCACCGAATTTTAGCAGTTCAGCTGGGATCTATTCAGCGCCCGGCGCTTTATTTCATTTTAGTGACCGCAACGCGAGATCAACTTCGTCTACTGTCGGGGGTTGTATGGGTGGGCCTGGATCAATAATACGGTCGAGAGCTTATTGTGTGGGGATGTTAGATGGTAGGTTCAGAAGCTCTTCAAAATAAGAGGCCCATCGTTTGTTAATGCCATCGGTGTCGCTGATGAAATTTCCATCCTTGTCCTTACAAAGGCTAGTCCTGGGTTGGTAGCCGTTCTTAATTGTATTTACTACTTTATACGCTTGTCTGGTGTTCCTACTAGCTAAGTTTTCGTTTATATTCAGCAACTGCTCGTCAAAGTATTTACGTTTCTTACGTCTAATTATTCTATGCGATATTCGCCGTAGCTCGTCATATTTTTCTCTTCTAGCGCTGGTTCCTCGTTGAATCCATTGTCTGTAGGCCTCATTTTTGGCGTCAAGTGACTTTTTGCATTCTTCGTCGAACCAGTCATTTCGCGCTCGCCGGGCCTTATATGCCACGACCTTTTTATTTATTTATTTATTTATTTATGCGACATCTCTGATGGTACCCTTGAGTTCTTCCCAGAACCCATGGACGCCTGTGTTGCTGATGTTGTGTGGCTCAGGGGATAGTCTTTCCTCAAGGGCGGCAGCATACGCTACCGCCCGCCGTGGCATCGCTCAGAAGCTTATTAACCGCAAAGATTTTGGGAAGGCTGATTCTCGATTGGCGCACTGAAGAAATTCTACATCTGGAGGTCGTCTTCACCAAGTGATGATCTGAGTCGCAGTTTGCTCCTCGATAGGAGCGGACATCCATCAAACTAGACGCCCATCTCCTGCAAATGAGGACGTGATCAATTTGGTTGACGGTGTGTGCGTCTGGAGATTTCCAGGTCTGCTTGTGAATGCGTCTATGCGGGAAACAAGTAGAGCTTACGACTAGATTCCTGCTGCAGGCGAAATCGATAACTCGCTGGTCGTTGTCGTTACATTTTTCTTGGAGACTGTGGCCTCCAGTGGTGCCAACTTTCATTTCCAACTTTAGCGTTAAAGTCTCCCAGCAGCAGTTTGACGTCGTTTGTTGGAAGTGGGGGGCGTTGAATCGTCTTTTACTGCGTCTTCTTTAATTTCAGTGGGGGCGTGCACATTGATGAGCCAGAAATTGAAGAATTAAATCTAAATGCGAATCGCAAACAGTAGTTCATTTATGGGTTTGAAGTCAGTAATGTGCGGCTTGAGGTGATTGTTTACAATAAATGCTACTCCAAACCTCTTGCAGCCCAATGGTTTGCCACTTCTAAAAATTCTGTGCAATTTCTTGTCATTCATCTCGCTGCCAATCCAATTTGTTTCCTGGACTGCAGTAATGCTCAGTTTGTACTTTTCGACCTGTTGAGGGAGGGCCTTCTCGGCCCCCGGTTTGTTCAGGGAGCGTACATTACAGGAACCAAAAGAATAATCGATTAGTCGTTTGCGTGGTGGTCGTTGTTGATCCGTCCAATCCGAGGATTTTGTTCTAGGTTTCTTGACGGTTTCTTCTTCCTTTTGACAAGGACGAGTTGTCAGCAGATCGACAACGGTTTGACAAACTGCCGTTACCAGCGGGCGCCCACGTGGAGGACTATGAAAATGGTCTTTGGGCCCCAGATTAACTTACTTTCCACCAAAGATCGCTGTGAATTGAGATCTTAGGGTCACTGACGGTTGAATTTGGGGTCTTATAAGTTGCCGATTCATCTGGGCCATTTTCGTGGCTGTTGGAAATGCGTGATGGGTGCTGATGTTGTTAATGTTGAGCTGCTAGTTTTTTGTCGCAGCGCTGGTTGTGCGTCCGGATTTTGATAAACTACTCAAACTCCCAACTTTTCGGATCAAACCAAATGGATTGTCTAAGCGTCAGGACAATAGAAAGTCACAGCGATAGTAAATTCAGTTTTTTATCTGGTCCAAATTAACTTTTTTTTTTTTACTTTTCAGGAACTGGGTATAAACAGTCGTCACTTAGATAGACAGTTGACAATGAAATATGTTAAGCTCTAAGTGTGTTGTAAACTACTATATTTTTTATGTGAATAAATACCTTATAAATTCGACTTTACCTGATTGGTTTGTAATGGTAATTGCATCGTGCACTTGACATGCTCGAAAAAAACATGCGTTCAAACATCGACAAGTAATCTAGACATGAATTCGCGTAAGTTGAAATTATTCTCGTAACTCGGAGCGAAACTTGCCAAAAGGAATCATCTCGTAACTCAAAATCTCGTAAGTCGAGCCACTCGTAAGTCGGGGGTTCACTGTATACACAGACCCCTTGATAATAAGTAAATTTTAGAGAAAGCATTAGCGCCCAACGTGGAAAACTCATAGTAATACGTCTTCACTATCATAAAATGAAGATGGAAAGTAGAGGGCTGCGCCTGCAATGCAAGGTTATCGCACAGTGTCGTCTGATAGTGGCTTGTAACGGACGGTGGGCATCCAAAGATGCTCGTAGGAACGGAGCCTAAGGTAGCATTATGACCGTGAAGGTCGGGCCGTGTCATCTGGCAAAGAGAAAGGCCCCCCAACAAGCTAAGCCGCGGCTTATGCTTGCTGTAGCTCAGTTCAGGAGACGTGGGCGGGGTTTTCGCCGCTCATTGCCCCTGTCCTTTCCGTATTAGTAAAAATTCAAAGGCCTGGGGAAGACAACACAAACATGGGAGGCAAAAAAGGGGAATAATAAAAAAAATGGGTCGATAAGGACGGAATGGTTGGCGGACGGCCGAGCTGCCCTCGCGCTCTCATCGGGGTCTGGCTGTAATGGGACCCTCCGGCCTCCGATTTCGTACCACCGAGAGATCAGATCACTACTCATCAGGTACTGCCTTCGATCTGCCAGTGGAAACAGCACTACCAGACCTGAATATGGATTATTACAGGCTGTGTGTAACGGGGCCTTTGGATTCCTGAAAGAAGTTGTCTGCCACTATCGATATGTACCTTTTTTTTGCGATTCTTAATTCGACAAATCTCCAGTTCTCAAGGAGGAACAGTGAAACAATATTTGAATAATTCCTGGGTTCATGGGCTACTTCTATTTCTTGAGTTCAACCGGATATGGTTTCTAAATTAAGAAATAAAAAGAGAGCGCTGAAAAAAATGTAGTATTTCACTTCGGCGACCAACGAAACCGCTCGTTTTATGTTTTGTGTGTGTGATGACTTTTACTTTTTCATGGTCAACATCAACATTTGCCACTGTCTCTGCCTCTTTAGAAATACTTGCACTGGCTGTGCTTAAAACCTAAACTGTAGGATGGATTCACGGATCCGATGTGGACACATATTGCTAGGTAGCCTCCTAACGACGAGTTCTTTTAATGGCAGAACGCCTCTTTTCTGTGAATTATAAGTCCTAAGACGATCGTCTGTTCAAGCCCCAAGGACATGGAATGAATATTCCTCTTAAAATTTTACTATTCAATATTCATGACGTAGTGATGCTATTATTCTATTGTATTTCGGTTCGCTGACTCCAATGCTAGGGTCACATTGTTGTGCTGGCATTTTAATAGTTATTATAATCAAAATCATATAAAATATTATGGTAACTTAAGAATTTCATAAAATGAGGTGGCCAAACACTATTGTAACTGAACTTATGATAAAGTCATCGGTAAAATTTACTTTTACTATTTACTATTTGACTGAAATTCATGATTAATTTCAGAATAAAACTTTAGATGGCAGAAAAACTCTAGAACGTTATCAGGAAGAAAAGTCAAATGGCTCAATCCCGAATTTCCAAAGGCCAGGCTGAATGAAACTTTCTAGCAAGAGACTATTTCCCGGGCGCGGTGATGCGGTGACTTTAAACCATTTCCATGGAAGCGAGAGAAAATTTTAACTCAATATATTTGCACGGATTCTATGCAGTCGAGGGAAGAGCCGTGTGAATCTACCTGAAAAGAACCCCCTCCTATGTATCCGTATTGTACAAAAAAAATGCAAGGCAACCAAAGCTGAAATCAAATGAAAATTTGGTGCTTGAAAATCTGACATTTATTTTATTTTTTTTTTTTTTATTTTTCCCCGAAGCTTTAAAGTGCTAAAGACTCAACACCGCCATTTGTTTCACCTGAAACACCACACCTTTGCATTAAACGAAGGGGACTGAAAGAAGTGATATCATAAATTTCTCATAAAAAGAGCCGCACAATTTTAAAGCGAATTAAATTAAAGTGTGTTCTCGTGTGTACACAAAATTCACTTTATACCACTTTCTGCCTTTTTTAAAGCAGCGAGGGTGGAAAGTTGCGAAAAAGAATTATTTTTGTTCCATATACTCGTATGTTAATTGGCTTTGCTACTACTGTACATAGAGTACGTAGTTTCCATCAGATCCCACTGCTCTGCTTCCACTACCGTGCAATATGACTCTGTCAGCTAGCGTGGAAAATTATTATGCATCCGTTACAAAGGACCCCGTCTACGCAAATGGGGATGTACTCGTACTTCAGTCCTGTACGTAGATAGCATAAAAATTGCCCGGGGAAATATTTGAGCTGATAAAATCGGGTCAACAACTGAACGGAATATTAAACGACTTGGTAAATTCATCAACAAGAGAAGCAGAGTGAAAACAGAAATAGTAGAATTTATGATTGATGGAAAAAAGCCCCAAACGACTTCTAAATATTGGAATTCAATTCCTGATGGGAACATAAATTTACAGATTTGCGAAAATTGGCGAACAGTTTGCAATTTCAGGATTGTTTGACTTTCATTTGAAGCTTGTTAAAATATACTATGGAGCTGTATTGGTAAGTTTACGGTAAATTAGTCCAAGCCAACATAGAAATTTAGCGGAAGACCTTAATTGACTCGAAGGTGAGGCAAGTTGATAGACGATTCGGAATTCCTCTCGGAAAAAACTGATCAGGCCTGGCCTTGAGGAATTCCGGTTCGTGTAGGTAGAAATTGGCCGGTTCAGGCGGGTGGATACAAAATCAAAAATTGGTCCGGAAACACTGATGACGCCTAGACTTCACCACAGACGTTCCGGAAACCATCTCCGAAAATAAACCGATCAGGCCTAGCCTTGAGGAATTCCGGATCGTGTACCCAAAAAGTTGGCCGATTCAGACAGCCAGATTGGTCTTTCTGGCGGTCAAATGCAAAATCTGATCAGGCCAGACGTTCCGGAATTTCTCTCCGGAAAAACTGATCAGACCTGGACTTGGCGAATTCCGGACCGTGTATGCAGAGATCGGACGGTTCAGGCAGCCTTCAGGCGGCCAGATGCACAATAAAATAAAAATAAATTGACTAGACGTACTCATAAAGGTTACGTGCATACCTTTATTAATTTCAGATACAAGATAGGTTAGGATAGGTAAAAGGGCTGCGCGGTCCTCACCCAGCACAAATAGTCCATCATTTGGTCCGTTGTGCTCCCACCAAAGTAACCTAATTAAACCTAGGCACCACACCCGTGCTGGCGATAAAGTTAACGAGCTGTATGACACTCGTATTCTTAAGGTTGTGCAGATTTCGAAAAAATCAAGAACCAAGAAATTTCTTCCGCATCGCAGCCAAGGCCGGATAATGCCAAAGAAGATTCAGAACGGTTTCCCACTCACTCACATCATCACAGCTCCTGCAATACTCGTTATGAGGAATACGGAGCCTCCAGGCAAGGACAGTGTCCTGGAATAACCCTCACAACCCTGCCAATTTGCTTTTTATTCAGTGAAAGCAGTGCGGCAGAGCAGGGTCAAGTTTTGGCCAAATCAACTTCGTCGTTTGGCACGTGTCGCCATTTAGCTGTATTCAATCCGCTCTGTCAACAGCAATGGCTACACTTTTGCACGATGCGATTTGCATTTTGATATTCAAACGGTCTCCGTCAACCGCACCGGTAGTCCCCTCTCGAGCCAGCTCATCCGCGTTGCAGCTACCGACGAAGTCACTATGTCTCGGTATCCAACAAAGCGTAATCTTGATAAAACCACCCCTCTATTTGAGGACCGAGCGACACTTTGCAATGGTTTCCGATGTAGTCAGGACAGATTCGAGTGAGCAAATTGCAGCCCGACTATCCTTATAAATCGTAACGTCTCTCGCGGTTATTAAATGATTTTCTAGCCAAGTCAGAGCTACGAAAATTGTCAAAACCTCCACCTGCAGGACACCGCAGAAATCGGGAGTACGGAATGACAAGTTGATCCCCAGTCCCTCCGAATAGATACCAGCCCTAACACCGCCATCGATCCTAGAGCAATCCGTGTAGATGACCATTTCCTCGGTGGTTAGGAGCCTTTTATCACGACGGAATCAGGCTGGTGTGGTTTCGGCCGAAACGTATTTCGGAGAGATGTAATCAGTCACCAGTCTCAAATTATGCAGTACAGTTGAGTGCCCGCACATCAGCGTGCACCACTGGCCAGTCTCACGGCGTAGAGCCGTGGTTGCCACCAGTTCTTCACCGCAAATATCTAACGTTCACAAGTCGAGCACCATGTCCAGCCCGGCTAATGGAGTGGTTCTGAGAGCCCCTGCAGCTAGCCTTCGTACCTTACCCAGTAATTTATAATAAACTGCTCGAAGTGCTGTCCATCATACACTAATTCCGTACAGTAGTATGGGACGTACGACAGCCGCACATAACCAATAAACAGCTTTAGCCTGCAGACCCTAGTTATTGAATACGGCCCTTTTAGACGAGTAGAGTGCGAAAATAGATTTATCAACGTTCCACGATGTTGGGCTTCCACCTTAGTCTCCGATCTAAAAAAATGTCAAGGAACTTAGATTTGTCGGTGAAAACCAATTTATTATTTAGTATCATCCAGTATGGAAGGCTCAATAGGATGAGTCGTGTGTCTTCTAGTGAAAGACACAAGCTCCATCTTAACAAGGTTAATTCCAAACCCGCAGAAGTTTGCGCATTCTGTTAGAATGGATAGGGCATTCTGTAATAATAATAACCCACTGAGGAAATCACGAAACTTACCTGTGACAGCGATGACAATGTCATCTACATACGTAATGATCTTACAAACAATTTCTTCCAGTCTCAGAAGCAGTCTGTTGATCCCTCCGACCCAAAGGAGGGGAGACAATATGTCCCCTTCGGGGGTTCATCTACAGACACCCCTACATACCGACGATATATCCAAGGTAGTGGGTACACGCCAAGAAATAACATGATTAAGAGTTTGCAGAGGAAGAAGAAGAAGAAGGGTTTGCAGAGCGACTCATCGATCTGTTAACCTCGGAGTACCTCAATGATCGCACTACATTTGATGTGGTTAAAAGCCCCCTCGGTGTCCAGGAAGACAACCATCGTGTATTCCTTTGGGTCAAGAGATTTCTCTATATAAGTGACCAAAGAGTGCAGAGCCGTGTCCACTGACTTACCCTTCTAATAGGTATGTTGCGATGTGGATAGAAGGAGTGGCGGAAAGCTATCTCGCAAATGGTGTCCAACAGTCTCTCAAGTAGTTTTACCATGGTAGAAGAAAAATTGATGGGACGGAGGTCGTTTAGTCGCGCTTGCGAGCTCCTACCCGCTTCCGGGATAAAAGCCAACTGCACGTCATTCCAGATGCAAGGAACGTACACCAGTATCATACAGGCCGTCAGGATACACTCTATCCATAGGTATACTATATCGAAACAATGCTGCAACTTCATCGGAATGATCCCATCAAGCCCAACTGATTTAATGGATTCAAAGCAAGAGATCGCCCACACACGATAGATTCACTGTCACATGGCGATGTGCGACTAGTAGAGAAGTCCTCAAGTGAGGTAGCAGCCGAGCTTCCACAGAAATGTGTGTCAAGCAGGTGGTTTCATTACTCGAAGACGTCCATGATCCGCCATCCTTTTGTAGAAAACTTGGCATAGATGAATTGGAAGCCAGAATTTTCCTAATTCTAGAGGTCTCGCAGGACCTTTCGATATCTGCGCAGAAGGCACTCCATGCACTGCTTTTGGCACTCTTTACCTCTTTCTTCAAAGAGCTCAGGTGTTTTTTGTAGGAGTGTCAATCCGACTCCAGCCCTGAGGCAATAGGCTTATTGAAACTTTTCCTACACACAGCCCTCAGTTCGGAGATCCTAGATCCTCCACCAGGCCGTTTTTTTTATCCAGATGTGAGGTCCGGACACGTTATAAATGCTGCCGTCTTCATCGCATCTCTCATAGTGTTAACCATATCGTCTAGCTTCTGTTCGTTGCATGGCTTTCCTAGTACCGCAGGCATCCCTTCACAAAGAGCGTCACGATAAGTAGGCCAATTTGGCCTTCTGCGATTAATTTACGCTGTATTGCTTCAGGACGCCCAGCAAGGCTGAACTGAAGGTACCGGTCAGAGAAAGAGTGTTCCGACGACACTACCCAATCTCTGATAAGGTTAGTGATATCATACGATGCCAGAGTGAAGTCTAAGACCTGTCTTGATTTTTCTATAAAAGTGGGTTTGCGGCCCACATTGCAGATTATGAGATTAGTTCCCATAATGTACTACCGCGCTCATTGGTATCTGAGCTACCCCAGACATCGTGGTACGCATTAGAGTCGAAGACGAGAACCATACTAACTTTCAATGATCGCGCTGCTGTAATAGCCTCCTTCAAATTGAAAGAGGGGAGGGTGCCTACATTGTCATGCGGCATATAATACCTATATATACCGATGCAACCAAATAAACCTTCACTTTGAGCTCCATGCAATCAGAGTCCTTCTCGCTGCAGGTTGATACCCTGGCCTTAAATAAAAAAAAGCAATATAATCAGGGGCCCCAGTCCTCTGACAAGACCTTGCAAATACAAGATACTCGTTTCTGAATATTCAACAATTAAGGAATCTGTTGATTTTCTTAATGCTGATGGATGGTAGACGGTCATCCACTTAATAGGCTTTTGAAAGCCAACTTTTCAGGGCGAATACTCCGAATGATAAAATTAATGTCGCATAATAAGATACCTTACCTTCGAAATATGTAATTAAATATGGCTAAATGTGACGCAAGTGCATTGAGAAAAAAGAAAGCAAAACTTTAGAAAATGTTAGTCCAAATATTAGTTACAAAAAAGAACAGTTTCCTTAGTTTTCTGTGGCTAAAGACTTGCAAAATTGCTTGGTACATTGAACCAAACTCCTCCAAAAAATCAATCTGGTCAGGTATTCCGGATCGATTTTCGATTGTGCATCAAGCCGACTAAACAGGCCGCCTGAACAGGACAATTCCTACATACACGATTCGGAGTTCCACGTCTGTGGATCAATTTTTGATTTTGCATCCGCCCGACTCAACAGGCCAATACAGCCGCCTGAACCGGCCAATTTCTACCTACATGATCCGGAATTCCTCAAGGCCAGGCCTGATAAGTTTTTCCTCGAGAGAAATTGCGGATCGTCTATTTCTATGTTACTAGCTTGGATTATTTTTTTTTTTATTCCTCAAGGTCAAGCCTGGTCAGTTTTTCCGGACAGTAATCCGGATGGTCTATGGCCGCTTTTCAATTGAAATTTTCTATCAATAGGGACTGAAATCGTCCATCGAATTTACAGGGCAGAATAAAAAATTGAGGCTCAAGAAAATTTGTGACTGGACTCAACGATAATACACATTGGGGGTTTTCATAGACATTGAAGGCACTTTCAATGATGTCAGGACTGAGACTATAATGGAAGCTCTAATGGAGTTAGGAGTCGATGCCTATTTCAGAAGATAGAGTATAGCTAGGCTGAGTACCAGCATGATTCAACCTGATCTGGACGAAAGTCAGATGACTAAATATATGCGCAGAGGGGCGCCAGCGTGGTGTGGTCTCCCCTCTGCTATGGATTTAAGTAATGGACAGCCTCCTCCGAAGGATAGAGAAATCGAGAGCTAATATCGTGGCCTGCACAGATGATTTGCGCTTTCTAAAGTAAACGGACACTCACTGACTCATCGACCAATGTGAAGTGCCTGGGAATGATTCTCAACTCCAAGCTCTCATGAAAACTGAGCGTGGAGCATCGCATCTAGAGACCCTTTAGAGCTCCCTACGCTTGCAGGAGAACCTGTGGCAAGAGCTGTGGACTCCAACGAGGAATATTTTTGCGGTTGTACACTGCTGTTGTGTGACCGATACTCACAGGCAGGTCACTGGTCTGGTGGCCAGCGGTGCGTAGGAAATATTAGATTGATCAAAGGACTGCATCCATCAGAGCCACAGGTGCTCTGAAGTGTTTTCCGGGTGACGCAGTTAATGTTATCTAAAAATATGGCCATTCCTAACACACATCTTACGATAAAAGTAGCTGAGATAATTAGTCACCCAGATAGTAAATTAAGTAAAGTAGTAGTAAATAAAAACTGACTGACAATCGAAGCAGCATCGAACTTCTTTACCGTCAGAAAGCACGAGAAGCCAAGTTTGTACAGTCGAGCTGCTTCCCTCTGTGATTAAGGTAGTGGAATCCATTGTGTCGACAAAACCAAGCGACAGAAATAATTGGTTAAAAGCTGACTATTTTTGTGTGATTGTGTAGTCCGGATGGCGCAACGGTTAGCACGTTCGCCTTCTACGCACTGGGCGCCGGTTCGATTCCTACTGAATGCGGAAGTTTTCGATAAAAAAGGGGATTTTCATACGTGTCGGACTATGAGTCCACTCAGCTATTAAATGAGTACCCATTTATGGGATAAATAACTCGGTTGAGCGTGTTGCTGATCACACACCTCTATACAAGATATACCGTCACGATCTTGAAAAAGAGATGATGCTAACTCATCTCGAGGCCACGGTTCAAACTGAACTGTTGCGCCAGTTATTTATTTATTTTTGTGTGATTGTGGAGAGTGAGGTTGAGTCATTTTTGACATAGACTCGCAACGACCCACTCCACTTTATTCATAACAACTATGATATGCGCTTATGAGTGAATAAACACAGTGAGATTTCATTGGATGAAAATTTGCACTCGCTTCTTGTACTGCACACTATATAAGGTGTTAGCATTACACTCAGGGACGTATTTCGAATTTCGACTTAGGTCGGAATATAAACCTAAGTTGGTCGAGCTGCTTCATTAGGGCATGTTGCCCAAAATCTGGCAGAGCCGTTATCTCACCATTAAGACGAAGCTGGGCGTGTTTCGCTCCCTGGTGCTGTCTGTGCTTTTGTATGGGAGCAGTACATTTAACGTTTCCGTAAAAGTTACCAGAAAGCTGCAAGTTTTCGTCAACTCATCTCTCTGTCAATTGTCCTAACACCTTATGGGGCATAGCGCGTCAACTGTTCCATGTGACCCAGTTGAAGTTTCGCTGCCATAAACTGGTTTCGGAGAATGCAGTTGCCAGCATGCACCTCCGCACACCCATGGCGACAACCGTCGTCGTGGACGGGACTCGAACCCGAAACGCCGGTAGTAAAACATGAGACTGATACCTCAACACAGTGCGCTACCGATCACCTGCACCCCGATAGGAGCGCGAGGGCAAGTGAGCTGTTCGCCGACCATTCCATCTTTATCGCCTCATTTTTTTCCCCTTTTTACCTCCACTGTTTGTGTTGTCATCCTCAGGCCTATGAGTTTTTATGAATACGTAAAGGACAGGGGAAACGAGCGGCAAAAACACCGCCCACGTCTCCCGAACTGAGCTACAGCAAGCATAGACCGCTGCTTAGCTCGCTGAGGGATCGTTTTTCTTCGTCAGATAACACAGCCCGAACTTCACAGTCACAATGCTACCTTAGGCTCCGTCCCCATGGGCATCTTCCGAAGCCCACCAAACCGTCCATTACACCCTATTGCCGAGAATAGAGTACGATTGCGCGCACTAGGGGTTAAGGCAAATTAGTAGTAGTATAATACATAAAGAACTAATGGTCTTCCGAATAGGACCCGTCCACAGGTGGCCAGGATTGTCGCGATCACTGGCCAATGGGAGACCACACAGCCGGCTTTGGTATTTCCTACAACGAGTGCTGTCGTAGTTGTAAATGATAGCGCGGAGAAGAACACACTGTTACGCATTCTTTGTAAATATCCATCACTAGCTAAGGCGGGGCACCGAGTTATGAGCAGTGCCTTCTTACAGACGTAGCCGAGATCCCCTCTAAGGCAATAGGCAAGATACTTTATTTTCTAAATTCCACAGGGTGGATCTTAGAAAGTGTCCCGGTTAACCCCCTAGACAGACTTAATTTTAGCGGTTTTAAACATGGGAATCAAATGGATGAGCCCCGTGAAACGCCTCTCATGGGTGAGTTGGTCAGCGGATGAGTCCGATTCACGGGCAGATCGTGTGAAAGCTTCCATTTAAGTCCATGATAAATCCATGAGTCGATGAGTGATATCGGTGAGTCGATGAGCTCATGAGCCCGTGAAAGCCGCGTCGAGTGGAAGCTGCCTTAATGGATGCTATTCAGATAATGTTTACGTACTTCATACCAGCTAATCAAGCATTCAGCACAATAATAATTTAAGGCATCCAACTACTCCTCCGTGATTTCTAAATTGCACGAAATATCCAGAATGGTATTGCGCCTTAGAAACAAAAAATCAAATTGTCTACGAGCACTATATCCACGAATCACATCAGTTCTGGAACATTTTCATTTCATTTACCTCATCCTGGATTCTTAATGGTATCCATATCCAGTCTTTCTTGCTATTCTTCTTTTTTCATCACTTGCACTTCACACCGAAACGTTCCTAATGGACTGCCTATTTCCGAACAATTCCATTCTCTGCTACGGAGAGGCAATAGTCCTCGGCCAAAATCGAGAGAATAAAAAGCGAAAACGCAATTTTAACAAGAAAGCACAACAAAAACAATGAAAAGAAAAAAAAATTGAAAGAATGTTAACGTCCTGTAACATTAGTAACAATTCGCCGTACATGCTTATCCGATTCCTTTTTCTTTCTCGCCGGATAAAAGATACACAACGTGCTAGAGATAAAATACATTTTTGTATCTGGAGGGCGTTAAAAGCCAAAACAGCTTGAGCGCGTAGCGTTCTCTAGCGAATTCCATTACATTTTGCTCATTCGACGCAAACTTTTCATGAATCCGTAAATACTTGGAATTTTAATTTATAGACTTTTTTTGCATTCATTTATATTATATAATGGGCTTGTCCGGGAACAATTAATATGGAATCCGCTTTGTTGGGAGAAATAAATTAGCGCCACTACGTCGTTTCGGTGTAATGACTACTTAAGTACTATTTTATGTTTTGGTTAGATATTTAAGAGAAAATGTATTTTATTAGATAATATTGTAATACGTACTCCACGACGACTGTTTTTCATCCAAACACTCGAATATCTAGCAGATGATTGATGGATTTTCGACTGTGCTTTAATGTAGTGAAAGCGCTTTTTAGTTGGGACGCTAAGCGATGTAACCTTGCAAAATATGATAGAGAAGGCCGTTTGGTACGAATGTCGGTGGGCCCCATATATTCACTTTAAGAAATGCAGGCATTTCGGGACCCGTGTCAAAGAGGCCGTGCAGGCAAGAAAACCTTATACTTAACTCTAAACGGTGCCTTCGATCGAAATATTTTATAGGATGTAAATTAAGCGCATCAACTTCTGCATCCAACGCATTTCTTAAATTCGGTTCAGTAGTATACTAGTAAAAATGGGAAGTCGAAAAACGTAAATTTTGGCTGCACCACGCGCTTATTCGATTGCCACTTCTGTATTAATGACTGGGTTAAATCCCACTACCTCCACATTAGGCGCCGAATATCTTCGGATTTTCCATTTTCGGCTAATGTCTACCGTTAATTTTTATTGATATAAAATAAAAATGAAACCGGAATATAGAGGGCTACGCCCGCAATTCGAGGGTTTTGTATCACGCGCTTATTTTGGTATCTAATTATTGGCTCCCCGCTCTTCTTGGTACCACTCAGCTGAATAAAAACACCATAATTAAATGTCTTACCCATGATATAGTATCTTACATGCCAATTCACAAAATTACAGCATCTGTCACCTCTCAAAGTAATAGTTTTAATACGAGAAGCTGTAGATAGATATGTTTGTATACGAGATAAACTGTCCTATTCTTCGAGATGCTTAACCATTCATATTAAAACGACATTGCAAATTGCAAACTTGTGTAACGGCTTCGAAATTCAGGGCGGCTGGGACAAATTACGGTCTAATATTTTTTCCTCCTCCACTGTTCCCCTTTCTACAAATCTCAAGAAAATGTCAAAAATGGAATGTACTCAACATTACCTTTCTCACGACACCCCACTTGGCTATACCAGTGGATAAAAAAAATTGACCTTAATTTCGCCTCTATGTGGATCCCCTCCCCCCTTAAAGTTGGCCAATTACAACACAACGCCATCTCCAGCAAATTAAAGCATTTCTACACATTCTCGCCGAATTATTTGTGCAGCTTCAGCCGTTCGTAAGATATTATATGAACAGACGGACAGACAGGTATTTGACCGATTTTGTAAAATTTAAGACACAAAACCCTAAAAAAATTAATTGTGTGAATAGTTATTGTTAGGATCACCAATCACCAATCTTCACCCTTCCAAAGTTGGTTCATTAAATAACTACAATTCGCACTACGAAAAACAACATGCAAGTAGTACACGCATATCTATGCGTATATAGCAACTATAGAAATGTACTATTATTAACCTTTTCGGATGAGATTTTAAAATTCTATTATTTTCGGTTTTCTATGCTAGTAAAATGCCGCTTTTCTGTAAGTTTTCATATGTCTAGCTATAACGGTCTCAAAATGCAAGGGGGGGGGGGGGGACAAACTCGGACCACATATTTTCCCCTCTCCCTCTTTTCTCCTTTCTTCAAATTTTAAAAAAATTCCAAAAATGGAATGTAATTGACGGTACCTTTCTTACGATACCCCACTTGCCTATACCAAACGAAAAAAAAATTTCGACCTTCATTTCCCCTCTATGGGGACCCCTCCTTAAAGTTGATCTATTACGACGCATCGCTTTCTCCAGAGAATTATAGTATTTATACATATTTCCACCAAATTTCATGCATGTAGCTTCAGCGGTTCGTGAGATATTTCATGGACAGACAGACAGACGGACAGACGGACGCATGACCGATTTCATAAGGGTTTTGTTTTTATACAAAACCCTAAAAAGCATTAGTGTAACCTTACGGCAAAGACCACAAAAGGCTTGGTTTACCGTGTTTTTTGCTTTTTTTTTCGGCGACCTTTTCAACACATTTTCAACTAATTTCTTTTATTTTCAATAGTAGGACGACCGAAAAAAGCCGTAAGGTAGTTTAGGGTAGGGATGTAAGGGATATTGTTTAGCGGATGAGCAAGAGGACGTGGATAAAAAATAGTTTGGGTTCGAGGATGCGGATGAGGATGGGGATGTTTGATAATGGAAAAATGAGGATATGGGTGAGGGTGAGGATGGGGATATATTGCTAATTTGTTTCTATATGTGAAATATTAGTTGAGAACATGAGAAGCACATCAGCATACAAATCTACTACTAGTACGATAAAAATATTCAATAAATCGCTCGAGCTAGAAAAAATTAACAAATGACCATTTATTTCTAATATGTAGTGGTCGAAGAGACCAACACTTATTTTGCTAGATAAAATATTGATCGGAAGGACGAAAAAAGGAAGGCCAAATTTTATATTATATCTTCGACTATAGGCATGTTGAGTGTCATATCGGAACGAATAGTGAGTACTTTTTATTTCTGGTATTTTTCCAATTTGACGTAACTACGATCGAGTGAGGGGTGAAAAAATGCTAGAAATTGCATTTCATTACGATGCATGTCATTTCGTTAAATATTAAACGATTGATATGAGACTAGTTAGTTAGTTAGTCAGTTTTCATTCGCCTGGGGGAATTGTATAACTGCCAAATGATAAATCACATTTTTGCCTATTTCGCTCGTCACACCGTCGTAGCTACTTCAAATTAGGTAAAAACAGAAATGTGTTGAGCTCATCATCTCTTTTGATATGACACCCAACATGCCTACAGTCGAAGAAAAAATTAAATCCGAGCCAGTTTTTCTGATCACGAGGTCTATGTGTAAAGAACACATCGCATTATGAATTGACGCTCAAATGGAAACATTGTGTGAATATTACTGTTTTGTTAACTATTCCGACGTGGCATCGTTTTTTGTTGACTGTCATATTATATATTTCAACCCTGGGACGTCCTGATCCATTGATCCTTTGAGAGTACGCATATTCCAGAAACCAATCTTTGCAATTAAACGATATCCAAAAGTCATAACCCAGTATAAATTATAATATTAATTGATAAATATGTATTTAAAAAAATCAGCACGCAGAAAAAAGTCACTCGAGGCAGAATTCGAACCAAAGATCCCTTGATTGGTAAACCTGCTCATCCTGACCTGACCCATCGATCTACACCACCCGTTCTGTTTTGGAGAGAAATTCCAAGAAACTGACCAGATTCATCAAGACGAATAAAAACAAGCATTCGACTCACCACTGCTAGTGATATGATACCCATCTTGGCTAAATGTCATTCATTGTGGAGAATGTCCTTTCGTCCTCACCAAAGAACTTAAAATACCATCAGACCATCATAGTTCCAGTGCATTCGCCTCATGATAGTAAGCCATCAACATCCAGCCAACATCACCTTTAGCCATCATTATTCAACCATCATTAAAGAAAAAGAAATGATCAGGCACAATGAATGAAACAGAATGCATATCGCAATTTAACTTTATATCTATTTTCATCACCCTTCCCTCCACAATACCCCTCAAACACACTATACCATATCAATTACATACCCCACTACTCTACAATACAGATAAGTCGAATGTCTCTTTCTCGTACATGCTAGCGAATCTCTTTTAGAACCACGTCGATTTTATGTGTTGGTTTCTACAATATATTAATCGCCTCCCAATATATGTACATTTTTATGTTAACAAGAAAAAAAAGAAAAAATAAACAAAGAAACGCTCGACACGACGGTAATTAGAACACGGGACCCCACCGGGCATGTTCTGTAGTCCACCACGCTACCGATGCAGCTACGCAGCTCATAAGGAAGACTATTATTTGTGCACATTAAACTTAAGCACGGAATATATACTCGTAAAGTTTAATATTCAAAAAATTCACATGTACACGCACTAAAATTGTTTACGCATTCCGCAGCTTCTGTGATTTTACCCCGTACCGAGCGATAAGATGTTTACACATCAAAAATTGGCCCCCTTTTATCGCCTTTTTCGGACCCTTCTCATCAATATTTTTTTTTTATAGCAAAATTGGCCTCAGGCTAATTTTTTCTAGCTTAAATTTTATTTTATTTATTTTATTTTTTATTTTATACGACGATGAATTTGTTAATTTTTCTCGATCATATCTTTTTAAGTAAGTCTCTCGAAGCATATCGTAGCACCAGCTGTAAATTTTTCCATAAAGTTCGGTTCAATGGAATACCTCTAGGCACTAAATAATAAATGTCCTCATACGGACATGAGGATGGTGGATGTGGATGAGGATAATTGATAATGAAAAGACGAGGGTAGGGACACGGACGAGGATGCCTATTTTTATAAGGATTATTCGCAAGTGCGGATTTGGATGTGGATATTCCTTAAGACAGTCTCAGAAAAGTTTAAAGATGCTCTAAGACAGCCTTAAGATAAAAATTTCACTGCCTATTTGGCCTTACAGATTACATCACACTGATTCCACATTGAGCGCCAAATATTTTTGATTTTCTTCGACAATTTTTATACCCTTCACGGATGTGATGTGTCCGTTTGGTTCTATGCAAATTAGTCCCTCAGTTTTAAGGCTATCGAGCTGAAATTTTGTGCAAAGCCTTCTTTCTATTGCACGCTGTAAACATGTCGAAACCAACGGAATCGGACCACTACGTCATATAGCTGGTATAGGAACGACCGGTCCAAAAATTCGTCTTTGTGAGAAGAACTTTTTTATTTCTAAAAATATATTTTTCAAATTTCACACTAATCAATAGTATCTTTAGTCAAATCACATTTCCGAATTTCGTTGAAATCTGACTATTCTATCATATAGCTGTCATACCACCGTTCCAAAAGCACGTTTTTATTAGGAAAACTTTTTTATTTCTGAAGATATCTTTACCGAATTTCATATTATTCAATCATATTGACTGCCAAACTACGTTCCTAATTTTGGTTGAAATCGTGTCACTATTTCATATACCTCTCATAGGAACAGTGAAATCGGAACAAGTTTTACTATACTAATTTCACATTGGCAAATGCACCGTGAGTGCTTCGCGTAAAGGGTATCATACCTTCGGCAAGCTAGCCTAGCTTGTTTTGGCTACTTTCTACTATTTTCACTCACGTAGAACACAAAAAAGAATCTTAAAGTAACCTTAACGAAACTTAAGGTAGCGCTAGGAAAGTTTGAGGATACCGTAAGATGGTCTTAAGGTAAGTTAAAATCTCAATTATCCCACATTGGGCGTCGAATGCAATTTGTACCGGTTATTATGTTGATTTACACATTTTTGTTGCGCTTTTACACCAGTGGCGTAGGTAAGGGGGTGATTAAGGGGATCAATTCCCCTCCTCAAGAGTTCTTACATAATAGCTAATATTTTATGTATCATCCTAAATATGAATTTTAAACTTGAAATTCGAACTCATTTAAAACTAAGACTTAACTAGAAAACAAGTCGTCGGTCATCCAGTCTGAAACATGAAAGCTCCTTTATTTGATAACATTTTCTTTGTGATGTAGTTCTTTTGTGCAGCCATTCATGGGTGTAACATGACCACCTTAAGTGTCACCACAGACTGTCGAACTCGAACACGAACCTGGTACAAGTGGACCGGTTTTCTTCACATTTATGTGAAGTATGTGTGTGTGTCAGAGGGCATTTGTATCAGGTTCGTGTTCGAGTTCGACAGCCTGTGGTGACACTAAGGTTTTTGTTTTCAATCTAAAGTCAGTGATAATTTACAGTAGAAAAAAATATGTTATCGAAAAATGATCGAAAAATCCTGAAAATGTTAGGCGCATCAAGTGACTTAGGTGGAACTTTATTTAGTCGTTGAAACCGAAATGGGCATTCGAACTGGCGCGTCGTATCGTTAGTCACAAAACACAAAATCGTAACCGTAAAGCTTCACTAATTTTCCTTAAGCTACTTGAGGGTTAAATAAAGGTCCCTTTCCGCCTTACGTCGGTGAAAACTTACTGCAGAAAATAGTCGAAAAATTATCGAAAAAGCCTGACAATAAGCGGCGCATACGGCAGTGAAAATTTACAGTAGAAAATGAAAATATGGCCAAAATAGTCTACAAAAAGCTGTTTAATCCAATAGGCGCGTGGTACTAGTAGTCATGAGACAAAAAGACATTACCCTAATGCCGGTTTCACACGGAGTTCACGCACAGTACACAAGTTTCCCCAAAAGCACCAGTGGCGAGTGAACTTTGTATGTGCGATTATTGAAATAAAATTGCACATTCGTACATATAAAGTTAGCTGCCACTGGTGCTTTTTGCTAGAAACTCGTATAACGTACGAGCCATCTGAAACTGGCCTAAGGATGCTTTGTAATTTTAAAAGTGTAATCATGGTCATCGTGGTGCGACAGCCCGACATCGGGAATTGGCCGCCGGGATTGTTGTTTTCCAATTATCTCGGTCACGTAACCGCGCCCTCCAATCTTGGGGCTGCCGCATATACTAAGCTTTCCCAGGGAGCTCTCGGTCATCTACGCAGTCTCGCTCCGTGGAATCGTTGTCTGTTAATTACTCTCTTTGGCATGCGATCATCGTCCATTCGTTGTACGTGCCCTGCCCATTGAAGTCATTGTAGTTTGACGATTTTCGAAAGTTCCAGCTCATCGTACAGTTCATACAACTCTTGGATGCGGCATCCATCTCGATCGCAAACAGCCCCGAAAATTCGCCGCAGAATCTGTCTAGTATGTTTGCGGAGGCTTGAGTTAGGGTTCATTCTTCGCAGCTATAGCAAAGCACTGATAGTATGATCGTTTTGTACACACGGAGCTCCGTGCTTCTGTGCACATGCTTCGATTTCATTATGGGGAGAACATAGAAAAAAGTCTTATTAGCTAACTATATCCGTCGCTTGATTTCGTCAGTTTCGTTGGCGTCTCTTGACAAGTTGCATCACAGGTATATGAAGTCGTTCACAAACTCGATTTTGAGGTCCCCCACATTGATGCTCGATTGTGCAGGTGTCCTTGTCGTCGATTGCATCATTCTTTCAGTTTTACCCTAGTTGATACGTAGTCTAAATTCTTTTGCAGCAGTGGCCACGTTTATGCCGTGGAACTAAAAGGCGATTAAACTAAATCGTTTTAGTGCTAGTACTTGTTCGTAGTGTGCTTATACCGACCATACGAAGAGGTACTAAACATGAAAGATGTCAGCTGTTGGTTTGTGATTGCGGTGACATAGGTCAAGAAAATGTCAAGGGGCAGTAGTCCCCTAATAAAAACGCGTTTCTACCGCTACAATCAAAAGATGAAACGAATGCAGAGTTTCAGGAAAGGATAAGGTATTTATATAACAAATAAAATATAATTTTCAACAACAACACCATTAGCGAAGACAGCAACACCACCTAGTCCCAACTTTTCAGTTCAGTTCTGCATAGCAAGTGGAGCTAAAATTGGTACCAAAACTAGCTAGTGCGACATGTTTATGCCGTCGTGAGTTAGCTCGAATTAGTTAATCCTCGAAGATAGTTCCGCGGCATAAACAAGGCCAGTGTCGAGCGTATGCAGAAGTTCTTCTGCGTCGGCTAATCTTCGGGACATGATGTTGATGTCGTAGGCGTACAGTGCTAATTGTGTCGTCTTGCTGTTGTCCATATTCGTAGCCCAAATAGCGTTTCCCAGTGCTAGGTTAAAAAGCGTCAGCGTCAGCGCCAGTCCATCGCCCTCCCTAAGACCAGTGCGTGTTTCAAATAGACTAATGATTTACGTAATTAATTAAAAACAAATTTTAATTTTAATTACTTTAATTTATTCAGAAAATACTCTTAGGTCTACGCGGCAGCGAGTTGAAGCCAAGACTAACTCTTAAGATTATTCTTCTTACCAGGTGGTCAGGTCTGTGGGGAAACTCATGGGCAAGTCTACATAGCACCTCCGCGTGGTGGCCGCTGGTAACTTCGCGAATAGCGAAGGCTGAGCTATGGGGCCGGTTGCGTGTACTATCACATTACGCGAGTACCGCCGTTTTGCGATATGTAAGCAATCGACACACTCCCTACTTGGCCAACTCTTGTGTTCTATAGTTTTGGCGAAGGTAGCCCATACGGAGTGTCAAATGTCCTAAATCCCCGGGGTGTTATGCGACCGTGCCCATCGGGGGAAGGTGACCAGGGACGCAAATGGTCATCACAAACGGAGCAAGTTACTGCCACACATCTGTACAATAACCAGTTGTATGGGTAGTGTAAACTGTCTCCCCGACCGTACGTTGGCAGAGGGGCGCCTAGGAGAGAAACCTTGATTTGCTTCAAGGGTAGCAGGTGCAGAGTGGCATGAACGCCTACGGAACTTTCGGGAGGTCGCGAGGGAGTCTGCTTCGCGGCACAAAGAGAGGAAAGAACGGCCGGATCGTCATAATGTTCCTATAGGGGCGGGGAGTAGCGGGAAGCAATATGCTGGCAGTTGCCTCGGCTGTGGTCCGAGAACGGGAAACCCAAACCTGAATCAATAAATAAAAACAAGAATATGAAAATACATCAAGACATTCTTGGAGAAAGTGGCTGGAGGAATTCCAATGAGACGGACAGCGAAGACTCGCAAGGGTTGAAGAGGTTAGTCTCTGAAGAAGACGCTCCAGGGGAGAAGGGAGGCGTTGTTGGAGCGGACAATGACGCGCCAGAAGGCGCGGAGAGGTTAGTTCAGACAACGTGCACTCTGATCAACGTTCAATCTGCTGACTATCAGGGATGGTGGCGGGCCCGAACAAAGAAACACTAACTGTGTGCCAGCTGAATATTCATCATAGTAAAGCGGCGTCAGCGATGATGACGAGATGCTTTGATGAAGAGAAACTGGACATAGCTTTAATACAGGAACCCTGGATTTTACAAAACAAAATTAGGGGTTTGTCACAACAAACCGCAAATCTGTACCATGCACAGGTGGACGGTAAAATAAGGACATGCATCCTGGTGCGTCATGGAATACGTGCAGTACAAATGATGCATCTCTGCTCGCCTGATCTTACGGTAGTAATGATCGGCAGTGGTGCAGGATCATTCCTAATTGCATCAGCATATCTCCCTTATGATGCACCAGAACCACCTCCATCAGAGGAAGTAGAAAATCTGGTAAGGTATTGTAAAGAAAGAGATATGGCCCTGATCATAGGCTGTGATGCCAATGCGCACAACACTGTGTGGGGCAGCACAGATGACAATCCCAGAGGACAGCAGCTGCTAGAATTTGTGGAAAAGTACAATCTGCTGGTAGCAAACAAGGGGGTCGCTCCCACCTTCGTGGATGCACGAAGGGCTGAAGTGATCGACATTACCCTAAGCTCTGTTAATATGCTTGACAGAGTTCAGAATTGGAGAGTGGTGGACAGGCTAACCATGTCTGATCACAGGGCTATCCAGTTTGAAATTCTGTATGGCAGAAAACGGAGTAGCGAACGCAAACGTATAAGAGTGCCAAAAAATACTGATCGTGTTCAGTACGAGACATATTTATTGGAACAAGTCGAGGATATTCAAGACGGAATACCTCGGAATACGGTCGAGATAGAGCGAACAGTGGAACAACTGAACTCCGCTATTAATCGCGCCTTCGAACACGCTTGTCCCTCCACAGTAGTGGACGAAAAGGACCCATCACCATGGTGGAGTAGGGAACTGGAGTCTATGAAAAAAGAGACAAGGAAAGCCTTTAACCGTTACATGAGGGAGAGAGACTCTCACTCTTGGGAACTATACAAGGATAAAAAGAGGGAGCTGAAAAGAACCTTACGTCTTCGGAAACGAAATACGTGGAGGGAATTCTGCTCTAGCATGAAGGATACGTCAGAAGTATGCAGATTACAGAAGATGATATCGAAAGACACTGCTTCGAAAATGGGGCTGATACGCAAAGTTGATGGTTCCATGACAGAAACAGTGGAAGAAACGTTGCAGGCCCTGATGGAGGTACATTTTCCTGGAAGTTTCAAGTCAGACCAACCATGGCCTCAAACTAACATGGGAGCTGGTGGGGTAAGTCAACAAGAAGCTGAGAGGATAATAACTCCAAATGGAGTCAAAAGTGCTATAAACTCTTTTGCTCCATTTAAAACGGCTGGAATGGACGGAATATTCCCGGCACTATTACAGTGGGGCATGAGCGCTCTACTAGTTAGAGTTGCAGAGAGAGAGATTAACAATGGCGGGATCGCTATGTCTACTTTTATGGATATAGAGGGTGCTTTTGATAAAATCTCCTTTACCAAACTAAGGAACGCCCTGATTGAGCGGGGGGTTGATTACATTATAATTAAGTGGATCGACTCTATGCTTAAGCAGAGGGCGGTAAATCTTAGCAGTGGAAGTGACAGAATACGGGGTAAGGTAGTCCGAGGATGCCCACAAGGAGGTGTTCTTTCGCCTCTACTGTGGAACATCACCGTGGACAGTCTTCTCTGGAAGCTGGACTCGATGGGCGTACACACTGTAGGATACGCCGATGACTTGGCACTCACGGTCAGTGGAAAGTTCATGGACACAATTCTAGGTTGCATGGGACAAGCTCTCAAAGTAACCGAAGAATGGTGTAATGAGCAAGAGCTAACCATAAACGCTAGTAAATCAAACACTATGATTTTTACTCGTAAGAGGAAAGACATAGAGATAACTCCCTTACGGCTTTTTGGTTCGGAAATCAAGGTGTCCAAGGAAGTGAAGCATCTAGGAGTTACCTTAGATGCGAAACTAACTTGGAATGTTCACGTTGATGAAAAGATCCAAAAAGCGAAAAGGATTTTGCATCAATGTAAGAGAGTGTGTGCTCGTAGGTGGGGAATTTCACCTAAAGCGACACACTGGATTTACACAATGATGGTAAGACCTATTCTAGGCTACGCATCAGTGGTATGGTGGCCAAAAGCCATGCAGAATACCACAAGGCAGAAGCTGGATGGGGTACAAAGGATAGCTTGCGTAAGCATATGTGGTGCAATGCGCACCACACCAACGCGAGCAATGGAGGCATTGCTGGGACTGCCGCCGTTGGACTTATTTATAAAGAAAACGGCGGCGCTTTCGGCAATACGCATGGAAAGGGATGCCATGTGGCATCGCTTTGGAACTAGCAGCGGTCATAAGAGCATCCTAGACATTATTCATGATGAGGTCAGGGAGACTCTAATGCCGGTAGAAGGCATGAGTAGACGTAGGGTAGTTGAAAGACTACACAAGACTCACATTGCAGATGGAAACATACATAATGAGTGTATGTACAATGACATCAGCATTTTTACTGATGGCTCTTTAATGGACGGTAAAGCGGGGGCGGGGGTTTACTCTGAAGAGCTAAACCTAGCATGTGCGCTTAGTCTAGGAGAGTATGTGTCCGTATACCAGGCAGAGATGCTTGGCTTGTTGCATGCGTTGGACCACTTGCTTGAAGGTCAGGTGCGGGGGAAGAAAATCCTTATTGCACTGGACAACCAATCGGTGATCAGACGCATGCAGCAGACGAACATAAACTCTAAACTGGTACTAGAGTGTGTCCGGAAGCTCAACACGTGTGCCTCAGAAAATGAGGTTACGCTGATGTGGGTAAAAGGACACATAGGTACAACAGGAAATGAGGCGGCGGATGCCCTAGCAAAACAGGGATCTGCGGCAACTTTCATTGGCCCAGAACCCAGAGTTGCTCTGGGGAACGGCATGATTGGAGCGAAGGTTGGGAAGTGGATGGACACCATGCATCAACAAAGATGGCAGGAGCTAGTCACTTGCAAACAAGCTCGGAATGCAATGACCAGCCCTTTAGGCAGGGAAGCGAGAAAGGTACTTAGTTATAAACGGAGTACTCTAAGCTGGATAACTGCCTTGGTCACAGGGCATGGTAATTTTAAGGCTCATCTGGCCAAGATGAAAATCGGGGAAGATGACGTTTGCAGGCTATGCCTGGAGGAGGCCGAGACGGCGGCACACATTGTGTGCGAATGTCCAGCACTGGCTAGCACGAGGTTGAGGATCACAGGCAGGCACACGATAAGTGTAGAAGCCATGAGTGAACTCAGCTTCAAACAAATGCTAGCAATAACACGGGACTCAGTGATGAAGAAAGAGGTCGACAATTATCAGTCGACATCTGGAAGTCACTGATGACCGGGAGGGGGCGAAAAGGGACCCAAACGTTAGTGGTCTGCTTCGGCTATCCCCCAAAGTATATAATAATACCAGCTAACATATTGTTTCATCTGATTTGCTTTCTTATTGATTTATTGTTTACCTAAAATTTGCAACCAAAGTAAAGTGATGAGAACGGGCTTTGTTTATAAAATCGATTTGATATTCGTAAACGCAAGTGTGCAAGTTCTAATGAAAATTGATATGACGATTTCGACTGGTCCAAGTGATGAAAATAAGAGAACGTTAGAGTCAAAATATGCTGTGGTTGTCGAAATTGGATAACACAGGATGCTTTGACGTAACTATAGATCAGTAAGTCTATCATGGATCCTGACCTGTGAGATGGAGTTGGTCATCGTCATTTTCATCAGTTGCACTAATTTTGCCGGTAAACCAAATTGCAGCATGATGTTGTACAGTATACCCCGATCGATACTGTCGTATGCCTGGTAGAATTCCAAAGAGATTTGGTATACGTCCACTTTGTATTCCCAGCAATTCTGGAGTATCCGTTTGACCTTAAAGAGCAAATCGGTTGTGGAGCGACCAGGTCTGAAACCGCTTTGACATTCGCCAATGATTCGTTCTGCGTACGGTTTTATTCTGTTTTGCAGAATTTTCGTCAAAATTTTATAGGACGTAAAGACACCGCAGTTTATCTCTGTTTTTGTGAATTGGACAGATGATGTTTCTGAGCCAATCGTCTGGTATCATCTCGCCCTCCCATACTCGCAGAAGTAATTGATGTATGGCATTAACAAGACCCGTACCACCGAATTTTAGCAGTTCAGCTGGAATCTCATCTGCGCCCGGCGCTTTATTTCGTTTCAGTGACCGCAAGGCATCTCGCATCAACTTCCTTTACTGTCGGGGGTTGTATGGGTGCGCCTAGATCAACGATATCGTCGGGAGCTGCTTGTGTGGCGTTTTAGAAGGTAGGTTCAGAAGCTCTTCAAAATAAGAGGCCCATCATTTGCTGATGCCATCGGTGTCGCTGATGATTTTTCCATCCTTTTCCTTACAGAGGTTAGTCCTGGGTTGGTAGCCGTTCTTAATTGTATTTACTAGTTTGTATGCTTCGTCTTGTACGTCTGGTGTTCCTATTAGCTAAGTTTTCGTTAATATTCAGCAACTGCTCGTCAAAGTATTTACGTTTCTTACATCTAATTATTCTATTCGATGTTCGCCGTAGCTCGTCATATTTTTTGGCTCTGGTTGCTCGTTGAGTTCATCTTCTATAGGCCTCGTTTTTCGCGTCAAGTGAATTTTTGCATTCTTCGTCAAACCAGTCATCTCGCACTCGCCGGGCTTTATATCCCACCCTTCTCTGCGACCTCTTTGATGGTACCCTTGAGTTCTTCCCAGAACCCATGGACGCCTGTGTTGCTGATGTTGTGTAGCATAGGTGATAGTCTGTAAAAGGGGTAAAAGTGTAATGCATTATCTAATTAGGTAGGAGATTTCTCGCCCCTACATAATGACATTCTCTTCAAGTGAATAATCTGCGCATATGGTAGAGCCGGGCCTTTCTGCTGAATAGTAATCATGTGATGATGGGACATATTGTCAATGAACTCATGATAAATGACAGAATCAATGTCGCTTATGTACTTTCGAATTATAAAATGACAATAAATTTTGCCGCCTTCTCCATGCCAAAAGTTGGTAAAATCATGTACTACTTGACGTTTAACTCTAAAACTCATCAACGTTTTCTAATTCAATCATCAAAAATATCATCACAAATTTCCTGATGACTCTCTTGAAGGCACTCATCGCGGATTTCCTTGAGTGTTTCGAAAATACATTGAAAAATGACAGGGGGACAGTTTGTGGCTGATCTATGCATAGAGAGTTGATTTTTGCTCCAGAGATAAAGGGTTCAAAACGAGATCTGAGCAGATATTGCACTTTTTTCACTGCCGATAACATATCCCCTCCCTCGGCTGAAAGCTATCTATGCCACTGTTTTACACAAAGAAAGAGGATAGCGAACTTAGGGTCAAATGTGTGAAGTACAGACACTCGGAGCTTCCTGTATTATGTGTAACATGCATTTTGAATGCTATGCTAGAATATTACGAGCTATTTTCCATTGAACAGCGCACTTTAAAATAACCGGCAGAGCCATTGACCAGTCGTTCAGAATTTTTAAAGTCGTGAAAATCCAAAGAAAAACAATTGCGAAACCACCTCATCGGGTTTAGTCTGAAAAATAACTGAAATATCCGGCTATAGGAGCGTCCGGTTTTCAAATAAATTGAAAACCATGCAAAAAAGTTTTGTATCCGCTTATAAGAATTTTCCGGTTATGGGAGGTGTCCGTACAGAGAGCGTACATTGTATGTATACACATAACGTCTGGAAATATGACTAAAAGATATCTCTCTTCATTCTTTTTATGGCAGAGTCAAATGAAACTGCCACGTCCTTAGCATTAACATCTAAAATACGAGAGTACTAAAATAAAAACGTTGAAATTGCCAGATGTCACTGCACAAAGAGACTCATTAGAATTTTGGTTATAAACTTTAGTATAATGTTTCGTGTACTACATCGCATTAACATCCCATAAATTTTCCACCGACAGTATACTCGGCAGCGATAAGAAAAACATTGGCCTAGAATAAGCGACACTTTTCCTTTGCCTGCTGTAAATTATTCAGCACACCAAACTCATCATTCAGTCATTCATAATTCGGAGTGTAAATTTTAGAACATCAGCAAATCTTCGCTTAACATTTCATTTTATCATATTTAGAATGTCGATTTGCATTAAAAGTTCTTCTCATTATTCCAGGGCTTTCGGAGATTTGCATTTGATTCACGGGCTCACTCACGGGCGAATACTTCACAGTCGAAGTGGTTTTCCATTGCTTTTTGCGATACGTACGTTCTATAGAACACGGAATGGCGATAGATGTGATGTAGGGATGGAAAATACCTACCGGTTATATCGACAACCGGTATTTTACATTTTCAAATTCGGTTATTTTTGGTACTATTTTTGACCGGTTTTTAACCGGTACGACTTTTGAAATCCAATAAGCGAGCAAAATAATACTACCACTACTACTCAATTGCCCTAACCCCTTGTGGGGCGTAGCACGTCAACTGTTCCATGTGACCCAGTTGACGTTTCGTTGGCATAAACTGGTTTCGGAGAATGCAGTTGCCAGCATGCACCTCCTGCACATCCATGGCCGCGAACGTCGTCGTGGACGAGATTCGAACCCGAAACGCCGGTATCAAACATTAGACTGATGCCTCAACAAACTGCGCTACCGGTCGCCCATAAAAATTATGGAAGCGGAAAATTTCAAACTTTTGCGATTTTTTGGTTTCAAATAGCGCGCAATTGACGGTGCACTGAACATAATGTGTTAGGTTTCGATACACGGGACGCGTATACGCGATCGCGTCGGGTTTACGCGGACGACGCGTCAGAAGCGGGTGTCGAAGCGAATTTTACTGACGCGGAAATAATGCACACGTCGCTGTATTTACACGAGGTGTGTTTACGATTCGACAGCATACGTGCGAGTACTGGAATCATCTATTTTCATGTGTTTCTTGCTGGATTCATCGACTCATCAAGGGTGGATGAGTACGCGTCGGGACCCGTCGTCAGCTTACAAGTTACGCGTTGTCATAAACCAGTTTGCTGTTTACACGGGACGAGTATCGTAGATTTGATGCGTCCGACGGGTTTGCGCGTCTCGTGTATTAGAACTTTAAAGGTCGCCGCAGACGATCGAACTGAACCAAGTCAATTTCATAGAACGTGCGGAAAACAAATCTCCTTGTTCCCAGCGTTTTATGAAATTGACGTGGTTGGATGGTGGCTCGACTCGATCGCCTGTGGTGATCTTAAAACTCGACTCACATGATGAACCAAATGGTTCGCGACTACCAGTAAACTACATCAAAATCAATAGAACGTGCGGAAAAAATCTCATTCCCACTGTTCTATTGATTTTGATGTGGTTCGATTGTGGTCGCGAACCATTTGCTTCGCCATGTGTGTCAAGCTTAAGAAATTGATGTGGTTCGGCCGAACGAAAAAGGATTCCGTGCGACAGTCAGGGTGCAAATTGCTTCCACTCCTCCAGGGGCATGGGCGCGTCAGCATATCTGGTTTGGATATGCCTTTTTGACGTTTTGATAGAATATAAACTTCGGTTGACGCAGTTGCTGTTATGCAACTCTTTTCCGAGCCATTGTGCGAGTATTAAACTCGCACCCATACTTTTATTAACGCGTCGGGGATTGAACCCCTGATTTAACAGATGCAGCATCGTAGAGCGGCGACCGAGACCATACGGCTACCGAGCGCGATAGTGAGCGAGAGGGGCGACCTTTAATTTAGCTGGACGGAGTGTGATGAGGACGATGCTCTCATCACCACCCTCATTAACACGCATACCGAAGAGAAAAAAAAACCTCTTTGATAATCACACGACCAAGAGTGGGTAGGAGTCCTTTCATAAAGATATATGAAGACGGAATCAGCATACATATAATGCACACTAACTTCTCTGAAGTAATTCCACCACATACGATCTGGTAAAAAGTAAACAGAGAGACACACGTCCTCTACCACGGAACACCCGCTCGGTCCATATAGTCACCATTTGAACTGTCAAACTCATATTCCCTTTGAACTCCCCCTTGTGCAAAACTGCTTAATTTCTCTTGCCCAATTTAAATTCCTTTTTATTTCTCTCTGCTGAGAGTACTTTCCAAATAAATTAAAACTTTATCTTCAGCAGCCTCTGCTTAACAGGGCGAGTGATCCGTTCGATTTTTGGGAGAAAAGCAAGGCCTGCATGCCGGGTTGGAAGTATAGCAAAAAAAAGAATATTTAGCCTTATCGGAAGTCCTGTGGCCTCTGCACAATTGGTATCATCTTTAAATGATGTGGTTTCCACTGAAAAGGACGGACTCAGGGATCAACATATTACCAAAAGAGTATTTATAAATAGATTCGATAGCAAGTATTGGCCCAAAACTCTTAAAATTAATAAAAGGAAGATTTTAGGATTAAGATTTCCGTTATATCGTAGATCGTTCATACTTTGTTCGCATAGCATGTGCTTTGGAAGAAATTTTTCTTCAGTGCAACCCTTACTTGTATTCCAAATCGTGCACTGAAGGCATAAGTTGCTCCCAAGACACATGTACGCCAAAACGATCTACAAAATAACAAAAAAACTTAAAACCTCTTTTGCCACCGAGAATAAAACCAATGTCAAGGAACTAACGAGACTGCAGCGACTGGTCTGCATAAGAATTACGGGTGCTCTAAGGCCCACCCCAACGGCTAGGCTAGAAATTATCCTGGGACTTATGCAGAAGGGCATGCTTAGTAGCAATACACGCTAAAAGTTCAGGCATGTGCCATGATTCAAACCAAAAGGATTTACATGCCATATGCACGGCGGTAAAGTCCATTCAAGGAACTTCCACGAGGATGACAACGATTTGCGTCGACAGTAGGGCAGGGGCAATCATTCTGGCTCTAGCGTCGTACGAATGCTCTTCGAGCACTATAACCGTATGTAGAGAAGCTGTCGACAGAAAGGTGCCCAACCGCAGTGGTGTTGCAGGCAACGAGAAAGCCGATGAGCTGGCAAGGAGAGGTTCGAGAGCCATGAACAACTCACCGACCCCTATGCGACGGCAACTTGCGGACATCACAAACGAAGTAGATGGAGCCATAAGGACTAAACTATAATCCGACTGGACAAATATAACGATTTGTAGTGTAGCCAGGACCTTGTGGCCATCACTTCGTCTGAGCAAGAGCAGAATATTGTTGAAACAAAAAAAAAAGGCTGAGAGTGACGGTAGGTCTACTAACTGGACACAGCATTACGGCATCTCATGCAAGAAGATTAGCACTGGCCTCCATCAGAAGATGCGTGATGGAAGAGGGCACCATCGAACATACTTTGTGTGAGGGTCCAGCCATAGATTCCGGACGCCTCAACATCTTAAGTGCTAACAGCTTTCAAGAGCTAGAAGAGGTGTCCAGTGCCGCCTCGTTGAACCAGCTAATTTAATTTAGCGGAGTGGTCACCTGGCAGCTCTAATGAGCCCGCGGAAGGCGGCAAATGAGCCCGAATCGGAGGCCTAAACTGAGCTGCTTTTCTATATTTTCACTAAAACAAACGCTTTACTTGAAAAACAACCGAAAAAATCGGTTATTTCGAAAACCGGTAGATTGGGGCGGTTAAACTGAGGGGTTAAACCGATGGCGAAACTAACCAGAACAACCGGTAGATTCTCCAATAACGGCCATCCCTACTGTGATGGTTACCTACTTTCCATGTAAATCCCCTCGTCCATGTCGCTCATGAATTTTATCTTGATAGGCGAGCAACGAACTTCTTCAATATCTAGTCGAATTCTTGGGTTCTTCTGTTTTTCAAACGCTATCAGGAACATACTCGTACCTATATATCTGCGAAAACTTCATTACGAAATCGCTTACGAAATGGAATGGGAGCTGTGTCCTGGTTAAGACACTTACTCGTTCTACGCCTACGAAAGCTTGTTTTTTACAGAGTCCGTGCCACTTGGAATGGGTGAAATTGAAGACGTTTGCAATGCAAAGTATGTTACCTACGCTTTCAATTTTCTAATTCCGTATCTTTTATTCACTTGACACTCGTAGTCGTAGCAATGCTTGAATGTGGTCTACTTGAAAGTGTGCACCTGCTAAGAGATTACCATCGTTTTCTGACAGCTTCGACTTTCGAACAAAAAAGGGAAGGAATAGGCAAATGTCCCCGTTGAATTTTTTTCTTAATATCAAAATGGAAATTTTATTATCGTTTTTCACGGTAAAAGTTCATGTTTTCCTTGGCGGGGAATTTGCATTTTAGTTAATGTTTGGTGAGGGCGAAATTGAATTACCTTCAAAACGCACGAAATGAATCGACCACATACTTTTGGACGACAAAACAAGAGAATAAATTTATAAGTGGACAACTTTCAAAGACATTTAATTGTTTATCCAGGAGAAATTGTTGGCAGATGTGGGAAAATGTTTTCTTGTTTATTATTTTAATAGATGCGCGTGCAGTACAGACTACATGCAACATTGGGCATTTTGTCCGTAGGTGAGTTACTATTGTATCATAATTGTAAAGAAAACCACGGAGCTTTCGCCCACAAATGTACTAACTTCGTAAAGGTTCTACCTCATCAATGAGAGCAATACACAGAGGTTTTCAAAAATAACCAGGCCGAAGCGAAGCTTCGGCCCGGAGTCCGCAGCGTATATACCCTAGACTTGTACAGACCTAGTGGTGATAACAAAAGTCCCAATTGGTAACGACTATATGCATTAAAAGTGGGTCTCTTATATGGCCAGTTCATAGGGGAGGTTGGCACTCATTCAGTGGGATCTTGACCATTCTCAAAATCAATTAACTAACCCATTCTACATATACATATTTATCCCATTTTTCAAGTCGCTAGCTTCATTCTATCGAAAATTAACGCTTTTTTGAAGTTTCACTTGTAGGGGAGGTAGGGGTTCCTTGAGTCGGATCTTGCCCATTTTCAATACCAACAAAGAAGGTCTTATTTGCAACATTCTTTCAAATTTTCAATTTGCTAGTATCATTTTTTCGAAAGTTACCGTAATTAAAGGAATATTTAATTTTTGGAAATTTGTAGGGGAGGTAGGCGTTCCTTTGATCTGATTATGCCCAACTTACATAATCTTAAGCAGCTTCTCACTTTAAGGTTACACGCCAAAAATCAGGTGTCTACGTCAATTGGTTCAGGAGTTATAGACAAAAAACCTGAAAAGTAGGGTAGTACGGGGTTCTTTGTAAGAAAATTACCGTTAGTTTTCAACTTATCAGTTTTATTTTCCCAGGAGAGTATGAGATTACCCTCATGAGTAATCCACCAAAGCTAGAGCTTTTCATGTTTCTTTAATCGGGAGTTATAGATACATTTATGTATTTTACATATGTAGGGGAGGTAGGCGTTCTCTTGGCCTGATCATGCCCATTTTCAATACCATCCAACTAGATCACACTTCCAACATTTGACCAAAATTTCAAGGCTCTAGCTTCATTTTATCGAAAGTTATCGTGCGAACGGACAGACAGACGGACAGACAGACAGACAGACAGACAGACAGACAGACAGACAGACAGACAGACAGACAGACAGACAGACGGACAGACAGACAGACAGACAGACAGACAGACAGACAGACATGGCTAAATCGAATTAGGAGGTGACCCTGATCATTTATATATATACATTGCTATACCTCCGGAGCCTCCTTTAAGGTGTTACATATTTCCGTCGTGACAAAAACAATATACCCTATACTATAAGTCTAGGGTATAAAAATTAACCAGGCCGAAGCGAAGCTTTTAGTATAGGGTATATTGTTTTTGTCACGACGGAAATATGTAACACCTTAAAGGGGGCTCCGGAGGTATAGCAATGTATATATATAAATGATCAGGGTCACCTCCTGATTCGAATTAGCCATGTCTGTCTGTCTGTCTGTCTGTCCGGCTGTCTGTCTGTCTGTCTGTCCGTCTGTCTGTCCGTCCGTTCGCACGATAACTTTCGATAGAATGAAGCTAGAGCCTTGAAATTTTGGTCAAATGTTGGAAGTATGATCTAGTTGGTTGGTATTGAAAATGGGCATGATCATGCCAAGAGAACGCCTACCTCCCCTACATATGTAAAATAAATAAATGTATCCATAGCTCCCGATTAAATAAACATGAAAAGCTCTAGCTTTGGTAGATTGCTCGTGATGGTAATTTGATACTCTCCTGGAAAAATAAAATCGATCAGTTGAAAACTAACGGTAATTTTCTTACAAGGAGCTCCGTACTACCCTACTTTTCAGGATTTTTGTCCATAACTCTTAAACCAATTGACGTAGACATTTGATTTTTGGCATGTAACCCTGAAGTGAGAAGCTGCTTAGGTTTTGGTAAGTTGGGCATAATCAGATTAAAGGAACGCCTACCACCCCTACAAAATTCAAAAAATTAAATATTATTTTAATTACGATAACTTTCGATAGAATGACACTAGCGAATTGAAATTTTGGTAGAATGTTGGTAGTAAGGTCTTATTAGTTGGAATTGAAAATGGGCAAGATCCGACAAAGGAACCCCTATCTCCCCTACAAATGAAACTTCAAATAAGCGATTACTTTTGATAGAATGAAGCCAGTAACTTGAAATTTTGGTCAAATGTTTGAAATGAGATTGAGTTACTTGGCATTAAAGATGGGTTACATCAGACCTAAGGAACCCCTACCTCCCCTAGAGATGACACTTAAAATAAGCGATAACATACGCCAAAATAAAGCTAGCGACTTGAAATTTTGGCCAAATGTTTGTAGTAGGATCCATTTGGCTGATATTGAAAATACGTAAAATCCGACCAACGGAACCCCTACTTCCCCTACAAATGAAACTTCAAATAAGCCATAACTGTCGATAGAGGGAAGCTAGAGACTTAAAATTTTGTTTGTATGTTTGTAGGGTGATCTAATTGGTTGGTGGCAATGATGGGCAAGATCCGACCCAAGGAACCCCTACCTCCCCTACAAGTGGGACTTCAAATAAGCAATAATTTTCGATGGAATGAAGCTAGCGACTTGAAAAATTCGACAAATATTTGTAGAATGGGTTAGTTAGTTGATTTTGAGAATGGTCAAGATCTCCCTGAATGAGTGCCAACCTCCCCTATAAACTGGCTATATAGGAAACTCACTTGTAATGCATATGGTCGTTGCCAATTATTACTTTTGGGGTCACCACTAGGTCTGTACAAGTCTAGGGAATATATGCTTCGGACTGGTTCATACAATAATTGTCCCAAAATTCTCCTGAAAAATGGCCCCAAAGTTGAATCGTCTGACTTGAAATGAAGAAATAGTGGTAAAATATTTTATCTCAGAGTGGAGTTCCGCCTGTAGGTAGTAGTAGTGGAAAAAAATAACCCAACCCGTGAGACCCCATGGCCGACTAAAAATCGGGGACTCTTAAATAGGAAGAAAAGGGATGTCGTTTACTTCATTTCACCTACCTGAAGGGGAATTTTTCGAGAAGGAAAAGCCGTTTTTTAACAAATTTCAACATATTTCATTTGATTTGTCCAAATTCAAAACAAAAGTTATAAAATAAAAAGAACCTAATAATAAAAATAGAAACCTAGGAAAAATGTAGATAAAATTAATAAGAATTTAATACTATTTCGCAAAAAGAAAACCAAGAAAAATAAAACAAAATTAAAGTTCAAAGAAAAGCTAAAATAATCGTACGTTAACAGAAGTAAATAGTAAGAAGAGTACACTTACCCCAGATCTTGGAAGCAACGAAAGGAAAAGTAACCGAAATACTTGGGATCTAAGTAAAGTTCAACGAAAGAAGAAGAAGAAAAAAAGAAATAAAACGACACCAACACTGATGAATAAACGAAAAATGTTGCAAATACAGACTCCATCGATACACTCGCACGCACTGCTCCACCCACACAGGCACACAGCAACTATCCATAAATAAGCCGCCTGCAGAATTTAGTAGCAATGGCTTTTGGCGACAATTTCGGCGCTCTCGTGGCCGTCGGGAATGACCGATGAAACCAAAGGTCAGAAAAACATAAGCGGCACGCTAGCCAAATAAATACGAGTTTCAAACGGGCTAGGTTCTCGAGATGTCGGAAATATGTTTCACTTATCCGCAGTTGCAGCCTTTGCCAAAAATACGTCGCGAATCGCCACACACACACTTTTTACCAGCCAAGACTTTAAAATAAAACCTCGTTGGCAAGTGACAAACCAATCTGCAATTTTTCCGGGTTGCGTGTTATGAACCACCTTTAACACACCATATTCTGGTAGTGCTGCTTCCACCGGCAAATCAAAGGCAGCACCTGCTAAGTAGTGATCTGTTAGTGGTACGAAACCAGAGGCGCAGAGTGCTATTACAAACAGACCCCGATGCGAGCGCGAGGGCATTTCAGCCGTCTAGTAACCATTCCATCTTTATCGCCCATTCCCCATTTTCGCCTCTGTTTGTGTTATCTTCCCCGTCTATGAATATCTGTTAATACGTAAAGGACAGGGCAACGAGCGGTGAAAACCCCGCCCACGTCTCCCAAACTGAGCTACAGCAAGCATAAGCCGCTGCTTAGCTCATTGAAGGGCCTTCTTTTTCACCAAATGGCACGGACCGACCATCACGGTCATTATGCTACCTTAGGATCCATCCCCACGGGCATCTTCGCATGGACTGAGCTAGTTGGGCCCATATTGGGAGCCGAATATGTAGTGGTCGGTTTGGTGGGCATCCGAAGATGCCCGTGGGGACGAAGCCTAAGGTAGCATAATGATCGCGAAGGTCGAGCCGTGCCATCTGGCGAAGGAGAACAGCCACCCTTGAATGCCAGTCTCAATTTGCTCCCGTTGGCACAGCAAGCCAATCGTCACAAACTCTGCCGGCCTTCTTCGCGGGTGATAGGCAAGTTCCCTTTGACGACTGTCCACGCGCGTCACCCATCACGAATCCAACATGAAGTTGACACCAACTGATGGGTGCGCCCGAAGATTTGAAAAAAAAAAAAATTGTTGCCCTCTCCAATGTATACACGGTAACTTTGTCTAAAGCGGGAATCTACTTGAGAATAGCCCAGAGTGGATATCCATCCACTCATCACGAATCCAACATGAAGTTGACGCCAAGTAAAGGGTGAGTGTCAAGATTTGAAAAAAAAAGCGATTAGGTGGCCAAGCAATGTATACACGGTACTTTTGTACTGTCTAAAGCGGAAATCTACTTGATGATGCCCCAGAGTGGAGCATCCGCTTTAGACAGTGCAAACATAGTAACAATAAGCTCACACTGAAAAACATTACGTTCAGAGCGGGCCAGGCGTAGCGAAGTTTATAGGTTCCTATGAGTGAAAACATTTTTTTAAAGATGAAGAATCCCCCTAAATTTTCAAATCTGTGAGATTACTCATCAGTCAAATACTCGTATATGAAACTGAACTCTGAACACATATTTTCGCCTCTCCTTTTTTTCGTCTTTCTTCAAATTTGTACTGGAATGTACCCGGTGGTGTATTTCTTACGATACCCCACTTGCCTATACCAAACGAAAAAAAAAATTTTCCTTCTTTGGGACCCCTTTTTTTTAACTCAAAACCCTAAAAATGGTCAGAGGAGTTTTTATTTCCATTTTAGAGCCGAATACAAACTCAAGTTATTGGAGATTCAAAGCCAAGAGCAATTTTAGCAATAGAGGGTTTTAGCATACGCAACAGATCCACGGACCAGGGTTTATCTCAATGCCGCGCCGGCGCGGAGAAGTAGCACTGAAAGCACTGAATCCTCTCCCCTCCGCTAAAAGCTATTACGGCACTGCATTGATCCAGGTATGTACGGACATCAGCACAAGTATACCTCCGGCAGTATTCACACCTAACTACGAAAGGACAAGCAAAGACGTAGATCTGCGCATCGGAAAGAAGCAAAACCCAAGGCTGTGATGTAATGCCTGGGTTTAATTTGAGACAGGACACCATTATTGGCATATTTCGCCGCTACCGGATGTCTCTGCCCAACACTGATAGAGATGAGATACAACCACATAACACCGTCACCGTCATTCATATTGAGTCGGACAGGTTTGTCAGTTTCATCCAATTATCGCTGTTAAATCGTAAAGGATCCGCACGAACCATATGTCAACAACCAACCAAATATGAGCACGTAACAAATGTAATGAGAACAAGCGGAAATCTGACAGTACGTGGATACCAGACTACAAGAAACCATTCCAGAAACAGAAATGTGGCCAGACCTAAGTACACTTCATGTGTGATTTTCAAATGGAATTAATCCCTAGGCAATAGTGTTCATCCTTGCTATAAAACTACAAGCGTAGGAACTTTGATAGCAGAAGTTATATATTGTTTTCAAGTCCGTGTATGGGATGTCAGAAAATAGACTGGTAGTAATACACCCGACTTCTATTCGACAAGGAAGATTCGTACAACACCATAGTTCCGAATGGAACTGAATGTTCCACGAAATTCCCGAGAATCTGTTACTATTAGTCCAAGAGCTGATTCGAATAACTGAACAAAGCAACATACAACTGGATAGGGAAAGTGAATCTATTGCAGGATTATCTCTAGATGACACTTTTTCTCTATATATTTCACAGTATTCACGGAAGCTGCATAGCATACCAAATATCGATTGTCGAAAATTGAGAGATTCCTTTGAAATGATCCTAAAATTTGGCGTTTTTGATCAGAGCCAGACGTACGGGATACGTTTTGCGAAATGGTACACAAGGATGTATCAAACCATTTAACACTTACCTTTAGTTGGCTGGCATTAGATTTCGGATGCATTTGGTGTGTAAGAAGAAATAAATCATGTCGTCTTTTAAAACGATAGAACTGAATATAAATTGCCTGAAAAGATAAACGAAAAATATGTTAGAAATTATAAGCTAATCTTTAAAATCTCTCAAATTTTCATAAAAAAGATTCGATTAGAAGTGATAAAAAATGGTTCGAAAAAGTTTTTAACCCTCCGATGCTTGACATTTTTCAGAGATGCGGCATTTTAATGCGGATTGATCAAACAACGGGAAACTTCGTGACTTTTATATAATCTATGAGATAAAACAAACATTCCCATAAAATTTTAAATCACAATTTTCAAACTGAAGAAACCTACGGGACCTTGCACGTGTTCCCATATATTTTGATCAGAAAGGCTTGGTTCACAACACTCTCGCCGTATTGCGTAAGTCTAGTGCAGTGCAGATCATATCAACATAAGAGGGGTCTAACAAAAGTTCCAGTTCCAAAAGTCCACTTATTATCTATACACTTTTCCAACCGGTAAATCCATTTTTCTACGCACTAGGCCCCGGTTCGATTCCTACTGAATGCGGTAGTTTTCGATAAAAAAGGGGATTTACGTGTCGGACTATGAGCCCACTCAGCTGTTAAATGAGTACCCATTTATGGGGTAAATAACTCGGTTGAGCGTGTTGCTGATCACACACCTCTGCACAAGACCGTCACGATCTAGAATGATATGATGCTAACTCATCCCGAGGCCATGGTTCAAATTGGACTGTTGCGCCAGTTATTTATTTTATCCATTTTTCAAAGTAGTCCTTAAAATCGGTTTTTTAAAGTGATTTAATGCCCTGATTGCTCATAAAAAATGTTCTTCTCCAATTTTTCGCGCTAGATCTTTCATTTTTTCAATGACAGAGAGTGCCATAAAGTCGCCCGCCTGCCATTTGAATAGTATTAGCTGGAGCATTATCGTCATGTAACAAGTATCGCCGCAGATCCCCTTCTTCTTTTTTTTTTGTCTAGAAATTTCTGAAAACTTCTGGTAAGCAAGCAACGATTTTTGCGCTGATGGCAAATTGACATAATCACTTTAGTTGCTGACTTTTCCTGCCTTTTTTTATGGATGACTTGGCACCATTTTGGCTCCCTATGTACCATAGACTTTAGTTTGGTTTTCCGGGTTGTACCTATACAAGCTGTGACGATAATTTTATGGGAGATGCTAAATTTCCCCTCTTTAATTTTTTTAAGAAAATAAACGTGGCAAAACACTCACATGCTTATTTTTGGATGCCAGACAAAATTCGTGATACCCACCGTGCAGATTCTTGGTGTGTCCAAGTTGTAGTGAAAGATTCGTTATACAGCTACGGCAATCAAGCTCAAATCATCAGCAATCAATTGTTATATTAGTCTTGGATCTGCGGTTACATTGCTGTCGTCGGTAGCAAATTTTGGGTGACCCTCACGATACTCGTTTTCTACAAAAAAGGGTTTTGTTTGAAACCACTTATACAATTTGGGAACATTCACTAGAACAGGTGCAGGTGTAGTCCGGATGGCGCAATGGTTAGCACGTTCGCATTCTACGCACTGGACCCTAGTTCGATTCCTACTGAATGCGGTAGTTTTCGATAAAAAAGGGAATTTACGTGTCGGATTATGAGCCCACTCTGTTAAATGAGTACTCATTTATGGGGTAAATAAAACGGTTGAGCGTGTTGCTAATCACGCACAACTCTGCACAAGACATACCGTCACGACCTAGAAAATGAGATGATGCTAAATGCGAACATACACCATCCGGAATTCCTGTCCGGAAAAACTGATGAGGCCCGGCCTTGAGGAATTTCGGATCGTGTATGGCTGTTTCAGGCCGCCGGATAGGCCTTTGAGGCGGCCGGATGGATAATTGCAAATCGATCTTATCGCCATAGAATGGTGTATGGTGTATTCTATAACTCTTAACTCATCTCGGGGCCATGGTTCAAAATTGGACTGTTGCGTCAGTTATTTATTTTTATTTATCAGGTGCATTCACTTTATAGGCAATTTGGCATTCATCGAATATAGGGTTTTAATTAAGAGCGACGCATTTTGTTTTTTCAATTAAAAGACTTGTCGATCAATTGTGGAAATGATTTTTATTTCAAATGAATGTACAATCGATGCCATTAATTATGGAATACGATATCGTTCAAGTGCCCGCCGTTGAAACGCTGGCACGAGTGAATACGCTGGACCCAATTTTTCATGATTCGAGCACACAAATCGGCCGAAATACCAGGAATTTCGCGTTCGATATTGTCCAGCAGCTCTTCTAACGTTGCTGGCTTATTGGCTTAGACCAGCGATTTAAGATAACCCCAAAGAAAAAAGTCCAAACGAATTAAATCGCACGAACGAGACGGCCATTCGCGAGGACCGTTGCTCGAAATAACTCACTCGCCGAACTTGGTCTTCAATAATTCGATTGTGTCGTCCGCTGTGTGGCACATTGCGCCGTCCAGTTGGAATCACATATCGTCCAAGTCCGTAGCGTTGAGCTGGTCCCAAAAATGCCCCCATATCATAGCCCTGTAGCGATCGACGTTGACGGTTGTTGTCGCGCCGTTTTCATCAAAAAAGAAAAATGGGCCGATGACGCCGCTGGCATGAAAACCGCACCATACAGTTAATTTTTTCGGATAAAGTTGTGTCTCGTGCATCACTTACGGCTGCTCACTCGACCAAATGCGGCAATTTTGCTTGTTGGCAAAACCATCGAGCCACAAGTGAGCTTCATCCGAAAAGATGATTTTCTTGTGAAAGTCGTCGTCAGCTTGTATCTGGTCCAGAGCCCAATTTGCGAATGAGCGACGCTTAAAATGGTCAGTTGGCTTCAGTTCTTGAGTCAGCGCAATCTTATATGGGCGGAGAGCCAAATCCTTCCGAAAAATTCGCCATAAACTGGTCACAATGGCACTGGTCGCACAGGCACTGGGACGTTATGCAATGCATAAGTTGTGTCGAATTTTTGCACCAAACGTTTGATAGTCCGTCTCGTTGGGCGGTTTCGACAACCGAAAATTGGCGTAAGTGCGCCCATCGTAGTCGCGATAGAACGAGAACTTTAATAGAAAAGTTGTATAATTTGCAAAAGTTTTTGCAGCGTGTATCTCTTCATGATTAAAAGGCATAGGCTGACGTTTCAAAATGTGAAAGTATTGCGAAGCCAACTTCACTAAAATACAAAAAACAAAACACGTCGTTCCTATTGAAAAATCCTATATTTGTATTGAGCACAAATGCCGTCGAAATGCATTCATTAACTAATCAAATTTCTTTCTCTGTTGGCAGTGGTGGCTGGACCTTCTATAGCTTAGCTATTCACTACCACGAAAAATGATCAGCAGTAAAGCCAATTCTTCCATTGTGCCAGATTTCGATCACACGATGGATAGTACTCATCAGGATCTGAATTAATCACATCGGGAAAGCATTATGATCAAGCTAGTTTGTTGGTATTCCGACTTAAATCGGTATACGTGTCTGGATACAATAGGCGCGTTCTTTTGCAATTCTTAACGTGTATAAGTTAGTGGAATAACACGGAATACAACAACAATGCTACCCTTTATAGGTTAACGCTTAACCTGATAATTTATCGAGGGCCAATCCTGACCTGGATAGAACACAAGCAAAGCTTTTATTTAGGGCTCATCTACCGGTTGCTAGAAGAAGTTCGCTCACTCGACGATGTTCCACTCTGTTTTCGCCTAATTCATCTCAATTCAATTCAATGGGACTCCACATTTTTTCCAATTGGAAAAGTGATTTTGTTCGAAATATTAAGAAACTACTCGGAATCAATTAGTTTCAGTGGAACATCTTCGAACGAACAAACTTCTTCTAGCAAGCGGTAGATGCGCCCTAAATGAAAGCTCTATTTGTACGCAATCGAGGTCAGGATTGGCCCTCGATAAACTACCAGGTTAAGCGTTAATCTATTTAGGGTAGCATTGTTGTTGTATTGCGTGTTATTCCACTAGCCTATACAGGTTGAGAATTGCAAACGAACGCGCCTTATGTATAGTGCAGCTATTGAATCCAGGGGCGTATTCCGATTTATATCGGAATACCAACCACTTTACCTAAACTTTGTATGCTACTAATGACAGGACAAAAATTAATGAATTAACAAAGCCCCGCCGGTCGTGGCTTCTCTAGCTAATTCAGCCTCTTTGTATCTATTAAACCCACTATGACCTGAAACCCAAAACAAAAACAAGGAGATGTTGAAAAATTCCACCATCTCCAAGAGGGAGGTGCGACAGTCTGCAACAGTCTTCGAGTTTAAAGGAACAAAATTAAGGGATGGTTAGGTTAGGTTATAGAGGCTGCGGCACAAATAGACCACCACTGGGTCCATTGTAATACCTCGCCATCTCAAAACCATAAGAGTCTAGTCGTCGAACCATCCAAATCTGTCAATAAAGCGATAAAGATGACCAACACTAACGTCTTTCAAGTCAACCAAATCCATGAAATAGACGGACCCCAAAGTGTCGTTTTTTCTGTCGGCCAGCGCAGGACAGGTACATAGGAAATGATGTATAGTTTCTTCTACTCCTCGTTCTCAAAGCTTCTGCAATAAATCATTGTATGGAAGCTGCAGACGGTTAGGATGCTCACCCATCGGGCAATGTCTCGTACTATTCCCCACGACTGTCCTGAGATATTATCTCTCCAGCATCAGCAGCCCTGAGTAGCGGCCAGGATTGAAGTTCAGCCAAACCTGTCTTGTAATGTTGCAAGTACTTCCATTTAGCCATTCGCTGTTAACGCGAATTAGAGCGTTTTTCTCGTCTTTTTGCAAGCTCGAAAGTTCGAAAACCCCCATGTCCACATTAATCGCACCCATCCGAGCCAGCTCGACTGCCGCGCAGTCATCGCTGAAGCCACTATGCCCCAGAAACTAGCGCATAGTGATGTTGAAGAAGTCACGGAGCTCCTTGATAGCTGCGCGACACCTCACTACGTTTTTTGAAGTGGCTAGCGCCGCGTCCAAGGGTTTAATCGCCGCCTAGCCATCGGTAGCTATCGGATAGTAATATTCCGATATTACAACGTAACCAAGCCAAAGCTTTGGCAATTGTAGTGATCTCCATATGAAAGACGCTGCAGAAAGCTGAGAAAGATGGAATAACAAGTAAACATCTAATTCCTCCGAATAGACTCAAGCGCCTACACCGTCCTCCTTGGTTTTGAACTTTGGAGTACTTCCTACCCTCCAATCTTGCCGTGAAAGTATTAGGCTAGCATAGCCTTTGTCGAGAGAATATACCGAAGATGTATAATCCGTTCTTCTGGAATTGCCAGATTGTTCAGTATAGCAGCGTGACCATTAGTAGGCTCTGTCCACTGTCCAGTTTTCCGAAGAGGAATGGCCGTGATCGCAGCCATCTGCTCAGCGAGAATGTCTAAGGGAAGCAAATTAATGGGAACACCAAGAGCAGCAGTCGGTGTCGTTGTGAGAGCACCAGTAATTGTAAAACAAGATAGTCTTTGGACTTTATTCAACAGATTTCTTTGCTTAACGCCGTCCACCAAACTACTACCCCATACAGTAATATGAGGCGTGTGATCGATACGTACATCCAGAAGACCACCTTAGGTTGACGTTTCGTTGGCATACATTGGTTTCGGAGAATGCAGTTGCCAGCATGCACCTTCGCACATCCATGGCCACGAACGTCGTCGTGGACGGGATTCGAACCCGAAACGCCGGTAGTCAAACATGAGGCTGATGCCTCAACACACTGCGCTACCGGTCGCCCCTGCAAGAGTACAGAGCGAAAGTTGCTTTAGAAACGCGCTCCTGAATATTTGTCTTCAAAGATAGCTTCCTATCGAAAATAAGCCCCAGGAATCAAGGGATAAAATCAACGATTGATCAGTAAAGATGATGATGTCTCCAGCCAAGTAGCTCAATGCGTAGAGGCGTCAGTCTCATGTCTGATTGCGGTCGTTACGGGTTCAAGTCCAGTCCATGGCGATCATGGCCATGTATCTCTGTGTTGTCTTCCCCCTGTGGTGCGGGGCGTAATAATAAGCCACCACATCTACTGACCTGTCGCATGTAGGCGGCTAGATGAGAGCAACAGGTGCATGCTGGCATCGTGTGTACATCGTCCGAAACTGGTTTATGCCGACAAAACGTCAAACAAGCCACTTGGAATAGTTGACGTGCCAAATATTTTAGGTATTAGGCAAATGAGTAGGTGACAACCTACGTAATAGCTGAAATGTGTAAGAGGAACAAACGCATGAAGGGGAGCCGTCAATGTAGTTCTAAGCAAATATCATACAAATCTTTAAACTTCCAATATTTTTCGGTAAACTGCAAAATTGAGAGTGGTCCACCAGACGATAATTCCCCGCATAAGTATAGATGATCACAGGACTGAAACATAGAGGATGACCCCTAAAAACTTGGCTTTATCAGAGGGTACAAGAGTCAGTAGGGCGCCCCCGAAACGTGATAGATTTCGAGTGTGTGGAGAAAAGAATATCGTGTCGATTACGAGTCACAGTCGAGCCAATGTAACGAAGCGCTAAGACTTAAATCTGATTGACGTTTTGCCAAATGCGTTGAGAAGCTGACTGTGCAGTCCAGACATGAACTGGAAACAACAGTATAAGAACCAAAGCAAATGAATGCGATGACTTTCAGACGCCATATGCAATCGGGGACATCATTGCTGATGAAGAAGTTTTGAGAAAGAACCCTCTTTATTAACATTTTTTGCCCGAAGCACCTAGACGAAGAACTTCGTATCAAAAATCTCATTACTATTGCATGATGTTAATTACACAACGCCTCCGACAATTATACAGCATTTATTATGATTTATCAGTCACAACTTTGTAACGAATCAGACAATAACCTTTTGCCCAGCCTCCCCCTTCATTGTTATGACAAATGAGGTGAAATTGTACGAATATTCTTGCAGAGTCTTGGCCAGGATTCCTGAAGCTCTCTATGTAGGTTAGAGTTTCAGGTACTACCTATAATATTATTATTATCCCGACATTACGGAATTATTGTCGACCCTCATCCGCAAATACCCCACATTTAATGCTTGCCAAAATAGACGGAACACATTTGATCAAATTAAATACCCACGTAACTCGTTTAATGCAACCACTGAAACCGTATCTAATACCACGCGTTTATCGGCGAATTAACATTAAATTTTAATTGAAATTTAATGAGCGTGAATTTCTGGGATTTGGCTCCCAATCACCTGAGCATATGCTACTTCCCCAGGCGAAAGTAATTGACGATTGACTGACTCGCCTAATGCACTAATTTGATTTAAGTGTCCTATGGTTGTTCCGTATTATTAAGATTAATGGGTTTCCTGAACGATAGATACTTCATCTTCATGGGATGGCTAGCTGGCTGGACTGAATGGAGTGCCCAAAGTCGCAAGACGAATGGACAGTTTATGGCACACCACCCTCTGGTCACTGCGTTTTATGACCCGCATTTTTTTGGTGTCCGATACTACGTACTCTGTATCTTTACTCTTATTTAGTACATATACGAGCCATACAATAATGTGGTCCATAAATGATTTTTATTATCCGCCGGATTGTCCACGTTACATTCAGTTTCTTTCCCCGAAAGAACTCCCATAGCGAGCACCCCCGCAATGTTGTTACTGTTTTTGTGACATGCAGTTGATCAACTTGCCAAGTAATGTATGTACATACAGTGGCAGACAAAAGTCTACGGCAGCACTTATGTTGAGGTTCCGGTTAATTGGAAGCTTTAATCAAAAATCCATTGCTGAACATTTTTCCAGTAACGTAAATATATTTATAAATGAAACCGGAATATATAGGTAGAGGGCTACGCCCGCAATCCGAGGGTTTTGTAGCAAGCGCTTATTTTGGTATATAAATATCGGCTCCTTGCTCTTCTTGATACCACTCAGATGGACAAAAAAAAAACATAATTAAAATGTCTTACCCACTTACATTTTACATCCCAATTCATATTACGTGATTGTAACGAAACATAGAACATATTATTGCCTTAGGTGTTGGTTATCGTTGACCATCAGTACTTTTGACCTCGAAAGGCGTGCAGGGGTGTGCTAACTGTAACTACAGAAATAAACTATTATTTACCTGTTCTGAGAAGATATACAGATTCTATTATTTTCCATTTTATATGCTATTCGGAACCCACCTTCCTGTAAGTTTTCATAATTCTAACAGTCTCGAAATGCCACGGGGGGGGGGGGGGGGGGGCAAATTACGAACCAATATTTTCTCCTCCCCCACTATTCCCCTTTCTACGAATTTCAAGAAAATACGAAAAAATAGAATGTACTCAACATTACCTTTCTCACTTGCCTATACCAGTCGATAAAAAAAATTGACCTTAATTTCGCCTCTATGTGGACCCCTCCCCCCTTCCACCCCTTAAAGTTTGCCAATTACGACGCAGCGCCCCCAACTAATCTTTACCCTTTCAAAAATGATTAATTAAATAACTGCAATTCGCACTACGAAAAACAACATGAAAGTAGTACTCACACCTATGAGGCCGGTAGGTGTAATTTTTGTGTGGATAGTGTCAAAATGCCTAACTTTAAATGAATGTACTATTATTAAATATTATGTGATTGTAATGAAACTTAGAGATATTATTGCCAATGATGTTGGTTATCATTGCCCGTTAATATTTTTGACCTCGGGTGTGCTTAAGGCGTGCAGGGGTATGCTAACTGCAACTATAAAAATGTACTATTATTAACCTTTTTTGATCAGATATCAAAATTCTACGATTTTCGGTTTTCTATACTAGTGAAATGCCGCTTTTCTGCAAATTTTCATATTTCTAAGTATAACGGTATCGAAATGCAAGGGGGGGGGGGACAAACTCGGATCACATATTTTCCCCTCTACCTCATTTCCCCTTTTTTCAAATTTGATGAAAATACCGGAAATGAAATGTACTCGGTATTACCTTTCTCATGATACCCCACTTGCCTATACCAGGTGAAAAAAATTTTTTGACCTTCATTTCCCCTCTATGGGGACATCCCCTTAAAGTCAGCCTATTACAACGAATCGCTTTCTCCGGCGAATCATAATAATTCTACATACTCCCACAAAATTTCATGTATGTAGCTTCAGCCTTTCGTGAGATATTTGATGGACAGACGGACAGACATTTGACCGATTTCATAAGGGTTTTGTTTTTAATATCGAAGATTTTTCCCTCAAAGATGAGCAACGTTCTGGTCGGCCTACTGAAGTTGATGATGACCAAATCAAAGTCATAATTGAAGAGGATCGTCATATAACTGTTCGAGAGGTTGCGAAGAGGCTACATGTATTGCACACAACAATTGAAAAACATTTAAAATGTCTTGGGCTAGTTAAGAAGCTTGATATTTGGGTACCTCACGAATTGAAAGAAATTCATTTAACACAAAGAATCAACTGTTGCGATATGCACCTTAAACGAAATGAAACCGACCCTTTCTTAAAAAGAATCATCACTGGTGATGAAAAATGGGTCCTGTACAGTAACAAAGTTCGAAAACGATCATGGAGCAAACACGATGAACCAGCACAAACCACATCGAAAGCTGAATTGCATGCAAAAAAGATCATGCTGTCAGTTTGGTGGGATTACAAAGGTGTTGTGTTTTTTGAGCTGCTTTCAAGGAACCGAACGATCAATTCTGATGTTTACTGTCAACAACTAATGAAACTGGATGAAGCAATCAAAGAAAAACGGCCAGAATTGTCAAATCGGAAAGGTGTAGTGTTCCACCATGATAATGCAAGGCCTCACACATCTTTGGCAACTCGTGGGAAACTATTGGAGCTTGGCTGGGAAGTGATGCCACATCCCCCATACAGCCCTGATCTGGGACCATCTGATCACCATTTATTTCGAAGTTTGCAGAATTTTTTTAATGGTAAAGCTTTCACAAATGAAGATGACCTTCACTCGCACCTGGTTCAGTTTTTTGCTGATAAGGACCAGAAATTTTATGAGCGCGGAATCATGCAGCTGAAAGAAAGATGGCAAAAGGTCATTGAGCAAAATGGAAAATATATAATTGATTAAAAACTATTCTTTGTTAAAAAAAAAAGTGTTTTATTTTATACTACAAAACCGAAAGTACTTAGTTGCCAACCATACAAAACCCTAAAAAACGAAAACAAAAACTTTTCATAACAAACTTAAATAGAAATTCATAAAAACATAAAAAATTGAATGGACAAACAAAAGTCTACGGCAATCAGTATTGGCTGATTTTTACACAAATTTCCAGCTAAACATAACTGTATTTCTTCGAAATTTGTTTATTTGCTCTTACTGCCATTCAGTACATGTGCGGCTGGAACTCTGTTATAGGTTTATCGTTAGTTTCGAACTGTAAGAACCGCAAAATGTTATCGCGAAAAGAAATTTCTAGCGATGTCCGAAATTTAAAAAAAAACAATAAATCGTGCTCGGAAATTGCGAAATTACTGAAACTAAAACGAAGTTCTGTTTATACCATTATCAAAAATTTTGAAAACAGTGGTTCCATTGAAAATAAGCCGCGAACTAGCTGACCGAAAAAGCTTTCGCGCAGAGACATTAGTTTAATTTTAAAAGAAGTGAACAAAAATAAAAAAAAAGTGCTCCAGCTTTGGGAAAATAAGTGGCTGCGGTACGGAAAAAAGAGGCAAGAACAATCTTGAGATCATTAAATTCTAATGGGTTTCAAAGCAGAACTCCTCGCAAAAAAACCATTAATATCCGCAAAAAACCGACTTCTGTGCCTAGAGTTCGCCATATCAACAAGGACAATGATTTTTGAAATCGAGTCCATTTTACCGATGAGTCGAAATACAGCATGTTGGGTGTGATGGTCGCAGTAAAATATTTAGAAAAAAGAATACGGCTTTAGAGACCAAAAATTTGATTTCTACTGTCAAGCACGGTGGAGGTAATGTTACGGTTTGGGGAGCCATAGCTGCATCTAGAGTCGGCAGATTGGCTTTTCTTGAAACTACTATGGACCGCTATGTTTACAAGAACCTGTTGGAACAACATTTAAGGCCATCAGTTGAGAAGTTGTGCCTTGAAGGAAGCTGCATTTCCCAACAGGACAATGATCCGAAGCACATAGCACTTTTCGTCAAAAACTGGTTGTTGTACTACGCTCCCAGGCAGCTGAATACGCCTCCCCAAAGCCCGGATTTAAACCCAATAGAACATGTATGGGAGCCTCTGGAACGGAAAATTCGAAAATGTCGCATAAAAAATAAAAATTTGTTGAAGGAAGCGCTCATTACAGAATGGGACAAAATTACATCCGCAGAAACTGAAAATTTAGTCGCCTCTATGCCCCGAAAACTGCAACCAGTAATTGATGCTAAAGGGGGTCCAACCAAGCATTAAGCCAGCAAATAAATTTATAAATTCCGATACGTTTAGTTGGAAATTTTTTGTGTATAAGTCAGCCAGCACTGACTGCCGTAGACTTTGGTCCATTAAATTTTTTATGTTTTTATGAGTTTCTCTTTAGGTTTGTTATGAAAAGTTTTTGTTTTTGGTTTTTGTAAATACATACATATATTTACGTTATTGGAAAAATGTGCATCAATGGATTTATGATTAAAGCTTCCAATTAACCAGAACCTCAATATAAGGTGCTGCCGTAGACTTTTGTCCGCCACTGTATGTAGTTTGGGCTATTTTGCGGAAGCTTGTGTTACGTGTGGCGGATGGTATCCTTTCGGGATGTTAGTACGGAACCGAAATTAAAATCCGCATTGCGTGGTGGGTGGTTTCAATGAATGGCGTGGGGGCGTGGAAAATCTGGCGCTATGCTTAATTGAATTGGGTACTAGACAAGGCGTAAGTGAGGCTAATTACCCAACAAACAAACATTCTAGCAATTACTCGTGTATTAAAATTGTTTGCAGCATGCAGGGTTGATAAATTTGTAACGGGGGTTTCCTGGTATCTATTGTTATTGTTGACAATTTAGTTTTAATTGTTGGATTCGAAAGGGGTAAATATATTTCGACTTGTGGTTTTTAATTTGTAATGAACCATATTTTGGTCTGGTAGTGCTGCTTTCACCAGCAAATCTATGGCAGCACCTGATGAGTAGGGATCTGTCGGTGGTACGAAATCAGAGGCCGAGGGTCCCATTTCACCTGGACCTCAACGCGAGCGGAAGGGCAATCAAGCCATCCGCCTACCATTGCATCCTTATCGCTTCATTTTTATACCCTAGACTTTTAGCACAAGGTATATTGCTTTTGTCACCACCATAAAGGAGGCTCCGGAGGTATAGCAAGGTCACCTCCTGATTCGATCTAGCCATGTCTGTCTGTCCGTCTGTCCATCTGTCTCTCTGTCTGTCCATTCGCACGATAACTTTCGATAGAATGAAGCTAGAGCCTCGAAATTTTGGTCAAATGTTGGAAGTATAAGGTAGTTTGTTGGTATTGAAAATGGGCATGATCACGCCAAGAGAACGCCTACCTCCAGTACATATGCAAAATAATTAATTGTGTCTTTAACTCCCGATTAAATAAACATAAAAAGCTCTAGCTTTGGCAGATTGCTCGTGAGGGTAATCTTATACTCCCTAGAAAAATCAAATGGATCAGTTGAAAACTAACGGTAATTTTCTTACAAAGAGCTCCGTACTACCCCACTTTTCAGGTTTTTTGTCTAACTCTGGAACCAATTGACGTAGACACCTGATTTTTGGCATATAACTCTGAGGTGAGAAGTTGCTTGAGTATTAGTAAGTTGTGCATAATCAGATCAAAGGAACGCCTACCTCCCCTACAAATTTCAAAAAATTTAATATTCCTTTAATTACGATAACTTTCGATAGAATGACACTAGGAAGTTAAAAATTTGATAGAATGTTGCTAGTTAGATCTAGTTAGTTGGTATTGAATGGGCAAAATTCGACCCAAGGAACCCGTACCTCCCCTACAAATGAAACTTCAAATAAGCAATAACTTTTTATAGAATGAAGCCAGCAACTTGAAATTTTGGTCAAATGTTTAAAGTAAAATGGAGTTAGTTGGTATTACAGATAGGCCAGATCCAACCCAAGGAACCCCTACCTCCCCTACAAATGGAACTTAAACTAAGCGATAACTTACGACAAAATAAAGCTAGCAACTCGAAATTTTAGTTACATGTTTGTAGTAGCATTCAGCTGGCTGATATTGAAAATACGTAAAATCCGACCAACCAAACCCCTATTTCCCCTACAAATGAAACTTCAAATAAGCGATAACTTTCGATAGAATGAAGCTGGAGATTTGAAATTTTGCTTAAATCTTCATAGCATGATCTAATTGGTTGGTGGCAATGATGGGCAAGATCTGACCCAAGGAACCTCTACCTCCCCTACAAGTGAAACTTCAAATAAGCAATAACTTTGGATAGAATAAAGCTAGCGACTTGGAAAACTCAACAAATATTTGTAGAATGGGTTAGTGAATTGATTTTGAAAATGGTCGGCACCCTCCTGAATGATTGTCAACCTTCCCTATAAACTGGTCATATAGGAAACTCACTTTTAATGCAAATTGTTGTTGCCAATTGGTACTTTTGGTATCACCACTAGGTTTGCACAAGTCTAGGGTATATACGCTTCGGACTTCTCTGGTTATACCCTTCACGGGTGTGAAAGGGTATATTAACTTTGTCATGAAGTTTGCAACGCACAGAAGGAAGCATCTCCGACCATAGAAACTATATATTGTATATTCTTGGTCAGTATGATGAGACAAGTCGATTAAGCTTTATCCGTCTGTTTCTATGCAAACTAGTCCCTCAGTTTTATGGCTATCAAGCTGAAATTTTGTACAGAGCCTTCTTTCTATCGCACGCAGTATATACGTCGGAACCAACGGAATCGGACTACTACGCCATATAGCTGCCATAGGAACGACCGGTTCAAAAATTCGTGTTTGTGAGAAAATTATTTTTATTTCTAAATATAAATTTTTCAAATTCCATACAAATCAAAAGTATCTATAGTTAAATCACATTTTCGAATTTGGTTGAAATTGGACTACTTTATCATATAGCTGTCATAGGAACGATCTTTCCAAAAGCAAGTTTTTATTTGAAAAACTTTTTTTATTTCTGAAGATATCTTTACCAAATTTTATATTATTATTAATCATGTTGACAATCAAACCATGTTCATAAATTTGGTTGAAATCGGCCCACTATTTCATATGCCTCTCATAGGAACAATGAAATCGGAACAAGTTTTACTACTAATTTCAAAGTGGCAAATGCACCATAAGTCATAACGAAGGTATCATACCCTCGGCAAGCTAACCGAAGGCTACCTTGTTTTTATTTTTTTTTTATTTTTAGCAGCACACTCTGTCCTCAGCTTCTAGTTCTTCGCAGGCCTCGAAAAAGAAGCTGCCCTGTAATGAACCATATTTCGGTCTGGTAGTGCTGCTTCCACCAGCAGATCTATGACAGCACCTGATGAGTAAGGTTCTGTCGGTGATACGAAACCAGAGGCCGAGGGTCCCATTACACCTGGACCCCAATGCGAGCACAAGGGCAATCGAGCTAACCGCCAAACATTCCATCCTTATCGCTTCATTTTCTTCCCCATTTTTACCTCTTTTGTTTGTTTTGTCTTTCCCAGGTCTATGAATTGTTGTTAATACGTAAAGGACAGGGGCAACGAGCGGCGAAAACCCCGCCTACATCTCCCGAACTGAGCTACAGCAAGCATAGACATAGCTTAGCTCGTTAAGGGGCCTTTTTCTTCGCCAGATGGCACAGCCCGACCTTCACGGTCATTATACTACCTAAGGCTCCGGCCCCACGGGCATCTTCGGATGCCCACAAAACTGTCCGTTACAGATTTATGGCGACATGCTAACTCTAGTCTTGACGGTCTGGTATGTGGGGAAGACGGATTAACTGCCAAGCTTGCAGACATGTCTACATAGCACCTACACGCGGTGATCGTTGGAAACTTCGCGGACTGCGAAGGCCGAGCTATGGGGCCAGTTGCGTGTACATACATACATATGTATTATGGGAATACCGGCGTTGGTACGAAAGCAACCGTCCTCTCACACTCTCTGTCAGTCCAACTCCGGTCTTCAATGGTTTCGGCAATGTGGCTTGATCAGAGTATCAGTTATGTCCAAAATTCCTGGGGTGTTATGTGACCCATGCCCATCAGGGGAAGGTAACCAGGGACACAAATAGTCATCACTAACGGAACGGCTTAGAGCTCAGCCACAAACCTGCATAATCACCATGGGTCGTGTAAATGGTATCCTCGACCGTATCTGGCAGAGGGGAGCCTATGAAGCTCTCCGCATAGGTGACACGGGGACCAGATGAAAGGCTGGATCTGGTGACTGAGATGAAAGTTCACCTGCGGAGTGTCGGATTCAACACTTCACTTTACTCCTTCCTTTAATCTAGTGAACCGCGAACTACAGAGTAGCTGCCTGTTAGATGAGAGTGGAAACCTTGATTCCTCAGCATCAAGGGTAGCAGGTACAGCATATCGTGAAAGTCTATGGAAATTTCGGGAGATCGTGGGGGAGTCTACTCGCGGCCCAAAGAGAGGAAAGGAAGGCCGGAGCGGTACGTTGTTCCTATAGCGGCAGGGAGTAGCAGGAGGTGAAACGTAGGCGATTGCCTCAGCTATAGTCCGAGAACGGGAACCCAAACCTGAATTTCGAAAAAGTCAAGTCATGGATACAATTCCAGCCAGTACCCCTGGCAGGATGTCACCCAAAAAAAAACGCCTTTCAAGGAGTTCTAAAATCATGCTTTCGCCGGTACGAGGATTTACTGACCCCGGAGGTGAGCGAGAGCCCCGCTTTAGTGGTTACAATAAGTTCAATGGACGTAGCGGTGCATTTAGTGTGTACTGTGTTGTGAACCGCATGGACAGCAGTGCAACCTCGGAATCGCAAACTGCCGGAAGGGAAGCGGCGCGGCGGCTGGACCTACTTAAGGCCAGAGACGCGCTAGACAGAGAAAGGCGATAAAACGGCCAAGTAAGCGGCGAAATCGGACGCCAAGCGGAAGCGTCCACGAAATCAACTCGTGCTCCCGCTACCAAGCGCCTACGATTGGAGGAGAAATCCATCACAGGTAGCAAATCGGTGAAAATAAATATTTACGACTTTTCCGAACCATATTCCAAGAAAACACAAAAATATAAAGTCAAGGAATCACCACTCCCACTGTCTTTAGGCGCAATATACACGTTCAGCTTTTTCCTTCCATACTCGTATTTCTTCCATTCGGATTATTGGCATACATTTGAACTTTTTTATAACCGTCCGACAAAATATATGAACATCCATTTCGATCGTTACAAGTTATTTATATGTTATGTTTTCCATCCTTTCTTAAATTGTCCAACATGAGAAACATATTTTGCTTCTCGGATACTTTCGTAATAGCACTATCGCTACTAACCCCAGTAACATGAAATTTATATTAAGTAAAAACAATTTTACGGAAGATTTACGGCTATCGTCACACGTAGACACCGCGTAATACCGTCAAACTTGGTCGGAATAGGTGTTGGCAAAGTGTAGTTGGAACGTGCAAGAATTTACACTTCTTTGTGTTAAATATTAATAGCTATGCATACATAAATGTGACTAGCGAAATTCTTGGAATTATTAATGCTATACCTATACTATATCCGTATATGTGCAATTCGCCATTGTAGAGCATAGCGCGGCAACTACTCACAAAAGGATTAGTTGACATTTCGATACTATATAACCATTTTTGGATAGTGTATGTTGCTGGCATATATCCTGTCTACTTGGTGGCCTTCAACGATAAACCAAGAAAAGCTGTGATCTTTTTTTCCGCCTCGCACCACAAACGAAATGTCTATCCACATGCAGACCTATACAGGGTATACCACTTCTAACGGTAAATACTTTAATGGAAGATGCAGATACCACAAAGAAAAACGAAAAAATAAATAAATCGATAAAAAGGCACCAAGACTATGTTTACGCAACAGTACAGTACGGGTTTCCGGACCTCTGTAGCTCCGGCCCCGGGTGATGTGGGGGGGGGGTCAACTTTGATAGGGTCATTCTCTCCGGTCGTCTTACGAAGTGTTGCTAATTTGAAGTCGATACGACGAAGAACACCAGAGATATGCAAATTTTAAAATCGCAATTTTTCTTGTTCTCGTTGTTGTCGTTGATCTCGTCGTTCTCGTTGTTCTTTCGCAGGGCTACAGCCTCGTAGGGAGCGTGTTGAAATCTGTTTTTTTTTTCTCACGGATTGACTGTGTCCCAAGGGTGTGCGTAGGCTATCACTTGCTCTGATCCGTGCAGTAGATAAAAAGATACATCTAAAAATGTGAAATTTTCTCGCATAAGTCTTTTCGATTATTTAGAAAAAAATCTTCTAGGCATTACCTATAATCCGTGGTTCAGCTAAATTTGGTACATAGCTTCCTTTGGCTATTACAAGTACCACACGATTGTGTTTTGGTGCTGCTGGAGATGTGCGACAGGACAAAAGGAAGGAAGGAAGGAAAAGGACAAAAGGACTCTCTTAGTCATCAAATAGAACAGAAACCAAAGCTGATAGGTTGATTCTGACTCGTGGTAATGACACCAACGCAATGGAGTTCTGTTAAAGGCATTAGGTACGGGGATACTCTGACTCGTGGTAACGACACCAACGCAATGGAGTTCTGTTAAAGGCATTTAGAGTCCTTCGGTCAGAACTGATACTATTTGGCGTCCTTTTGGCAGGAAAAAGAATGTTCTTCGCAAGGAAGCGGTCTCTAGGCAGGATGGGTATCAGATAGCTGGGGGTGATGAGGGGAATGCAACAGACTACTGTTGGAGGCATTTTTAGTCCTATGGATAGGGAAAAGGATGTTCTCGGCGAGGAAGCGAAATCTAGGCATGATGGGTATCACGACTGGGAGTCGTAGTGCGAATGCACTAGAGCACTGTTGATGGTGTTTGAGTCCTTTAGTTAGGAAAACAGCATCATCTTAGGCATAAAATGAAACAGAAACCAAATCTAGAAAATATCGGTTTCGACTTAAGGGACATGTATGATATATGTAAATAACTAAACATATATTAAGGACCCAAAAACAAAATTTCATCGAAGGCAACTCAGAGTCAGGCCGAAGGCACATATACTCAATGATGTCCACCAAATACAACTTAAAAGCAAATGGACGGAAAGTGCCGATGCACATCATCGCTCTTTTTGTGTCATTTTATGTTAACGCCAAGACTTAGGAGATACCCTTTAATAAAATAGCATAGCCTTGACGGGTAAGGGAAATTGAGGTAAGGAAGTTGGGATGATTTGAGTTGTACTAGATGGAATTAAATGTCGGTGAACGTTTAGTTTGAATTTCTGCAGGCCGCAACTGCAGCGGTAAAGAGATGTTGGTAAACACTTCCACATCCGGGGTGGTCTGCATACGAAGGAATAATGACATTTTACAGTTCGACTGATATCAGTCTCGATGGTAAAATGGTGGGCACGACTAGGCTGCCGGGTATTACGTAAGGGAAAACATTGGCAATTAGATAGCTTATTTCAGTAAAGCAGCGGCAGTTGAAGTATCGATAAAAAAGGGATAGGCAACCAATGTCGCGTCTTTGCTGAAGTCATTCAATGCGGGAGGTTATACCATAATCGCCAATAAGTCTCAAAGCTTTTATTCTGAGACTGAATTTCAAGTTTTATTAAACTGAAGTTCGGCGTGGTAATGTAGAACCATTCTTCGGAAAACATGGATAGAAAAAAAAACTACAAGAAAAAAACTGTAGTTTTAGGATTCGGGCTCCGGTTCAGAATATGTTGAGTTAAAATTTGCTCTTATTTGCACCAAGCTGTTTCGGGTGTAAACCTTTTCCTTATTAAAATGCAAAAAGATGTGATATGTCTCAAAAACAATCCTGTTGTAAAGAGCTTCCTGCCAAACAAAAATCTCATCAGCCACAAAAAGGTTTGATATAAACATAATTCCGTCAAAATACACATAGCTTTGCGCCTCGCTCTGATTAAATTAGTTAAGTTCTTTTAACACTGAGTGGCGGGGAGCGAGAAGAGAGTACTCGGCATCGGAGCTTTAGCTCACGAAGCTCGCCGCCACTCAGCGTTAAAAGAACTTAACTAATTTAATCAGGGTTCAATATAACTACATACCCCAGAGCGAGGCGCAAAACTATGAGTATTTTGGCGGAATTATGTTCATATCAATCCTTTTTGCGGCTGATGAGTTGTTCATTGCGGGAAGCTCTTTACAACAGGGTTGTTTTTGGGACATAATAGTATTCATTCGAGGAAAATTAACATATGACATGAACACTCTCTCTTTAACCGCAATCTGGACACATGTACTTATCCCGCAAATCGAATTGTCGCTGAACGGCAAACATGGAGAGATGAACCACTATCTAACCTAGCCTCTTGCTGGACATGGCTGATGGACGATTACCCGACTGTCCGAGGTGCCCAGGAATTGTGGAAGACCCGAAACATGTATTCTTTCACTGTCCAAGGTTTACAGGAAAGCGTGAAGCACTGGAGGTCCAACTTGGCAGTGACCTCAATCCAGATAACATAGTAGAGCACATGATAAAATCTGAATCAAATTAGGAGGCCGTAACTCGCACAATATGCTACATACATAGAGAACTGAGGAAAGAGGAGCAAATACGAAAAAGGACGCAACGGATTAACGGCTAATTAGCCAAAACTAACCCTGCGAAGTAATACCGAGAGGTAGTTCCGTAGGGAGAATGGTGTAGAGAGAGGGTAAGGTACTGAGTAAGTAGTCGCACACTGACGATGAAAGTCCCATGTCGCTGCCGTACAATTGACACTAGTTGTCAACAGTGCCTCCTGACCAATGAGATCCCCCCAATAGTATAAAAAAAGGCCTCGTTTTTCGCGTCAAAAAGAACAGTACAAATCTAAGAGCCCGCCTTCACCATCTGTAACCGGGTGGAACTTACACCACTTGTTAAACATAAACTACGAAGACTACGAAAATGTACGCCAGCCTAGTCCGTGACCCATGCTGATCTTCTCAAAACGCTCAACACGGAAAGCCGCCGCTTAGCCCGCTGAGGAGGTTCAATTCTAACAGCTGCCAGCCTTGACAGCTGTCACTGCTGGACCTTAACGGTTAAATGAACTCCGTCCGCATGTACACCTTCGGGTGTTCTATCGTCTATTACACAATCGATTATTCTCTACAAATACAAAAACTCATTAAATGAAAGATAAAAAAAAATTGTTGACTCCTGCACTCAGAAGTTTAATAAATTCCGACCTGGCTACCTCAATTCAAGGTTCCTAGCGAATGACGCTATCAAATGCACATCGTCTGACTGTGTAAGTTCCTTGTATACACAGAGTTGCATTATTATTTCGAAAAAAAAACTGCTGTTTGTTGAATTTTCAATGGGCGAGTTCCTCCACCTTAACCCAAATAAACGCATGCAGCGAAATTTATCGTTGGGCAGCACGTTGCATCGACAACATTTCCGTCAACAACTTGGCACGCGTCCAGCATTGCTACTGTATGTCGAATGTCGCGTGACATTGCTACTAGATGTTTGTCGAACGTTTAAGATACACATGTACGTGCATCTTGAATGTATCTTTAGTTTCATTTTTTTAGTTCTTTGATTCATTATTTTGGTGCAAAACTCCGTCACGGTAAATTGCTTTCGACAAAAATACATCGTACCCTCTCAAGTTCAATGTAATTTCATTTCTTTTTTCGGAATACGAGTGTGTTTCCACCAGCAAGAACCATGGCGAGTCTTCCATTCTTCACCACACATTCTAGCTGGCTCATGCTGAAAAAGCGTTTTTTTTTTGCTCCTTCCTTGATGGAGGAAATTTCAGGGTGAGAAGCGATAATAATTGACAAGGTTAAGAAAATCGATTTTCCTCCACTTTTCCACGGCACTGTACGTTCAGAGCGCTTATTTCACATAGTGGAGTGATTTTTTTTCCAATTGAATTGAGTATCAGTCGATGGCGTGGAAAGTGCTATGTAATGCTGCCCCAGGCATTTTCACGATCAATGCTTCAATCGCTAAAAACCATTTATATTTTTTTTATGATGAGCCGTGGGCCATTGACATCGAATTGCAACACTTCCAACCACTTGGCCACCCGTTCGACCCTCTTTCAACAATATACACCATCCCAGTACACATTGATGGCGTACATAAAAGTGAAATTCGATTTATTAGAGCGCGCTGCCAAATGAAGCGGAGACTGTGGATTTTCTGAGGTGCTTTGTAAGGTGCATCAAATTAGTTTTCCTCCTTTTTATAGAAATATCAAATACGCTGAAATCACCTTAATTATTTTCAAGGCAGCGAAAAATTAGGAAATTATGCATCTTCCCCATGGCGAATATTTCGAAATATGTTTATTTTTGATGGCAGTTTGGCGTCATTTGCATGCACCAAATCGATGTGTCGTTTCAATGAGAGCAAGAACAGACCAATTAAATGGACCGGTCTCAAGCAGACTAAACTTACATGGTGGTATATGGTGGCGTTCACACCAAGTAGACTGCAATCTAAAAGCCTAATGAATGCCAGCAGATAGAATTTCAGTCGATTAGGTTGTGGTGACTGATTAATGGGCGTCCGTTACGCTGGCACCTCCACCACTAAGTATCGACATTATAATTAGGTGCTAATTAGTAGCTCTATTCCCGAATTTATTGCTCCTGCCGATTCGTCAAAATTGACGATTCTATGTGGGGGTGCTAGTGTAACGTAACGCTAGCACCCCCACTTTTTTATACAACATCTATCGCACCCAATTTGACGTAAAATGAAAGCCGTAATTAATTGCTAATTTGTTGCTCCATTCCGGAATTTATTGCTCCTGCCGACTTGCCAGGATAACGTTTTTTGAATGGTAGAGTTAGTATGACGTCACTCTAGCACCCCACTTCTAAGCACAGCATGCGTAATTGCAAATTTGTCCCTATTCCCGAATTTACTGCTCCTGCCGATTTGCAAGGGCTCCAGCTTATATATGGGAAGGACACCACATTTGTACCCCCCAGTACTATCCCCACTGGCATAAATGTAACCAAAACTTGATGCATGATGAAAGCAACTAATATTTGCTTATGTGTTGCTCTCTTCCGGAATTTATTGCTCCTGCTAACTAGCCAGGTAACGTCAAAAAAGCTCAAACATACAAAAAACGTTATCATGGCAAGCCGGCAAGAGCAATAAATTCCAGAATGGAGCAACAAATTAGGAAATATTTATTTCTTTCATTATGCGTTTTTGTTAGATTTGTGCCAGTGAGGATAGTACAAGGGGCTGCAAATGTGGTGTTCTCCCCATTTATAGGCTGGAATCCTGGCAAATCGGCAGGAGCAATAAATTTGGGAATAGAGCAAAAAATTAGCAATTAGTTATCCTTTCCATTTTGCATTGGATCTAAATAAATTATATGCCGCATTTAGAAGGGGGTGCTATGGTGACGATAAACTAGCTCCACCATACAAAAAAACTTTATCCTGGCAATTCGCCAGGAGCAATAAATTCCGGAATGAAGCAAAAAATTAGCAAATATTAATTGCTTTCATTATGCATCAAATTTTTGTTAGATTTGTGCCAGTGGGGATAGTATAGTACAGGGGGATACAATTGCGGTGTTCCAAATATAAGCTAGAATCCTGGCGAATGGGCAGGAGCCATAAATTCGGGAATAGAGCAACAAATTAGCAATTAATTATGGCTTTCACTTTGCATTCAATTTGGAAACGATAAATGCCGTATAAAAAAGCGAAGGTGCTAGCGTAACGTTACGCTAGCACCCCTTAGTTGGGACGCTAAGCGATTTCACCTTGCAAAATATGATAGAGAAATGCCATTTGGTATAATTGTTCGTGGTCCCTATACATTCATTTTAAGAGATGGAGCCATCTTGGAACCCGCGGCAGAGCGACTGTGCGGGCGAAAAACCGCGAAATTTGGGCCCTTTCTTTAATATTGTCCTAATAATTTGTAAACGGTGCCTCGGATCAAAAAACTTAATAGGATGTAAATTAAAGAGCGTCAAATTCTACATCCAATGCATTGCTCAAAGTTGAAATTTGGTTTAGAAGTATAATCAAAATCGATAGTCGAAAAATGTCACTTTTTGAGGCTTTGGAGAAAAATCAGACTATATCGCTTTTCAAGCTCACATATCTCTGTAACGGATACTCCGAATGAAAAACCGTACAAGTAAAAGTTGGAGATATTTTGATTTCCAGTTCAACGTGACCAATACTTTTCAAATCGGCCCGTTTCTAGTGTAGATGTGAGCGAAAATACAAAAATGGTTTTTTAGCGATTTGAGCCTTAATAGCTGTATCTCGATAAATATAACAGCTAAAAGTTTTGGTTTAGCCTCAATTTGTAGATACTTTAACCTTGTTTATAAAAGTTTTGCTAAGTTTTTTGTCAGACTAATTTAATTAATTAAATAATTAGTTAATTAAATGATTTTATTTCTTCCATAATTTCAAAGTTCAAGCAACTTATATGACACTTTAGGTTGGTTCCTAACGTATTTGGTCATTCTGAGTCAAATGAAATCAACCGCTATTCCATACGGCTATTAATTCAAAAGATATTCACTTTTTTCCAGATTTTGTTATTAATTAAATAAGACTTTTTATTAAATACGTTGAAAAGAAAAAGCTTTTGTGTCAGTTTTAGGATAGTCCCTAATGTATTTTGTCATTTTAAGTCGAATGAAATCAACCGCAATTCCTTGTGACCATTAGTTCAAAAGATATTCACATTTTTCCAGATTGTTTTATTACCTAACTGAGCTTTTTCGTTAAGTACGTTGAAAATTAAAGGTTTTTATGCCAGTTCTAGGTTGGTTCTTAATGTATTTAGTCACGCTGAGTAGAATAAAATGAACTGTGGTTCCATACGACTATTAGTTCAAAAAATATTCACATTTTTCCACATTTTTGGATTCGTTAAGGAAGCTTTTTTATTAAATAAGTTAAAAATAAAAAGCTTTTCTGCCCATTTTAGGTTAATTCCTAATGTATTTGGTCATTCTTAGTCGAATGAAATCAACCGCAATTCCATACGATCATTAAATCAAAAGATATTTACATTTTTACAGATTTTGTGATTAATTAAATAAGCTTTCGTAATAAATAAGTTAAAAATAAAAAGCTTTTATGCCACTTTTAACTTAGCTCCTAATGTATTTGATCATTTTGAGTAGAATGAAACTAACCGCAATTCCATGTGACCATTAGTTCAAAAGATATGCACATTTTTTCCAGTTAATTTTTTTTATTAATTAAGCTTTTTTATCAAATAATTTGAAAATAAAAAGTTTGTATGCCATTTTTAAGTTGATTCCTAATGTATGTGGTCATTCTGAGTCGAATGAATGCAACGGCGATTCCATGCTGTCATAACTTACGATAATATTCGCATTTTTTCCGGATTTTTTTAAAACTAAAACTTAAATGAAGAAAATGTTTACTTCATTGAGGAAACATCAAAGATGAAGCGTTGTAAATACACAATAAGTATGTTATGACTAGAGACCGGATTATATGCAACATAAAAAGGCTGAAATATGCATGCAAATATGCATGTAAAATGCTTAAAATATGCAAGTAAAATGTGAAAATATGCAACATGAAATAAAAGAAAAAAATTGGATAATTATGTTTTTATTAAGAAACAAAGGAACGAAAAGTCACAAATTTAATGGTTTTACCAGTCTGTTGTTTTTATAGAAGTTTACTATAATATATTGTTCTGTGTTCAATTGTAAGATTATGTCTTCTATCATTTAAAATATTTTTGTAATTTGAGAATGATCGTTCTACGTCCACCGATGTCACAGGCCAATACTTAAACATGGGTGCTGTATTGGCAGATATTGTCCCAGGCAAAGTTCTACCTGTACCATTAATAAAAATATTAATCTGGCACAGAGGCTCGAATCCTGGGTTGTTGTTTAGAATGTTTTCAAACTTTTTTTTTTAAGTTTGTCTGGGAATATATCTGGCAATTAAGAGTGTATTTTACGAACTTTTTCAATCAGCAGAATAGATCCATTCAACTGCAAGCCTCGAGTTTCAAGTTTTTTGATACACTCGGGTTTGTGGGAAAAATGAGTACTTATGGCAGCGATGTTCTGATGATGTAGAAGAATTTTCAGATGCTGTATTGTATTGGTGTATTGGCTTCATTTTTCCGTGTGTTATGAATGGATTTTATATAGAAAATCACCGGACAATTACGAATGCGATCTTAGTGTCACCATACACTGTCGAACTCGAGCACGAACCTGGTACAAATGTCCTTTGACACACACATACACTTCACATAGGTGTGAAGAAAACCGGTCCACTTGTACTAGGTTCGTGTTCGACAGTGTACGGTGACACTTAAGCTCATGGGTAGGGGAAGCTCCATGAGCACGTTTCACGTGAACGTTTCTCTTCGCTGAGGGTTTACGATCAAAATATCAGCACCAGCACAAGCATCATAGCATTGCTTTCACTCTGTTTTCACAGTGTTTGCTTATAAACACAAAATGTCCCTCGCACACTACATGAGATTTGGATAAATCATGAGAAGACTCGTAACAATTTCCCTAAAAATATGCAAAATTAATGGATTTTCAATGAAATATACTAAAACCTCTAAAAACAGCCAATATATGCAAATGCATATGAAGTTATGCATTTGCATATAATCCGGTCTCTAGTTATGACCCTACAGCGGCTGACTCACAACTGCAGGTGCACCTCTTTGTGCAGGACACTTTTTTTCCTGCAGCCACAGTTACTCGTGCAGGGTGAATTGCACCTGCAACGCTGAGGAGTGGCACATGCCTTTGCAACAACCGGCGCTGTTATCCATAATGGCCAACGTTCTCTTTCTAGTTTCCACCCCCAATCTCCAGATGGAATATGTTGCTGCGTTTCCAAAGCCTGCCAGAATTTCATGGCTTGAAGGGATGCCCTTTTCAGGTGTCCCTCAAACTCACCAAATAACAATTAGCATCTATCATACGCACTATCACTTTTGATAACTGTAACACATTACCACTTGTCACGAAACACAAAACAAATCAGTTTCAAATCTATCCGCTTACTGACTCGACGGTGCACAATGTGGCAATAGCAGACAAAAATAATTTTTATTGTTTTTTATTCTTGACTAGTTGAAGAATTTTGACTACGTACATGCAAATTGTATCTATAACAAGATACCTGCACCCTTTGCTAACGGATTGGCACTATTACTTCTCTCTTAAGGTCACTTAAGGGATATCCAGAGAGTAGTCAATCAAATTATCGAAATATACTACTATTAAACTTTTTCCTAAGGATATCAACATCCTGGATATTTAATGTCGCTATCCTAATTATATGCCGCCATCCTGGAAATTTTCATATATATGCTTTAAGCAATTTGGCCACTAATGAAAAGCTTATGACACAAATTGTAGTAATCCTTCATATTTCTACCAAATTCCATACCTGTAGCTTCAGCTGTTTTCGAGATATTCTTTGAACAGGCTGACATCTGACTGATTTCATAAGGGTTTTGTTTTTTCTACAAAACCCTAAAAAGCGTAACTATGACCTAAGCTATCAAGCCAAGCTATCAAGCAAAGACTTTTTGAACAAGATTTAATTATCTGTAAATTGAGACTAAACAAAACTTCAGCTACTATACTTACCGAAATAGAGCTATTAAAGCTGCAATCGATAAGAAAGCATTCCAGCATTTTCACTCACAACTACACTAAAAATGAACCGATTTGAAAAGTATTGGGCACGTTAAACCGGAAATCAAAATATCTCCAACTTTTACTTGTACGGTTTTTATTCGGAGTATCCGTTACAGAGATATGTGAGCTTGAAAAGCGATATAGTGTGATTTTTCTCCAAAGCCTCAAAAAGTGACGTTTTTCAACTAACGATTTTGATTATACTACTAAACCAAATTTCAACTTTGAGCAATGCGTTGGATGTAGAATTTGACGCTTTTTAATTTACATTCTTTTAAGTTTTTCGATACGAGGCTTCGTTTAGAAGTTACGATGAGAATATTAAAAAAAGGGCTCAAATTTAGCCGTTTTTCGCCCGCACAGACGCTCTGCCGCAGGGTCCAAGGTGGCTCCATCTCTTAAATTGAAAGTATGAGCCGCACCAACATTCGTACCAAACGGGATTTCTCTATCATATTTTGCAAGGTGGCGTCGATTTATGTCGCTTAGCGTCCCAACTACCTACGTAAAATCGTAAATTTTGGCGAATCGGCAAGAGCAACAATTCGCGAAAAGAGTAACTAATTAGCACCTAATTATACACTATGCCTGATGACGATAATCAGTGGTGGGGGTGCCAGCGTAACGGACGTGATTAATGGCGGCATGGTGTGTAGATCTAAAAACATAACTGATGGTAATCAGTCTCACGACACAATCTCGCTTTTGTGGGTGTTCATACGCCCGAAATTGATATCACGATGGATCAATTGATTTGTTGAGCAACATAAGCCTGTTGCGAGTAAAGAGCTTTGTATAATGTATTTAGCCAGTAGTTTTGGTTTAAATCGAACAGACGCGTCTTACCTTATATTACACATAACGATTTGTCTGACAGGTCTTCATGGCAACGAAAAACTATTTCTGATCGTGCTACACTTAATACTACTACCACTATTTGCCATAACCCCTAGTGGAGCACAGTGCGTCAACTGTTCCCATGTGGCTCAGTTGACGTTTCATTAGCGTAAACTGGTTTTGAACGATGCATGTTGCTAGCATGTTCCTCCTGCTAATTTAGCCGCATACCTGCGACAAGTCGGGACCCCGATTCGAGCGCAAGGGCAAGTAAGCCGCACGCCAACCATTGAACCCTTACTCGTACCGCCTATTTTTTTATTATTACCTATTTTTGCCTCCCATGTTTGTGTTGTCTTCCCCAGGCCTATGAATTTTTGTTAATACGTACAGGACAGGACAGGGGCAGCGAGCCGCGAAAAAACCGCCCAGGTTTCCCGAATTAACCTACAGCAAGCATAGGCCGCTGCTTAGCTCGTTGGTGGGCCTTTTTCTTCACCAGATGGAACGGCCCGACCTTCACGGTCATTATGGTATCTTAGGCTCCGTCCCCACGGGCATTTTCGGATGCCCACCAAACCGTCCGTTACACAATATAGGCAGTCATATTTTCCGCTGGATAGCCCTGGTAAGTACGAAGAGTACTTGGTTAGTAATATTAAAAGGCATTTCAAGCAGGTTAAATACTTGCCACCTTATTGGCCTTTTTTAACTAACAATTCTACGATTTTCACGATTTAGGTAACCCAGGTACGTACCCAACTTAGTTAACCACTTTTTATGCTGGGACAGTATTGCTTATAAAGCATTATGTATTTGTAAGCCATTCTACTATATTAGTCTCGATGGCGTATGTGGTAGCGCGATGGGTTCTGAAGCACAACGACCCAAGTTTGAATCCCCGTCGGACATGCGAACATAAAAGTTTAATTTAAATGTTGAAAAAGTTTTAAATATAATTTCTTGGAAAAATGATCCAACCGTTAAATCAAATAGGCATACTTAGAGGATGTTGCTGTTCATGTTTTGGTTATTATTATTATATTCTGGGGGATAGCCGAAGCAAACCACTAACGTTTGGGTCCCTTTTCGCCCCCTCCCGGTCATCAGTGACTTCCAGAAGTCGACTGATAGTTGTCGACCTCTTTCTTCATCATCGTCCCGTGTTATTGCTAGCATTTGTTTAAGGCTGAGTTCACTCATGGCTTCCACACTTATCGTGTGCTTGCCTGTGATCCTCAACCTCGTGCTAGCCAGTGCTGGACATTCGCACACAATGTGTGCTGCCGTCTCGGCCTCCTCCAGGCATAGCCTGCAAATGTCATCTTCCCCGATTTTCATCTTGGCCAGATGAGCCTTAAAATTACCATGCCCTGTGACCAAGGCAGTTATCCAGCTTAGGGTACTCCGTTTATAACTGAGTACTTTTCTCGCTTCCCTGCCTAAAGGGCTGGTCATTGCATTCCGAGCTTGTTTGCAAGTGACTAGCTCCTGCCATCTTGGCTGATGCAATACGTACGTACGTCGCTCCAATCATGCCGTTCCCCAGAGCAACTCTGGGTTCTGGGCCAATGAAAGTTGCCGCAGATCCCTGTTTTGCTAGGGCATCCGCCGCCTCATTTCCTGTTGTACCTATGTGTCCTTTTACCCACATCAGCGTAACCTAATTTTCTGAGGCACACGTGTTGAGCTTCCGGACACACTCTAGTACCAGTTTAGAGTTTATGTTATGGCATCCCTTTCCATTGCCGAAAGCGCCGCCGTTTGCTTTATAAATATGTAAGTCCAACGGCGGCAGTCCCAGCAATGCCTCCATTGCTCGCGTTGATGTGGTGCGCATTGCACCACATATGCTTACGCAAGCTATCCTTTGTACCCCATCCAGCTTCTGCTTTGTGGTATTCTGCATGGCTTTTGGCCACCATACCACTGATGCGTAGGCTAGAATGGGTCTTACCATCATTGTGTAAATCCAGTGTGTCGCTTTAGGTGAAATTCCCCATCTACGAGCACACACTCTCTTACATCGATGCAAAATCCTTTTCGCTTTTTGGATCTTTTCATCAACGTGAACATTCCAAGTTAGTTTCGCATCTAACGTAACTCCTAGATGCTTCACTTCCTTGGATACCTTAATTTCCGAACCAAAGAGCCGTAAGGGAGTTATCTCTATGTCTTTCCTCTTACGAGTAAAAATCATAGTGTTTGATTTACTAGCGTTTATGGTTAGCTCTTGCTCATTACACCATTCTTCGGTTACTTTGAGAGCTTGTCCCATGCAACCTAGAATTGTGTCCATGAACTTTCCACTGACCGTAAGTGCCAAGTTATCGGCGTATCCTACAGTGTGTACGCCCATCGAGTCCAGCTTCCAGAGAAGACTGTCCACGGTGATGTGCCACAGTAGAGGACTACCTTACCCCGTATTCTGTCACATCCACTGCTAAGATTTACCGCCCTCTGCTTAAGCATAGAGTCGATCCACTTAATTATAATGTAATCAACCCCCCGCTCAGTCAGGGCGTTCCTTAGTTTGGTGAAGGAGATTTTATCAAAAGCACCCTCTATATCCATAAAAGTAGACATAGCGATCCCGCCATTGTTAATCTCTCTCTCTGCAACTCTAACAAGTTCGTGTAGAGCGGTTTCCGTAGATCTGCCTGCTCTACAAGCATGTTGGCACCTACTCAGAGGACTATACATTAGCGTGATGTTCTCCAGGTAGTCCACCAACACTTTTTCCATTGTTTTCAACAGGAATGATGTAAGGCTAACCGGCCTGAAGGACTTTGCCTCTGTATAGTCTTTCTTTCCCGGTTTAGGCAGGAAAACCACCTTAGCCTCCCTCCATGCCTTCGGGATATAGCCTGCTGAAAGACAGGCGACGAATATATTCCGGATCCTATCTAGTAGAATGCCCATGCCCCACTGTAATAGTGCCGGGAATATTCCGTCCATTCCAGCCGTTTTAAATGGTGCAAAAGAGTTTATAGCACTTTTGACTCCATTTGGAGTTATTATCCTCTCAGCTTCTTGTTGACTTACCCCACCAGTTCCCTTGTTAGTTCGGGCCCATGGTTGGTTTGACTTGAAACTTCCAGGAAAATGTACCTCCATCAGCACCTGCAACGTTTCTTCCACTGTTTCTGTCATGGAACCATCAACTTTGCGTATCAGCCCCATTTTCGAAGCAGTGTCTTTCGATATCATCTTCTGTAATCTGCATACTTCCGACGTATCCTTCATGCTAGAGCAGAATTCCCTCCACGTATTTCGTTTCCGAAGACATAAGGTTCTTTTCAGCTCCCTCTTTTTATCCTTGTATAGTTCCCAAGAGTGAGAGTCTCTCTCCCTCATGTAACGGTTAAAGGCTTTCCTTGTTTCTTTTTTTTTGGTTAACCAGGTACCTACCCTACTTGGTTAGCCAGGCAGATGTTGTTGATTTTTTTATTTTTCTTTATTTACGGTGGGTATGTAGGGGACCAACTTAGCATAGGTAAACACGGGGGCTACTTGGTTAGTGACATTAGAGGGCACTTCCGGTGGGTTAAATACTTTCCACCTTACTGGCCTTTTTTTTAATTACCCTGTTTAAAATTTCGTATCGCCCATACGGGGCCTATAATTTTCGATTTTTGCCTACATATACACACCCTATTTAGGCATCCGGCAGCCCTTAATGGGTTATCCCCGCAGAGTTTCATTTATTTTGTCGATTCTTTTTTTACATGAAGGAATTAGATGCAGTATTTAATGATTAATCAAAGCTATAATTTTCTTCTAACTCTATCCTTTCATTCACGGTTGATTTTTACGACCATAAAAAAGTAGCTGACAACTTTATGACTTCAAAAGAAGGGCCATTATTAAAAGTCCCATAAATTGGAAATTGTGCGCTAGATTAAAATTTCAGGAAACCAACATCCTCTCCATCATCATTGCTATGCGGTGCTCATGGTATGCTTCTCTACAGAATATTTGTGTGCGAATACATCAACAATATATGCTATGGTTAGTATTCCACCCGTAGTTTATCAAATTTTTTCCTCAAAATCTCCCAAATTGGAAGATTAAAAGTAATTTATAATATGATTGTGGCATTTCACAACTTGGTGCATACATGCCGGAAAGATGGAAGCGCGCTTGGAGGACTAAAGCGAAAGAGAAGGAGGCTGAATATGTACCGAAATTGGGAAGAATATCGTTCTTGTTGTTGCCGAGATTAAATAATGGCGCACAGTGTGCGGGCAATGAATCCTGGTAACGGTTGGATCGGAATTTTATCTTTGCTGGCATATTGTGCTAATAGTGATTTTATGAGCAAATTTTGAATTATACTCGTATTTTAGCATGGATGAAATGGCAAGCTAATCATGGATACATAGCAAATTAATTTATCCTAGAGCTTGGTATTGTAGAAATCATAGAGCGTCTGCCGTTCATGGATGTTTCATGTATCTTCCGACGATAATGAATATGTACAATATTATACAGTATGTACCGCACAATGTGGGAAATACTGATAGGTTGGATAGCACAGTTTGTTTGGGGAAAAACGGTACCAAAAAAATTGGCATATCTTGAACCATTACGCGATTATCGCTCTTTTTTGTAATATCATCAAAAAGCTTGTGCTTTTAATCGCCTTTAGAACTTTTTCTTTTGTAGAACTCGTAGCTTTCGAAATATCCAAGAGACATTAAAAAAAGGACCCACAACACCTCTTTTCGAATTTTTTCCCGATACTATATCGATGACTTCGCAAAAGAAAAAACCGATATATTCAAAAAAAAAAGAAAAATTTTAAAAATGTACCATATATTCAGACGGCTCTCCACATCAAACTATACGATTTTTTTTGACTCCCAGGAAGTTAGCAAAAAAAGTTTAGAAAAAATATGGTGGCGAAAGCACAGGGGATGGACTGACACAAACTTGAATTTTCTACAACCCCACCTACCTACACAACATATCAAAAATTCAGGACTATGGCACCTTTTGCATGCTAACCCACCTTATTTGTTCACTATTTCTCGGTTAGGAACAACCGGTCCAAAATTAAGTTTTTGTTAGAAAAACTTTTTTATTTCTAAAGATACCTTTAGTAAATTTCACTTTAATCGATCATATTTACCGCCACACCATATTCTTAAATTTAGGTGAAATTGGGCTACTTTTTCATAGGAACAGTTGAATCGGAACAAGTTTAACAACTAATTTCAAAGCGGTATGTATCAAATTTACAACAACACTGTTGATTATCATACCTTCGCCAAACTAGCCGAAGGTGTAATGAATCATATGAAGCAGATTGGTTGTGCGGCTTGCACCGGCAGATCTATGGCAGCACTTGGTGAGTAAGGATCTGTCGGTGGTACGAAAACAGAGGCTGAGCGGGTCCCATTACGACTGAACCCCGATACTAACGCAATCTTCGCCGTCCGCCAACCATTTCATCCTTATCGTCTCATTTTTTTTTTATCATTCCCAATTTTTGCCTCCCAATTTTGTATTAATACGTAAAGGACAGGGGCAACGAGCGGCGAAAACCCCACCCACGTCTCTCCAACTGAGCTACAGCAATCATAGGCCGCTGCTTACCTCATTGAGGAGCCTTTTTCTTCGCCGGATGGCATGTCCCGACCTTCAAGGACATTATGCTATCTTAGGCTTCGTCAGCATGGTCAACATGTAAGATAAGCGGTGAAGCCAAGAAGGTTCAGCTTTGGGAGAAATATGATGAATACCGGAAGGAAGTAAAGCTCAAGCAAAGCCGATTGCAGCCGCGAAGTTCTACCAAGAACTAGAAGATCTAACTGCGGATAAGAGACGGTTATTGCAAGAGGAACCTAAAGACAATGCCAAGATTTACAAGGTCGCAGTCCAAAGGAGAAGAAACGCTCGAGAGATTCAGGCGCCAAAGTACGTTGAAGACTCACAAGGATTGCTACTGGTTGAAGACACAGCAATCTGTAGTTGAATGTGTGTGCACTTTGACGAATATTTGAACGAAGAATTTCCACATGAAGCTTTCCAAGCTGTGGAGCCAAACACCACAGATTTCGCTGATTTTTCAGTGGAGGACGTGATGAAAGCAACGATGCAGATGAAATGCAGAAAGGCAGTTGGACCGGACAAAATACCCTTGGAATTTTAGTTGAAGATGAATCATGTCGGGCTTAGATGGCTCACTGTTCTTTTCAACAAAATTAAAAGAGGGCAACCGATGCCTGCCGCTTTCAGGAAAAGTTTCTTTCTCCCGTTTTATAAGAACAAGGGTGACTCACGCAAGCTCAACAACTATAGGGCAATCAAGTTAACATCTCACACATTGAAGACTTACAAGCGAGTTGTCTGCAATAGATTGAAAGAGACTGTACGGTTGGATGACAATCAAATCGGCGTTGTGGAGGGTCGATCTACAGTCGATGCTATTCAGTGCTTGCGTGTTACGATGGAAAAACATGGTGATGCACGGACGGACTGGCACTTTGTGTTCATCGATTTGGAAAAAGCAGAGTTCGTCGTGATCTGATATGGGTGGCCTTAAGAGTAGTTAAGGTCCCCGAGGCAAATGTCAAGATGATACAAGACATGTATGATGGAGCAACTAAGTAAGATGCACAGCTGGTGAGAATGAAGAGTCTCCGGTTAAAGTCGGAGTTCACCAAGGCAGTGTAAGTCCCTTGCCCTTCAACATCATCATGCTCTATTTAATAATACTCATCTCTGACGACCTGGAAATATCCTTTCTCTTCGACGATGACGTTTTCCTGAGTAGCAAAGACATCCTTGCTTTGCAGGCTGCACTGACCAAGTGGTGTAAGATACTGAAGGATTATGGACTGAGGATTATCTTACCAAAAACTGAGTATCTTTGCTGTCCTTTCTCAGATCCAGAGAGACCGATACCAGATATCAACATTAAAAGATAGCAGTTGAAGTTCTGTACAAAGTTCAACTACCTAGGCTCGATGGTCAACAAGGAAGCTGCCTGCGATGACGACATTAAACATCCCATCAGTGTCGGTTGGATGAAGTGGCCAGGAAACTCTTGGGTTTTCTGCGACAAGAAGATGCCACGAAACCTTAAGGGCAAGTTCTACAAAACGGTCGTACGTCCCGCATTCAGGATGCGTCTGAGTGCTCGACTATGTATAAGACATACGAAAGTAAAATGACTGCGACGGAGATGATAATGCTAAGAAGTCAGCCGGTGTCACCAAAAAGGATCGCATCAAAAGTACCTACATCCGAGGCAGCTTGTTTATTGAGCAACCGATTAGTGAAAAGCTCGAAGATCGGCGTATGGATTGGTATTGCCATGTTCTAAGGCGTCCACCTGAGAACCCAGTTATGAAGGCACTATCAATGAATGTTCCATTTGCTGGACCCAAACCCCGAGGCAGACGGAAACACAAAAAACATCGATCAGATGAAGAAGCAACAACAACGCATTAATCTCGTCGATAATACGATCCAAAACCGAGCTGCCTGCAGAAGGAAGCTGAGATTATACCGCCAGAATGGCTGAAGTGCCAACACCATAGGCAGAGCAACGCCAAGCTGCAGAGTGGTATGAAAGGGCAAGGAACAAGAAGGCTTCGTCCCCTTCAGATGCCCACAAAACCGTCCATTACAAAGGCAAGCTTCTTTTTTATGGTTAGGGACAGCAAGATGGCAAAAACCCTGCCCACATCTCCCGTCACTGAGCTACAGCAAGCTCGTTCCGCCGCCCATCGAGATGAGGAGTTTTTGCCAGATGGCGCTGCGGGACCTTCACTATTACTTCGGCAAATCCTCACTCCGTCCCCATCGAGATTTTGGTGTCCACTAACAGCTGTCGATTACAAGGCACAATTCGTTTCTGGAGCGGCAAAAGAAATAATTAGTGCGCGAATAATCTTCAACATTCCGTATTATTCATCAGTTTTGCCCTCATTTCTTTGTATTCGGTTTCCATTTTGGCGTGGTTTAAATAACAATGGGCGAAATTAATTTACGAATCTGTTAAAATGCCTACGGATAAACTAGGCTCACCCACAAATGTTATTGTCATATAAAAAATTATAATAGCGTTGTTTAAATGTTTGTCAAATGGTAAATTTACCATTTTTGCCTGGTTAATAATTTACCATTTAACAAATGTGATGACAATCACATTTGTGCTGTTGGGCAACACATACAAAGGTTCTAATACGTCCTACGGCAGTGAGGTTCGATAGCCGCGAAATTTGAAGATTCGCTAGATACGGTGGGTTTAGAAAGAGAAGGTCCGACAAAGCTAGTTTCAAACCGGTCGACGATCATGTTAATTTTATTGATTTTTTTAGTTTAGAGGTCGTCCTACATATTTTAACCTTTGTGGGTGTTATTCGACCCAGGCACGAGAATGAGGTTGAATCGTTGTGGTTTGGGGCAATTAGATGTCGAGGTAACACATCTTTTGAGACTGCCCTATATCCAACTCATGCCGTCGCTCGTCACATTATAGGTATAAAGTTCTCGCCTAATGACGCTTCCAGACTCATCGCGTAGAAATTAAGATCCAATTCAAACCATTTAAAATAGGCCATGCAGACGTCCTCCTCCTGACAATTTCAATTTCGTGCTGAGGAAGTCTAATCACAACGAGACGATTGTTCATCTGAGACTTACAAAGTTATCCGAGACCTCATTTCTCGTTTAACTTCATTCTTCGACACGATACTACTAGGACCTATACTGTAACCTTCATGCGCATCATTTGTAACTAACCCTTATGATTACAGACTGGGTTCACAATTTTCACAATTTCAGCAAATTACCATGTCACATACACTTGACTATCAGGTTGATTTTTGACCGATCCCCTTTAAAACAAATTAAGAGAACTTCATGTCTTGTCCCCTAATACAATCCTCTGAATATTGTGGCTGGTATTTAATCGAGGACATCATTCACATCCACATCGTCATCATCTTGCAACAAATTTCCTAACTTGTCAGAGGAATTTGAACTGTGTGTGAACCATGGAATTTAATTAAATAAACCGTTCCCTATTGGAATTCAGGACACGATTCTCTAGTGCCGCATGGGAGATAGTTGCCCGGTTAGTTGGTACGTACGTCTTCAGGCGAAGACGAGTTGTGTTTATTTAAGCCTCCTCTCATTATATGTCGGGTTCTTGTTCAATCCCACGAGATACTTTGACTTTCGACTCACCAAGGATTATCCGTAGTCCAACAAACGACTATGTGTCAACTGGTATGTCTATCAAGCAGATAATTAAACTCACACTAGAAATAATGCCAAAGGCAAATGCCGACAGAGTGGACTGGACATACATTCAAGTCCCGTCTGTCTGTCCGCTTGTCTCCAAGGATTCAATATCTGTTTGAGGACGAATTATGAAGCGTGAGCAAATATGCAGAGATGGTAATGAATTATTATGTTATATTTGAAATGCTGGAGTCGTGATATTCGACTGTGAGAGAATTTGCAATTATTGTCTGGTGTTGGGGAGAGATGGATATGTTTACGTAGGCCTGTGTATATGTAGGGTGATTTTAAACTATGGATTTTTATGGACTTTCAGGATTTAGACTTCAGGAGTGCGTACTCGATAGTAGCTTTTCCTGACAGAGTTCTCATGGAAGCTATGGCTTCGATAAGTACTACAGTAACTATACAAGTGATGCCAGATCTTCGCGGCGTATAGCCCGAATTTATCATCAATCAGGCGTGGATCCAAGGAGGGGGATTTCCCCGCTAGAAGTCCGGAAATCAATCGATTTTTTAATGAACCTCCACATAAATTTCTAAAATGTTCCACTATTGTAGAATGATTTTGGAATATTTTAACAATATCCTTTTCCATTCAAAGATGTGCGCTGGCTGAACTAAATAGAAAGTAGGAGATAAGGGGCTCTGAGCAATAATCAAGGTGCACAGCCAATAATGTTATATCAACACCCTCGCAGAAACGGCAGCTAAGACCCCTTCCCCATCTGGGGCATAGTTTGCAAGATTCCCCCAAAAAAAATTATTTCGGTGTGGAAGGAAAACTCATCACAACACAAGAGCCCAAAGTGCAAAAAAATTTGGCTGATGATAAAATGAATTGTCCCCAAAAATTTGAAATTTGAGGGGTTTTTTTTTGAATGATACTGAATACAAAGAATTAAGATCACATTTGCAAAGCTCAATAAAGCGCTGAAAATATAGTAATTTTGTTACAAGCAGAGCGAGCGAAGCATATCTGCGGATAGTAAGGGGACATGCGAACATTGCAATTACTGGGCGGGAGGAGGCAAGCAGTCGCTTTGTATAAGACTCGTCTAATGGCCGTATCACATTATTCGTGACGCGCCAAGTCACGATCCTAGTGTCGCAATTTGTGCACACCCAAGCAACTAACGTCTCTCCCGTCCAGCGATTCATCGAGTCACAATTAATGTGGACTTTAAGACGCGCCGCATATTGCTCTCAACCCACGACCAAATCAGAACGACCCACGCCAGTGGCGTAGATAAGGGGGGATTAAGGGGATGAATTCCGAGTTCCCGTTGAAAAGAATCAATGCTGAAACCAATCCAACCATAATCAACGAAAATTTACAGCAGAAAGTAGTCGAAAATAGTCCTTGTCAAATAACACGAAACGTGGAATCGACTGGCCTTGCGAAACATCTAGTCACACACCACAAATATCGACATCTTTTAAGAACTTAAGACTTCTGTTGTTGTTTTTTCGATTTACAGTAGGAGATTATGGAAAATCCTGCGAAAAATAATTAGAATTTGCATTTTGACACAATTTCGAATTAACCTGACAGTGTACGGAAAATATAGGAATATAGACGAAATTCGGGAAAGTATAGGAGCATATAGGACATGTGATTAAAATATAGGAAAAGTAGGAGTAGTATGAGCCCTGAGTACACATAAGACAACAGCAACACCATATTTTTTTAGGTTACTTGGAGTGACTGGAATTTTGACTCCGGTCCTACGGCCTCGAATAAAACATGTTAACCTACCTTCGTTTAGACGTGAGCGCAGAGCCAAACACCGAATATTAAAAAGTTGCATTGAAAAGCACAAAAAAACAAGAAGATACCTTTTGTGGACTTACTAGCCCAGGTTCGGAGCGAAAAATAGGCAAAATAAATCGTGTAGTTTTGAAATTTGGCACAATTGTGGAAGACAGTCCCCTGAATATATGCTCAAAAGTCCCCGATGATAGAGAGTCCCGAAGTGTAGGAGAGAGGAGGTCAAAATTCCTTTTTACAGTTTCCCTTGATTATTTTGAAAACTAAGGACACTACAAAAAAATGTTCCAAAGCCGATTCAAAGTACATAAAATTTTCTAAAAAATGATATGTATACCATACCCTCGACTATCGATTGGTATAGTATACTCTATCATAAAATAACGTAGGGTATATTGATTACTTCACAAGGAAAAGCAGCATGACAACTCCCGATAGAATACAGTTACCCACAAGAAAGTTTAGCCAAAAATTCCGATTACGCCTACCTCCACTTAAAATATTTTATACAATAATTTCAACATTTTCAAACATGCCAATAACACCCCACGAATTCGGGTAGAGTACTGCTTAGAACCTTACTATACTCCCCTGTAAAAACTAGTTCAATCGGATGAAAACCAAGGCTACTTTCTATACTATACAATATATACGATAATATGTATGTTAATATTCAAGGAAAACTTCAAAATTGATTCCAGCTATTTTTTCCCTATACTTCCGGAACCCCTATCAACGGGAACTACGTCTCATCATACTGACCAAGAATATTATAGTTTATATGGTCGGAGATGCTTCCTTCTGTGCGTTGCAAACTTCATGACAAAGTTAATATACCCTATCACATCCGTGAAGGGTATAAAAATAGTGTAAGTAAGACCTTTCTATAGTCCTCCTTGTGGGCACCCTCTACTAGCAGCAGTGTGTCAAACTGCTGACGGCCAAGTCTTAGCGATAAGGCAGTTTGGAAAAAAGCAGGTATCAGTAGCCTCAATGGCTGACCAACACCTAAGCGACTTAGGATTAGTAGGATGGAATGATTTGTGTAGTTAGACCTGCATCATAATTGCGTGAACTCCAGCGAGTTTATTAAACCATCTGAAGCAGCTATCTTCCGAGGCCATCCCCCGAATGGGGTTAAGCGAGGTGCTGAGAACTCGTCCTTGTAAAAACCACTCCACGTCAAGAAAACTGGAACAAAAGCCACGGATTGGAGGGATCAACAACGACGACCACACAAACCACTAACGGATTATTCTTTCGGATATTGGAGTGTACGCGCCCTGAACAAACCGGGGGCCCAGAAGGCCCTCCTTCAACAAGTCGAAAAGTACAAACTGAGCATTGCTGCAGTCCTGCAAATAAATTGGCTTGGCAGCGAGATCAATGACAAGAAATCGTACACAATTTTTACAAGTGGCAAACCATAGGGCCACAAGGAGTTTGGAGTAGCATTTATAGTGAACAATCACCTCAAGCCACACATTACTGACTCTAAACCCATAAATGTGTGTGTGCGATTCGCATTAAGACTCGATTCTTCAATCTCCGGCTCATCAATGTGCGCGCCTCCACTGAAGTTAAAGAAGACGCAGTAAAAGCCGAGTTCTACGCCCGAATTGAGACTCTCTTCGACTCACTTCCAACAAACGACGTCAAACTGCTGCTGGGAGACCTTAACGCTAAATTAGGAAATGAAAGTTGGCACTGGGGGACCACTGGAGGCCACAGTCACATGTTGAAATTTGGAACTACAACTATAGGGGTAAGATAGTGCTGCAGTGACAACCTGTGATGAATTAATTTGTTGTTCATCAGGGTGGCTGTGAACAACCTGGTGCCCATGTTTGAATTTACTGGTGTAGCCAGGTCGGTGGTGTTGGTTGAGGTGGCAAATTGTTGTCCATTGTTTTTATATTGAGCAGCGGTGGAAAAAGAGTTCCACTGCCTGTGATGGGTTAAACTGAAGCATTTTCTTAGATACAGCAATTGCCCCGATAGATGTTGTTCCCAATTAACATACAAAAATCGATGCTGACAAATACAAACACACACTTTCCTTCGGAAGTTGAACAGGCGTGGCAGCTCTTAGCCGTTGCTGATGAACATGTCGCTGTGGTGCGAGTAGTATGGCTCCCGTCTTCGGCGATAGCAAAGAGGATTGATAATTCTACAAGAGTTATCACTCCATATAACTTCCCCCTCTGCCAGGAGATTTGTATGTATTGACAAATTGTATAGACTTCACAAGAAAGCTGACTCCGCCTCCGGCGGTAGATTCGTTTGTATTGATTCTCTTGTGTATCTATACTGTGTAGTTTATACTATGTTTATACAATTTGTCAATACATACAAATCTCCTGGCAGAGGCGAAACTTCTATGGAGTGATAACTCTTGTGGAATCTATACTATTTGGCGATAGTAAATCCACGGCGAGAAATACATGCATGTTAAGCAAGAATCGGCCAGAAAACCCTAAACCAACCCATTGACAGTATGCAGACGATTCACTTACAGGTAGTAGCAAAGGGGGTCCGCCTTAAAATTTGTTCGGCCATACCCTTTTAGCAAGGTAGCTCAATAAGGCCGAGGATCCACGAGTTTATCGTTAGACTTGTGATATACTCGTAGTATCTGAGTTGTGAAAGCACAAGGGTAAGTAGCGTAAAATTATGGCCACTCCTCCTGATCAGGAACCTTGACGCCATTTATCACATTGAGGGCGTTTTTCTACGCCGATATGTACCTATATTGCAGAAGGCACAGAATTTGGCGTTAGAGTTAATCCAATAAAGAAAGAACTTGTTTTTTTTTCAAGAAAGCGTAGAACCTCCGGTGTTGCAGGGAGACAGATTGGTTCTCACAGATAAGGCTAACTTCCGGGAGCTAATACTTGACAGAAAGCTAAGCTGGAAGCCCAATATTCAGGAGTGTGTAAAAAAGGCTAATATCGAACTCTACTGTTATAGGAACGCTATCGGAAAGACGTCCGTTACGCTAGCACCCCCACCACTAAGTATCGATATCAGGCGTAGTGCATAATTAGGGGCTAATTAGTTGCTAATTAGTTGCTCTATTCCCGAATTTATTGCTCCTGCCGATTCGCCAGAATTGACGATTTTATGTGGGGGTGCTAGCGTAACGTTACGCTAGCACCACCATACAAAAAAACATTATCTTGGCGATTCGGCAGGAGCAATAAATTCCGGAATAGAGCAACAAATTAGGAAATATCAATTGGTTTCACCTTGCATCAATGTTTTATTAGATTTGAGCCAGAGGGCATTGTGCAGGGTGGTACAAATTTGGTGTCCTTCCCATATATAAGCCGAAGTCCTGGCGAATCGGCAGGAGCAATAAATTCGGGAATAGAGCAACAAATTAGCAATTAATTATGGCTTTCATGGCCATTGAATTTAAGGAAAATATATGCCGCATTTAGAAGGGAGGTGCTAATGTGATGTCATACTAGTTCTACCGTTCAAAAAACGTTATCCTGGCAAGTCGGCAGGAGCAATAAATTCCGGAATGGAGCAAAAAATTAGCAAATATCTTTTGCTTTTATTCTGCATCAAGTTTTTGTTAGATTTGTGCCAGTGGGGATTGTACAGGGGGGTACAAATGTGGTGTCTTTTCCGTGTATAAGCTGAGGTCCTGGCGAATCGGCAGGAGCAATAAATTCGGGAATAGAGCAACAAATTAGCAATTAATTATAGCTTTCAATTTGCATTTAATTTAGAGACGACAAATGCCGTATGAAAAAGTGGGGGTGCTAGCGTAACGTTACGCTAGCACCACCATACCAAAAACATTATCCTGGCAATTCGGCAGGAGCAATAAATTCCGGAATAGAGCAACAAATTAGCAATTAATTCTGGCTTTCATTTTGCATCAAATTTGCGTGCGATAGATGTTGGATAAAAAAGTGGGGGTGATAGCGTAACATTACGCTAGCACCCCCACATACAATCGTCAATTCTGGCGAATCGGCAGGAGCAATAAATTCGGGAATAGAGCAACTAATTAGCAACTAATTAGCCCCTAATTATGCACTATGCCTGATATCGATACTTAGTGGTGGGGGTGCTAGCGTAACGGACATATCGGAAAGATGTGGAGCCTGCAACCGAAGGTTGGGCATTTTCTCTATATTGCAGTTATACGCCCCATAATTTTGCACGGTATTGTTGTAAGGTGGAACTCACTTAACACAGCAATAAATCGTGGCCTAGTGGAAAACAGTGCAAGGATCATTTAGTTTTGCAATCAGCGGGACTTTCAGAACAGTCCCGTCTGATGCCTTGCCAACTCTCCTCCCGTGAATATTCTTACCGAGCAGACGGCTGCATATACGTCCGTCCGCCTTCACCAGGGAGGCCAGTGGAGGGCCTTACTGCATCTCTTATGGAAATGGAAAAATTGCTCAGAATTGTCCTATGCTGATCGTCGGAAACTGCAAAGCTGACGAGCTGGATCGAAAGTGGGCAACGAAAGTGGTTTCAAACTCTAGCTGCAATGTCGGTATCCCCATCGTCTCATGCTAGCACCCTATTGGGCTGACTGCGATTCGAAATACTAACTCAAGCCGGTTGAATGGCCACGCTTGTCAAAATGTAAAGCTGATCTGGTCGAGACTGGATATGATCCGTCCCAATAGACTGTTGTCACTGACAAGACAACATATAAGGATTGTTGTCGGGTGCTTTAACTGGATATTGTCCCATCGGCGAGCATGCCAGAAGGCTTCGGATTTCCTACAATGACTTCTGCAGAAGTTATGGAAATGAAGAAAAAGAGGAAAAAGGAGAAAGTACTTTTCATCTACTCTGCGCCTCTTCGATTCTGGCAGAAAGGCGGAAATAAATTCTGGGAGACTCCTTTTCCGTCTCATGTCTGACTACGACAGTTACGGGTTCAAGTCCCGTCCACGGCGTTCGTGGCCATGGTTGGTTGTGCTGTCTTCTCCCTGTGGTGCGGGGCGTAATAATAAATCACAACATCTCCCGATTTGTCGCATATAGGCAGCTTAATGGGAGAAGGACGTGCATGCTGGCTGACGTGCATCGTTCGAAAATGGTTTATGCCAACAAAACGCCACATGGAATAGTTGACGCGCTATGCACCACTAGAGGTTAGGGCAAATTAGTATCAGTGTACTTCTTCGGTGAGCTGGGAGACTTGGTAAACGGTAACGTTGATCATCTCCAGCGTTTTATTGCTTACTCGCTCCAGCTTGCGTAGTGGGAGACAGTTTACAGTAATCCTTAACACACATGACTAGTTACCGTTCACTATAAAACCAGATCCTCCAATGGCAGATACAGAAGGGGACCATGGAGGCCCAGGCCCCCTCCGAAATATTTAGTACACAGACCTTAGGTTAGGTTAGATGGCGGCCTTACAGCCCGACATAGACCACTTGGGGCCATAGCGATGCCACGAATTGACAACGGGGCAAAGGAACTACGTAGTGGGATTAGTTAATATCGTTGGGTCATTGTTAAGTTCGAAGGTTTTCGTCGCGTTTGCTATTTCCAAAAGACTCTATATACTGAGGTCCGCGACCGTCTTCAAGTTGCGGAAGAAGTAGGCACTTACACATTTTTGTCTTGTTCCTGCGAGTGCTGGGCATTCACACAATAGGTGTTCCAGAGTTTCTATAATGTTATGCAGCTGACAGTTTCTGCAGCCATTGGAAGTGATCAATCCTAGCCTATAGGCATGCTCCCCTATCAGGCAATGGCCAGTAACTACTCCAACTAGCATCGCAGACTTACCTCTGGATAGTCCTAGGAGTATGTTAGTTTTCTTTGGACACAGACATTAGTCGATTCGAGGAATTACTCGAAAATGATTTATGAAAATGATGGATGCGGATACCCACCAATCCGTCCATTACAGATCATTAGGCTTCTTGACACTCGTCAGTGGCTTACTTCAGCGTGTAGACGGATAAAGGATTAGGGATGAATGAGAGTTTTCTCTGATTAGCCTGATACCTCTTCGAGTCTCCATGAATACTGCAATGTTTTTCGATACGAAGCTTACGACGATTATGGAAGCTCTGACCTGGCGGCGGTGGCACGTTATTTGAGCTGGAAATATGCTGCGATCTTCACCGCTGTAATTCAATTTCAAACTGGCTCGGACTATGACCGTGGCGGATTGCCAGCCAATAATTAAACAGATGAGCGCGCTTGTTTTTGTTTTTTAAGTTGGATTCTGGGTCACTGTGGTTTTTCTGGTTACTGTAGTGCAGAGGAGCTCGCCAGGGAGGGTACAACAAACGAAGCTGCTCTAATCTGTCGAAACTGCTGTAGGAGTCATCACTGAGCATTGGATAGATTGAAAGCACGCCATAAGGCTTCGCACTTACTGTAATGTAATACCGTAAAAGCTTGCTTGATAGGGGCAAGAAGTAGTGTATTTTTTACCTACTCTGCGCCTATGTCCTTATCTGGCGAGGTGGAAGGCATTCCTTGAATAACACTTTTTCACTGCACTGGATTTCGTAGGTGGCTAATGTTAATGTTGGCAAACTTTATCATTTTATTCGAAGTTTTGTTTGGTACAATGATAAGGATTGTCGATTAATGCATCTCTGCTGGTAACACAACGAAACCTATTGCAGTCCATGCGTGCTGTGTTAAATATAGCAGCTAGCAGCGCTCACACCTAACCCAACTATGGTTCTGAACGTTCATCATTGCATACTTCTCCCCAATAAGAAATGCTCTTGAGGATCGAAAGTTGAATAAATGTGGACATTCCTTTAGTTCACCAGGTAAGAAACAAAGTCGGGCTCCCTCCAAACTCGATTTCTAGATCCACCACTGAGACCCTCGTACCGCTCCCTCGAATGGAACTTTAAAAGTAAATAGCTAAAAGTCGAAAACTCCCACAATTCCCATTAATCTTCAGTTTTTATTCCACAGCGTTACCGCGACCAGTCAATTTCGAAAGATGTCTATACAGTGAAATTGAGTTTGCAATTCCAGCGCAATAAAAAAACCTCAAGTTAATTCGGTGAAAAAAAAATCAAAGTAAAATGTTATCCTTAAGTTTGCTAAAACTCACTTAGTCTTTGAGCGTTAGCTTAAAATGTGCCAATCCAGCATAAGTATGTTCAGCACGCCGAGGATTTGATCCTTGATTCGATGTACGTGCTTTTGACTCGGATGTCTGACCTGCGTTGGCTATCAAAAGAAAAGCAAAGAAAAGTAATAATACTAAAAATAGAGAAAGTAGAAAAGTGATTGAATAAAAAATGGAAATAACCCAACGATTTTAATGTCCTGTTTTCGTAAGAAGAAAAAACATGAGAATGTACGAACACAATGCGAATGACGTCAAAGTGAATTTATGACACTAAAGTTGAAAGTCACTTGAGCATGGCTGACTTCAGCATGAAAGTTGCACGTCTCTCGATATTTCTCTTTGTACAGTTTCCTGGTTTCCGGGGCAAAGTTGAAATCCTATTGCGATGTATAGTACACGTATTATGCAAATTTCACCCTAAGTACCTCCTATAACATTTGTTATGATTGCAAAAACTGCTTTCAAAATTCGTTCAAGTCTTTTATTTTATTGGACTCGGAAGCACCATCTCTTGACTTCGAGAACAATACGATTTAACCTTAAATACATGAATGGTTTACGGTCGTGTTCGGGGCAATATAAATTCCCTGTGAATCCCGGGATCTATGTGAAGCCATTGTAATTCTAAAGGATCATTATATTTGCCTTCGCCAACGTGCACTTACAGCAATATCCCAAACTACACCGAGGAATTTTCAACTAAAGACCGAATTTCCTAAAATGTGGTTCATACTACTATAGTTACTCTCTAAGCACACCCTGGCACTAGAGCACTCCAGAGATAACATACAGACGACAGCCATTTTTACTTAACCATCTTAATTTCGGTGGAGCTGCTAGACTAGACAACGAAAATTTCATTCAACCCCCGGCCCCGTACAACGGCCAACCATCTATTTACCATGAAACCACGATGAGTGCAAGAGAGAATATTCCTAGAGTAATTCCTGAGGATGCGCCTCCTTATAAATTTTCCCAGGAGTTCGAATCGAGTCGGCACGGAAACGCTTTCTAATTTCCATAGTTTGTCTGTGGTGAGAGTTGCCGAAAACTTTGTTGCCCTACGTCTACGAGCTGTAAATTTGGAGGCTACTGGATGTGCTCGTGTCGATAGTTGGGTCGTTCTACTTTCTAATACTAGAGTCTTAGACAGGACCTTTTAAGAGGTATTTTATTAAAAATGCCAGGCTTTATTTTTCGGCTTGTCCAATATGTTTTGTATAATAGACGCGCGTATTTTCCGAAGGATGGTGTATGTTCGTTCGTTTGTGCGGGCACTTCCGTGGTTCCATCTTGATCAAATAATAAAATGTAATGCTTTTCCGAATATCGAAATAAAACTTCCGCTAGTCCAGTCGATAATCAAAAAAGCCATATGTAATGAACACAATTTTATTTAAATCTTCGCGCGCACTTATCACTTGCCGTCAACTTCATGTTGGCTCAGTGATGAGTGACGCGCGTTGACAGTCGTCAAAATGGAGTGTTGCTCGTCACCCGCCAACGCCATCGGCAGGGTTTTACGTTTTGGGCGAAAAAAAAAAAAAATCTCTGCGATCGGGTCCCGCCGTCACTTCAAGCAGTGTAATTTGTTCTCCCTCGCATCGCCAGGGAGATTGAGTCGAATCCGCTACAGGAATGGTGGTACAAAGCACTTGGGAGCGGCTGAATTTTTGAGCGAGTTGCCCGGGTCGCCGTGTCGTATTTTTTCCTTTTTGTTTGCGCCGGCTATTTCTCCCGTCCACTCTGTAGTGGCTATCACTCACACGCTGCGACTTGGATAGTCAAAATTGGGCTACGGTTTAACCCGCCGCGCTGGTATCTAGCCCGTATTTGCATAGCAATTCGAGTGCCACAAAAATGGATATGCGTGTCTACTATGACGGCCTCGAGAGCGCTGGAGTCCTTACCGACCGTTGTTGGTGCTGTTTAATTTGGATGTGCCGTCGCCGGTAGTGCAGAGTGTGGAAAGGTTCAGTTATTGTATGTATAAAGAATTCGTAAAATGACGGCGGAGAATAGCTAACCTGTTATGACGTCATTATGCCTGAGTACGAAATGCGAGCACGACAAGAATGTAATTTGAAAAATAGCGTTACTTTGTTGCCTGAGAGTGTTGCCGCCACATAATTTTTAAATGTACTATTTATTAACCTAATTTTGTTTTGTACATTTCTTTATTTTCGCTTTTTGGAGTTTGGATTTTGTTTTAGTTTGCATCAAATCTAATTTTTTTTTAAATCCTATGTTAATTTGTAGCCGCTCCCGTTTCGTGATGGCCATCAAGGATTCCGGGTAAGTGGTTGTATACCTTGTCGTAAAATAGATATCTTTTCATAGCCATTTGTTTTCATTCCGTCATTTATTTTCTTTTTTTTCGATATAGTCTTTTTCATCAGTTTTTCTTAGATATTAGTTTCCTTCATAATTTTACGATCTTTCGTTTTCCTTTGTTTATCGTTATTTCTCCAGATTTAATAAACTCCGTTATGTATTGAATTTTAAAATCCAGGCTTTTCCTTCACGGAACCTTACCCCCAAACCCCTTTCAGGTTGGTGATGAGTTGAGGTGAAGGCCTCATCTCTTGTTCCGCTGTGGGGGGTTCCGACATTTTTGCCGGCCAAGAGACCTCAATGGCAGGTTTTTGGTTTTGGGTAAAGAGGCCAAGTGTCCGCCCGGGCCCAGAGCGTGTAACATGAGCCGCTCATCGGCCAGTGCCACCATTTTATTTCACTAGTTTTTCTGGGTCAGTGGGAACCAGTTTTATCCTTTGTTTTTTCGTCTACCCCCAAGGCACATGATATATGTATGTTATCATTGTAAAGGCTGGGACAACGAACGGACAAAAACCCCGCCCACATCTCCCGAAACTGAGCTGCAACAAGCATGTGCCGCCGCTCGGCTCGTTGAGGAGCATTCGCTTCTAGCGCCGCCAGACCTTCACGGTCAACTTTGGCAAACTTCCGGCTCCATCCCCAAAGAACCATCTGGTGACCAATTTGCTCATTACACATACATATAATAGTGGAAACACTGTTAATCGAACTAAAGGAGGGGTGGTTTCGGATAACCTATGTATCGGTTAATAAATATTGTACCATTTTCTAAAGCTGAGTCTGAAATGTATGAATAACCAAACCCAATTATCTGTTTCAACGGTGTCGGGCGACTCCGTCGGATTTATTTACCTATTTACGTATTCAACAAACAAATTTTTCTAGCCTCCATTTATATTGGGTGTCTTTACTTCCTTTTCAAGTCTCATGAATTTCCTCAACTCCTTTCAGTGCATTGATATCGGTAGAAGCATCGAACTGTCATTAACGTTTTATCCAATTCGGATTATAAGTTGTCTAAACGTTCTATGTAAAAGTCCATCCACTACCGAGCCGAACTATTTATAGGTCGAAAAATGGTTCCGTACGCTATTGAAGCTACCTTAAGTGGTAAGCCTCGAAAAAAGCAAATACTTCCTGGTCCATCGGTTGCAGCAAGGAGGTGGTGTTCGAAAGCAAAAATATGGATTTGATTTTCTGCTCCAAGTTGACTTGATGCAAAGGTTCATTGTCCTCAATGGTACCTTTTACGACAAGTTACACTTACCGCTAACAAAAATAATTTTTGAGTAATTCTATTACGCAAGTCATCGACTGTGTTTTTGTTTAAACAACAAATTATTGGTCGTCTTCGTATGAAAAGAAGAAGCAATTTAATGATGATATGAATAGTTGGGACGCTAAGCGATTTCACCTTGCAAAATATGATAGAGAAATGCCATTTGGTACGAATGTTGGTGGTCCCTATACATTCATTTTAAGAGATGGAGCCACCTTGGACCCCGCGGCAGAGCGGCTGTGCGGGCGAAAAACCGCGAAATTCGAGCCCTTTTTTTAATATTGTCCTAATAATTTGTAAACGGTGCCTTGGATCAAAAAACTTAATAGGTTATAAATTAAAGAGCGTTAAATTCTACATCCAATGCATTGCTCAAAGTTGAAATTTGATTTAGTAGTATAATCAAAATCGATAGTCGAAAAATGTCACTTTTTGAGGCTTTGGAGAAAAATCACACATATCTCTTTTCAAGCACACATATCTCTGTAACGGATACTCCAAATGAAAAACTGTACAAGTAAAAGTTAAAGATATTTTGATTTCCGGTTTAACGTGCCCAATGCTTTTCAAATCGGTTCGTTTTTAGTGTAGTTGTGAGCGAAAATTCAAAAATGTTTTTTTTAGCGATTTGAGCCTTAATAGCTCTATCTCGATAAATATAACAACTAAAAGTTTTGGTTTAGCCTTAATTCGTAGATACTTTAACCTTGTTTATAAAAGTTTTGTCAGACTAATTTAATTAATTAAATAATTAGTTAATTAAATGATTAAATTTCTTCCATAATTTCAAAGTTCAAGCAACTTATTTGACATTTTAGGTTGGTTTCTAACGTATTTAGTCATTCTGAGTCAAATGAAATCAACCGCTATTCCATACGACTATTAGTTCAAAAGATATTCACTTTTTTCCAGATTTTATTATTAATTAAATAAGTCTTTTTATTAAATACGTTGAAAACAGAAAGCTTTTGTGCCAGTTTTAGGATAGTCTCTAATGTATTTGGTCATTTTGAGTCGAATGAAACCAACCGCAATTCCTTGCGACCATTAGTTCAAAAGATATTTACATTTTTCCAGATTGTTTTATTAGTTAAATGAGCTTTTTCTTTAAGTAAGTTGAAAATAAAAGGTTTTTATGCCAGTTTTAGGTTGGCTCTTAATGTATTTAGTTAATTTGAGTAGAATAAAATTAGCCGTGGTTCCATACGACCATTAGTTCAAAACTTATTCACATTTTTCCAGATTTTATTTTTTTGTTGAATATTTATTTTATTAAAAAAGTTGAAAATAAAAGGCTTTCATTCCATTTTTACGTTGATTCTTAATGTATTTGGTCATTCTCAGTCAAATGAAATCAACCGCTATTCCATACGATCGTTAGTTCAAAAGATATTCTCATTTAAATAAAAAAAGATATTAGTTTGATAAGCTGCTTTATTAAATAAGTTAAAAATAAAAAGCTTTTCTGCCCATTTTAGATTGATTCCTAATGTATTTAGTGATTCTGAGTCGAATGAAACCAACCGCAATTCCATACGATCATTAAATCAAAAGATATTGACATTTTTCCAGATTTTGTGATTAAGTAAATAAGCTTACGTATTAAATAAGTTAAAAATGAAAAGCTTTTATGCCACTTTTAACTTAGCTAATGTAGTAATGTATTTGATCATTTTGAGTAGAATGAAACTAACCGCACTTCCATACGACCATTAGTTCGAAAGATATTCTTATTTTTTCCAGATTATGAAGAGTGGCACATGCCCTTGCAGCACCCATCGCTGTTATCCATAATGGGAGCCAACGTTCTACTTCTAGTTTCCACCCCCAATCTCCAGGAGATGGAATATGTTGCTGAGTTTCCACAGCCTGCCAGAATTTCATGGCTTGAAGGGATGACCTTTTCAGGTGTACCTCAAACTCACCAAATAACAATCAGCATCTATCATACGCGCTATCACTTCTGATAACTGTAACACATTGTCACGAAACACAAAACAAATCAGTTTCAAATCTATCCGCTTACTGACTCGACGGTGCACAATGTGGCAATAGCAGACAAAAATAATTTTTATGGTTTTTTTTTCTTGACTAGTTGATTAATTATGACTATGTACATGCAAATTGTATCTATAACAAGATACCTGCACCCGTTGCTAACGGATTGGCATTATTACTTCTCTCTTAAGGTCACTTACGGCATATGCAGAGAGTAGCAAATCAAATTATCGAAATATGCTATCATTAAACTTTTTCCTAAGGATATCAACATCCTGGATATTTAACGTCGCTATCCTAATTATATGCCGTCATCCTGGAAATTTTCGTATATGTGCTTTAAGCGGCGAATAACTGTCTCTCCTTGCAATTTGGCCACTAATGAAAAGCCTCATAACACAAGTTGTAGTAATCCTTCATATTTCTACCAAATTCCGTACCTGTAGCTTCAGCTCTTTTCGAGATATTCTTTGAACAGGCTGACATCTGACTGATTTCATAAGGGTTTTATTTTTTCTACAAAACCCTAAAAAGCGTAACTATGGCCTAAGCTATCAAGCAAAGACTTTTGGAACAAGATTTAATTGTCTGTAAATTGAGACTAAAACAAAACTTCAGCTACTATACTTACCGAAATAGAGCTATTAAAGCTGCAATCGATAAGAAAACATTCCAGCATTTTCACTCACAACTACACTAAAAATGAACCGATTTGAAAAGTATTGAACACGTTAAACCGGAAATCAAAATATCTTCAACTTTTACTTGTACGGTTTTTCATTTTGAGTATCCGTAACAGAGATATGTGAGCTTGAAAAGCGATATAGTGTGATTTTTCTCCAAAGCCTCAAAAAGTGACGTTTTTCGAACATCGATTTTGATTATACTACTAAACCAAATTTCAAGTTTGAGCAATGCATTGGATGTAGAATTTAACGCTCTTTAATTTACAACCTATTAAGTTTTTCGATACGAGGCTCCGTTTAGAAGTTACGAGGAGAATATTAAAAAAAGGGCTAAAATTTCGCGGTTTTTCGCCGCTCAGCCGCTCTGCCGCGGGGTCCAAGGTGGCTCCATCTCTTAAATTGAAAGTTTGGGCCCCACCAACATTCGTACCAAATGGCATTTCTCTATCATATTTTGCAAGGTGGCGTCGATTTATGTCGCTTAGCGTTCCAACTAGAATGCAGGAGCCAGTAATCATCTCCACAGATAATAATAATAAATAATAATAAATAAAGGCAGGCTAAGGTACCCAGCTGGTAGGCACTGCGACCATAAGATCTATTGTGCCATAATAGCCTTAACTAATCCAAAAGACCCTCAACCAACCTGATAAAGGCCAGTAGGTCCTTTGTAGCAGTACTCTTAATGACACCGGAGCTCACGATGGAATCTCCAAGAAACATGAATCTGGCGCGAGCAACCGCGGGGCATTCACAGAGAAGGTGTTTGGTGGACTCAATATCCTCCAGGCAAAGTCGGCATTCCGTCTCAGTGGACAGGCCCATTTTGTTTAAGTGATATCTCCATCAGTGGTGACCCGTGAGGAAACCAACAACCAGTCTCAGGTCAGCTCTGCCCAATCGGCTGGCTTCTGTGAGACCGTAGGGGTTGATAAGATCTTTGGACTGTCGTAGTCCCGGGAGATCATTCCAGTGCCGCAGCCTTTCGCCCGCAGACCAATCCCTCACCAGCGCCCTGGCTGTGGCCCAGCTTAGACCGCAGTAGGGATCAGGTCCGAAAAATTCCCCCGATGAGCCCTGCCTAGCAAGTTCATCTGCAGCTTCGTTGCCATGAATGCCCCGATGCCCAGGTACCCAACAAAGAGTGACCCGGTTAGAGTTTGCCAGACATTGAAGGGTATCAAAACACTCTTTCACTAGTTTCGATGAGAACTTATGTGAAGAAAGAGCCTTAATAGCTGCCTGACTGTCAGAGCAGATAATGATGTTAGCGCCAGTGAGCTTCTTGAACACAATTTCCTCCACAGATAAGAATGTTCTGGATGGCATTCCTTTCCAGAAAAGGTCTGTTTCGTCCAATTGCATGTTAAAAAGTTTGTCCGGTCGGCATACCTAATTATTAGTAAACAATGTGTCTCAGTTTGACCGGACAAGCTCCGATTTTTTTTTTGCAATTTTCACCTTTATAACATATTAATTTAGTTACATTAAAGAGTCTTCTCTCAGCTTCTGGAGAGTGAACATCGATTAGCTATTCGGTTAGTGTTGTTATTAGTTTTTCGAACAAAATTTTATTTTGCGCAGCTCGACCTACCATTCAATCATTGATCCTAAAGTCGCCTTGAAAAGGCAACGGGAGTGTTCTCCCGATGATTTACTTATTAGGGATCGTTTAAAACTCCCTAGAAATCATCCCGACTCTCTAATGGCGTCTTCTTCACGCTCGAATCGATTTCAGCCATTGGCGGATCTCCCTGACAGCGGCAACGACAACAACGATGGAACAGCCGACGACCCGACTTCAGTTGTCAAAAAGGTGAAAATTCCTCCAATCATCTTTCCGAGCCTAGACCGGGAAACTATTGTTCTAATGATTGAGAATTTAAATATCTCCAATTATTCTATTCAATTCACCAATGTCGGCAAAAAAGTGCTACTCGATAATCCTGAGTGCTACGAAAAATTCCGATCATATCTAATTGAGAAGAAAGTTCATTTTTTCACCTATGGTCGTTCCGATCAGCGCCCACACAAATATATACTCGACGGTCTCTACGATATGGAGTGTTCAGATCTGATGAAACTCCTTCTCGATGAGCATAATTTGTCACCGCTTGACATTAAGAAAATATTTTCAAACAAACCACGTCACGCTGATGCCGCAGTATCGTACGTAGTTTACTTCACGCGAGGCTCCATCAAACTCTCAGATCTGAAAAAAGTTGAATATATCAACCACATTAGAGTTTTTTGGAACTACAAGCAGAAACGAGCACATCAACCGACTCAGTGTCGCAACTGCCACTCATTCGGTCACGGAACATCATTTTGTTTCCTTCCATCGAAATGTCTCATTTGTGGAGAAGCGCATAATAAATCTGAATGTACCAAAAAGGATTTGGCTCAGATAAAATGTGCAAACTGTGGCGGTAACCACACTGCCAATAGCACGATTTGTCCCAATCGCCTAGAAGCGTTAAAGCACCGAGCACAACTAGCACAACGCGCGAGGATGCGTCAAAATAACACGAATAAACCCTACTCAACTCCAGCATTCAACTCGGCCAACTTCCCAAATCTTCCCGTTGAAAATTTTAGCTTCGACCAACACAACAACATTAATTTAAGCAACAACTCTAATGTACTAGGTAATAAGATGTCTTATAGCGCTGTCACGCGCAATAATAATTTCACTAACACCACCGCACTCCCATGCTCGGACTCTAACTTATTCTCTGCCGAAGAGCTGATGGATCTCTTCAGTAAGATCATTCTAAGACTCTCCAACTGCAAAACTCGTTTCGAGTAGTGCAATGTATTAATTGAAGTCGCAACTAAATATGTTTACAAATAGAAGCGAGATCCGATGCCTACTGTGGAATGCACAGAGCATCCGCAACAAATTTGAGGAGACTTACAGATTCTTAGCCGAGAATAATATTGATTTGTTCTGTATTTCCGAAACCTGGCTTAGGGATAGCGACAATCTTAAGAATGCTGATTATAATATCGTAAGAAATGATAGGGATGCAATTGGTGGAGGTGTATCAATATTTATCAGGAAGGGCATCAAGTTTACACCGCTTAAAGTTTTTCCTACCAAAATTATCGAAAATGTTGCTATAAAAATTGACCATATAGATTTAACGTTAATTGCCGTCTATTTTAGCGGAACCAAATTAGACTCAGCTAAATTACAACTATTTAAAGACGACTTGAAACTACTTTTCAGCCACAGATCCAAATTCATAATTTGCGGTGACTTCAACGCACGCCATCGTCATTGGAACTGCGCCAGATCAAACAAAGCCGGCCAGATTCTCTACGATCTAACCATTAGTCACAACACTCTAATCCACGCTCCTGACGGCCCCACCTGTTATCCCCCCAGGGGCAATCCCTCAACACTGGACCTGATAATTAGTAATGGTGAGTTACCTATATCTCAACCCCTTGTCCTGAATGAACTTTCCTCAAACCACTTGCCAGTCTCCTTCATTGTTGATAAAAGCCTGGTGATTTCCAGAAACTATTCGTACGATTACAAGAAAACCTGCTGGACAAAATTTCGCGATTCCCTCAACAGGAACATTACACTCTTGGATAATGACCTATCACGGATTTGCAGCGAAGATCAAATAAACGAGCTCATCTCCAACTTCACCAATCAGATCAAAACTGCTCGAGACTTGGCAACCCCTAAAATAACTCGTACTACTCAAGTACCGGTAGCCGACAATACTACTACTGCTCTCATCCGCCACCGAAACAATATCCGTCGGCAATGGCAAAGAACTCGCTCACCGAACCTAAAGAACTTCTTAAACCTCCTTAACTTCCAGATTCGTTCCAATCTTCTGAAAATGCGTAACGAGCGCTGGAACAATATATTATCTTCCCTAGATAAGGGTTCTCGAAAAATGTGGCAACTACGGAAATGCCTCAGGAACAAATCCCGCTCCCTTCCACCCCTACGGCTTGCAGACGATTCTTGGGCCTTCTCTGACGTTGACAAAGCTGACCTTTTGGCGGAAAATTTTTACTCCTTCCACACTCTTACTGCTCAAACTAATGACCCTTTCACTACCGCATGCGTGAACGATACCATCATATCTCTCGCTAACTTACCTTCTGATCTCTCGCCTAGTAAATTCTGTAGTCCGTCCGAACTGAGAGCGATTCTTAAAAAATTAAAAATTAAATCGTCCGCTGGAGAGGATGGTCTCCCCAACGCTCTACTAAAAAACTTACCCAAGAAAGCGGTAGTATTACTCTCGTATATTTTCAACTGCTGCCTGAAACTAAATTACTTCCCGAACTCTTGGAAGAACGCGACAGTAATACCCATTCTTAAAACAGGTAAGAATCCTAGCCTTCCAACAAATTACCGACCAATAAGCCTACTCCCTACGCTGAGTAAAATCTTTGAGAAGGTAATATTGTCCCGACTTCAACAATCAATTGAAGATAATTCAATAATTCCCAACTTCCAATTCGGATTCAGACCCGGACTTTCGACAATCCACCAACTACATAGAGTCGTCAATCACATAGAGCAGGGCTTTAACTCTAAACAATCTACCGGGTTGATTGCTTTGGATATTGAGAAAGCCTTTGACACAGTGTGGCATGATGGTCTTACCCACAAATTAGTCCAGTTTGGAATTCCAATTTACCTTTGTAAAATCATCCAATCATTTTTATCTTCAAGATCTTTCCGTGTCAAAGTACGTAGTCTATCTAATGCTCGTAATGTCCCCGCCGGTGTCCCCCAAGGTTCGGTTCTAAGTCCCACATTGTATAATCTATACATGTCCGACCTTCCTTTAGTTAACGACTGCCACATCGCCATGTATGCGGACGACACAGCAATTTACGCCAGCAGTGACAATCCAGATACCATCGTCAACATCCTGCAACTCCAGCTAAGACAATTAAAAAAATTCTGTTATAAATGGAAAATCCAAGTCAACAGCGAGAAAACCCAAGCAACTTTCTTCTCTAAAAGACGAGCTAGGAGACACCTACCGACCCCTTTAATAAATGTTTTAGGTTCAGCAATTGCCTGGGCTAAAGATCTAAAATACCTAGGTCTCCACCTTGACTCGAAGCTTACATTTAAGACACATACCGACACAACAAGTTCAAAAATTCTGAATAGTATTCGTGCTAACTACGCTTTTATTAACAGAAAATCCAAACTTTCCACCTCTAACAAACTCCTAATTTACAAATCAGTAATGCAACCCATCATATTATATGGCTGCTCTGTTTGGAACACGTGCGCGCTCACTCACAAACGCAAATTGCAAATTCTGCAAAATAAATGCCTGAAGATTATTTTAAACAAACCCTTTTACTACTCCACCCACTCTCTACACTTATTATCAAATATTGATCAAATCTATACCACTTGCAACATAATTCATTCTAAATTTCTAAATCGCCTTGCGGCCTCAGACAACCCCCTGATTGCTCCTTTGGCTGTCAGTTCTTAAATACTGATCCCTTTGCGTTAGGTTCATAAATGTAAGGTAGTTGTAAGTTATTTTAAGTTAGTATGTAAATTCTCTATTTCTACCATAGGTTTTAAGCTATTTTTTCCTAAATATCTTCTTCTAATTTGATTTAAAAATCCATCTTTTCTTTGTAATAACTCTCCCTACCATAGATGTACAGACTTTGTCTAAACTCTTAAATTAAGATCCTCCTGTTTTTATACATTGTTTTCTATCACTCAATAAAGCTATTATCTAATCTAATCTAATCTAGTTACATTAAAATTATAGTATCTCTGTTCTATTGCGTTCAAATTGTACTAACATTCTTTCGCCATAATTCCACAATTTCGCCTAATTTTACTCTATAAATGTAAAGCCAAACCCCAAAAATTATCATTTTCCATGCACAATTCACAATTTATCACAGTATTCGAATTTACAACGTAAAAAAACAGTTTCTTTCCATTTAAAGGTTTGTTAGAGCTACTAATCGTGTAATGTACTATATGACATCACGATTTTGGTCGACATCCTTTGTGCCCAATTGTACCCCTTTCAAAAACATATGGCGCAATCTTAGATGCTTTGGTCACTATTCCGAAAGCCTTCTGATCAGGATCCAGATTCTAACCTTTTTGATTCCTCCTTCATATGCTTTTCCCTCTGGTCAAATATACGCTGGGAACTGTCAATTTTTGAACCTGAAAATATTTCCCTCCGGATCTGAAAAGTATTCTTATCCAAAAATTGACAGTACTAGTACGTCCATATTTTACCGTAGGAGCAAGCATATGGAGGATAAATCGAAAAAGTCAGATTCTCGATCCAGATGCGAGGGCTTTCAGAACCGCCACCGATTATACAATATATTTTCAAATTTCGAGGGTCGACGTAAGTGTGAAACAAAGTAATCGTTAATCGGGGAGGGGTTGGAATTATTTAATGACACAAGTGCGAAATGACTTAAAGCGAAACGACTTATATCGGGGTATGCCTGTAAATCAAAATGCTCCACACGGAGACTCTATAACTCGATGTTTTCATATTCAAGGGCATGCCGACAACGCTACTATAACACTCTAATGCTGTAGGAAGGCTATTGGCAAGACATCGGGTCTGCAACATAAGGTTCTGCATTGGTTTTATGTATCAGTACTGCGTCCCATAATGCTCTACGGGGTAGTGGTGTGGCGGCTTGCCCTGCGGACTATATCAGATTTCAATTTGTTGACTAAGGCGCAGTGAGTCGCCTTCGCGGCAACCAGCGGAGCTCTCCGAACTACTCCATCCGCGGTGCTGGATATAATGCTTGGCCTGCTACTGCTGGACATTTTAGGTGGTTAAATGGCGATGAACTCAGCCATTAGAATTCGAGAGACAGGTCGGTGGTGAAACTTGAGTGCCGGTCACACAACATCCTGATGCTTCCAGACTTAACTCCTTCGAAATATACACGGACGGTTCCAGAACTGCGTGCCGGTGGCGTGGGTGCCGGAGTCCACTCCGAGGAGCTTAACTTCATCATCATCGTAGCGCTACAACTCGACATTGTGCGTTGGCTGCCTGGATTTTTGCCCTCCAATTATATCGGTCAAGTGACCGAGTCCTCATATTTTGGACGTTCTGCAGTTGTTCAGTGTCTTCATCTACTGCGTATTCCCAACTAGCCCTCGGTCTTCCTGTTCCTTTTCCTCTTCCCCTTCCTCCTTCCCTTCCTCCTTGAAGACGTTGACTCTCGAAACTTCTAATACATCGTACAGTTCGCACAGCTCATGGTTGTACCGGATACGTCATCCATTTCGGTCGCAAATTGCTCCGAAAATTCGCCGAAGAACCTTCGAATGTGTTTAGCATGTTTTTGAATTTCGAAGGCTTGAGTTAGGGCCCGGTTTCGCAGGTATAGCATAGCACATGTCATATAATGGCTTTGTACTATATATGCCGAGCTTCGAGTTTCAGTGCACGTACTTATTTGCTAGCTGCATCCGTCGCTTGATTTCGCCAATTTTGTTGGTGTCCTTTGACAGGTTACTACTTAGGTATGTGAAGTCGTCTACAAGTTTTATGCTGAGGTCCCCGACATTGAAGTTCGGTTGTTTTGGCGTCCTTGTTCTTGATTGCATTATTATTTTTGTTTCGTCCTCGCTAATGCGTAGTCGAACTTCTTTCGCAGCTGTGCCAGGATAATGTAGAAGTTCTTCTGGGTCGGTCAGTTTTCGGGCCATGATATTGATGTCGTCTACGTGCGCCTACAATTGGGTTGACTTGAAGAACAGCATGCCGCTGGTGTCCGCATTCATTATCCGGATGGCGTGTTCAAGTGCCATGTTATAAAGCGTCGGCGCCAATCCATCGCCCTGCTTCAATCCAGTACGTGTTTCAAAAAGATCAGGTAGCCTGTTTTGAATTCTGACCTGTGGTCATCGTCATCTTTGCTAGCCGTACTAGTATTACTGGTATACCAAATTGCTGCATGATATTATAAAGTACACCACACGAACGTTCTTAAGTATGCTATTGTAGCTTCAAGTCAACAAAATTTGGTACACGTAAGCGTTGTATTCTCAGCCCTTTTCACGGATTTGCTTAACCATGCAAAGCTGATCGGTTGTGGATCCGTCAGGTCTCAAATCGGTTTGACACTCGTCAATTACTGGTTCCGCCTACGATTTTATTCTTCTCTCCAGAATTTGCGTCAATATTTTGTAGGACGTACAGACTAGTGAGCTGCCTCTTTAATTGTCACGCCGCAATTTATCTCCCTTTTTCTGAATGTAACAGCTAATAGTCTTGCGCCAATCGTCTGGAATCACCTCGTCCTCCCAGTTTCGCAGAAGTCGTTGATGTATGGCATTTAATAGACCCGTTCCACCAAATTTTAGCAGTTCAGCTGGAATCTCGTCTACACCCGGCGCTTTTATATCGTTTGAGTGACTGTAAGGTTAAATCATCTTCTTCTGCTGTCGGGGTTGTGTATTGGTGCCATGATCGATCATATCATCATGAATTTGGAGACATTAGATAAGGAATTAAGCTCTTCAAAATAGGACGGGCATCGCTTGGTGATGCTATTGGTATCGCTGATGATGTTTCCATCCTTATCTTCACAAAGGCTAGTTCTGGGTTGATAGCCATTCTTAACATCATTTTTCACATCAATCAGCGTTTTTCATGCAGAAATCTACCTGATGAAAGGGGCTATGTCTTGATTGGGATCACAACAACGAAAGACATGGGTATGGTGACTGGGCATGCCAGGAGGCTTCAGCTCCCATACACCGATTTTTGCAGGAAAACTAACTCTCATCTGCTTTCCAAATGTTAGGTGCTAGAAAGCAAAAGAAAGTCAACCCTATACTTCTATAATACTTCTTCTGAGGGAACTAGCAGAGGTGGAGGTTGGTCAACTGCTTAGTTTTGGGACTAACTCGGGTTGGCAACCCTCAAACCTATCGTTCTATCAAGCAATCGCAGTTTTCAACAACAAATCTAATAAACTCGGTATCTCGAATTCATTTTTAAACCAACTCGATATCAAGGAGTCTTGATACCTCAAAGTAAAACCTTCTTCCCTTCATGTTCGAGTTATCGAGTTTCGACTGTATATTGATTCGGTCTTGGGACGTTTTGCAGGATCCCTAGTTATCGAAATAATCAAGAAAAACTGAATAAAAGGACCTTTGACCCCCTCTCCCTACACTTCGGGACCCTGTATCATCGGGGACTTTTGAGCACATATTTAGGGGACTGTCTTCTACAATTGTGCCAAATTTCAATCCTACACGATTTATTTTTCATGTTTTCGTTCCTAGCCTGGACTATAACCTTGGATTGTGGGCAAATGCTCCTAGTGATTCTGTCCGCATGACGATATTTTTTATCTTATAGCTGTTGTCATTTTCTTGGAGGCTCAAAATTACCGTCTTATGCCAGAAGAAAATAGAGCGATAGCTCCATATGATACAAATCTCCCCCAAAGCTATATTATTAATATTATATTAGGCATTATCCTCGCCAGACTTACGATAGAACTAACGAAACTCCAAATGCAAATTTGTCATCCTCTACAAAGGCAGTTTGACATCAGTCATTACCTCGTCAAGGCATAATAAATTGTAGTATTGCAAGCAACCACCTTTTTCTCATCGACCATATGTATTTTAGTTCAAGCTAATTTGTCCCATGCGAGACATTGATTCTGTAATTCTTCACATCCATTAAAATCAAATCATTGAATTGAACTCATATCTGTCTATCATAGCCAATCCCCTTAATCACAGACAGCTAGAAGCCTCTTTGTTCGGTTATGAGACCTTATGGTAGGCCCTAGTCTGACAGACCTCTAGTTTCCATGTTCTATCTTTCAGTATCAAAACAGTTAAACTCATTATGTTTTCTCCCGAATTGATGCAATCCCTGCTGTATTCAACACTCTCCATTCCGACCAGTAAAGCAAAACTGCCAAACTCGTAATATAAGTACAAGTTGGCAGCCTCTCTCACACGAATGACTCCTGTCAAATATTTTCCCATTAAATTACAGAGTACCTACCACGAATTTTTCTTAGCAAAAAAACCCGGACCAATTTCATCAGCATCATCAGAAATCCTATCGCCGAACAATTGACATCCATCAATCAATTGGCCCATTCCACTCGTACTCGTATTCCCCCTGCTACAGATTAGCCATTTCCATTTCAAAGAAAAATGTCACATTCGGAAAATTGCCAAAAGTGGGGACTACATTTTCGCAATACAATGGGATCAATTGTTTCTTTCTCAAATTTCATTGTTTTGCCTAAAACAGGAAAACAGACACAGCTTCCCTTATTTTTCAGCTTTCATCTGTGGTAATTCACCATAAGGTTGAGTTAGACGGTAGAACGTAAGGAGCAGCAGGATATACACATTCGATTCGGGCTTCTGTTTACGCAACTGCTGCTGCTTGCTTTTGTTATTTTCGGTTCATTTGTATTGATTTGTGGTCTACATTTTTGTTTATTGGATTCATTATTTTTTGGGTAATAAAGGAAAAAAATGAGGCTAATTTAGGGTTTCGGTATGAGGCATTCTCCTCTCATGTTACGTAATATGTAATTCTCAGAATAATAAGTGGATGCCTTCAAGTTAGATCTAGGTTGGTTAAACTATGCTAGTTGATTTGGCAGCTCGACATAGCCCAGAATACGGTTAATACCTTAGGTCTTCTTATGACGTGAAGGGTATATTTGAAACTCACACAATACTATTAGCAAAGCTAATAAATTATTATTAAACGCTTACGTTTTCATACTCTATGTACACTGTGAAACCCCGCAAAAAATCGTTAAAAATAACAATAATAATATGCCCAGGCCCACACTATCTACACTTTAAACTGCTTTCTCGTCTTATAGGTTGGATTAGGTAGACGGGCTGATGAACATTAAAGCTCACTTAGACTACAGCATGAATCCACTGTGATGCCTCGGGAATACTAACACTCCAGCTTTTATATCCTTAAAATCATCCGGAATCAGCCAGGAAACGAAAGACTTGACCTACTCCCACTTCTACTAAATTCCCCAAATGGTTACAAACTCAGTCGCCGAGCAGATCAAAAATTATTTCCTCCACCTCGTCTCCACAGCTTCTGCAAAACAAAAATCGTTGAGAGGATGTCGAAGTCTGACATGCTTACCGATAACACAATGTCCAACGACGATGCTGACCACCACGCCAAGCTGGTGTTTCGTCAGTGACAGTAATTTTGAAGATCGGCGGACGTCCAGTCCATCGCATGGGGTCCGGGTGTAATGGGACCCTCGGTCTCTGCTTTCGTATCACCTGCAGATAACTATTCACCGGGTGCTACCGTCGATCTGCTGGTGGAAGAACCCAGACCAGCATATGGCTCATTATATCACTGCTAAGCTTCAAAGCCACATCGGTGGCTCCCCAGGCGAGCTCATCAACAATTACCAAAACAAGCCATGGTGGCCAGGTATGCAGCACAGGATAATATCAAAGAAGTCACCCATCTCCGCTAGCCACGGCCTGTACTCCAATAGGTTTTTCGATCTGCAGAATCCTGATTCGAGGGATTTTACAGCGGCTTCTTTATTACCTTGCCCTCCAGGGGCACGGGCGCGTCAAAATCTCTAGCAATTCTATACCTTGACGTTTCGATAGCATATCTACTTTTCGGAAGTGCAGTTGCTAGCAAGTACCTCCTATCCGAGCCGTATTTATACTGACTAGCTCGGAGGACTGTGAGAGTTCTATTAGTACTCACAGCCAGTTTTCATCACGCCGAGATTTGAACTCATCGTGGAGATCGCGTGAAGGCTCAGTCAAGTCATCACTTCCTTAATCACAAAAATGCTCGCCTGAAAAGCACTGCAGTATTCCGGTAGCCGGAAGGAGAGGTGAAAGTTCGGCTCCTCAGAGAATATTGCATTACCCACGGCTTCGACAATATTTGACTTTTTCGTGTATATTTTCAGCGAGTGCGGTAGAGACGGACCCCCTCTCTTCATCAGACTCCGTGGCTGAATCAGGTTTGTGTAATTCTTAATGAACCACTGCTAGGGTGAGGTGTAATCAACTGACTCAGGAACCTCTGCGTCGTTCAAGATCGTTAAGTCACCGTTTCCCAAGGTTGTCCACTGCTGGGTCTCTCTTATTCTAATGGCTGAGTTCACTGCCATGATCTTCACATGAATATATAACGGCAAAAGGTCGAGCATCATATCCAAAGCAGCGGATTGGGTTTACCGTAGAGCTCCGCTGACTGCCAGGCAAGCCGTTCTATGTACCTTGGCTAATAATTTCAGATTATCTGCCTTTATAGGGCATTCCACCAGACTACCATTCCATTCAACACTATACGAAGCACTGTCGCATAGAGCCAGTGCAGTACTTTGGGTTTCAATCTCCAGGTTTTACCTATAGCCCTACTACAGCAATAAAGGGCAGTGGTAGCTTTGTCCGTGCACTTCTGGATGTTTAGATTCCAATTTAGCTTACTATTCAGTATGAGACCAAGGAAGCTAGCGCAAGTCTCACCCCCTCCAAGACAGGAGGCATCACTGATGGAATGATGCGTTTCCTAGTGAATAGGACTAAATTGGTCTTACTGGGGTTAACACTTAGGCCACATCTATTAGTCCAGTTGGCCAACAGAGATAGCGCATGTTGCGTTACCGCGCTGAGAGTTCCTGGTAATTTTCAAAGATAACAATGGATAGATATCATCGGCATTGGCGGTCACCTTACAACCCAATTTCTCCAGATCTAAAAGCAGTATGTTGAACGTAAAGCTCCAAAGAAGCAGTAAGAGCACACCGCCCTGAGGAGTACCTCTGCAAATCCTACGGCAGACTGATGACTCCCTAGTTTAGATGAAATCGCCCTAGATGTTAACATCAGATTAATGAGTTGAACCAAGAAACTGTCAACATCTAGTCCTATGAGAGCGCCGATAATCGGCTCTGACTTGACGCAGTTGAAGGCATCTTCAATGTCCAAAAATGTAACTAGAGTGGCTGATCGCTTTCTCTATATAACTCACAAAAGAATTTAGAGCTGTATCTGCAGATCTACCCTCGGTATAGGCATGTTGCGATGCCGCGAATAAATTTTCTGGTATCGTGTTAGGAAGATATCATTAAGCTCTCGAGTATTTTCAAGAGTGTGGATGAAAGAAAAGTCTCAGGTTTTTGGGTCCCACATGTGAGCTCTTGCCTGTCTTAAAATCCTCCAGATCCCGAAAAAACAGGAACCCAGAAATGTCTTCCGCCTCTCAGCCAAAGCCGGACACTGACAAGGAAGACAGAGAACGCTTTCCTCTTCAAACAACTTCTTCAATAATCGTTGTGAGGAATGCGGAGTCTCCAGCTGATAATGATGTTTTCGATGTTGTTTCGCCTTATATAGGCAGACCAACCCCACATGAGTACGGCATGGATGGCTGCCACCCGACCAAATATTTGCATATAGATGCCTCTGGCGGTTAGCAAGGATCCCTTTCACATCGTTAGGCTCAATATCACTAGTAGCTTTTTATAAAGGTATAATTCGCACCTATGTTGTGTGGGTCGGCCTTTATAGGGCGAAACAACATCGATCAGGTCGCTCCCAATCACATAGGGTAAGATGATGCAGGATTGCCCAGGATTCTGCGTTTTACAGCTTATGAGGACAACACAAAATATTTCAAAATAGAGCTTCTGCTTCAATTTTCACCTTTGGATGTTTAACCTTAAGTGTAGAAAGTATTATTCGCCTATGAAATATACTTTCGAGGTTGTAGCGATTGAAGTAGATGATTTAAAAGGCGCACTACTGTACATCGGATGATGGTAAGAGTGCGCAGCAAAGCGTACAAGAGTGTGAGATGTCAATTGTCTTTGTCTACCATTCTTCGATTAGATCTGTTTTATCCAGTTAGATTTTTTGGTACTTAACTATGATAATGATTTGTGCTGTCAAAAAGCTAAACAGTAAAAGTAAAGTAGTAGATTGATGTATGTTAGTTATTTTGTTAACTCAGACTTATCCCCCGCAAGGTTAAAAAAATGATTAAAATACTTCAGAAAACTATTGTTCGCTTGTGAAGCTAACAAATCTTTTTCTTTTTATTCAAAAAATAATATAATCAAAAACAAAATATTTCAAATCTAGTATCAAACATATGTATATCAAATATGAATTCACCTGATAAAGGATATATTATTTCACTTTACCAAAAATAATTAAAAAAACTGAAATTTTATTGCTTATTCATTGCATTGATCACATATATGTACAATATATTGACCAATAACCACACTGCATGCAGATACATCGGAACATGGATATGTCTTATGGCTACCGAAAGCGTTGGGACGTGTTTTGTCGAATGATTTCATCCAGTATAAGATCCCAGTATCTTTATAAAACTTACATACGTCGATATATTCAACACAACAGGTTCCACGCAGTCAGTAGCCAAAGACATACCCATGTTCCGATGTATCTGCATGCAGTGTAGATAAATACTTTGTATCATTTATTTGTTTCGATTCCAGCCATTTTAAACATTTTGGAATTTTTGCGGAAGGGGGGCATTTGATCTTCTGCAGACCTCTGAATGTACATAATAAAATAACATATAACATCCTGCGACGAATATTTCTCTATTTCAGGGCTTGAGAAATTTTAACTCGCGTAGTATAAATCCGCCATTTTGTTCTATATGTTTATTGCACGTGTGGTGGGAGCCCACATTGTGGACCATTCAGACTTCAAATCGCCGCCATGGCAAATGCACAACCACAGTCGCAGGATCACCCGATTTGGCTCGAATGAACTTCATCCGCTCTCGCTCATCTTCGGGGGGCGGGAACTATGTACACTCTTTCAAATTGGGTCTGCGCATGTCCAAATGTTAGTCGAACTGACTACTTGCTACTTTTTCTGGGACCCTGGTGATTCAGATAGTACAACGCGGGCTATTTTATTAAATGAATGAATGGGAATTGGCGGAAATTTAAGGTCATTGAAAGTCCTTAGACGTCCTTGACCTAAATAATGAGTAAAAATGGAATTTCATTCATTGTGACCTCAGATTGGGTCTACGCATGTGCATGACGGGAGTGCACAATTTGTTTAATGAAATGGTGAGAATGAGAATGATATGAATGAATGTGAGGAGGAGGTCCGCTGCCCTGAGCATACATTGAGAGACCGTAAATTGCGTGTGAGCATGTCGAGCGAGGAGAGCAGACGACTTCTTGTCTTGCGACGTGTTCCGGGGGCCTAGTCAAGTTAGGGAGTACGGAGCGTACTCTATAATTTTGAGGATTTTGAATGTACGGTATGGTATGTATGCAGGAGTTTTGATTATGGCGTCGTGTCGTCGCGTTGACTGAGAGCGTGGGACAGAGAGCACAAGTCAAAATTCAATGGGCTTGTTTCCACTTCTGACCCCCGAGTAGCACAGCAGACATTTCGTGTTACGGACAGATTTTTAGGATGACCCCAGCTATAAGACATATCCATGTCAAAAAAAATCAGCATCTCAGATTTCGTCATCAATAAACGGCCATATTCGTATTACGTTAAAGTCTTCAATGGCATTGGGAGCAACTGCGGCTCTGGAAAAAGCTGAAGAAAATATCGAAACAACTAGGAAAGTGGTAATAGCTCGTCCCGGATGATTTTTTAGCTAGTTTTCGCATTCAGCCGAATAAAATTTTTTAAGTGGACTAAACAAAACATCAAGGCTGTATCTTATGACTACTTTGCGGGTTTAATGATAGCAGTGTTACATGATTATTTCGACATAATTCTATAGCTCCAAGTGTACAATGTGTGCAATGATTATCCAGGATCAAAAAAAATAGCTGTTCTATTGTTGGCTTGGCATGATCCTTAAAATATGACAACCAATCTTCCGCCGAATTTTTCAGATGGGGTTGGAGCGGAAGTGTTGAAGGCATCCTCATCAATTGGGATTGTGTTACTGGGTTACAGTACGTCAAGTTCCTATGGTATCCGGTCCAAAAGCAGAGCAATTGGGGTGACGTCGAAGGCGTATAGAAATTATTGCCAAAACCAAAAACCACCATTGTGTATTGTCTCAATTTCCAGTCGAGTATAGAGGATAATTCATTGAATGATTTCCGCTATCGAAGTCGTATGGCGGGACGCAAACTCCTGAACGGTTGGTATTTGCGATAGCTATGGAGGATAGAGTTTTTGTATTTTATATTCTGATTTGTTTTGTTCATTTGAAGACTGCGGAGCATTATCCAAAAGGGATGCCTGCATTCTGTTTCTCTTGCAAATGGACGCTGGAGGAATAAAGAGTCCCCTCACGATCATCGCACAAACCACAATGACATTTTGTCCTGTTTCGGGACTTTAAATTTTGTTGACACATCGTTTGCCTTTAACAGATAAAACCTTAGGCGGTTTGTTAGAAACTGTTGCGAAGCCTAACTCGTCCATATTAAATGTGTTGTGGGGAAGATAATGATATTTGTCATACAGCTCAGACAAATTAACAAATAAAACCGGAATATAGAGGAATACGCCTGCAATCCGAGGGTTTTTTTTTAGCAAGCGCTTATTTTGTATGTAAATATCCTTGCTGACCTTGTTACCACTCATATGGATAAAAAAAACCATAATTAAAGTGTCTTGGCCATGCTCTAGTATCTTACGCCCGTTTCACATTGCCCGGTTTCCCCCAGACCGGCTAATTTTCATCCGACTGGAAACCGGAAGAAATTTTTAATGGAACAAAGAATAGCATGGCAACCTTCACATTGTTGCGGTCCGGCTGTAAACGGAGAAATTTCCGGATAGAACCCGGACATATCGACTACTCTTCCGGCAGCCGGATAGTGACCGGGAGAACAGTCATATTTGTGGTTAGATGAACACCTTCATATTGTCCGGTCGCAAATTAGGCGATTAATTGCCATTTCTCTCTCTCTCTCTAATTGCCTTTACCCCTCCAGGGACATGGGCGCGTCAACATCTCTAGCATTTCTATGCCTTGTTGACGTTTCAATAGCATATCTACTTTTCGGAAGTGCAGTTGCTAGCATGCACCTCCTATCCGCGCCGTCTTTATACTGACAAGCCCGGAGCACTGTGAAAGTTCTATTGGTACTCACAGGCAGTTTTTGATCGCGCCGAGATTTGATCTCCGAGATCTAGATTAGTATCGTAGAGCGGTGACCGAACGATCACAGCCACCGAGCGCGGCAAATTGCCATTTGCAGGAGAGTAATAGTATTCTCATGTTGATTGTATTCTGTGGAGCATTCGTTTGTTACCTTAAGTAAAATAGAAAAGATAACTGTAAATGCTGAAATTTTAATCAGCCTCGTCCAAAGCAGACCAGTTTGTTCGGTCCAGTTTTAGCCGGATAATGTGAAAACATCCATCTTCCCGTTTCCAGCCGGATGAAATTTAGCCGATCCGGGGGAAACCTGACAATGTGAAACGGGCGCCACATGCCATCTATACGTGATTGTAAAAATTACGTGATTGTAAAAAAAACTTGGAATAATTGCCTATGGTGTTGGTTATCGTTGGTCATCAGTACTTTTGACTTCGGACGTGTTTAAGGAATGGAGTGTGCTAACTGTAGAAATAAAGTATTATTAATCTATTTTGAAAAGACACACAAATTCAACTATTTTCCATTCTATATGCTATTCGGAACCCACCTTTCTGTAAGTTTTCATATTTCTTAGTGTAACGGTCTCGAAATGCAAGGGGTGCGGGACAAATTACGATCTACAATAGTATTTTTTCCTCCCACTGCTCCCCTTTCTTCAAATTTAAAATAAAAGCCAAAAATGAAATGTACTCAACATTACCTTTCTCACGAATCACGACACCCCACTTCAGCAGAATGTGAGTAGAGTAGGTAATTGGTAGAAACAAATGAAATAAATAAATAACAGGCGCAACAGTCCAATTTGAACCATGGCCTCGAGATGAGTTAGCATCATTTCATTTTCTAGATCGTGACGGTCTTGTACAGAGGTGTGTGATCCCCAACACGCTCAACCGAGTTATTTACCCCATAAATGGCTGATTGGGCTCATAGTCCGATACGTAAATCCCCTTTTTTTTATCGAAAACTACCGCACTCAGTAGGAATCGAACCGGGGCCCAGTGCGTAGAAGGCGAACGTGCTAACAGTTGCGCCATCCGGACTACAAAAATTGGTAAAAACAGCCAAATGAAAATGACAAACAAGAGTGCACATTGAAGCCACATATTAAAACTAAGATTATCACTGAAAATTTACTAATGTCACTATTTGCCAAATCCTTAGAAATTGTAGTAAACGTATCGAAAACTTTAATTTTGTTGTATATGCGCCAAAAAATACGTTTTCGCGGAACCTTGCGGAGCAACCATACATTTATGGCATTCGTTTACTTCTGACAAATGAATTTCACTACAAAATGTAAGCACTTTTGGGTATTGGCGCTGCGCACTCTTATACGCCACATACTTTCGCACCAATCTGCTATACCCAATTTAATCATCCAATTTTGTTTTTGAATAACTCTTTTTACTAAATAAACAAAAATGATTTTGAGTGATGGAAATCTTTATTGGGACCTTTACAATTTTTTCTGTTAAGGCTGGTATTCAGATCGCGTGAAATGGAAAAATTGACAGCAGCACTTTTCATCGGCGAAATGGCTCGTGGAAAAAAGTGCGTGGAACATATCATTTTTTCACTTTTCACCCGATCTGTGTACCGGTGAAATGAAATATTAGCACCGCAAGAAATATTTACACCGATTACTTTGTTTACTAATCTATACTATAACAACTATAAATAACACCGGCAAAACATAACACAACCTGAATAACACCGACAGAGCTGAGCTGCCAGTGAACATTTTTCTCGTACATTTGGCACGAGAAAAAATTTCATCCTGGTGAAATCCACGAACTTGACTTTTCACTACAAGGTAGTACACATATCGTGTGGAATGAAATTTAGGTTTCACTCAATTCCACGTCTGTTTTCATCGGGGAAAATGTTGCGATTTTGTATGGGATTTCACGGAACTTTTCATTCCACGCGATCTGAGTACCGTCTTTTAAGTGGAAAATATGATATCCATCAAGTGGCTGCCGCCAGTGTTGAGACACATTTGTGCTTGATTTATCGTATTTTCCATGACTTTCCGCAAGATTTCCGGTGATAACTGTTCACATTCCTGTCGAATATTCTCCTGAAGGTCTGCGATTGTCTGAGGCTTGTTGGCATAAGCCCGCGACTTCAAGTAGCCCCAACGAAAGGAGTCTGGGATGGTTAAATCGGGCGATCTTGCTGGCCATGCCAAATCGCCAAAATAGGAGATTATACAACCAGGAAACGCTTCCTTCACAAAATCCATTGTGGCTCGTACTGTGTGTACGGTTGCAACGTCTTGTTGAAACCACATCTTCACCAAGCCCCGCTCATACAATTCCGGCAGTAAGAAGTCGTTTATCATGGCCCTGTAGCATTCGCCAGTAACAGTGACCGTATTGCCGATGGCGTCCTCAAAAATATACGGCCCAATCACTCCTCCCTCGTGAACGCCGCACCACACAGGGGCTTTGAGTGGATGTAATGGCTGTTCGTGCATCACAGGCGGATTTTCAGTGCCCCAGAAACAATGATTTTGCTTATTGACTTAACCGCTTAAGTGGAAATGCGCCTCGTCCCTCATAATGATTTTCGACACAAAATCGTCCTCTTCGTTGTTGAGATTGAGGATGGCTTGACAGTAATTCACACGCAACTGACGGTTAGCGGGCATTAACCGATGCACTGATGTTTGCACTTTGCACGGGAACATGTGTAAGTCTTTCACTAAAATTCGTCTGGTGATGCCCAATTGCGATGCCCGTCGTCTGGTTGATGTTTCATCGTTCTCAGCGACATCGGCAGCCACAGCCGCGATATTCTCGGTCGAACGACCAGTCTGGTGGCGGCCACGCCCTGCAAGGTATCGTGTAGTTCCATTCTGTTCGAGTCGAGCAGCTAAGCGCCGGATTGTTTGCTCAGTTGGCGCGACACAATTAAGAAATCGACGTCGAAATTCACGCTGCGCCAACACCACCGACCGATTATTGGTCAAAAAAATCGACACGATTATTCCACGCTCTTGCGGAGTATAGCGCTCTATTGCTTGTCTGTTTGTATACTGCAGCTGTCTAGTTCACAAATATCAAATATGATTCACGTACGACGCCATTTGCAAAAATTATAACATCTTTCGATAGGGTGATTAATTTTGTGCCACCCAGTATTTGCACGTACTCGTAAGATCCAGTTTCCTCAAACATTGTGTCAGTGTGATGCCCCAGGAAGACCAAAGAGCATCAGTCCTTAAATGAAAACCAACTAGAATTGCACACGAAACGAAGGAGTTGTCCTACCTCTACCTTGGCAAGTTCCCCAAGATGGTTGTAAAAGCATTTACCAACACTTGATTCCTTCAACCGTGCCAAACCAGGGCATTCGCAGAGAAGGCGAGAAATACCTCCTCCACCTTCAATTCCAAACAACTCTTGCAGAATTACGCAGAAACATATTGGGAGTTCAAACGATTCACTTTCAATTTTTATCGGACGAGGTCCCAGACCTGGATCTAAGTGTCACCACACACGGTCGAACTCGAACACGAACCTGGTACAAGTGGACCGGGTTTCTTCACGTTTATGTGAAGTGTGTGTGTGTGTGTCAGAGGACATTTGTACCAGGTTCGTGATCGAGTTCGACAGTGAGTGGTGACACTTAGACCGGTCAGTCGTTTTGTATGGCAATTGACCGAAATCCAGTGAAATGAACGAGACTACTGTCTGAATTTAAAGCTTCTGACGAAAGTTAATGAAACGATTCTTTTGAATGAAGCGATCCAATCCTGCCCAATCAAAAACAAAAGGTCCGAAAACAAACCTGCGTATCATTTTCAATTTTAGGAACATGTTCAAGAAAGTCACCATCCTTATTCTCAGATTTAAAGCAGACACAAAAGAAAACTCTTTTTATTACTTGCAATACATTTACCTGTCACAAGCATGAATGAAATAGGATAAAACGACAGATATCAGACTTTCGAGCAAAATTAGAAGGCTTTTGAGCGACAGGACTCCCACGTCCATCCTTTGCATCTACAGCCATATCAATGGGCTTCAAATGAGAATACATTTCAATGTCATATTTCAAAATTTGGCAGGAAGCTAACATGTCGTGACAGTCTGATGAAATCATTTTATTTCATTTCATTTTTCCCCCAAGTCAGACCGTGACGTATGATGATGTCCCCCCTCTATTCGATTTATCTTTATTTTTGACACTCGCACACACACACCCATACACAGACATTTCAAGGATTTTTCTTTCCCTCTCCCTTATGTTACTCTCGATTCGAAGGTAGTAATCTTGTCGGTAGCAATTTGGATCAAAATATCCTCTCGTAGCTACATTAGCTACAAGACAAGTTTAAGAGTGGTGTGTCTTGATCTATGCTTCCTATAAATCTTAATATCGTCTGGCGGAATTATTTATCTAGGACCGACCCGTATATAGGGAACCGGGTGCCGGATGGAAGAATCTTACTAGGGTAAACGGCCGAGTATGCCTGAGAGATAAGCGAGAGATTTAGTACGACCACTGCACGAGGGGTCTGCTCCATTCCAACACCTCGAGTTCCCCCTCTTATGGGCATATAAAAATAAATCTCTTGAGGGAATCGTAAACGCTATACTCAGAACTCTTCACGCATTTTCACGCCAATAAATCAATGGCTGTAACGTTTTCGATGACTTTAATGCCATTTGCGATGGTATCATCACGAAATAAAATCGTCCTCATCCAAGGACAATATCAAGGACACCCACTCAAAGAAGTCCCATTCTGGGCATGTCAATTTAAAACTCCTTCAGTCGCTAATTCCCTAAGCTCTGATAAGAGTATCTCTTGGCGCCGTACTTACGGTGACAAGAGATACGACAAGCGGATTTGACGGATACACAATAGGTTTGGGCGAATGGATGGAATTGGGATTGGAATAGGGATTGAAATTGGACACGAAGCGAGCAGCATGAGTTGTGAAACCATGACAGGTATGAAGAAAAAGAGCAAACCACGACGACGACGACGACGGGCTTAAAACGAAAACATTCAATGTCACGATGGGCTCTTTGATGGTGACGAAGCCTTCAAAATCGAAGAAGTAAGAAGGACCACCCGCATACAAATCACCTCCACCTCCGGTTTCCTCCCAATGTCGACTCGGTGAAATAATTTTGGCTACATCAGCAGGCGACCGTAAATAATTAGCGACGATATTTCTCTGCGATGACAGAATATTTCAGAATATTGCCCACTGCCATGGCCACTATAGAATTTCGATGGAATTGTGCCAGGTTTTGTGGCCAGGATAACGAACTATGATGGGGCGGTCGGGTCGCGGAATCGCAGTCCTCGTCGTTTGTCGCAATGAAGCCCGACCGCGAATATTTTAATTTATTCAGAACTGCTCCATACCGCTTGCTCCGCCGAACAATGAAACCTGCAGCAATTTAAATAAGCGAGTCGTCGACTTTAAACAATAGGCCGTTCAAGGCACTGTGCAAATTGACCTTGTTGTTGCCATCGTTGTTATCGGCCTAACAATAAACAAATCGTGCAAATTCCCATAGTGCCCTCGATCCAATTGGCCCCACAATGGGGTGTGAGTCGTCTCCTCCATGCATTCTGGCAATTTGGAGCACTGGACCAGTCCAGGCAGGCGTTTGGGGCGCGTCCAAATAACAAAAGGGCACATGGCGTCTGAATATAAAAAGAACAGAAACAGTGTTGTGGTTACTTCCACTCAATTTTACTCGATAAATTCCGGCCAATGTTGAAACCGCGACTGCTGGTCCCCGCTGGAAGTGAATTTAATCTTAGGGGGGTCTATTAAAATTTGATTTTGTGATTTGGCGGACGTTGGCTTTGGAGCGGGCGCAACTATAACGACAAAATGACTCAATTCTAATTATAGCACCAGAGTTGTCGGCGAAAAGTTGACAAAATTCGTACACAGAATAATATTACGGCGCTGCGGCTGCGGCTAGTTTGGGCTAACATTGTACTGTACAGTGTAGTGTACCACATAGTCGGGTATCTGAATCTGATATAGAGGGTGTACAGTGGAAATTTGTTAATATTCAAGTTTGGGCGTTCTTGATTGTGTGACAAAATTAGAAATGGGGTGGACGTGGACGTTGGGCCACAAATGTTCGAACGAAGTGCGAACAGATGGATATCGCGAGTTGATTTTTAATGAAATCTCTTGATGGACTAATTAATGCAAATAACGACTGACTGAGCATAGTAGGCCTGGGCTTTGCTGGACTGTGGAGAATTCATGGGGGAGGATTCAGGACGAGTGAAGATAGATTATGTGAATTTGAAATTAATTTAACCATCCGATGACCGACAATGTCAACAGGGACCTATTGCGTTTTCAGAGACGCGGCATTTTAAAGCGGATTGATGTAACAGCGGGCCACTTCGTAAATTTTATATACTCTATATGGGATAAAGCGGTTAAAACATAAATTGACATTTTTATGGAAACTTTTTTTTAACTCCGCCGAAGCCTGGTTGTGAAAGGAGGAGGTCATGAGGGTGGCATGAATCACGTAGTCAGACCTGCAACATAGTTGTGTGAGTGAACTCTGGCACATGACCTACCTCAAGAAGCTACTACCGAGGCCACCTCTGAATACGGTTTAGCGACGGGTCGACAACCCATCCTTGTAAAAACTATTCTATGTATAGGTACATATGTCAATAATCCTGAAAAAAAAGTTTTAAATTGGACGGATCAACAACGACGCAAACGTTTAACGGATTATTCTTTCGGATCCCGGAATGTACGCTCCCTGAACAAACCGGGAGTTGAGAAGCCCCTCCTACAACAGGTCGGGAAATACAAACTGCGCATCACTACAATTCGGGAAACCAATTTGCCTTGCAGCGAGATCCACGACGAGAAATCGCACACAATTTTCAAAAGCGGTAAATCATCTGGACACAAGGAGTTTAGAGTTGCGTTCATCGTGAACAATCACATCAAACCGCATGCTATTGACTTCAAACCTACCAATAAAAGGTTGTGTGCGATTCGCATTAAGACTCGATTTTTCGACCTCTGGCTCATCAACGTACATACCACTACTGAAGTCGAGGAAGAAGCAGTGAAAGACGAATTTACGACAGCCTGGAGTTCGACTCACTTCCAACAATCGATGTGAAAATACTGCTGGGAGATTTCAGTGCAAAAGTTAGGAACGAGAGTACCGGCCACTCAACTATTCTGAACAACTTGGATGTTCCTATAACAACCGACTACACGTCTTGCTTTTGGAAAGAACTTTACAAGTCTGATTCCTTTGTGGAGTCGCTGGGTAGATACTGTCCCCGCAGGACGGGATTCTATTGACTTCTAAAGGGATGACTCAAGGAGTGCCGGTGTATACTCTGATAACCTGAAATCTATATTTCACTTGGTTTATCGGATCACTGCAGCGTTTTCCAGGTGGAGGTCTCGGCGATAGCAGAGGCTCTGACATGGTTGGAACGTAACATCGTAACCCCTAGAGACATCGTTATATACACAGATAGTCCGGCAGCAAAAAGGTCTCTCGATTCCGATTCCACCTCATCCAAGTTGGTGGAAGAATGCCGCTTGTCTCTCGTTGAGCTGGGGAGTTTCTTCAACATTGCGTTACGCTTGATTCCTGGTCACAGCGGTTTCGCTGGCAACTCCGGGATCAACGAGCTTGCTTGAGCAGGGACTAGGGAGAAATTGGAATGCCCACGGCTGCCTGTAAAATGTTAATAATGGCTAATGCGGTTAGCAAGGTTAACACTAGATGGAGTACCAGCAGCACATGCCAAATAACAAAACTGATGTGGCCTTACATCGATCCTGGCCGTTCTTCCAAACTTCGGTCAATGGGAAGAAAGCACATCAGCGTGTTGGTGGGAGTTATAACTGGACACTGTCTGATTGGCGAACACGCCCGAAGACTCCAATTTCAAGGATTTTTTTAGGAGCTGCGATGACGAAGATTAGGAGGAGAGTACTTTCCATCTTCTTTGTGCCTGTGCAATGAACCATATTCTGGTCTGGTAGTTTTGCTTCCACCGGCAGATCTATGGCAGCACCTAATGAGTAAGGATCTGTTGGTGGTACGAAACCCGAGGCCGAGGGTCCCATTACACCCGGACCTCAATGTGAGCGCGAGAGAAACTAAGCCGTCCGCCAACTATTCCATCCTTATCATCTTATTTTTTTATTCCAAATTTGTTCCTCCTCTGTTTGTGTTGTCTTCCCCAGGCCTATGCATTTTTAATAATACGTAAAGGACAGGGGCAGCGACCGGTGAAAACCCCGCCCACGTCTCCCGAACTGAGCTACAGCAAGCATAGGCCGCTGCTTAGGTCGTTGAGTAGCCTTTTTCTTCGCCAGATGACACAGCCCGACCTTCACGGTCAATTAAACTACCTTAGGCTTCGTCCCCACGGGCATTTTCGGATGCCCACCAAACCGTCCGTTACATATTTGGCCCCAACGTGGTGCCCATTTCTGGTAAAGAACAGGACTAAGAAGGACCTAATCGAGTTCCTTTTTGATCCTTCCACCGATTTGTATCCCCGCAAGCACATTAAGGCTACTTGCTTTAAGTTTTAGGACTTAGCCACTCTACTTCACGTATTTTCCCTTCAAGTAGCTGTGCTCTCCTCTGTAGCACCCCATCCTTCCTATAGAGTGGTTTTTCCTTTTAGATTCAGTTTAACAAGGCAGTCCTGGCTTTGTGTTTTCTTTTGTGGTTTAGCCACGTATTTAAGGCCTCCATAAAGGCTTCGAATTTCCGGCACTAGGAGCTCCTTCGGTGACCGGACGAAGCGCGGTTACCTTTTTGTTCACCAAGATGGTCCTTTTAAGTAACTTTAAATTTTTTTTTACACAGTACTTCATTTTTGCATTATTCATGTGCTCGGCGGCTTACAAAGTTTATGAGTGAATTACGGCAAGGAATGCAGTTTAGCGCCTCTGCTGGCCTCAGGATTCTCTGTAGCCTGTTGATCATCTGAATAATGGGGAAATGTAGTATTTTTTTTTCTCTTTGCTGTTTATCTCCTTTACAATGATTGCCGGCTAGCTATCCAGGAGCCCAGCTCTTTTATTTTTTATTTTTTTGCAGCACACTCTGTCCTCAGCTTCTACTTCTTTGCAGGCCTCGAAGTAGAAGCTGCCCTGTAATGAACCATATTCTGGTCTGGTAGTGCTGCTTCCACCGGCAGATCTATGGCAGCATCTGATGAGTAAGGGTCTCTCGGTGGTACGAATCTAAACGCCGAGGGTTCCATTACGCCTGGACCCCAATATGAACGCGAGGGCAGCTAAGCCGTCCGCCAACTATTCCATCCTTATCGCCTCATTTTTTTATTCCCCTTTTTGTCTCCCTTGTTTGTGTTGTCTTCCCCAGCCCTATGAATTTTTATTAATACGTAAAGAACAGGGGCAACGATCGGCGAAAACACCGCCCACGTCTCCCGAATTGAGCTACAGCAAGCACAGACCGCTGCTTAGCTCGTTGAGTGGCCTTTTTCTTCGCCAGATGGCACGGCTCGACCTTCACGGTCATTATGCTATCTAAGGCTCCGTCTCCACGGGCATCTTCGGATGCCCACTAAACCGTCCGTTACAAACTTGGCGCCCAACGTGGAGCCCATTTCTGGTGCAGAACAGGACTTAAAAGACCCCATCTGGTTCTTTTTAGTCCTTCCACCGATTTGCATCCCCACAAGCACATTAAGGCAAATTGTCTTAGGACTTAGCCACTTTACTTCACGCATTTCCCCTTCAAGTAGCTGTGCTTTCCTCTGTAGCACCCCCATCCTTCCTATAGAGTAGATTGTCCGTTTAGAGTTAATTTAACAAGGCACAAAAGATAAACACAACATCAGATGTGTTTATCTTTTGTGATTTACCCGCGTACCTAAGGCCTCCATAAATGCTTTGAATTGCCGGCATTTGAAGCATCTTCGGTGTCCGGGTAAAGCGCGAAGGAGCTCTGGGTACCTTTCTATGATATTTGCCAGTATTGTCATTTTAAGTAAGTTTAACATTTTTGGTTGCCTAGTATTGCTTTATTGTATTATTCATGTGCTCAGCAGCTTACAGAGTTTATGAGTGAATTATTGCTAGGAATGCAGTGTTGCGCCTTTGCTGGCCTCAGGATTCTCTGTAATCTGTTGATCATATGGATGGTAGGAGATGCAGTATTTCTTTTTTTTTTTCTCTTTGCTATTTTTCTCCTCTACAATGATTGCCGGTTAGCTTAGGAGCTGAGCTCGTTTTTTTTTTCTTTTTTGCAGCACACTCTGTCTTCAGCTTCTACTTCTTTGCAGGCCTCGAAGTAGAAGCTCCCCAGTAATGAACCATATTCTGGTCTGGTTGTGCTGCTCCCGCCGGCAGATCTATATGGCAGCAGCTGATGAGTAAGCATCTGTCGGTGGTTCGAAACCAGTGGCCGAGGGTCCCATTACACCCGGACCCCAATATGAGCGCGAGGGAACTAAGCCGTCCGCCTACCATTCCATCCTTATCGTCTCATTTTTTTCATTTCCCATTTTTGCCTTCCCTGTTTGTGTTGTCTTCCCCAGCCCTATGAATTTTTATTAATACGTAAAAGACAGGGGCAACGAGCGGCGAAAGTCCCGCCAATGTCTCCCGAACTGAGCTACAGCAAGCATAGGCCGCTGCTTAGCTCGTTGAGGGCCCTTTTTCTTCGCCAGATGGTACAGCCCGACCTTCAGGGTCATTATGCTACTTAAGGCTCCGTCCCCACGGGCATCTTCGGATGCCCACCAACCCGTCCGTAACACACCCCCCTGGAATATGCTGCACTCATCTGGCAGCCTGAAGGATAGGTTGCATAGAAGTTCTGGCAAATGGAGTGCTGCACCTACTCCAGCTTCCAGTTTGGAGCCGTCTCTGAATAGGTTCAGAGTATCTTCACGTCCATGCTCAACTGTCGGGAAATGGTTCTCTATCAGGTATATTAACTTTGAAGTTTATGCAGAAACATTGTTGTGGCTTGGCTTCGTATCTCGCTCTAATTGCCTTGACCCCTCCAGGGGCATGGGCGTAGCATTTCTATGCATTGTTGACGCTTCAATAGCATATCTACTTTTCGGAGGTGCTGTTGCTAGCATGCACCTCCTACCCGCGCCGTCCTTATACTGACAAGCTCGGAGGACTGTGAGAGTTCTGTTAGTACTCACAGGGAGTTTTTGATCGCGCCGAGATTTGATCTCCGAACTCTAGATTAGCATCGTAGAGCGGTGACCGAACGGCCACTGAGCGCGGTATGGCTTCGTATAGTCCGTATTATTACATGGTAGCCTAAGGCCATATGGGCATATATACATATATGTTCAAAAATTGGGATGATACGGTCCTCAAGGCAACGGTAATCCAAAAGCAACAAAGTCTCTGTACTCTCTCTATTTTCTGTATGTTGGTTTTCGTTTTAAGTGCTGTCCACCAGTCCACAGCTTCGTATGTTAGAAAAGGCCTTACGATGGTCAGTAGATACCCAGTGTGTGATAGTCAGTTTCAGGTCCTACGTTTTACCCCGCATACTTTTGCAGGTGTAGAAGGCTAAGTCAATTTTCCTGACTCTTTCTTCGGCGTTACGACCCCAGTTAAGTCTACTATCTAGAATCATCCCTAAGTATTTTGCATGGGTTGACAAGGTTAAGTCGTTGGTAAGATAAGTTCCTGAATTTTGGTTATCCTTGTGAAGAGAATCACACTTAAGGATATAGTAATAATTACGCATACTTACATTTGACGATCAGTACGTCAGTTATCTAAAATCCTTACACCCAATGGTTGCTTATCTGAAATGCAAGAGAATTTATTTATTTAAATATGAGTCACGTCTTTTTATAACAGAACAGAAGTAGAACATTGTAGAATAGTGAACCGTGGAATCAGCTGTTCCAAATATGTCACGAACCAATAAAAAAATCGATAGTAAACTGGAACTCATTTTCACATATGTATAGCCAATTTTTAAAGTCGATCCATTGCCCAATAGTTTTGCTGTGCCTAATATGTTTTTAATGTGGCTCCGGCACGTAAACGTCCCCCAAAGCAAACACAAATATGTAAATCCCATCCCAGTTGGACATAAACTACCAATAAACTTCAATGATTCGATTCCAAGTGGTCACCAGAACTGAGACCAAAGTCACTTTATGAAGCTGAACCATGAAACGGACGCGAGCATTCATTGTGGATGATGCCACCGATCAATTTCACCACTTTGTCGAATATATTTAGAAATTTTATTTTCGTAATGGCCATGAAGGCGTCCGTCCATTAATTCATAAAAATATTTTCGTACGCCATATTTTCATCAATAGAATATTTTCAAAATTCGGAAATAGATTCGATGACAAAAAACACCTCGGAGTCAACCATAGCCAGCCAGCTATGTTGAATCCAATATAGTCCACTCATGAAGCTCCGACAACGGCTGTCATAGCCAATTATTCATCCTAAGTATCTAGATCTAGAGTCAGGACCAGATGTTTTGAAACACCACAATTTGTGTATTCTCAATTTCACTGTGTGCGCCGAAATTTATGAACTGGCTCCACAGAATCCAAATGCATTGGAAAAGAGATTCAACTCAGCAGGACGTCGCAGTATCGGTCGTCGCCGGTCCCGGCGTAATTTCTACAGTGTATTGCATTCGGTCCAGGCATTCCAAAATCGATACAAATCCAAGTGGAAAATTGCAATAGTTTGCGCTGTAAATGCAGTTTAATGGCGGAAGCAGATGGGGCAATTAGAAGCAATTGATTACCATCGTACCATCAGGGAGCACAGGACAAGTGTTCGGAAATTTCATTCAGCTACATACTCGTATACAAACGAAATCGAAAGTTGGAAGTTTGGATATTAAGTGAGAAAGCGTATACGAATCCTTCGCTTGGTTGATTCATTCGAATTATAACGAGAAACATTGATGAGAATTGATCGCAATGAACCGAAAATCTTTGGAAATTCTGTCACGGATCCACGAAATGCTTTGAAGGCAAACGTCCAAATTACTCATTTGATATGGCTTGCGGTATACGTACTCGTACAACATATGGAGGACACGCCAATTGGATCCTTGTGTAGCCTTCGAAAAGGAAACCCGCATTCGATCCAATATGCAAATTCAAAATTTTCAATTAAATTCAAATGCAATGTCAGTAATAGAATTGGACAATTTTAGAAATAGAACTAGTAGGATTTCCACGGGAAGCGACGCAACCGCCGCGTGTATTTAAATCATACTATGCTTTGAAATATTAGTGACAATTCCAAACCTTCAACAGGACAAACTGCAGATAAAACTCTTATCTGTATCTACCTATATTTATACATATGTATAATAAATCTAAATTTTTCGTGTCTGTACATTCGCTTTTGTTTGGAAAAAAGTTATCAGGTTAGGTTAGGTTAACGGGCTGTCGTGATAGCCCACGACACATTTAGACCACGGGTGGGTGATACCACATAGGAGTGAAATACTCCCATCCAGCTTGTTCGTTAAAACCAGCCCGAGCCAATAATAAACCGATTCAATCTACCAAGATCCACCGTCGCCAGATTCCCCAAGTCCGTATAGAAATGTGCACCAAGCAATCTCCTCTTCAAGTGTGCCAGAGCCGGGCACTCACAAAGTAGATGAGCGGTACTCTCCTCCTCCTCCTCATCGTCACAGCTCGTACAGAAGTCGTTAAAAGGAAGCTCGAGTGTCCTTGCGTGCTCCCCGATTACGCAATGTCCAGTTATGACTCCTACGACAGCACTTAAGTTCTTCCGACTCAGCGATCACAGCCTCATGGATCGGCATAAATCAAACCTAGGCCACATCATCCTCGTTATCCGACACGTGGTGTTAATTGCTCATCTAGAGTTAGCCTTACTAAAGCTCTCCACAAACCAGCGCGGTACGCGGTAACGGTACGCGGTAACGGTACGGTACAGCGGTACTCAGCGGTAGCAGTATACCGCGTGCCCATTCAAACCAATGCGTTACGAGCGGGGTACCATCGATAGTACCGGCTGCGGTACATCGCGATCAATAGTGCCGGCTGCGGTACAAAAGTTCAGCACCGCAGCTTTACCGCGGTACACAAAAGTGTACCGTCCTTGCTGTGGTGAGAATGGACTCTAGGGCTCTTATCACAGCCTAGCTTTCCGTATAAATCATGACTTTCATAACCGTGATGACGTTACGTCCCCGCCAGAACATAATTGCCAATACTTCCGTCTAGAGAACCCTACAGTGATCGGGGAGACGAATCGTAAGTCTATTTTCAGTCGTTTGGAGTAGACCCCGGCTCCAACGCCTGCCTCGTTCTTAGATCCGTCCGTGTAGATGGATAAAGAGTCAGACAACAAAGTTCGGTTCGCAAACCACTTGCTCCGTGGTGGAATCTGACTTATGAAATGCTGTCAGAGACATAGTGTGGTGTGATACAGTCCGTTGTGGCGGAAATATCCCGGTTGATCAGTATTGCGGAACGCCCGGCATTCAGCGTTATCCAGTTACCCGTTCCACGAAGCCGGATGAACATGCATGCAGCCAGGTGAAACAATATATCAAGAGCGTCACTAGGAGTCGTCCTAAGTGCTCCACTCATGCCGACGTTGGCTGTTCTTTGTACCTTTCCTAGCAGACTGCGATTAATTGCAGTATTAAGTGCGGTCCACCAGACCACAATGCCGTACACTAGCAGGGGGCGCACGATAGACACATAGAGTCATCGCACAACTTTTGGCTGTAGGCCCCAGTTTCTCTCAATAGCCTTCCTACAGCAGTATAGGGCGATACTGGCTTTGCCCACGCGCTCCTGGATATTAGCCTTCCAGTTAAGTTTTCTATCGAAGATTACACAAATTATATGGCCTTATCAGTAAGGGTCAGTCTGACACCTTCCAGTATAGAAGTTTCTACTGATGGTACTGTATGTTTCTAGGAAAAAAGCACAATTTCCGTCCTTTTGGGGTTGACTCGAACCACACAATTTGCGGCCCATTTGGTTAGTAAAGTGAGAGCATTCTGTAGAATCTCACTAAGTGTACTGAGGAACTTCCCCGAAACAGCAATGGCAACGTCATTCTGCAGCCCAGCTGCTCCAGGTCTAAAAGTAGGCGATTTAAAGTGACGATCCAAAGAAGTGGGGAAAGGACGCCTGCGTCCTCGATGTCAACACCATGTAAATTAGCTTACAGAGCGGGTCATCCACTGTCAGGTGAGATAACGCCTCGATAATAGAGTTCGGTTTGACGTTGTTGAAGGCGTCATCGATGTCCAGGAAGACGACCATAGTGTATTGATTTTCAATATGGTACGTAATGGAGTGCAAAGCGATATCTACAGATTTACCCTTCCAGTATGCATGTTGAGACTTAAGACTTAAACAATAGGCGCGGAAGTATGATACTCCGCAGGTATGCGAATTTGCTGTCCGCAAGCAAATTTCCAGGGTTCACTGGATTCGACACGACACACCCTCCTGATGAATCCCTTGATGGTTGAGTGGAATCCAGAGTTGAGTTTTTAGACTTCGTTCTTTCCTGGCTACTTTGCTGCAACGTTCCTATAACGTTTATTCCTTGTTCCTGATGAAGTTGTTGTCCGTTAAATAAAATGCAACCAACACCTGTGACTTTCAACTTAGAAGTATTTTATTTTCAGTAATTTTACTTTCTTTAGTACATGTTCTAATTTCAGTATTTCATTTCGTTTTTACATATTAATGCTGGTTCCAATTAACATTGACATAAGAATTACCGTGGACTTGAAGTTAGTTTGACATTTCCTAAGAGTACAGTAATAAGGCAATCGAAAGTGAAGTTTTCATTGACAACACATCAGTAAACAACAATGATGCGGTATATCTCAGATAAGTACTTTTTTTTTCTGTAATTTAAGGAAATGATGCTTTGTGTTCAAATTATTTCAGGTATACGCATGTGGTTAAATATCGGTTGACATAAAGCACTGCCATCTTAACTATACAGGCCTACGCTCAGCTGGTCATGGTGAATCCTGACTTCATTGCTGACATACATCAATGTTACGTCATTCATGCCTTGGCAAGGCAATGACTACATACGATGCTGTCCCCGACACGACATATGTTTACAATTGGAATTGTGTCAGACGGAAGTCACAACTTGGAGCAGAGAGTGCTGGGATGACGAATATTCCAAACTCCCACCAGACACCATCTAGTTTTTCACGGACGGTTCAAAGACTGCCGAGGGAACTGGGTCAGGCATTATGTGTTCACTGCATCGAGCTAAATTTTCAATGCGTGGGTTCGCTGCTGTCTTCCAGGCAGAGATGAGTTATGTGCGGAGAGCCGACGAGTTGGCTAGGATGGCCTCGGCCACACCTTTCCATTGCCCGGAGCCCTTTTGTGGGATCTCACTATGTACCGCTAAAAAACCTTTGAGGGAGCGTACTGGGCCGCAGCCATCTGCGATAGTCTCCCGGGTTTGAGGCAGGCTAGATGCTCAATTCGGGCTACTCAAGTAGCAGATTTGCTGAACTACTACATCTAAACCGTAAAAAGGTTAGTAATATATGTGGTCTTCTCACCTGACAATCGTGTCTATGTGATCATCTGAAAATTATGGGCAGCAGCTGTAGACTCTGTGTGGACGAAACGTCAGCTCACATTCTCTGCGAATGTGAGACGTTAGCATGTCGTCGGAAGGATCGCGTTCCCCGACTCGGATGATATGGTCTCGTCCCCATTTAAGCTTCTGAGTAAGTTTATCAGTGCAATCAAGCTTGATCGGCAGGCTGAATCCTGATATTAGATATTCGGGCTATAGCACAAAAGACCTTTTGGTCTCAGTGCATGTGAACCTCTTTGGTTCACAGCACTTCGTTATATCTATCTATCTAGGCGAGATTGGAACAAGTTTGCCTAACCAACTAGCGATTCTATCAGTATGATAGGAATTTATTGTCAGATCTTGGACACAAATCTAGAAGTAACAATACTGGGCGATGGTAAAGTGCATAAGAAACTCCCGGCCCACAATCAGGCCCCGAACGTAATCTAAATCGTGAGGATGAATCCTGTGGGTCGCAAGGGTTCCCTCCTACTGAGCTGTCGATATAAGTTAAACCTGAAGATAAATTTTGACTTGAATGTAATTGTGAAAATCAAAGCACACGAAAAAATAAACTTAATTTAGAATGACTAGGATTTGTCAAACCGAATGATCATCTTCCGCCTGAAGCTTCAGCCGCAGAAGCCACAATGCTGACCGGTCAAATACCTAAAACAAGTCAACAGAAAATACCTTCGCATTCCTAAATTACTGTTTCTCCACTGCCGTCTTCTCTGAGTTCCACGCAAAACATGGAACAAGTGTTCGTATTGGATTAATTGCGGAAAAATCGACTGAAACTCCCAGTTACAGTAAATCCTTTAAGTCGATGGTGAACAAAGCAAATACCTGAAAGATATTTGGTCCTTACTATCAAATCGAAACTATGCTGAATCGTTCGCCTGAAATTGAAAGCACCAATGGAAATGCGGTTTGCTTTGTTTCATGGCGAACATCTCGTCAGCTATGAGGTCATTAGATTTGAATAAAATCTGAAATTGTTTGATAACTTCCCGAAATATGAGAGCGCCTTTGATCTGGCATGATTCGAAGGTATTTACAGGTAATCCTGGAGCAGCATTTCTATTCAGTATACCACAATCATGCTGCCACCGAAAACCACACTAAGTTGCAGTTTCGGTATCCTTCAAAGATATTCCAGGAGAGATCTGATTAAATATTTTCAGGACTTGGCCTCAGGGTAGTTGAAATTGGCATTGACTGGAAATAAAACTATCGAACTGAGACGATTTGAGCAGCAAAATGAATAGGATTTCTGGAAAAATGCAGTACAATCCAATTCTTCTGAAACTTTTCTATGAAAACCGCACTTTCAATTTCTCTCTTCTTTATATGCCAAAGGACGATTCATACACGCGCACAGAATCTCGGGTACATGCCATGAAAAACTTGAACACTTTTTCTAAGTATTCAGCAAATAACGTGACATGAACATGAATGATGCACATTGCCCATCGGCTAACGAATTATTCCGTTCGGACAAAAGTTTGAAGGCTTCACTGAATCCTGAACGTGTATTGGATTGATAAGCTGTCTACGGGCACAGTAGCATACCGGGTCATTCGAAAATCAGGAAGCAAAATAGAAAAACAAAAAAATCCTGGAAATAAAGTCAGTTAGAAAAAGTTTCAATGAAAGAGTGAGGAGGCGTCTCCGGAGGCAGTTGGGATATTCGTGCGGAAGTCAACATCATATTGGGATGTATTATAATAGTCGCGTCCTCCTGTGTATTAACATCAATTGATACATAGTCGAACTTGGAAAAAAGATTTGTAAGGGATGAGTGAAAACTAATGGCAACTTGTTAGCATGTCCTACATGAATGACGTGACGTTTTAACCTTATGGTAGGTTCATATGTTTGATGGACGACACTGCTGTTACATACTTAATATACGGTACCCTTTATGAGTCCGAGAAGTCGTCTAGGTGCCTTGTTGCGTACGGGGAAGAAAATCCGGGTCGTGCGTTCAAATGTAAAGACATCGATTGGAATCAAAGACGAAAAAAAAACTGAGTTAGCCCATCGGCGTCCAACCTATCTATTTAAGACTGTCAGTAGAATAGGCTAGATATTTTCAGGGTAGAAATGGTGGCAATCTCGAAAGATGGAATCCATTCTCGCCTTCTTCTTTTTCTGTCATGCACAGTGTCACATCCGTGGGTAAAAATCCACATTTCAAGCCCGTCCAATTTGTTAATATAATGCTCGGGCATATAGTCCGATGCATGCTGTCCGTTCGTCCATTCGTTCGTTTGTCCGGGCACTTCCCGTCGTCCGATCTTTACCGATTTTGGTATGCAGCTTCCTCGGATGATCCTGACTACGGAACCGTGGCAGACATTTCGGGTATCGACTGGATTAACGGCATATTCAGTTGTGTTTTATGTCCCTTTAGTTAATTTAGTCAGTTTTGTTACTTTAGGCACTTTCATGATCATCAATTACCACTTGTCACTGTTAGTTTTTCGTACGGCTAACAGTGTAAAAGTATGAACAGAAACAACAGTCAAAAAGTAACACATACTTTTTGCACAGCACTAGTAGGCTGATCTTAGAAATTGTATAAAATTCGATTTTTTTAGGCGAAATATGACAGCATATATGAAAAGTATGCCCTTCATTAGAAGACAAGCCCTACTTTAACATAAGAGTTTCTCACACTGTTGTCGCTCAATAGAAAGCACATTGGCAAGGTAGTAGGGGTTATCACGGGGCACTCCCCAATCGGGAAGCTCGCCTGGAGGCTCCGGATTCCTCATCACGATTTCTGTAGAAGTTGTGGTGATGTAGTTGAGGAGGAGAGTGTTCTCCAAGTTCTCTGTCACTGTCCGGCCTGGGCCGGCAGGAGGAAAAATTTTTTAGGCTCCTGGGTCTTCAATGATCTGGATGACGTCGGGAATATGACAGCCACAAGGCTTTACAGTTACATCGCTAGCACAGGCTGGTTTGATACGTAGGTCGGTTGGAGGTGATTCCTGGTGGTAACACAATGGACCCAATGGTGGTCTAAGTGTGCTGTGATACATCATGGCAGCCCCTGCACCTAACCTAACATAAGAGCTTTACCTAAACATGTATGTTTTGGAGGTTTCGACACTTAGATGTCATCGACGGTCTGAACGATAATGCCTGTACCACCGTCCTCACTGAGGTTTACCTCAACCAAGACAGCTGTTGTACAACACAAAACAGACATAATTCTAGTTCTAGTTTTCTCACAATATATCTTTTTCAAAACAACAACAGAAAATGTGACAGATCTGTACTAGTTAAGTATATGTAGACAGATTGGTGGTGCCTTGTAATGAACCATGTTCTGGTCTGGTTGTGCTGCTCCCGCCGGCAGATCGATGGCAGCACCTGATGAGTAATTATCTGTACGGTGGTGGGAAGCCAAAGGTCGAGAGACGCATTGAACCTAGACCCCGATGCGAGCGCGAGGGCAAGTGAGCCGTCCAGCAACCATTCCATCCTTATCGCCTCATTCTTTCTATTCCCCTATTTCGATCCCCTGTTTGTATTGTTTTACCCAGCCCTATGAATTTTTATTAATACGTAACGGACAAGGGCAACGAGCGGGGAAAACCCCGCCCAAGTCCCCCGAACCGAGCTACAGCAAGCATAGGCCGCTGCTTAGCTCGTTGAGGGGCCTTTTTCTTCACCAGATGGCACGGCCCGACCTTCACGGTCATTATGCTACCTAAGGCTCCGTCCCCACAGGCATCTCCGGATGCCCACCAAACCGTCCATTACATATTTGACGCCCAACCTGGGGCGGTCAAGAACGACCTCATCGGGTTCTTTGTAGTCCATCTACCGATTTGCATCCCCACAGGCACATTAAGGCTACTTGCTCTAAGTCTTAGGACTTAGCCACTTTATTTCACGTATTTTTCCTTCAAGTAGCTGTGCTTTCTTCTGTAGCACCCCCATCCTTCCTATAAACTAGATTATCCTTCTGGAGTCAGTTCAACAAGATAATCTTGGTGTTGTGTTTGCTTTTGCGGTTTAGCCATGTACCTAAGGCCTCCATAAATGCCTTGAATTGCCAGCATTTGGAGCATCTTCGGTGTCCGGACAAGCGCGCAGGAGCCCTGAGTACCTTCTGTTGCCAGGATTGTCTTTACACTTCCATTAATATTTTTGGTTACATTATTGTCACATTACACCTGGACCCCGATACTAGCGCGAGGGCAAGTGAGCCGTCTACCAGCCATTCCATCCTTATCGTCTCATTTTTTTCCCATTGTTGCCTTCCCAGTTTGTGGTGTCTTCCCCAGACCTATGAATTTTTTTTAATACGTAAAGGAAAGGGTTAACGATCGGCGAAACCCCCGCCCACGTCTCCCGAACTGAGCTACAGCAAGTGTAGACCGCTGCTTAGCTCGTTGAGGGGCCTTTTTCGTCGGCAAAGGCTGCGTCCCCACGGGCATTTTCGGATACCCACCAAACCGTCCATTACAGCCTTTCCAAAAATGAAGAGGACAGTGAACCAATGGTCGTTTGGTTTAGTTTGGTTTGAAAAGTGCAGGAATTTTGAAACGAAACATCCCGTATACAGGGTGGGCCATCTAGTGGTTTCCTTTTAAATCATAGGTTATCTTAACAGTTTACTGATCTATTTGAAACACGCACTGGTCTGAAACAGGGCGATGGACTGGCACCGACGGTCTTCAACCCAGCACTGGAATACGTTATTCGGGCTATGAATATGGACAACAGCAAGACGCTACTCATCAAGTCGACACAATTACTACTACTTTGCCTTAACCCCTAGCGGGGCATAGCGCGTCAACTACTCCTGCGCGCCATCGTACTCTGTTCTGGGCAATGGGGCGCAACTCCCCAAAAGACTTACCCAGTACCTGACACTCCTTTGCCACAGATCGACGCCATGTGATTCGAGGACCCCCTCTTGGTCGGCCTTGGTTGGAAATGGGGTTCCATTTCATGGCATGCAAAGCAATGCAGTTATCACTCTTCCGCAATGTGTGACCTATCCACTGCCATTTTCGCCTGCGTATCAATTCGTCGATTGGCATCTGACCCGTACGCCGACTTAGCTCTTCATTTGATATTGTTTCGGGCCAGAAAATTCTTAAAATTCGACGAAGACATGAGTTGACGAAAACTTGCAGCTTTCTGGTAACTCCTACGGAAACTTTCCATGTACTGCTCCCATACAAAAGTACTGATAGTACCAGGGAGCGAAACAGGCCCAGCTTGGTCTTGATGCTGAGATAACTGCCCTGCCAGATTTTGGACAGCATGCCGTATGCGCGTTTAGCCTGGTTGATACGACGAGCGATGTCCTGCTCCGTACCACCATTTTCGGCAACAATGCTACCCAGGTAGACGAAGTTGTCTACCTTCTCCACAGGCTGCCCATTAATATTGATGGCAATAGGTGTCGGATTTCTTTTTCGCAACGGCGGGCTAAGAACCTTGGTCTTGTTGGTATTAATCTTTAGCCCAACCTTGCTTGCCTCCCTCTCGAGATCTAACGCCATTGCGGACAGATCCATGATTTTGTGGGAGAGTAGGCATATGTCGTCAGCGTAGTCAAGATGTTGTAGATAAGATGTCAAAGTCCATTGAATTCCTCTGTCGAGTCCGGATAGGGCTGCATGCAACACATCGCCGATCACAATGAGGAATAGGATCGGTGAGAGGATGCACCCCTGCCGAACTCCACTGCGAATCTCAAAGTCCCCCGACACCTTACCTTTATGCAGAACGCGACATTTCGCGCCGTCATAGGTTGCCTTAATAATAGCCACAAGCTTCTCAGGGATGCCTCTCCTGCGCAAGGCCGCCCATATAGAATCCCGGTTCACACTATCGAAAGCCTTTTCGAAATCGATGAAAAGCAAGTGAAGCGGAGAATCGTATTCAGCGCATTGCTCGATGATGATTCGCAAGGTGTTAATGTGATCGACACAGGAGAATCCGGATCGAAAGCCAGCCTGCTCTTCATCAATTGTGCTTTCTAAGTGGGCCTTTAGTCTTTCCAGGACGATTTTAGCTATTATCTTGGCAACGGCAGGAAGCACACAAATGCCTCTCCAATTATTACAGTCTGTGAGGCTACCCTTCTTTGGAAGTTTGATGATCAAACCTTCCTTCCACTCAGTGGGAAAGGTCTCTGTATTCCACGCTTTATCAACAAGTGGGTGCAGCAAATCGGCAGTTACGCTTGGGGCTGCTTGATAAAGTTCGGCAGGGATGCCGTCAAGTCCGGCGGCCTTTCCTCGTTTTAGTGCAATAATCGCAGTGACTATTTCCTCTTTAGTCGGGGCAGTGGACCGTATACGCACATTTTGATGGTTAGCTAAATTATCTATATGAGGGGGAACTTCACCAGAGGTTACACGGTTCAAGACCGCGGCGAAGTGTTCTTTCCACCGCCTCATTTGATCTTCTTCCAAGATAAGTAGCTTTCCATCACTATCTTTCACCGGATGTTGGCAGGAGTTACGACCACCTGTAAACTCCTTGATGACACCGTATACGGCGTTTAAGTTGTTACTTCTAGCGGCTTCTTCTGCTGACGCTAAAAGAGAATTGGCATAAACTCTTTTATCGCGTCGCACACTACGCTGAACTTCTCGAGCTTTCTGACGGTAAAGGAGTTCGATGCTGCTTCGATTGTCATCTGATGCTGCAGCCAAACGAACTTTCAGCTCCTTTCTTTCAACAATCCGCTGCCATGAAGCGTCGGACATCCAGGGCTTATTCCGGCAATCCGGGTTTGGGCCAAGGATGGTATTTGCGCTATCAATGTACGCATTTTTTATGGCATCCCAGTTTTCGTTTATGTCACTATCTGGGTGACTAGTTATCTCAGCCGCTTTTTGTGCAAGATGGTCATTATATTGTTGTAAGACAGCTGGATTTTTTAGTCGAGCGGTGTTGAATTTGCGGGGCCTGGATCTTTCGTCGCTGGGGCGGCGCACGGCTGCAATACGCAATCGAACATTAGCGATCATAAGATAATGGTCTCTTCCCATCCCAATATCGGCACCCTTCTTGTTTCGCACGTCCAGGAGGCAACTCTTGAATCTTTTACTAATGGCAAAATGGTCGATCTGATTTTGTGTTCTGCGCCGATCAACAGAGGACCAACTGATTTTGTGGTGGTCCTTATGCTCAAACATAGTACCACCGATGAAGAGACTGTGAAAGTTGCAGAACTCTACAAATCTTTCACCGTTGTCATTACGATCACCAAGACCGTGTCTCCCCATCACATGTCTGAGCCCATAGTTATCGGCGCCAACTTTCGCATTCAAATCACCCATAACCATTATAATGTCACCTTTAGGTGTTCTGCTCTGAACGGCGTTTAGTTCTTCGTAGAAGGAGTCTTTTGCCAAGACATTGTCGGGTTCAGTAGGGGCATAACATTGTATTATTGAGATGTTCCTCATTTTGGTCCGGAACCTGGCGGTCAAGACCCTGTCAGAGACCGGTTCCCAGGATAAGAGACAGTTTCGCGCGGCTCTGGTTAAAAGGAGCCCCACACCTGACTCACGACGACTACCGGTAGCTCTACCGGAATACAACATTACAGTGCTGCCCGTTGGAGAGATGAATTCTCCGCTGTTCCACCATCTTATCTCACTAACTCCTAAGATATTTAATTTGTACCTCAGAAATTCACTCTCTAATTGAAGAAATCATGCGTTCTGGGGACCTTCTGATCCATTGTCCAGGAGAGTACGCACATTCCAGAATCCAATCTTTGTCATCGTACGATAGCTAAAAGTCGTAACCGTTGAGTCAGTCCTTATCCGAGGCATAGTTGACGTTTCGTTAGCATATATAGATTTCGGATAGTGCAAGTTGCTGGCATACACATCCTGTCCTTTGATTGTCGGTTTTAACGACAGGCCCTCAAAGGGAAAGGCCGTGGTATTTTTTTTTCACACCCCACACCACAGGGGTACCTCAACCAAATCATCGCACCGCCATCACTGGCGGCTTGACGTTGGTTGGCAATGGTCAGTGACCACTGCCGTTCCAGGGGGCGCCCACGCGGAGGACTATGGAAGAGGAGTTTTTGCCCCCCAAGATTGGCCGACGTAGAAGAACTTCTGCATACGCTCGATACCGCTGCAAAAGAAGTTGGACTACGTATTAACGAGGGTAAAACTAAAATAATGATGCAATCGACGACAAGGACACCTGCACAACCGAGCATCAATGTGGGGGACCTTAACATCGAGGGATACCAACGAAACTGACGAAATCAAGCGACGGATACAGTTAGCTAATAAGATTTTTTCTCGGTTCTCCCCATAATGAAATCGAAACATGTGCACAGAAACACGAAGCTCCGCGTGTACAAAACCATTATACGACCAGTGCTATGCTATGGCTGCGAAGCATGGACCCTAACTCAAGCCTCCGAAAACATGCTAGACACTTTTGAACGTAAGGTTCTACGGCAAATTTTCGGGGCTGTTTGCGATCGAGATGGATGGCGCATCCGGTACAACCATGAGTTGTATGAACTGTACGATGAGCTGCAAGTCTCGAAAATCGTCAAACTACAACGACTTCAATGGGCAGGGCATGTACAAAGAATGGACTATGATCGCATGCCTAAAAGAGTAATGAATGCAGAACGAGTCGACGGAGCGAGACTGCGAGGACGACCGAGATCTTGTTGGGAGAGCTCAGTTTGTGTGGACGCCGCGCAGCTGCTGGGCTCCCAAAATTGGAGGCCGCGGTCACGTGACCGAGATAATTGGAGGACAATGATCCAGGCGGCCAAGGTCCGACGTCGGGCTGTCGCGCCACGATGATGATTTCGACAGTGAAAACTGTTTCCCGCTCGAAATCTCAACAGCTCAACATTTCACGCACAAGCCTCAGGAGAATTCTGCACAAAGATCTCGGATTATTCGCTTACAAGGTCCAATTGAGTCAGCAATTGAGGGCGCACGACCATCCACTTCGTTATCGCTTCGCAGTTTGGGCCTTAGAGCAGCTTAAATTGGACAACGATTTTGGGCGAAAAATCATCTTTTTTGACCAGGCGCATTTTCATCTTGGAAGCTACGTTAACAAACGAAATTGCCACATCTGGGGCTCGGAAAACCCGCACGTTATTGTCGAGAAGCCAATGCATCCACAAAGAGTGACAGTTTGGTGCCGGTTGTGGAGTGGTGGCATCATTGGACCATTTTTCTTCGAAAATGAGGCTGGGAACAACGTTTCGGTTAACGGTGAACGTTACAGAGCCATGTTATTCGACTTTTTTTTTACCAAAATTGAAGATGGATTTGGACGACCTCTGGTTCATGCAGGATGGCGCGCCATGCCACACAGTCCATGCCACAATCGATCTTTTACGCACCAAATTCCCAAATCGTGTTGTCAGCATTCTTGGCGATGTCAATTGGTCGCCTAGGAGCTGCGATTTGACCCCTTTGGACTTTTCTTCTGGGGAACCGTGAACCGTGAAGGACCAATGTTATGCCAACAATCCAGAAACGATTCAAGCACTTAGGCGAAATTCACACACACGACGCCGCGCTGCACGACTGCTTGAAATTTCAGTCGAGATACACAGCATCAAATGGGCGGATTCACACTCATCGCTCAGCATGCGATACGATCGACTATGCTTGGCTATTGTGCGTGGCTGCGTCAGAGCTGAAAATGTAGCTAATCTGAATATCGCCTTAGGCGAAATTCACACACACGACACCGCGCTGCACGACGCAGCCATGCACAATAGCCAAGCATAGTCAATCGTATCGCATGCTGAGCGGTGAGTGTGAATCCGCACATTTGATGCTGTGTATCTCGACTGAAATTTCAAGCAGTCGTGCAGCGCGGCGTCGTGTGTGTGAATTTCGCCTTAAGGCCAATATCATCCAAGCTATCCGTGAGCTACAGCCCGAAAAAATTGGAATTACAGAATGCGCTACTGCAAAGCCAGCCGAGGCAGCCACTTGAACGAAGTTGTGTTTCATCATTAATGGGAATGTTTGCTCTTACTAAGGAAGCCATAATACATGGAAAAAAATTTAATTTTGTTTATTGCATTTTTAAAAAGAAACTTGTATTTGCCCCACCCTGTGTGTTTAATATCCATTTTCAAGGCTAATGCTAAAATGATACGGAGCGATTTTCTATTAGTTGTGCAGGTCGCTAAAACAGTTAAGGCCGGCACTGCCAAGGAGGTGTAATTTTTCATTCTAAACGGCAGATCATATCATTACACTCATCTACATGTCAACAATGATCATTGTCGTATTTTCAAGTACGCTCTGTTCAGTTCATTCAATAGCATACTATCCTCAATGACTTCCAACGACTTCCAGATTCCCATTAAGGATCCATTAAACAACATCATTGTTAGACTACTCCGTACATTACGAGCGTATTTAGAAATAGTTTAATGGATATGTAATTATAATTATTACACATTACGAATACTGGTATGACCGCATTAAGCTTACATTTCACCGCTGAATGAAACGAAACAATCAATCCTCGTCCATAGACGGCTCAAGAATAGTTAAATAGTCACAGGCCACATTACAAAACAATACGCTCGCCGCGAACGTGCCAGATAGGTTTAATTGTTTTCGCCATCTCCCGCTGATTAAACACCGCACCACCGCCGCGCCGTGGAGCGGCCTATTAGAAAAGTTTACCCATTCAGAAAATTCCGGGTATTTTAAACAGAGATTAATTAACAAAGTTTATATTGAAAAGATGATGTCAAAATACATGCAGCTTTGTTGTTATGACTGTCTCATAAACATTAGTCGGGAGTGTTTAATGAGCACTTAAACGACGTACGATGCGTACAGTAGCTAATACCATGGGCCCAGATAGCTCCCCATTCATATTTCAGGATTATAATCTCACACGATTATGCGACTGTTCTCTACTTTAGCGGAAAATTAAATGGAAATTGAGATGGCTCTCCACTTTCCTTTTAGTACCAAAGAAAACAACATCTTAGCCCACGATTTCAGCCATGTACGAAATTAACATAATATTGGGTTCGCCAAGTAGTGTGACATAGCGGCTGGAAGCAACTCTGCCAAATTTTCGGCGACTCATTTTCGCAGAAAATTCATTAGGATTTCATGGAATCGGGACTATCTGGGAACCCAATTAGCGGATATTAGGGAGGAATTTTCAAGTGGACGACGTGACTGAAATGCGTAAACCTATTATGTATTCTGTTGATTTTTTACCGGGGTATTTTGAAAAGTTTTTTAACAATTTTAAATAAACTTTTTTTTTTGGAGTGTAATTTTTAGCTTAACTCAAGTATGACGGGAGGGGAGGGTTATTCTCTGCCGTTTTCTTTCTGTCCAATTATTTGAAAGGATTGCGTATTTATAGAATACCAGCACCAAGCCTAGAGCGCTTGTTGGGCCTTAAAGCTTAGCTATCAGTCCATTATAAGACACTGAAAATTCTTCTATAAGTAAAAGATTATTTTAGCACCTCCAACATAGGATATGTTTTTTGTGTGCCAATAAGAGTTTAGAAGACAGTTCTCCTCCATCAACAGCGTAGCGTTCCACCATCCAAATATATTACATATTTGGGTTTTCAGGCTGTTTTTTTTTAGTTGCAAATACATTTTCATTTTATTCATTTGCTTTCAATTTGTCAATGATTTGGTTTAAAAACATTGCCGCCAAGGAAGCAACTTTTTTCGTGCGCATTCTAGAGTAAATGTGCCTTTGACATGATTATTATGCCAGGGCCGGCGGCACATGTAAAACTCGTGTGTTGTGTTTTTATCGAATTAAAGATTATTTCCCCTCTGCCTCTTTTCCCCTTTCTTCAAATTTGATGAAGACGACAAAAATGGAATGTACTCGGTAGTACCTTTCTCAGGATACCCCACTTGCCCATATCAGATGAAAAAAATGTTGACCTTAATTTCCCCTCTATGGGGACCTTCCCTTAAAGCAGCAACCCACCTACCGCCCCAATTCACTTTACGAAAAACAATAAACTATAGGCGTGTTTTTTTACTTACACACATTACACAAACAACTAGGGTATGTTGTTTGTGTAATGTGTGTAAGTTAAGCCGGATAGCCCCCAATTAACCTCCACCGCAGTACAAAAAAACACGCCTAATATTCAAGTATGCAGCACTAGTAATCGTATGTAGCCGGTTAAATGCATTTTTTGTATGGATGGTATCAAAATGTCAAAATTTAAATGAATGTACTATTATTAAATATTATGTGATTGTAATGAAACTTTGAGGTATTATTGCCAATGATGTTGGTTATCATTGGCCATCAATATTTTTGTCCTCGGTTGCGCTTAAAGAGTGCAGGGGTGTGCTAACTGCAACTATAGAAATGTACTATTATTAACCTTTTCTGATAGAATTTCAGAATTCTATTAATCTAGGTTTTCTACGTTAGTAAAATGGCGCTTCTCTGTAAATTTTCATATTTCTAAGTATAACGGTCTCGAAATACAAGGGGGGGACAAACTCGGATGACATATTTTCCCCTCTCCCTCTTTTCCCGTTCCAAAAATGGAATGTACTCGACGGTACCTTTCTTACTATACCCCACTTACCAAACGAACAAAAATGTTCGACCTTCATTTCCCCTCTATGGGGACACCCCCTTAAAGTTGACCTATTACGACGATTCGCTTTCTCCGGGGAATTATAGTAATTCTACACATTCCTACAAAATTTCATGCATGTAGCTTCAGTCGTTCGTGAGATATTCCATGGACAGACGGACAGACAGACATTTGACCGATTTCATAAGGGTTTTGTTTTTACTACAAAACCCTAAAAACCACGGTTATACATGAATGAGGGCCGCAAACTATATGGGTTTTTTGTTGACTTCAAGGCCGCCTTCGATACCATCGATCGACATGCGCTGTTTTACAAACTGTATAATTACGGAATGTCTTCAAAATTCGGAAATATTTTGGAAAAGTTGTACGAGAATACAATGTCTATGGTATCCGTATGGAGTGGAAATCAACTGTCTTCACCATTTCACACAAATGTGGGTGTGCGGCAAGGGTGTAAGCTGCGTCCAGATGCATTTGCGGTCTACATTAATGATATTTTGGAGGACTGTCCTGGTGGAGCAGATGCATTTGGTATACTACTAAAGGGGCTGCTATATGCGGATGACATTGTTTTTCTGGTGGAGTCACCAGAGGATATGCAACAAATAATAAACCATCTAGACGCGCATTGCACACAATGGAAGCTAACCGTTAATCTCGACAAATCAAAGATCATGGTTTTCAAGAAGCGATATCGTTTAGCCCGAAAGGAGAAATGGACATTTAAAGGAAACGAAATCGAAGTTGTTAAACAATACAAGTATCTCGGTGTACTGATAAGTAGCAATTTAAGCTTGGAACCGCATCTTCAACGAAAGTTAAAAGAAGAGAAATGGGCAATGAACTCAATTTGGAGGAATTGCTTCAGTAATACGGACCTATCCCACACAGCCAAATATAAGATTTACCAAGCAGTGTCAAAGTCAATACTCCTGTATGGTGCTCAGGTATGGAGCGGAAAAAGATACGACGAAGTGGAGAAATTGCAGCGGTATTACTTGAAGCGTATTTTTCACCTGCCGATGACAACACCTAACTACATGTTGCTTCAAGAAGCTGGTCTAACGCCGTTATTTCTAGAGACTCTAACAACGCACATCAACTATCTTATGAAGGTTTCTGCCATGAGCACCGATAGATTACCAAAGAGGGTGCTTATGCATGCTTTAAAATCGAGGACTCTATTCTATCTGGATCTACTGACGCTCGCGAACGAAGCAGGGACAACTTTAAATTGGAACGGGACGAGCGACACATGCTACATACTTCATCAAATCACACATGATGTAAAACATATGCTGGTAGAAACGACTGCAGAAAGTGCGAGGACGACACAACACCGCGAGATTTATGCCAGCTTAAATCATGATCTGCAAACAAACACAGGAGGTGCATGCTGGCAACTGCATTCTCCGAAACCAGTTTATGCCAACGAAACGTCAACTGGGCCACATGGAACAGTTGACGCGCTATGCCCCACAAGGGGTTAGGGCAATTGAGTAAACAAACACATACTTTTTAAACAACTTCAGTATATTTAAAATATCTCTTTTATTTAAAGCCAGGGGAGAACTGCTACCATTAAATTATATCCCTCATCGTGGAGATCTGCCAGTAACATGCGACTTGTGCAACATGAGGACGAGGGAGGACACTAGAACCTTCATAGGCGTATGTCCCATCTTGAAAGAGATTAGAAGATCCTGCATGGGGAAAGACTATCTGAGCGAGATGGAAGTGAGCGCTCTTCTAAAAAGCTCAAGCTGGGATACTCTCTATGAATACTGCAGTATCGCGTTGAAATACCGCAACCGAATCACAAATGGCGACATGTAACGAAACACCTACATATGTATAATTTATAATTCGTGACAGGAAGCTTTGGGTCGATGAACATGCAGAATTTGGAGTTGTGTGAACTTCATCACCCAGCTCTTGTACGTCACGTATAACACAAAAGGCTAATTACACATTAAACATTCATATATAATCAATCAAAAGTATATAAAAATCATAATTATAGTTAAACTGAAATAAATGAGAATATAAGTGTGAAGAATTCAGAAACAATGGAACATATTTTGGAAAAATGAAACTAGATATAAGCAAATTTGTAACACATATCAATCAAACCAGGCAGACGGCTATGCCATGCCATAAATCTGTATTTTAAAACAGATTTATATACCTACTTACATATATATTATACATTATAACATATTTGTCATTTGAATTTTGAAATAAAACATATATCTATCTATCTAAAAAAAAACCATCTCCTCTCATACCTCTTCTTCGTCACCTCAACATTTTGTTTGATTTTAAGAATTGAATAAAAAACAGCCTGGCACCAGGAGAACTTATTTTTGATGTGCGGTAAAGCTAGGTACTAAGATCAGTTTTTCGTGCGAAATCCCATACAAAAACCTTCAAAAGTTACTTTCACACAAAAAATTTTCGCTCTCTCAGTAGTCAGTGCTAACATGTTTCATTCGAAGAAAAAGTCTCCACATTATTATGAGCAATTTTCACGCGAAAACAATTACTTTGCATTTTATTTCGCTGAAAAACCGGTCTTTTGAGTAGAATGGAAAATCAAGTCACGGTAATGTACTGTGGGCAACTCTACTCTGACACTTACTCGTGGGAGAGGTAAGTGCAAAATTTTCGCACGAAGAGGTTAGCACTAACCTTAATTTGGGATAATTTCCAAGTATATGTAAGATTCAGATATGGGGTGGGATACTTAACATCAGTTGTTAGCACCAGGTGTAAAAGCGATATAGGGCCGTTTTCACAATGTCTAGTTAAAGTTTATCCTATAGATAAACGCTAAACGGTACTCATCTTCCAGTTAAGAATTTATCGGACAATAATTCCAAACAGCTGATTCGGGCTGCTTAGATTTTGACAGGTAGAACAATTTACACATTGCACATTCAAATAAGACAATTAAACTGGTCACAAAGAACAGAGTTCTGGAAATTCATTCGATGGAAGAGGATTTGAAACCAACTCAGCCGCAAAATAATGCTAAGAGATGGCACGTAGATGACGTAGAGTAAAATACACTTGCGAGCAAAAATACTGAATCAAACCGAAAGCACGTGTATTTGTACGTATATTTTTAAAAGTACGTTATGTATCCCTACACAAATCGTATGTCATTTGAAAGTTTGAGATCTTAGCTTTACAACTATACCTTTTTTTATCACCATTTAATGAGTGTTTTATGAATGAACGCTATCTGTAGCTAAAAAGTCGGGAAATTGAACATTTATGAATGGGTTATTACAAGGCAAACTATCCCTATAAATGTATCCGCAAAGGGTTTTCGATGGTCAGTTTAATCTGGAAGGTCGATTGAATAAGTTTAAAGCAATAAAAGCCACAATTTTGTCATTCATGAGTACCACGCCTCAGCAGGCGGCTCAAGTTGTCGCCCTATTTTCGGAAGGGCTTACTCAGAGAACAGTCGCTCGTCAGCTAGGAATGAGTCAGTCTACTGTGACAAGAGTGTTTCGGGGGGAAGGTAGCTACAATCAGAGACCCCGACCCGGCCGCTCTAGGTGCACTTTCGATAGAGACGATTGTTTTATTGTGACAGTATGCTACGAAATCGGCACCTCACGGGAGTTGACGTGCAGTAGAATCTGAGGGACATTCGCGGAGTAGCTGTAAGCGAGTGGACAGTGAGGAGACGACTAAAGGAAGCGAATTTGACTCCAAGACGGCCCGCCACAGGCCCAAAATTGACCCCACATCACCGACAAGCGCGACTCACCTTTGCCAGAAATCACTTAAATTGGACCCTCGAGCAATGGCGGTCCGTATTGTTCACCGACGAGGTCGAGTATACAGGCGTCCAGGTGAGCGATTTGCGCAATGCTGTATCACAGAAACAGTAGCATACGGGGGCGGTTTGTGTATGGTGTGGGCCGGTATCTCTGTGGATTCAAAAACGGAAATTGTATTTGTGCCCTCTGGAGGCCGAGGAGGAGGACTGACAGCCGAACGGTATATTACCGGTATTCGACGTGGCCATGTTGTTCCCTACGCAGCATCTATTGGCGACAACTTTACTTTATTGCACGACTATGCACGATGTCACAGATCGCGTCAAGCATAGCAGTTCCTGAACGAAGCTAATATTGCGACAATTGACTGGTCTGCACGCAGTCCAGACTTAAATCCCATTGAGCACTTCTGGGACGAGCTCAAAAGAAGAGTCCGACACAGCGATCCCGCGCCTGCGACTATCGACGAATTGAAGGAGGCCTTAATAGGCGAATGGAGCGATAATTCCTAAAGATACCATTAAAAAATTAATAATTTCAATTAAAAATCGAGTACAAGCTGTGATTAGAGTAATAGGTGGTAATACCAGATATTAATAATTAAATAATTCTGTTTTTTTTTTAATTTTTTTTATTTAACAAAAACCTGACCACACTCCATTTTCTAAAAATACCCATTTTTCCGACTTTTTGATTTCAAGCCCCACTCTTTCAAAATCTATCTTCAAATATTGTTAAAAATGGTATTAATGTAATGCTAAGATTTCAAGTTTTCTGATGACATACGATTTGTAGGGATACATAATGTACTTTTCAAAATATGCATACAAGTACACGTGCTTTCGGTTTGATTCAGTATTTTTGCTCGCAAGTGTAGATCAGGCGGCAGAATTCCGCCAAGAAAATCAGCTGATTTTCTACTGCATTATCATATTTTGAACGTTGCATAGCTAAAGTTAAATTAAGTGTACCGGATAGCTAACTGGCAGTTGAACGAGACATTGAGAAAACAAGCCATAGTCATGCATATCGATATTTAGGTCATATTTTAAAATTAAGTTTGTGCTATTGGCATTTATCTTTAGCTTCATTTTAAGCTCCTTGAACTAAATAAATTTCGCGTATCTAGATATATTTGCATACAGCTTTTTGCTGTTATGTAATTGTAACTCTTTAACTGTCCTGTGAATTTTGCTGAAACTCCACTAGAATTCACCAACTAAACAAGCTTTGGTTCAACTTGCTCTTTTCGTTATGGAGTTATATTTAGTTTAAATTTCTTTTAGTATTGTACAGCTGTAAATTTTAAACTATTTGATCGATTTTGGTGAAATTAAAGAGAAACCTAGTTCTTACTAATGCCCACCTATTAGACAAGTTTCAATCAAGTAGCCTCTTCCGTTATACACAGCTACTTAGCTTAGAAAACTTTGCCGTTATATGGTTGTAGCTTTTAAACCGTTTGATGGATTTTTCTGAAATTACGTGGAAACCTTGCTCTTCTTAATGTCCACCCACTGGACAATCGCTCAGCTAGCTTTGTATATAAAGGAGTTATATCGTTCACAAAGTTTTGCCGTTATATAGCTGAAACTTTTAACAGATTGGATATTGCTGGATTTCAATAGCAGCCGGCTCCTCACTGACATCTACCAGCAGGACAAATTTCATTTCGTCTGCCAACTACGAGGTCGAAAGTTTTAGCAAACAGTGAGTCACAGTCAAAATGAACTATCTCATGTTAGAGAAAGAATAACTTAAAAAATGACTGAAAAACCATTCAGATTAAAACTGTTTTTATCTAAATTTATTGTCTTAACATGTAAGTCGCTTATTTCAGTGTGTTTTATAATTGTTTTTAACTGATTTTTGAAGAAAAAATCAGTTATTCGACCCTCCTTCAATAACGAGTTTCGACCCCGGAGTTGGTTTTCATTACGTTTCATGACCCCAGGAATCTTTTGGCATCATTCGATTTTTTTAGTGTCCTTTATGTATATATGTATATCCGCAAAATGTTGTGGGCACGATAAAAGTCAAACGGAAGTCATAAGCGAGGTGAAACTTTTCCAGTTGATAGATGTCAGTGGGGAGCCGGCTGCTATTGAAATCCAGCACTATCGATAAAGTGATTAAGAAGTTACTGCTATATAACGGCAAACGTATCTGAGCCTAATAACTTCATAACGGAAGAGGCTAGCTAAACCAAACTTGCCCAGTAAGTAGACGTTGATAAGGACTGGCCTATTATTGAGTTTCAGCAAAAATCCATCAAGTGGTTAAAAAGTTACAGCTATATAACGGCATCATTTTCTAAACAAAATAACTACATAACGGAAGAAGCTAGCTCGGCGAAACCTATCGAGTTGTTGGATGTTAAGGAGGACTCGACTCCTATCTGATTTCAGAAAAATGCATCAAACGGTTCAAAAGTTACAGCTATATAACGGCGAATTTTTTAATGCAAAATAACTCTATAACGTTAAGTTAAGTGAAACTTTTCTAATTTGTGGGCAATCGTCAAGACTGGATTCCTACTTAATTTCAGTGACATCAATGGGTCAGTTCCAGAATTACAGCTATATAACCGCAAAATTTTGGGAACACAATTAATTTATAACGGAAAAAGCTAGTTTAGCGAAACTTGTCTAATTGATGAAAATTAGTGAGGAATAGCTTCCGGTGCAGTTTAAGGAAAATCCACAGTACAGTCGAAAGGTTACAGTAATACAACAGCAAAAAGTAATAAGCAAAGATTTACCTACACGAAAGGCATTTATTTGATGAAACTTATAGTCAAATGAAACTGAAGAAAAATTCATATAGTAAAATCAATCGAACAGTTAAAAAGTTTCATCATCTGAAAATATCGCCGCAAATATCGAAATATAAAACTCTGCAGCTGCACTTGGTACTAAGAACTGCATTTAAGTATTTTTTCAATAATTTAAATAAATTTTTTATTCCTCCTCATGAAAAACAATATTCAAATACATTAAATGTAAAATAGTTAAAGTAAAATATTTCAAAAAATTCAAAAATTATTAACATAAAGGCAAAGAAAACTGCGAGTACTATTTTACTGTTTTAAATTATAATCGAAATTGAGAAATAAACAAAATACATTCTGTAATTAGAAAATTAGTATCGAATGTATTGTAAAAAGAAAAGAGCTCAATTAATATTAATGTTATGGGAAAGGAAAACAAAAAGACTCAGTGATAAAAAGTTCAAAAGATAAAAGCAAAAAGAGAAAAGCAGTAAGGAAGCAAAGGCAAGCTAAGGAGATGGAAAATAAACACATAGAAAAATATGTAGAAAATTATTTCGGCAAATATGTACCTGCCTTAAAAACTATACTATTCAAATTGAATATACATATATCAATATGATCGTAATTTAAAAGCCATGACTTCAATTCTAAGAGAAATTTTGGTAATACTCGAATGCTTCTGATAGTAAGTGGCAGTTTATTGAATAACTTTGGTGCGGAACATGTACAAAATTTCGAGAAACAAACCTTATAATGAAGCGGTACATTAACTAGAAGAGACTGATTAGTTCGTAAATTATAAAAATTAGAGTTGCGAATGTGGAGGTAACCGCTACGAATAAAGAATATTTTCAAAATTTTATAGCAGTACAAATGGATCAAAGGAAGTATATTCAGATTTTTAAAAAGAGGGAAACTTCAATGGCGTCTATTTTTATTACACACCAATCTAATGGCATGTTTCTGAGCTACCAGTAATGGATTTAACCTAACTTTATAAATACTGCCCCAACAGGATAGCCCATACTCCAGTTTAGAATGAACTATGCTAAAATATACCATCTTTAAAACATTTAGAGAACAGTAAAAACGTAATAGGTAGATTTGTCTGACGGCTGATAACAAGTAATTTCTTAAAAAAGAAATGTGAAGTGACCAATTTAATTTATTGTCTAAAACAACCCCAAGGTACTTGAAGTTTGAAACGACTTCAATTTTGAAACATTTCCCAGAACACATAGCTTCAGAAGAAAAGGAAAAAGTGACATTAGATGCGTTATTGTTCGAAAAATTATTTATCACGAAACGTTTATAATTATGGTGATGATACCAAAAACAGTAGGGCTCCAAAGAGGGGACACTTAAGTTGAAGAACATAATTTTCGTCTTATCACTTATGACCAGCTTCTGAGCAATAAACCAGAGCCTAAGAATTTCCACATCATGATTAATATCAGAAATAAGGTCTAAAATAGAATTATTTCTGTAGGCACAGGCAAAATCATCAGCAAATGCATTAGGTGTGCTTTTTAATTTCTGATTGAGAAGAGAATTCACAAAAATAAGGAACAAAAGAGGACTTAAACAGAACCCTGAGGAACCCCTATATCAATCTTCCGAACCTTACTGTATATAGTTCCAACATTCACTCTTTGCAATCTATCTTTTAAAAATGACGAAAACCAATCAAACATGAATCCTCTGAAACCAGCTTTATAGATTTTTTCCAATAAAATTTCATGATCAACAGTGTCGAATGCTTTTTATACCCTTCACGGATGCAAACTTCATGACAAAGTTAATATACCCTATTATTAACTTTGTCATGAAGTTTGCAACGCACAGAAGGAAGCATCTCCGACCATATAAACTCTATATATTCTTGGTCAGTATGATGAGTCGAGTCGATTAAGCTTTGTCCGTCTGTCCGTATGTCTGCCTGTCCGTCTGTCCGTCTGTTTCTATGCAAACTAGTCCCTCAGTTTTAAAGCTATCGAGCTGAAATTTTGTAGAGAGCCTTCTTTCTATTGCAGGCAGTATATATGTCGGAACCAATGGAATCGGACCACTACGTCATATAGCTGCCATAGGAACGACCGGTCCAAAAATACGTCTTTGTGAGAAAAACTTTTTTATTTCTAAAGATATCATTTTAAGATTTCACACTAACCAATCGTATCTTTAGTCCAATCACATTCCCGAATTTGGTTGAAATCAGACCACTACGGCATATAGCCGCCATGGGAACGACTGGACCAAAAATTGGTCTTTGTGGGAAAAACTTTTTTATTTCTAAAGTTATTGTTTTAAAATTTCACGACATTCAATAGTATTTTTAGTGAAATCACATTCCCGAATTTGATTGAAATCGGACTACTCTATCATATAGCCGTCATAGGAACGACAGTTCCAAAAGCAAGTTTTTGTCAGAAAACCTTTTTCATTTCTGAAGATATCTTTACAAAATTGCATATTATTCAATCATATTGACTGCTAAGCCACGTTCCTTAATTTAGTTGAAATCGGCCCACTACTTCAAATACCTCTTATAGGAACAGTGAAATCCGAACAAATTTTACTACTAATTTCAAAGTGGTAAATGTACCACAAAACAAAACGAAGGTATCATACCTTCGGCAAGCTAGCTAAAGGCTAGCTTGTTTATATCTACAAATAGACCCCTGTAAAGTTTCCTACACTAATAACATCGTAGATATGACTACAAAAGGACAACAAAGCTTCTTCAGTTGACTTGCCTTTTCGAAAACCAAATTGACTATTGCTAAAGCATTTTGTTTTATCTAAGAAAGCAATCATTCGACTTTTTATAGCCTTTTCAAAAATCTTCGAGAATGGAGATAGAAGAGAGATTGGACGATAATTATTCGAATAAGATGCATCACCCTTTTTGAATAATGGTATAACTTCAGCTGTTTTCAGCTTATCTGAAAAGACACCACGTACAACACTCATATTAAGGATATAAGCTAAAACATCCACAATATTGAAGGCTATTTGTTTGAGAACCAAATTCGAAAGACTATTTTCAACAATCGAGTTTGAATTTTTTAAGGACATTATAATACGATAAAACTCATAAGAAGAAATATGTTAAAAAAAAACTTTCAGACTGAAAACAGTCAGGAACTATACGATTCGAATTGAAACCGCCACAAGAATCAGCGGAGATAGCTTGAGAGATGTCAGAAAAAAAGTCGACAAAGATGTTTGCCATTTCTTTTGGGTCAGAAATAACTGCATCGCCACATTTAAGGCTTTTTATACTTTCTTTGGAAGTTTCTCTGTTAAGAATTTTATTTATAGTTGACCATTCCTTTTTAAAATTTCCCTTATTTTTGTTGAATTCGTTGATAAAATAACTTTCCTTAATCTTAGGGATTTCAATTTTCTATTCATTACACAATTTTTTATATTGAATCTGATAAGACTTATTAGCAGGGTGTTTTTTACATTTTATCCTCAATTTGTTCCTTTTATCAATTTTAGATACCAGGAAGTCACTTATCCAAGGTTTGAGTTTTTTTACCTAAGATTCCTACGAGGACTTGAAAAAATACAATTGTTGATATGATTCAGCAAATAACATAAAAAATGTTCAAAAGCCTCAGACGGATCACTTGTATTGTATACATTATCCCAATTTTCATTTAACAGTAAATTATTTAACAACTCAAAATTATATTTTTTGTATGTGGTAAAATTTGAAAGACAATTTTCCTTCTCACTAGGTACATTTACGAAAAATAGGCATGTCATACAATGGTCTGAAATATTGAAGTCTGAAATTGAGCTGATTAAGGAAAAACTATGATTATTACTCAAACGGGAAAAAATATGGTCGATGCAAGAGCTAGTATGTTCTGTAATTCGTGTCGGCACGTTAATGCACGATTCAAAGCCTCATTACAACACGTAAAAAAGCTATAGCCAGGAATGTCAAAGAGATGTATCTCGTTGTTGTATATCCAAAATTCCGTTAAAAAAATAAAATCAGGCTTATTTACCAACGAATCAATTTGGCCCACCAGAAAGTCAAAATTTTTGCGTATGCTTCGAATATTCTGGTGGATAACGTAAAAACAATTTGAATGTACAGAATTATAGAAGACAGTATCAGAAAATTCATAATCAAATGTACAAGTAGTAATATTGTCAGAAAAATCAAAGCAATTTGGATGATTAAAATTATCAGGAATTTCGCTACAAGCTATAGTGACCAGTGTTGTGGATTTGTTAGTAAATTTAGATCCTCCTTCGCTTTGATTTTAATGACCGCATCGCCGTCTTTTACCCGAACTAAAACCATACCATTCTTAATTCACACATACTTTACTTTCCTTTGCCTCCTTAATTCCTTTGCCGCTTTAAACAAACTATTTGTGAAACTAGTTAAAATTTCGTTAATATAAATGCTAGTAACATTATCGACTACTCTAAACAATTTGGTGTTAAGTTTGTTTTTGTTTTTGTGCTTCGAATGCATTATTATACCCTTCACGGATGTGATAGGGTATATTAACTTTGTCATGCAGTTTGCAACGCACAGAAGGAAGCATCTCCGACCATAAAAACTATATATATTCTTGGTCTGTATGACGAGACGAGTCGATTAAACTTTGTCCGTCTGTCCGTCTGTTTCTATGCAAACTAGTCCCTCAGTTTTAAAGCTATCGAGCTGAAATTTTGTACACAGCCTTTTTAGGGTTTTGTAGTAAAACAAAACCCTTATGAAATCGGTCAAATGTCTGTCTGTCCGTCTGTCCGTCTGTCCGTCTGTCCGTCTGTCCATGGAATATCTCAGGAACGGCTGAAGCTACATACATGAAATTTGGTAGGAATGTGTAGAATTACTATGATTCGCCGGAGAAAGCGAATCGTTGTAATAGGTCAACTTTAAGGGGAGGTCCCCATAGAGGGGAAATGAAGGTCGAAATTTTTTTTTCGTTTGGTACAGGCAAGTGGGGTATCATAAGAAAGGTACCGTCGAGCACATTCCATTTTTGAAATTTTTTTCAAATTTGAAGAAACGGGAAAAGAAGGAGAGGGGAAAATATGTCATCCGAGTTTGTCCCCCCCCCCTTGCATTTCGAGACCGTTATACTTAGAAATATGAAAATTTACAGAAAAGCGCCATTTTACTAGTGTAGAAAACCTAGATTTCTAGAATTTTGAAATTTCATCAGAAAAGGTTAATAATAGTACATTTCTATAGTTTCAGTTAGCACAACCCTGCACCCCTTACGCGTACCCGAGGTCAAAAACATTGATGGTCAATGATAACCAACATCATAGGCAATAATATCTCTAAGTTTCATTATAATCACATAATATTTAATAATAGTACATTCATTTAAAGTTCGGCATTTTGACACTATCCACACAAAAAATACACCTGCCGGCCTCATAGGTGTGAGTACTATTATACTTTCATGTTGTTTTTCGTAGTGCGAATTGCAGTTATTTAATTAATCATTTTTTAAAGGGTAAAGATTGGTTGGGGGCGCTGCGTCTTAATTGGCCAACTTTACCGGGTGGAAGGGGGGGGGGGGGTCCACATAGAGGCGAAATTAAGGTCAAATTTTTTTATCGACTGATATAAGCAAATGAGGTGTCGTGAGAAAGGTAATGATGAGTACATTCTATTTTTTCGCATTTTCTCGAAATTTATAGAAAGGGGAACTGTGGGGGAGGAGAAAATATTAGTTCGTAATTTGACCCCCCCTTGCCTGCATTTTGAGACCGTTATACTTAGAATTATGAAAACTTACAGGAAGTGGGTTTCGAAAAACATATAAAATGGAAAATAGTGGAATTTGTATATCTTCTCAGAATAGATCAATAATAGTTTATTTGTATAGTTACAGTTAGCACACCCTTGCACGCCTTAAACACGTTCGTAAAAATTAAAATGTAAGTGGGTAAGACATTTTAATTACGTTTTTATCCATCTGAGTGATATCAAGAAGAGCAAGGAGCCGATATTTATATACCAAAATAAGCGCTTGCTACAAAACCCTCGGATTGCGGGCGTAGCCCTCTATATTCCGGTTTCATTTTTATTGCACGCTGTATATATGTCGGAACCAATGGAATCGGACTACTTCGTCACATAGCTGTCATAGGAACGACCAGTCAAAAAATTCGGCTTTGTGAGAAAAACTTTTTTATTTCTAAAGATATCCTTTTCAAATTTCACACTAATAAATAATATCTTTAGTTAAATTATATTGCTGAATTTGATTGAAATTGGGCGACTCTATCATATAGCTGTCATAGGAACGACCGTTCCAAAAACAAGTTTTTGTTAGGAAATTTTTTTTATTTCTAAAGATATCTTTACCAAATTTCATACTATTCAATCATATTAACGGACATATCACGTCCCTAAATTGTTGAAATCCGCCCACTATTTCATATACCTCTCATAGGAACAATGAAATCGGAACAAGTTTTAGTACTAATTTCAAAGTGGTAAATGCACCATAGGTCACAACGCTTCGCGTGAAGGGTATCATACCTTCGGCTAGCTTGTTTTTAGGGTTTTGTAGTAAAACAAAACCCTTATGAAATCGGTCGAATGTCTGTCTGTCCGTCTGTCCGTCTGTCCGTCTGTCCGTCTGTCCGTCTGTCCGTCTGTCCGTCTGTCCATGGAATATCTCAGGAACGGCTGAAGCTACATACATGAAATTTTGTAGGAATGTGTAGAATTACTATAATTCGCCGGAGAAAGCGAATCGTCGTAATAGGTCAACTTTAAGGGGAGGTCCCCATAGAGGGGAAATGAAGATCGAAATTTTTTTTTCGTTTGGTACAGGCAAGTGGGGTATCATAAGAAAGGTATCGTTGAGTACATTCCATTTTTGAAATTTTTTTCAAATTTGAAGAAACGAGAAAAGAGGGAGAGGGGAAAATATGTCATCCGAGTTTGTCCCCCCCCCCCTTGCATTTCGAGACCGTTATACTTAGAAATATGAAAATTTACAGAAAAGCGCCATTTTACTAGTGTATAAAACCTAGATTTCTAGAATTTTGAAATTTCATCAGAAAAGGCTAATAATAGTACATTTCTATAGTTTCAGTTAGCACAACCCTGCACCCCTTACGCGTACCCGAGGTCAAAAATATTGATGGCCAATGATAACCAACATCATAGGCAATAATATCTCTAAGTTTCATTATAATCACATAATATTTAATAATAGTACATTCATTTAAAGTTCGGCATTTTGACACTATCCACACAAAAAATACACCTACCGGCCTCATAGGTGTGAGTACTACTATACTTTCATGTTGTTTCTCGTAGTGCGAATTGCAGTTATTTAATTAATCATGTTTGAAAGGGTAAAGATTGGTTGGGGGCGCTGTGTCTTAATTGGCCAACTTTACCGGGTGGAAGGAAGGGGGGGGGGGGTCCACATAGAGGCGAAATTAAGGTCAAATTTTTTTATCGATTGATATAAGCAGATGAGGTGTCGTGAGAAAGGTAATGATGAGTACATTCCATTTTTTCGCATTTTCTCGAAATTTATAGAAAGGGGAACAGTGGGGGAGTAGAAAATATTAGTTCGTAATTTAACCCCCCCCCCCCCCCCCCCCTTGCCAGCATTTTGAGACCGTTATACTTAGAATTATGAAAACTTACAGGAAGTAGGTTTCGAAAAACATATAAAATGGAAAATAGTGGAATTTGTATATCTTCTCAGAATAGGTCAATAATAGTTTATTTGTATAGTTACAGTTAGCACACCCTTGCACGCCTTAAACACGTTCGAGGTCAAAAGTACTGATGGCCAACGATAACCAACACCTTAAGCAATAATATGTTCTAAGTTTCGTTACAATCACGTAATATGAATTAGCATGTAAAATGTAAGTGGGTAAGACATTTTAATTACGTTTTTTCTATCCATCTGAGTGATATCAAGAAGAGCAAGGAGCCGATATTTATATACCAAAATAAGCGCTTACTACAAAACCCTCGGATTGCGGGCGTAGCCCTCTATATTCCGGTTTCATTTGTTTGTATCCCACCCATATCTTAATTTTACATAAACTTATAAATGATCCCGAATTAGCCCATATCAAAAATCAGTTCCTCAGGCTTCACCGCGCCAGGTGTCTTTTTTCTTCTTAGTACACAAAAAATGTAAACTTCAAAAATTGAAGAATACACCTCACACTCAAAATGAACCACTTAAATAAAAGTAATCAGACCGAAGCTTCACTTCGGCCTGGAGTCCGAAGCGTATATACCCTAGACTTGTACAGACCTAGGGGTGACACTAAAAGTACGAATTGGCAACGACCATTTGCATTAAAAGTGAGTTTCCTATATGACCAGTTAATAGGGGAGGTTGGCACTCATTCAGGAGAATGTTGACCATTCTCAAAATCAATTAACTAACCCATTCTACAAATATTTGTCGAATTTGTCGCTAGCTTCATTCTATCTAAAGTTATTGGAGAGTATTGTCTCACTTGCAGGGGTAGGTTTCTTTTGCCAAATCTTGCGCACAACCAACTTAATCCCGGTACAAACTTAACTTCATTTTATCGAAGGTTATTGCTTATTTGAAGTTTCATTTGTAGGGGAGGTAGGGGTTCCTTGAGTCAGATCTTGCCTATCATTGCCACCAACCAATTAGATAATGCTAACATTTAAGCAAAATTTCAAATCTCTAGCTTCATTCTATCGAAAGTTATCGCTTATTTGAAGTTTCATTTGTAGGGGAAGTAGGGGGTTGGTTGGTCACATTTTACGTATTTTCAATATCAGCCAGCTGAGTCCTACTACAAATTTATAACCAAAATTTCAAGTCCCTAGCTTTATTTTATCGTAAGGTATTGCTTATTTTAAGTTCCATTTGTAGGGGAGGTAGGGCTTCCTTGGGTCGGATCTGTCTTATTTTTAATACCAACTAACTCAATATTACTTTCAACATTTGACCAAAATTTCAAGTTGCTGGCTTCATTCTATCAAAAGTTATTGCTTATTTGATGTTTCATTTGTAGGGGAGGTAGGGGTTCCTTGAGTCGGATCTTGCCCATTTTCAATACCAACAAAGCAGATCCTACTAGCATCATTCTGCCGGATTTTCAACTTGCTAGTGTCATTCTATCGAAAGTTATCGTAATGAAAGGAATATTTAATTTTTTGAAATTTTGTAGGGGAGGTAGGCGTTCCTTTGATCTGATTATACCCAATTTACAGAACCTTAAGTAGCTGCTCACCTCAGGGTTACATGCCAAAAATCAGGTGTCGACGTCAATTTGTTCAAGAGTTATAGACAAAAAACCTAAAAAGTAGGATAGTACGGGGTTCTTTGTAGGAAAATTACCGTTAGTTTTCAACTGATCGATTTCGTTTTCCCAGGAGAGTATAAGATAACTCTCACGAGTAATTTCATTATTTTACATATGTAGGGGAGGTAGGCGTTCTCTTGGCCTGATCATGCCCATTTTCAATACCAACCAACAAGATCACACTGCCAACATTTAACCAAAATTTCAAGGCTCCAGTTGTATTCTATCGAAAGTTATCGTGCGAACGGACAGACAGACGGACAGACAGACAGACAGACAGACGGACAGACATATAGACAGACAGACAGACATAGCTAAATCAAATCAGGAGGTGACCCTGATCATTTATATATATACATTGCTATACCTCCGGAGCCTCCTTTAAGGTGTTACATATTTTCGTCGTGACAAAAACAATATACCCTATACTATAAGTCTAGGGTATAATAACTGCCGCAACAGTCCAATTTGAACCATGGCCTCGAGATGAGTTAGCATCATCTCATTTTCTAGATCGTGACGGTATGTCTTGAGGTGTGTGATTAGCAACACGCTCAACCGAGTTATTTACCCCGTAAATGGGTACTCATTTAACAGCTGAATGGGCTGATACATAGTCCGACACGTAAATTCCCTTTTTTATCGAAAACTACCGCATTCAGTAGGAATCGAACCATTGCGCCATCCGGACTACTTCAGATGGTAAATACTTTAATAGTAGATCGTACCGGTCATTTGGGGAATTCATACCAAAGTGGATACTCTATTATTAACCGTTACAGAGTTAAAGCATTTTTTGTAAATTGTGTCAAAAAGCTTGACTTTCCGAATAAAATCTAAATTTGTCACTATTCCAATCATTTAATCCAAGAATTGATCTCAATTTTTGAAACTGCATAAAATTTCATATAAAACATATAAAATTTTCCGGTTTCGAAATTCACCGTTATTACAAAGATAAGACTGTTCAAACTATCAAAATAGATTTTTCAACAAAAATTGAAATGATAATTTGACAACGGTACTTTCAACTGACAAATCTACAAATTTGACAAAAGTTGCGGCGGACAATGAGGCTGAAGAGCCTAATGAACATCAGATGAGTAATGAAGTAAAGGGAAATGCATCGAATGAGAAGCTGTTCCCCGTCGACATTGACGATACAGATTTACTTTATATGACATCTGGCCAAGTAGAAACCGCTGTTCGCCAGAGTCCACAATCACATCCTCTACGAAAAAGTGAAACGCGATTGACTTCATCATCATCGTGGCGCGACAGCCCGGCGTCGGGCCTTGGCCGCCTGGAAAGGAGTAAATCTAAGAAAGCATTGTTCTGTTTTCCGAGTCGACATTTTAGTAAAATGGCCGAAACTACATGATCAGCTTTGACGAAACCTTCGGGATATTCTGGTGAAAAAAGTGAAAAAAAAATAATATGATCAAATTCCTGAACACGAGAACAGTCAACAACATAAGGCTCGGTACGTTGAGTGGCGCCAATGCGAAATCAGGAATCAAACCGGATCTTCGGTAGATTTTCTACTTCAGAGGAGCGTCAAAAGCGAAGCGGCTCTTTGGAGGGAAATAGAGAGAGGACTAGCTTTTAGAGGGAGTAACACTTTAGTTGGTGATCCAAAAATGGTAACTTTCTGGGTATTTTGGAGTTAATAAGTCGTTATGACCCTATCATGCGTGCACACGTTGAGAGGGTGAAGCATCTCAAGTGAATAAAATACGACTCCATGCTAATTATTTGTCCCCAGAGACACATAATGAATTCATCGACTGCTGCGCAACTCAAGTTGTTCGTACAATAGAAAAAGAAACAGAGTTGGTGAAGTATTATTAATAATCTCTCTAATTGCATTGACCCCTCCAGGGGCATGGGCACGTCAATATCTCTAGCATTTCAATGCCTTGTTGACGTTTCAATAGGATATCTACTTTTCGGAAGTGCAGTTTCTAGCATGCACCTCGTACATTATTCAATAATTGTCGATACAATCCCGGATTCAGCATATATCGAGCTTATCTATCAGCTTTATCATTCGGACGATGTTCGAATGATCATTCGCAAGACACACATGAAATTGAATTATCATTCGAATGGGAATGATAATTCGAGTGCGTCGTCTGTCTAAGGTATTACGTTTTATCGAATGAGAAATCTTGCAAGTATGAGATTCAAGAAATATTTTTAGAGATTGTTGACAGTAACAGCAAAACAGAGGAAGCTATTACTGAGCTCATTCGTGCCACGCTCAAAAAACACAATATTCCACTTGCAGATTGTCGTGGGCAAGGGTATGACAACGCCAGCATATGTGTGGTCGTTATAAGGGAGTTCAGAGTTGAAAACTCAGAGATAGCTCACTTGCAACGTTTTCGCCTTGTGGTCTCCACAGCTTGAATCTCGGCGGTGTGGAAGCCGCGGAATGCTGCCCAGAAGTAATAGCTTTTTTTTTTTGGAAATATTCAAAAACTGTACAACATATTCAGCTCGAGTTCTCAAAGGTGGTCGATACTAAAGGAGGATATTGGATGCTCTCTACACATCATTTAAAAAATTCGTTGGTCTGCTCGTATATATTATGAGAAACCTGTCGCTGTCCACATGTCTGGAATTATAAAAGCGATTGACGACATCGACTTTTTGAATCTAACTCCAAAAACAAGGACTGATTTAAAAGGCCTCGAAACATACATGAACTCATTTGAGTAGACTATTCTGGCTTCTATTTGATTCAAAGTCTTAACGGCAATAAATCGAAATATTGTCCTGCAAGCTAGGAATGCAACATTGGGTGTGGAGACTGCGAACATCAAAAGTCTAATTGGTGAACTGAAAGATTTTATGGATCATTCTCCTTGAGTGCCAAATTATTGCTGCAAATCGAAAAATATCAGATACGTTTCAGGAGAAGAGGCGTAAAATGAGAAAGCAACGGTTTGATGAATCAACTCCAGAAGTAGCTGTCTCCATCCCGGAGATTCAGTTCAAGCAAGGAGTTTTTTACGTTCTTTTAAATTGCTTGCTAGGAAATTTAACCAGACGTTTTTATGCTTTGAATACACTTGAAATAAAATTCGGATTTTCTGGAAATATCGAGAATTGGATGAAGAGGATCTTCGAAAGCAGGCAGGCTCATTTTGTGAGAATTATCATGTTGATGTTTCTATGGGTTTCATAGAAGAAACCGTACACCTCAAGGCTATCTATGAAGCAAATTTGGGAGAGAAATGAAGTAAACTATGTAAATGCCTGGTAGAGCGCAAATGTAGAGTTCTACCAAACTAGCATAAACTAGTTTCGGAGAATGCAGTTGCAGCATGCACCTCCTGCTCCCCCATTTAGCCGCCCACCTGTGACAAGTCGGGATATGCTGTGGCTTATTATTACGTCCCGCACCACACATCCCCCTGTGGGGAAAACAACATAACAAACATCCATGGCCACGAACGTCGTCGTGGACAGGATTTTAATCCGAAACGCCGGTAGTCAGACACGAGACTGATGCCTCTACGCACTGAGCAACCTGTCGCCCACATTCTCTCTGGTAGAGCAAAATTTTGATTGAACTCTATCACCTTTTCTCGTATGTCTAAACGTAGCTTTAAAGACGCTGCTACAAGAGGGTTTTTCGTTTCCAGCATCGACCCCCCCCTCCAAATTATTAATTCGTGACAGCATAGAAATTTTGACAAAATGTAAAAGAAGCTATTACAAGGAGCTCTTTCTTTTCCACCGTCGACCTCCAATTACTATTTTTTTTAACTGTCTGAATTTTCAGAAAATCCGATTCGCGAGAACTTGCGACCTGATTGAAAAATTGAATCCACGTTACCAACAAATCATGAAAACTTTTCGAAAAGCATCATCGATAATTATTTAAGTTTGTGCATCGGATCCTTTTATCAAACTCATAAAACAGACTATTGACATTCATTTACCGAAAATTGGTGACTCATGCAGAATTTTTAATTGGTTGCTAAATCAAAATCGTAAAAAGAAAAAGTCGGTAAATATCGTCTATCAGCAAAATGGTCGGCATTCTCCTGACGTGCAAGTTTGATGTTCCATAAGACATTTAATGTGTGTATCCTTATCGTTCATTGGAAAGATAACTTTCACTGTCAACGTGCACGCCCCCCAGTTCGCCCTCGCTTCAGACTGAATTCCACATGAATTCATATTACGAATCACCTAATGTGTGGCACGAGGAGTATAGTAGTAGTCTCCAAAGATTCTTGACATTTTGTCCTGGCCCAGAACGAAGTTCAACCATCGTTCGCCGAAGCACATTCTTGTGTTCCTGCGAACCCCTTATTATAGTGTACGCATATATCTCTACATGCCAAAACATCCCCCACACACATTTCACGTACCGACCGTTTGAATTGTTTTTACGTGATTTTTATCAAACGCTTGGTTTTGTTGGGTAACATGACAGAGCGATAAGGTTATTTATGCATTTGCTGATTCGCAATCTTTTGCCGGAGTCGAAGACAAGGAAAACGTCGAATCGATTACACCTTTTGGTTGGGTCTAAACGGCCGATAACGCAGGAGCGCCTTTAAGGGTTCGTTATTGGAATGAAACAATTGATAATTTCCCTTTACCCCGGATTTTTGGAAATTTCGCGGAAAAAAGGAGCAAATGGTGCGCGGTGGTCGGAGTGGAAAATGTTTCAATTTATCGTAGTCAGTCACTTGGAAGGTAACTTAAACGGGTTATTAAGGCAAAGGCGCTGAAAACGTCAAATTCTGATGGGTATTGTTTGCTCTGGAAATGATTGAGAAAGGCGCGTGGAAAAAAAACGGGGCTCGACCTTTTTTGGCAAAATGAGGGTTTATGGATGATGGGGCGTGAGCCGGTCCATTTGAGTTGATTTGGGAAATAATTCAGAAGCAGATTGGATTGAAAAGGGTGAAGTTGTGGGTCTTGCTTTATTAATCGAAAAATGATGAAAAGAACACTCGCGAAGAAATACGATTTAATAAAATGTTTCTTATGAAAGGAGATTGTGATATTAATACTACTGAAAATAAAAGTCAATTAACAACAACTGCCAAGCTTGAACTCGTTACTGGCCGGAATATGATGCCAATCAATTTTTCATATTTTGTAGTTGTAGTTGTAGAATTACCATACCTGGAAACCGACTAAAAATTCCGGCGGCACCCTGCAATTTCCTAATCACCTACACACATTAAACAGGAGTCCATAATTGACTCCCGGTCCACGTTTTCTTTTGTATTGCAATTCAGGTAAGAAATAAAACACATAAAATGTACACAAGGTGTCCGAAAAATGTTTTATCTCTAAAAATTGTCCCATCACTTTTTCTCGGATTTTCGCATACTAGTTTTGTTTAAACAATTTGATTCCTCCATCATAACTTCTTAGTTTCTGGCAATGAGAAGCCTTTGAATGTAAACTGCAATTTAATTCTTGCGAAGTTTCAAAAGTGCTCGGTGTCGCAACGCACAAAGAATTGTTTTTATAGGGTTTTTCAATAGGGACGATGCATTTTGTTTTTGACATTTCTCGAATAGGAGTTAAGTTGGCTTAGCAATTCTTTCACATTTTGAAACGTCAGTCTATGCCATGGAGAGATACACGCTTCAACGACGTTTGCAAATTATTAAACTTTTTTATCAAAGTTCACATTATATCGCGACTACGTTGCCAATTTTCGGTCGACGAAACCGTCCAACAAGGCGGACTACTGAACGTTTGGTGCGAAAATTCGAAACAATTTATGCATAATGTCTCAGTGCCTGTGCGAAAACGTAATGTTCGAAGTGAAGAAAATATCGTGACCGTTCGACAGAGTGTGCGTGAGCAGTCAAGAATGTCGCTTCCACGCCAATCGCAGGCGTAAGGCGATATTCAGATTAGCTACATTTTCAGCTCCGACGCAGCCACGCACAATAGCCAGCATAGTCGATCGTATCGCATGCTGAGCGATGAGTGTGAATCTGCCCATTTGATGCTGTGTATCGCGACTAAAATTTCAAGCAGTCGTGCAGCGCGGTGTCGTGTGTGTGAGTTTCGCCTTAAACATCAGTGCGACCAGTTTTTGGCAAATTTTGCGGACGGATTTGGCTCTCCGCCCGTATAAGATTGCGTTGACTTGAGAACTGAACCCAACCGACCATTTGAAGCGTCGCACATTCGCTAATTGGGCTCTGGACCAGATGCAAGCTGACGACGACTTTCACAAGAAAATCATCTTTTCGGATGAAGCTCACTTCTGGCTCGATGGTTTTATCAACAAGCAAATTTACCGCCTTTGATCGAATGAGCAGCCTGAAGTGATGCACGAGACACAACTTTATTCGAAAAAATTAACTTTTTGGTGCGGTTTTCATGCCGGCGGCATCATCAGCCCACTTTTCTTTTTAGATGAAAACGGCGCGCCAAGAACCACCTACGGCAATCGCTACAGGGCCATGATATCGGAGTATTTTTGGGACCAGCTCGACGATATGGACTTGAACGATATGTGGTTCTAACAGGACGGCGCAACGTGCCATTCAGCGTTCGACACAATCGAATTATTGAAGACCAAGTTCGGCGAGCGAGTTATCTCACGCGACGGTCCTCGCGAATGGCCGCCTCGTTCGTGCGATTTAACCCCTTTGGACTTTTTTCTTTGGGGTTACATTAAATCGCTGGTCTATGCCAATAAGCCAGCAACGTTAGAAGAGCTGCAGGCTAACATCGAACGCGAAATTCCTGGTATTTCAGCCGATTTGTGTGCTCGAGTCATGGAAAATTGGGTCCAGCGTATTCACTCGTGCCAGCGCTTTCGCGGCGGATATTTAAACAATATCGTATTTCATAATTAATGGCATCGATTGTACTTTCATCTGAAATAAAAATCATTTCCATAACTAACCCACAAGTCTTTTAACTAAATTTAATCAAAAACAAAATGCAAACACGAACATGGTAGAAGTGGACAATTTTCTTCAGATTTGTAAAGTGTGTGTGTGTCTTGATCCATTCGGAGGACACTTGTACAATGTTCGAGTTACATATTAAACATATTAAAGAGCCCGCCGTCATCTCGGCTTACAAAAATTACGGACAATCCGTGGAAACTATTTATCTTATTTATCTGTTTATCTATCTAACTATGAATCTATCTACTTTCCATGTATCTTTTGTCTATCTGTCTATCTACCTTCTTTCTTCTATCTTCTATCTATATACATATACAGAAATGGAGTGTGTGTTTGTTCGTTTTTTTTCCGGCCAAATGAACTCGGCCGATTTCCGTGAAAATTTCATAAACATATTCGTTACGATCCAGAACAGGCTCTAGCGTAATAGCCCCAGGGATGCCAGTCTTGCGCAAAGCCGCCCATATAGGTTCACACTATTGAAAGCCTTCTCGAAATCGATGAAAAGCAATTGAAGCGGATAATTGTACTCAGCGCATTGCTCGATGATGATTCGGTGTTAATGTGATCGACACAGGAGAATCCGTATCGAAAACTAGCCTGCTCTTCATCAATTGCGCTTTCTAAGGCGGGCTTTAGTCTTTCCTGGACGAATTCAGCTACAATATTATCTTGGCAAAGGCAGGAAGCACACAAATGCCTCTCCAATTATTACAGTCTGTGAGGCTACTCTTTTTTGGAAGTTTGATGATCAAACCTTCCTTCCACTCAGTGGGAAAAGTCTCTGTATTCCACGCTTTATCAACAAGTGGGTGCAGCAAATCGGCAGTTACGCGTGGCGCTGCTTGATAAAGTTCGGCAGGGATACCGTCAAGTCCGGCGGCCTTTCTTCGTTTTAGTGCAATAATTGCAGTGTCTATTTCCTCTTTAGTCGGTGCAGTGGACCGTATACGCACATTTTGATGGTTAGGTAAATTATCTATATGAGGGGGAACTTCACCAGAGGTTACACAGTTCAGGACCGCGCGCGGCGAAGTGTTCTTTCCACCGAATCATTTGATCTTCCTTCAAGATAAGTAGGTCCCCTTCACTATCCTTCACCGGATGTTTGCAGGAGTTACGACCACCTGTAAACTCCTTGATGACACCATATACGGCGTTCAAGTTTTTACTTCTCGCGGCGTCTTCTGCTGAGGCTAGAAGATAATTCACATAAACTCTTTTATCGTGTCGCATACTACGCTCAACTTTTCGAGCTTTCTAACGGTAAAGGAGTTCGATGCTGCTTAGATTGTCGTCTGATGCTGCAGCGAAACAAACCTTCAGTTTATTTCTTCCAACAATCCGCTGCCATGAAGCGTCGGACATATAGGGCTTATTCCGGCAATCCGGGTTTATGGTATTTGTATCAATCTGCGCTTTTTTATGGCATCCCAATTTTCATTTATGTCACCATCTGGGTGACTAGTTATCTCAGCTGCTTTTTGCACAAGATGGTCATTATATTGTTGTGAAATAGCTGGATTTTTTAGTCGAGCGGTGTTGAATTTGAGGCGCCTGGGTCTTTCGTCGCTAGACGGTGCAAGGCGGCATTACGCAATCGAACATTACCGATTATAAGATAATGGTCTCTTCCGATAACAATATCGATACCCTTCTTGTTTCGCACGTCCAGGAGGCAACTCTTGAATCTTTTACTAATGGCAAATTGGTCGATCTGATTTCGTGTTCTGCGCCGATCAACAGAGGACCAACTGATTTTGTGGTGGTCCTTATGCTCAAGCATAGTACCACCGATGAAGAGACAGTGAAAGTTGCAGAGCTCTACAAATCTTTCACCGTTGTTGTTAAAATCATCAAAACCGTGTCTCTCCATCACATGTCTGAGCCCATAGTTATCAGCTCCAACTTTTGCATTCAAATCTCCCAAAACCATTTTAATGTCACCTTTAGGGGTTCTGCCCTGAACGTCGTTTAGTTGTTCGTAGAAGGAGTCTTTCGCCAAGGCATTGTCGGTTTCAGTTGCAGCGTACCATTGCATTATTGAGATGTTCCTCATTTTGGCCCGGAACCTGGCGGTCATGATTCGGTCGGAGACCGGACCCCAGGATAAGACACAGTTTCGTGCGGCTCTGGTTAAAAGTTGCCCCACACCTGACTCACGACCACTTCCGGTAGCTTTACCGGAGTACAACATTACAGTGTTACCCGTTGGAGAGATAAATTCTCCGCTGTTCCACTATCTTATCTCACTCACTCCTAAGATGGTTAATTTATACCTCAGAAAGAAATCGTACGTTCAGGGAGACCTCCTTCTGATCCATTATACCTATACAGGAGAGTACGCACATTCCAGAATCCAATTTTTATCGTAGTACGATAGCCAAAAGTCGTAACTGTTGGGTCAGTCCTTATCCGAGGTATAGTTGACGTTTCGTTAACATATAGAAGATTTCGGATAGTGCAAGTTGCTGACATACACATCCGGTCCTTTGTTTGTCGGTTTCAATGACAGGTCGTCAGTGGGAAAGGCCGTGGTATTATTTTCACGCCCCACACCGCAGGGGGAAGGTTACCTCAACCAGATCATCGCACCGCCATCACTGACATTAGTTAGCAATGGTCAGTGACCACTGTCGTTCCAGGAGGCGCCCACGCGGAGGACTATGTAAGAGATATTTTTGCCCCCCAAAGTTGTTGCACGACCTCGACATTTCCGATGCTGATGTTGTGGCCATATGTCGCACAATCAGCATAGCAAACGTCGAGGTCAAAAAACTACTTCGGAGAAACCATCTCCTAGTCGATGGGTGGAGAAAAGTTTACGGTCACCGACTCCTCCGAGCACGTTCGAAATGTAAAGGCGGGACAAGTAGTGGTGCTGATCATATTATCTCACTGCATACCGTAAAATGATGTTAAAAGGAGAGCACTTATTTATGAGTATGCGGAAATTATGATAACCGCAGATGGCAATGTCAGTGGCCCAGTGGTACAGGCTACAAACGCCACCATGGAACAGAGCGTCAAAATGATCCATAGGCACATTAAAGGCGCTCGTGGAAAAGTTGATGACGACAAGGATGACTACTAGCACGGGAGTGGGCCGCAATTAATTCAGCATTTTACATGCATTCGCTAAATCAAAGTTTATCATAGGGAAAGTGAACAAAAATGGTAGATTTTTTTACAGCAGATCATGTATGATACCTTTTAAGCCAGGAAGGCATCATTCTGCAACTCGTGGGTGGCTGCGTTGCTTCTACAAGCTGGAAAGTTTGTTCTCGGGCACCTGCACGCTCATGACGACAATATATTAAGGCTTGGGCACGCCCGCCGACCACACGTTGAAGAAGAACACCTTCACCTACCAGTTGAATGGCGCATCGACAACAATTGTCGGACCCTAAACTTTCCAGAACAAATCCCCGCCACTTACACTGCTCATCGTCCAGTTGGGTGTGTTGACCTCTGGGCCACTTGTTCGGCTATAATCGATGTTAAATAAAAACAAAATTGAACGCTTTGAAGGTTTAAATCGGAATGATATCAGTTGTTCAATTTGCCAAAAAGACGACACAAGTCGTTCAGCAGACAAATCACGAATCGGAGAATGGGAAATGGATCAGTATCGGAATCACGTTTAATTTCTAGAACGAACTCATTCAAAAACTTTCAAAGACAGTCACAAGAGAAACCCTAGCTACAAAAGCCAATCAAACGCACAAAGAAGGATAAACTTAATCTCGTCCACCGATGAAAAACACAAAAATCTCCACATAAAGGAAATTTGGACGTGAACAGCAGGAAAATATATATTTGAAATAAACAACCACCTATGGAAATGTTTTTAAGTTTTATTTTTCAGAATCTAAAAATAAATCAAAGGACTCGAGACGGAACACGACGGGACTCGAATTTCAATGATATTGTAAGGTTGCTTCAATAAATAAACAGAAAATTAGTGTTTTCCCTTTTTAGGATTTAAATTTCAGCTTTTACCTCATTCAACAAAACTATGTTGACCGTTTCTAGTTCAAGAATATTCTTTATCTAAAAAAAGAGACAGCATTTAGTTCGGATCAATTTGCATAGGATTTCAAAAAGGCTCACATTTGATCCTTTGGGAAATGATATGTCTCTTTTATTGGATGCAAATATTTGTATAGTTTTTTAGGGGGTTGTAAGTTTCGGGGATTTTAGCACACTTTGCAGAGAAGAAGTTTGTTTCGTTTTTGATTTCTTTTTAATGGTAAAAGAGTCGGGAGACCTTTTGTTTCAAAGTGATTTTTACAAAGTTTAAAAATAGAAGCCAATTACATAGCAAGAAATTTATTTTAAGATTAATTTGAATTGGATTTCAGTCTAACCACTTAAGACTTTTCAACAGTCAACCAAATCGTTAAAATATTTTGACGTGAATATGTCTTATACTTTAACTTTAACCCTCCTAACAAAGAGAGCATCTTTTCAGCGGCTTTCGCTAAGAATGAGCAGCGGCACCAAAAAACTGAACTAACTTGTGCTATGGGTTGTTGAAATCTAAGTTAAATGACTTTTTACAAAACTACATAGTAGATAAAATTTAAGATGTAAGATATTTTGTCTGGTTGTAAAATTCACCATAAGCTTCAATAGAAGATAGAAGGGATAAAAGCTGGGATTCTCTCCGAGGAACTTAATCTGAATCTATCGCCCCGCCTCCCAAGCTACTGTGGTTCATTCCAAGCGGAGGTCCATGCGATTAAAGAGGCAGTGATGTGGCTTGGTCGTAAGGCTATAGCAGCAACATATATCACAATTTATACTGACAGCCAGGCTGCAGTAAACTCCCTCAAATCTCATCTAGTCTCATCAAAAATCATGGCGGAACATCAATTTAGAATTACGGAGATGGAGAGACTCTATAACATTATAATATGCTGAACACCGGGACACTTTGCTGGTAACTGCAGGTCTGACGAGCTTGCCCGGAATGGTATAATCGACACAACTCTTTAGACATGCCGGAGTCTCGCCATGACCGTCTCCAGTTGTAAAAATAGACTAACTACAACATACTACTCTACTGCCTTAACCCCTTGAGGAGCATAGCGCGTCAACTGTTCCATGTGGCCCAGTTGACGTTTCGTTGGCATAAACTGGTTTCAGAGACTGCAGTTGCCAGCATGCACCTCCTGCACATCGATGGCCACGAACGTCGTCGTGGACGGGATTCGAACCCGAAACGCCGGTAGTCAAACAAGACTGATGCCTCAACACACTGCGCTACCGGTCGCCCCAGGACTAACTCGAGATGACTAAGTGATAGCACCTGCCACAATTCAAGGTTATTACGGCCATCATTGAACATAAACCGTACTTCTAAACTGCTGTCTATGAAAAAGCACCTTATTAGGCTTGTGGTAGGAGTCATTACTGGTCATTGCGTCGTCAGGGAACACGTGAGGAGGCACCGGCTTCGAAACCATGACTTCTGCAGAAGCTGCGAAGACGTGGATGAGAAGTAAAGTATCATTCACCTGCTCTGCTCCTGCCTAGCATTGGCTTTAAAATAAGGTCAACTCTCGGAGATTATGCACCTGTAATGGACCATATTCTGGTACAGCTGCTTCCACAGGTAGATCGAAGGCAGCACCTGATGGGTACTCATCTGTTGGTGATACGAAACCAGAGGTTGATGGTCCCATTACACCTGGACCCCGATGCAAGCGCGAGGGCATCGGAGCCGTCCGCCAACCATTCAATTCTCATCGCCCAATTTTTTTATTTCTCCCCTGTTTGTGTTGTTTTCCCAGGCCTATGAATTTTTGTTAATACGTAAAGGACAGAGGCAACGAGCGGCGAAAACACTGCCCACGTCTCCCGAACTGAGCTACAGCAAGCATAGGCCACTGCTTAGGTCTTTTCTTCGCCAGATGGCACGGCCCGACCTTCACGGTTATTATGCTGCCTTTGGCTCCGTCCCCACGGACATCTTCGGATGCCCACAAAACCGTCCATTACAGGACTGAGCTCATGCGAATGTGAGTCAGCTCCTGCATCTTGCTATTAGCTCTGGATGGCTCAACAGTGGTTGACGGAAGGAATTATTCAATTCCAGTGTAACACAATGGACCTTCATCTGGTCAAAGTGCGCTGTAATTATTTACGGCAGCCCTTTACTACCTACCTACCTGCCTTCTACAACGAGACCCATTCCAATTCAAGTGATCACCTAAATTGGAATGCTAGAGTAGCTAATCGTGCTGCTTCCCCGAAGGAAAAGGCAGCATCTGAAGAGCGGTCCATCGTATGGACCAAACCAGGGGACCAGGGTGGGATGACGATTTAGAATAATCGATGTACATGTATTAAAAAAAGAAGTATTTATGGACCGTCTCTTACTACTTTTCCGTAACCCCTAATGAGGCATAGCAGATCAACTACCTCTGACCGCCATCGTACTCGATTCAATATAATGGGCCGCAACTTACCCAGCAACGTATTGTCGTATCTCTCAACCTTGTACGAATCATCTGAATCTGACATTGAGGAGGCCACCGTCACCATTGTGGCTAATAGTCATTAACTATTGTATATTACGCTTAGGTTCTTACAAGTAAATCTGAATCATTCTAAAGCAGCCTCGGCTGCTCTAGAATCTTCGTTTAGCTAACAGTGGGGAAGATATTGCTCTGGTTCATCAGCCATGGGTTCTACACGACTTAGTTGGATGGTATGGGGTCTTCTAATTTCACAGTTTCCAACGTCAAGGGCAAGGGTAAGCCCCGGTCCTGTATTCTTGTCAGTAAAGCTATTGCTGCTTTCCACTTTCGGCGTTCAGTGATAAGTTTTCCGCAGTCATCAGTCTGGAAATTGGAAATAAGCGCTACTGGCTTATCTCGGCTTACTTGCCTTATGACCATGTCGGTACCTTCCGTACAGTTAACGTGAGAAAAGCTATTTCCAAGGCCAGTACATTCAATATTGGCCTATGGGTTGCCACTCGAACGCGCGCATCATACTTTATGGGCAGCTCGGACAGTAACGAACAAGGTGAGCTGCTTCTACCTTATTAATACGAGGCTACTGCTGTATAATGTTGGTTGCGAACCTACTTTTGTAAATAAGAACAGACAGGAGGTTTAAGACATTTCTCTTGCGTCGATGGATATTCATAACTTAGTGCGAGACTGGAGGGTGTCTTCTGATCACTCCTTTTCTAATCAACGTTACCTTCAATTTAGTCTTGTCGTTTCTCGTGTGCGGAGACCTATGTTTCAGAACCATAAAAGAACTGACTGTATCAAGCATAGGGAAACTCTCTTGGAGATTTTGCCTCCTCTCCCTGGTTAGCCTGTGAATTCGTCGGACCTAGATGAAATGGTACATGCTCTTACGACGGCAGCTAAAAGAGCTGTTTCTCAATTATGCCCTGTCACTAGGTTGAAGGGCAAAAGTATCCTGACTGGTGGAACGCTCAGCTCTCTACTTACAGGAACACCTGCAGGAAGTCCTTTAACAGATCTAAGTATGCAAAACTAAATTCTTATTGAGTCTCCTATAAAAATGATATAAGTTTGTATATAATGGAACTGAGAAAGGCTAAGCGTAGTTCATGAAGACTTTTTTGTAAACAAATCGAGGGATCTAGCGAAGCCTCCAGACTTAGCATTCTTGCCTTCAGTCCAAGTTATTTAATGAAACAGGACGTCTCGTGGACGTCGTCCACCTCGGAAACTATTAGTGTCTCGCTTGACACTCGTTAGTACAACCGACATCGTGTACGCTCTCGTTTCTTCTACATGATCTGCCTGTTGTAGTTCTGCTGCTATTTTATCGAAATATAGAATCTTATGGTAGGTAGAGAGTTTCGATCCGTTCAAACCTGCTGAGCCTGACGGCGTCATAGCAGCCGATCTGCAGCAAAACATAGATATCGTACTGCCACGAATATGGATTGAGATTGAAGTGGTCTTCATCCTGAAAGCGGGTAGGAGTTCGCACGTGCGACCTATTAATCTAAGACCTATCAGTCTATCTTCCAATTTGCTAAAGATGTTAGAATGGCTGATCCATGTGTATCCACGTGGCAGTATTCCACTGCGGCTTCTATCTTCTTCTCACCATGCTTACTGGAAGGGTAGATCGGTGGACACCGCCCTGCACTCCTTGATAAGCTGCATTGAAAAATCTCTTAGCTACAAGGATTTTATGGGCGCTGTGGGAAGTTTGAATGTGGGCGACTCACCTAGCAACCTTATAAATATACTGCTTACATCACGGTGGTTCGCACTTCTCTGGGTTCATCTTCGGAGCGTCAAGTGGGGCACTCCGCAAAGTGTTTTTCTATCCCCTCTTCTTTGGAACCTTGTGGTCAGTAGACTGCTTCTAGACCTGGAAGGACTGGGGTGTAGTGTTACACTTTATGCGGATAATGTCGCTATTGCCATTACGGGTAAGTTCCCTAGTGTTATCAGCGACGTGCTACAGAATGCCCTTCCAACACTTACTCGCTGGACCAGCACCAGTGGTGGTTTAAAGGTTAACCCGAGTAAAACCAAACCGAACCGAAATTACTATTGTTGTTTACACGTATAGGAAAGCGATTCGTAAGAGCTGGGGTTTGCAACCTAATTTTGTGCACTGGACTTAAGTGTATATTGCAAGGTCCAAAGATTAGCCAGTTTGCTAATAAGTGGAGCCCCAAAAACTACTTCATCTGCTGCCTTGGACATTTTGCTTTACTTGCTTCTTCTGGACGTACTGCCATTCGCATTCGTGAATCGGGTCAGTGGTCCTCGACAAACACTGGCCACTCTTCGATGTCAAATCGGGATCAGTGGAGTGAGGGGGAGTACCCATTATCTGATTCTATAGGCATACATACGGATGCCTCCAAGACTGAAGATGGGGTGGGAGCGGGCATTTACTCTGACACACCAAATTTAAGTCTGTCCTTCCGTCTCCCGAATCACTGCAGGCGATCTTCTAAGCGTGACTTCCAACCCAATCCATAGTTTTGCAGACGATAGTACCCTTGATTACACTTACTCTTTCAACTCTGTAGCTGACTCTCGCCGAAATTCAATACATATCAACAGAGATCGCATGTCTGACTCACTAAATGAAGACATTTCGAAAATTATAGCATGGGGAAAGCGAATCGAGTAGAGTTCAATGCCTCAAAAGCTCAATGTTGTCTACTTTCCATTACCCATTCTTGTCGATGGTATCAGCATTCCTGATTCGCCCATACTGAAGATACTAGGTATTAGTAAACTAAATTGGTCCCACCACATCTTCTACGTTGCATAAAATTCAATGAAGTGTCTGGGCTTTCTGAATCGCTGTATAACTACTTTACACCATCTGATCTAGTTCAAATTTACAAGGCTCACAAAAGACGTACAGGTAAAACCGCATTATCCGCGTTAGGCAAAGTCCAACGGAAAGCCTTCAAGCGTATTGACGATGAATCCATAACATCTCAAATCGAACCGCTTGAACACCGGCGAAGTGTCGGCTGTCTCTCACTCTTCTACCGGTACTACAACCGTCGTTGCTCTGATGAAATATCTAACCTCATTCCTGAGCGTGCTTTACCTTGACGTATCACCCGACTAGCCAGTCATGCCCATCCTCAGGCGTCCGGGGTTATCCAGAACAACACGAAAGTGGAACAATCTACCATCTTTTGTTTTCCCCTGCAACTATGCCTTGCAAAAATTTAAACGGAACGTCATATGTTATACAAACTGAACCCATCTCCCCACTACCTTAATCCCTTAACGTCAACGATGTTCTCTCGCATCAAAGGGTTCCCCTAAGCTTTGGTATACAACATAAAAAAAGGTCGCGCACCTTCCTCCTGTGGGGGCTATTATCACTAGAAAATTCTTTTAAAATATCGTTCATAAAAGATATTTGTAAACGAATTTGTATAGTGCAAAAGACACATTAGGAACATGGCAATCTACACGAATAGCCAAGCTGGGAACCCTGGAATCCGTCCTGCTTACATCCAAGATTGTAATAGACTCTCGTTCAGCCTTCATCGCGTTGGGGAGTTTTTTAATACTGTCTTATGCTGGATTTAAGCGAGGCTTAGCAACTGCATAAAAGCATTTTTATGCCTATCAGGGCATGCGAGTCCTTTTTAAAATCTGAGGCTATTAGCAGGGCGAATGACAGGTGGTTAAGCAGTATTACGTGTCTCGCCACCAAATTCATGTGGCCTATAATGGAACCTATCCGCTCTTCCAATCATTCTTTGAAAGGTAAGCACATCAGCTCTGTCGTGGGGGTGATCACTGGTCACTGCCTTATTGGTGAGCACGCCAGGAGACTTTGTCTTACTTTGAATGACTTCTGCAGAAGCTGTGGATATATTGATGAGGAGGAAAGCTGCTATTACCTTCTCTGCACTTGGCGGTTAAGAGGAGATTTTTTTTCATTTCTATTTCATTCTTGGTTCTTTTTTTCGTATCGAGTATCGCAATGGACCAGTTCTATGGTCTACATAAGTGTCCTGTGAATTGTAATGGCAGTCTGTTTCACCCACTCCACTCACATTCGTCGGCCACGGCCATGGCTTTCCGGGACGCCCTTGTTCGGCCTTCATCAGGAAGGGGGTACCATTTGATGGTATGTCCAGTAATGCAGTTATTATCCTTCCGCCAAGTGTGACTTATCCACGGCATTTTTACCTGCATATCAGTTCGTCGATTGCCATCCGACCCGTACCCCGTCTCAGCTCATCATTTAATAGTGTTTCGGCCCAGAAAATTCTTAAAATTTGACGAAGACACGATTTAACGAAAACTTGCAGCCTGCGACACCTTAAATTTATGCAAGACGCGACATTTCGCGCCGTCGTAGGCTGTTACAAGCTCTCAGACATGCCTCCCCTGTAAAAAGCCACCCATATTGAATACACGTTCACACTGTCGGAAGCCTTCTCGAAATCAATGCAAAGCAAGTGTAGCGGAGAATCGTACTCAGCGCATTGCTCGATGATGATTCGCAAGGTGTCGGTGTGATCGACACAGGAGAATCCAGATAGAAGGCTGGCCTGCTCTTCATCAATTGTGCTTCCTAAGTGATCCCTTAGTCTTTCCAAAATAATTTTGGCTATTATTTCGGCAACGGCAGGAAGCACACAAATGTCTCTCCAATTATTAAAATCGGTAAGGATGCCGTTTCTTGGAAGTTTGAGTATCAAGCCTTCCTTCCACTCAGCGGGAAAGGTCTATGTGTTCCAGGCTTTACAAACAAGTGGGTGCAGAAACTTGCTTGGCGCTATTTGATAAAGATCAGCGGAAATGGCGTCGTCGAGTCCGGCGGCTTTAACTCGTTTCAGTGCAATAATTTCAGCGACAATTTCCCTATTAGTCGGGGCGGTTGACCGTATACGCGGATATTATGGTCAGAGGTGAAGTTTCCTCCATATTGACAAGTTGTCTATATGAGGGGAACTTCACCGCAGATTACACGGATCAAAACCGTAAAACGCTCTTTCCACCGCCTCATCTTTTCTTCATCGGAAATAAGTAGCTTGTCATCACTGTCCTTTACCGAATTTTTATAGAAGCTACAACCCCCTTTAGCCTCCTTCATGCTACCGTATACGACGCTTAATTTATTGCTTCTTCTGTTGAGGCCAGTAGAGAGTTCGTATACTCTCTTTCATCGCGTCGCACACTACGCTGGACTTTACGAGCTTTCTGACGGTAGAGGAGCTTTATGCTGTCTGTCGCTGCGCAACTGATCGTGCCTCCAGTTGTTTCCTTTCAACAATCCCCGGCCATGATGCGTCGAACATCCAAAGCTAATGCCGGCAACCCGGGTTAGTGTCAAGGATGGTATCTACGCTATCAATGTGCGCTTTTTTGATGTCATCCCAGTTTTCGTTCGATCACTACCTGAGTGACTACTTATCTCTGCTGCTTTCTACTAAGATGTTCTTTACACTTTTGCACGACAACTGGATTTTTTAGTCGAGCGGTGTTGAATTTGCGGCGCCTGGTTCTGTCGTAGCACGGCTGCTATTCGCAATTGAATATAAGCGATCATATGATAATGATCTCTTCCCATTCCAATATCGGCGCCCTGCTTATTTCGCATGTCCAGAAGGCAACTTATGAAAATTTTACTAATGGCAAAGTGGTCGATCTGATTTTGTATTCTGTGCCGATCAACAGAGGACCAACTGATTTTGTGGCAGTCCTTATGCTCAAGCATGGTGTCACCGATGAAGAGACGGTGGAAGTTGCAGAACTCTACAACTCGTTTGTCTCCCATCACATGCCTGAGACTGCTATCGTTAGCACCCACTTCCACATTCATATCTCCCATAACCATTACAATATCACCTATGGGCATTCTGCTTTGGGCGGTGTTAAGTTGTTCGCAGAAGGAGTCTTTCCCCATAACATTGGCGGGTTTATTTCTAGGGAAGCATTGTATTATGGTGATGGCCTCATTTTGGTCCTGGCAGTCATGATTCTGTCGGACACTGGATCTTAGGATAAGATACAGCTGCGTGCGGCTCTAGTTAAAAGGAGCCTTAAACCTGACTCGCGCATGATGGCAACGTGCATCGTCCGTCCAAAACGTGAGCCAAGCGGCATGGAATATTTGACGCGCTATGCCCTACTAGGAATTAGAGCAAATGAGTAATTGGATGCCGCTTGTGTTGACCCAAATTCTGTACTTTGCTTTTCAAAAATTTCCAGGAATTCTAAAATTCACTATCAAAGAATTTACTAATATGATCAAATTGATTGAATTTTCTTATGTTCACTCAGAAAGTCCATCCTTTAACGAGACCAATTCCTTCGCTTTTTGTGCACACAACTATTAAAAAATCAAATAGAAGTACCATTAAAATAAATCAGAGTCCGAGTTTAAGTGTCCCCGTTTCAATTCACCTTTCAATTTACAAACTTTAATTGCTCATTTCCATTTCGAAGTTTTCTTTAACTACCCACTCGTATTACTTTAAGTGTTCTAGCTCGCATCGTTCTTACTCGTACTTTGCTCAAGAAACACAACGACTACGGGACGGCCCGTTCTGTGACGTTGTGCAACTTTCAATCAAGAGCTCTATAAACTTTTAATTATCTTTGTAAATGAGCTACAAAATTGCTTCTATAAATTGCACTTTTCGGTGAAATGGAGATACCATTGCCGCAAAGGCTTCATGCAATGAATATTTAATATTTTCATTAGGACTTAGAAGAAAGGGCAAAGTCAGACCGACAACAATCTTCAACATGTATCCAAGATATACGACGAATTCCAGACTCACAATGCCCGAAATTGTTCCTTTTTGGTGAATTCAAAGCATGCGATGAGTATCGTCCGGGCTCAGGGCCTAGTCATTCATCCACCCATCCAACGGTCCCTCCATCCATCTTAGTCCCAAATAGGATCCCGGTAAGCCATGATTCTTCCTTAGGATCCCTATTGATTTTAATTGGATGTGAAGTCCTTAGCCCGAGATATAAATTTTGTGGGTTTTTCGTTTAAGTAATGCGACGTCTTATGCCCGATGCCAACCCCTTGTCGCGCTGAATATCTTGAATATCGACTGCTCGAGTCTCCGTCAGGAGGAAAAATTCTGTCTTATCGTTGGCAAAATTAGATTGTAACGGTTGCCTATCCGATCCGAACCGAACATAGATGATGATGACTGAAAAGTTCACATGTAATTGATTTAGTCTGTTTCTCCCGTGAAATCCCTTTATTTATTCATTTATCGATGTGAGTGAATCTTTTGCCCGCACCATCAGATAGGACGGACCAAAAGGCCTACAACTTCCATCAAGTAAGCAGAATTACAATTGATTTATGGTCAAATGCGAAGATAATTAAGAGGCAAGGGCGAGGATTTGATTGTGTCCTTTTATCTAATTATTGTTTGTTCGGCCAGTCCCGGAGGATAATTGATTGTTTGCAATGATGCGGTTCAGGAAAGAATTTCGTTAATGCGGTTCTTAGTGAGCACATGATGTATGTATGATGAAAAACGGACTACGTTTTTTTTGCTGGCGAATATTTGAAATGGGATTCGTGGGGAGAAGAATAATCGGATATCGATGGGGCCAAATAAATAAACATAAATTATGAAAGAATTAAATTTATATTGAAGGGAAAATTCACTAAGATCAATGACTATGGGTTTGCTCAAACCATAAAAAAAACATACATCTACAATTAGCCATCATTAGGCACGTTTTTTTTAACAGCCATGCAAACCAGAGCAGAGCAGGTTAAGACCGCACAATTATAATAACAAATTGAGCTGAGCTGCTCTCGATAGAAGGATAATGCATGAATTCTACTCTGCTAAGTAGGCTGCATTTTGAAATGCAGGCGGCCGGCGCTGGCGTTGGATATTTGTTCGATTGTATTTACCTATATACTAAGTATCGCGAACGCGACTGCGGTGATTTGCAATTGCTGCATAAGTGGTGTCACTTAAGATACTGCTCTGGATTTAACCATCATTGGCACTGGGATTCCTCCTTTACAGCCAGTCAGTGTAGGAACAGAGGACAATAAGCAACAACTTCGTCTAACACGCCTCAACATCCAACACCATCGAGCGTTCAGAGACTTTTAAAGCCATCTCCGATGACTCCTGCTAACAGTTCCTATAGGATTTCTCAACACAATCTTACGCCTGCACCACCGACTGCCATTTTCAATACGCTCTCACTCGTCCAACTCAATTGCAATGGGTTGCAGAACAAAATCGCCGGACTCGCATCATTTATGGACAGACATCGCATCCAAATTGGAGTCATACAGGAGACGAAGCTGCACTCCAACTCGTCCCTCAACACACATGGCAACTACGCTATTGTCAGGAAAGACAGATTGACCAACGCTGGAGGAGGACATGCCTTCATTATTCACCATTCCGTGCAATACCGGAAAATAAATTTTATTAGTAACGATAACACCATGGAAGTGCAGGCCATCGCCTTAAAATCGGGTAATGTTGATATTGAAGTTTACAACATTTACATCCCACCGGTATCCAGTTGTCCCTCAGGATACCATGTAAATAAATATCAACCATCTCCTGACCCTTACCGGTCAACATCGCCTCCTGCTCGGTGACTTTAATGCTCACCATGAACTCTGGCACTCCAACCTTAACAACGACGCAAGAGGAATCTCAATAGCTGAATAGCTTGATGCCTCCGATTTCTGTACTCTGTTTGCATCACCGGTACATGTTCCAGTTCTCCAGATATCACGATTACCCGTGCAATCCTCATAAATGAAACACAATGGGAGCCGGTCCTAACAATATCTTCAGACCACTTACCAATCGTGATAAGGCTTGACAAACCGACAAATATCATATCTGGCGAAAACCGCACGTTTGTCAACCACAATAAGGCTGATTGGAACGGTTTCACCTCCCATACCAACGCTGAATTCCTCGATCTGCAAACGCCAACCGAAGTTCGTACAGCCGAACCCAACATAAGGAAAGTCCTGAACAAGGCGGCTGCGAAGTTCATTCCTGCAGGGCGGATTCCGAAAATTCGGCCTAACTTTTCAACCACTGACGCCAGATTGGCAGACGAGAGAGACAGCATCAGGAGCATAAGTCCGGACGACCGCAGAATCCATGAGATGAACTGGGAGATCCATAGACAAGGAGCCGAACACAGGAGGTCAAAATGGAGCACCCATCTGAATAACTGCAAACTAACGACAATGTTGAGCAAGTTATGGTCGACTGTCCATGCCCTTTCCATAATCCACAATAGCAGAAAAGGAACGTCGCCATTCAGTTCGGTGAAAATTCGATAAATGACCCTACCCACTGCGCAACTCGTTTCAACAAATAATTTATTGAACACCCCACAACAGACAGACTTAAGCGTAAAATTCGTAGGAAGATTCACAACCGAACCACAGAAAGCACCACGGTCGAAGTAATTGCAGCTATAAGGAAGGCAAACAACTCGAAAGCATTGGGACCAGATGGCATTTCAATGACTATGCTCAAACACCTTGATCTGCCAGCCATCAACTATCTCACGCCTACTTCTAATCTATCCATCTCCCCGCTGATCGTTCCAAAAATATAGAAAAAAAGGGAGAGTCATCCCAATATTGAAACCTGGGAACTCTATTGTCAGCAGTTGCCAAAACGCTAGAAGCATTAATCCACCCTGTTCTTGTGGCCCACATCCAGCTAGCGGATCACCAGCATGGGTTCCGAAGCATGTACAGTACGACCACGGCCTTGGATCCCAGTACATCTCGCATCCATAATGATCTCAACCAGGCTCATTCATGTCAAAGAACAATACTCTTCCGACGCAAGTAGTGAAATGGATTGCCAATTATCTCGCTGGCAGGCACTCCTATACATAATTCAGGAGCAGTAAATCAAAGCTTAGGCAGATTAAACAAGGTGTACCTCAAGAAGAAGTTCTATCTCCTACCTTGTTTAATCTACACTTATCAGGACTCCCAACACCACCTGAAGGGATCGACATCATCTTCTACGCTGACGACTGCTCCATTCTGACAACAGGGAACAACATAGCGGATATGTGTGAACACATCAACAATTATCTTGAAGAACTTAACTCGTTCTTCATAAGCAAGAACCTTACCGTCTCAGCGTCTAAATCCTCGGCAACCCTATTTACCACCTGGACGAAAGAGGTCAACATGCAGCTTGAAATCTCGATTGGGAGTCATACAATTCCTACTCTAAACCATCCTAAAATCCTAGGAGTCACGCAGGACGGCATGGCTACATCATCACCCCATACCTCAACCGTGTGCGACAGGATGCGTAGTAGGAATAAAGTAAAAGTAAAGTAAAGTACCTGGGGCAAGGATAAGGAAACTCTGCTAGTCACGTATAAAGCAGTCGGCAGATCAGTGGCCAATATGCGGCTCCCGTATGGTCGCAGAATCTCTGTGACACACAGTGGAAAAACATTCAGGCGTGCCAAAATGCTGTTCTCCGTACTGTTACTGGCTGTCTCCTGATGTCACCCCATCAGAAAACCAGGATGATGCATTTAAGGGACCACAACCAGCTTCTTTCCAAGCAGTATCTGGTGGGCTACCCAAGTGGCCACCCAAACTCAAACCTCATGGACAAGACGCCGACGCCCAGACATGTCAAGCGCGAGGGACCTAGAAAGGGATGTCCACAGGTACAAAAGGGCACCCTTTGATAGTGGCGCACACAGGTTGGCCATCGCAGCGATACACCAGGAGGAGGTCCATCAGTCAATCGCAGGTTTAGGTCCGAATCCAGTTCTCTCGTAAATACCACCAATGATATCTCCGGAAGAGGAAAGACTGTAATGGAGCGCGTAATGACGTAAACCACATCTTGCACTGTCCAGCTGCACCCACGCACCTGACTCCCAGATCGCTGTGGGAGAACCCAATAGAGGCAGCTAACTTTCTTTCCCTCGACACCGGGGATGAAGACGAATCCTAGGCATGTAACCAACCAACACACCGAATTCCGACCATTGGTACAACAACTGATAAGTAAGAAACGCTAAAAAAACCGAGTAATCCGTACATACGCGGTATCCGAAGAGACCGAAATGCGCGAGCTCCTTACCGGTTTGCGGTTTAGAATTGGACGACTGGAATCTGGAAACCGTCCTTAGTTGCTTCGCGCAATGAAGCTGAAAGGTGTCAACGAACGTGTTACGCTCGCTCTGGTTTCAGAATTTTCAACTAACGTCCAAGTAATCCTGAGCATTTCCGAGATTTCGGATAATTCGCGTCTTTCCGAGATGGCCGACCGCATTCGCGAAGTTCGCGAATCATCTAATATTTCCACAATCGCCACTCTCGACTCAGTCAAAGAGGAGTCGTCGCCGTCCAAAGTCGAGTCCTGATCATTTTTCACGCAATTCTTCGAATTCAAACGCACAACTGTGCTTCAATCATGCGAAATTCGATGCCGCCGCACAAAAATGCAGTGGACCATGCACCTGGACAAATCGCCAGGAAAATTAACAGCATCGTTGCCTGGTCAGGCGGAAGCCTCTTTCTATTCGACCGCCCACAAAATTTCTTAATTGACACGGGTGCCGACATATCCGTAATTCTGCGTCCTCGACAACCTAAATAAATGAAACCGGAATATAGAGGGCTACGCCCGCAATCCGAGGGTTTTGTAGCAAGCGCTTATTTGGGTATATAAATATCGGCTCCTTGCTGTTCTTGATACCATTCAGATGCATAAAAAAAGATAATTAAAATGTCTTACTCGCTTACATTTTACATGCCAATTCATATTACGTGATTGTAACGAAACTTAGAACATATTATTGTCTAGGGTGTTGGTTATCGTTGGCCATCAGTACTTTTGACCTCGAACGTGGTTAAGGCATGCAGGGGTGTGCTAACTGTAACTATAGAAATAAACTATTATTGACCTATTCTGAGAAGATATACAGATTCCATTATTTTCCATTTTTTTCGGAACCCACCTTCCTGTAAGTTTTCATAATTCTACAATAAGTATAACGGTCTCGAACTGCAAGGGGAAGTGAACAAGTTACGAACTAATATTTTCTCCTCCCCCAATGTTCCCCTTTCTACAAATTTCAAGAAATTGCGAAAAAATAGAATGTACTCAACATAACCTTTCTCACGACACCTCACTTGGCTATACCAGTCGATAAAAACAATTAACCTTAATTTCGCCTCTATGTGGACACCGCCCCTCCCCCCCTCCACCTGCTTAAGTTGTATTAGTCAGCGCCCCAACCAATCTTTACCCTTTCAAAAATGATTAATTAAATAACTGCAATTCGTACTACGAAAAACAACATGAAAATATTGTAGTACTCACACCTATGCGGCCGGTAGGTGTATTTTTTGTGTGGATAGTGTCAAAATGCTTAACTTTAAATGAATGTACTATTATTAAATATTATGTGATTGTAATGAAACTTCGAGACATTATTGCCTATAGTGTTGGTTATCATTGGCCATCAATGCTTTTGAACTGTGATGCGCTTAAAGGGTGCAGGGGTGTGCTAACTGCAACTATAGAAATGTACTATTATTAACCTTTTTTGATGAGATATCAAAATTCTACGATTTTTGGTTTTCTATGCTAGTAAAATGCCGCTTTCCTGCAAATTTTCATATTTATAAGTATAACAGTCTCGAAATGCAAGGGGGGGGGGGGGGGACAAACTCGGATCACATATTTTCCCCTCTAACTCTTTTATCCTTTTTTCAAATTTGATGAAAATACCAAAAATGGAATGTACTCGGTGTTACCTTTCTCATGATACCCCACTTGCCTATACCAGATGAAAAAAAAATTTTACCTTCATTTCCCCTCTATGGGGACCTCCCCTTAAAGTCAGCCTATTACAACAAATCGCTTTCTCCGGCGAATCGTAATAATTCTACATGTTCCCACAAAATTTCATATATGTTCGTGAGATATTTCATGGACAGACGGACAGACAGACATTTGACCGATTTTATAAGGGTTTTGTTTTACTACAAAACCCTAAAAGTCACCGAAAACGAGATTCAAGCTGTTTGGCGCAAATGGAACACAAATAAAAACCTATGATTATCAAGTTCTAAATGTTAAGCTACGGTTTCCTAGGAAAGCGGTGCCGTTATTTAGCGGCCGTAATATAGCGGTGATTGACTAGACCAAAAATGTTCGCTATACTAACTAGATATGTTGGTTTCCTAGAGAGCGTTGATTGTGAACGTAACGTAAAATAGCGGCACCGTCATTTTGATGACGGCCGTCATAGCGGTGACGAACATTTATTCAACGTTTTTTTGCTCGTGACGGTGGCCGTTTTTATTGAAAATGAGTAGTGATTCGGTGTATTTTACAAGTGTAGATGACGAAAAGTTAATTGTTTTTGTCAAAACTAACGAAGTACATATATTACAATATTAAATGCAATGACTATCGGAAAGGTCAAAAAGATTGTGGAATGAAATGGGTGCTACACTGGGACGATCAGGTATGCATACAGTGAAATTTTTAAATATATGGGACAATTACGGTGTAATGACTTGTAATGACCTTTAAACAGAGAAGAACACCTCTGCTTAGAGGACAAAAGCTAAATACATATACTCGTAGATATAGACGTTTTTGATAATTTGTGAACAGAAGTCATGGTTGGAGTAAAGTGGAAGTATAAAATTCGACTTACGTCTAACATTGAGGGACCTACTCCATTCTTTTAGTTAATATACCTATACTGTAAAAGGTGCCCTGTATTCAGAGCTATGAAAGGTTCCACGTAATGGAAAAAACAACATATAATATTCTAATATTTATTAACAAAAAAATATGATAAACATAAAAATAATGTATTTACAATAAATTAGTTATCTCTCTCTCTCAATTGCCCTATCCCATAGCATAGCGCGTCAACTGTTTTATGTGGCCCAGTTGACGTTTCTCGGCATAAACTGGTTTCGAAGAATGCAGTTGCCAGCATGCACCTCCTGCACATCCATGGCCACGATCGTCGTCGTGGACGGGATTCGAACCCGAAACGCCAATAATATAGTTATATGGAGAACTAATCCAAATCCAGTGAATCAAACGCACCTAATTGGACGATGCATAATTATGTTGCCATTCAATGGTACCTGAGCCGTTGAAGTAATCTTTAAATGTTTCTCGAATATGATTGCAATTTATTGTGGCCCGGACATTGTGTGCTTTAATAGGGATTAAATTTTCAGTTGGTAATGGAAGTCCATCATCAGCAGGTTTTCGACCTGGAGCAAGTAATTTTGCTTCCCTTATAGTTATAAAATAACGATCTACTGTTTTTGGGAGCCTTTATCCTTATATGTTTCCCATCTTTGTTTTTACCTGAGAAAAATACATAACTTTTCTTCAAGAAAAAATGGTTTTTTGTTTCTATTGTATGGTTTTGAAGTTAAGTCGTCTCTTATGTGATACAGTACATAATCAAACAATGCTGGTGTTAATTGAAAATATTATCTAAATTTTTCCTCGTTGTGGTGCAAATGGGGGCGCACTAAGGCCGTTTCCTCACTTGTCGGTATGATAGCGGTGCGGGATCGGCATGCTCGGTACCGAAAGCTTACCGAACGCCTATATTTCAATGAGTGTTTCCTGATTGGCTCGGTCCCTCCCCACATCCGCGAATACCGAGCCAATCAGGAAACACTCATAAAGGCGCTCTGTAAGCTCTCGATACCGCTTATACCGTGCGTGCCGATTCCGCACCGCTACCGTACCGATAAATGAGGAAACGCCATAAAATTTCAAATACACTCTGCAGCACGATTTTTGGATATCTCACTTTCCTTCAAATGACACTTTTCGTCTTCCGATGACTCCACATCTTCAAAATATACTAATAATGCTCTATCAATACCGTCCATTCTCCACCTCACATTTATTAACGATGTTCGTTTTGTTTAAGTTTATCGCTTTCTTACCTTCACCGCTAAACTGTCATGTACGTACACAACATATCGGCACCAATTTCTAGAAAACCATAGCTTACGGCCGTAATCTTACGTTCACGTTATAGTGACGTCAACCGCCGCTATATTACGGCCGCTATATGACGGCACCGCTTTCCTAGGAAACCGTAGCTTTAGCCTAGGACTTAGACCTTCGTTTAGTTGGAGATTTTACATCGCCAACGTGGCGAAGCCCATCATCGGGGCAGATATTCTGCGACACCTCTGGTTTGTCGTATGCATCAAAAACGATCGACTCTTCAATCCCATAACTAAGCAGGCTACCTCTGGCCACCCAATCTCCACCAGCTCTGGTTCTATCTCCACGGTTACGCGGGATTGCAAATTTCGTCAACTCTTCAATGAGTTTCTGGAAATCACCAAATATTAAAAGCTACGAGATTCAAATTGCCAGGGGGCTAAGGCCCAACGTCGGGCTGTCGCACCACCATGATGATAATGATGATGACGAGATTCAAATTACTTTTGTGCACTGTACCTATATATACTCGTAGCATATCACCATGTTCAAGTGGACAGTGAAAGTGCAAATATTCGAACTTTCGGAATCAAAACAGCACCCAGTGAATTTCATTCATTGCCCATTAATTCTTATTTCGATGAGATTTTAGTACAAGGAAAAACATATGAAGAATGTCGAGAAAGACTTATAACCTGTCTCGAACGTTTGCAGAAATATAATCTACATGTCAATATCAACAAATGCAAATTCTTTCAAACAAAAATTGATTATCTGGGATACCAAGTAGAACGTAACAAAATTTCTGAATCACCAGAAAAAATTAAAGCTGTTTTTTATGCACCAAAACCGAAAATCGTCCAGGAAGTACAACAATTTCTGGGCATGGTTACATACTACGCACGATTTATCGAACTGCGCGAATATATTATATCAGCGCCATCTAGATATACAAGCCTGCGCTCAGCTGGTTTTGACGGCTAAATTACGCAATTATTTCCTGTGATGACGACATCGTATCCACAATCCAGTGGTCGGCGACTGATGGCGGCCAGTCCCCGGTATTTGTGCGTTTCGTTTCGTTTTCCTCGTTCAGTGTTTATTTGTTAAAATAGTAAAATTTCATCTAGTGATCCGGAAAACAAACACGTGCGCGATGAAAGTGTGTCGTGCGGTCAAAAGATGTATTTTGTCAAGTGTGAACTGTTCCACGATGCTCTGCGACTGATCCCCGGGGCTGCGGCTTTGACCAAATTGGTGCAAGTGTCCAGAAAGTGTGTGTGTGTTTTAGGGGACTAAAATGCCGTCTGGCGCAATTCCAATTGTAAACACATGTCGTGCCGGGGACATCGTCGTGTGCAGTCACTGCCTTGGCGAAGGAAATAATGACGTACGCGATCAGCTGAGCGCAGGCCTGTCTATCTAGATGGCGTTGATTATATCCATTACGAATGCTGCTTCATCAAAAGAAAAAATACTGTTGGTCTGGAACATGCGAAGAAGCGTTCATTCACCTGAAGAAGGAAATCGCTAGTGATCGAGTATTATCGACTTTCGATCCAGGCTTTCCAATAGTAGTTTCATGTGATGCCAGTCAGTTAGTTAGTGTTAGTTAATAGGGCAGTGTTAGTGTTAATAGGGCAACTTGAGTAGCTCGTTTTGCCCCACCTTCACCTAAATAAAAGTGAATGTGGGTTTGTCTGTTTGTGTGCGTTGAATAGGCGCCAAAACTATTGAGCTGATTTAAATAAAAAAAAAATTCATCGTTAATTTTTATTTATCCTGAGGATGTCTAGAGAAAATCAAATTCAATACAGAAATACTAAAGTGCTTGCCTATCTGCCAACTTTATGCTAATTTCCCAGATGGTTTCTCGTCAATTACGATTCGACTGTAATAGAGTAGACGACACAAACTGATGTGCTACATAATTACGAAAGCATAAGCAATCGACTAATATGACTCTTATTTCCCAATTACAGTATATTGACTGTACTACTAAATTCCCAGCTCCCAACCACCTAATATGAAATGTTGCATTTCTACATCGCCTCAGAAATTTATTCTAAACAGCCTCACGTTGGAAAGATTCTCGGAAACCTTTCAAAAGATTTTAGATAAAAGCACAATAAATCACGACACGAAAAAGGCTCGATAATTCAAATTACTTAAGACTCCGACAGGAAAAAGGACAGCTACAAAGATTCAATCCAATTATCTTAGCCGACGAATTGCAAAAAGTTGTCCTCCTAGAACAACCAGTTAAATTGCAAATTCCTAAAAACCATCGCTCCAACTCAACATGGACGAGAAACCTAATAATAATTTAATCCGATTCCATCTGGTTTCAAAGAGGATTTAAATTTTGATGATTTCATTTCGGAAAATAGATTCTCAGACTAAACTCGACTTTGCCTTTTTGGAAGTTCGTAATATGCTCATAACGGGTAATAGGCTATGTCAAATGCTGATGAGATATGAAGAATATGCCGAAAAGTGAAAGATTCTTTCAGAAGTAGGAATAGGCAAGATACTCTTCGCCTGTCAATTTAAAGAGTAAACGAACTGCCTGACTTTAAAAAAAAGAGAAGGGGGAATTGTTACGCAAGACTAAACGGAAAACTGAAATAATTTAGTGACGAGATGGGATGGATCGAAGGTCTGTTTTTGAGTTACTTCAAAATTTTCCGTTTTACTGAACCCAAAAGTGTTTATCTCATGCTTTTGAAAAAGCTAGACGCAAAAGGCATCCCGACGTTCTTTCATCTCGTTTGTTCTTGTAATTCTTTTCGTAAAGATTTGCGCTATTCGGACGGCATGTATCTTTACTAAAGTCCAGCCTTGAAAAGCAGATTACGAACTCTTGGGTCAAATAAAGAAATGGGAAGGCTTACTTGTAAGCACAAAATTTCAGATGTTTCGAGCTATTTTGCTTGTTGACGAACTTATTCGGTTGAACGAACAAACAACGGATAGTCGCATAGACTTAGCTACGCTTCAACGTTTAGAGGGTAATACCGTATTTCACTGAGGATTAGCCGAAAACCATCAAATTGACGAAGAGCATTAAATTAAATGAAACCTAATCCGGTTGACTAACTCAAAATCGATTAGAGTAGTCGGTCATTGGCATAGATACATACATAGATACAGACAACGTGCGAATACTTAGAGTGGAAATTTGCCTCAACAAAATACTTATCCTGAGTGAATTTTCATTATAATGATCCTGTGAATTTTGGACATGCAAATGAACACTTATTCATTACAGTCTGACTGTTTGGTATTCGTTAACGACGATGAATTGCACATCATTATCCAGTGAATGTCGTTTGTAATAAATTATTGTCATGCGTTCATTTAAGATGATTAAGAAAGGAACCGAATGATATATTCGTTCATAATGTCCGACTGACCAGCAACTTGCAAAAAGCATTAGCAATTTAGCAGCTCATTGTATAGCAATAATGGAGGCGTATTACATGTACCACCAATTCACCGACCTATTTGTATTATTCACGAACATCTGTGCTCATGGGAACTAGGCTTCTTAGTAGTACAATACTTAAGCTTAATTGAAAGTAAATAAATCGACGACAATGTTGTTGATTGGTGGGGTTGATGTTGTTTTCAATTATTCAAGGACATTTGGGACATGTTTAATTTGAATTCTTTTCTTATGAGAGATCATCATCGTCATTGTGGCGCAACAGCCCGACGTAGAGCCTTGGCTGTCAATTGACCGCGTCCTCCAATTTCGAACGCGCAGCAGTTGTTCGCATTCCTCCTAAATTTGGCGGTTTTTTCTTTTTAATTTATCTTTTTTTTTCATTTAAATTGGGGTAATAGTTCATAATCAACAATCACCCCTAAGGGTAATAGTTCATAATCAACAATCACCCCTAAAATGGGACATTTTTCGTAAATGCGTGCGGGGGGGGGGGGGGGGGGGGGTCGTCTGCATAGCCAAGCAGGGCATGTAAAACGTCCATTCGTTCTACATGCCCTGCCCTGCCCGGCTCAGCAAACAATCCCCAATGACCTCCCCTCCCCATATTATGAAAACAGACCCGTTTTTGTGGTGATTGTTCATTACAAATAATGAAGTCCCAGTTTATAACAAAAAAAAAAAAAAAACACCCCACAAAAGATGAATTTTGTTAAAAAAAAAAACAAGTACCTACATTTTGGGGGACAATTACATGTACATACAATAATAAGAAACCAAAATCGATTGTGAACAATACCCCAAAAATTGTCTTCATCATCATAATGGCGCAATAGCCCGATGTCGGACTTTGGCCGCCTGGATTGTTGCCTTGACATGCCCTGCCGAAAGAAGACGTTGCAATTTAAAGATATCAGAAACTTCCAGCTCATCGTACAGTTCATACAACTCTTGGTTGTACCGGATGAGCCATCCTGCTCGGTCGTAAGCTGCTTCAAAAATTCGCCAAAGGACTTTCCATTCGAATGCGTTCAGCATGTTTTGGGAGGATTGGGTTAGGGTCCAAATTTCGCAGCCATAGCATAGCACAGTCTTTCTGTGTACATGCTTTGATTTCATTATGGGGACAACCGACAAAAAAGTCTTATTATTCAGCTGTATCCGTCGCTTGATTTCGACGGTTTCGTTGGCGTCCTTGTGGGGCATAGCGCGTCAACTATTCCATGTGGCCCAGTTGACGTTTCGTTGGCCTCAACAGGTTTCTGAGAATGCAGCTGCTAGCATGCACCTCCTGCCACCTCCTAAACATGTGAATGTCCTGAACAGGGGGTGCAAACCTACCTTTGTCACTGCGGCAAGGGCAGAGGTACTCGACATTACCCTTGCTAGCGGTTTCTTCTCCAGGTTCATTGCGAACTGGCACGTGTCGGACGAAGTGTCTCTTTCAGATCATAGACACATCAGATTTGACATCCTAGGACAATCTGACATTCGCTCGGATACTTTTTGTCCAAGGAAAACTAACTGGATTAAATTCCGTGAACTAGTTAGCTCCAAAGCGGAACTACTGGTCAGCCCCATAAGCACTACAGGGGAAATTGAGATTGCAGCTGAGGAGCTCAATGAAATTTTAACTTGCTCCTACAGAGATAGTACCGTTTCACGTTCGGTGGAGTCGGGGCGTAAAGTACCCTGGTGGAACGAGGAGTTGGCCCGCAAGCGAGCTAAAGTTAGGAGGATGTTCAACAAAGCCAAACGCTTCAATAGGTGGGATGAGTACAGAACTGCTCTCACCGAGTACAACAAACTCATTAGGCATTCCAAACGAGAATGCTGGAAAAGACATTGTGATAGCATTCAGTCGCTACCGGAAGCGGCGCGCCTTCACAAAGCCCTTTCCAAAGACTCAGCAAACGGGGTCGGCCTTCTATTGAGATCAGACGGTTCGTATACTGAAGGTCCAGAAGAAACATTAAAGTTGCTTCTTCAGACCCATTTCCCAGGGTCACTGTCTGATGGTGACCCCTACCCAACTGCAAGGCCACAACGGGTTCCCGTAAGCCGGGCTCGCAGTTTATCGGGGGTCATCTTTGACATGGACAAAGTAAAATGGGCGATAGAATCCTTTGAGCAATTTAAAGCTCCCGGAGTAGACGGCATTTTCCCCGCTCTGTTACAAAACAGCTTGGAGATCATAATAACTCCGCTAATCGAACTTTTTAGGGCAAGTTACACCCTAGGGTACATACCACAACCTTGGAGGAAAGTTAATGTGGTCTTCATACCCAAAGCGGGCAATAAGCCGGAACATATGCCCAAATCCTATAGACCGATTAGCCTTACTTCCTTCTTCCTTAAAACCATGGAAAAGTTGCTTGATTTGCATATCAGGCACAAGATGGAACTGTCGAGCCCCCTACATCGTATGCAATTCGCGTACACGAAGGGTAAGTCAACAGTAACCGCCTTGCATAGCCTTGTCAGTACAATCGGAAAGTCCCTCAGTGAAGAGGAAATCGCGCTGTGCGCGTTTTTGACATTGAGGGGGCTTTCGATAATACCGGCTACGAGTGCATTTCCAGAGCACTGGAACTCAGGGACATCCCGCCCGCTACCATTGCCATGGATAGATGCCATGCTCCGGGGACGGGATATTCACTCAACTAGGCAGTACATCCATTTGCGTGAATGCCGTAAAGGGTTGTCCATAAGGTGGCGTTCTGTCACCCCTTTTGTGGTCCCTTGTCGTGGACGAGCTGATTTCCATGCTTAATGAGCGCGGTTATCTTACTATCGGATACGCGGATGATTTAACTATCATAGTCAGGGGCAAATTCGAATCTACCATCACTGAGGTGATGAGGTCGGCCCTTGACATAGTTCTACACTGGTGTGTGGCTGTGGGCTTACATGTAAACCCACAGAAAACTGTCGTTGTGCCGTTCACACGAAAACGAAACAAAACATTGGATCCAATTTCGTTAGGCGGCACGACCTTAGATTATTCCACTGAAGTTAAATGTCTCGGGGTAACTCTAGACTCGAAACTCACCTGGAATACTCACATAGATAATGTACTTGGCAAAGCCACACGCACAATGTGGGCTTGCAGAAGTTTCTTTGGACGGACATGGGGGCTCACTCCAAAGAAAATTTAGTGGTTATACACCATGCTGGTGCGGCCTATGGTGACCTACGCAGCGCTTGTGTGGTGGCCGAAAACTCAGCAATCTTCTGTCTTACTGAAGTGCAATAAGCTTCAACGCCTTGCCTGCCTTGGCATCACTGAAGCTATACGCACTTGTCCTACGCCAGCCCTGGAGGCGATTATTGGACTTACTCCGTTGCATATATTCATTCAAGAATCAGCAGCTCTAAATGCTCTCAGACTTAGTTTAACTTCCGACGTGCGTAGTGAAGAAAGCGGTCACATGAGCATTCTGAATCAAATTCCTGACGTGCAGATCTGCTTGAGATCAGATTACGTGATCACGGAGGTTTGCTTCGGCAGAAAATATTCAGCCCTCATCCCTAACCGCTCTGAATGGGTAAATGGCACACCCTGTCCAGACCCTAGATGTATCAAGTGGTTCACCGATGGGTCTAAAACAGAACAGGGTGTTGGTGCAGGTGTCTTTGGACCCAACACCAGGATTTCGATCGCAATGGGAGTCTCGCCCAGCGTTTTTCAAGCTGAGATCCACGCCATTGAGGTCTGCGCCAGGGTAATCTTGGAAACTGGACTTCGCGGCGCTCACATTGCTACTACTCAGACAGCCAAGCAGCTATAAAAGCGCTCTCCTCATTTAAGGTCTCTTCAAAACTGGTGAAGGAGTGTTACAATCTCCTTCAACTGTTGGCAACCAAAAACCGAGTCTTCTTGTGTTGGGTGCCAGGCCACCAGGACATAGAGGGGAACGAGGCTGCGGATGAACTTGCTAGACAAGGATCATCCAGTCGTTTTCATGGACCTGAGCCTTACTGTGGCTTTGGACTGGCCTCGGCCAAACTGCGGATCACAGATTGGTTTGCACGATTGCGTCAACAGTACTGGGATAACCTTCCAGGGCTTCGTCAATCAAAGGAGCTGATAATGCCCTTCAGTCACAAGGGTACTACTCAAATGAGTAGAACTCACCTAAGACTCCTAGTGGGGTACTTATCTGGCCATCACTTGGTCAGATATCACCTGAACAAGATGGGTCTGTCAAGCGAGACTGAATGCCGTCTTTGTCTGGAAGACGTGGAAACGACCAAGCACCTCTTGTGCGAATGTCCCGCCATCGCGCGTTTTAGGATGTCACTCCTCGGGCAGGCTACTATCAGCACTGCAGAATTCAGGTTGATTCCTGCTAAAGACTTACTGCCCTTTATTAGAAGGGTGGACGGTCTTTTGGATTAATGAGCTACGGCACAATAGATCTTTATGGTCGCAGTGCCTTCCTGCTGGGAAAGTAGCTCGTATTTTTATATCTATCTATCTATCTATGCACCTCCTGCACATTCATGGCCACGAACGTCGTCTTGGACGGGACTCGAACCCGGAACGCCGGTAGTCAAACATGAGACTGATGCCTCAACGCACTGCGCTACCGGTCGCCCCCACAAATTCGATGTTGAGGTCCCCCAGATTAATGCTCGATTGTGCAGGTTTTCTTGTCCTCGACTTCATCATTATTTTAGTTTTACCCTCGTTAATACGTTGTCTAACTTCTTTTGCAGCGGTATTGAGCGTATGCTGAAGTTCTCCTGCGTCGGCCAATCTTCGGGACATTATATTGATTTAATCGGCGTACGCTACTAATTGTGCCGACTTGATGAGTAGCATCTCACTGTGGTCTATATGCATAGCTCGAAAAGCGTATTCCAATGCTAGATTGAAAAACGTCGGTGCCAGTCCATCGTCATGCTTCAGACCAGTACGTGTTTTAAATAGATCAGTAAGTCTATTATGTATCCTGATCTGTGAGACGCAGTTAGTCATCGTCATCTTTGTCACTCGCACTAATTTTTCCAGTATGTATACCAAATTGCAGCATGATGTTATACAGTAGACCAATATCGATACTGTCGTATGCCTGCTTGAATCCGACAAAGATTTGGTAAACGTCTACGTTGTATTCTCAAGACTTCTGAAGCATCAATTTGACTGCAAAGAGCTGATCGGTTGTGGAGCAACCAGGTCTGAAACCGCCTTGATATTCGCCAATGATTCGTTCTGCGTACGGTTTTATTAAATTTCCAAGAATTTTCGTCAATATTTTATCTTAATTTTTGTGAATTGGACGGCGCATTATTTCGTTTTAGTGATCGCAACGCGAGATCAACTTCCTCTACTGTCGTGGGTTGTGTGGGTGGGCCTAGATTGACTATATCGTCAAGAGCTTCTTGTGTGGGGATGTTAGATGGTAGGTTCAGAAGCTCTTCAAAATAAGAGGACCATCGTTTGCTAATGCCATCGGTGTCGCTGATAATGTTTCTATCCTTGTCCTTACAGAGCCTATTGCTAGATTGATAGCCGTTTTAATTGTATTTACTAGTTTGTACGCTTGTCTAGTGTCCCTATTAGCAAAGTTTTCGTTAATATTCAGCAACTGTTCGTCAAAGTATTTACGTCTGTTAGGTCTAATTATTCCATTCGATATTCGCCGTAGCTCGTCATATTTTTCTCTTTTGGCTCTGGTTCCTCGTTGATTCCATTGTCTATAAGCCTCGTTTTATGCGTCAAGTGAATTTTGAATTCTTCCTCGAACCAGTAATTTCGCGCTCGCCGGGCTTTATATCCCACGACCTTCACTGCGACCTCTTTGATAGTGCCCTTGAGTTCTTCCCAGAACCCATGGATGTCTGTGTTGCTGATGTTGTGTACTGTGTAGCATAGGTGATAGTCTTTCCTCAAGGGCGGCAGTATTCGTCACCGCCGTAGCATCGCTCCGAATTTTATCAACCGCAAAGATTTTGGGAGTGCTGATCCTCGATTGGAGCCCTGAAGAAATTCTACATCTGTAGGTCGTCTTTACCATGTGATGATATGGGTCGCAGTTTGCTCCTCGATAGGAGCGGACATCTATTACAGTAGAAGCCCATCTTTTGCAAATGAGGACGTGATCAATTTGGTTGACGGTATGTGAATGCGTTGATGCGGGAAACGCGTAGAGCTTAAGACTAGATTCCTACTGCAAGCGAAGTCGCTAGCCGTTGCCGTTACATTTTTCATGGAGACTGTGGCCTCACGTGGTACCCCGATGCCAACTTTCATTTCCGAGTTTCGCGTTAAAGTCTCCCAGCAGCATTTTGACGTCGTTTGTTGGAACTCAGTCAAAGAGAGTCCCAAGGCGGGAGTAGAACTCGTCTTTTACTGCGTCTTCTTGAACTTCAGTGGGAGCGTGCAAATTGAAGAGCCAGAAGTTGGAGAATCGGGTCGTAATGCGAATCGCACATAGCCGTTCATTTATGGGTTTGAAGTCAATAATGTGCAGCTTGAAGTGATTGTTCACTATAAATGCTACTCCAAACTAATTATAGCCCGATGGATTGTCACTTCTAAAAATTGTGTGCGATTTCTTGTAATTGATCTCGCTGCCAAGCCAATTTGTTTCCTAGACTGCAGTAATGCTCAGTTTGTACTTTTCGACCTGTTGAAGGAGGGCCTTCTCCATTCCAGGATCCAAAAGAATAATCTGTTAGTCGTTTGCGTGGTCGTCGTTGTTCCGTCCAATCCGAGGGTTTTGTTCCAGGATTCTTAACGTGGAGTGGTTTTCACAAGGACGAGTTGTCAGCACATCGCTTCACCCCATTCAGGCCGTAGCCTCGGAGATAGCTGCTTCAGATGGCTTAATAAACGTACTGGAGTTCACACAACTATGTTGCAGGGCCAACTACACAGATCATTCCATCCCAGTAAACCTAAGCCGGTTAGTTGTTGGTCAGCCATTCAGGCTACAGCTATCTCCCGTTTTCAAAACTGTCTTATTGCTAAGACTTGGCTGTAAGCGGTTTGACCCGCAGCCGTTACCAGGGACGCCCACGAGGACTATGGAAAAGGTTTTTTTGCCCCTTACAAATACGGTATTTACTGAAATAAATGCTTTTACCATGTAATTCTTTAACTCTCATGGTTAGCAACATCAAATTCAATTTAGTAAAATAAAAATAGTCTTAAAATATAAAGCGTTTACAGCTGCTTGTTTTCAGCCATGGTTGGCGACAAAAAAAATCTTTTTTATTGCAGTTGTATGTAGAGTTCCACCGATCGCCAGGCAAGTTATTCACTGTACCTTAGCTAACAATTTCAGATAAGCTGCTGTCTTTAAGGTATTCCACTAAACCACCACTCCTTGAAGCAATATGGGGTGCAGCAGCCCTACATAGAGCCGGTACAGTACCTTGGGTTTCAGACCCTAGGTTTTACCTATAGCCTTGCTACAGCAAATTGTGATGATCGTAGCTTTGTTAATGCGGTTCTGGATATTAAACCAAGGAAGTTAGCATTCTCCGAAAGAACAAGTTTCACCCCCTATAATATAGGAGGCGGCACTGACGAAATACTAAGCCGCATCTATAATCCAGTTTGTCAGCATTCTGCGTTACCTCGCTAAGAGTAACTGGGAACTTACCAGAGACGACAATCGAGGCATCATCGGGATAGGCTGTCGCTTTGCATCCCGAATTCAGCAGATCTATAAGCAGTTTGTTGATCACAATGCTACAAAGGAGCGGTAAAAGCATGCCGCAAAACTTTTCAGAAGTGTTGATGAAAGACTGATGGGTCTTATATCCGATTCGATCAAATAAATACTCCCAAATAAATAAAAACTTTTGTCAACGGGTTGAATTTTTGCTTTGCCCAGCAAAGATGCGAGTCTGTCAATTGGACAAAAACTCGGTTCAGTTGTTATGGTATCAACCAATTGGGTTAATTGTGTGATAAACCAATGCACAGTTGTAAGACGTATATCGCATATTTATGTCTTACTTAATCAATTTTTTTGATCATATTTGTTAAAGTGTCAGAGTAAGAAGAAACCAAAGATGCGACCCTTTGACAGGAAACATGCGAACGGGATAGAAGCGCGATCCAATATGCGGGAAGCATTAATGTATGGTATTACTACTACTTTGCCTTAACACATAGCGCATAAAGTGTTCCCGCGTGCCATCGTATTCGGTTCTGGGCAATGGGACGTAACTGCCCCACGGCTTACATATAGCAACTGACATTCTTTCGCCAAAGAGCGGTGGATATAGTCTTGCCGCTCCTCCTCGCTATAGCGGGCGGAGTGCCGGCCGGCCGCTGGTGGTCTGGGTGCTTCCGTTCCAATGAATAGGCCGAGCTGTGGTGAAATGGCTCGTTCTTACGACGTAACGCTCCCTGCAACCCGGCTTCTGGCGGATGAGGTGTTTTCCATATGCGGTACAAAAGCTGTCGTCTCCGCGCACTTATGTTGAAGTTCCGTGGATGCACCGCTCCCTGAAACTCGCAATCAGGTGATAAAGAAAGCTTAAGAAGAAATGAAACCGGAAAATAGAGGGCTACGCCCGCAATCCGAGGGTTTTGTAGTGTCCCATGCCAATAGGAGATGAACTGTCCTACTCTTGGAGATGCTTAACCTTTCATGTTAAGACAATATTGCAAATTGTAAGTTTGCATAAAAAAATTAAAAATAAATTGTTTGAATAATTATAGAGAATAGAGTCAGCGACGAGCATACCCCCTCCCTCCTTCCCCCCTTCCCCTCCTTCCCCCTTCCCCTCCTCCCACCTCTCCTACCAATCATTACCCTTTTGAAAATGGTTGACTCCAATTCGCTCTACGGAAAACAATATGCAAGTATGTTGTACTCGTATGTACTAGTATGTAGTAAAAGAGACCTGTTATGTGCATTTTTTGTATGGATGATATCAAAATGACCAAATCTAAATGAATGTACTACTATTAAATATTACGTGATTATTACGAAATTTGGAGATATTATTGCACATGGTATTGATTATCGTCGGCCATCAATATTTTCGACCTCGGATGAGTTTGAGGGGTGTGCTAACTGTAACTATAGAAATATACTATTATTAACCTTTTTTGAGAAGATATCAAAATTCCATAATTTTTTTGTTTTCTGTGCTAGTTGAAAGCCATCTTCCTGTATGTTTTCATATTTCTAAGTGTAACGGTCTCGAAATGGTAAGGGAGATGGGACAAATTACAATATGATCTCATATTTTCCCCTCTGCCTCTTTTCCCCTTTCTTCAAATTTGATGAAGACGCCAAAAATGGAATGTACTCGGTAGTACCTTTCTCATGATACCCCACTTGCCCATATCAGATGAAAAAAAATGTTGACCTTAATTTCCCCTCTATGGGAACCTCCCCTTAAAGCAGCAACCCACCAACCTACCCCCTTAAACTTCTCTCCCCTACCACTCCTATACCATACCAATCTCCACCCTTTCAGAAATGTTAACTCCAATTCACTTTACGAAAAACAATAAACAATATTCAAGTATGCAGTACTAGTACTCGTATGTAGCCGGTCATGTGCATGTTTTGTATGAATGGCATCAAAATCTCAAAATTCAAATGAATGTACTATTATTATATACTTATTATGTGATTGTAATGAAACTTGGAGGTATTATTGCCTATGATGTTAGTTATCATTGGGCATCAACATTTTTGACCTCGGGTGCGCTTAAGGGGTGCAGGGGTGTGCTAACTGCAACTATAGAAATGTACTATTATTAATCTTTTCTGATGAAATTTCAAAATTCTATAAATCTAGGTTTTCTACGCTAGTAAAATGGCGCTTTTCTGTAGATTTTCATATTTCTAAGTATAACGGTCTCGAAATGCAAGGGGGGGGGGGACAAACTCGGATGACATATTTTCCCCTCTCCCTCTTTTCCCGTTTCTTCAAATTTGAAAAAAAAATCCAGAAATGGAATGTACTCGATGGCACCTTTCTTATGATACCCCACTTGCCTGTACCAAACGAAAAAAAAATTTCGACCTTCATTTCCCCTCTATGGGGACCTCCCCTTAAAGTTGACTTATTACGACGATTCGCTTTCTCCAGTGAATTATCGTAATTCTACACATTCCTACAAAATTTCATGTATGTAGCTTCAGCCGTTCGTGAGATATTCCATGGACAGGCGGACAGACAGACATTTGACCGATTTCATACAGGGGACTACAGACCTTCAGTTTAACTGCGCAGATATCTGTGCTAATATCTGTGGAAAAATCTGCGCAGTTATCTGAACTGAAGGTGTGTAGGCTACATTCGATTTTCGCGATATTTTGTACAGTTCTATCAGTTTTGTCGAAGTGTTGACATCGTACGTGGCTGAGCAAGTATCTTTTTAGTGTTCCCGACTATTCTATATTTCCTGTGTTGTTGGTGTTTTACTGCGATCTATCGTATCTTTTATGGTATCTTTCTGTGCTGGACTTACTGATGAACGATGCGCTGGGTTTTGGTGGATGTGGATGAATGTATGAAAGAGGGGAATGTACTAGAGAAGAGGGTGGCATTTCTGAGATGGGCAACCCCAATTTTTTTTTTCTTTTTTGACTTCAGATTCGGAATCAACGACCCAAAATTACCTTATAGTTCGAACCAGCCCGATCGGACAAGTATTTCCCGATTAAAACAGGGTGGTCATTCTGAATGGGCAACCCAAAAAAAAAATTTCTTTTTTGACTTCAGATTCGGAATCAGCGACTCAAAATCACCTTGTAGTTCGAACCAGCCCGATCGGACGAGTATTTCCCCATGAAAACAGGGTGGTCAGGGTGCATAGCCAGAAAAAAAAAAATGCTGGATGCAGATATGCTAGCACGAAACGGCTGCAGGTACATGTACAAAGAGTGAAACGGGCAACCTAGGGCTACATGCGGGGGCTCGCAACGCCGTATTTCCCCATGAAAACAGGGTGGTCATTCTGGGATGGGCAAGATACATTGCCAAAGAAAAGATACATTTCTACACAATTGGCCGTCCTCAATCATCCTCTCACCCAAAACGAAACATTCACATATCAGTACGAGAGCGAAATCTCTGTACAAACTAGTGGTTTCATGGTCATTGTGAAATTTAGTAGAAAACTGATAAAACTGAACGATAAACTGTGTAATCTGCGCAGATTATCGTTGCAAAACAGGGTCCGAATGCACAGATCTCAGATCTGCGTAAAAATCTGCCAAAACTGTGCAGTTCACACAGATTATCGTTCAGACATGATGTCACACGCGATAAACTGAGCGATAAACTGAAGGTGTGTAGTCCCACTAAGGGTTTTGTTTTTACTACAAAACCCTAAAAAAAGGGAATCTCACATGCAGCCTAACAGCGAAAAAGCAATTTTGTAGGCCCCAGAAGTGGTTTCGGATGTGAGAGGGGAAATCAGTTTTGGTGTCAGAAACGAACGCTCTATACATGTCAAAGTTCCACTCCCGACCTATCTATTCCAAATTCATCGCGCATGACATTGGCTACGTTCGGGAACCGCAGCGAATCGCATTGGAATTTAAAGTCATCCAAGGCCCGCGGAGTGTTTTCCAAATGTCTACCGAGAAACTGGCGGCTGGTCCGAATCACGAAATTTCGCGGACTTGGACCGTTCGTCAATCTCTCAGCCGCATCCATTACAGAGGTCTCGCCAATGAGGAGGCGTAGTATCTGAGAACTAGAGAGGTGGTGCCATCAAGTCCAGTCGATTTTGATACATCGAGCTTTACGAGTACTTTAAATATTTCCCTAGTACGGAAATACAAAGGTCTCTGCTGTGAATCGCGTAAGGGTATGGTTGGTGGATTTTGAGTAGTGGACAGTAGACAAGAGTTTGCACCGAAGTTTTCAGCAAACAAATTGGCCTTATCTAGTGATCCATTACATATTTTCCAATCATGTACAAGTCGTGAAATGGAAGAAGTGCTGAAGTTATTCTTCACTGATTTAACAATTGATCAGTAGCTTTTGATACGTTTTCGCTCAACGTAAACTTTTTGCCTGATGTTACTATCGAACCGAAATTTAGCTTTATTAACAATAGATATGAAGGTGTTCCGCGCAGAGTTGTAGACCTCTCTCAGTTCGACACAGGGGCGTTCTTTGTATACACGATATGCCGCTTCTTTTCTCCTAATAGCCTCTTTGCAATCTTTGTTGAAACAAGACGTGTTTGTTGGTTTGAGATTCTTAGATCTGTGCGGGATGAAACAAAACATTCCGTACCAGATGATATTTATAATTGGCTCGCTTATATGGACGACGTTCTTGGTAGAGATGCAGTCGGTCCAGTTCATGTATCATTACAAAATTCATCAGGCGGTAGCTAGTGAAATACCTGATGAGAGTCATTGACGAATTCATCAGGCCGTAGCTGATGAAATACTTGATGATCATCATCATCACCGTAGCGCGACAGCCCGACGTCGGGCCTTGGCCGCCTGGGAATAATACTTGATGATAGTCATTGTTAAACTCATCATTGGATAAGTGATGTTAGTCCCACAGTCCTAGAGTAATGGTCATGATGACAGATTCATTCAAGGCTTCATAATGAGCGCATTGATGTCTTTCATCATGGCTTGGTTAGCTGGGACATATCAGTGCAGATACTTGTCATCGGTTTACTGACGACTTTACTGATAAACAAACAAGGAAAATAAAAATGATATCGTCAGCTAGTTTTATCATTTCGAAAGCAATTCGAATCGTATCAAATTACATAGGGCCTCTGAGGCATGAAGATGGGGTTCGTTGGGACAAATAAGTTGATTTCTGACAACATGAGCTGAAACATGTCATCATCACCATATGCAATGCGCTATTTTATATTAGCAATTGCTCCAAATAAATTATTTAACAAAAGCTCTACTGCAAAATTCCTTATGCATTTGTTCGTCTGTCTGTTTTGTCTTTCAGCCAGTCTGTCTATTGGAATGGTATGTACTCGTATGTTGATATCTCAGACTTCATACATTCTAATTCATCATCTGCAACTGTCTACAAGTAGTATCTCTATGACAGGGAACATTTCAACAAATCTTCCAATTCGCCAGATGGATCAAAAATATACAATGAACGCTGAAACACGCGCTTACACAATGAACTTGTGAGTTCTGATGAGCGTTTATAAGAAATCATGTCATTGCATTGCTGATTGCCTCAAATAAACTAACAAATTTTTGATTTATATCAAGTACGCTACACTAGTAAATATTGTACAATGATTATTTGTTTAATTGGCATCGCGATTAACATATTGTTGACGTTTCGACCAACTACGAGTACAGGGGATACCAGAAAATGACGAATGCCATGAACTTCATTTTAAAATAAATGCAGAATGGAATGTATCTTTAGTACAATATTTCAATTTGTTTATTTAAAGTGCGTCCGAATTATTGGCACTTATTGATCTTGATTTTTAGCTTTCATTTACGTGGTTGTCGATAGAATTATGGCTCATTTATTGGATTTCTAGGAAAATTAAGATGATGAATGTGTTGCAGGGATATGAATGGAATATTCCTGGTCCTAAATATTATTTATCGTCTGATTCTAATTCCGCTTGAGAGACTCGTGGAATTAACTTATTGGCTGCAAATAAAATATAATATACACCGGGCCAATACAGATTTTTGAAATTACTCACGTCTGGCTTTAACGGCTTGGCAAACTATTCTTCTTCAGTATACTAGGTATACATGTATCACAGGCAAATTGTACCGAAATTCGTCAAATATTTAAAAAAAAAATTGCGAAGTCTTTGTAACTTTGTATCCTCATGCAAAAATATATTATATTTACGAATTCGACGAGTCCCGAGCATTGCATATACAGGTCTAAAGATCCTCGTGCTCCCGACCTTGCGTCTTGTCGTAGACAATGTGCGTGTAGTATCAAGTGTTTTAAATTTATTCATTATATTGGGAAGAGTATATGTATTGAAAATTTAAAATCAACTATTATTACACATGATTAAACCTTCTTTTCAATATATTAAAGGGAAATTTTGCGGTGCGTGTGTATAAACATTTTTGAAAATGACTGAAAACAACCAGTGCTTTATTTGTGACCAAAAATTATTTTGGATGATGCAGTCAATAACGGCTCGTGTGGTAGAGGGTGTAATACTTCCAGTAAAAACTCCCGGTACTTGACCCAGATTGTCCTTTTCCGGTTGAGAATGAAAGGCTTGGACTCAGGAAGCTCATCAATACTGACTTGAAGATAGCGATGATCGGATAACGAGTGGTGCGTCGACATCCCCCAATGCTACATTAAGTGATGAATGGACTCGAGACAAGAGATATCTTTAGGACTTCCAGCCTGTTTTTGGTAACGAACGTAGGCTCACATCCGCACTATTGCACAATAGCAGGTTCGTACCAATGATAAAGACAAAAAGTAACTCACTCCGATCGTTAGAGAGCTGCCCAAAATAACATGATGGCTTGAAGGATATGGATGTCAGTAGGATTTTTCGCTTCATTATCAGTTCCGACTGGTTTAATGATTCATTTTGCAGGTTGTTAAATACCGCAGGTATCACAACGGACCCATCTATGGTCCAAGTGAGCTGTGACACTTCATGGCAGCCCCTCTAACCTAACCTAACCTAACATGATGAGCGTTTCAGTCGCAGCCTGATCAAGATATCATAAGCCGATATAAGCTAATAACGCTTGACCCTAATGTCTAAACTAATAGCATTAGAGTCCTTGTTGGTGAACTCTGAAAGAAGGGAAGCTGTTGAAGGTTTTTTGATAGTAATGCACAACAGGGGCCTACCCTGGCCGACAACATAGAAAACGGTATAATTCGGAAACTCTAGGCCCCTCACAAGATCACGAACCATCCAGGGCTCCCGCACCAAAGCAATTTATTCGCCAATTCTCGCCAGGCGAAGAAGAAGAGCAGCCGAGGCTGCCTTTGCGTGATGATTTGGGCAAAATGCATTTATCGTATTTGATGGCTATGAAAATGACTGGAGACTCCAAAAAGCTGAGCAGCAACGACGATACCTGAATAAGCAATGTGCAGAGATTATTTCTGATGAAAGTATGACGGCTACTGTCCCTCAAGACAAGTTTTTGTCAAGCGATAAGAACAAAATCAGATTAATTTCATTGTTAACGAAATTTCTCCAAAATAGGATTCGTTGTAAAGCAAGCGGTGGATGATGGGGACGCAATTATTGTTAAAACCGCAACAGAAATGTCGAGCAAAGGACGAACATCTGTAGTCGGTGAGGACGTTGGTCTCTTTGTTCTCTTGATTGCTTTAACAACAGAAAGTAAAGATATCTTTTTCACAAAGCCAGACACAGTCAAAACCGAAAGAATATTTTTTTCGTCGGCGGAAATCCAAAAATCACACGAATGTATCAAAAATACAATCTTATCGCGCTCGGTGGGCGTGGTCGTGTAATGAACCACATTATGGTCTGGTAGTGCTGCTTCCACCGGCAGATCGATGGCAGCACCTGATAAGTAATGATCTGTCGGTGGTACGAAACCAGAGGCCAAGGGTCCCATTACACCTAGACCCCGATGCGAGAGCGAGGGCAACTAAGCCGTCCGCCAATTATTCCATCCTTATCGCTTCTTTTTATTTTTCCCCATTTTTGTCTCCCATGTTTGTGTTGTCTTTCCCAGGCCTATGTATTTTGGTTAATACGTAAAGGACAGGTGCAAAGAGCGGCGACAAACTCGCCCACGTCTCCCGAACTAAACTACAGCAAGCCTAGGCTGATGCTTACCTTGTTAAGAAGCCTTTTTTTCGTCAGATGGCATGACCCTACCTTCACGGCCATTATGCTACCTTCCCACGGGCATCTTCAGATGCCCACAAAACCGTCCATTACGATCCTTCGTTTAGAGTAACGCATTGGCTGTGATTGGCTTTTTATTTTAGCTATCTACCTAGCGTAGTTTTCCAGATATTGTGTTTTTAGTTATGTGAGGTAAGCATTTTTTTTTTTAATTGTTAGGATGCCCACCAAACCGTTAATTCCTTAATATTTTCTCCTGGAGATTACAATGGGAATTATGTAGCAGTGCGTTTATCGCCAATTATCGGACAAACTAAATAGTTATACATGCCTGTGCATCGTACACACTGAATAAAAAAAGATTTCTTTGGTTCGACGAGTTCAACAGCTAGGCTCTCAGTAAATACGTAATGCAGGCCTTAACCTTCGGCATATCCTACGTTTCGTGACGTTTCGTGCACCCCCCATTTCGTGCGAGATAAAAACGCTGACATGTTTGCCGCAGAATTCCCACGACCGGTAAAGGCAAATGGATTTTACCACTGCATAGATGATTTCATCGACAGCGCGGAGACGGAAGAAGAAGAATTGCAGCTCGCCACTGATATCAAAATTATTTATGCAGCCGTCGGCTTCGAAATGCACAACTGGGCATTGAACTCAATTGGCCTTCTTCATCATATTATCGAAATATCTTCAAACGAGCCGCCAGCTTACACTCTGGGTCCTGCCTACATGGTATGTATTAGGATCCCAATTATAATATTTCCAAGTGCATCCGCAGATTTGCGAGGCGCCAAAGGGACGTGTTCCACCAAAACACCACACCAACAAAAAGAAAAGCACTCCTGGTCATATAATGAGTATATTTGGCCTATTGGAATTCAGGCCGCCAAAAGGAAATGCCTGGGTATTCTTATACGCCACACCACAGGGCGAAATGTTTATCTCATCCAAATGATCACACCTCTATGACCGGTGGGATGACTTAGTTAAAAATGGTCAACAACCACTACCGTTAAGGCGGCGCCCACGAGAACGACTATGGAAGAAGACTTTTGCCCTATTTCAGCTTAAGTAGTTCTAGGAATTTTCATTTTGCAACGATTTAAATAATTTAAGAAACAATTTCAGAAATTGATTAAAGTCTAATATTCAAAATTCGGTCAAGATCGGAATAAAACTATAGATACATTTGCAGATTTAATGTTAGGAATGAGAAGGGAGTGGGGGTGGTTTTCCGAAATCGGATGTGGACACTCAAGATCCTTTTGCCTTGAAGGTATAACATATATTTCGATGATATCTAATATACATTTCATCAAGATCGAAATAAAACTGTACATATATTTGCAGATTTCTTGTTAGGGGTTACAAAGGGGATGGGGGTGGTTTTTTGAAATCATATGTATATCCGTAGTCTTGGAGTTCCAATATACAATATTTCATCAAAATCGGAATAAAACTGCTGATGAATTTGCAAATTTCCTTTTAGGGGTGAGAAGGGGATGGATTGGATTTTCGAAATCCGATGTAGACAGTCACCTTCCCCTTGCCTAGAAGGTATCATTTACAAAATTTCATCAAGATCGGCATAAAATTGTAGATAAATTCACAGATTGACTTTTAGGGGTGTGAAAGGTGATGAGGGAATTTTTTTTTAAATCTTCCCCTAATCTTGGAGGTCCAATAAATAAAATTTCGTAAAGATAGGAATAAAACCGTATATAAAAATGCAAATTTCTTTTAAGGTGGGAAAGAGGGATGGGAGTGGATTTTCGAAATGCCCTACAAAGAGTAACCTTCCCCTTGTTGTGGAGGTCCAAATTAAAAAATGCATCAAAATCTGTAGATTTGAAAGCAATTTTTCTTTCAATAGCCATGAAATTTCGTACAAAATGTGCGTGCGTTTAAGGAAAATTGAAACTATAACGTCGTTAGCTTTCTCAGTCTTTCGGTGGCAATTTTTTCTTTAAATGAACAACGACAAAACTGATTTATCCACAACTAATTAGCGACAAATTAGCGGCAAATTATTGACTTACTCTTATATTATATGGTAACCCTTTTCACCATTTATTTCGCTTACTTTATATAAACTTAGCGGAACAACAATTTTTTTTTTAAATGAACAACGACAAAATTTATTTATCCACAACTAATTAGCGACAAATTAGCGGCAAATTAATGACTTACTCTAATTTTTTATGGCAACCCTTTTCACCGTTTGTTTCGCTAATTTTATATAAACTTAGTGAAACGCCTAATTTTTTTTAAATGAACAGCGACAAAATTGATTTTTCCACAACTAATTAGCGATTAATTAGCGGCAAATTATTGCTCATTTTCCGACTCAATCTACGGAAGCTGTTTCGCTAACTTTTTATAAACTTAGCGAAACACCCATTTTTTTTAATGAACAGCGACAAAATTGATTTTTCCGTAACTAATTAGCGACAAATTAACGGCGAATTATTGACTTACTCTTATTTTATTTGATAGCCCTTTTCACCGTTTGTTTCGCTAACTTTATATAAACTTAGCGAAACATGCAATTTTTTTTAAATGAACAGCGACAAAATAGATTTTTCCACAACTACCTAGCGACTAATTAGCGGCAGATTATTGCTCATTTTCCGACTCAATCTGCGGAAGTTGTTTTGCTAGCTTTACATACATATGTCCGGAGCCATGTACTAGCTCGATTCACTGTGCGCCGCGGAGCTCGCGTAGCTCACGGCAGTTCAATTTAAACCCCACTGTTGATCAAAGATAAAAATTTGAAGGCACAATTTTTCAATATCAATCAGGACATCAAATCTTGAACTTGGAGAAGTTGTAAAAAGACAAATTTTTAAGACTGCTTTGAAATATGGATTTACAGGTTGAAAAAGTGTATCCAAATTATTGGAATTTATGTTGAAAACCTTCAAAGTTACGAAGATTAAGAATATAAAAATTTCATTTTATTGTGTTTTTTTTAGCCCTACTAACCGAATTCTTATCAGTCCATATGTATGTCTACGTACGAGTATGTAGGTGGTAACGCAATTTGTGCAGTGACAATTTTGGCATTTTTAATTCCCATTGACAATGATGACTTGGACTCGACTTCCATTTCAAGTAAAATTCAGATGATCACTGTTCGCATGCAGTCAGTATCTAAAACAAATTGACAGTGTGTTTACTTCATGCGTTTGATCCGAAATCAATATACATTCACCGTGTAATCAATCAAATATTTTTGGAAATTTTCAGGAAAAATAGTTTTAATCCGCTCCACTTTAATTCGAAAGTGAAATACTCGCATTGCTAGTTTCCGAGGAAAACTCTGGTCGCTTCGTACTTTTTAGGAAAATAGATACAACTGGCTGAAAGGCAATCTACCGTGGTGAATAAAGTTAAATAAACAAAAGTGGACTGGAACGATAGATGCGAATACACTGTACGTGGATTCCTGATGACATTTTTTGGCTTACAACATCTGAGTAATCGATTAACCTGCTCAAAACAAAAGCATTATGTACGAGTATAATAGAACTGTGAAATATAGTACAAAGGTCTGAAGTTTTTGCCAGTTAGGAAATAAAATTGTGCAAATTGAATTTTTGAAGTTTTCACCATACTTCATTCTATAGATGGATTTTAGACACCTATTCGGTTGCTTATGTATTTTAACATATTCGGTTGCTTTTTGGCCCGTCCCATACAATCATTTAATATGAATGATATGCTGTTTTCGACTGTCAAGGGCATACCCCCCGTCCATACACTCCTCGACGGAATCAGACTAGTATAGTTTGTACTTTGTTCTTGATTGTCACTTTACCAGCCAATTTGGTGAATAAAACTCTTAATTAATGTTCCTCTGATGTTTCGCCATTAATTTAGCATCTTCGGAGTATTTACTTATCTATTAAATATGTACATTACTGTCTTATAGTTATATGTGCCGGAATTCGTAATCGTTCTTAGATCTTCACATTCTTAGTATCTATCTTCCTGGTAATTGAAACATTTTGTCAAATGTGAAATATCATGAAGAAGTTTAGTTGTTTACTTGTCATTATAATTTATGGATGGGTTATGTATCTGTTATGTTATATGTGTTGTTGGGTAAACTTGCATTTTCGTGGATATTTGTGGTTGTTATGCCCTAGACTTATAGTATAGGATATATTCTTTTTGCACGACGAAAATATGTAACACCTTAAAGGAGGCTCCGGAGGTATAGCAATGTATATATATAAATGATCAGGGTCACCTCCTGATTCGATTTAGCCATGTCTGTCTGTCCATTCGCACGATAACTTTCGATAGAATGAAGCTAGAGACTTGAAATGTTGGTCAAATATTTGTAGTAGGATCTAGTTGGTATTAAAAATGGGCAAGATCCGACCCAGGGAACCCCTACCTCCCATCCAAATGAAACTTGAAATTTTGGTCAAATATTTGAAGTAGGATTGAGTTAGTTGGTATTAAAGATGGGCCAGATCCGTCTCAAGGAACCACCAACTCCCCTACAAATTAAACCCGTTCGCACGGTAACTTTCGATAGAATGAAGCTAGAGACTTGAGATTTTGTTTAAATGTTTGTAGTAGGATTCAGCTGGCTGATGTTGAAAATACGTAAAATGCGACCAACGAAACCCCTACTTCCGCTACAAATGAAATTTCAAATAAGCGATAACTTTCGATAGAATGAAACTAGAGACTTGAAATGTTGTTTAAATGTTTGTAGCATGATCTAATTGGTTAGTGGCAATGATGGGCAAAGTCCGACCGAAAGAACCCCTACCTTCTCTACAAATGAAACTTCAAATAAGCGATAACTTTCGATAAAATGAAGCTAGTGACTCCAAATTTTGGTGAAATGTTGTGTACTGGGATCTAGTTGGTTGTTATTAAAAATACGCAAGATTCGACAAAAGAAACCTCTACCTTCCCTACAAGTGACGCTTCAAAGAAGCAATAACTTTCGATAGAATGAAGTTAGCGACTTGAAAAATATTTGTAGAATGGGTTAGTTAATTGATTTTGAGAATGGTCAAGATCCTCCTGAATGAGGACTGGCCATATATTTTAGGAAACTCAATTTTAATGCATATGGTCGTTGCCAATTGGTATATACGCTTAGGACTTCAATTTATTTATTTATTTGCTAAGAATATCTATTATTGATTTATATTTGTTAATTTTGTGTTAAAGCTCTAAATTAGAGTTTAACGATTTATCAATATGTTGATTTATATAAATCGTCTCTTTGATTATTTAATATTTTGTGTCTATTATTGCATCTATTTATTATTTTTATGTTATCAAACTCCATCTCATGTTTGTCTATAATTTGGTGTTGCGCTAACTTGTTATTTATGTTGTCTTGAAGCCTGTTTTTACTTTTATGTTCCTCATTCATAGTTTTAAATTTCTAGTTGCGGAACCATAAAATTAGGTGCTTTTTTTCGTACAGAGCAGAGTAGAGCAAATTAGGGTAGCGAACACGAAAACGGAGTATGTTCTTACTGAGAGTGTGTCTTGGCTTACCTAGAATTCAAATGTCAACTCAAATTTCAAGAGAAAACTTAAATACTTAGTACATTTACAATCAGACAAATTTCCTTTAGGCAGAAAAATTATTTTGCATGTTCACTATTCCATATAATCACACAAAACGAACATTTTATTGACAGGAAATGAATTGTATGTGCTTCCCAAACTGTAACTGACCGAAAACTTCGACACATCTCTCTGAATTGCCCTAACCCCTTGTGGGGCATAGCGCGTCAACTGTTCCATGTGGCCCAGTTGACGTTTCGACGGCATAAACTGGTTTCGGTGAATGCAGTTGCCAGCATGCACCTCCTACACATCCATGGCCTGGCCACGAACGTCGTCGTGGACGGGATTCGAACCCGAAACGCCGGTAGTCAAACATGAGACTGATGCCTCAACACAACACACCACGCTACCGGTCGCCCGCCCCTGCATTTCAAAACGCTGGTTAAACCGAGCCGCATTCTTGCAATGCCGTTTTATCCAGAGCAGCTCAGATCAAATTTTTAGTGTAATTGTGCGGTCTTAAACTACTCTGCTCTATATGGGTCTCGAAAAGAACGCGCCTATTGTATGTTTTGGTTATTATTTTCAGAACTTTTGCTATGATATATATTACATTACTTTTTCTTCTTTCTTAATCCTTCGTTTAGTGTTTGAATAAACCGTATCTCGTAATTTTTCAAGATGTCTAAATGAAGTGTGAATATCTATATGATTACCTTGCTGGTCTATTATTATCTTAGGTAATATATTTTTTATTAGGGTTTCGTAGTAAAAACAAAACCCTTATGAAATCGGTAAAATGTCTGTCCGTCCGTCTGTCCATAGAATATCTCACGAACGGCTGAAGCTACATGTGAATGAATGAATGTGAAGAAATTTTATAGTTCGCTGGAGAAAGTGATGCGTCGTAATAGGCTAACTTTAAGGGGGCATCCCCATAGAGGAGAAATCAAGATACATTTTTTTCCTTTGGTATAGGCAAGTGGGGTATCATAAGAAAGGTACTGCCAAATAGTATAGACTGCACAAGAGTGATCACTCCATAAAACTATGGCCTCCGCCAGTACATTTGCATGTATTGACAAATAGTATAGACTACACAGTATAGATACACAAGAGAATCAATATATACAAATCTACCGCCGGAGTCTAAAATTGTATGGAGCGAGCACTCTTGTGCAGCCGTTTGTCAATACATACAAATCTACTGGCAGAGGCGAAAGTTCTATGAGGTGATCACTTTTTTGTAGTTATTGGATAGCGCGTTCTGCAGCACAGCGCTGGGGGTATCACGAAACTCGCTAGTGACGGCGATGCAATCTGCGTAAGTACTAACACCCAATCTTCTCCAGATCTAAAAACAGTCGGTTGACCGTCAAATCCCAGAGAAGGGGAGACAGTATGTGACCATGGGCCCAAGATATTAGGAATAAGACTTGATCTTAACAGCGTCTTAACGGATATACAAAGCGACTCGTCAACCTGCAGGCTCAGAGTGCTCACGCAAGGCCTAGTGATATCTAAAGCGCCCTCAATCACCAGGAAAACAAAACAACCATCACGTAACCCTTTTGATCATGAGTTTCTCAATTAAACTAACCCAAGAGTACAAAGCCGTATCTATCGATCTATCCTTCTAATAGACCATCTGGCGACGTTAATAAAAAGCGTAACGGAATGATATTTCGATGGAGAGGAATTAGTTTAGCAGTTTAAGCAATGTTGAAGATAGCTAATGAGTCTGAAGTTGATCGGGCACGTATGCGAGCTTCTACACACTTTCGGGATAAAAACCACCCGAACCTCGATACAGATGCGAGGAACATAGACTAACTCCAAGCATGTACATATTTAGGATGCCCTCTATCCAAGAATATAAAAGATCCGAACATTGCTGCAAGTCCACCAGAATAATGCCGTCGGGCTGAGCAGATTTAAAAATTCGAAGCTAGAGATCGCCCACTGACCAATATCATATACCTATACATACGTCGGGGGAGTCTACATACCCAAATTAGCGGAAAAAATAGTTCTCCGTCGCTTTTATGTGTTTTTTGTGAGGGTATTCCACGATATTACATATTAAAAAATATATTTTACCTGCTTTCGACGAGTTTCTCAGCATTTCTTTAAAATATAAATGTAAAGGAAACCTGGAAAGAGATGCAAAAATAAATGTTTAGATATCATGAAACAATAATGTCGAAAAAGAAGGGTTTATTCGAGTTATACAATAAAATGTAGTTTATCTCTTCGGTTAAGTGGCGGAAGTCCTCACTACTACTAGTTAAATTAAAGGAATTAATTAAGGTAAGCGTTCATCAGTTTTTAATCATTCAAGACAGCGCAACATGTAGTTTTATCGGTTCACTGTTTTGACGCATTTTCCAGTTCACTGACTATTATAGATCAAATCACCCTGACCCCACATTGGGCGCCGAATATTTCCTACTGTAAATAATCACGTGAAAAAAGTCAGTTTATTTACTATTTAGTCTAACCTCCTGCCCATTTAACCGCATACCTACGACAAGTCGGGAAAGTTGTTGGGCTCATTGTTACGCCCCACAGTGTGTTGCAAAGTTGCAAAAAAAGTTTTCTCCAATTCTCTAATAACTTTTTTTGCAAGGGTGGGCAAACGGAACTTTTTCCTGGGCAAACGATAATCCGTGATGGGCAAACGAACTGCCCAGCTTGCACCACAAAATGATCCTTTAAGGAGCCAAATTAACAGTATAAGTATTACCAAACTAAAAAAAGTTGTCTGCTAATAACTTTTTTTGCAAGGGTGGGCAAACGAAACTTTTTCCTGGGTAAACAATAATCTATAATGGGCGATCGAACTGATGAGTTTGCACTACAAAATTATCCTTTAAGGAGCTAAATTAAGGATATAAATTTTCGCAACCCAGAAAATTCAATTCTCTAATAACTTTTTTTTGGTAAGGGTGGGCATACGAAACTTTTTCCGGGGCAAACGATAATCGTTTGGAATGTAATATGTTGATGTGGGCACTCTTGAGCTTTCGCCAATCAGCCAAGTTCAATGGTAAACTAATATTACGTCTTGCTCTGATAGGCCCATGTCTATTATTAAATAATATATTTTCAATAGGATTACTAAAAATATCAATAGAAAAAAATTAAAAGGAAAAAAAAGATAAGAATTTGCTTTGGATCCATTTGGATAAAGTTGCATTTGTGGCTGTTACTGATAAATAACTCGTTTGAATTATGCTCGTTAAGTTAGAGCGGTACGCGGAGTTTATAAACATGCGCCGTCGAAATAAATAAACGATCCGATAATCAAACTGATATTTCATCCGAATTTGTAATTCGTTTTCACCACAAATGAGGCGCACCACTTGACATTAGGGTCGACAGCTTGACGATTCGGAATTTAACCTGGATGCTACCCTTGAAGGGTTTTTTGCAGCCAGGGCAGGGACCCTACATGGTTACTCAAAAAAAACGCACCTCGTGCTTCTTTTGGTCAACTACATTACTTTTTCGGTCGTGCATTGTCGCTGTCCAACAATAAGTAGCATATCTCTACATTGGTAACCCCGAGTCGCAAAAGGTAACCCTCGTATATTGGTAATCTTGAGCTTTGCAAAACCGCTTCATGAACGGAGACTCTGCGGAAGCCGTCTTGGTTATTGGCGCCTCTTGGTATAAAGGGGACGGTGATTCCCAATGAATTTTTGTTGTTGTCGCATGTTTTGGTAACCAGAATACAGCAATTGTGTATAGCTATCATGACTGATGACAAATCTCGATAAACGACCCGCAATATATTGAGCCCAACAGCCTGACTGAATTTCGGTTGCCACACTTTTGGAAGGCGGGCCCAGCTCGTCATCCCGAAAGCGTCACGTCTCAAAATCGGGTTCGTTGTGTTTTTATCATTGGAAGTTCCGCAAGAACACACGCAAATGTCAGAAACCGTGCTCTTAGGTTTCCAAGGGAAAAGCACCATAAAACTAATTGCGGCGCTATCGAATTAGACAACCATAGGCTGCGTCAAACAAAGCCGACTTCACACTTTCGACGAGGTTTCTGGTCTAGAATTTTTTATCGACACTGGGGCCCATGTTTTCACCGTTCCGTCATACAAAAAAAAACCGAACACTATCCGCACCAAACTTTTTGCTGCCAACGGGTGAATCATCAACACTTATGACCAACAAGCCATCATCGTGAACCTCGGCCTGCGGAGGGAGTTTACGTGGATTTTTTTCATTGCTGCAAATTAACGACCCTCGCACAAAGTTATCGTCGCGAGGTTTGCTTAGTTGCGTGTAATACCGCTCGGTTTTTACGGTAGCAGGGAACTCGGTATATCATCAACTGCTTAGAGAGTTCCCCAGCGCAACGAATCCAGCCTTCTACACTTACTAATCATTTGAACTAACCCCTAGTGGGGCATACCGCGTCAAATATTCCACGTGGGTTAGCTGACGTTTCGTTAGCATAAACCAGTTGCGGATGATGCACGTTGTCAGCATGCACCTCCTGCTAAAATTTAGCCGCCTGCCTGCGACAATTCGGGAGATGTTGTGGCTTATTATTACGCCCCATACCACAGAGGGAAGACAGCAAAACAACATCTAACATCCATTGCCGCGAACGCCGTGGACGGGACTTGGAACCGTAACGACCGTAGTCAGACATGAGACTGACACCTCTACGCACTGAGCTACCAGTCGCCCCTAGTCCCCTGCCCTTAGCACCGAAAAAGGACAGAACGTGGAGACCGTGCGGTGATTTTCACAGATTAAACGATGTAGCGGCTTCGGATCGTTACCGCATGCGACACATTCAGGATATCACCGCTGGACTTTCTGGCAAACGAATTTTCTCCAAAATTGACCTCCTCAGGCGTTTCATCAAATATCCGTCGCAGACGCGGACGTCCCAAAAACTGCCGTCATCACACCGTTTAGGCTTTAAAGTTTATGTTAATGACATTCGACCTCAGGAACGCAGCCCAAAGGTCCCAACGCATTATGAATGAGGTGTTGCGAAGGCTAGATTTTTATGTGTGTTATATCGACGACATCCTAATGATGTCCGAATCACCCGAGCAGCATCTGGAAGACCTGCGTCCTCAAATACTTAGCAACTACGGGATCGTTATTAACGTTGCAAAATGCGTCTTCGTAACTAACGAACTCGAATTTTTAGAACACCGAATCAACGAGTATGAAATTCTGCCAACATCGTCTCGTGTCGAGGCCATTAAGAACTATAAACGCACGACTACCGCCAAAGAACTTCGACGATTCATGTTCTTAATTATTATCGACGGTTTCTTCCCAACGCCGGCCGCCAATCTCCAACGGAGTTCAATACGGAAGAATTGATAGCCGAACAAGATAAAGACCAACAACTTCGAGAACTACCAACTCAACGTCACTTGATTTTGGACCAGTTGCCATCAGTAACGGCAAAACGTCGTTTTTCGACACTTCACGTTCATTCGTCCGACCTTTTCAGCCAGTCTCTTTACGGAGGCGAATATTTGATTCAGCACACAGCGCTTCGCATTCTGCAGGCCGTGCCACACTCAACGCTATCAACCGGAGGTTTGTCTGCCAAGCATACGAAAAGATGCAATGCAGCGGGCCCGCAATTGCATACGTTGTCAACAAGCCAAAGTCAGTCGCCACACTAGAAGTCCATATCAGCTGGTTGAGGTACCCGACAAGAGAATCCAGCAGGTCTACTTGGATATCGGGGGACCTCTTCCACCCTCACGTGGGTACAGATGTTGTTTGGCCATGCTGGACAGAATCTCTCGTTGGCCGGAAGCTACACCGTTAGTCGATCAGACCGCAGAGTCCGTCGCCGAGGCATAAAATGGGGCACCAAGCGGCACGACAACGGATCAGGGCACACAGTTCCAGTCAGCACTTTTCACTATCGAAATTGTTAGGATGCAAACGTACCAGGACTTCGTCGTATCACCCTGCGTCAAACGGCGCAATTGAACGATGGCATCATCCCGCCGCCATTATTTGTTTGGAGGGCAATTGCAGCTGGGTTTTCCTACTTGGTCTTCGATCAAATGTGAAGCAAGACATGAATGCTTCGTATGCAAAGATGTTATTCGGTACTGCTTTGCGGTTGCCAGGCGAATTGTCAATCGACGCAAAGAACGACAGTGACCCCAGAGTGATCTTAAACAAAATCCGTCTACACTCGAGGAAAATTCGTCCTACGGCCATTATTCATCGCAACCACCGAACACCGTTCGTTCACAAGGAACCAAAGTCTTGTTCGCACGTGTTTGTCAGAGGGGACTCCATAAAAAAATCTTTGGGAAGACCGTTCACTGGTCCTCACCATATCATCAAACGGATAACGCCCACGGTGGTCAATGTCGATATCACTGGACGAGAAGTTACATATGTTAATTAACATATGTACCGAAAGACTAAAGCCAGCTTTCGTGGAATGCGATCCCGAGAATCCGCCATCGTTATCTCGACATATTCAGTCGTCCAGTGTTTCAAGCAGCTTCCCAGTGCCACAGAAGTACCACTAGCAGGTTGCCCCACACAATGCCACCTGCGGCCCAACAATCAACATCGATGTCACAGAATCAATTCATCCGCCAGGTGATAATGCCACCTGCGACTCTTCAACTAACGTCAAAGTCCCAACCAGCGCAAAAGTCACCTTCGTTCAGCCCAAGGACGAGTCCTTCGTTTGCAACTCCGAGTTTCTCGCCACCTCGGCTTGCGAAACCGCCAGCTCCTGTTCGAGCGTAGTCATCATCTTTATTTGTCTCAGGACTCATCATTCAACGGCCGTCACCTATTGTCCTAATATCGTTGAGTCCTCAGCCGCAACACATCTAGCCAGTGTATACACCGAAATCTCAAGCTTCGTTCCAACGCAGAGTGACGTTTATAAGCTGACTTTACTCCGTCATTCGAGGGGAGTGATGAAGTGGCAACCCCGGGAACGATACATAAGGTTTCACATCAGACCGCGATGGCGTTGCCGTCGCCGTCGCAAGTAGGTTCTCGATAGCAAAATATATTGTGAACACTCCCGTTTGAGATGTCATCGAGTACATAAATTGTTTTTCATCATTGTGCGCAATACGAATTCAGTTTTATGTTTGTTTGTAGCCAATAGTGTTTCTTTTGGTCAACTACGTAACTTTTCCGGTCATGTATTTTCGATGTCCAACAATAAGGAGCATAGCTCTACATGTCTAACATGCATTCTGGAGAACTATTAAAAATATGATATATATTAATATTATTACAATATTACGAGAGATTTCTTATTGAGCAGGACGCGTAAATAGTTAAGGCATTAACTAAGTTATACTCTCTGTAGTCACGGCGCTCGCATTGACATCAGATCAGATTATCAAATTCATCACTCAAAAAAGTAATTCCCCTAAATCGAAATTGATCTTATATTGCTTCCATTCTTAATATTGTAGCTGTCGATAACACTATGTGAGTTCAATTATGTCAGTCGCAAAGACACGTAACGTCTTCACCGTCCATTTATTTTGATACCAATTTCAAGGAAGCTAGAGCCTTATCTAATCTTCAATAGACACCAATTATCTGATTATAACAAATGGTCGTCGTACCCCCGACAAAATGCCTCATGTTCAATGATTTGGAGATTTACAAATATGTATCCTGAAACAGGTATGTCGGACATCCTCCCCATTGTTCGGAACGTCTTGTTCTTTGGGTCTTCCTGTCCCACATTTGGGTCAATTGGGTCGTCAACCATCATATCGCATATAATTGAATTCTTCTCTACAAACCCAATGATGGAATGTACTATATTCTAAAAGATCCGCACTTGAATTTTATCATGGAAATAAATCATAACTGGAAACGGGATGTAGTATCCAATCCACTGAAGTGTATTTCGTTTAGGCAACGACAACATCGACCAGGACCACGACAACGACTGAGACAGAGCAACAACAACACCAGCAGAATACAAAAGCTGCTGGAATTCTCATTCTGCAGATTCTTTTGCCCCAAATGCCGCACTTGTCGAGTTGTTCATATAACAACTCGTACGTTACCATACCATGCCAAACGTACTATACGTAGACGCCATTCAAAGTCATCCAGTCCGGAGGGAGAGTTTTCCAGGACATACATATGATAGCACTTACCGGCACCATCATTGCAGCAATGAACGACATATGGGATCCTTGCATACTCATATGTTGGTCGCATGGTTTCTTTTACTCCTTTTCATTTTGCAAAATTGTAAAGTTACCAAGTTACCCGGCTGGCAGAATGATTTGCTTTTGCATTTACCATTTCGAATTCAGTCGTTTGGTTTGTTCGTTTCTTTTTTAATATAAATTTCCTTCGTTCTGCGGATGACACAGGTGTGTTAAAGCAACGAGATATCTTTATGGGAATTTAGTCAAGTTTCGCATTATCTCGGAGCACATTCCCCGCCCTACACAGGCAGAGGGTTATTAACTCCAGTCTATACCGACAGCCTCCTGGCTGGCACAGCTACTTGTATGTACTGCTACTGTTGATTTTGTTATCAAGTCAACATGTTGACGTGAAAGTAAATCAAAATGTGACTAATCTCAATTCAGATTGGTCTACTCCTACTCTATTGCTTGGTTGTCCTTGCCGAAAGGCTGTCAGATAAATGTTGAGTACTTTCATTATGGAACTAAAGTTTTGCAGTCACTTTTAATGGGAATATTCAAAAGCAAAAAACCCGCACAAGTTTTGAAAAGTATTAAATACGTTTTAGTTGAGTTTTGAAGTTTGCCAGATATGGAATGACGTGTTAGCTACACTGTCAGTCAGCCAACCGCAAGGACATTTTGCTTGTGATAAGCAGTTTTAGGAAATGAGACTCATCTGTAGTTTTCTAACAGTGTCAATATATTTTTAAAATGATTATAAGATAAAAAAAAAGTTACGTCCGAGTTTGGTTCGGACCTACGTCCTTCATTTTTAAAATCTCGTTCTTAGTCGTCTTTTTCTTAAAAAACTCGTGAGCAAATAGAGTTGGAAACAGCTTTTCCGCAATATCAGAATATTTTTGGTCCTTTAGGGCGAACGTGCCAGCACAATAATGCCCCAATTCATACAGCGCTAATAATAAAAAACTGGATTGAAGCTTAAAATGTCAATTTGATAGCTTGGCCCTCGTACCCCCTCTGACTTAAACATTATGGAAAATATTTGGGGATACTTCACTAATTTTCCTTAAGCTACTTGAGGGTTAAATCAAGGTTCCTTTCCGCCTTACGTCGGTGAAAATTTACTGTAGAAAATAGTCGAAAAATTATCAAAAAAGACTGAGAATATGCGGGGTCTACGGCAGTGAAAATTTACAGTAGAAAATGAAAATATGACCAAAAAAAGAATTGTTTAATCAAATAGGCGCGTGGTACCAAAAGTCATGAGACAAAAAGACCTTACGCTAAGGCCGGTTTCACACGGAGTTCACACACAGTACACAAGTTTTCCCCAAAAGCACCAGTGGCGAGTGAGCTTTGTATGTGCGATTATTGAAATAAAATTACACATTCGTACATATAAAGTTTGCTGCCACTGGTGCCTTTTGCGAGAAACTCGTATAACGTACGTGCCATGTGAAACTGGCCTAAGTATACTTTGTAATTTTAAAAGTGTAATCATCATCATCGTGGCGCGACGGCCCGACGTCGCGAATTGGCCGCCTGGATTGTTGTCCTCCAATTATCTCGGTCACGTAATCGCGCCCTCCAGTCTTGGAAGCCCAGTTTGACGGCGTCCGCATATACTAAGCTTTCCCAACGAGCTCTCGGTCATCTTCGCAGTCTCGCTCCGTCGAAACGTTGTCTGTTCATTACTCCCTTTGGCATGCGATCATCGTCCAGTCGTTGTACATTCCTTGCCCATTGAAGTCGTTGTAGTTTGACGATTTTCGAAACTTCCAGCTCATCGTACAGTTCATACAACTCTTGGATGCGCCATCCATCTCGATCGCAAAAACAGCCCCGAAAATTCGCCGCAGAATCTGTCTAGCATGTTTGCGGAGGCTTGAGTTAGGGTCCATTCTTCGCAGCCATAGCATAGCACTGGTAGTATGATCGTTTTGTACACACGGAGCTCCGTGCGTCTTTGCACATGCTCCGATTTAATTATGGGGAGAACATAGAAAAAAGTCTTATTAGCTAACTATATCCGTCGCTTGATTTCGTCAGTTTCGTTGGCGTCTCTTGACAAGTTGCATCACAGGTATATGAAATCGTTCACAAACTCATGTTGAGGTCCCCCACATTGATGCTCGATTGTGCAGGTGTCCTTGTCGTCGATTGCATCATTATTTCAGTTTTACCCTAGTTGATACGTAGTCCAAATTCTTTTGCAGCGGCGTCGAGCGTATGCAGAAGTTCTTCTGCGTCAACTAATTTTCGGGACGTGATGTTGATGTCGTCGGCGTACACTGCTAATTGTGTCGTCTTGCTGTTGTCTATATTCGTAGCCCAAATAGCGTTTTCCAGTGCTAGGTTGAAGAGCGTCAGCGCCAGTCCATCGACCTGCCTAACACCAGTGCGTGTTTCAAATAGATCAGTAAGTCTATTATGGATCCTGACCTGTGAGATGGAGTTGGTCATCGTCATCTTTGTCAGTTGCACTAATTTTGCCGGTAAACCAAATTGCAGCATGATGTTGTACAGTACACCACGATCGACACTGTCGTATGCCTGGTAGAAGTCCAAAGAGATTTGGTATACGTCCACTCACTTTGTATTCCCAGCATTTCTGGAGTATCCGTTTGACCTTAAAGAGCAAATCGGTTGTGGAGCGACCAAGTCTGAAACCGCTTTGATATTCGCCAATGATTCGTTCTGCGTACGGTTTTATTCTGTTTTGCAGAATTTTCTTCAAAATTTTATAGGACGTAAATACACCGCAGTTTATCTCTGTTTTTGTGAATTGGACAGATGATGTTTCTGAGTCAATCATCTGGTATCATCTCGCTCTCCACTAGTCGCAGAAATAAATGATGTATGGCATTAACAAGACCCGTACCACCGAATTTTAGCAGTTCAGCTGGAATCTCGTCTGCGCCCGGCGCTTTATTTCGTTTTAGTGACCGCAAGGCGAGATCAACTTCCTTTACTGTCGGGGATTGTATGGGTGGACCTAGATCAACGATATCGTCGGGAGCTTCTTGTATGGGGTTTTAGAAGGTAGGTTTAGAAGCTCTTCAAAATAAGAGGCCTATCGTTTGCTGATGCCATCGGTGTCGCTGATGATTTTTCCATCCTTGTCCTTACAGAGGTTAGTCCTGGGTTGGTAGCCGTTCTTAATTGTATTTACTAGTTTGTACGCTTCTTCTTGAACGTCTGGTGTTCCTATTAGCTAAGTTTTCGTTAATATTCAGCAACTGCTCGTCAAAGTACAATATTTACGTTTCGTACATCTAATTATTCTATTCGATGTTCGCCGTAGCTCGTCATATTTTTTGGCTCTGGTTGCTCGTTGAGTCCATCTTCTATAGGCCTCGTTTTTCGCGTCAAGTGAATTTTTGCATTCTTCGTCAAACCAGTCATCTCGCACTCGCCGGGCTTTATATCCCACGACCTTCTCTGCGACCTCTTTGATGGTACCCTTGAGTTATTCCCAGAACCCATGGACGCCTGTGTTTGCTGATGTTGTGTAGCATAGGCGATAGTCTGTAAAACCGGTAAAAGTGTAATGCATTACCCAATTAGGTAGGAGATTTCGCGCCCCTACATAATGACATTCTCTTCAAGTGAATAATCTACGCATATGGTAGAGCCGGGCCTTTCTGCTGAATAGTAATCATGTGATGATGGGACATAGTGTCAATGAACTCATGATTATTGCCAGACTGAATGTCACTTATGTACTTTCGTATTATAAAATGACAATAAATCTTGCCGCCTTCTCCATGCCAAAAGTTGGTAAAATCATATTCTACTTGACGCTTAACTCTAAAACTCACGAACGTATTTTAGCCTTCAATCATCAAAAATGTCATCACAAATTTTCTGATGACTTTCTAGAAGACACTCATCGCGGATTTCAGCAGCTACTTATTTTCCTTGAGTGTTTCGAAGATACATTGAAACATAAAAGAACTACGATTGGGGTAAACCCCAATCATGCAATACTCTAGATGAATTTGAACCTGGTTAAAGCCAATAAATAATTTTGGTTGCAATCTCGGATATTGTATAGGAGGGGGTAGACGGAGTAAGGGTAATCGACTATTTTTTTGAATCTAACTGATATTGTTAATTAAGTGTTAAGTACAAAATTTCAGCCCGATAAATTGCATACGTACTGAGTAAATAGGCTTAACGTATTTCATGAAATAGTGCAGTTTGTATGGGAGGGGGTAGAAGGAGGGTGAGGATTACAATAAATTTTATAATGTAGGTTACAATTATCATAAAAGTGATATATTCAAAATTTCAAAGCAATATGTTTTATAGTTTCTGAGAAAATCTGATTATTGTAAATTTTCAAAAATGTGTCATTTTGTATGGGAGGGGGTAGACGGAGTAAGGGTAATCGATTACTTTTTTTGAATCTAACTGATATTGTTAATTAAGTGTTAAGTACAAAATTTCAGCCCGATAAATTGTATAGGTAATGAGTAAATTGGCTTAACGTATTTCATGAAATAGTGCAGTTTGTATGGGAGGGGGTAGAAGGAGGGTGAGGATTACAATAAATTTTATAATGTAGGTTGCAATTATCATAAAAGTGATATATTCAAAATTTCAAAGCAATATGTTTTATAGTTTCTGAGAAAATCTGATTATTGTAAATTTTCAAAAATGTGTCATTTTGTATGGGAGGGAGTAGAAGGGGTGGAGCGATTTAGCCCGTTCACGAACTTAGCCTTTATTTTTTGTCAAAAATAACGTGTGCAAAATTTGAACTTCATAGCTCAACGCGTTCTCGAGCTAGAGAGGTCACGGACGGACGGACGGACAGACGGACAGACGGACATCCGGTTTTGAGATATTCGAGTAATAATATGAACTTCTGTATCATTCATTTTTTTCTGCGAGCCTTATTTCTTAGCGTTACAAACTTTGTGGCAAACTTATAATACTCTCAGATTTCATCTAGAGTATAAAAATAAGAGGGGGGACAGTTTGTGGCTGATCTATGCATAGCGAGTTGATTTTTGCTCCAGAGATAAAGGATTCAAAACGAGCCCTGAGCAGATATTGCATTTTTTTACTGCCGATAACATATCCCCTCCCTCGGCTGAAAGCTATCTACGCCACTGCTCCGACCAGTCACTTAAGTGCTTAATACGAGTGCATATGTTTCGCAGACGTAGTAAACTTTTCATAATAATGTTCGTAGCAACCGCGATTGGTTCTTAGCATTATGCATAGGCATACGCAGCCAATGTTGTTGTTAATAATTACAGCAGTTAATATCGACAAGTTATAAATATTAGTATGAACGCTGAAACTAGTTTCGTATTTTGTTCACATACAAATTGCTGACTCTCGAAGTCATCAGTGAAATTAAACGATTAAACTTCTATGTACATACTCGTTTCTGAAGATATACCTATGGCTAGCAACAATCTCCTACTATGTACCTAGGCAGCAAGTAAGTATTGAAGTACTGAGTATAGTGGAAAAACGAAAAAGTTACAATGAATTTTTATTTAATTTGCTCATTTCTCGATTGAATTGCACTCTTTCTGATTACTCTTCCATGCAAAGTGTACCATACTTTGCATGGAAGAGTAATCCACCACCATTTCTTCTTCTTCTAAAAGAATCCACAGCACGCTGTGCCAGTTTCGCGGACGAATACAAGGCATGGATTTTTCTTTGCATTAACCAAAGTGGAAGCTGTAAATTCCAGGGAACACTTCCTCTGAAAATGCATATTCGCTTCGTAATACAGCTTTATCTGCGGATAATAAAAATAATGCAAACATATAAATTCAGCACGGACATTTAGTACGATATTCATCACTTCTTTTGTATATATTCTGTAAGCCAACACAATTCCACCGGTTTACACAAATTATTGGTGATACCATGCCCGTCTCGGGTATCTTTAGATATATGCAGATGAAATAAAATCACATCCAAATGCATACAATATCGGATAACATATGTGTACATACTACATAGTAGTAGTTGCCTTGACTTGGCGATTCTTTTCGATTGAATAGATTTTCTCATATATGCAAATGTAGTGGTCGTAAAATCCATTGCCAACAATACACTAGAGCCAGAACCGTATCCGTCCAGAGGGAACTATCAGCTCTGCCATCTTTTTATCGTATCATGAGAATACATGGAAACATGATCCGGGGAACTACCAACATGAATACCATGTCCTTTAATCGGAAATCATCAGACGGCCATCGACGTCCCTGATAGCTTAGCTATACTCTCGCACGTATATCGAGTTCGGAACGTTTGGTTTGCAAAAAGAGATGAACACAGGCACTTGGGCACTACTATATGCGCCACCCCCGCTCTCCGCCTTATCGAATTTGCCTGTATTATTCCAGGACGATAGCAATTCAGCTAAAGCGGGTGATTATTTTGTGTATTTATTTTGACGTTGGGACTTAATGTCTCGCCATATAAGCAACAACATTGAATCAAAGAGGATTATTGCCTAATGTTCGGTAGCCTAAAGTCCTTAAGATGAACGGACACTGATTGTGTAATGTATGCATGTTACTCTGCGGACTACACAGAAACCAGAATGTGTTTACTTAGGCGAGCTTCTAGGCAAATATTAACCGAACATGAAGCCGGATAATTTGTCGGATGGATTGTTCGTTGGCTTTAATCTTCATGAACATTTGGTAGTATGTCCGATAAGCTTGCCGATTAGTGTCTGCGTATCGGCAAATTGGAAAAGAGTTTGATTTGATGAATTCACGACTGCTAGTGTGAGGTGGATGGTTGGTTTGAATTGGAGGTTATCAAACAATAAACACATGTACGCATAGTTGTTTTACTGCATTGTTAAAGTTTGTGTATTAAATACATAAATAAACATAACAGCCGTGTTTTAGCTTTCGGAAATGTGGATAAGGGCAGCGTATTAAATAGGGAACCAGGGCACGTTACCCCCTCCCCCTTTTTAGCACTTAAATTAAGTTTCATCAATCTAATTAATTTTTTTGCCTAGAAACTTTTGAATGATGATTTTTATCATTTTGAATTCCTGGATTCAGATCCTAGTGATATTGTTTGTTGGTTGGTTCAAAAAGCTGTCGTTTCGCTGCTGCGAGAAGACACAATTAGCGATTTGTGCGCCGTTTTGATACCACACACCCCGTAGGAGGGGGCAAAACCTTGGTTATAAAAGTCCCGAATTAAGAAAACGTACCCGTAATATCTCCCAATCGTCTTCGAGAAGATGGCCGATATGCTAGCGAAGACTGATTCGCTCAGTTCTTGATGCCTAGCTTTAGCTAGAGCTAGGAAGTGGATCAGAGTCTCCTTTTCCGCTTTATCCTTGCAGTTCCGACAGTGTGCATTGTATAGAATACCCAGTCTAACCGCATGCTCTCCCACCAGCCAGTGCCCTGTTATAATTGCTGTGGACTCTCCTCAGGAGAGCGTTTGTCCTTCGTAAGTCGTATGTCGGCCATGTTACTCTAGACGTGACGTACGCCGAGAGCGTGCTTCATCTGACGCTGGCCCGTTTCAGGTAGAGTCTACGGATCTATCTCTTTAAAACATTGAACGATGCGTGGAATCGTGTAGAGCGGAGGGTTGCCTCCCAAGTTCATCCGGTTCCTCGTTCCCCGCTATATTACTGTATCCCGGAACCCATAGAAAAGAGATGTTGTAAAGCTCGGCCAGTCCGGCTAGTCCGGCCAGTCCGGCCAGCTCCATGCGGCATGAGATTGACGATAGAGACTTGACCGTGGCTTGGCTGTCGGTGAAAATGACGACGTTGTCTGTGATGCAGTGCGCATAGTGATCGACGCGCCTCCCTTATCGCTAGTATTTCAGCTTGAAACACACTTGCGTGGTCTGAGAGGAGATAGGATTTTGATAGGCCGAGATCTTCGGAAAAGATCCCCGCGCCGACTCCACATGCCATTTTTGAGCCATTAGTGAAAATTTTGCATTCGCACTTCCTAATCACTTCTCCTCTGTCCCATACCGACCTTGTTGGAAAGCCAGTTGTGAAGTGTCGCTCGAAATCATCTACGATGCCAATATGTCTGTTGGGAGGTTGTTGGTACTGTACTTCCCTGGGTAGGGACTCCAGGATACTGCCGTGGTCATATGATCTGGAAGTCCAGCTCATAGACTCCCTAAATCTTACCGCGGTGCATGCAGCATTTAATTCTATCTGTAGGTCTAGGGGGAGTAGATGTAAGCTACGGAGACGCATTGAAGTCTGCGGGACATGATCGCAAAGCACCTGTGACTCCGATGCATGCGGTTCTCTGGACTTTTTTCAGCAGATTAAGGTTGTCTTTTTTTTACGAAGAGCTGGCCACCATCCCAGCGTTTCGTAGGCGATGATTGGTTGAACCACCGCGGTGTACAGCCATAGCACCATCCTTGGTTGTAGTCCCTAGCTTCTGCCGCAGGTCCTCCTGATGGGATAGAGGACTATTTGGGCTTTCTTGATGCGATGTTCGATGTTCAACTTCCAACTAAATTTAGAGGCAAGGATGACTCCAAGGCATTTGACGTTGCGAGTAAGCTTCAGAGTGTCGCCATTTGTTGCCGGAGTAGGAACTCTGGGATTTTGGGTTTTGTAGTAAAATTGTACTAGCTCGCTTTTACTCGGACTCAAACTTAGTCCGGATTTTGCAGTTCAGGCGTTAGCCGTGCTTAGGGCTCCACTCATAATGTCGCTCATCACCGATAGGAACTTACCCGAAACCAGGATCACTACTATGCTATTACCTTGGCTCCAGTCGCTTCCAATTTTCTCAGGAATCCGTCCATCGCTAGTATCCAAAGCAGAGGAGAAATTACCTGGCCTTGGGGTGCTCTCCTGCGTACACATTTGGTCATCTGGCTCTCTCCAAGCTCTGCTGCGATCACTCTACTCCTTAGCCTCGCTATTATCCAGCTGCTAAAATGGGGTTCCACCCCCACTTCCGTGAGAGCCAATTGTGTGATATTGATATGATATTGTATCTATATCTGATTGAAGTATTTTGAAATTTTCCTTTTACAGACATCGGACACTACACTACTCACTATTTGCCCTAACCCCTTGTGCGACATAGTGCGTCTGCCCGTCAACTATTCCCATATGGCTTAGTTGACGTTTCGTTATGATAAACTATTTCGGACGATGCATGCGGCTAACATTTACGTCCTGCCCATTTAGCCGCATTGCGTTGGAAAAGTTTAAAGTTTATTGCTACAGCCTACACCACAGGGAGAGACAACACAAACATCCATGGCCACGACGTGGACGAGACTCGCACCCGTAACTGACCGGTGGCATGAGGCATCAGACCGACGCCTCAACACACTTACATAGCTACCGGCCGCCCCAAACGACTCTAGCCATACAACTCAAACCGCAGCATAGGAGCTCCTCCTTAAAGGCTAGTACTGTATTCACAGCGAACCGAAACGAAATGTCAAATCCCATATAAATACATATTCTGATTATTATACTCTTCATCATCATCATCATTTTGACGCGACAGCCCGTTGTCGGACCTTGGCCTTATACCCTTCACGAATGTGAAGTTTGCAACGCATAGAAGGAAGCATCTCCGACTATATAAAACATTTATATTCTTGGTCAGTATGACGAGATGAGTCGATTAAGCTTTGTCCGTCTGTCTGTCTGGTTCTATGCAAACTAGTCTGTTAGTTTTGAAACTATCCAGCTGTTCAAATCCTTCTTTCTATTGTACGCTGTACATATGTCGGAACCAACGGAATGGGACCAATACGTCATATAGCTGCTATAGGAACGACCGGTCCAAAAGTCCGTCTTTGTGAAAAAAAAAAAACTTTTTTATTTCTAAAGATATCTAAGTTTTTTTTCGGAAAAACTTTTTTATTCTTGAAGATAAATAAATAAATAACTGGCGCAACAGTCCAATTTGAACCACGGCCTCGAGATGAGTTAGCTCATAGTCCGACACGTAAATCCCCGGAATCGAACCGGGGCCCAGTGCGTTGAAGGCGAACGTGCTAACCGTTGCGCCATCCGGACTACACTACTTGAAGATAGATTAACCAAATTTCATATAATTCAATCATATCTACTGCCAAACTACAATCCTAAATTTTAGCTAAAATCGTCGCACTATTTCATATACCTCTCATAGGAATAGAGAAATTGGAGCAAGTTTTACTACTAATTTCGAAGTGGCAAATGCACCATAAATCGAAATGAAGGTATTCCCTTTACGCAAAGGCAGCCGAAGGCTAGCTTGTTTCGTTGCATTTCGTCAATGAAGTTTTTCATTTCGCACTGTAGTGCTCTGTTTATAATTTGAAAATTCATTAATTAATATCAGATAAGAGGTGGCTCTAAATGCGCCGAACATTTTTTTATTGCATTTAAAAGAGCATTGTACCTACCGACGAAAAATTTTACATTATTAAGTTCATAACACACAGCGATTGGCCTACTGTTACCAATTTGTTTTATGAATTCACTCCACTGAGTTTCTGATGGACGCAACATGCTGGGCAAATGCCATTTTCTCCATCACAAAAATTTATCCGCTGGCTAGGACCAGCATATACTGACAGTTTAGAAATGACACTCGCACTGTCGTATTCATCCGATTTTTTGTCGGTAGTCAATTTTAAGCTATGAACTTTGACAAATGATGGATGACTAGATGCGACTGTTGTTCATAACACAACAAGCTGCTGCAATGCTGTTTCGAAACTGCTGGCGCTTCATGATGCGATTCTATTTTGTTTTATGAACTTAGCCAATGTAAATATTTTATTCCCGATTATATTCGTGTTGATGTTTTCGTGAGCCGAAGGAACGTATCATGTCGAGGCAAATATTTTGTGTTTTTTCTCGTGATACCATGGAAACGTAAATTTTATGAAAAGAGCAACTAAAACATTTATCAAACATCTACAGTGTTCATAGCGGAATTATTTCGCTCTACTCCGTAGGAGAATTTCCGTTAAATTTCCTTTCCGCTGAACACAATACTAGAGAGAAAAAAATCGCACGCGATCCCTGGCCCGAAAAAGTGGGTGATGACATTTTTTAGGTATATCTATATGGTCTTCCTTTCAGTCTCAGATTTTTTTAAACTGTGTAAGGGGTCTTTAAAATAATTTCAAAAATAAAAAAAAATCAGAGGAAACGCAATACACTTCCAATTTTTTGGGACTTTAAGTGGAATTCTTATCCGTAATATTTTAATGTTTGTAATTAAGTATAAGAACCCTAAGAAACTACAGTATTTAAAAACCGACTTTTTTTAATCTTAAAAAATATTGAGAATTTCCTAATATTTTAATATAAAAATCATCTTCCATTCTTGACGTACCGGTTTTTCAGAGAAAGGGCCTTACAAATCGGGAAATTTTTCTTGGAAAATATAGTAGGAATGAGTTTGCAGGTAATTTAATTAGTTTCAATTTGAGATACTGTAATGAACCATATTCATATTTTCGAACATTTTTACAAAAACAAATAAAAATAGTTATTTCTTGTTTTGCTTTCTGAGTTTTAGCGGAAGGTTATTTCGAGAACTATTTCTGATACCAAAATAATTATTAGGATTTTTTATAGATTTTATTGTGGTCTTTCATTTCGTCTCAGACATTTTTTCACTATAATTTTCAAAAAACCAAACAAGTTTTTTTCTGTTTTGTGTTTTCTAGTGATTTACTCGAAAATTATTTGAGACGGGAAAGACTGATATTTTATTTTTAAGAGTTTCTGGGTGATCTCTCATTTTGTTTTAGAATATTTTACGAAGCGGTTAACCGCTTTCAAAATATTAAAAAAAGAAACTAAAAAGGTTCTTTTGTTTACTGTTTCTCCGAGATTCTACCGAAAATTCACTTCGTATTTACGAGCACTTTCGGTAGAATCTTGAACCCCACTACAAAAATAGAAAATAAAATATTTATTATATTTTTTTATATTTTTATATTGTTTTTTAATGGGACAAATTTTAATCGAAAGAGCATTAAAAATTACTAGATACATATGTTTGCGCTAAATGTCAATTCAGTTGTTAAATTTATAAACTAAATTTATTCCAAAATTATTTATTGCTAAAGTTTTCAGTACGGTGAAGATATGTCATATTAGGCGTATTCGATTCGCCCCGGATCTCGTAGGATCTCCATACAAATTGGCAAATTGCAAATTTGTATGAAGATTCAACCACATCCGGGCGAATCGAATGCGACTATTGTTACTCTTATGACACATATTCAATTATAATAGACTCTTAAGTAAAAATTAATTATTTTTTATTGAAATTACATAAACAGATTAATTATTCATTGTACGAGCTACACTTATGATAATCATCAAAAACAAATTTGAGACCGTGATTTCTCGCACCATGAATAACGAATAATTGCAATATTTTTACAATCTGAAATGTCGCAGTGACAAGCGTCTCTAAATGCAAAAATTACCGGATCCTCAAATCTGTACGGGTTAATCACTGTAACTATACTTTTAAGCCACGAATATCGAAAAAGATTTATATATCGTGGAGACGAAAGTTCATTATGAGTTAGTGATTGTAATTAAATAATCTCCCAAGAAAAACCTCTCAACCGCAAAAAGGATTGATATGAATACAATACCGCCAAAGTACTCGTAGCTTCGCGCCCCACTCTAGGGTTGGCATATTGAACGCTGATTGAATTAGTTAATTTCTTTCAAAGCTGATTGGCGGGGAGCTTCCATTTAACAAAATAAGTTGAACAATCTGAAGAAAAACGGGGTAGAAAATGGTCTATTAATCACTTCTGGCCTGAAGTGCATTTTTAGTCTTTTGTAAGGCGAAAGCTTTATAACGAGATCCGGGCGAGAAGCCAATAATACTTGGCATAAGAGCCTACGCACGCAACTACATAACCATCATTTTATCAGAACGACATCGTTGTCATTATCACTGTCATTTTGTCTATATGGCTATGAAGCTCCCCGCCAATCAGCTTTGAAAGAAATTAACTAATTCAATCAGCGTTCAATATGCCAACCCTAGAGTGGGGCGCGAAGCTAAGAGTACTTTGGCGGTATTGTATTCATATCAATCCTTTTTGCAGTTGAGAGGTTTTTCTTGGCGGGGAATTTTTTACAACAGAGTTGTTTTTGGGAGATATCGTATCTTTTTGCATAGTAGTAGTACTAATCCAGATGGCGCAACGGTAAGCACGTTCGCCTTCTATACATTGGGCTCCGGTTTGATTCCTACTGAATGCGGTAGTCTTCGATAAAAAGGGGATTTACGTGTCGGACTATGAGTCCTCTCAGGTTACCCATTTGGGGTAAATAGTTTTCTTGCCAAGAATATCATTTTTCTAGTTCAAAGGACTCAAAGTGCCTTTAACAGTAGTTTAGTGCATTCGCCTCATCACCCCCAGTCGTATAATACTCATCTTGCCTAGAAATCGCTTCCTTGCCGAGAACATCCTTTCTCCTGCCCAAAGGACTCAAAATACCTTTAACAGCCTACTCCATTCGCCTCATCACCGCCAGTCATGTGATACCCATCTTACCTAAACATCGCTTCCCATCTTCCACACATTGGAAAAAATCATCTTACATCATAATTCATATCTCATATGCCATAAATGAAACTATCTAGACCATATACCACACACACAGAGCCATATAGAAGGAGATAAAACCCCCATTTACTGTGGACAAAATTCTGGACGTAATTCCACCACATACAAACTAGTAAAAAGTAAACAGAGAGACACACGCCCTAAACTGGACAACACCCGCGCAGTCTATATAGAAGCACATAAAGCAAATGAAATGTCATCCCCTCTCCTACTTCTCCTATTGGATCAATCAAGTGTTTGCGTCTCTCCCCGTCGGCATGCGATCCCTGCGAGTGATTTCCTGTGTCGCATTCAAATTATCAAAAAGACTTAAGCCAGAAACTCTACTATAAAATTTCACATTTTTTGATGTATCTTTTGATCTACTGCACGGATCAGAGCAAATGATAGCCTGTGCACACCCTTGGGAAACAGGCAATCCGTGAGAAAAGAAAGCAGACCTGGATTCGCTCCCTACGAGGCTGTAGCCCTGTCAAAGAACAACGAGAACAACAAGAACAAGAAAAATTTGAAAAATAGCCATTTTCAAATTATCATATCTCGGGTGTTTTTCCTTGTACCGGAATCAAATTTGCAGCACTTCGTAAGATGACCGAAGACAATGACCATACCAAATTTGAGCCCGAACAAGCATCCGGGGCCGGAGCTACAGAGGTCCGAAAACCCGTACTTGTTATGTCGCGTAAACATAGTCTTGGTCACTTTTAAATTTTTTTTTTGTCGATTTTTTTTTTCGTTTTTCTTTTTTTCGGGGTGGGACGCTCCCGCGTCCCTAGATATTATTCCTCACGTGGGGCCACCGGTAGCGCAGTGCGTTGAGGCATCAGTCTCATGTTTGACTACCGGCGTTTCGGGTTCGAATCCCGTCCACGACGACGTTCGTGGCCATGGATGTGCAGGAGGTGCATGCTGGCAACTGCATTCTCCGAAACCAGTTTATGTCGGCGAAACGTCAACTGGGCCACATGGAACAGTTGACGCGCTGTCCCACAAGGGGTCAGGGCAATTGAGAGAGAGAAAGATTCCTCACGTGTAAATTTAATTCATCTCCACCTAGTAGTTACATATATGGTATCGCCGTCTGAGAAATGTCGAAATGTCGAAATTTTTACACACTCTAAATCCAAACACATCTAAGGGTTGAATATTTCCAATCTTTATGTCTTTAGGTATAATCATTACTTCAACTCCTTTATTCGACGGTTTAGCGGACCTTACAGCTTCATGGTAGTCCATGAATCAATTCATCATCATCGTGGCGCAACAGCCCGACGTCGGGCCTTGGCCGCCTGGATCATTGTCCTCCAATTATCTCGGTCACGTGACCGCGTCCTCCAATTTTGGGAGCCCAGCAGCTGCGCGGCGTCCACACCTACTGAGCTCTCCCAACGAGACCTCGGCCGTCCTCGCAGTCTCGCTCCGTCGACTCGTTCTGCATTCATTACTCTCTTGGGCATGCGATCATCGTCCATTCTTTGTACATGCCCTGCCCATTGAAGTCATTGTAGTTTGACGATTTTCGAGACTTGCAGCTCATCGTACATTTCATACAACTCATGGTTGTCCCGGATGCGCCATCCATCTCGATCGCAAACAGCCCCGAAAATTCGCCGTAGCACCTTACGTTCGAAAGTGTCTAGCATGTTTTCGGATGCTTGAGTTAGGGTCCATGCTTCGCAGCCATAGCATAGCACTGGTCGTATAATGGTTTTGTACACGCGGAGCTTCGTGTTTCTGTGCACATGCTTCGATTTCATTATGGGGAGAACCGAGAAAAAAGTCTTATTAGCTAACTGTATCCGTCGCTTGATTTCGTCAGTTTCGTTGGCGTCCCTTGACAGGTTGCAACCCAGGTAAATGAAGTTGTTCACGAACTCGATGTTGAGGTCCCCCACATTGATGCTTGGTTGTGCAGGTGTCCTTGTCACCGATTGCATCATTATTTTAGTTTTACCCTCGTTAATACGTAATCCAACTTCCTTTGCAGCGGTATCGAGCGTATGCAGAAGTTCTTCTGCGTCAGCCAATCTTCGGGACATGATGTTGATGTCGTCGGCGTACGCTGCTAATTGTGTCGACTTGATGAGTAGCGTCCTGCTGTTGTCCAAATTCATGACCCGAATAACGTATTCCAGTGCTAGGTTGAAGAGCGTCGGAGCCAGTCCATCGCCCTGTTTCAAACCAGTGCGTGTTTCAAATAGATCAGTAAGTCTATTCTGGATCCTGACTTGTGAGACGGAGTTGGTCATCGTCATCTTTGTCAGTCGCACTAATTTTGCTGGTATACCAAATTGCAGCATGATGTTGTACAGTACTCCACGATCGATACTGTCGTATGCCTGCTTGAAGTCGACAAAGATTTGGTATACGTTTACGTTGTATTCCCAGCACCTCTGGAGTATCAGTTTGACTGAGAAGAGCTGATCGGTTGTGGAGCGCCCAAGTCTGAAACCGCTTTGATATTCGCCAATGACTCGTTCTGCGTACGGTTTTATTCTATTTTCCAGAATTTTCGTCAAAATTTTATAGGACGTACAAACTAGTGAGATGCCCCTGTAATTCTCACACCGCAATTTATCTCCCTTTTTATGAATTGGACAGATGATGCTTCTGCGCCAATCGTCTGGGATCTCCTCGTTCTCCCATACTCGCAGGAGTAATTGATGTATGGCATCAACTAGACTCGTTCCACCGAATCTTAGCAGTTCAGCTGGAATCTCGTCAGCGCCCGGCGCTTTATTTCGTTTTAGTGACCGTAACGCGAGATCAACTTCCTCTACTGTCGAAAGTTGAATGGGTGGGCCTAGATCAACAATATCGTCGAGAGCTTCCTGTGTGAGGATGTTAGATGGTCGGTTTAGAAGCTCTTCAAAATAAGAGGCCCATCGTTTGTTAATACCATCGGTGTCGCTGATGATGTTTCCATCCTTGTCCTTACAAAGGCTACTCCTGGGTTGGTAGCCGTTCTTAATTGTATTTACTAGTTTGTACGCTTGTCTGGTGTTCCTATTAGCTAAGTTTTCGTTTATGTTCAGCAACTGCTCGTCAAAGTATTTACGTTTCTTACGTCTAATTATTCTATTCGATATTCGCCGTAGCTCGTCATATTTTTCTCTTTTGGCTCTGGTTCCTCGTTGAATCCATTGTCTGTAGGCCTCGTTTTTCGCGTCAAGTGAGTCTTTGCATTCTTCGTCGAACCAGTCATTTCGCGCTCGCCGGGCTTTATATCCCACGACCTTCTCTGCGACATCCTTGATGGTACCCTTGAGCTCTTCCCAGAACCCATGGACGCCTGTGTTGCTGATGTTGTGTAGCATAGGTGATAGTTTTTCCTCAAGGGCGGTAGTATACGCCACCGCTGTAGCATCACTCAAGAGCTTATCAACCGCAAAGATTTTGCGAGGGCTGATTCTTGACTGGTGCACTGAGGAAATTCTACATCTGTAGGTCGTCTTCACCAAGTGATGATCTGAGTCGCAGTTTGCTCCTCGATAGGAGCGGACATCCATGACACTAGACGCCCATCTCCTGCAAATGAGGACGTGGTCAATTTGGTTGACGGTATGTGCGTCTGGAGACTTCCAGGTCTGCTTGTGAATGCGTCGATGCGGGAAACACGTAGAGCTTACGACTAGATTCCTGCTGCAGGCGAAGTCTATAAGTCGCTGGCCGTGCAACTAGAACCAAAACAAAAATATGACGAGCTACGAATATCAAATAGAATAATTAGACCTAAGAAACGGAAATACTTTGACGAGCAGTTTCTGAACATTAATTAAAACCTAGCTAAAAGAAATACCATCAGCAACACCGATAGCATCAATAAACAATGGGCGTCCTATTTTAAAGAGTTTCTGAATCCAACATCTAACATCCCCGCACAAGAAACCCAAATTAATGGCGTTATTATTGGCAATGGCCCCACTACAAAACCTCCGACAGTAGACGAAGTCGACCTCGTCCTGCGGTCACTCAAACCAAATAAACCGCCAAGCGCTGACGAGATTCCAGCTTAACTGCTAACATCCGGTGGAACGGGCCTATTAAATGCCATACAACAACCACTTTTGCGAATCTGGGAGGACGAGGTGATCCCAAACGATTGACGCAGGAGCATCAGCTGCCCTATACACAAAAAGGAAGATACACTGCCGTGTGACAATTACAAAGGGATTTCACTGGTCTGTAGGTCTGTATTGACGAAACTTCTGGAGAATATAATAAAACCGTACACCGAACGAATCAATGGTGAGTATCAATGAGGTTTCAGACCAGGTAACTCCACAACAACAGCTTTTCACGGGTTTATGTTGACGTGTACCAAATCTTCGTCGACGCAAGCATACGACAGTATCGATCGCAGTGTACTGTACAACATCATGCTGCAATTTGGCATACCATCAAAACTAAAATAGTACGACTAGCAAATATGACGAAGACCAACTCCGTCTCAAAGGTCAGGATCCAGAACAGGTTGACTTATCCATTTGAAATACGTACTGGTTTGAAGGAGGGTGATGGACTGGCGCCGACGCTCTTCAACCTAGCACATGAATGCCCCATTCTGGTAATGGAGACGGACACCAGTGGAACGCTATTCATCAAGTCGACACAATTGATAGCGTACACAGAGGACATCAGCAAGGACAAAACAAAAATAATCATGCACGCCAGCACAATCGAACGTAAACAAAGGGACCTCAACATCGGATTCGTAGACGACTTCACATACCTGGGTAGCAACCTGTCAAAGGACGCCAATGAAACTGACAAAATCAAGGGACGGATACAGCTGGCAAATAAAACTTTTTTCTCGGTCCTTCCCATAATGAAATCGAAGCATGTGCACAGAAACACGAAGCTTCGTGTATACAAAACCATCATACGATCAGTGCTATACTATGGCTGGGTAATCTGGACCCTAACCCATGTCTCCGAAAACATGCTACACACATTTGAACGGAAGGTCCTTCGGCAAATTATCCGAGCAGTTTGCGATCGAGATAGATGGCGCATAACAACCATAAGTTGCATGAACTGTACGATGAGCTGGAAGTCTCGGAAATCGTCAAACTACAACGACTTCAATGGGCAGGGTATGTACAACGAATGGACTGTGAACGCATGCCTAAGAAAATATTCAATGGACAACGTGTCGTCGCAGCAAGGCTGCGAGGAAGCTCGTTGGAAAGACTCAGCAGTTGAGGACGCCGAACCACTGCTGGGCGTCCAACATTTGAGGCACGAGAGATAATTGGAGGACGATGATCCACGCGGCCAGGACCCGATGTCGGGCTTTTACGCCACGATGATGATGAAATTTAAAAAAAACCAGACCGAAGCGTATATACCCTAGACTTGTACAGACCTAGTGATAATACCAAAAGTACCAATAGTCAACGACTATGTGCATTAAAAGTGAGTTTCTTATATGGCCAGCTTATAGGGAAGGTTGGCACTCATTCAGGAGGATGTTGACCATTCTCAAAACCAACTAACTAACCCATTATACAAATATTTGTCGAATTTTTCAAGTCGCTAGCTTCATTCTATCGAAAGTTATTGCTTGTTTGAAGTCTCAATTGTAGGGGAGGTAGGAGTTCCTTGGGTCGGATATTGCCTATCATTGGCACCAACCAATTAGATCACCCTACAAACATTTACACAAAATTTCAAGTCTCTAGCTTCACTCTATCGAAAGTTATCGCTTCTGTGACGTTTTATTTGTAGGGGAAGTAGGGGTTTCGTTGGTCGGATTTTACGTATTTTCAATATTAGCCAACCGGATCTTACTACAAACATTTGACCAAAATTTCAAGTCGCTAGCTTTATTTTGTAGTGTTATCGCTTATTTCAAGTTTCATTTCTAGGGGAGGTAGGGGTTCCTTAGGTCGGATCTAACCCATCTTGCATACCAACTAACTCGATCTCACTTCAAGCATTTGACCAAAACTTCAAGTCGCTGGCTTGATTCTGTCAAAAGTTATCGCTTATTTGAAGCTGCATTTGTAGGGGAGATAGAGGTTGCTTGGGTGGGATCTTACCCATTTTCAATACTAACTAAGTAGATCTTACTAACAACATTTTGTCAAATTTTCAACTCGATAGTGTCATTCTATCGAAAGTTATCGTAATTTAAAAAATTTTTAATTTTGTGAAATTTGTAGGGGAGGTAGGCGTTCCTTTGATCTGATTACGCCCAACTTACTAGAACTGAAGCAGCTTCTCACCTCAGGTTTACATGCTAAAAATCAGGTGTCTACGTCAATTGGTTCAAAAGTTATAGACAAAAAACCTGAAAAGTAGGGTAGTACGGGGCTCTTTGTAAGAAAAGTACCATTAGTTTTGAGCTGATCGATTTTATTTTTCCAGGAGAATATGAGATTACCCTCACAAACAATCTGCCAAAGCTGGAGCTTTTCATATTTATTTAATCGGGAGTTATGGATACATTTAATTATTCTACATTTGTAGGGAAGGTAGGCGTCCTCTTGGCTTGATCATGCCCATTTTCAATACCAACCGACTAGATCACACTATCAACATTTGACATTTCAAAGCTCTAGCTTCATTCTATCGAAAGTTATCGTGCGAACGGACAGACAACCGACATGGCTAAATCGAATCAGGAGGTGACCCTGATCATTTATATATATACATTGCTATACCTCCGGAGCCTCCTTTAAGGTGTTACATATTTTCGTCGTGACAAAAACAATATACCCTATACTATAAGTCTAGGGTATAAAAATGCTAATAACTAATAACGAATTGCCCACTTTGCACTACAAAATTATCCTTAAAGGATTTAAGGATTCCCAACCAAAAAGAAAAAAATTTCCATATAACTTTTTCTGCAAGGAGGGGTAAAGGAAACATTTACTCGACTAGAAGATTGGGCGGGGTTTCTGCCGCTCGCTGCAACTGTCCATATCATATTGACGAAATTCTTGTGTCTTGGAATGACAGCACGACATAGGGAAATCAAAACAGGAAAAAAATGCATGGGGTGAACGAACTCAAATGCCCTTCAAACACTCCGCGGTCCTGATGTCCTTGGATCCATGGCCTCCTATATTTTTAAAAATTCCAAAAAAAAACAATATCTCGATCTTGAGAAAAAAAATGTCGGGGCCCCCCATAGCAAAATAAAACGCCAGTCACTCCTCATCCTCAAAATCACACTTTTTCCACACCAGCTGAATGAAGTGAGTGAGTTCAATGTAAGCGTCTTTTTCTTTTTCTTCTGGTACGCGCAACCGTCAATTTTAAATTTTTACATAGTTCTTATCAAATAGATTTATTTTTAAAATATCAGAACAAATATAATATATTTTCGAAAAATACTTCGAATCAAAAGTAACGGGCACGCGTCAAAATTTGGTGCATTGCAAACGATCCTGCGACAGCGACTATGTTCCATTAAGCTCGAAATTGATCGGAAATCTTACGTGAAAATGACATCCAGTTGAATTAGATTGTATGTAGGTCTTCTAGAAACTTATACGATTAAACATTCAAACATTTAAGTTGACTGAAGCTGCTAGGTCTCTTCGGAATATCATATTCAAACCGAATTATTTGAAATTCAAAACTTTACAGCCCCATCTGTTACTACACCCTGTTTCAAAATAAAAAAAAAACATTCATACCCTAGAAATCACTCCCTTCGCATATCACCGTCGCCCAGAAAACAAAACAAAAAAATTTAAATTTATGTTGTCTGCTACGCGAAACGAAATGTGTCTCCGACAAAACTAACTGGCGAATAATTTGCGCGAATTACACAAGCGGTGCATTCTCGTGCTGTCTTGCCATTTGCATTGCAATATTGCAAGTCTGCAACATACGGAAAAGAGCAGAGACAGCAGTTAAATGGCAAAAATTAAAACTAATCGCAAAAAGTTATTTTAATCTATAGTAGTTGCCGTGATTTTGTGCCATGTATTCCGGGCGACGTTCATTTTCGAGGTTATACGAGTATGTACGGAGTACTTAATATCTGTAACACTGTGGGGTGGAATTTTCGAGCTATTACGATCTGGTAGCAGCTACTCTAGCAGATATTATTTAATATTTAGTCACATAAAAGTTATTTGTTGTGGAGACGATTCAAACCACACTGTAGGCACCCCCGGGCCACCGCAATTAGTCATTAAAAGTCTGCAGTCACTTTTGTTCTTATTATGAAAATATTTTACTTGGAAATTGTTTTTTGTCATCCAGTAAAAAGCAAATATGCATTTGTCGGGTGGAAATGTTCCGATTGTTTGCATAATCTTCAGGGAAATTGCTCGTTTGCTCATTCGAAACGAATGTGTAAGTGTTTTTCTTTAACATTTCTAATGTATCAGAACCATTGATAGGTTTGTGATATGTGTCGAATTCAGCAGGTAAATAATATTCACAAGGCAATACATGAAAGCCCCACGTTGGGCGCCATTATGTTGGAAGCCAAGGTTTAAACCGCCGCGCCGCGCCGTGCCGCGCTGTCACATTTACAAAATCTTACGCTGGGTCAGCGGTTGCCCTCATTATCACAACACTTAGCACGGCTGGCGTTGCGATTCACCAAGGGCTCATAACCGTCAACCTGAGCTGACAAGAAGGCAACTAACTCTCAATATTGGATTTTTTTTTCAATCAAGTAATCACTAAAAAATGTTTTCCTAACAGTGTAGGCAGTGGTGTCCACTGGCCTGCGTACTTTGAGCTAGACAAAAGGTGCGATGAAATTCTATTGGACACGGATATCAGTAAACCTCCATTCTTGTTTTCGCTGCGTCGAAGATAGGCTAGTGGATGGGAGATTATTTAAACTCCATGATGATAAGTTTTGATTCAGTAGTGGGATTTGCGAACTATGAAAGCAGACCTGTAGTTTAAAGTTCATCGGCCGCGGAGTGCGTCGAAGAATGAGTCCTAATCAAGGGACTAGCTATCGCGGCTCTGGTTAAACCTGGTCTAAGTAGTAGAACGAAAAACGGCAGTGACATGAGCTGCAACCTGCCGCCATCCAAAGTATGATTCAGGGAGAGGCATAACGCAGTTTGAATCCGTGATCTCGTGGGAAATATTGTAATGGACGCTTTGGTGGGCATCCGATGATACCCGTGGGGACGGAGCCTAAGGTAGCATAATGAGCGTGAAGGTCGGGCAGTGCCATCCGGCGAAAAAGGGCCCCTCAACGAACTAAGCAGCGGCCTATGCTTGCTGTAGCTCAGTTCGGGAGACGCGGGCGGGATTTTTGCCGTTCGTTGCCCTGTCCTTTACGTATTGTATTAACAAAAATTCATAGACCTGGGGAAAACAACATTAACAGGGGAAGCGAAAATGGGGAATGATAAAAAAATAGGACGATAAGAATAGAATGGCTGGCGGACGGCGTAGGTGCCCTCGCGGCCGCATCGGTGTCCAGGTGTAATGGGACGCTCGGCCTCAGGCTTCGTACCACCGACAAATCATTACTCATCCGGTGCTGCCATCGATCTGCCGATGGAAGCAGCACAATCAGACAAGAATATGGTTCATTAAAATATCCCTGAAGATCGCAGAACCGAGAAGCGGTCTCTCGTTTCGGCGGAGTTTCTAAAAGACATCAAGGCCTTTCCACTTGGAGCGAAAAGGCAACGATCGATGGAGGGATTGCCGAAGATCTTAAAAAAGAAAGAGCGCCGCCACAACCGCTACAAGTTGCTCTTACGCGGATGCATTGAAAGAGTGGATAGAGCTGGCGGTAGTCGATAAAGGCGATGTGGATGGATCGATATCACTTGAAAACTGACAAAGAAGGAGAAGAACTGGCGGAAGGTTAAGGGAGGACTCACCTTGAACTTTCGTAAGTTCATGGAAGAGAGTCCAGAGCCAGCTCCTATATGCAAAGATGGAGGATGGAATCAGGCCCACAGCAAGCTGATGCGTTTCGCTGATCAACGCTCAGTGAGCCTGATCAAACTTGCCATAACAAAAATCGGTGAGCTATGGGCAAGCGACAGTCTCGAAGTCGTTCGTTGCGAAGGACATGATTCCCACACGCCTAAGAGCTCGTGTGTGGATTACCGCCGACGATATGGAGGAAATCTTGTTCATCATGAGGACGAGTAATATGGACCTTCCTGCTCATGACTGCAAGATCGTCAAGCTGGAGGAGCCTGTAAAAGTCTCTCGCTGTACGGTTCTAGTGATTAACACGGAATAATTTGCCCACTAGCTAGGACGAATGGGATAATCTATTACGGCTTCATGACTACCAAGATGAAGGCGTATAAAAAGGATATGAAGAAGGCTTGACTAAAAGGCTACCTCTCTCTTGAACAGCCAACCAAACCAGCCATATGATTCTGACAGTCTTTACTGTATCAGTTAACACAAGTTTAGCATTGGTCGTTCTAGAGAAGTTTCCGATAACAGCCAGATGAGTACGTCTACGACTACGACTTACTCCAGAACCTTAAAATCTAGCGACGGTATACGGAAAAAAATGGAATCTAGTATTGCTCATAAAAATGAAATGGCAAGGACAGGGAGAGAGCATCAGGTAGGCCCAAAATGGTCGCAGTTAACCCTGAATGAGCCTATTATTTGTGAAATCCGCCGACCGTCTCGTTTTAGATCTCCAAATCCTGATCAAGATTTCCTAATGAGATAGACCTTATCGGGCCTGATAGGCAGCTCCGCCAAAAAACATAGCCCACGATAAAACTGCATAGTCTTCCAATTTTTATGTAACACTACAAACATCACACCCTGTCAACAAAGTCCTATACTGCAATACTATTATTTCGTTGGAATTTCAATTCTTGACAATCGCCGGGGCAAATGGAAAATGCATTTGGACTTTTCCTACCCTTTCCAAAACATACTCCGTACACACTGCACATAGTTAGTACACAGAGTCCGATACGGCCAAACGGAATTGGTAAGGACAACATGCAATTTTGAAACTATTTCGCTCAGATTGAGGACACACGAGCCCAGAGCAGGCTTTTTCGGCAATAAATTCACTTCATATGTCCGGCGGTAAATACTTCGCTCGAGAACTTTGTAAAATAACAGGGTAGTATATATCAAGTAATACGTTGAAGGCTTTCATATAAATGTGTAGTGTGTAGTACACATTTACTATACAGAAACGATGTTGGTAGACCACACTAAATGCTGACCCTTTTCCTTTTCCGTTTCCGCCTTTCACTATTCTGTCCGGGTATATTGCCCTTTCCCGATGTCCGAGAATAGGACATGAAATTGTAACCAAACCAAACCGATATTTCATTGCATAATCATGTCACAGATGTGCTGTAAATGGTCGTCGTATGTCCTTGCAATCATTTCAGTTTTTTCCTTTTTTTCGAGGGTCGAGTGGAAGATTTACTGTGAGAGTTACACTGGACTTTTGTCCAAAGAGAGAGCGAACGAAGAACGCTAATCAGGCAAGATGTCCCATAGAAGTGGTCTCGCTCCACTTGTGCAGTTAAAAAGGCGAAACAATTGCTTAAATGCAAGAAAAGTATTAGGAGAAGATGGTCGTCTGTCCCATAAATTGAATGAAAAAAAAAAAATACAAAACAAAAGTCTGTTACAAAGTGTTTGTCCCATTTTTTTCCTCCTGGAGCGACCGTTGCAACTGCTGGAACCAAACCAAACGGCCAAGCCATTCCCATTGTCCGATTTCTTCGGAAAATCCTTTCTTCTATTCTGCGCTTTCAATTTCCTACGGGTTTTTGTGTAGAGCCCGGGAAACTTGTTTTCGACTATACATTCAACTTTTCCTTTTGAGTTGAGGATTCTTTCTTTTTTTGTGCTTCGGGATTAGAAATGTTTGTGAGTGTCTCTCCAGCGTCCTTTTTTCTGCCATATCCCTTTCGAATTCTTGTTTAGAGTCCATTTAAATATTTTCTATAGGGATGGATAGTCTCGGAAATACAATTCAAAAAAAAAGAGTTCCGGTCGCCTTACAATCCCGAGCTAAGATTTCTAATTTGAATGGGTGGTCGACGAATGTGTACGGGAAGAATGTATGTATTCCTCTGGGGGTGGTTTGCAGGAATGAGAAAAGTAAGAAAGATTGTAGCCACGAGTTTCAAATCAATATTTTTAAAGTATGCTGTAGTTTGAATGAAAAGTTTGTTTTGTGATAAATGCAAAAAATTTTTAGAGGTTTCACTTTTCCAAACAATTGTAATGAACCATACTCTGATCGTGCTGCTTCCACCGACAGATCGAAAGCAGCACTTCATGATTAGTTATCTGTCAGTGGTACGAAACCAGAGGCCGAGGGTCCTATTACACCAGGACCCCAATGTCAGCGCGAGGGCATCTGAGCCGTCCACCAACCATAACATCCTTATCGACCAATTTTTGTGTTATTTCCCCATTTTTGCATCCCCTGTTTGTGTTGTCTATCCCAGGCCTGTAAAGTCCTTCTGATATGTACGGACAGAGGCAGCGAACGGCGAGAACCCTGCCCACTTTTCCCGAACTGAGCTACATCAACCACAAGACGCTGCTTAGCTATTTGAGACCTATTTCTTCGCCAGATTGCACTGCCCGGAGTTCGGGGGTTCGCAAACATCCTCTTCATTAGTACTCCTCGTGCGCACCCAGTTTTAGTCCTATTTAAGCCAATGTAAAAGAACTTAAAGGTCGCCACACATGAACCCGCACAACCACGACCGAACTTCCACCGAACCATCGATTTCATAGAACGGTGGAAATGAGGGGAATTTTTTTCCGCACGTTCTATGAAATTGATGGTTCGATGGAAGTTCGGTCGTGGTTGTGCCCATTCATGTGTGGCTACCTTTAAGTTGTTTTACATTGGCATGAATAGGACTAAAATTTATCTTCATGTACAATATATTCTTGACTAAATATCCAGGTAGGTTCCAATTTTATAACAGCTACATACCTGCTTGCCACTTTTATAAAAAAAGGTACATTTATGGCCACTAATTTTATAAAAAGTACTGAGGAAGTTGCTCCCGGCTACGTGTTTCTATTAAAACCACTACAAGTATCGGAAAGGAACGAATCACTCATTTACGCGATTTTGTTTGAATAACTTAATTCTGGCGACTAAATATAGTAAATATCTTATTCGATTAACTTAAATTTATTGACGTTAGTTAAGTTGTAAATATGCCACGAAAGTGATTTAATAATCCCGACAGTTTTTGTTATATGCGTAGAGTATAAACTTATGTATCTCAGCGTCGAAAATTTACACCATTAATAGAAAAGTGTTATTTAGAATATTTTGATTTTTCTGTGTGCCATCAAAATAAATCCTGGGTTCCACATATACATACGTTGTATATCATGTGTGAGACTCCTATTACGTTGGGCTAAAGGATCTAAACATTTGCCATTTGCTATACCGAAAACTTCTATAATTGACGAACAAGGCGAGGGTTTTCGTCAGGATATTTCTTTAATAGAGAAGCGTTATTAAGGCAAATGCAATCCAGGAATACTAACTGATTACTGTTACTCAATTGCCCTAACCCCTTGTGGGGTATAGCGCGTCAACTGTTCCATGTGACCCAGTTGACGTTTCGTTGGCATAAACTGGTATCGGAGAATGCAGTTGCCAGCATGCATCTCATGTACATCCATGGCCACGAACGTCGTCGTGGACGGGATTCGAACCCGAAACACCGGTAGTCAAACATGAGACTGATGCCTCAACACACTGCGCTACCGGTCGCCCCCAAATCATAACTACAATATTTATTGTACAGTAAATAGTAATTTTCTAACTGTAGGAAATTTTTGTACTTTTCATGAAAATATGTATTTTTGTGTCACAGAGAAATCTGACGTGTCATTTTTTTTTCTTTAACATATTATTGTTATGTGGCCATATAGTAGATTCAAGATGTGATATCAGTTTTCATGTGCCAAAAAAAAAGTTTGAATTTTGTTGACCAGTGTAATCAATTTAAAGCAGATTTCAACAGATAATGTACATTGGCATTGAACATAATCAGTAAAATTCCTATCATTAATGACGTAACATTTCATTTCAAACTGGAAATAGTAACAATGAAGTATTATTTATTGTTTCTGACTACCGGCGTTTCGGGTTCGAGTCCCGTCCACGACGACGTTCGTGGCCATGGATGTGCAGGAGATGCATGCTGGCAACTGCATTCTCCGAAACCAGTTTATGCCAACGAAATGTCAACTGGGCCACATGGAACAGTTGACGCGCTATGCCCCACAAGGGGTTAGGGCAATTGAGTAGTATTATTTATAGTTTAAATATGCGTATAGTATGTAAGACGTCCATTGACTTCAAACAATTTGCATGTACTCGCATGCATACATATGTAGCAAATGTTCATTCTGTTTGCTTACATAAACAATGTCAAGAAGAATACCCTTAACCCTCAAACCACCGTTGGGGTCCATTGGACCCTTGGGACTGTTTGTTTTTAAAATATCTAGGTCCTTGTCCACAATTCATTTCCAATGCCCCTATGTATTTTACTATTATGCTTCTCTAAATACGAAATAAAAGTGCTATTAGAGAAAATTTTTGTACGATGGCTGAAATTTGGAATTTTCGGAAATTGTAACACAAACTACCAAAGGGGTCCATTGGACCCCTTAGCGTTCTATGAAGTATTGCATTATTTTCTTGCAGTGAAAGTAATTTGACTGTATTTTACATTCTGTGGTTGCAGTGCTGAATAATCATGCGAAAAAAACACAAAAACTGTGGAACATATGGTATTGAATGCATTGCTTTATGTGCATATAGGTAAGACGTGTTCGATATAAACACGGATTTATAGTATCTGCAGAAAAGTGTTAGAAACATGAACGCCAAATAAAAGTGCAGTCTGCGCTCAGCATAATATTGTAAAAAAGAACAATAGCTGTGCTTCCCCCGTTCACAGAGAACAGAACAAGAAACGCACGCCCCACACCAACAAGTCGTTCTATACAGAACCCCATTCCAATAGTTGAATGAGATCGTTTGAAATAAAAACCGTTGAAACAGAGAAATTTTCTTATCTCACCATAAAACCGTAAGTGCGTGGTCTTTACAAAGGGCAGTTCAGTTCAATTGAGTTTCCAGTCATTTGTGATCGATAGTTTTTCCAGAAAATTCAAGGTATGTAATATTAGTGAATTCTTTATCTTATAAATTCCGAGAAATGAGAAGTGGGTTTGACATTTTACAGCTTTGTCAATAAAAGATGCTGACAGATGAAGAAATTCTTCGCGCCCTTGAAGCTTCTGATGATGAAGATTTCGGGGACATCGACTCGGATTCCGATTCCGAAGAGAGATGTAAGCGAAGCGTCAGATGTTAAAGACGAACTAGAATATTCTGAAGAGGGCTCGGCACAATGCGCTTCAAATAATGGATCATCGACGGAGTACTACCATGGAATGGACGCATCGAAATGGAGCAGTAATCCACCTACCATGCGGAGGGCACCTAGCCATAATATAACGAATATGCCGTAGATTTTCATTCAAAACACCGAATGGGGTCCAATGGACCCCGTTGGTAGTTTGTGTTACAAAAAAGTCATGGTAGGATAAGGGTTAAAGAATTTTTAAAATGTGGTTCCCGGTTTCGTCAATCGAAGCGAGACCTCAACTAGTCAGGTGCAATGTTTGGAGAGATGCGATTAAGAAACCACCGAGAGAGAGAGAGAGTATTAAGTAGAATACTTTTTGCGATTTTTAGTTTTAGAGCTTCCAATGAGGAATATGTTTTTGTCTCCACTTTCCCTCTCCTTGGTTTAACGAATTGTATGTTGGTTTGAGGTGGAGCCAGTGCTGTAAGCAATACTAACAAATCAATGTCTTCACCTATGATCGCAACATTAGCCTCGGATACTCCTTTTCGATTCCGCATCGGACAATACGTCGGCTATTTTTACGTAAATACCCTCGCTGGTAATTTTTGCAGATAGAATATTAATAAACCTTAACTTGTTTTTTTTTTTATTAGCAAGAAAGTGCTCTTGCTGAACGGTTATAGTCACGTATTCCCCAAAGTATATCCACTGAAGATTTTGAGGCACTTCGACGTTTTTGTTCATCACGTTTAGTGCTATTGGTGGTGTCTGCGTAGCCACCGAACACTTCTTCGCTAATGATAACAATTGCTCCCATCCGGTATACTGTATGCGCTATACCATTGAAAATATTGATCACAGGAAGTAACTACGATCAGTTGTACAAAATTTCTAAGCTAAGTAATTTTTTTCTTCGATGAATATTCTATATCATTTTTTAATCGGGGTTATTTCAGTATTTATAGACTGCACTTATGCCAACTTTTTTTTTCGTTTTCTCGGTAACTATTTATGCTAGGGATGCTCCCGTATATCTCAAAGTAAAGCTAATAAAATAACCTGAGATTTGATTTGATAACTTATCTCGTGAAACGAAAACTTTATACAACATGAAAATAAAATGTTTATTCTCTTGGTAAAATTTTGAAGAGCTGCTTATCGGAAAATGTTGCACGTATCGAGATGGCTTTTGTACTTAAATTGAGAAAATTAATGCTCTTTTAAAGTTGCGAACATCGCTTTTCCCTGGAATACATACTTTGGGAGGTATTGAGTGATCTTTACATTTTTTTTTGCCCAGAAAGCTAAATTTGAACAATTTTTTTTCTCTAGTTTATAAGTAACTACTAATCCTACGACCGTCATTTCTGACATGTTTCCTCATAATATGAGTAGTTTTCTCGATATTTGACAATATGCATCCAAAAACGGACATTTTACACTTTTCGGAAAGTATTTTTACGTACGGAGTAGGCTCAAGCTCGTATATAAAATTTCAGAGAATTGTATACTCTTTTAAATAGCCACAGGTTACCTTTCAGCAGTTTACATACTTTAGAAGTTATTAAGTGATGTTTGCATTTATGTTTTGTGAAGAAATTTTTTGTGGTAATTTGTTTTTCTCCTTTTTCTAAGTATTTTAACTATCATACGTACGGGCATTTGACTTATATCAAAATGAAGCATATTTAGTTGTAAAAAGCTTAGTGTGAAATTGCGAGCTATAAGGGTTGTTTGATACTTGTAAGCACTTGATTTCGACCAGATGTGGCATCACAGAAGAAAAACTTGTAGAGGTAAAGTAACACCACGGTCGTTCAATGTTGGGACGTTGACAGCTGGTCGCTACAAACTTTTAACACTGTCGAATAATGTACCGGGTTTTAGACCGACTGTCAAAAGCTCAAAAAGGTGAAATAATTGGTTGTTTTTTCTTATAGCGGTATAAAGCTGTGTGCTTTCCCTTAATAATAGGAAAGGGACATTCGTTGAATGGTTTCCTTTTTTTTAGGGAAAAATGTGCGAGCAAATTAAAGTAATGTTGTTACCATAAAATATTAGCTAAGAGAATTTAAATGTGGCTGAAAATCTGTTTTTGATGAAGAGCTCTCTAGTCGGCCGATTGAGATGACCACTGAGAATCTGGTTCACATAATCAATGATATCGTATTAGAAGACTTTCAAAAAATAATGGACGAAGAAATGAGCATGGCAAAGCTTTGGACGAAATGGGTGCCGCATTTGCTCTTAGATGAACAAAAACGAAATCGCCCGACAACTTCGAAGAACTGTTTAAACATGTTTATGGGAAACCCGAAAGAGTTTTTACGTTGTTTTGTCACTAATGACGAAACAATCATCAATACACACCAGAGACAAAGGCGCAATCGAGATGGTAGGTTTTACCCGAAGAACCTGCTCCTAAGAAGGCAAAAACAGATATGGTACATCCGCCGGGAAGGTTATCGGTACTATCTTTTGGAATTAATGAGGAATTAGGTTTAGTTTGGTTCAAAAGGCTGTCGGGGGTGACACAGCACGTATAAGCCGGTAAACTCGCTCACTGTGGTACACACCAAGATATACCTATCCGATTGAAATTATGGAGTATGTAATGAACCCCCAGTAATGAACCATATTATGGTCTGGTAGTGCTGCTCCCACCAGCAGATCGAAGAAGCACCTGATGAGTAGTGATCTGTTGGTGGTACGAAACCAGAGGCCGAGGGTCCCATTACACCTGGACCCAGGTGCGACCGCGTGGGCGTCTGATCCGTCCGCCAACCATTCCATCCTTATCGACTATTTTTTTTTATTCCCCATTTTTACATCCCCTGTTTGTGTTGTCTTCCCCAGGCCTATGAATTGTTGTTAATACGTAAAGGACAGGTGCAACGAGCGGCGAAAACCCCGCCCACATCTCCCAAACTGAGCTACAGCAAGCATAGGCCGCTGCTTAGCTCGTTGAGGGGCCTTTTTCTTCGCCAGATGGCACGGCCCGAGCTTCACGGTCATTATTCTACCTAAGGCTCCATCCCCACAGGCATCTCCGGATGCCCACCAAACTGTCCGTTACAAGTATTTAATTGAACCATCCAGAGCGGATAACAAGATATAGCCTGGCCGGACTAGTGTCCTTCAGGTCTTCCAAATGGAGGAAGAAAGAGTCCCGCAGAAAGACCTTCCTCCTCACTGCCAAGGTGAAAAGTATTCTCCTCCTAGTCAAAATCGTCACAGGTTCGCAGTGCCTAGTGATGCTTTTAACCACTACATCAATGTGCTTCCAGTTCAACGATGACAGAGCAGGGCGAGCAGAGGCTGCTCTGGCCTAAATACCCTTCATCGTTTGACTCGTGCTGTCCTCCACTCCATCTGGCGCTGGCTTTAATTGGCGACGTTAAGCGTCAAATACATTGTGCTACATATCTCAGAAACTTCTGTGTCGTGGACACATGTTACACCGTCTGTAACTTTGTTCTTGGTATCAAAGCCACATGGAAATCAAAAATAAAATAACGCGATTGGCGAGAAATTATTTTAGTGGATTATTTGGAAGAAGGACGAACCAATACAGGGCAGCACTATTTTGATTTATTTTGCCGATTTGACACAGGACTAAACAAAAACGGCCCCACTTGGCAAAGAACACAATGCTTATTACCATGACAATGCACCAGCTCATTCGTCCCAAATCGTAAGAGCCAAAATAGCTTAATTATTCTACGAATTGAAACGCGTTTCACTTTATTCTCCAAATTTGGCCCTCTGCAATTTTTAAATAAGAGCATATTTTCGAAAAAAGGCCTATTTTGAGTTCGGTAAATCGTTTATTTTCAATTGGATTCAAATCTTGGAATATCGCTTGACTAAATGCATCGGGTTATCGTAGATGAGAGAGCAAACGAAGTGAGTAGCGCGAAAAGATTGATATTTTTTGCGTACGTTCGGATGAACGTCGTCTGTTAAGATGTAAAGTGAAAACCAAACTGGGAAGTTGGCTTAAGCGCGTTTTCTCAACGTGTCGTTAAACTGCCCGATAAGTAAAAGGAACATGAGCTTATCCAAGCTATGAAGCGTTCGATAAATATTTCCATTTTCTCAGACGTCCGTTAAATTACCTAGCCAAAAGATATATGTATGATGTTGGGTTTTTTTTTGTGTAAAGTTTTAAGCGATTGTGAGGAATTGGATTTTATTTTGGATAAACGATTAAGCGGTGACGGACTTTTGAAGCTTATCTTTCCGATGAAATTTAAAAGGCAGAAAAGGTTCCTTCTAGCGTTTTCACTCGGATAAACGATGAACAGACATTGAGAAAATTAAATTGTGCTAACAGGCACTTTATTCCTACGAAAAATTTTAATCGGACATTGAGAAAACGGCCCTTCGACTTAGTAATAAGGGTTGCGACGCAAAATATGTGAATTACAAATTTAAAAATAGAAACAAATATCTGTGTTTTTACCAACATATATTGATAAAATCAATTTTTTTTTTCAATTTCTCATTTAACATCGTAACATTTATTCACACATATGTACAAATCTACCGTATAATAACGAATAACAATAACAACAACAACAAAGCCTTACAGTTCAGCGCATTCTGACGGCTAAACTAACAAAATTTGACATTGGTTGTCCTTGTAATTAAAAACTTTGAGACTTTATCAATGTTACATTGGTTGTTATTGCAATATTTTTTTTAATATTATGCATCCATTGGTTTGAAAGTACCCATTTTCTGTCCTTGCCTTTGAAGTTTGACTTTTGGTCGTTTTATAATACACAAGCAGAGAACATCTTTAGTCGAATGCATCACTTATCTCATTTTTGCAAAAAAAATAAATTGGTTGTTCTTGCATTAAGCCACACATATATGAACAAAGATTCATGTAAATTTTATGTTAACCGTGCATACCGGCTAGAAACTTACTGCTGACTGCTTAAACATTCCATAGCTATTGTTGTAAATAACCGATTCTCAAGCAAACTCATTTATAATACATAATAATATAAATGTCCATCTACCACAAAATAAAACTTTATCCACAACAACTAAACAAATATATTTCTTGTTTTAAACCTTGAAGAAGACGATGTCGCAAATATATTTTTTTTTCCGCGAATTCATACAATTACCACTTTTAACTCCAATAGAAAAAAACACGACCCCGAATGCCTTTAAATTTTCAGCGATGCTTGGAAGTGACATTGCATTGTAAATAAAATTGCCGGGGAAAAAATACTGTTAGTTTTTTTACAATAGCATTTTATTGTTTTAAGATGAAAACTGCCTCAAGGCGGTTTTGCCTACTCGAGGGTTAACGACCCCTGGCAATAGAAACGTGTTTCATACTGCCACAATTATTGATATGTAAACATCTTATGGCACAGTACGGTGTAAAACCGTAGAATCTGTGGAATAAGTAAACAGCATTAGTGTGTGTGAATTCTCAATTTGTATTCAGTGCATTTTATGTACAGTCGAGAACGTATAAGTGCAACCTCCTCGGGCAAAGAAATTGATTTCACTTACCCATTTTTCCACTTATCCATTGGAAAGTCAAGAACGAAACGAAACTGATTTTGCACTTATCCGTTTTTCATATATAGAACCGGCGACCGGTAGCGCAGTGTGTTGAGGCATCAGTCTCATGTTTGACTACCGGCGTTTCGGGTTCGAATCCCGTCCACGACGACGTTCGTGGCCATGGATGTGCAGGAGGTGTATGCTGGCAACTGCATTCTCCGAAACCATATTAAGCCAACGAAACGTCAACTGGGCCACATGGAACAGTTGACAAAATTTGGACCCGATAAGTGGCGGTGGAGTCGAGATATTCATGAAAATGTGTATTTTAGGTCTTATTTCGTTCAGTGTACGAGTATATACTAGATTTGACCTTTCAGTATTCATTATTTTAATTTAGCGAATACAAATTATTGCGTATACATTTAACCAGCGAACTGGGGATAATCCAACCGCCCAACAATTTTCAGATTTGGTCACGGTGCCTGTCCGGAAGAAGAAAAGAAGATTATTCTACATAATAAATTATGTAGTGTAGTTCAATCACGAAAAAACCTAATTTCTTCAGTGTATGGCGACCCTGCGAAATTAACTGATCATGAAAACTCCAGGCTTTGCAGAGCTATTTTGACTCCCCGGAACGACCAGGCATCTGCGACAAACGCTGAAATATTAAAATGCGTTTCTGGGGAATGTGTTGAATATCGCTCAATCAACCGAGTAATGGATCGAGAAGATGCTACACAAATATTTGGTTGAATTTTAAAATTCATTAAGCGCATCTGGAGTTGCATCTCACAAAAAAAATACGTCAACAAAGGTAATGATCAAGCAACATTTGAGTTAAGAAATAATGAATACGAGAAGTCAGTAGGTTCCAATCTGGCCGCTATATAAGTTCTTCTGAGGCGGTTTGAAGCGTTTTGAGCTTTTCCATGAAAGATTTCCATCAGTTATGCATCTTAATGTTGAGTAGCGGGTGTACTTTAATTCAGAAAATGTGACAGAGGAAATTGAAAGCCCGCGACAAACTACTTTGTTGGCATTCTTTCGAATTTGTCAAGTTGACGATTTCGCAAAAACACTGTTATACGAAGAAGTTCCGATGCTATACGTATAACAAACAGCAAGGAGTTTTCAATCGCAGAAAACGTAAATTAGCTGTAGATGGCGTACCTGGCATTCTCAAAGAACACGTCCTGGAAAGAGTTTACACAGTACATCCGAACAACTTCGAATGCTATTACTTACGGTTACCAGTTCATACAGTACGGGGTCCTACTACTTTTGCTGATTTGCGAAAGGTTGATGATTTTTAATACGATACTTATCAGGCTGCTTGCCGGGCACGTCACTTGCTAGATGGTGATCAGCATTAGGATGACGCATTGGCCGAAGCATGTGTCTGCGATATTTCATATCGCTTGCGTCGTTTGTTTGTCCTATTACTGGTATTTTGTGCTCTTTCGGATGCAGCGGAGTGGCATAAGTATCAAAATAAATTTGCTGAAGACTTTTCCGGGGATACATGCCGCAACAATCACAGGGAACTGACAGATTACACGAGAGTAATCTCAATCGATGCTTGCTGGCTACCCAAGAAACAGTAACAAGGGGTAATTCTCTCTTTTAATACAGCATGTCCACACCAACTTCAGGCGGGGAAAAAATTAATAGGGAGTATGCAGCGGAAATCAACTATAGTTCAGCGCAGTTGGCCAAAATATTGCGAAATGGTTTATGGAGTATGACAGCAGAAAAACATTTGATATTCGATCATGTATGTGATTTGGGGGAAATCCTATTTTAGATGCACTCGGTGGGACGGGGAAAACATTTCTCACTAAAGTCGTCTATTCAAAACTAAATGGCAATTGCTGTCGCCTCATCAGGAATAGCCGCTACATTGTTACCAGTAGGCAAAACTGCCCACACTATGTTCGAGATCCCGATTTACTTGGACCATACGGAGATTCCAGTGTGTAGCGTTTCCGGGAACACTAACAAAGCCAGGGTTCTTTGCGATTGTTTCTTAATAATATGGGACGAATGCACAATGGCGAATCCGTTGAATCAGTAGATAGAACCTTACGTGACATCAAACAAAACGACCGGCCTATGGGCGGAATTACATTACTTTTCTGTGGCGACTTTAGGCAAACTTTTCCAGTAAAACCCCGGGGGATGAGGGATGATAGAATAAGGGCATGTCTAAAAAGCTCACATCTATGGCGCATTGTGATACCCATGCATTTGTCAACCAAAATGCGGGGGCGAATTGGGGGTAATCAAAATGCCCAAGAGTTTTCCGATTTATTACTGAAAATTGGTGACGGTATGTATTCGGAAGAAGAAGAATAATTGATGTTGTGTATTTCAAAAACGACCATATTAAAATGCGTTCCTGAGGAATCTGTTAAATATACAATAGCTCAATGAACCGAGTAAGAAAGATCAAGAACCCACTATCCGGTTGAAATTTTAAATTCTCTAAACGCACCTGGGTCGGCGCCCCTGTAATTCTGCTTAGAAATTTGAGCCGTTAGTTGGTAATGAAAATAGGCAAGCTCCGATCCAAGGAGCCCCTACCACCCCTACAAATGAGACTTAAAATAAGAAATAACTTTTGATTAAATGAAGCTAGTGACTTGTGACTTTTTTCAAATGTTTGTTATAGGATCCAGTTGGCTAATATTGAAAATGTACAAGCTCGACAAAGGAAACCTCTACCTCCCCTACATGCGAGATTTCAAATAAACGATAACTTTCGATAGAATGAAGCCAGCGACTTGAAAAATTCGACAAATATTTGCAGTGTGTGTGTTTGATTTTGAGAATATTCACGATCCTTCCGAATGATCGCCAACCTCAGTTATGCCCCATAGGAAACACACTAAAAGTGTGACCCCAGATTCTAATTCAGCATGAAAGATGTCAGCTGTTGTTTTGTGACTGCGGTGATATTGGTTAAGAAAATGTCAAGGGGCAATAGCCTCCTAATAAAAACGCATTTCTATCGCTACAATCAAAGGATGAAACGAATGCAGAGTTTCATGAAAGGATGAGGTATTTCTATAACAAATAAAATATAATTTTCAACAACAACACCATTAGCGAAGACAGCAACACCACCTAGTCCCAATTTTTCAGTCCAGTTCTGCATAGCAAGTGGAGCTAAAATCGGTACCAAAACTAGCTAGTGCGACATGTTTATGTCGTCGTGAGTTAGCTAGAATTAGTTAATCCTCGAAGATAGTTCCGCGGCATAAACAAGGCCAATGAAAGTAATACATATATGTAATCAGAAATTTTGAATGAGTGTGGATTTATGCGGGGTTTAATTTGAGTATTCATTTTACAGTGTGTTGTTCTTAAATTGAACGACTTTTGCTCATTCTGTTGAGGCGTTCAAAAAGAACAACTCGTTACACATCACTAGAGTCGGCAGAGGACCCGGGCTATTAAACATTTGGCCCGGGTTCAAATTCCAGTCGCGCCAATTTTTTGCGTATTTTCTTTTTTTAACAAAGACAATTTTGTGACTTTTGCATAAATGAAAGTAAATAATGCAATTTTAATTATGGCCAAGTAAAAGTGAATTTGTTGCTGTCTGAGGTTAATCTTGAGTTCTTGTATTTTGATTTTCCCATTTTGATCTCAGCTGACCATCGTCCATCGCTTAGCCCGCCGTTGCGAAAAAGAAATCCGACACCTATTGCCATCAATATTAATGGGCAGCCTGTGGAGAAGGTAGACAACTTCGTCTACCTGGGTAGCATTGTTGCCGAAAATGGTGGTACGGAGCAGGACATCGCTCGTCGTATCAACCAGGCTAAACGCGCATACGACATGCTGTCCAAAATCTGGCAGAGCAGTTATCTCAGCATCAAGACCAAGCTGGGCCTGTTTCGCTGCCTGGTACTCTCAGTGTTTTTGTATGGGAGCAGTACATGGAAAGTTTCCGTAGGAGTTACCAGAAAGCTGCAAGTTTTCGTCAACTCATGTCTTCGTCGAATTTTAAGAATTTTCTGGCCCGAAACAATATCAAATGAAGAGCTAAGTCGGCGTACGGGTCAGATGCCAATCGACGAATTGATACGCAGGCGAAAATGGCAGTGGATAGGTCACACATTGCGGAAGAGTGATAACTGCATTGCTTTGCATGCCATGAAATGGAACCCCATTTCCAACTAAGGCCGACCAAGAGGGGGTCCTCGAATCACATGGCGTCGATCTGTGGCAAAGGAGTGTCAGGTACTGGGTAAGTCTTTTGGGGAGTTGCGCCCCATTGCCCAGAACAGAGTACGATGGCGCGCAGGAGTAGTTGACGCGCTATGCCCCGCTAGGGGTTAAGGCAAAGTAGTATCGTCCATCGAGGAAATCATGTAAATTCTACAACTTTAGTGTGTGTGCGTGGAAATTTATATATGCTTTACTTTATATACACTGCACAACGTACACAGGGAATAGCCTCCGTCAGAAGATATATAGCCCATCGGCAGTATTGCCGGTGCACGGATCTTGTGTTTCCGGCCATATTACGTACTAGAGTATGCATATTCCAGAAACCAATTTTTTCCAAGTAAACGTTAGCTAGAAGCCATAACCGAATATAAATTAGAATATTAGTTGATCAATATTTAAAATAAAATGAACACGCTGAAAAAAAAACCGTTCCAGGCAGGCTTCAAACCAACGACCCCTCGATCGGTAAGACTTGCTCTCTACCCATTGATCCACGCCAATCGCTCCCTTTTGCGGAATATTGTGCAAATATAATAAGGCCAATAATGAATGTATTATACATACAAATGGAAACAGTAAGGACACCGTATTTTTAATTTGGCATCATTTCAGGGAAAGACTAGCTCGGATTTCATCATACAAAATAAATGTATAGTATAATGTATCTCCATCACATATCTGTGCATGATTTGGCACACCATCAACAGAGAGATTGCTCTACCCCAAAAAGCGATCATCAGATGAATATCCGAAATCATAATTTACACCATTTGCATTCTTCTTCGTTGGCATCACATAAGAAGAACCGGGGCGCCATCCAACAGCACATCTTCCACTCACAGATTCAACCTTTATTGTGATTTTTTTTTAACAAACTGGCAAAAAAACAGCTTACGATAAAACAACGAACGGCAACAGGAGCAAAAGAAGCAGCAGCAGGAGTAGCAGTAAGCTTAACAAATGGCCCGCAGTCTGCATGCCATATTTAACGTTCTCCCTGCTCTTTTTTTCCTTTGATGTCAGCAAATTCAAAACACCTGATTTACATTTTGCGAAATAATATTTCTACCTTGCATCCACTTTCCGTCTGAATAAGAGCGCGCTATTAGTGACGAATAAACGAGGACAAACCCCTTTTTTCTCCGTTTGCAAATCTCCTGGCATTCTGTGCCGGCGTGTTCCAACTTTGCAGAAAGTGGTCAAGATGGCCATAAAGTATGATAAATGTTTTATTTCACTTTCTTTTAACAGCAAAAAAAAAAATTAAAAAAAAAAAGAAAAAATACAGCTTCCTTTGGAATCCTTTATATCTTTTGAAGAACTCGAGACTCTTTGTCGTTGAGCAGAAAATGGCAGAATGAACGAATCTTCAATGTCGTCTCAGACCATACAAAAATTCAGCTCAGTCTTTTTGATCCATTTAAATATTTATCGAAACTTCTTAATGCAGGACTAAATGGAAAATTTCGAGTTTAATAACAGCATTTGTTCATTTCGTTTCCATTATTTCAATAATCCACGGAATAAAGTTTTCTCGTGAAAGGGGACTATGTAGACATGACTCGACAAATTGATGGCCTACAGCTATTCAAAATGGGATTTGTATAGAACGGCGTCTAGGATTAACTTCGAACAACTTCTATGAACAATTTCGACAAGTGCGCAGAACAAGTAAAAAGGCCCGGCCTTATCGATGCAGAGACCGACCCATTTATGGTCAAACTTTTTTCGACTCCCCCAGTTTCGTCCGTTATTCCACATATTCGACTCTGGCCGGAACTGTATCCGGATAGTACTAACTTGATAGCAGCGAATTAAGTCTGATATGGGCCAAACAATAAATCGAATTATCATCATGTTAGCGAAATGCTTTTTGAGCATGAAATCGCGTAAAATATGTGACCGGGCTTCCTGCTGCAAAATGTTCGCATAATGGACGAATCATGTAGCGAGCCAATCACCAACGAAACTGGTAATATGGAAACGAATTGAATTTTCAGCTTACTTGGCACTTGGGCCATCTTTTGCCCCTACGGAATGCAATATTTGCCATATGTCGGGTAATTTATTCATCAGGACATGCAGGACGAGGACGTGCTCGTTGGAATGTGCAATGTGTTTCGGACACAAAGTGTTGATGGCAGCCGCGCGCTTCCTCTCGTTTGCATTTTTAATTTTCAGGGCGACTTATTTGCTCTTCCTGGATAACTCCACTGTTATTAAAATAGAGTTGAATGTTTTAATGATAAAATCAGAATGTTTTTATAATATTACTGCAATTAACGGATGATTCGACAATGGAACATCCGAATTAAGTATGTCGGTTACTTTGACATGTACTACTATATATGATATTATAATGTATGTACTGGTTGCAGAAGCAAAAGCAGACACGTTCAGTAGCGAACGCGAACGTTTCTATGACATTAAGTAGCTAAGTTAACAATTAGTTAGAGTATTTAGGAAATCGTTAGATTCTGTAAGTATTATTTGATGACCATTCAGAAAAAAACAAAACAAGATAGTGGAAAGTGCATGAGTTTTTCATGAACACTCTTTTGAAGCAGAAAAATAGGGTTTCAGTGTTCAGACGAATGAAATAGACTACTTTTGAAGGCATTTTGAGTCCTTTGGTGACGAATTGCATTTTTGCTATGAAGTGATATATAGGCAAAATGGGTATGCCATGATTGCACTAAACTACTGTTGAAGATATTTTAAGTCCTTTAGTGATGAAGAATATATATAGACAAGATGAATGTCATCAGCATCTGACTGCGGGTGTTGAGACGAATGTATTTGTTTCTCAATAGATACTTTATCTGTTGGTCATTAGGTGCTCTATCTTTTGGTGAATAGATGCTGCATCTGTTGCTTAGTAGGTGTTGTATGTGTTGCTTGATAGATGGTGTATCTGTTGGTCAACAGTTACTGTATCTGTTGCTCAATAGATGCTGTATTTGCACTGCTTTATCGCACATAGTTCTCAGAATACCAAACCAACCACCGACTCTCGGGTTAACAAAGATTGCAAAGAGGCCATAAAGAGACAAGAAGCGGCATACCGTGCATACAAACAATACCCCTCTGTCGAACTGAGAGAAATTTACAATTCTACACGTAACACCCGCAAATCTTTCATAAATAAAGCTAAATTCCAGTTTGACAGTAAAATCAGGCAGAAAGCGTTCGTTTAACGGAAAGGTAGCAAAGGTTTCTGGTCACTTGTCAAATCTGTGAAGAATGACTTCACCGCCTCTGCTATTCCACCACTGGTATATGATGGCAAAATATATAGTGAACCGCAAGACAAGGCCAACTTGTTGGTCGAAACCTTTGTCGCAAACTCTTGCCTACTACCCACTACTCAAAGTCCACCAGCCATACTTTTATGTGATTCACACCAGAGGGCTTTGCACTAGGGAAGTATTTAAAGTACTCTCAAAGCTCGATGTATCAAAATCAGCTGGACCTGATGGCATCTCCCTCTTAGTTCTCAGTCACTACACTTCCTCGTTAGCCAAACTTCTGCGAAAACTCTTTGACCTGTCCTACTCGACAAGAGTGCTTCCATCATCGTGGAAGCTAGCTAGCATGTGATCCCTCTAACTACCGACCAATGGCACTCACTTCGACCCTATCAGAAGTCTTCGAAGCCCTGGTTAACAACCAACTGATGAGCTACCTTGACTCACACCATCTCATCAATGATCGGCAATATGGTTTCCGTTCTTCGCGCTCCACCGGCGACCTAATGACATACCTCACCGAAAAATGGAATCTCTGTATCTATCAATTTGGCGAATCTAAAATCATTGCGCTCGACATTTCGGAGCTTTTTATAGAGTTTGGCATCCGGCTCTTCTAGCTAAGCTTCAGGCTTTTGGTTTGGACCCAAATTTAGTTAAATGGATCGAAAGTTTCCTTCGCTTCAGCTCGTCCTTCAATGGAGTTACATCAAATTCCCATACCACCAACGCAGGGGTCCTCTAAGGTACTCTCCTTTCACTAACGCTCTGCCTTCTCTTCATCAACGATCTTCTAAGTGTGAACTACAACCCAATCCATAGTTCTACAGTCGATAGCACCCTTTACTAGACTTACTCTTTCAACTCTCTGACTCTCGTCGAAATTCAACATGTATCAACAGAGATCGCATGTTTGACTCACTAAATGAAGGCATTTCGAAAATTATAGCATGGGGGAAAAAGAATCGAGAAGAGTTTAATGCCTCAAAAACTCAATGTTGTCTAGTTTCCAATAAACGATGTACTTAATTTGCTGCCCAACCCATTCTTGTCGATGGGGTCAGCATTCCTCATTCGCCCATACTACTCAAGTGCCCTAACCCCTTGTGGGGCATAGCGCGTCAACTGTTCCATGTGGCCCAGTTGACGTTTCGTTGGCATAAACTGGTTTCGGAGAATGCAGTTGCCAGCATGCACCTCCTCCACATCCATGGCCACGAACATCGTCGTGGACGGGATTCGAACCCAAAACGCCGGTAGTCTAACATGAGACTGATGCCTCAACACACTGCGCTACCGGTCGCCCCCTGCAACTATGACCTGAAAAATTTAAACGGAATGTACATCGTCACCTTATACAAACCCAACCCATCTCCCCGCTACCTTAATCCCTTACTGTTAACGCTGTGCTCAAGCATCAAAGGGTTCCCCCCTAAGCTTTGGTATCAACATAAAAAAAAATTAGTTGCATTTTATTGCCTGGAGAGCTGCTAAGAAATTTCCTTTTTCGACCAGTTAGGTCGTTCTGCTCCCTGTGAAGACAGCCATGCAGTTCATAATCGATTCGTAGACAACTCGAACCGAATATGTACAGTATCTTGGCTCTGATATTAACAGTATTAAAATCATTTCCATATGGCATGGCACCGCTGTTTACATCTGAATATAGAAACTCTTCCGTTGTGGCACCAGCGACGTGTCCATTGACCAACTGATCCGGCGCATAAATGGCGAAAAACAGCCAGTTTTCACCAAACATCGGCACAAATATTGAATAGAACTACACTAATTGTAAATTGGTAAATCCTTGGGACTAAAATAAAATATGCAAAAGTACAGGGTCTCCCAGAAAAAAATACGGGGTTACGTTAAAGATAAATTCTACGCCCCAGAAAACCGACGATAGAAAGTGGAATAATTAAAAGCCGCAATTGAGCAATAATGCACCACAACACGAAATATTCCTTTAAGTTTTTGAATCAACAGCCCACTGTTATCAACTGTGTATTGACCAGATGAAAATGCGAATTTATACATCGGTAAGCAAAATATGCAAAAATATGGACTAGATTATATACCTGGCTTAAACAATTTCATTTTAATCAATCAGATTTACATCTGATTGCATTTCGATATAGCATCTCACAAAAAAAAATATTCATTTGCCCTCATTTCATTATTTTTTGACCTGGTATCATAAAATTAGAAAGAAACAACAACAAAAAATCAAACAACTTATAGCAATGGATCTTGGCAATTTGTATGAAACGCAAGTCGACGACGATTCCTTTAAAAAAACACATCCATATGAAAAGGTACATTTGCATTTTTTGCCGCGAACATTCGCGCCTGTTTCCATTCATCATAGGAACAAGGTTTGAACGGCTCTAAACATCTTGGCCGAGCATAAATCTGAATGAACCTTTTTCGTCCTAATGCTTTTTCCATAAGACGGGCGGAAAAATTTTTGTGGAAAAATGGATGTTGTTGTTAATTGCCTTGCCCCTCCAGGGGCATAGGCGCATCAACAGCTCTAGCATTTCTATGCCTTGTTGACGTTTCGATAGCATTTCTACTTTTCGGAAGTGCAGTGGCTAGCATGCACCTCCTATCCGCGCCGTCTTTATGCTGTCAAGCTCGGAGCACTGTGAGAGTTCTATTAGTACTCACAGGCCAAGATCGCGCCGAGATTTGAACTCCGTGCTCTAGATTAGTATCCGTGACCGAACGACCACGGCCACCGAGCGCAATAAATATAATCTTAATATACGAGTATATAAAAACGTTTGAGCATATGTTGCTGCTTTTATAACTCACTAACCAATAAAGCTACCCAACTCATATTCACACCATATGTTCGTTTGGTCCTCCGATGTGTATAACTTTTTTTTGTACTCGGTAGGTGGCACAGGAGTGGAGTTACTTACAAAATTCTGATTTATGGTCCAATTTGGCTCAAATTAACAACATAATTAAATAATAATAAAGGTGTTGACAAAATTTGGACCCGATGGGTGGCGGTGGAGTCGAGATATTCATGAAAATAGTGTATTTTAGGTCTTATTTCGTTCAGTGTATATAGATTTGACATTTCAGTATTCATTATTTTAATTTAGCGAATTCAAATTGTCACGTATACATTTAACCAGTGAACTGGGGGTAATCCAAACGCCCAGAGGTTTTCAGATCTGTTACCGAAGATTGGTGACGGTACGTGTCCGGAAGAAGAAGAGAAGATTATTCTACATAATAAATTATGTCGTGTAGTTCAATCACGAGAAAACCTGATTTATTCAGTGTATGGCGACCATGCGAAATTAACTGATCATGAAAACTCTAGGCTTTGTAGAGCTATTTTGACTCCCCGGAACGACCAGGCATCTGCGACAAACGCTGAAATATTAAAATGCGTTTCTGGGGAATGTGTTGAATATCGCTCAATCAACCGAGTAATGGATCGGGAAGATGCCACACATTTACCTGGTTGAATTTTTAAATTCCTTAAGCGCACCTGGACTTCCATCTCACAAAAAAATACGTCAACAAAGGTAGTGATCAAGCAACATTTGAGTTAAGAAATAATGAATACGAGAAGTCAGTAGGTTCCAATCTGGCCGCTATATAAGTTCTTCTGAAGCGGTTTGAAGCGTTTTGAGCTTTTCTATTCATGAAAGGTTTCCACCAGTTATGCATCTTGATATTGGGTAGCGGGTGTACTTTAACTCAGAGAATGTGACAGAGAAAATTGAAAGCCCGCGACAAACTACTTTTTTGACATTCTTTCGAATTTTTCAAGTTGACGATTTCGCAAAAACACTGTTATACGAAGAAGTTCCGTCATACTATACGTATATCAAACAGCAAGGAGTTTTTAATCGTAGAAAACGTGGATTAACTGTAGATGGCGTACATGGCATTCTCAAAGAAAACGTCCTGGAAAGAGTTTACACAGTACATCCGAACAACTTCGAATGCTATTACTTACGGTTACTACTTCATACAGTACGGGGTCCTACTACTTTTGCTGATTTGCGAAAGGTTGACCATTTTTAATACGATACTTATCGGGTTGCTTACTGGGCACGTCACTTACTAGATGGTGATCAGCATTGGGATGACGCATTGACCGAAGCATGGCTCAGCGATAGTTCACATCGCTTGCGTCGTTTGTTTGTCATATTACGGGTATTTTGTGGTCTTTCGGATGGAGCGCAATTGTGGCATAAGTTTCAAAATAAATTTGCTGAAGACTTTTTCGGGAATGCATGCCGCAACAATCACAGGGGACTGACAGATTACACGAGAGTAATATCAATCGATGCTATCCAACAACCAGTAACAGGGGGTAATTCTCTCTCTTAATACAGTATGCCCACACACATCAGGCGGGGAAAAAATTAATAGGAAGTATGCAGCGGAAATCAACAATAGTTCAGCGCAGTTGGCTGAAATATTGCGAATGGTTTATGGAGTATGACAGCAGAACAACATTTGATATTCGATCTTGTATGTCATAGTGAGACGGTGATTTGGGGGAAATCCTATTTATAGATGCACCCGGTGGGACGGGGAAAACATTTCCCACTAAAGTCATCCTCAAATACTTATTCAAAACTAAATAGCAATTGCTATCGCCTCATCAGGAATAGCCGCTACATTGTTACCAGTAGGCAAAACTGCCCATACTATGTTCGAGACCCCGATTTACTTGCACCATACGGAGATTCGAGTGTGTAGCGTTTCCAGGAACAGTAACAAAGCCAGGGTTCTGCGCGATTGTTTTTTAATAATAGTATTGTAATATAGTAGTATATAGTAGTATATATAATAAATATCAGATGGTTGTTATTGTATTCACTTTCAAATTCAGGGAAATGCTCACGTGTAAACATAGCATTAAATTCATCTGCGTACCACATGATACACCTGGGTCTCTCTCCTAGGGATTGCCATTAGCAATTCTCCCATTCCGTGTGGTGTGGGATGAATGCGAAGAATTTATTGTCGACGTATAACTATGCGATTGTATAATCTGATCTTAGCGTGCGTTTACACGTGAACATCTCGCCGAATTTGAACATTACCGCGGTAATGTTCTTGAACATTAGGACTAATATACCAACAACCACCAAGTAAATTTCGTTGCCGACACACACGGAAGGCATGAAGAATGATGGGTTGCTAGAAAGATACATATTTGCCCATTGACCCGTAAATAGAAAATTACCCTTCGTCTGTTTGTTGTCATTTGGTAATAATATGCGTATTGTTGATTCGTATTGTTGTTGTTTTAGTTATGAGACATTTTTGACATGGATATGTTTTATAGCTGGGGGTCATCCTAAAAATCTGTCCGTCACACGAAATGTCTGTTTTTCTACTCGGGAGTCAGAAGAGGAAACAAGCCCATTGAAAATTTTTCTGAGTTATATGAATGTAGTGACCGATCCTCAGTCAATCCGAGTCAGTCATCAAAGGGAACTCACGAAAATCGAAAAACATCGCGTCATGAACTGACTAAACAACCAGGCACCCATAACACAAGTCAACATCATTCAACTGCCATCCCCTCGTGATTCAAATCTGCTCACAACACCAGCCACATCCAGACAACCTGTCTCCCTCACTCGTGCACAGCGCTATGGCTCCTCCTTCACACCTATCTTTTTGTTTTCATCAATTAGTCACTAACCTGACTCAGTAAGAAAATCGTTGGGGTAGGTCGGGAAATAGCTTCAACTTCACACACACACACACACACATACACACACTCGTATGCACGCAATGGAGAGACGGTTGAGTCGAAGAAGTTCAATGGATGGGTGTTGCTTCGTCATCGGCGACAGTGCGAAAGAGATGCTTGCTCCACGGACCTTGGACTACACTTCCGCGGCGGATCCACCCCTTTCTTGTGATGGCCAATCCCATCCAGCCGACTGAAATCAGTGTCACCAAAGTCACCAACGTGTTTTTCCCGTGAGATGTAAGGAACGATCGATGATATATCAACTAACAGTGCACAATTCTGATTTAGTGAGGAGAATAGTGCAAATGATGCAGTTTGTGCAGCGCGGATAACGTAAACGTTAATGCAATAAAATTGTGTTGTCGCGCTTACCGTGTTTAGACTTAGACGAGTACTATCTAAGTATCTAATAGTAAGTGTGTTTAGCTAGACCGCGGCTTGACGCGATCGATCGCGGATTTACGTACTAACGAAGCACAGGCGCATATAAAATATGTAGAGTGTATGATCGCTTGATCCACACACGGGGCAACGGTTGGGTTAATTTGTATTCTCCTGTACACTATGCGGGACGGCATGTCTTGAAAATGATACAAAGTATCTACACTGCATGCAGATACCTCGGTACATGGATATGTCTTATGCCTACCGAAAGCGTGGGACGTGTTTTGTCGAATGATTTCATCCAGTATAACTATACTGGGATCTTTATAAAACTTACGTCGATATCTTCAACACAACAGGTTCCACGCAGTCGGTAGCCAAAGACATATCCATGTTCCGACGTATCTGCATGCAGTGTAGATACTTTGTATCATTTAATTTCGTTAATAGACTACATTTTGATCGCTTGTTTTGTTTTCGAAAAATGTTGGTCAAAAATGATAACATCCCTACTTTTGTCAAAACAATGTCGAAATAAAATATTTTCGAAAAAACCAACGATCTAATTGTAGTCAATTATACCGACGAGTCTTAACTGCTAAAAAAAACCGTGTAATGGACCGTTTGTTAGGTATCTGAAGACAGGGCCGTTGAGAGAAAATCCGGGGCCGGTACTCAACTTTTTTGAAACATTGTCTTTATTAAAGAGATCAGTAGATGTCGGGTATGCATTTTTCTACCGCAAGTACATATTACTGGGTTATGGCTTTTGACTTGTTATTGTTTTGCATTGGGAAATCTATTTGATGATAAAATTTATGGATGAAAGCAATGATGACACGAAAGCGAAGTTTAATTTAGATTGTTTGGAATTCTATCTAAATCCTTTATGTAGTAAATCAATAAATTCGTACGTATGTCACGTACATTGTATGGATTTTTTTTTATTTTAGTTTAAGTGAATAAAGTACAAGTACATATGATAATATGCAAATATATTTATTATAAATATGTAACAACATGAAATGGTGGTTTTGTGAAGGAATATATTCTATGCAGCCTAGAATTATAGGTACGTACATACATCCACATTTTTCTGTAGTGGGGAAAACTTCTTGTTTATGGCCCGTCCCATATAAAATTAGATTAGACGGGAATAAAGTGCGATGCATGTTGTTTGTTCAGTGTTGAGACAAATGAAATAGACTACTGTTGAACGCATTTTGAGTCTCTGTAGATACTTTATCTGTTGCTCAATAGGGGCTGTATTTTTGGTCAATAAATAATCAGTCTGTTAGCCAATACATATTGCATCTGTCGCTCAGTAGATACTGTATCTGTTGGTCAGTTGGTACTCTATCCGTTCTTTGTAGATACTGTATCTGTTAATCAGTAAATAGAAAATGAGAGACCAGTTTTGATCTAGGTCTTGTATGGGATCACATCTGGATCAGAGTTGAAAGTGAATTAGCTGAAATAAACTTCTTTCTCCGCCATCCGCCTCTAAACCTTTCTATACTGAGCCCGTAATTCGGCCCCATGCGGCGAAGTATCTGTATGATGGCTGTTTAACTTCGCTCGTCGCAGAACTGTGTCGTTTTTTTTTCATCTGACACCGAAATCAAAATGACTCCAAAATGAATAATTATACCAATTGTACGTTTCGGATACATGCCATACATTGCCTAGGTTCAGGATTGTCAACGTTGCAATTACGTTTCAAGTACATATTTAGCAAATGCATGTCAAACGATAAAAAGGGAAATCAACCAGAACAATTTTCTGATTTATTTCACTAGTTGGTATTTTACATGCCATCTCCACCTGAAATTGAACTGAGTTCAAAGCAACTTGGAACGTTTAGGGTTTTCACGGAACGCACCCATTCAAAATATTGATTATACGGCAGAGATTAATAAGATCTTCTTTGTAGTAAAATTTTACGTTTTAGAATCAATTGCCTACCTAATTTATACATCGATAAGCAAATTATGCGAAAATATGGGTTATCTTAATACTAATATATCTATCTAATATACCTACATAGCTCAAACAGTTACATACATTTTAATCAATCAGACTTACATCTGATTGCATTTCGATCTAACACCTCACAAAAAAATATCCATTTGTCCTTATTTCATTATATTCTGACCTGGTGTCATAAAATGAAAAACAAACCAAAAAAACTCAAACAACAACGCAACTCAAATTACCCATCGTCTACCTGCTGGCAATTTGTGTGAAACGCAAGATTGAAATAGATTCGTAGCATATACATTTTCTCTCAATGAGTGACCCTCGTTTGAAAACATACCTCCATATGAAAAAGTTCTCGGGAAATGGATAGATGGGAACATTTCCTGTTCCGTTCGGCGAATATAATGCTATTGTTATTGTATTCACGTTCAAATTCGGCGAGATGTTCACGTGTAAACGCAGCATAAGGCAAATCTGTATGTCGGGAATTTGTTTCAGAATTCCTGACCAATGTCATTACCGCATACATCAGAGGATAGATGTACCCTAAGAGCATCGAGCGCTGCTTTTTCTTTTCAGCGGATTCAATCCAATGACCGCTTTTAGAGCAGGTTTTGGACATGTAAACATAGCTCCAGTTATCCCGAGACAGGCAAGGTTTTGTATTTTGTCGCATTTCAGTACCACTGAACTCTGTTGTGCCTTAGGCAACCATACCCACGAAGCCTCTTCCCATCCCAATATCGGCGCCCTTTTTAATTCGCACGTCCAGGAAGCAGCTCCTGAACCTTTTACTAATGGCAAAAGTGGTCGATCAGATTTTTTGTTTTACGCCGATCAACAAAGTACCACCGATGAAGAGACTGTGAAAGTTGCAGAACTCTACAAATCGTTCACCATTGTCGTTACGATCACCAAGACCATGTCTCCCCATCACATGTCTGAGCTCATAGTTACCAGCACCAAATTTTGCATTCAAATCTCCCATAACCATTATAATGTTACGTTTAGGTGTTCTGCTCTGAACGGCGCGGCGTTTAGTTCTTCGTAGAAGGAGTCTTTCGCCAAGACATTGTCGGGTGAGTTGGAGCAAAACATTGTATTATTGAGATGTTTCTCATTTTGGTCCAGAACCTGGCGGTCATGATTCGGTCGAAGACCCGATCCCAGGATAAGAGAAAGTTTCGTGCGGCTCTGGTTAAAAGGAGCCCCACACCTGACTCACGACCACTACCGGTAGCTCTACCGGAGTACAACATTACAGTGCTGCCTGTTGGAGAGATAAGTTCTCCGCTGTTCCACCATCTTATCTCACTAGCTCCTAAGATATTTAATTTGTACCTCAAAAATGCAGTCTCTAATTGAAGAAATCGTGCGTTCTGGGGACCTTCTGATCTATTGTCCAGGAGAGAACGCACATTCCAGAATCCAATCTTTGTCATTGTAGGATAGCCAAAAGTCGTAAGCGTTGAGTCAGTCCTTATGCGAGGTATAGATAACGTTTCGTTAGCATATAGAAGATCTCGGATAATGCAAGTTACTGGCATGCACATAATGTCCTTTGTTTGTCGGTTTCTATGACAAGCCGGCAAAGGGAAAGGCCGTGGTATTTTTTTTCACACCCCACACCACAGGGGTACCTCAACCAAATCATCGCACCGCCATCACTGGCGGCTTGACGTTGGTTGGCAATGGTCAGTGACCACTGCCGTTCCAGGGGGCATATGACTTGTTTGGGTAGGATGCCTGCTGTTAGTATACATCTCCTGCCCATTTCGCCGCATTTTGCGACAAGCCGTGCACTACTGTGGGAAGACAACACAAACATCCATGGCCACGGCGGAATTCGAACCAGCGAAAAAAGTGAATTATGACACATCAGGCTAACGCGTCGGTAGCTGTGAGATATCGGTCGTCACTCTTTAATTCTGCATCTAGAGAAACAGAGGTTCAATACTCGGCGCGTCAATAAAAACTAACTGTGGGTACTATCAGAATTCCCACAGCGTTTCAAGCTCGTCAGCAAAAGACGGCTCGGAAAGGAGGTGCATGCTAGCAACTGCGCCATCCGAAAAATAAGGTATAGAAACGTCAGGAAGGCATAGCTATGAAAGAGATGTTGACGCGCTCATGCCCGTGGAGGGGTCAAAGCAATTAACAACATACTGAAGCTTCAACGCACTGTGGTAGCTCAGCCTCCCTGATCTTAAAAAAAAAGAAATATTTGTATAAAACACTGATGGATGATGATCCATAAAAATGAACCACTTAACGATACAATTAGTGAAAAAACGCCCATTAGCCAAATTGAAGTGTATTGAAAGCAGAACTGTAATGTTTACATTCAATGCTTTGAAACGAATGAACAAAAATGTTATTTCAATTGGCCAGAAGATTTCCGTCAAACAGACATTATCATATAAAAGTAAATAGACATTTTTTATTATCAGGAGATGTGGTTGATTTTACGGCATGTGATGATATGAATGTACACATTTTTCAATGAGAGTGTAGGTATAAACAATCTATCAATACGCATCAGATATTCGTCGAACAGACTGAATAGGCAGTTGAAATATTAATCAGATGATTCACACAAATGGTTGAACAAAGCCAAAAACGTTTATAATTTAATATCATTTTAAATCAACTAAACTGTCTATAAAAAATAAATACGTAATTACACTTCGCTGTAATCAGTTTTGGCGAGTTATTCTTCGATAGTAGCTACACGTAAATTACTATAAGATAAAACCGAAATATAGAGGGTTGCGCCTCAAATTGGAGGTTTTGTAGTGAGTCCTCAACTTGGAATGGATGTAAATATTGCCTTTTGACTCATCTAAGAGGAGTCCTCTTGGTAACCGTTCAAATGGATAAAAAGACCTCGTAGTAACTTTTGATTTTTAGCATAATAGTCCTTTTGTCGCACGCAGCCCTTCTTTCAATCTAATCTAACTTTTGATTTGGTATCCCACATATCAATCCTCTATACAAAATTACCTGTATTTCCTCCTTATGGAAACCAATACTCTGATTAGGAATTTTGAAATGAAAAACGATGCGCGATGGTTAGATATGTAACCAACTCTTTCTCTGTTTATCAGTACCTTCAGTTTAGTCTGAACGCAAACCTATAATTCTGAACGGCAGAACGACCAACTGGGTCAAGCAGAGCGAAACTCTCTTAGAAATTTTATTTTTTTTATTTTATTTATTAAAACACAAATACATCTTGACATAAATTTTCAAAAATAATTACAATGTGTGAGAGCTCCTTTTAAGCATGTGCTTGTGTAAGGAGCGTAGCACTACCTCCGTTACCACATAAGCCAGGAAATAAGTCGAAGCTCGATGGTATGCTTCACACCTTAACGGCTGCACTTAAGAAAGCTGTTGCCTATTCATAGATAGGTAGATAAAATAGGGGCGCGAGAGAGCACCGCGACTAAGGGATAGGTCTATTGTGCCTGAGCCCATGATGTGTTGTGCAGCATTAAGGTTGGCAATCAAGTTCTATCCGGCCAAAAATAAGCAACTTTCTGCTTAAGTTCAAGTGAACCAATCTCGCGCACGTCAGGGATCACCGGCATTTTTAAGCGGCGATGGCAAAGGGCCTCATACTCGCAGAGGATGTGCCGGGATGTCTCAACTTCTTCTCGCAAAAGCGACAGCTAGCATCAGAGACAATGCCCATTTTGTACAGGTGGTGCCTCAGAACTGAATGCCCTGTGAAAGGCCGCAAATGAATCTAACCCTGTTCCTGCTCAGATTCAGCAGTTTAGGGTGCGTTTACGTGAGTGACCTTCAATGAACTGCTTAAGATTGTCTCAGGCCACGGAGAATTTTCCAGTATGCACCGGTATCTACAATATTCGCTCCTGTTCCGTAATGTGGTTTGTAGCCCAGCATAGATAGAGAGAGATAGAGAGAGGGATCTGGGCCAATGAACGGCAATCTCGTTGCCCGAGGTATCGACATGGAGGCTAAAAGTTTCTGTAAAACCTCGTAGTAATCAATAGCTGATATAGACATCAGTGCGGTCTTATTGAGAGTCTTGACAGCAGCTCGACAGTCTTTGCAGATTGCAATGATTAATCCACCAAGCTTGCATGAATTTCGGCTTGAAAGACCATTGGGTGCTTCTCCATGGGAATCGATAGTCTTGTAGAGGGGTCTGAAATTCCTGCCCCCGTACCCTCATCAGTTTTGGAGCCATCAGTAAACTATCTGACAGTATTCGGAGGGAGTGACGAGTGCCTCAGATTCAATTGCTCTCTATTCCAAATTTCGGTAAAGAAGATTCGGTTAAAGCGTAACTCTCTTGTTATGTGGTGGCATGGCATATACAGCTCATTGTTTTTAAAGAGCATTTGATTCTTCTCTGAATTAAATTTAAGAGAGTTCTGATTGGCTTTAAGCCTCGCTATTGCTAGTTTAGCCTCCCCTTATAAACGGATGTGAAGGGGAGGAAGATGAGTAGTGCCTCAAGAGCGGCAGTAGGGAAGCTACGAATAGCACCCGTTACTGTGAGGCAGCCTTTCAATTTTACCCAGTGTAACTTTCCCCTCCCAGGTATACGAGACCATCCGCCAAATGAAAGCTAGATAAACAATTATGGAGTAGATCCACAAGTGCTGGTTCCCTAGGTCTCACCCTGCCTTGTTAGCATAATAAGCAAAAGGAAACAAACCTTGTGGGACGCTCAGATTTCGGCTCTCAGAATTAGGTATATGTACAAGGTCTTTTAACAGGACTAAATATCTAAAATTAGAATTAGACTGGGTCTCCAATAAATAGGACCTTTGCAAGTATGAGAAGGAATTGGGGAGGGCTAAACGAAATTCTTGGAGGCTTCTTTGCGATAGAAACGAAGAGTCCGGTGACGCCTCTATACTTTCTGAAATTCTAGCTTCTTAATACATCTGAACCTAGCTATTCAATGTAGGATGATGGCTTCTGGACGTCCACGACCTCGGAAGCAATTCGCATCTTGCTCGATACTCATTTTCCCGATAGTACAGTCAAGATTATGCTTTCTTACACCTTCTCAGCGGAGACTGCTCCGTGTAGCTTCGCATCCATTATATCGAGAGAAAAGATTTTATGGCCGCCTATAGGCGGCTTTAAGTCTATCAAGTCTACTGGACTTGACGATATCACTCCGGCAGATCTGTGTTAATTGCCTTGACCCCTCCAGGGGTATGGGGCTTCTAGCATTTTTATGCTAGCATCTCTAGCATTTTTATGCCTTGTTGAAATTTCGATAGCATATCTACTTTTCGGTGTGCAGTTGCTAGCATGCACCGCCTGTTAGAGTTCCATTAGTACCCACAGGAAGATCGCGCCGAGATTTGAACTCCGAGCTCTAGATTAATATCGCTGAGCGGTGACCAGACGACCACGGCCACCGAGCGCGATCTACAACATATTGAATATATCACATTACGTTGAATCGAGACCATTCACAGAGCCTGCTAAGATCTGGTTTGTATTCATCACATTTAGACTGTTGTCGAAGTGGTCTTCATTCCGAAAACAGGAAAAAGTTCTCACGCACGTTCTAATGAGTTCAGATCTATCAGCTTATCTTCAAATCTGTTAAAGACGTTAAATAGGTTCTTTGCTTGATTTCTATTTCCGCATCAGGTTTTATCTAAATCTCAATATGTCTACAGAAAGGGTAGTTCGGTGCATACAGCATTGCACTCCGTGGTAAGAAACATCCAATAATTTCTTAGTTTTACTTTTCGCTGATGAGTCAAAATTCCCTGTGCTTATCCTTGACGAAAAGTTAGGATGGAAGCCAAATGTTTAGACACATTGTAGAAATTCTGTTTGGTCTCATCATTTTCAGGCTATTATCCTCTATAATATCTGAGAATATCTGATCACAATTGACAAAATGGGTGTAAGAATAATAAAAAAGTCTGAAATCCAATCGTATACTCGTATAATGAATCGTAGGTGAAAGGGGTGTTTAGCTCTTGAAACTTGAACACTGATAATGCGATATTTTAAAGAATAGATCGGAGTGGATCATTGCCAAGCTAAGGCATAATAACTTAGTTCGGCCATCCACTGCCACCAAATACATATAATCAGCACACAGACCAATTCTAAAATACTACTGTCACTGTTTCGCCCACCGATGGATTTTGCTAGTCAGGAGCTACGGTGGACGAAATCAGAGGACAGTAGTGGAATTGGTATGTGTACTGAATATTGTTGGGGGCTGTGGCTAGCCGGACTAAGTTATTATGACTTAGTTTGGCAATGACCCACTCCACTCTATTCTTTAAAAAAAATTGTACTGCGCATATGTGTGAATCTTATCTAGAGCTCGGAGTTCAAATCTGTGCACGATCGAAAAACTGCCTGTGGGTATTAATAGAATTCCCACTGCGCTCCCAACTTGTCAACATAAAAAACGGCGCGGATATGAGGTGCGTGGTAGCAAATGCACGTCCGAAAAGTAGATATGTATGTTATCGAAACCACGAAAGTGGTAGCACTTAAACTCTCCAAATGTAATCGACCCTCATATGCATTTTGGTTGTCTCTTATTATGGTTTTTATAATGTGTGATTTTTACGATTATTCTATAAAAAATTAAACGATTTTAATTTTTCATCTTCCGCATTACTAGTGCCCTCGGACAACATGAAAATTTTTTTGACCTAGATCCATGAATTTTAACAATCTTTCATATGTCTATGTAGTCTAGATGGCGGAACGGTTAGCACGTTCGCCTTCTACACACTGGGCCCCGGTTCGATTCCTACTGAATGCGGTAGTTTTCGATGAAAAAGGGGATTTACGTGTCGGACTATGAGCCCACTCAACTGTTAAATGAGTACTCATTTATGGAGTAAATAACTCAGTTGAGCGTGTTGCTGATCACACACCTCTGCACAAGACACCGTCACGATCTAGAAAATCAGATGATGCTAACTCATCTCGAGGCCATGGTTCAAATTGGACTGTTGCGCCAGTTATTTATTTGTTTATTCATATCTCTACAAAATTTCATTTATGAAGCTTCAACTGTTCAAGAGATCATCTCTGTACAGACTGACGGACAAACAGACGGAAATTTTACACATTTCACAAGGGTTTTTTTTTCTCTACGAAACCCTAATGAAATGGCAACTAGAACGGCATTTTTTCAATCAGATAAAAAGCAACAGATTGGGACACAGTTTTAAGCAACTATATCCTCTACTCTGCATTTTAGTGCGGAAACATTTCGCTACAAAATCCCATGAAAACGAATTGCCTTTGTATGTCAACCCTCCTCCCGTCCTAAATCAAACATTTCAACGGAATTTGTCCATCATACCGATTTCCAAACGTATCATACACAGCAGTAACGAATTGAAAATGATTTCCAATAAATCTCTCATCGATGTTTTCAGCTCTTAGTGCTTATACTTTCGATCGTCAATTCATTTCCTCTCTTCTGCTGCTTTTTCCAAGAGCCCAAGCAATTGAATAAATATAACCTGCTCGTTTTCAACAATTTTTGTGCAAAGAACACATCATTTGAACTCACAGTGAAGGCATATATTGTACGCATTTTCGATTCAAAACGTTTTTTTTTTTTGCTTCATGCTCAATTGTGTACAAATAGCCGTCAGTGGTTCTTTGATACATTCAGAAAAATATTCTGAAAATAATAATAATAATAATAAAAAAGAAACAACATAAGGACGAACTGACAAGTCCATACATCCACTTTGAAATGTATTAGTCAGGAAGGATTTCTTTTGAAAATGCGATTCTGATTCAGTGAAACGTACAACATATCAAAAAGCGGATATTCGTAAGGAGTCCACGAGATAATGCTGTACCATCGCAACCCACGACAACATATGTGCATAATTTTTCCGGCTTTTTCATTCATTTTTTTTTTGTTCAAATACAAAGTAAAGAAATTGCAATATAAAGAGCAAGACCGTTGCTTTTGCTTGGTTTTTGGATTTAATACATATTCTATGATGCCTGGGGATTCAGGATATCGATGAAATGTGAGAACTGTTTGATTTGAAGAAACGAAGAAAATGTCATGTCGTCACGTTTTTCTCAAGAGATGTCTGTTCACACATGTTTATAGGTATTATTATTATTATCTATTATTATCTATTTTAGGTATGTCTGGCGTTTCACGTTTTTGATAAAGGTGTGAGTTCCAAGGCCGAGACTGAGCGACTTGCGTTTGCGACTGAGAAAACGACTATTACAACGGAGCACTATACGTGTATATTTTATATGGATCTACAGCCGTACAACTACAACCTGCATTCGACGATCCTCTAAACTTTAAAATACACACGAATAGTCCTCCGTAAAGTTTTTTTCACAGTCGCAAACGCGAGTCGCTCAGTCGTTGCCTTAGAACTCACACCTTAAAGTCTCCGACCATATAAAGCAAAGGTCGGCAACCAGTGGCTCGCGGGGCGCATGCGGCCCTCCATACGGTCTTGTGCGGCCCGCCAGATAATAACAAATAATCTACTTTAGGTTATAGGATCTGGATAACATGAGCATTTTATGAACGGACACAAGTGCATATTCGTAGGTTTTAAAGATATGTGAGCTCCATAACAGATTTAAAGGAATAAAAGCCGAAGGATTTGCTCACAGTTCTAATACATAACCCCAAGCACTTGGTTCGTTACACAAGGAACAGCAAAATTAAATGGCAGACCATTTGGGTATTTCTAAAGCGGTGGCAGACGTCATCAAAAGCATCAAAAATGGATGCGCTTGATTAAGACGCAAAAAAAGCAGAAAATGGTAATATTTAGATATTACGACAATTCGAGTAGTATTTGATACAGGATACTACCACAAGTATTCGTATCATGGCAGAAAGACAAATCATAATTATCGACCTGAAAAGTTTCCACTGAAACGCGTCAAGTTTCGATGTGTCCTCCAAAAGAATTAGTCTGTCTTTCTGGAATGAAACTTACGGGAGTTTAAGTGATGCGAAAGAAGAAAAAGAGAGATTAGATCAATTCTGTAGGGAAAATCTGACAAAATCCATACTAAGCGTCGATTACATTGGGCGAGTCTGCTAGCTAGAAGTCAGCTAGCGCTATTGTCGTAATAACATACAACTTTTCAACTCGCTCGTTAGCCAACTAGAAGAAGGTTGCATTAGCTACCCTCGCACGAAATGGTTTGAAGGCGCTAGCATGAACCAGCGGGATACTCGTACCGATTTCACTAGCAAGCTAGACTATGATTACATACAATTAATTTACTTGGTAGGTAGCCCACACACCTGCGAGCAGCGGAATTTTCTTCGCACTAGCTGAATAACCTATTTGTTAGCTTATGAACTTTATTATACTGGGCGAATTTACCAGTAGCTAGTAAATTCGACGATGCTCGTGACCAGGGGGTGGAAGGAAGTGAGAAGGCCTAACGTTTTACTAATTTGGTTCACTTCCTTCCAATCTAACCAAAAACATTATAGTTTCGCATTATTAGTGTTAAGGTTTCAAGAGTTTAATTTCACTTTCACCAGCATTTATCCGGCATATAATTGGATTTGGAACCTTTTATTAAGGGTTTTAGCTACCACTTTGCCAACTTTAATCGAGTTTTCTGGGGAAACAATATTTTTTCTTTCGTAAACATGTCTAAAGAAGCTTATGTGCTGTCCAACTGACGATATTCCTATCGGAAAAATGGACGAGAATCTTATAGGAATAACTGACAACAATTTAAACAGGCGGCCGATGAGAACCTGTAGGAAAAACTGAAGAAAATCGCAAGCACTTCAGGGCATCGTCAGTGGTTTCTACAGATTCTCGTCAACGCTTCAAATCATCGTCAGTTATTTCTGCAGTTTCTCGACATCGCTTCAAATTATCGTTAGTAATACGTCCGTTTTCCTTACAAGAATTTCGTCAGTGTATTCTACAAAATTTTTATCCGTAGGAAACTGGTAGTGAACTTATGAACTTATCATCCGCTTTTTCTGTGGTTAAATTGATTGTGAATAACCTTCAATAGTAAGATTATAGCGGACTACAAACTGAACATGTCAGAACAAGAAGAGTTGTCTACGATGTGGGATTGTCGAGTTACGATTGATTTTCGGAGCGTGTGCCCCCCTCCTACAGAACCCCGATGATTTTTTCGGCCAGCATTCTGTCACTAGTTTTTGTTTCTACTGTGCGGCCTGCCTTCTTTTTAAAGTGGCCCACTGTCCTAAAAAGGTTGCCGACTCCTAATATATATAAAGTACACAAATATATACATATTCTTGGTCAGTATGACGAGGTGAGTCGATTCAGCTTTGTCCGTCTGTCTGTCTGGTTCTATGCAAATAAGTATCTCAGCGTTTAAGCTATCGAGCTCAAATTTTGTACAAAGCCTTCGTTCTATTGCACGCTGTATATATTTCGGAACCAACGGTATCGGACCACCACGTCATATAGCTGCCATAAGAACGACCGGACCAAAAGTCCGTCTTTTTTGAAAAAAAGAAAAAAAATTTATTTCTAAAGGCATCTTCCTCAAATTTAATTTCGCCAAATCTCATTTCCGAATTTGGTTTAAATCGGCCCACTATTTCATATGCCTCTCGTAGGAACAGTGAAATGGGAACAAGTTTGACTACTATTTTCAAAGTGACAAATGGACCATAAATCAAAATGAAGGTGTGATATCATACCTTGTCGTTTGTAAATTTTGTCAATACTAAGATTAGACAATCACCCAGAATCCGAATTTTTTTTAGACTCAATCAGTTTCATATTAGATTAGATTAAGTTTGGGGCGGTGGGCCGAAGACCCACAAGCACACAGTTAAATTAAAAGATTAAAATAAATAAATCACCAAGAATCTGAATTCTTTTTGGGACTCAATTAATTTCATATTCAATTCATGCTAATTCTCTATATGGGTCAGCTCAGCTACATCGTTTTTTTTTTACTCAACCGGATAAAGTCACAAAAATGCAACTTATACGAGTATACGCTAAAATTGTATCAGGTTTTAATAAAATAAAAGTGTTACAATCACCGCAAACTGCACTGAATGCACACGGTTCGGCTCGACATCGAAGCGACTACGACTCAAAGTTATAGCACTGTCTGGCGGCTTACACTGCAGATGAATGTGTAACAAAATGTTCTCACATATTTTACGCATACTATTGTATGGATTGATTGTCGATGTGAACACATTTGTGTGATGAAAATTCGAGTGAGTGATTGAACTATACCCATTGTCGACACCTGCTTCGTGCTGTTCACTTGATTTTGAATCTACATAAAATATTGATATCAAAAGTGAAACTAGCACGCTTTTTTTAAATTTTGTTAATTATCGCACAGCATTGTTCTGCGGTGAAATTGATCGGAAACTTTGGACTTGAATTCCTGCAACTAGAACATAATTCCGAAATGGCATACAAAAGAAAAACTACCTAAGCGCTCGAAGATAACATTTACCTGCTATATGACAAAATTGTTTTTTTTTTTTTCATTAGAATTGTATGACGAATCAAGTGATAAAGAGGGTTTTCGGTCAAATTGGGACATCCTGAATAAAAAAAATAGCCATTTTTGACGTGGATCTATTATCATATTGATTGGGAGTTTACATTTTTGAAGGAGAGTTGAGTTTCCGAAAGGCTGATTCGTGCAACACTACTTCCTTCCATGATTTCTAGCAAGAGATTTTTCGAAACAATTTAATATCAATATTTTCTCGAAATTAATAATGCGACAGATCCAAATTATTTTCTTAAAATAATGTTGACGTTCTTTTCTCTCAAGAAGAGCATAAAGTTTTTGACTGATTTTTGAAGAAAAAATCAGTTATTCGACCCTCCTTCAATAACGAGTTTCGACCCCGGAGTTGGTTTTCTTTACGTTCCATGACCCCAGGAATCGATCGGCATCAGTAGATTTTTTTAGTGTCCTTTATATATATGTATATTATATATATATCCGCAAATAGTTATGAACACGATAACAGTCAAACGGAAGTCATGAGCGAGGTGAAACTTTTCCAGTTGATAGATGTCAGTGGGGAGCCGGCTGCTATTGAAATCCAGCACTATCGATAAAGCGGTTAAAAAGTTACAGCTATATAACGGAAAAAGTATCTGAGCCTAATAACTTCATAACGGAAGACGCTAGCTAAACCAATCTTGCCCAGTAAGTAGACGTTGATAAGGACTTGCCTATTATTGAATTTCAGCAAAAATCCATCAAGCGGTTAAAAAGTTACAGCTATATAACGGCATAATTTTATAAGCAAAATATCTACCTATACATAACGGAAGAAGCTAGCTCGGCGAAAACTACCCAGTTGGTGGATGTTAAGGAGGACTCGACTCCTATCTAATTTCAGAAAAATGCATCAAACGGTTCAAAAGTTGCACCCATATAACGGCAAATTTTTTAAGCGATATAACTCTATAACGCAAGAAGCTAGTTGGGTGAAACTTTTCTAATTTGTGGGCAATCGTCTAGACGGGGTTCCTATTTAATTTCAGCAACATCAATGAGTCAGTTCCAGAATTACAGCTATATAACCGCAACATTTTGGAAACTCAATTAATTTAGAACGGGAAAAGCTAGTTGAGCAAAACTTGCCTAATTGATGAAAATTAGTGAGGAATAGCTTCCGGTGCAGTTTCAGGAAAATCCACGGTACAGTCGAAAGGTTACAGTAATACAACAGCAAAAAGTAATAAGCAAAGATTTACCTTCACGAAAGGCATTTAGTTGATGAAACCTAAAATTAAACTGGAGATAAATTCACATAGTAATATCAATCGAACAGTTAAAAAGTTTCATCATCTAAAAATATCTCCACAAATATCGAAATACGAAATTCTGCAGCCGCATCTTGCACTAACAACTGCAGTTAAGTATCCCACCCATGTCATAATTATACATAAACTCATAAATGATCCCGAATTAGCCCATATCAAAAATCAGTTCCTCTGGCTTCACTGCGCCAGGTGTCTTTTTTTTTTATTGATTTTTGATTTCGTGCACTAATATGGAAAATTTGATTCATTCACAATTAAACTTTTGTTTTTTGAAAAGCTCTCGGGCGATTTTTTTATTTACTTTTTATAAACTCTGTTCCCTTTAGTAGTTTTTGAAAAAAGGGACATAAAGACCGAAAATGTCTGGGGCTACATCACTGTTTACAAAAAAAAATTGTCCAGTATAAATGCCGACCGTCCGGATGGCGCAACGGTTAGCACGTTCGCCTTCTACACACTGGGCCCCGGTTCGATTCCTACTGAATGCGGTAGTTTTCGATAAAAAAAAAAGGGGATTTACGTGTCGGACTATGAGCCCACTCAGCTGTTAAATGAGTACCCATTTATGGGGTAAATAACTCGGTTGAGCGTGTTGCTGATCACACACCTCTGCACAAGACATACCGTCACAATCTAGAAAATGAGATAATGCTAACTCATCTCGAGGCCATGGTTCAAATTGGACTGTTGCGCCAGTTATTTATTTATTTATGCCGACCCCCTCTTAATGACAAAAAATCTCTAAAAATATGTTTTTATGGGTAAAACAAAAATTTTCAATTAAACTCAAAGCCAAATCAATTTTTTCCACCCTGATTAGTCATCCGTCCCACTGTGGATGGCAAACACGTCATCAACATACCTTACCCAGAATGTTGGCATTATCCCTCGTTCTTCCAAGCTTCTCCAGTCATGCCATGAACACTTCGCTTATTAAGGGTGAGAGGGGGTTGCCCATTAGTGTCACCACAAACTGTCGAGCTCGAACTCGAACACGAACCTGGTACAAATGTCCTTTGACACAAACACACACATCACATAGATGTGAAGAAAACCGGTCCAATTGTACTAGGTTCGTGTTCGAGTTCGACATTCTGTGGTGACACTTACCGTGCCAGCGATAGTTTTAGTTTAATTCTTTCTGAAAATTAAAAAGTTTTCGTTCATAGATAGTTTTGCTAACTTCACATATTGGCGATGCTTCTTTTTATCCTTTGTCGTAGGCTGCTGTTCATTGAGCCACAGGTCAAGCTGATATAAGGCCGGTTTTACCGGGATATTCGGAAATAACGCCTTCACGTCGAACCAAACTACAATTTCCTCTGGCTTGATTTTTATTCGTTTTAGTTTTTCGACTAATTCCTGACTATTTTTATTGCGTATTTCCTGTGGTAATCGTCTATCTTGTTGAGTTCCTTTATTAGCCATTTTGCGATGTTGTACGTCGGGGAATTGGAGTCAGCGATTATTTCCCTAACTTCGTTACCTTGTTTATGCACCTTGGCCTGCACTCTTAGCCTTGATAATGACGGGTTTGGAATCCTTTATGCTGCTACTATATGTTGTTCACTACGTCGGAGCATTGTTTTAGTTTTTTCAACTCTCTTGATCCATTGGGGTCGGTTCTTAGTTTGAAAAAAAAATTCATTCTAGTTTTTCGTTTGCTAACCGTGTCTTATTCAATATCACCAATTTGTTCCCTGTTGATGAAATTGGAGCAAGTGCAACTCTCAGCCGAAGTTGAAATTTCTCGAGTGCTGGAAGCCCCAAATGAAAATACCAATGACATAATACGCAAAATAACTGCAATAATTGGCATAAATGAAGAAACCACATCTGTGGCATTTCTTCAGACAAAAAAGAAGCAATTAACAGTTCCTGGGGTCATTATTGCCAGATTTGAAACGATTGAAGATCGTAACCAATGGTTCGATAAGTCAAAACAGAAACGGCTGGCCCTAAAATGCGCAATATCCACCACACACGGAGAGTGAAGGAAACTTTTAAATAAACTTTTTGACGAAAGTGCACAAAAACTCCTTTATATGACAAACAAAAAATCTCAAATGAGAATAACTTCAAGTTTCTTTGGATGAAAGAGGACAACGTACTAATTATGAAGAACGAATCTGCTAGGATATATCAAATAACATCAGAAGTCGATCTGGACATCGCACTGTTGCAATAGTTCCATCATGTTTTGAATACCGTTTCTCGCAAGTCTATCATTATACCCTTCACGGATGTGATAGGGTACATTAACTTTGTCATGAAGCTTGCAACGCACAGAAGGAAGCATCTCCGACCATATAAACTATATATATATTCTTGGTCAGTATGATGAGACGAGTCGATTAAGCTTTGTCCGTCTGTCTGTCTGTCCGTCTCTCTGTCTGTCCGTCTGTCTGTCTGTCTGTCTGTTTCAATGCAAACTAGTCCCTCAGTTTTAAATCTATCGAGCTGAAATTTTGTACAGGGCCTTCTTTCTATTGCACGCAGTATATACACCGCCTAGCATAACTATAGCCGCATCATATATTCCAGTAATTTTAGTATTTTATGAGATATTTTGATAAAACTAATTACAGCATATTAACGCAAAATAATTTAAAAATTTGCAGACAAACTGAAAAAGGGTGATTTATTACTGTGGTACTTCTGTTTGGATCTATTTTCTCAATTTTCCTTTTTCATGTGATTTTTTCGGAAGAAAAAAAACTTAATCTTGACGGTCCAGACGGATTTAACAACTATTGGAGGGATCTGCAGAAGGAACCTCGATATTTCTCTAAGAGAAATTTCGGAGGAGATTCCTTAATGGTGTGGGGAGCATTTTGCTATGATGGAACATTGATTTAGCGGTTCCTAGTACACGAATGACTTCGCAAGATTAAGTCGACGTTCCGAAAGATAAATTAATTCCTTTTTTGGAAAGGGGAGACGACACAGAACTAATTTTCCAAAAAGACAACGCGCCTGTTCATACCAGTCGTCTTACTAAAAGTTGGTAACAATGAAATGGTATCAATTTTATGGAATTGCCCGTTTGTTTCCCTGATCAAAACCCTATATGAGTAGAAAACCTTTTGGGAACATAAGTGCGTCAAGTTTACTGGGAAAATCGACAATATCAAAGTGTGTTTCATCTGAAGGAAACGGTTATCGATGCGGGGAGGTCGGTAGCCGAAGAATTGAGAATTAATTTTGGTGGACAGTATGCCAGATAGGCTCTTTGAGCTTATTCAAAACAGGGGAGGTCCTACCCATTATTGATTTTCTTTATTTTCATAATTTGCGTCGATTTTGTTATTTTTTTCTCAAGTGCGGTTATAGTTATGCAACTTAGGGAGCACTTTTTTGCTCTATAAAAAATAACGGTTTGAAATAAATGAATTATGTTTGTTAAATTATTTGTTTTCTTGACTTTTCTAAAGTATGGCATATTAGTCATAGCTTTAGGTTATTTTAAACTTCACATATCAGCTGTTTCATAGTGCGGTTATAGTTATGACAAGCAGTGTATGTCGGAACCAACGGAATCGGACCACTACGTCATATAGCTGCCATAGGAACGACCGGTCTAAAAATTCGTCTTTGTGAGAAGAACTTTTTTATTTCTAAAAATATCATTTTCAGATTTCACACTAATCAATAATATCTTTAGCTAAATCACATTTCCGAATTTGGTTGAAATCGGACCACTACGTCATATAGCTGCCATAGGAACGACCGGTCCAAAAATTCGTTTTGTGAGGAAAATTTTTTTATTTCTAAAGAAATTTTTTTCAAAATTCACAATAATCAATAGTATCTTTAGTGAAATCATATTTCCGAATTTGGTTGAAATCGGACTACTCTATCATATAGCTGTCATAGGAACGACCGTCCCAAAAGCAAGTTTTTGTCAGAAAAACTTTTTTTATTGCTGAAGATATCTTTACGAAATTGCATATTATTCAATCGAATTGACTGCTAAGCCACGTTCCTAAATTTGGTTGAAATCGGCCCACTATTTCGTATACGCCTTTTAGGAACAGTGAAATCGGAACAAGTTTTACTACTAATTTCAAAAAGGCAAATGTACCACAAAACACAACGAAGGTATGATACTCTTCACGCAAAGCGTTGAAATCGGCCCACTATTTCGTATACGTCTTATAGGAACAGTGAAATCGGAACAAGTTTTAGTACTAATTTCAAAAAGGCAAATGTACCACAAAACACAACGCGTGAAGAGTATCATACCTTCGGCCTGCGGCTAGCTTGTTTTTATTTTTATTCATAATGAACAACGTAAATGATGACACCTCGAATATTATAAATATTTTTTTATAATATCTTGAACTTCATAATTTTGCAAACAAGAAACAATATATATGAACATACGTAGCTTACTAAAAAATTTTGGCCACCTATTATTACTATACTAATTAACGAACATGATTTTAAATTCGAAGTAATTGCCTTGACGAAAACATGGCTCTCAGATACAGATTGCTTTAACAGTGACGAATACACTCAAATACCACTGGTCGACAGTAATTTTATTAAATGGATAACAGTAGCTGTTTCTTAGGTACTTTGCTACCCTAAAGACGAATATGACCACAAAAGTTGGCCAACGGGTTCAGTTTCTTAGTAATTTTACATTTATTAAAAATTGCATATAATGATTTATTACCTAACTTAATCTTACTTATATTACAATTTTTTATTAACAGTAAAAAAAGATCTGCTAAAAAATTCCTAATTACATTGTTTATTAGGAAAATGAAACCGGAAAATAGAGGGCTACGCCCGCAATAATAAGCAACCGCTTATTTTGGTATGTAAATATCGGCTCCTCGCTCTTCTTGGTACCACTCAGATGGATAAAAACACAATAATTAAAATTTCTTACCCATGATATACCTATACAATATTATAGTATCTTATGTACATGCCAATTCATTAAAAAAAAGTATACATCTGTAACCTCTCAAGGTGATAATTTTAAAATGAGAAGCTGTACTGTAGATAGATATGAAGATGAACTGTCCTACTCTTCGAGATTCTTAAGCATTCATGTTAAGACGACATTGCAAACTTGCATAAAAACATAAAAATAAAAATTGTCTGCATAAGTATAGAAAGTAGAGTCAGCAACCAGCCTACCCCTCTCCCCCCTCCACCCTCATTTCTCACCCCTCCCGCTCGTCTCCTATCCCACCAATCTTTACACTTTCAAAAATGGTAACTTCAATTCGCTCTACAAAAAAAAAAACACACAATATTTAAGTACGCAGTATTCGTAGTACTAGTATGTAGCAGAGGCTTGCTATGTGCATTTTTTGTATGGATGATAAAAAAATGTCCAATTTCAAATAAATGTACTATTATTAAATATTACGTGATTGTTACGAAACTTGGAGACAATATTGGTATTGGTGTTGTTTATCGTTGACCATCAATATTTTTGACCTCGGATGTGTTTGAGGGATGTCGGGGTGTGCTAACTGTAACTATAGAAATATGCTATTATTAACCTATTTTGAGAACATATCACATTTCCATTATTTTTAGTTGGCTATGCTAGTTGAAAGCCACCTTCCTGTAAGTTTTCATATTTCTAAGTGTAACGGTCTTGAAATGCAAGGGGGTGGGACAAATTATGATCTCATATTTTCCCCTCTACCTCTTTCCCCTTTTTTTCAAATTTGACGAAAATGTCAAAAATAGAATGTACTCGGTAGTACCTTTCTCATGACATCCCACTTACCTATACCTATAGCCCGCGCAGACGGCAAACTTTTTAGTTCGCAGAAAAACTAAATAGTTTAGTCACAAAAATAGAACACACGGCGGTTTATGAGACCGCGCACACAGCAAAAGACATTGAAGGGACCCAGTAGATTACGTCGTGTCACACTAACCATGCATCTAGTCGACTAAAGAGACGAAAAACGACCGGCTTGTATTCGCGGATTAAGTAGGCTTTGGTTAATTAATAAAAAAATGTTTTTGTGAGTTATATTTTGAATATAATTAAAAAAAAAACGATTCATGTCAATAAACGTAAAATTAATAGAACTATCTTTATTATAATTTGCGTAAACCCTTTCATCCTGATAAATTCAGAAGTGGGATTTACATATTTAAAATGGGTAAAATAGTCGAAATTTCAACGCTAACGACAAAAGTTCTTCGACGGATGTGCAAAAACCGGGAGTTGCAAGACGGTGGGTCGAAAAGGCAACTTGTGGAATGGTTACGAAAGGCATGCGACGGAAACACGATTGAAGTCGATAGCGAGCCGGAGGATGGCGACGACGAATTTAACAAGTTGATGGACGAAATCAGCGAATTGAAAAGGTTGGTACAGTCATTGGCGACAACCGTGGCGGCCGTTAATGTGCCCCGGAACGATGTATCAAATGAGACCCACACACATCGAGAACGTGAGACTACATCAGCAGTGGTGATCGAAGTCGCAACGATGACTAAAGTCGCAACGGTGACTAAGGCCGCAACGGTGACTAAAGCCGCAACAGTGACTAAAGTCGCAACGGTGACTAAAGTCGCAACGGTGACTAAAGTCGCAACGGTGACTAAAGTTGCAACGGTGACTAAAGTCGCAACGGTGACTGAAATCACAGCGGAGACTGAAATCACAATCACAGGTCGCACTTGTGTTTTTGGCACGGGGCCGAAAGTGCGGTTTTCTGTGAGGCCCCTTTCCCCAAAAAGGTGTCGATTTTCAGTGGAGTGTTGGAGCTGCATCGATACTATAGTTGGCGTCTTGTGCGAGCGATAGTAACCATAATCAACAACAATAACCACGATTGAGTTGCCATTTGTCCACAAGTCTCAAATCCACGTCCGCCGCCGGCAATAAATCAACGAGTAACCATCAGCCATTTCGAAGCCCACACAATATAGCGTAAATAATTTGGTCCTCTTGGAAAATGAAGTTCAAGGTACTGACATCCCCGGTATGCAGATTAAGTCAAGAAGGTTTTGTTCAGTATATTCTTCGGATAAACTGAGGCCATGGTGTTCTTTCTCGCCATATCTCGACGAGATATGATGAAGATAACAATGGAATCGAGGACGATCCCTTATCAGGAATGGCCGAGCTGTCACACTAACCATGCATCTAGTCGACTATAGAGACGAAAAACGACCGGCTTGTATTCGTGGATTAAGTAGGCTAATGTTTTTGTGAGTTGGACATATTTTGAATATAATTTAAAAAACGATTCTTGTCAATAAACGTAAAATTAATAGAACTATCTTTATTATAATTTTCGTAAACCCTTTCATCCTGACAGTCGTTATAGCCGATCGTCGTTACGAACGACATATTGTTTATAACGACCATGGTCGTTATATCCACCTCTGGTTGTGTATGACGACCGTCGTCGTTATATCCATGCCAAGATGTGTATAACGACCGCGGTCGTTATTTGCAGGTAAAAACACAAAACTTAAACAAAAGTAACTTTTCTCTTTAAAAAAGTTAAGTTTTCTTAAAACAGGCTTTTGGCGAGCAAATCTCTGTAGCTACCCTCGCGTTATAATTAGTATTAGTTTGCGGTTAAGTTGAAGATGGTTGATGAAGAGAATCACGAATTGAGTTTAAAAGGTCGTTAGCTGTTTCAAGGAAGAGATAAATTGTGGTTCATCTGGGATACTGTTTGCTTCAATTCCTCGTGGGGCATAGCATGTCAACTACTCCATATTCCGATATGATATTAGACTAAAAAGTGCAATTAGAGCTGCATTGAAAACTTAAAAATAGTACAGCTATAAGAGCATTATGTAAAATTAAATGTGTTAGAGCAAGAAGGAGACAGTGTCATATGGCCACAATTTTGCTAGCAAGTTGGCAGCTCTCAAGTTTTCAGCTGGTGAAATTGTATTCCAAAAATACAAATTTGTCCGCTCGGAGCTAGAAGCTGTCAATGTTGTTTCCATTTCCAGCATTTTTATATTGCTGTTTTATTCGCACATTGCTTTTAAGTTTTCAGTTCAGCTTCAAGTTTCAAATTTAGTCTAGTGTAATACATATCAGCATAAGAAGCCAAATTAACGTTTCGTTAGCATATAGCAGTTTTCAGATGATGCATATTGGTGGCATGCTCATCCTTTCCATTTAGACCAACTTACCGACAAGTCCGGAATGGCTGTTGCTTATTGTTACTATTACGCCCCAGCCCCACAGCACAGTGGAAGAAAAAACCATAGCCACGCTGGTCGCCTGGGTTCTCAGCTGATTATTTTATTAACACCTGGCCGATTACGTTATGATTTGGTCGTAGATATTTTTTTCGACTGCTGAATGATACAACCCATTCAACAAGCTTTCGAATTAAATTATTGCTGAATGACTTCAGTGTCCTTATATTGGAGCTGCGATAAAAAATTAAAGCGTCGCTGTTACTAGCCGTAAGAGCTTATTCACTTACAGTTTAACTAATATTCCTACTGAGAAAAAAATAATGGTAATCTCACGATAAAAGAGCACATTCACTTACAGCAACAACTGAAAATATTCAGGCAGGACGAGATCCTATTAGGGAAAATATTAGAATTACACTTGAGATTAAGTGCTGGCGAGAGTCTGTGGGCATAACATACGATTTTCCTACAGGAGCAAAGGTAACCGTTTTTCACCGGTATCGCCAGTTTTTCCTACAGATTTTCGGTAGTTTTTTTTTCTGTAGGAATATTTTCAGTAATTCGTATAAGTGAATATGCTCCTTTATTGGGTGGGTGGGTGCTACACATTGTGTCATAGTCTGATGCATAAAAAATAAACAAAATAGTTCGTGTTTTCATTTTTTCTGCGTCACTAGTATCGCTCTTTCGATATCGTAAATCGCTGCTTCTATCTTGAATCGTAGCGCTTACATAAAAACACCTTTTCAAAACAGTGTTTTCGCAGACCATCTGTACCGTGTGCGGTGCTGTTTTCGGTCTGCGCAGACCGTCTTTTTAGAATCAAAATGTTTTGATTTGCCTGTGCTGTGGGTGGCGAGATTTGCACAAAATGGTAAAAATTTCGTAGAATAAAGACGTGGAAATGGAAGATAAGCAATTCTTGGCTGAGTTCATCGATTATATCAATCGATGCCTCATTGAAAGGTAAAAGCAAAGACTACTGTAATAGAGTGCTTAAAAATAATGCTTATGATATTATGGTGGACAAAATATCCTGAAGCCACAAGAGAAATGACAGTTAAAAAAATTAGTAATTTGCGATCATCGTACCGACGGAAGTTACAAAGGAAAAAGCGTAAATGCAAGGCGGTGATGAGCAGGGATTGCTTCTCTCATCATGGTGTCTGTTCCCTAGTGAGATACGCAACTTCATGATAATCAAAAGTCGGTTAACTCGTGCGAACATGATTTTTAAAATCGCACTCTGAAGTTAATTCAAATTGTTTTAACTATTCCGTCTGTCCAAGAAACGCTTTTTTCTTAAACCACTCTTTGCACCAAATTCGTCTTTTCTGTTTTTGCTCATGCACGTTTTATTGCAGCAACGAGCAATATAGCAGCAACACAACGGTCTACACATAGTGATTTCAGAACGAATAGAACTGAAAATGTTGATCTGTGGAAATTTTGTCTATAGTATGTCAGGTGTGGTTGTTGCAACGACTTGTCGGACGACCAATTTGCGCAGACCGTCTATGCTGTCTATTTGGTCCTTAAGAATTCTGAGAGGCAACCGTCGCTTGAACCGATCGTATTGCTTGTTGTGCCCAGAAAACCGAGTCGTTAAAACCGATCAGTCGCTATAAAGGCGGTCGTTATATCCATTCAAAAATATATTACTAGAGCTTCATGAATCGCCGGACCTGGTCGTAATAGCCGATACGTCGTTATAACCGATGTACTCGTAGTTATAAATGATATCCAGTGTATTTAGTAATCGCAGTGTGCGAGGTCTCATAAGACACCGTATGTTCTATTTTTGGGACTAAACTATTTAGTTTTTCTGCGAACTAAAAAGTTTACCGTCTGCGCGAGCTCTAAGGCTACTGCTTAACAACAATGAAACTTTCTATGCAACCTGCATTTACAGATTGCCTAGTCGAGATGTGAACGAATTTATAAGATCGTTGAATTCCTTTCTGAAGGGAAATAAAACATTCAGGAACCACATAATTCTAGGACAATGTATCCTCAAGTTCAAGACCGTTGTCTCATATTATGTTATCCGAATAAAAGACTGGCCGTCTTAATTTGAATTGTGTCACGTGCCTGAACTTTTAACGCATATTCATGCTAAGCATGCGCTTCTGCATATGAACCGGTCCAAGGGCACAAGACCCAGTATCATTTCCAGCCCAGTCGCTGGGGTATTTCTCAAGGCACCCGAGATACTTATGCAGACCAGTCTCTGCAGTCTCGCTACTTACTTGACATTGGTTTTGTTCTCGGTGGATTTCCACCATACGACCACGACTGTGGTTTGAGACCCCATGTGAAATAACCCAATCGAACCGCAAATGCTGTTGTGCGGGCCTCTGTGCTTCACGTTAGTCCTCCTCCTCTTTCTTGTCTAGTAGTAGGACCAAATATTTAACAATGTCGACAAGGTTTAGTTTTATTCCGTTGAGGGTGCGTGTGGTAATTTTCGACATGTTATGTTTCTTTGTGAAAAGTATTAGTTTTAGCTTTTGTCGAGTTAGCCTTAAAAACAGCTTCCCCGGCCCAGATTCGAATCTGGTATAGCGCCAATTACATAAGGTCCGACAAGGTTTGAGTTAACTTATCTCTCACAAGCACCGCAATGTCATCGGCATATGCCACCACCTCAAAGCCACTGGCTCTTAACCTCTCTTGTGTTTCGTTTACAGTCAGTATCCAGAAGAGAGGAGATAATATTTCTCCTTGTGGTGTTCCTGCGCTAATTGTTTCCTCTTTTTTGACCCCTAAAAAGGTGGCCTTGATTTTCCTGTTTCTGAGAAAATCATACGCCCCAAGTCGTCCGGATTGTGTCGACCCCTGGGTCATAGCGTTAATAATGGTCGTCACAGTGACATTGTTGAAACCCCCCTTGATATTTCGGAAGGCTGCTATCGTAAATTCCCTTTGTTTGTTATTCCAAGCAAACCAGCATCAAAGGTTTTGTCAGAATTTAGTTGCGTGAGAGAATATTGACCTGAAAATGTAGCATTTAGCCCAAAAATATAATAGTTTGAGCTTGTTTTATGTATGTTTGTATGATCTTTAATTTTGTCTCAGAAAGTTTTTTTAGGATTAATAGTCAGCGAGATAAAAGAAAAATACTCAAAAAAGGCTTGATAGAAGAAACCAATGTGTCATATAAACTGGTTATTGGTCTAAGCACAGAAGAGAGAGTTAGAAGGAAATGAAAAAGAGCGAGAGAAATAATGTAATTCGGCACAAGTGTAGAAGTGGAAAGGGGGATGGGAGTTTGACATCTTATGTGCTTCTATATGGCCTGAGCGGGTATTGCGGGGAAGGGGGCGCGTGTCCCTCTTTTTACTTTTTACAAGTGGAATTACGACAAATAGTTTAGTGTTGAGTATATGCGGATTGCTCCTAGATAGATTCTCTATGGGTCTACGTCACCAGTAACCAGTTGATAGTACACACAGCGAGCCAACATACGCACCGCGTCATCTTTTGTATTGTGAGTCATGACTTTCGTCAAACAGCACACAGCAAGATAGTAACCCAGCAAAATATTTGTCTCCGACTCCCAAAGGGATTGAAAAGTCTTCGATCCAGTTACGATTCTATTCACCGATTTGTCTCCAATTTGACAATAGTCATTAATTATATGGGGAAGTTAAGACGAAAACAAGAGAGGTGAATCATTACTACTTTTCTACTCAACTATAATTTGAAAATAACTAATCGTGGAGGGGAAACTACATATAGGGGACATACTAGCGAGAACGTACTAGATGTAACACTTCACTCAAACGGGGATACGTGTGATGTTCAGAGCTGGAGGATCCTGAATAGATCCTCATTCTCGGACCATATGTACTATACATAAGCTTTGAGGTAGGGTTCACAACCATAACTGAAACGACGAAATACAGAAACCCGAGCACAGCCAACTGGGAGGCGTACAGCCAAATTATAGATACCAAACTTTCCAGTAGGCGCCCGGAGTACATACGTAACGATAAAAGTCTGGAGGGCACAACGCAGACTCTAACCAAGATACACATAATGCCATATGTCCCCTCAGAAAACCCCCTAAGAACATCCAACCACTATGATGGAACAAGGAGAATAGGGAAACCCCCTGCAAGGCTAGGAAGCTGTTCAGCAACGCCAAACGCACGGGGCGGGACGATGAATGGTGCGAGTACAGGGACTCACTAAAAGCATTTACGAAACAATTAAGGACGACTAGGAGAGACTTTTGCAGCCAAATTGAAAGCACAACGGAAGCATCAAGGCTAAGAAAAGCCATTTCCAAAAATCCGACACCGCCCTCCACCCTCAATAAGGAGGATGGAGGTTGGACACAAGACAGCGGCTGTGAAAACCATCACAACTTCGTAACACGGCCGGAAACAGGAAATGGCGACGCGAGAAGAAACAACATCCCGGGACTATTCACGCGCACACGCGTAAAATAGGCGATAAGCTCGTTTGACGCATATAAATCGGCAGGTCATGACGGAATCATACCGGCAATGCTGTAAAAATCCATGGACACAATAACTCCTTGGGGTGTTGCCACTAAAAGGATGTCTCCGACTAGGCTACGTACCTCTGGCGTGGAAGGAGTCGAGAGTGGCGTTCATCCCCAAAACAGGCAACAGCAGCCATGTCAATTCTAAGGACTTTAGAACTATCAGTCTAACATCCTTTCTGCTGAAAACAATGGAAAAATGTATAGATGGGTGCATTAGGGAAACCATCCACCCTTCGTACCTCTCTAGAGCTCAGCACGCTTACATGAAAAGGAAATCGGTAGAAACCGCTCTATACAAGGTGGTCTCCACGATTGGAACATCCGTTCAATACAAAGAATTCACTCTTGGTACAATACATTCGTGGACATAGCAGGGGCTTTCACCAAAGTCACCATGGAGGCTATAATGGAGGGCCTGGCATTGCTGAGGTGAATGAAACTCTAAGGAAATGGATCGAAGCACTACTCGCGAGCAGGCTAATAACGTCTGAATTGGGAGGTGCTGAAGCCACCAAGAGTACGATGAGAGGCACTGCGCAAGGAGGAGTAATATCGCCGCTCCTATGGATACTCGCACTGAATAATTTACTAATATGGTTTCGATCCAAAAGGCAGCCGAGGTGATGATATCATCCCGGAAAAATGGCAGAATCGTCATACACTGAAACAGCTAAGTAGCACTAAAGGCGCTACAGTCCGTTACTATCAAGTTGAAGATAGTGCATTGCTGCCTAACAGCTCTGCAAGCACTGGGATCAGCTAGGACCGTGCAAATCTGGTTTCGCGACATACCGGAGTTCTATGTAACGAAATAGCGGACGGGCTAGCCAAACAGCAGACTGGCCTCGGACAAGAGACAGCCCAAGACCTGCTGACGCCAAACATGCAAGAAGATGCTGAATGCAACATACACCGAAAAATTCAATGCTAACTGGCTTAACACAAACGACTCCAGAGTAGCGAAAATATTCTGGAGCTATTATGACAAAAGGAAAACCAAAAGTCTCTTAGGACTACCCAGAGGCAGTGTGCACTATTAGTGGGCATACTAACGGGTCGCTGCCTGATAGGGGGACACGTGTACAGACTAAAGCTAATAACTACCGATGACTGCAGTAATTGCCAGATACCAAACAGGAAAGAAACTCTAAAGCACCTTCTATGCGAATGTCCTGCACTCGCTAGAAAAAGATTAAAGTGCCTAGGAGCCCTAAATCTTCAACGACCTTAAAGGAGTCGCAGTTGGAGAAGTCTCTTGAGTTTTGCCAATGAGTCAGGTTACTTCTAGCTCAACAACAATCTTCTAGTAAAGGCTAGCAAACACGGGATGTGTACCTGAAATATGTGGTATCGCTATGGACCCCAGCGGTCTATGCGGAGCCGTTTATGGAGTTCACAGACTCAGTGAGTCTGATTAATAAATATTCGCAAACATTCTAAATCACAACATGAACAAATTCAATTAGATTGGCTTTAGCTGGTCTACAGCCTGGCGTCAAAAGATCTGAACTTCTCCAAGTCCTTAAAAGGAAATGGATTCAATTCTATTCCATTCTATTTCGCTCATTTCCGAAGACCGACATTACAATGGCAATTAATTTGCTAGTCAAACCTACATATTTACTGGACCGAAAATAGGCCTCGTTCTATTCATATTTCCACATGCCATTTTTTTCATACTTACAATCTAATTCGAAAGCAGATATCTATCAGAAATCATATACTAAATTTAAGATTACAGTTTCGGCTTGTCGCCGTTATTTCTTTTTTAGGGTTTTGTAGTAAAAACAAAACCCTTATAAAATCGGGTAATGTCAGGAATGGCTGAAGCTACATACATGAAATTTGACGGGTGTAGAAATGTTAAGCCGTTATACGTTCAGATTCACCTTGAGGTACACCTGAACAGGGACAACTGGACAGGTCTGGACCCCTGTGCAGCTAGACACACTACGGTAGACCTGTGCAGATATACTTTAGATATACAGGCATACCTCAAGGTAAACCTGAACGTATTTCGCCGGCCTTATAATTCGCTGGAGAAAGTGATACGTCGTAATAGGCCAACTCCAAGGGGAAAAAATTGTCTGGTATAGGCAAATGGCGTATCATGTGAGAGGTATAACTGAGTGCATTCATTTTTGGCATTTTCTTCAATTTTGAAGAAGAGGTAGAGGGGAAAATAAGAGATCACAATTTATACCACCCCCTTTGCATTTCAACACCTTTACATTAAGAAATATGAAAACTTACAGTGATGTCGTATTCTACACAGAAAACAGAAAATAATGGAATTTCATGAAAATAGGTTAATAATAGTACATTTCTATAATTACAGTCAGTCCAACCCTGCATCCTTCAAACACACCCGAGATCAAAAATATTGATGACTACCGATAACCAACATCATAGGCAATAATATCTCTACGTAAAATTTAATAATAGTACATTCATTTAAAGTTAGGCATATTGACACTATCCATACCAAAAATATTCCTACCGGCCTCATGGCTCCCGCATAGGTGCGAGTACTACTTCATCATCATCATCGTGGTCCGATAGCCCGACGTCGGGCCTTGGCCGCCTGGCGAGTACTACTTGCAGATTGCTTTTCGTAATGCGAATTGAAGTTATTTAATTAACTACTTTTGATAGGGTAAAGCCCCATTTTCCAAGCTGCGAAATTTCGCTGCGTCTTGCGGAATAAACTGCCTCGAAACCAGTCTGTTCCACAGCACACAGTGGTATCTTGTAGCTCCGAAAATAGGAAAACAAGGATTTTGAGGCAGTCTGTTCCGCAGCACGCAGCGAAGCTCCGCAGCTTGGAAAACGAGGCTTAAAGATTGGTTGGGGGCGGTGATTCCAACTATAATTATTCATTAATCCTTGTGGGTGGGCGGTCTCTGAATACATTTTGTGTAACAGAAAGCATATCGTCACACTGTTGACGCCAAACTTGGTAAATATAGGTGTTTTCTGAATGGGGGTTATGAGACCTATGCAACTATGCAGCAAGCACCGTTGAAAACATTTTGAGCTTTTTGATCACGACGTAAGGACGTTTTTCGGCATGAAGCTTAATCAAGCAATACGGGAATCTTCTGACTCGGAGTGATGAGGAAAATACACAGGAGTTCTATGGAAAGCATGCCTGTGGTCAGGACAAAAGATAAATTTAAAATAGGATACTGTATGAAATGGAACGGACCGGTTGCGATGAGGATATAGAGGAAACAAAAGAAACTGGAATGTTGCAAAAAGAATTTTCAACCCTTTGATGTTGACATAAGCATATTCTTGGACATGGAGTGACATCTGGGAGATGCGGGTATCGTCTGAATCAGGGTGATGAGGCCAATGCACTGGAGTGTTTTTGAAGGCGTTTTTAACCCTTCGCCATTTACATAGGCACATTCTTGGAGATGAAGTGGAAGCTAGGAAATACGGTTGTCATTTGAATCCGGGTTAGGGGGCCACTGCGCCGGAGTGTTGCGATTTTAACCCTCAGGTGTTGACGTTCGCACAATATTGACGCAAGGTAGACGCAACGTTGCCACTACGCTGGCACAACCTTGACGCAAGGTAGAGAGAAATCATGCTTTGTCAGAAAACAACGGCCCTAGGAGAAAAAGAATCGTCAATTTTCCCGATTAATTTTTCCCTTGTCGATAAATTGATTGATCTGGCAAGGTTTTATAGAAGAGATATCGTCGACCAGGGGAAATGTTACGCCGAAGCATTCGGTACGTCTTTGAGCAACACCTTCACACTTGCAAAGGATGTGCTGTGAGGTCTCATCATCGGCCTCGCAAAAGCGGCAGCTAGCGTCTGATACAATACGCATAGTTTTAAGGTGACCCCGGAGACGCGAGTGTTCCGTTAAAATTCCACATTCTGTTCTTGCTTAACCGTAGCAATTCCAAGTTACGAACGTGTGAGTGATCCAAAGTAAACAGCTTGGCCACGTGTACTTTCCCCGTCTCTAATGTGCTTTCGACAGTAGTAAAGTCGTATCCCGAAAAATGATTCTGGGCCGTAGACGGGGACGGCGGAGGCTCGGTCTGCTAGCCTCATTGTCCTCGATGTCAGAATGACCAGGGACCCAGTGAAGTGTGAGGACTTCATGACAAGCCAGTACCAGCTTAGAATTGATAGTGAAATTAGTTAGCGCTTTAATAGCTGCCTGATTGTCAGTGAATATTGCTATGTCCCTGTTTAAATAGCCGGCGGCTTGACACAGTCTATTACAAACTTCGATGGCGCATATTTCTGCTTTGAACGCGGACGGCGTTTTAACCATTGGAATGGAGGCTCTGGGCTGAGGACCGACAATGCCCGAGCCGGAACCCTCTCCCGTTTTGGAGTCGTCTGTAAACCATTTGATCGTGCTGCACCGGAGAGTGTTGTAGTCACCCGCCCACCTTTTTCGGTTCCAAATGACTGGTTTTAAGGAATGGTTGCAACGCAGAGTTGGGATGTTAAGTACCTTGTCACTTTTCAACCAGCTTAGTTGGTTTGGGGTCAACTTGATCTCTATGTCGCTGGCCTTGAGGCTGACGGTTGCGATTCTTGATTCCGCTTCAATGTGTATATCCATCGGCGGGGGGTCGAGTAGAACTTTTAAAGGCAATAGTGCATGGCCCCAGTGATAGCATTGCAGGCAAGTCTCCGAATTTTATTCAGAGCCGTTCAGCCGGCTGAGGTAGTCGAAGTTTTCCACTACTACTACACTTACTATAGGTCGGACGATCGCTTTGTAGTTGTATACTCACAAAACTATGTAGGCTTAGTCCCCCTTGTCTTGCTGACATATTGTCTGCACATCCACAGGGTATTAATTGCCTTATCGGAAGTCACTTGAAGGTGTTTTGCCCAGGATAACTTAGTTTCAAGGATAACACCCAAATATTTGTTTGGTATCATGGTATCAGATATAAACATGATTCAATATTTTTTCCAATAAGGGAAAAGTTTCCGTGTTATTTTTAAATGTGAGCTAGCAACTAGAGATTTCCCTTTAACATGTTTGGGTAAGCATCTCCAGGAGTAGGACAGTTCATTTCCTATTGGCATAGGACACTACAAAACCCTTGGATTGCGGGCGAAGCCCTTTACTTTCCGGTTTCATTTTTATTATTTCATTACTTTTCCACTGGATATGTTCAAGAAGCCCAAAGATGCTACGGATCCCTAGCAATAGTCAGATAGTCCAGGAAACAAGGCGACCATATTTGAGAAAAAATCTCAAGAATTCCGTTCTCGCCCATATAGGAAACGCGTCTCTGCCAGCATTCTTTTATCGCCTATCATTTTGCATGATACCACATAAGTTGTCGTTCGTTTACTACATACATTCGTACTCAACCATTTCTCGTTCCGATATAGTTTTTCTCAGCAATCGAGGGAAGGGAGCGACAACACAGTCAAGGAACAGAAGGCACATGACAAGGCACGACTTCTTGCAGCAAGCGATTCGCTATCGAGAGTAAAATGCTAATGGCACTTTCGTCCTTGTCGAGTCCTTTTTTTTTTTGGTTTCGAAATCGCTTATTCCAGCCAGAAAAATGTCATCAACTTAGATAGTGTGCGGTATGGTGCTGAATCGGGAAGCTTGGAGGGAAAAAAATAAAATAAAATCGAAATAACGCTCGAGTGTAAATTAAAGGGGTCGGTTTCGAGTGAAAGTCAATATCCGGGGCGGAGGTTTCCGGGAGTGGGCTGTGGTGTCGCATAAAAGACACCAGCAAACGAAGTGCTTTTAAAAAATAGAACAGACAAAAAAAAAACGAAAAACAACGCCGTGACGAATTGTTGCTACTGCCAAAACGCTTGGCGAAAATAAATGCTTCGTCTCAGCTTTCGAAACGGTCGTCTCGCGAAGGAGACTATGATGGGTAGAAATCTAGATGGATGGCACAGTGGCAGTGTCTCAGTCCATGTGATAAATTATACTGTCTATCGCGCTTTATTTTTGGAGCAGCACAATCGGCAATATGCTGACTGCGGGCGCTTCAAAAATAACTGCCGGCTCATATATATAAATTAAATGGGTGCCATCGCGCCCAACAACAACTAGTACGAGTAATAATATGTCGTTAATTCACCCGACAGAGGTCGGTAAAACAAATTGCAAGGGCACACTCGAATGATAGTTCAAAGCCAAACTCATTGAAGGCAGCTTATCAGCACCGTGGGGCATCGTCATCTTTGTGCAGTAATCCTTTCCGCATATATGTATGCGAATATAGCGAGTCGTACTTGAACCCCATTTGAACGACATGGCACCTACCCATCCTCCATGCAGCCCATTGACACATGAACATGAGCGAAGGCAGCTACATATTGCTGGCGGCGGGCTGTAGTAGTTATGCAATCTGCAACCAGCAAGCCGTCTTGCACCCTGCGCCCAATGTGGGACGATATAGAGTGCACACAACATTATATTCCCAGGCGTGCATTAGGAGCCCACTCGAGCACTTTGTGACGAGAGTTCCAACTGCAACTTCGTGCATTGTTTCTAATTAAGCCATTCGTGTAATTAAAACGATTATCGCCACAGATAATCACAGGACCGTGTCAGCATATCCAATTGATGGAAGTCGTTAGTCGCTAGTTGCGCCCCATTATATTCGGTGATGTTGAATGAATACAAGTGAAACTATTATACGCCTTCATAGGCACAGCAAGCGATGCTGAAACTGATAGGACCATTTATATGGGTCATACAAAAAAAGCGTCCCCCCATTAATGGATCTGGGTAATCTCAAACTTCCGATAAAAACAAACGTTTAAATATAGTTCGTTCCGCGCTCATACACAACAACAAAAGATTTGGATAATGGTGAAAACGCTTACAGAAAATAATTGTGCTGATGTGCTGATTACTGCGTTAATCCATGAATGAAGCTGGCTGGGAGGAATGTTCGGAGATTCCTCGGGCCAGGAATGCCCGGCCCTTTCGAGCTCCGTTCGCTTCCACTCTTCCACTTGACCGCAATCACTTAACACTCAAATCCGACACAATTACCGCGAGCCTTTCACCCGCCGCGCCGTCGGACACACATTCACAAAACCACCTTTCTGCACAAAATTGCCCGTTGCAATATTACTTTGTATAGAATTTCACTGAAAACCAGAAAAGCGCGAACCTTGCACTTTCAATTCAAAATAACCACGTTCCAGGGAATGGCAGATGCACTTAGCGAACCTTCTTATCAACCACTCGTTACTGTAATGCACCTCAGGTTACATAAATCACACGGGGAACCTTCAACGGTTTAGCCGCGGACACAATCTGGGAAGTCAAAAAACCGAAGGAGACGGTAGTCACCACCAGTAGCACTCTTAGCACTAGCGACTATGGTTACGAAATCACGACACAATGGTACACGGGGATGCTGCTGGATACCATCTGGATGATGAGCGTCTTAAGTTATCGTTCACCCAACACCGAGTAAGCCAAGGATGTCCCAAGTTCAGTGGCGTCGCGTCGTCGTCGATTCGTTGCCCCAACGGTCACGTTCTTCTGCTAACGTTCTTCTGCTAGTAGTCTGTTTCGTCGCACCACGGTACGGACACAGTGAGATCCCGACGAAAACTGGGAACAAATCGCGTCAGTTTGTTACGAACCCGAGCCAAGGATACCCGCACTCACGCTCTGCATGGACCAAGCTACTTCTGTAAAGTTGGATTTGGGCTCCGCGTACTTTCTGTTCTACGGATCCATGGGCTGACTACTACTATAGCCCACCCGCACAAGTTCCGATTCCGAATACGAATCAGAATATTTCCAATGTACAGCAACGTAGTCTTCTTGCTTGCCTGCTTGCTGTGGTTGTTCTTGGCGTCGTGTAAGCTTCGCGCGAGAGCCAAACTAGCTATCGCGTAACAGACAGATGCCGTGCAAGAAAAGCTTTACATGACCGTTATAAATTGAAAGGAAATTTAGCGCGCAAATTTCGCTACTTGCTTGTTTACTATTGTACAATGTTATTTACTAGGCACGAAAGATTGTACTGATATTGCAAAAGACTGTACTAAAGCAACGTAAGAACCCATTGGTGATAAGAGAATAATGATGGCAAGTATTTAGTTGGATTTTTGACTCAATTTGTTGGCGATGAAATGGGGAACGAGATCAATGTCAGCGATAGAATGAAGCACTGAACTGTTTTCCAATAGTTCCGTCTCTTTGGCTTTTGGTTTAAACGCTGTATGAAAAGAAGTCCAAGAGCTTGATTTTATCACTGGTTTGTTATAAAAAAAGGAAGAAAGTATTCTACGAGTATTCGGCAATAATTGTGTTGATTTCATTTAGGTAGGTATGCGTAAAGGTCTAGGTTAGGTTAGGTTGGGTCCATAGCAATGCCACGAATTGACAACGGGGCAATGGAACTACGTATTGGGATTAGTTAATAGCGTTGGGTCATTGTTCAGTTCGAAGGATTTCGTCGCGTTTGCGAATTCCAAAAGACTTTTGACATGGATATGTCTTATAGCTGGGGGTCATCCTAAAAATCTGTCCGTCACACGAAATGTCTGTTTTTCTACTCGGAGTTCAGAAGAGGAAACAAGCCCATTGACAATTTTTCTTTTCTGGTTGTGCATGTCGTTTGAGTGAAGTGGTAATTGTGCATGGCTGTTGCTTATAGATCCGCGCGGGCGGTGCGCTTGCGGGGATCCTGTGTGTACATGTTGGGATGTTGATTTGATAGCGATAAAGGTTGACATTGTGAACGGCAAGAAATAACATAGTGTACGGGTGAACGGGCGGACTTTCAATGACCTTCAATTTCCGCCAATTCCCATTCATAATTTAATAAAATAGCCCGTGTTGTACTATCTGAATCACTAGGGTCCCAGAAAAGGTAGCAAGTAGTCAGTTCGACTAACATTTGGACATGCGCAGACGCAATTTGAGAGAGTGTACATAGTTCCCGACCCCAGAAGATGAGCGAGAGCGGCTGAAGTTCATTCGAGCCAAATCGGGTAATCCAGCGACTGCGTTTGTGCATTTGCAATGGCGGCGAGTTGAGGTCTGACTGGTCCACAACGTGGGCCCCCACCACACGTGCAATAAACACATAGAACAAAGTGGCGGATCTATACTAGGCGAGTTAGAATCTCTCAAGTCCCGAAATAAAGAAATATTCGTCGCAGGATGTTATATGTTATGATGTACATTCAGAGGTCTGCAGAAGATCAAATGCCCCCCTTCCGCAAAAATTCCAAAATGTTCAAAATGGCTGGAATCCAAACAAATAAAATAGCGCGCGTTGTACTACATATCTGAATCAATAGGGTCCCAGAAAAAGTAGCAAGTAGTCAGTTCGACTAACATTTGGACATGCGCAGACGCAATTTGAGAGTGTGTGCATTACATAGTTCCCGCCCCCCGAAGATAGAGAGCGAGAGCCATCGCGGATGAAGTTCATTCTATCCACATGGTTGTGCATTTGCAATGGCGGCGATTTGAGGTCTGACTGGCCCACCACACATGCAATAAGCATATCATAAAACAAAATGGCGGATCCGTACTGCGCGAGTTAAAATCTCCCAAGCCCCGAAATAGAGAAATATTCGTCGCAGGATGTTATAGTTCCGGGCAGCTCATCGTGACATGATGTACATTCAGAGGTCTGCATAAGATCAAATGCCCCCCCTCCCTTCTGCAAAAACTCCAAAATTTTTCTTATGCATTCTCTTTGTGCGTGTGTTGGAATGTTTTGTTTACTTTTGTTAGTTTCCCTTTCTATTTGCCGGCCATAATCGCATAGAGTCGCACGCGTTACTTGAGAAACGGATTGTGTGTGCCGGACCCGGACTGTTGATTAAAGGGGCGGGATGAGGCGGATAGTGTGGGAGCGATTTTGCAATAGATACACAAACACAATACACGTCCGATTGGGAAAAGATGGTGGGAAGCGTGATTGCGATTAGCAGAAATGTACTCAGAGAAATGTCGATAGGCTGCAGTCTGCAAACTGTACCGAACGGGTAGATGGAACAGGTAGATGGAACAGGGTGCACGAGAGGAGGTGAATATTGCACACACGCGATGCAATCGAAAACGAAATGATCCCGCGAGAGAAAGGAGCCCAAGCGGACAGGACAAAGCAAAGCAGAATTTATAACGAGTATCTACACTGCCACCAGATACATGGGTACAGGGATATGTCTTATGCCTACCGAAAGCGTGGGACGTGTTTTTTCGAATGATTTCATCCAGTATAACTATACTGGGATCTTTATCAAACTTACGTCGATATCTTCAACACAACAGGTTCCACGCAGTCGGTAGTCATAGACATATCCATGTTCCGATGTATCTGCATGCAGTGTAGATACTTTGTATCTTTTTATACTGAGGTCCGCGACCGCCTTCAAGTTGCGGAAGAAGTAGGCACCAAGACATTTTTGTCTCATTCTTGCGAATGCTGGGCATTCCATTTGTTCCAGAGTTTCTTTAATGTTAGGAAGCTGACAGTTTCTGCAGCCATTGGAAGTGATCAATCCTAGGAGTATGTTAGTTTTCCTTGGATTGTAAGAATTCCAAAAAAAATAAAAGCGTGCTTAGACTACCGCGCGACAAAAGCGTAACTTTTAAGAAATCTAGTTACGGCTGCCAGCATTCAGGGTTTTGTATTTAAAGATTTTGCTTTTTATCCCCTGCCTCGGCCATGGAGATGGTTGAAGATGCGTCATCAAGAGTCCTACTATTTATCTCAGTGACTGCGAAAATTATAAATATACATACATAAAACTAAAATTTGCGATTTTTAGTTAACATTACCCCACATTTCTACCACCCTAGGGATCGTGGTAATGTCTTGACAATCCTACAGTATTTTTTTGTCAGATTGCAGGCAATTGACCAAGTCGACAATGGGAAGCCGCTCTTTATAACTCAGCGGGTTTCCATTGCCGGTCGCCGGCTTTATTATGTGGTAGAATTTCGGCGTCACGGCCCATTTTATTGTCTTCAATTGCTTCCCAAATGAGTATAAACACAATTTCGTTATTTGAAATCTCGCCTCTCCATTTGGTTCGATTGAATAGGGCTTTGAATCATGTTTTATGCCCATACAGTTACAAATTTTGCACGAACCATAAAATAAAATAAAATAAAGTGTTAAAAAAAAGAAAAAAAAAAGAAGTCTAAACGGAGAACAGAACCCGAGACCATCGTGTGGAAGTCTCGTGGACCAACCGATCCGCCACCAAGCTTCACATTACGTGATATATTTTATATGCTCACTCCACATTTGCTTTTAATGTGTGTGTGTGTTGTGTATTTTCCTATTAGATACCCAGCATACCAAGCGGACCGCCAGTGAATTATTGTACCAGCGAGTCACTTTGGCAAAACCTTCGCTAGCGAATTCACTAACGACTCGCCGGTAATACCTTTGTCGTTCGAAATTGACATTCGAGGCGAATGTTCTTTTTCGAATCACCAGCGAGTCACCCTGAGCGAATATATAACCAGTCTATATATTCGCTGAAGCGAAGGTTTCTCGACTCGTCAGTGATCCGGGAAAAAGGGTCGTCGCGAAAGTAAATTTCGAACGATAGAGTTATTACCTGCGAGTCTTTGGTGAAGGTTTTAGCGAAGGTTTTCTTCGCCAAAGTGACTCGCTGGATATTTCCTGGGGGGGGGGGATACAATGTATTGCGGGAATCTATATCTATGCTATGATATAATTAATATATAATATTGTACTTATACCTACGATAAACTGAATCAATAATTTGATTATGAATTCTTCCACACTTAATCACTTCACTGCTTTTTATTTCACCGTTTAATTTAAACTCTTTGAATGCAGAATTGCAAGTGTTTCCTTAGCTAGCGCGGAACCGAAACATTTCCAGCTATGAGCGAATAAAACATTCACTTTCAGCGAAGGTTTTCGATACATAGTGTCGTTTGTTTTGCCGTTTCAAAAAATCCTCGCGTAACTTCGCTCTTAGTGAGATCCAAGCGAAAAATTTTTATTAAAAAGAACATAAAACATACGCATATTGAAAACCTTCGCTTATATTTGATGGCTCTATAGCGAGTCGTATACCCTCGCTTTAATGAAAATCCAGCGTTGGTTCGCTTTTCTTCGCCATAAGTGAATAAAAAAGATTCGCTATTATTCGCTTTTTGGTGAAGGTTCGCTTGGTGGTATGCTGGGTACATATTTCCTCACATAAACAAATACGTATGTAATCAAAATGTTGTTATGTCGATGTTAAATGTTAGCAGGTCGATGGTCTCGCCCAAAAAGCTAATTCCGTATTATGTTGCCACTGCCGCCAATCCAGAACAAATACAGTGTAGTCGCACTTGTGACTGCTAAGGGCGGCGGCATGTTAAGCGCCATGTATGTGGTATGGTGCTCGATGATCGTTGCCCGGAAAACATATTGAAAATATTCAATTCGATCCTGCAATGAACAATGCAATGATCAACCTTCACCGAATTTCCGCCTTGTCGACAGTCGTAGTCGGCCTCCGCTGTGTACTTGAAACACAGCGGGTGCCGACTGTCGCTGCAAGACGTCCGTTAAGCTGGCACCCCCACAACAAAAAATCGAGATGTGACATATCGCATAATTAGGGGCTAATTATTTGCTAATTTGGTGCGCAATTCAAAAATTTAGTGCTCCAGCCGAATCACCACAATTGAGTATCATATATGGGGGTGCTAGCTTGACGTTACGCTAGCACCCCCACTTCTTTAAACAACGCAAAATCGAGATGAAACATAAAATGTAAAATTTTCCTCGTTGTGTGTATTATATGTTTAAAAAAAATTAAGTAATCTTTTCACGTACATGCCTTAAAAGTGATATTAAGAAAAGAAAAAAGAAAGAAATTAAGAAACTAAAATTAAGAAATTAGCGTGTTTAAAGTGAATTCAATTTTTAAACATAAAAGAACTACGATTGGGGTAAACCCCAATCATGCAATACTCTAGATGAATTTGAACCTGGTTAAAGCCAATAAATAATTTTGGTTGCAATCTCGGATGCATCGTTAAGACGTAAGACGTAAGTCGTTAAGACGTTAAGACGTATTTCATGAAATAGTGCAGTTTGTATGGGAGGGGGTAGAAGGAGGTTGAGGATTACAATAAATTTTATAATGTAGGTTACAATTATCATAAAAGTGATATATTCAAAATTTCAAAGCAAGATGTTTTATAGTTTCTGAGAAAATCTGATTATTGTAAATTATCAAAAATGTGTCATTTTGTATGGGAGGGGGTAGACGGAGTAAGGGTAATCGATTAATTTTTTTGAATCTAACTGATATTGTTAATTAAGTGTTAAGTACAAAATTTCAGCCCGATAAATTGTATACGTACTGAGTAAATTGGCTTAACGTATTTCATGAAATAGTGCAGTTTGTATGGGAGGGGGTAGAAGGAGGGTGAGGATTACAATAAGTTTTATAACATAGGTTACAATTATCATAAAAGTGATATATTAAAAATTTCAAAGCAATGTGTTTTATAGTTTCTGAGAAAATCTGATTATTGTAAATTTTCAAAAATGTGTCATTTTGTATGGGAGGGGGTAGACGGAGTAAGGGTAATCGATTACTTTTTTTGAATCTAACTGATATTGTTAATTAAGTGTTAAGTACAAAATTTCAGCCCGATAAATTGTATACGTACTGAGTAAATTGGCTTAACGTGTTTCATGAAATAGTGCAGTTTGTATGGGAGGGGGTAGAAGGAGGGTGACGATTACAATAAGTTTTATAACATAGGTTACAATTATCATAAAAGTGATATATTAAAAATTTCAAAGCAATATGTTTTATAGTTTCTGAGAAAATCTGATTATTGTAAATTTTCAAAAATGTGTCATTTTGTATGGGAGGGGGTAGAAGGGGTGGAGCGATTTAGCCCGTTCACGAACTTAGCCTTCATTTTTTGTCAAAAATAACGTGTGCAAAATTTGAACTTCATAGCTCAACGCGTTCTCGAGCTAGAGAGGTCACGGACGGACGGACGGACAGACGGACAGACGGACATTTCCTAGGATCGTCTACATTCGGTGCCTTAAGGAGTACCTAAGCTCGAAGCTCTTATCTCCCCCCCTTACGGGAATGGCATTTTCTCTGACCGAAGTCAGAAGGATGACTACTTTGGAACATGCACTTTCCTCAGAACCTTACCATTATAGGCTGCGACCTAGCTTAGCCGACTTAACAATAACTCACAGCCACCACGAGTCCAACACCTTGATGGGCCAGTACCTTGGTACTGTGGGCACACCCATCCCCGTGGTTCATTATTTGCTACTGACTTCTCAAAAGCCGGAATGATCTCACCGTTCGATATCCTTACGGAATATCTTACTGATTAAGTTGTGCATCACGGGCTCAGTTAAACCCACTATCCCCAAGAGAGTTGAATGTGCTTCCGTTCCTCACGTACTAGTAAGCATTCCCCTCAGTCGGGGATAGTGCTTCCTTTCGCATCACAGGTCGGCACCATGTTCAGGTACTAGGAAGCCAATTGACTAGGTACGTGGGATTGTCTAGCCCCAAAGCAGTATAGGAATCAGTATCTCTTACTTTCCACCAATCCACACCTATGTTAGAATCAGAGCTTGGGAAAAACCCCAAGCCGTGTCGTCATCAAGTCTAGGAATCGGAATACTGGGAGGACCCCAGCAACCTTTCCGCTTCATGGCACCTATAGGATTGCTCCAATAGGAATCATAAAAGATACTTTTCAGCCTATATAGCCCCTTTTCGTAGTTCGTTATGCGGGGGCACCACTCCCCAGGTGTCGTATAACGACGGACTCAAAAGACCATCACACAACACCGGTGGCATCATAACGACGGACACCACTAGCGAGACCGTCAATCAGCCACCTTAACTTCATAACTAAGGTACATGGGGTCGTCAGTCCCCAAAGGCATGCATAGGGATCAGCGCCAAGGCCCCTTTACCCTATACACCACCTCCTTGCGTAGCTCAGGTCCGTGGGGACAGACGGACAGACGGACATCCGGTTTTGAGATATTCGAGTGATAATATGAACTTCTGTATCATTCATTTTTTTCTGCGAGCCTTATTTCTTAGCGTTATAAACTTTGTGGCAAACTTATTTTATAATACTCTCAGATTTCATCTAGAGTATAAAAAGGCTTTTAAAAAAATTCCACGAGGTTCCGCTCTGATTCAAGCTGGGTTCATTAAGGTATACCCTTACCTTGAACATATTAAAAATCTAGCTGCTCGCAACTGCCCCAAAAAATTTTAAAGGACTTTAGTGGATCACTGAACTTTACCGAGTGGGGCTAAATCACAAAAAACTGATTAAAGTCTCCTATTATTATCATATTAGGTTGAAACTCGTTTCTCGGGGGATTTTAAGGTCGCTAATTCCGAATCTGATTTTAAAATTATAAAAAATAAAAATGGCAACACTCTCTTATGTAAATACGTTCAATCTTGCTGGAAGTTATTATTCGGGGGTTTTTAAGGTTGCTGATTGCGAATCTGAAGACAAAATTGTAAAAAACGAAACGGGGGATCCAAAATGGCAACACTTTTTTTATCATAAATATGTCCAATCTTGGTTGGTACATGGATTTGTTGAGATGCTGACTGCATCTGAAGTGAAAATTGTAAAACACGAAATGATACATCCCGAATGGCAACACTATTTTTATGAAAATACGTTCAATCTTACTAAAAGTTACAATTATTATTATTAGTTATTATTATTATTATTTCTCACGCTTTGCAATCAATTGGACAACTCTCCGAAGGTGCGCAAGAATCACGAAATAAAGACATAAAAAGATATCGAGAATACTTTTCACGAAAATGCTCATGGCAAGCAAATATGGCAGACGTTTTCAATCGATTATTAGTTACTATTGATATTATGAAACAAAATAGGGAACACAGAATGATAGCACTTCCTTTTTAAAATCACGGCCAATCTTGCCGGAAGAAACTATTAGGGGTTATTGTTGTAATAGCAACGCCTACGTGTGTTGAGGAGGTGTGGCAGCCCTTGGGCCTTTGGGTCGCGGATTGCGAATCTTAAGTCAAAATTACATAAAGAAATCCTCATGAAAACAGGGTTGCTATTCTGGGTGGGCAACCCCAATTTTTTTTTCTTTTCTGACTTCAGATTCGGAATCAGCGACCCAAAATTACTTTCTAGTTTGAACCATCCCGATCGGACAAGTATTTCCCCATGAAAACTCGGTTGCCATTCTGAATTCTAGGGGAGGCAGCTCTGCCAGATAGCGGTTTTCCCGCGAAAAGCGGCGGGATTTGAACATACAACGCTGTAAAAAGCCACCTGCTGCGGGAGGGGGAATTTCAGCGGTTGTATTGCGAGTTTTCGAAGTCGACTGAAATTTTACAATTAAAATTTCATCATAATGGGCAATTGTCTGCAAATTATATTAAATATTTTTACGTTTTACATTTCCTATCTATGGACTCTTATTATACTACTCAATTGCCCCAATTCCTTGTCGGGCATAACGCGTCGACTGTTCCATATGGCCCAGTTGGCGTTTCGTTGGCATAAACTAGTTTCGGAAAATGCAGTTGCCAGCATACACCTCCTGTTCCCATTTAGCCGATTACCTGCGACAAGTCGGGAGATATTGTGGCTTATTATTATGCCGCGCATCACAATGGCTGCGTTCCTGCGAGCGAATCAGGGTTTGACATTTCTCAAATTCACCTCCATTTGCTTTCCCCTCCGGTAAATTTAGTACAGACAACTGTCACTTTTGGATCTGACAATTCCCCCTTTGGATCTGAATATTTTTCCGATCAATTTCTAAAATCAGAAATTTTGACAGTTCTCAGATGTCACCGGCGCCTCGGTCACCAAAGCAACATAGCCAGTCATCCGTTAGCCAGCGTGCAGGACGTGTTGCGAAGTGTTTAGTGGTAGTTTGCTGCGCCTTTAGCCTACAAACCTGCTCCTTGAATAGGAAGTCGTCGTATGGGGGAACTATTTGTTCGAAATAATTTGCATTTCTGGGTCGGTTTTCGCGCTCAATCCCGTCCAACAAACTCCAATCGTTTGTCATGTTGTTATCTATGACAACGCGCACTATATTTAGTATGCTTTGCACACTATTTACAATTTGGATATCACCGAAATCATCCAATAATTCCGCAATAATTAAATTTTCCATTTTGAAACTAAAAACTTGACAGATCTTTTTTGAAAAGACGGCCGTGTATGCCGTCTGTGGGAATATTTCTCAGATCCAAAAATTGACAGTTGTCTGTACTAATTTACTGGAGGGGGAAGCACATAGAGGAGAAAACAGAAAAGTCAGATCCATATCAGAAGGCTTCCAAGACCGCGCCCAATGGGAAGACAACACAAACATTCATGGCCACGAACGTCGTTATGGACGGGATTCGAAATTTTGAAATAGTCGTAATCGGTTTGAACGGTAGCCCACCGGAAGGGTGGAATGAGATTGACATTTGAAAACAGAAAGTCGAGCGTGGAGGGTGATTAAACGGCGGCGCATCAAAAGAAAGTATCGCGAGGAATCGGCTGGCACCGGCGGATAAATTTGCCTGAAATCTTTACAAAATACGGGTAATCGTGACAAAAAGTCTAGGATGGATCGATATATAGAAAAAAAATATACAGAAAGTGCAAGTGTGGAGCTGCAACTTGGTAGAGGCGAGGGCGGCAGGTAAGTAAAAAGTGTTTTTACGGCTAAATTTTCACCAGACTCCGGGAACTACTTTCGATTACGACACATATTGTCAGTGGCGATCGCTAGGGCTAAAACCACCGGCTAGCTAATTTGCAGGCAGAGGGAAATGGCCTAAGGGCAAGCGATCCTGCGAACACCACAACTATGCATTAAATTCTTATGCAATTCGAATATCAGGCCTATGAAATGACAACAGCTGGAATTGGAACAATTGGATACTTCGATGAAGTTACTAAAATTGGCGGAACGGTAGATATATGTCGTGCTTAGCCAGCTGCGATACCAGTTAAGTGATCTAGCTTTTAAGTTTTACTAAAAAGAGAGAGCCGGGGTAGTCATAAATACTGTGGTACATGGGAAATAGTTCGCCGATTCGTTTAAATTAATTAAGCCCCAACACCCTAAGACCCCTCTGTAAACAACAAGAAAAACAAGAATCTTTTTTGGAACTTCCTCGCTTAATTACGACCTGCGATTGTTACCGTTGCGCCTCTGCCCCCGCGGCTACTTAAAATTTGACAAGGTTCACCACTGAGACGCATCGACTTTTGTATTTTAATTGCATAATAGAACCTAGTATGTAACCAAACTAAAAGATTAGATTAGGAATAATCGCAGCTGCTACAAAAAAAAGATAAAAGGCATATAAGTGTCGATAAGGCTGGCTGATGCTTGTTGGTCACTTATAATCGTTTTCTTTTTATGTAGTGTTAAGTGCCATTTTTGCAAGAGCTTTGCGGCATTTCTTAATATGCTTTATATAAATCGTGAATGAAAATATCGCTCCGTACGGACGAAAGGAATAATAAAAATAAATTACAATAATACTTAAATAAAATAAGGCACGTTTTCTCAATGTCCAGTTAAAATTTAAACTCGAGATAAAATTTGTTGTTGTTGTTGTTTTCCATGTAAAATTTGACAGATGGGTACGTTCAATGTCTGTTTAACTGGAGTTTTAATTTTAATCAGACATTGAGAAAACGGGCTTAAGTCTTTTGTTCCAGGTTTCTTGACTTGGAGTAGTTTTTGCAAGGACGAGCTGTCAGCACATCGCTTATCCCCATTCAGAGGGTGGCCTCGGAGATAGCTGCTTCAGAAGGTTTAATAAACGCTCTGAAGTTTACACAACTATGTTACAGGCTCAACTACACAAACAATTTCATCCTACTAAACCTGAGATGCTTAGGTGTTGGTCGGCCATTCAGGCTAGAGCTATCTTGCTTTTTCCAAACTGTCTTATCGCTAAGCTTAGCCGTCAGCGGTTTGACCCACTGCTGCTACCAAGAAGCGCCTAGGTACAGGACTATAAAGAGGTCTTTTGCGGCCGCCACGATGATGATGGCTTAAATAAAATAACCAAAATGCCTATTTCTCTGCATCATCTCTTACGATGTAAAAGATTTGGTCATTTCGTCCACGTAGGATTTTATTTACCTGGTACTTCAAAGAGATTCCTACATTCTCAGTTATTTCATAAAGTAAAATTGGTAGATAGGTATGTAAACTGGCTTCCATGACAAGCGCAGCACACTTAGAACATAAGCTGGTCCATTGCTATACCACAGGGTTTTTATTAACCCATAAACCTAATTATTAAACCATCCTGAGCTGGTAATAAAATGAAGGTGGCAACTATAGTAATAATGACATTCTTCAGATCCTCCAGTTTTGCTAATACCAATAACAGAGGAAATGGAAGAAACTTTACTCCTTATCAACATCTCTACAGCTTCTGCAGAAGTCATTAAAATGAAAGGCGAAGTCTGCCAGCATGCTCTCCAATAAGGGAGTGACTAATAATCACATCCACGACAGTGCTGATATACTGCCTTTTCAATGATATGATTTGGGACGAGCATACAGGATTTATTATACTACGCCAAATCAATCTACCCGTAGTTATTTAATATATATACCTATATAATACCATTCAACCACCTACCATTCGCCCTGTCAATAGCCTCAAATTTTAATTACAGTCAACATGAATTGATCGGTATGAAAATATTACCATGCTGCAGAGCCACGCCCATAGTCCCTCTCCTAGCAAGTTCATCAGTGTAACCGTTGCCAAAAAAACCCCTATGGCCCGGACTCCAGTACAGGACAATATTGAAAAACCTTTCCGCCTCAATGACGGACCAACGGCATTCAGCTACTATCTTTCTGCCGCTTTCCATTGGCGGTTTTTGGCAGCTGCAATTAGCAGTTTTCCTAAATATTTTGAAGTTGTGCAATAACAAAATGCGTAGGGAAACCGCCAACCGCGGCTGTCAAAAACCGCCCATGGAAAGCGGAACGTAGATGTTAACAGGACTTATTCTGGAAATACTATTGAGGCTTGGCTATCTGTATAGATTGCGACATCTTTAGGGTTTACGACGTGCCGCCTCAACCAAGTTAGAGCCTCTAAAATTGCAGTAATCCCCACCTGGAAAACATTGCAATGTTCCAGGAGATGGAAAGATAGGCCCGAGTTAAGTTGATCGGAGTAAACTCTCGCTCCCACTCCGCTGCCGGCAGTTTTCGGGCCATCATCTATACGTATGGCTCGAGCCCGTCAACGGAAACTCACCCTCAATCAGGGGTACCAGATCCATTACCCTGTAAATCCGTATATTGGGAATAAAAGCGGCGAAGTGCAAACTCAAAAATTCCGGATAATTCCGTATGGACTGGAGACTCTCTTTGCCCCCCCCCCTTCCCACTCATACAAGAATCGAAAGAGGGTCGATTCTAAATCAAACACTAACTAGCAGGGGATCGATGAAATTCCGACTCATTTGTAGGGTCCTGGCCGCTTTTGCGATACCGAAAATGAAAAAAAAGAATCGATTCCAAATCGATAGCTGGAGTCAATATAAAATCGTGGACTGTAGTTTATAAAGAATTGATGAGCATTGTCAAATTGGAGACAAATCGATGAATGGAATCGCCAAAGGATGGAAGACTTTTTTATCCCTTTGTGAATCAGAGACAAATGTCTTGCTGGATCACTATCTTGCTGTGTGGTGTATGACTTGGGTAATGGCTCTTCTACAAAAGATTACGCGGAGCCTGCTGGCGACGTACATCGGCCGAAACCGGTTTAGGTATGCCGACGAAACGTCAGCTAAGCCACGTGGAATAGTTGACGCTCTATACCCCACTAGGGGTTAGAGCAAATGAGTATGTGTATACTATATATGTATATACTATGACGTAGACAAATATAACCAGTTTGCCACCACATTACTTTCTTGTTTACTGCCTTTTTTGCTTTTATCTGCCTGACTATTAATTGTAAAAAGAAACCTTCTGAGACGGAATTAAAGATCACAAGAAAATACATAAGAAACGTTCGAACCACTTTTTTGTGCTAAATTATCGGGAAATATTCTCTCACGTAAATAAATTACCACAAAACTTTTCGTGCTGGTTTTCTTGGAACAATCAACGATAAGAAATTACGCTAGCAGCCTTCCCAAAATATATTGAGGGGTCTTTCAACAATGCCATTGTGACGAGCACTGATAGCGCTATAACTCGATATGGGGTTGACACAATTTTCTCAAAAACAGAAAAGGAACACCTCAAGGAAAACTATTATCACCGCTCTACGATGTAGGTTTGAAGGTTCGATACTCAGCGCGAACAAAAACTGCCTGTGGGCAAACACCAAAGCTTAGGGAATACCATTTAATGCAATAGCACAGCTTTAGTAGGTGAGGAAATTAAGGTAAGAGGAAAGGGATGGGTTGAGCTGGATTAGACGAAATTAAATGACGGTGGACATTTTGTTTAAATTTCTGCAGGTCGTAGTTGCAGGGGAAAACAGATGATGGTAAAGTGTTCCACAGAGCTTGCCAGAATCTGCTCCTCAAACTAAGAGCTGCAGCAGTATGAGAATATCTACCAGCCCATTTCTTATTGTAAACTGATTGTCAAATTTGAGGCAATACCTGTCATACTACTACATAGGTCGCTGCGGCCCAGACTTGACGTCTCCCGATCCGCAAATCTACTGTTGATAAACCGAGTGCATATTATTTTGGTAGAAGGTGTTATCAATGGGCACTGTCTCATTGGCTTCTTTACAAAGATTTTTGTAGAAGCCGTGGAGATGTGAAGGAGTGTAGTGTCCACCTCCTCTGTTTCTGTCCTGTTTTGGCAAGTAGGAGGAGGTCGACACTTGGACCCTATGAATTGGCATGTAAGATACTATATCATGAAACATTTTAGTTATAGCGTTTTTAACCATCTGAGTGGTAGCAAGAATGCTCTTCTTGCTTGCTGCAGCCGAAATTTACATACTAAAATAAGCGTTTGCTACAAAACCATCGGATTGTGGGCGTTGCCCTCTATATTCCGGTTTCATCAAGCAACGGGTCAAGTACTAATCCTACAAGGAAAATGATAAGGATCGATCCTAGTCATTTTCCTCGTGGGACCAGTATTTAACCCGTAATTTGATAAAATACAAAATGAAACAATAATTTTCCCTTCTCCGTGGAAACAAACAATCAATCAGCAAAGGGTGTTTTTAAATGTTTTTCAAATGAGATTTCGAAAGCTGTTCGAAGTGCCAGAAAAGTGGTTAGGATGCTTTTATGTATTTTTTGTGGTCGTTAACTTAGTTTTCTCAGAAAGTTATTCAGTAGGATGTGTAGCTACAAAGATAAGAGCAAAAAACTAAAAAAAAACTCCCCTTTAACCCCCTCAAGGGCTTCCGGTCAACCGGGGATCTCGAAAACTCTGGCTTGTAGTGATCGATTTACCCAATTTGATGGGAGGTAGCCCCCCTTTGAAAATCAGAGCCCATGGCGACTTGTTAAAAATAAACGATCTGATTTCATTTAATTGTTAACTAATATTGGTAAATTTCACATTATTTTATATAAGACGGAAGAGAAGAGCTAGACAGTTGGACCGGAAGGACACAGAAAATGATCACTGCACACTGCATTGAACTGACATTTGATCAGAATCTTGTCCTCGATCTTTTTGATAGAGCTGTTTTTTTTTTCTAAATTCGTTAAATTCTGTATAAAATCGGTATAATTCCGTATGATCCGTAGATTTCGTATAAAATTCCCGATATTTTCGAGGCAACGTGAAAGATCCGTATAAATATGGAAAATTCCAGCAACCTTTCCCTCCACTATGGTCCGGATGGCGCAACGGTTAGCACGTTCGCCTTCTACGAACTGGGCCCCGGTTCGATTCCTACTGAATGCGGTAGTTTTCGATGAAAAAGGGGATTTACGTATCGGACTATGAGCCCACTCAGCTGTTAAATGAGTACCCATTTATGGGGGAAATAACTCGGTTGAGCGTGTTGCTGATCACACACCTCTGCACAAGACATGCCGTCACGATCTAGAAAATGAGATGATGCTAACTTATCTCGAGGCCATGGTTGAAATCGGACTGTTGCGCCAGTTATTTTTTTTTTTCCTCCACTGGTTACGAGTTGGGATCATTCTAACAAAGTTCATCCCAAAATTAAGTCTAGGGGTAAAAAATTAAAGTATGTATCAACAAACTTAAATTATAGGCCTATGTAATACTGCGTTCACACCAGGGGCCAGATAAGAGCAATCTCGGAAATCAAGGTGTGATGGGCTTAAATTTGTATGTATCCGACAATTTCTGATCAAATGAACTGGCCAGATCGAGCTGAGAGTTAGTGCTTTGCCTGCAGTGCAGTGTGTACATGAACTAATTTACATCCTTCTAAATGTTTCAACAATCATTGCAAATCCATTAAATGCCCTCCGTTTTTTTTTCTGTCATCGCTGTCTTGTTCAGAACCTTTTTGTTGCTCTGTCTGTTCAGTTCAAAAGTCGATTTGACATGTCCATTGCTCATAATAATGTAATATGTAATCCATATTATGGTTCAATCATAGCATAGAAAATCGTTATAAACGTTACAAATTCAAATTTGATTTTATAAATTTAAATTCCCTACACATAGAAAAATCTTAAGTAAATCAATAAAAATTTAATTTTTAACAGCCAAACTAAAGTAGATACGTCGAATCCGTTTCAAATTCTTCACGCATTGTATCTCAAGAATCAAAGATTTAGTACAATCGTACTGCCAAACTTCCCCACAGAGCTCACTCTTCCCCCATTTGGCACGCTCATTGATAAATTGTCACCAAAAGCTTTCTCAACCGAATCTCTTACATCCAGCCATTGCCTGGCTGTAAACTTTACAGAAATTCTCTTAAATGGCGCTCGGCACAACCAGCCACAGAAGATACAGTGCTATATCTGTAGCTACCGAAAAGCAATACTAAATGCTTAGCGGCAGCAAGATATGAGTATTTTTTGGGGAGCATTGATAACTCCCCCATTGCATTGGTGGAGCGTGAAGGCAGCGCGTCCAATTCGAAGAAAAAATGCTTTGCGTGCCAGATAAAGATACTTACTTGTCGATGCTGGTTTCTGGGTAAATAGTGCAAACCGTGTCAATTTCCAGATAAGATGTTATGGGATCCGACCTCCCGGCTACATTTTTCCCGGACGAATTACACTTCAACCGTGTGTGGCTGATTTGCCCGAGGGGGGCGTGTGACTGGAACACGGAGAACATATAGTCAGGGTGCTGCTCTAGTCCTAGCCCTGCTTGCTGTAAGCTATGCACAAGTGTCTGAACGAAATAAAGCGATGTTTAGTTGTGTCGAGATGAAAAGCATAGAACTGAAATTAGTGCATTCCCGAAACAAAGGACTAGTAAAACTGAATAGAAAAGTGTTGAGGACAGCATGTTCATACTAAAAGTGTACATGCTTGTCATATTTGATAGTTTCGAAATGGCCTTCCCCTTCAGTACTTTTTAGCATGCACCGTACAAGGATCGACGCCGACGGAAGCTTGGTCGGGACTGTGGGAGGGTTGTTTGTAATGCGACCAAACTTGAATTGCACTGGTTTCAGATTTGCTTTCAGATATCCTTGACATTTAATTTCATGTAATCCGAAGCACACGGTGACACAAGGCACATGGGCAGATGGGGGAGAATTCGAAACGAGATAAATGCCGAGTCGTTTTTATCATAAGATAACTACAAAACAAATAGGTGGGGATGTTGCAAAAACGCATCCTTAAATCGGCTAACTCTACCCCGTAGTCCCTACATGATATGCTGTTGTGGAGCTTGAGTTGGTTTCCTATAGGGAGAGGATATTATGTCGTCATGTATTACAGGTAATCCTTTAACAGCTAACATTTAAATATTTAATTAACTTCTGTCGGCTTAGAGGCACTTAAGAGGGTGTTTGTACAAGTACATGTATCAAAATTTATTTCACTTGTGAATGCTTGATACAGTCATTATCGTAAATCAATCATAGCCGCTCGGTTAGTAATGAAAACGAATCGTGTGTTGGAGTGGAAAGCAAATTAACAATAAAATGCACTCAGTCGATTAGCACTTGAATAGTTGTTGCAACGTGAGAAAATTTCAGTTTTAATGTTGTAGTTTCCTCGATTTTGTAATCGGATGGTGATGCGGATTTGGCGGGTATAAAGTGTAGGTAGTTCTTATCTGAGCAGTACCTACTGATTCACGATTCAACAGCTTAGTACACACACTCTCAATCACTTGAATAGGTTCACTCGAAGTTTGGTTATATCTCGGAAAGAACTAATGTCATATTCTGGAAACTCCATGACATTGTACACAATAGGCTTCTTGCTTGTTTTATTTCCTTTAATCTCAAAAGTTAAGTCCCGTTAGAACTTTTTTTACTTATTTATGTATTTATTTAATTAAATCACTGAACAGGAATTAATCCCAATAACACAATTATGTACAAAATATAATTCAAGAGAGCATAATAAGAAAATGAAAAAAAAAATAAGTATAATGAAAAAATGGAATTCAATATGACAATAGTACAAAATTTATTTGTTAAATTTATATGTGACGTTATATTCCCGTTGTCTGTATTCATCGGGAATCCACTTTCACCCTTAATGGCAGAAGCGTTTCTGGCGAAATTTGAAACCGAACTTGAGAAAAATAGCTTGTTACCACGTATTTGGCATCGGTATGTTGATGATGTATTTGCAGTTGCACGAGAAGAAGAAATACCTCATATTTTGGAAATATTAAATAACAAATACGGCTCGATAAAATTTACTCATGAACTGAAATCTTCTTCTTTAGTGAATTTCCTGGATTTAAAACTCACTGGAGACAGTCAAGGAAATATCAACGTCGCAGTTTATCGCAAGCCAACAACATCAGAGAGATACATTTCGAATGACTCCCATTGTTCACAACAACACAAATTAGCAGCCTTTCATTCTATGATCCACCGTCTGCGCAAATTACCTTTATCTGCTACCAACTTTTTAAAAGAATATCAATATATTCCAAATTTAGCAATTATAAATGGTTTCAAAAGATCGATTTATAGATGACCTAGTAATGAAACATTCAAAAAAGATACATAAGAACAGCCTCTCAACATTGTTCGCACAAAATAATAACGACTCGTCAAAAAGCGAACATCGATTGTCCTTCAAATTCGCTCCATCAATTACAGGATCACTATTCTCAACCTATAAAAAAGAAGGCATGCAAATTGTGTATAAAAACAACTCCAAACTGAAATGTTTGCTTGGATCAACGAAGGACAAAACACCGACAGAAAAAAAAAGTAGGATTTATCAAATCAGCTGCAGTAACTGTGAAGCCAAATATACCTATATAGGACAAACAAAACGGAAAATAAAAACTAAATATAATGAACACATAAATGCAGTGAAAAATCGAACAACGGATAAATCGGCGGTGGCATTGCACATATACAACAACATTGACGAACCACCGCACAAAATCGGTGTTATCAAACTAATAAAACAAATAACGGACTATAGGACACTCGATGCGTATGAAGCAATGCTTTTATATACCTATAAATGCAAAAATCGGATGAATACAGACAACGGGAATATTACGTCACATTTGTTTAAATTTGCCAAATAAATTTTCAGCGCTTCCCGCTCTAGCTTGTTTAATTCTTTTTTTATATATTTTTTATATACCTATATTATGTTTCATATTTTGTATATTTTCCACTACTTTTCGTTAAAAATTGTATTTAAAATTTTCTTTAGTTAGCAACGCGTTTGCTGAGGATGAGGTGTTAATTGCCTCGAAATGCATAAATATTATAATTTTAACTTCGAAAAAAAAAAAAAAATTTCGAAATTTAACAAATTAGTTGTGTTTTTTTTTTAATATTTTTTCGAGTTAGTTTTATGTGAATTTTCGCAATCCATAAAGGGACAAATACTAACAAAAAAGTTAGAATAAGGGGAAAAAATTAATAATAAGAGTACAAAATTAAATGAAACCGGAATATAGAGGGCTACGCCCGCAATTCGAGGGTTTTGTAGTACGCGCTTATTTTGGTATCTAAATATTGACTCTCTGCTCTTCTTGGTACCACTCAGCTGAATAAAAACACCATAATTAAATGTCTTACCCATGATATAGTATCTTACATGTCAATTCACAAAAAGACTGCATCTGTCACCTCTCAAAGTAATAGTTTTAATACGAGAAGCTGTACTAGATAGATATGTATGTATACGAGATAAACTGTCCTACTCTTCGAGATGCTTAACCATTCATGTTACGACGACATTGCAAATTGCAAACTTGTTAACGGCTTCAAGGCGGCGGGGACAAATTACGGTCTAATATTTTTCCCTCCTCCACTGTTCCCCTTTCTACAAATCTCAAGGAAATGCCAAAAATGGAATGTACTCAACATTGCCTTTCTCACGACACGCCACTTGGCTATACCAGTGGATAAAAAAAAATTGACCTTAATTTCGCCTCTATGTGGACCCCCCCCCCCCCCCCTCTTAAAGTTGACTGATTACAACACAACGCTTTCTACAGCAAATTATAGCATTTCTAGACCTTCTCGCCGAATTATATGTGCAGCTTCAGCCGTTCGTAAGATATTCTATGAACAGACGGACAGACAGGTATTTGACCGATTTTGTAAGATTTAAGACACAAAACCCCTTAAAAAATTAATTGTGTGAATAGTTATTGTTAGGATCACCAATTACCAATCTTCACCCTTCCAAAGTTGGTTCATTAAATAACTGCAATTCGCACTACGAAAAACAACATGCAAGTAGTACACGCATATCAATGCGTGAGGCCGGTAGGTGTATTTTTTGTATGGATAGTGTCAAAATGCATAAATTTAAGTCAATGTACTATTATTAAATATCATGTCATTGTAATGAAACTTAGAGGTATTATTGCCTATGATGTTAGTTATCATTAACTATCAATATTTTTGGCCTCAGGTGTGCTTGAGGGGTGCAGGGGTGTGCTAACTGCAACTATAGAAATGTACTATTATTAACCTTTTTGGATGAGATTTAAAAATTCTATTATTTTCGGTTTTCTATGCTAGTGAAATGCCGCTTTTCTGTAAATTTTCATATGTCTAGCTATAACGGTCTCGAAATGCAAGGGGGGGGGAAGACAAACTCGGACCACATATTTTCCCCTCTCCCTCTTTTATCCTTTCTTCAAATTTGAAAAAAATTCCAAAAATGGAATGTACTCGACGGTACCTTTCTTACGATACCCCACTTGCCTATACCAAATGAAAAAAAAATTTCGACCTTCATTTCCCCTCTATGGGGACCCCCCCTTAAAGTTGACTTATTACGACGCATCGCTTTCTCCAGAGATTTATAGTATTTCTACATATTTCCACCAAATTTCATGCATGTAGCTTCAGCGGTTCGTGAGATATTTCATGGACAGACAGACAGACAGACGGACAGACGGACGCATGACCGATTTCATAAGGGTTTTGTTTTTATAAAAAACCCAAAAAAACAAGCTCGCCTTCGGCTAGCTCGCCGAAGGTATGATACCCTTCACGCGAAGCCTTCATTATGACTTATGGTGCATTTGCCACTTTGAAACTAGTAGTAAAACTATGGTCGGAGAAGTTTCCTTTTGTGCGTTGCAAACTTCATGACAAAGTTGATATACCCTATCACATCCGTGAAGGGTATTAAAAGAATAAATCTAAAATTAGCCAAGTATATATAAGGCGAAACAGTTATATTCGATTATAGTCTGTTTATTATACTTCAAGCTTGACAATTTTATTCAACAATTCACTGTCGACTCCGGGAACAGACTGCTCGATCGTCCATCGCCTCGCTTCGGTCGGCTCTCTCCGAAAACCATCGCTGAGACGTTTGTTTGATTTTGTGCGGTCGCCACAGTACTTACCTTGTCTTTTTTTGTGTTTTAGATTTAGTTACAAACAAAAAGAATTGAACATTTATTGACATGATTATGCTATTAGTAAGTGAACGCAAATATAAAGATTATTATAATTCATTAAGTTTGGATGAAAAAGCAAATAATTAAACAGTTAAAAGAACTAGCAAAGAAAAAGATGAAGTTAGTTACATAAACTGTACTCTTTTCATACGGTGAGGCGATTTACATATTACGTGTGTTGTATTGGGGCACATGTTTCTGCGTGGCGGCGATTCCTTCAGCACTCGATTCGTACACAGGATTGAGTCTGTCGATGGAGATGGCAGTTGGTGCACGGTTGTAGTCGATCATGAAGTGTTTATCGTGTCGGCTGATCACACGGAATGGTCCTTCGTAAGGAGGCCAAAGGATGATTTCAACCGATCGTCGCGAACTAGTACGTGTGAACATGTATGCAGATTTCTGAAACAGAAAACAGACTCCTTCCCATGACGGGACATTTCGGCGGGTGCCAGCGTGTTAAAGTGTCTTTTCAGCGTACTTACGAGTGACATCGGTGTAACGTTAGTATTAGTGGGAGCGAGCAACTCACCGGGTAAAACTTGTGGAAGAGACGGCGTCGTTTTTAGGTGCCGCAAAAATTGTGAAGGTGTTCTATCACCAATTTCTTCTCGGTCTAGAAGTTGTTTTAACTTAGCATCTTTTGACTTATAAAAGCGCACAATCAACGCTTCTTTTAGTGTTGAATATGAATTAAGGGAAGGTGTGTTGATCATAATATCCTCGACTTCAGCGGCGTATCGCATATCAATTACGGAGATTGTGCGGTTGAATTTTTCACTTTCTGTCACGACACCGCTAATCCTGAATTGAGCTTCCAACTGCATAAACCATAACTCGGGTTTATCAGGGTTGAAACTAAGCACCTTAAATGCAGTGGAACTAAGAACGACCTTGGAATGATTATAATTCATTAAGTTTGGATGAAAAAGCAAAAGCTTAGAACCATTGCTTATAATCTGAGAATAATGATCCGTAAATCGAAGTTTCGAATCAAAAGTTACAACATGGTGTTTAGTAACAAAAACGTTTTGAAGAGGAAGGGAATCAATTCAATAAGGAAAGGAAATCGAAGACGATTTCAAGGAATAAACCATGACAGAACATTTAGCAACGTTCAACCGTAAATCATTAGAGAAGCACCATGAGGATAATTGGTCTAAGTGCCGTTTTCTCAATGTCTGATTAAATCCTATCCTGTAGATAAACGCTAAACGGCACTCATCTTCCGCTTAATAATTTATCGGACAATAATTCCAAATAGATTTTGACAGCTAGAACTGTTTACGTTTGCACATTCAAATGAGACAATTAAACTGGTCACAAGGAACAGAGTTCTGCATATTCATTCGAAGGAAACGTATCTGAAACCAACTCAGCCGCAAAATAATGCTGAGAGGTGGCACAGACGTAGAATAGAATTGAACAGGTGGCAGAATTCCGCCAAGAAAATCAGCTGACTTTCTACTGCATTAGCTGGGCTGTGGACTGCATTATCATATTTTGAACGCTGCATGCGCTAAGGTTAAATTTAGTGTCCCGGATAGCTAACTGATAGTTTAACCAGACATTGAGAAAACGGGCCATAATCTGTTTGGAAGGCTACGCAATCGCCAATACCTGATATGGATGCCAAGAGTTTGCAATCGTCGGCGTAGAGTAGAGAGAATTTATTAAGTAGTGAAGGAAGATCGTTAATAAAAAACAATATACCCTATACTATAAGTCTAGGGTATAACTAGGGTATAACGAGAAGAGTTGAGGCCCAAGAATTGAGAATTGGGGCACGCCAGACGAAATATATGTAGAAGGCTGATGATACTACTTTATTTAAGATAATGCTTGATGATCTATCAACAAGGTAAGAAAAGATCCAAGAAACTAGAACGGGAGGAAAAATGAATGTAATTAATTTATTACTTAATATACTATGGTTCACCATGTCAAAAGCCTTAGAAAAGTCGGTGTAAATAACATGAGCATCCAGGTGAGTGTTGAACGATTTCGCAACAAAGTCAACAAATTCAGTCAGATTGGTCGTAGTTGATTTATTTTTACGAAAGCCATGTTGATTTGAACATATGAGATGTCCGAAACCATCGTTAATATTGTATAATTAGATACAATTCTTCCAGAGGTTTGGAGTAGGAAGACAACAAAGACACAGGTCTATAATTAAATGCAATTTTATGTGGGGTCTAACGAAGCTAGAAAGAAGACCGTTCAGTCGCTTTGTATAGAAACGTACAGTCCGGCGGAAAATCGGAGAGGTGGCAATCCTAGCCGTTGCCAGCAACAACAACAGAACATTTTATGATAAAATAGTGCACTGCATTGCATTGTGGTTTCGATTTTTGACGAGGACGGTTCGCGTTCATTTACGTTTATACAAGTGAAAGTGATCTTCTTTGTGCTAATGCATTTGAATTATGTCGGCGCGACAACGCGGTGGATTCTTTTTAATAGTAGTCCTGCGGCTGATTATCTTAATAATATTAAATTTTAAAAATATGTCGCGGCGACAACTCCCCATTGTCGAAATGTTTGGCGCAAAAATCGAAAACTAAAATAGTGACGAAATATTAGCTAGTGAAGAGTAGGTAAATGGGACGAAAATCCCGGACTGACTAGACGAACATTTTTTCAAAATCTGTTCGTTCAACCGAAAAAGAAAACAACTTGGTTAGTGCGGAATGTACAAATTGCTACATAACTTGTAAAGGCTACATCAACCTGACCTCAAACTTCCTGAAACGTGCCATACATACAGCGATCGATCGGCCGATCCATTGCCCGAAATCGACATCGGCCGACGGATCGGCCCGTGTATGTGGAAATCGCACCGATCGGCCGATCAATTCTTATTCGCCGATATTTTAGTGCGATACGTCGGTGACGATCGATTGGATAGTGTATGTGATTATCGCAAGTGAATGTCAAATTACCAAATTAATAAATGATGAAATTTGAAGAATTCTAATTATTTAAATGGCAATGCAATTGAAATATCAAATATAGTATGTGGTATACGAAAATACCACACAAATCCAAATAGTCAACATAAATTAATCTAGTTCGTATTGGGAGTGAATCATAACCTATTTTTGAATTGTCACGTTTTCGCATCGCACGAAAATTTTAGTGTTTGTGTGCAGTGGAGATCGGCAGATGTTTTGTGGCAATCCATCGGTCGATCGATCGGACAACGGGTCGTAAAATGTATGGCGGCTATAAAGCAATTAAGAGAAAAACATCCCCTATTCGCCAGCTCGTGCGTAAGCCGGTGGCAAAAAAAGTAGGTGTACACAGATCCAGAACTGATAACCTAAGTGTCACCATACACTGTCGAACTCGAACTCGAACTCGAGCTCGAACATGGTCTCAACAGACAATTTTCTTCAGATATGTGCGAAGTATCTTGGGTCATTCGGACGAAATTTTAACACATCGCTTGAAGAGTAGTGATCAAGGGATTTTCTTTCAAAGGCAAGACAATGTGGTAGGTCAGAAGGTGTTGTTGAATACAGGTTTCTTGCAACGATTGCATTGCATCGAATGTAATAGGAAAATTATGAAAAGGTTCGTTTTCGTTGTGGCTTTTGGAAAGAAGGTAATTTCAGGCAATTGAGTTGAAATTGACGGAGATGCAAAATTCATGGAATTCGGATGGATATAATATTATGAATGAATGAAATATGGTGGATAAGATTTTGATAATAGTAGGAGGAGATGCATGATGCATGATGGAAACGCTCGGGGACACAGATGCGAATATATCCAGCATAATATTGGTATACGAAAACGAATATAGAGTAGTAGAAACTTGATTGCAATGTTTTTTTTTAATAATTAGGGAACGTGTGAAATATTCGTATCTTAAAATAATAATGTTCAGATAACTAAGAGGGTAAGTGCATCTGCATTTTAAATGAACAAATGAATGCTCAACAGGTAAGGATGCAAACTTTGTTGCAGGTAATTGAATAAGTAAATGGTGACATTGAATCGCATTTCAATTCGTTATTATTTAATATCTCATAAAGGCTAATTGTGGGAAATTTAATAACAATATAAACACTCTTTACTATGTATAAATCAAATAAATTTCCACACATCATGTAATGCCAGAAATCCCATACCACGTACATTCTTTAATGACAATGTATATCATGTCATACATTATAATATTTTGATGCGATGCCCTTACCCTCTACTCTATAGTTGCACAAAACTCCTTCAAACACACTGTACATTTTTAATCAATGTCTTCTTGGTAATGATACATCATTTGCCGCCTATTATTATCAGAAACAAAAATGTATACGCATCAACATAAATCCTCACACAACCTTGCATCATAAACCACACATTCTTCTCTCATACATCACCCACAACTACTATATTCCATTTCGGATACCCTCAAATTCCACACTACCTGAAATCCCTTTTCAACAAGATCTTCTTGTGTTTCAAAAACTCAATGCATCTACGAAATATTTGAAACACGTTTACCACCCCGGCAACACAAACATTAAAATTCAAAGAGACTTTGGTTTAACCTGTACAGGCCATGTTCGAGTTCGAGTTTGAGTTCGACAGTGTATGGTGACACTAACGTAACGTAAAAAAAACTATTCAAATTTTAAAGAATTAAAAAACGACTTTTCATCATCATGATAATTTTACAACGGTATTTTGAACTGGCAAATTTGGCAATAGTTGCCCCTACGTATTGGCTTTCCATCGGTATATTTCTTTGATTGTGATACAATTGATTTGAAATTTTCTGAATAATACTCATTAAATAAAAAAAAAAATGAAACCGGAATATAGACGGCTACGCCCGCAATCCGAGGGTTTTGTAGCAAGCGCTTATTTTGGTATTTAAATATCGCCTCCTTGCTCTTCTTGATACCACTCATATGGATAAAAAAACATTATTAAAATGTCTTACCCACTTACATTTTACATGCTAATTCATATTACGTGATTGTAACGAAACTTAGAATATATTATTACCTAAGGTGTTGGTTATCGTTGTTAATTAAATAACTCGCACTACGAAAAACAACATGAAAGTAGTACTCACACATATGTACAGGTATGAGGCCAGTAGGTGTATTTTTTGTGTGGATAGTGTCAAAATGCCTAATTTGAAATGAATGTACTATTATTAAATATTATTTGATTGTAATGAAACTTAGAGATATTATTGCCTATGATGTTGGTTATCATTGGCCATCAATATTTTTGACCTCGGATATGCTTAAGGGGTGCAGGGGTGTGTTAACTGCAACTATAGAAATGTACTATTATTAACCTTTTGCGATTAGATATCAAAATTTTACGATTTATAGTTTTCTATGCTAGTAAAATGCCGCTTTCCTGCAAATTTTCACATTTCTAAGTATAACGGTCTGGAAATGCAAGGGGGGTGGGACAAACTCGGAACACATATTTTCCCCTCGTTTCAAATTTGATGAAAATACCAAAAGTGGAATGTACTCAATGTTACCTTTCTCATGATACCCAATTTGTCTATACCAGATGAAAAATAATTTTGACCTTCATTTCCCCTCTATGGGGACCTCCCCTTAAAGTCAGCCTATTACAACGAATCGCTTTCTCCGGCGAATTGTAATAATTCCACATATTTCCATAAAATTTCATATATGTTTGTAGCTTCAGCCGTTCGTGAGATATTTCATGGACAGACGGACAGACAGATATTTGACCGATTTCATAAGGGTTTTGTTTTTACTATATTACAAAACCCTAAAAACATTGTATGGAGATGAAACAAATTTACTTCATGGTTTGGCAGCTAACCCACGCGACTAGAGAAAGTAGAAACAAAATCATGTCGTTTTCAAATTTGGCACAATTGATGTGAAGAGTCCTCTGAATCTCCCCGTCGCGTTGTGTCATATTCATATGCGAGTTTGACTGACATTTTCATCTTATGCTTCTTAGGACATCCCAATCTTCCTATCGAAATTATCATTCATATTGCGTAGGAAAAAATAATAATTAATAATAAATATTTATTACAAATTTGAGGAAATAATTATAACCGTAATAATTACTTTTTCAGACTGGGAATGTTTTAATAATAAATATTTATTATTTTAAAGTTCGAAGCTCAAATAATAACTATATAATAATTATTGATTTTAAAAAGATTTTCCAAACACTGTAGCTGTAGGCTGGCTGAGTCTCAGCTCATTATCGTGCCATGAATCACGTTGAGTCAGACCTGCAACATAATTCTGTGAACTCTGGCACGTTATGAAACACCTGAAGCAAGTATCATCGAAGCCACCCCTGAATACAGTTAAGCGATGTGCCGACAACCCATTCCTGTAAAAACTATCTATGTCAAGAACCCTAAAAACAAGCCTCGGATTGGACGGATCAACAATGACGACCACGCGAACGTTTAACGGATTATACTTTCGGATCCTGGATTGTACGCTTCCTGAACATACCGGGTGCCGAAAAGGCCCTTCTACAACAGGTCGAGAAATACAAATTGAGCATCATGGTAGTCCAGGAAACAAATTGGCTTGGCAGCGAGATCAAAGACAAGAAATCGCACACAATTTTCAAAACCGGTAAACCATTTGGACATGGGGGGGCAAAGACCTTTTCCATAGTCCTCCGCGTGGGCGCCCCCTGGTAACGGCAGTGTATCAATTCGCTGACGGCCAATGTCTTAGCGATAAGACAGTTTGGAAAAGGCAGATAGCTGTAGCCTGAATGGCTGACAAACACCTAAGCGTCTCAGGTCTAGTAGGATGGAATGACTTGCGTAGTTGGACCTGCTACATAGTTGTGTGGGCTCCAGCACGTTTATTAAACCATCTGAAGCAGCTATCTCCGAGGCCATCCCCCGAATGGGGTTAAGCGACGTGCTGACAACTCGTCTTTGTAAAAACCACTCCATGTCAAGAAACCTGAAACAAAAGCCTCGGATTGGACGGATCAACAACGACGACCACGCAAACGAATAAAGGATTATTCTTTCGGATCCTGGAATGTACGCTCCCTGAACAAACCGGGGGCCGAGAAGGCCCTCCTTCAACAGGTCGAAAAGTACAAACTGAGCATTACTGCAGTCCAGGAAACAAATTGGCTTGGCAGCGAGATTAATGACAAGAAATCGCACACAATTTTTACAAGTGGCAAACCATCGGGCCGCAAGGAGTTTGGAGTAGCATTTATAGTGAACAATCACCTCAAACCGCATATTACTGACTTCAAACCCATAAATGAACGGCTGTGTGCGATTCGCATCAAGACTCGATTCTTCAATCTCTGGCTCATCAATGTGCATGCCCCCACTGAAGTTAAAGAAGACGCAGTAAAAGACGAGTTCTACGCCCGCCTTGAAACTCTCTTCGACTCACTTCCAACAAACGACGTCAAATTGCTGCTGGGAGACTTTAACGCGAAAGTCGGGAATGAAAGCTGGCATCGGGGGACCACTGGAGGCCACAGCCTCCATGAAGAATGTAACGATAACGGCCAGCGACTTATAGACTTCGCCTGCAGCAGGAATCTAGTCGTAAGCTCTACGTGTTTCCCGCATCGACGCATTCACAAGCAGACCTGGAAGTCTCCAGACGCACATACCGTCAACCGAATTGACCACGTCCTCATTTGCAGGAGATGGGCGTCTAGTGTCATGGATGTCCGCTCCTATCGAGGAGCAAACTGCGACTCAGATCATCACTTGGTGAAGACGACCTACAGATGTAGAATTTCCTCAGTGCACCAGTCAAGAATCAGCCCTCCCAAAATCTTTGCGGTTGATAAGCTCTTGAGTGATGCTACAGCGGTGGCGTATACTACCGCCCTTGAGGAAAAACTATCACCTATGCAACACAACATCAGCAACACAGGCGTCCATGGGTTCTGGGAAGAACTCAAGGGTACCATCAAGGATGTCGCAGAGAAGGTCGTGGGATATAAAGCCCGGCGACCGCGAAATGACTGGTTCGACGAAGAATGCAAAAATTCACTTGACGCGAAAAACGAGGCCTACAGACAATGGATTCAACGAGGAACCAGAGCCAGAAGAGAAAAATATGACGAGCTACGGCGAATATCAAATAGAATAATTAGACGTAAGAAACGTAAATACCTTGACGAGCAGTTGCTGAACATAAACGAAAACTTAGCTAATAGGAACACCAGACAAGCGTACAAACTAGTAAATACAATTAAGAACGGCTACCAACCCAGGACTAGCCTTTGTAAGGACAAGGATGGAAACATCATCAGCGACACCGATGGTATTAACAAACGATGGGCCTCTTATTTTGAAGAGCTTCTAAACCGACCATCTAACATCCCCACACGGGAGGCTCTCGACGATATTGTTGATCTAGGCCCACCCATTCAACCCCCGACAGTAGAGGAAGTTGATCTCGCGTTGCGGTCACTAAAACGAAATAAAGCGCCGGGCGCTGACGAGATTCCAGCTGAACTGCTAAGATTCGGTGGAACGAGTCTAGTTGATGCCATACATCAATTACTCATGCGAGTATGGGAGAACGAGGAGATCCCAGACGATTGGCGCAGAAGCATCATCTGTCCAATTCATAAAAAGGGAGATAAACTGCGGTGTGAGAATTACAGGGGCATCTCACTAGTTTGTACGTCCTATAAAATTTTGACGAAAATTCTGGAAAATAGAATAAAACCGTACGCAGAACGAGTCATTGGCGAATATCAAAGCGGTTTCAGACCTGGTCGCTCCACAACCGATCAGCTCAGTCAAACTGATACTCCAGAGGTGCTGGGAATACAACGTAAACGTATACCAAATCTTTGTCGACTTCAAGCAGGCATACGACAGTATCGATCGTGGAGTACTGTACAACATCATGCTTCAATTTGGTATACCAGCAAAATTAGTGCGACTGACAAAGATGACGATGACCAACTCCGTCTCACAAGTCAGGATCCAGAATAGACTTACTGATCTATTTGAAACACGCACTGGTTTGAAACAGGGCGATGGACTGGCTCCGACGCTCTTCAACCTAGCACTGGAATACGTTATTCGGGCCATGAATTTGGACAACAGCAAGACGCTACTCATCAAGTCGACACAATTAGCAGCGTACGCCGACGACATCAACATCATGTCCCGAAGATTGGATGACGCAGAAGAACTTCTGCATACGCTTGATACCGCTGCAAAGGAAGTTGGATTACGTATTAACGAGGGCAAAACTAAAATAATGATGCAATCAGTGACAAGGACACCTGCACAACCAAGCATCAATGTGGGGGACCTCAACATCGAGTTCGTGAACAACTTCATTTACCTGGGTTGCAACCTGTCAAGGGACGCCAACGAAACTGACGAAATCAAGCGACGGATACAGTTAGCTAATAAGATTGCTATGCTATGGCTGCGAAGCATGGACCCTAGCTCAAGCCTCCGAAAACATGCTAGACACTTTCGAACGTAAGGTTCTACGGCGAATTTTCGGGGCTGTTTGCGATCGAGATGGATGGCGCATCCGGTACAACCATGAGTTGTATGAAATGTACGATGAGCTGGAAGTCTCGAAAATCGTCAAACTACAACGACTTCAATGGGCAGGGCATGTACAAAGAATGGACGATGATCGCATGCCTAAGAGAGTAATGAATGCAGAACGAGTCGACGGAGCGAGACTGCGAGGACGACCGAGATCTCGTTGGGAGAGCTCAGTAGGTGTGGACGCCGCGCAGCTGCTGGGCTCCCAAAATTGGAGGACGCGGTCACGTGACCGAGATAATTGGAGGACAATGATCCAGGCGGCCAAGGCCCGACGTCGGGCTGTCGCGCCACGATGATGATGATTACAAATTTGAGGAAATAATTACATATAACCGTAATAATTACTTTTTCAGACTGGGAATGTTTTAATAATAAATATTTATTATTTTAAAGTTCGAAGCTCAAATAATAACTATATAATAATTATTGATTTTAAAAAGATTTTCCAAACACTGTATGGTAGCTGTAGGCTGGCTGAGTCTCAGCTCATTATCGTGCCATGAATCACGTTGAGTCAGACCTGCAACATAATTCTGTGAACTCTGGCACGTTATGAAACACCTGAAGCAAGTATCATCGAAGCCACCCCTGAATACAGTTAAGCGATGTGCCGACAACCCATTCCTGTAAAAACTACTCTATGTCAAGAACCCTAAAAACAAGCCTCGGATTGGACGGATCAACAATGACGACCACGCGAACGTTTAACGGATTATACTTTCGGATCCTGGATTGTACGCTTCCTGAACATACCGGGTGCCCAGAATGCCCTTCTACAACAGGTCGAGAAATACAAATTGAGCATCATGGTAGTCCAGGAAACAAATTGGCTTGGCAGCGAGATCAAAGACAAGAAATCGCACACAATTTTCAAAACCGGTAAACCATTTGGACATAAGGAGTTTGAAATTTCGTCCATCGTGAAAAATTACCTCAAACTGCATTCTATTGACTTCAAACCCATCAATGAAAGGTTGTGCGGGATTCGCATTAAGACTCGATTTTTTTTTAGTATTTTCCAAACTATTGATACTATTCAAACACACATAATGCATAAATTGGAAGCATGTCCATAATTATGATGTACTGTACGGTTTACTTGGAAGCACGACGAGATGGATTACCGATTCAAGTGTAAAAGATAACGTAGGAATAAACACCAGCGTATATACCCTAGACTTGTACAGACCTAGTGGTGATACCAAAAGTACCAATTAGCAGCGACCATATGCATTAAAACTGAGTTTCCTATATGGCCAGTTTATAGGGGAGGTTGGCAATCATTCAGGAGGATCTTGACCATTATAAAAATCAATTAACTAACCCATTCTACAAATATTTGTCGAATTTTTCAAGTCGCTAGCTTCATTCTATCGAAAGTTATTTCTTACTTGAAGTTTCACTTGAAGGGGAGGCAGGGGTTCCTTGGGTCGGATCTTGCTCATCATTGCCACCAACAAATAAGATCATGCTACAAATATTTAAGCAAAATTTCAAGTCTCTAGCTTCATTCCATCGAAAGTTATCGCTTATTTGAAGTTTCATTTGTAGGGGAAGTAGGGGTTTCGTTGGTCGGATTTTACGTATTTTCAAAATTAGCCAACTGGATCCTATTACAAACATTTGACCAAAATTTTAAGTCGCTAGCATTATTTTGTCCTAAGTTATCGCTTGTTTTAAGTTTCATTTCTAGGGGAGGTAGGGGTTCCTTAGGTCGGATCTAACCCATCTTGAATACCAACTAACCTGATCTCACTTCAAATATTTGACCAAAACTTCAAGTCGCTGGCTTGATTCTGTCGAAAGTTATCGCTTATTTGAAGTTGCATTTGTAAGGGAGGTAGGGGCTGCTTCGGTCAGATCTTACCCATTTTCAATACCAACCAAGTAGATCTTACTAACAACATTTTGTCAAATTTTCAACCCGCTAGTGGGATTTTATCGAAAGTTATCGCAATTAAAGTGATTTTTGTTTTTTTGAAATTTGTAGGGGAGGTAGGCGTTCCTTTGATCCGATTATGCCCAACTTACTAGAACTTAAGCATCTTCTTACCCCAGGGTTACATGCCGAAAATCAGGTGTCTACGTCAATTAGTTCAAGAGTTATAGACAAAAAACCGGAAAAGTAGGGTAGTACGGGGCTCTTTGTAAGAAAATTACCGTTCGTTTTCAACTGATCGATTTTATTTTTGCAGGGGAGTAGAAGATTATCCTCACGAGCAATCTACCAAAGCTAGAGCTTTTCATGTTTATTTAATCGGGAGTTATAGATACATTTAATTATTTTACATATATAGGGGACGTAGGCGTTGTCTTAGCCTGATCATGCCCATTTTCAATACCAACCAAGTAGATTATACTTCCAACATTTGACCAAAATTTCAAGTCTCTAGCTTCATTCTATCGAAAGTTATCGTGCGAACGGACAGACAGACTGACGGACAGACGGACAGACAGACAGACAGACATGGCTTAATCGAATCAGGAGGTGATCCTGATCATTTATATTTATACATTGCTATACCTCCGGAGCCTCCTTTAAGGTAGTGTTACATATTTCCGTCGTGACAAAAATAATATACCCTATACTAAAAGTCTAGGGTATTAAAATGAATCATTGAAGATCGAACTGTTTCTATTTTCATTCATGTTTTTTAACCTCCACTTGAAAGGGAGTGTTTATGTCCATTTTTATTTATAGGACCAGGCTATGGGTCAGCACATGAATAATTTAGATTGTACTCTCATTCGAGTGTGAACTTTATAATTTTGTGATTGTGTTTTCCATCGTTTTACTGTTGTGTGTTTGGCGATTTGAGATTGTCCCTGTTGCAGGTTTAGAAGGTGAGTGATCACTTTGATGTTGTGTTTAATTAGTTATTGTGCATGTAAATGGTGCTTAGCGTGTTATATGCCGTTTGTGCTTTTTGTATGTTATTGCCCTAGTGAGGCCAATACACCTGTGATGGGTGTTTGGTCGTCAGTTGATACCACTGCTCAGGGCAGATGGTTTCACCTGGGGAAGGACCGGTGAGCCATCCTGAGTATGGGTGGTTAGTTAGCGATAGCACTACTCAGGGCAAGATGACTTCATCTGTGAAAATTCCGATGAGTCATCCTGAGCTAGTGTCCCCGGTGATGATAGTTCCACCTGTGATGGGTCGGTTTATCATCCTGGGATGGTTCAGAGAGAACTGTTCCACCGGACGGGCTGTGGTGTGCAGGCCTGAATGGCCAATATGGGTTCTAGCGAGATCGGTCCACCAGAGATGGGTTGTGTAATTCTCCTAGAATGTGTTCATGGGCAATGTCCACCCATGGATTGGAGTGGTTACTCCGTAACGAACCATATTGGTGAGGTGTCTTCACCTCAAAAGCCATAGTTTGAACGTTTACTTAATTCAGTTAGTATGAAGCTTTACGTAGTTCGCCTGTAGTAGTTTGTTGTGGACTAGTTTAGTACATTTTCTCATCTATTTGAACAATAATCTTTGCAGATAGATGATTCGAACAGTATCGTGGTCGTGTTCGCGCGTAAGTAGTTTCGTGGTTAATTTTCTACGTTATACAAGAAGATTTGTGTTCCAACTGCCGAGATCAAATTAAAATCATAGCTAATGCTAATTTTTCGTTAAAATATCAAAGATGCCTCATAAATTTATAGGTACACTCAAAGACTCTAGCCATATGTTCTCCTATTTAGATAAATCCTTGTCTAGCCTAGTAAACAGATAGAAACACAGATCCATTCTGGATTCGTCCACTGGCGGAAGCACCAATTGATATCGGAATCACATGAGTGAATTTTTCTACAGATCACTTGAAATTCTCGGCAGATCTATTATTAGTCCCATCTCCCCACATTGGCTAGAGCTCAAAGTACTCATAAAATAATTTATTAATTGAACTGCTCCATTCACACGATGAACTTTATGTAAAATCAATGACGCAACCATCGGGCGTTGGTTATATAACTCAAGTGGCATTGACATTGGCAACGAAAAGACCGCCTCGTACATACTATACACAACATCCAATAAGCTTCTCAACGCACTTACTTTTTCAATTGGCTTGACCGCAACTGGGAAACTTCTTTAGCAATTATTTGCCAATAAGAAAACATTTCATGAATCTGTTTATGGCCACCACTCGATGGTCTTACAACTAAAAGTGTTTTGTAAATCATAAATCACAGTAGGGGGCTGCGGTTTGAAGATGGGAGCGAAATCACTTTGCGATATTGCTTCCACTTATTTTCAATCATTACGATTGGAAAGCAAGTCACTTTTCGGCTGAATTGAAAAAGTTTAGAGGATTGTAGCCACCAGCGTTTCTCATCGAAGACGAATCAGGAACTTGTGTAAAGTCTACTCAAAGAAGGTACTGCCAACTTCGTATTCGTTTCAAAATTGATCCCCGAGGAAGTGACATCAAGTCATTTATTGAGAAATACGTGCCCTGAATCGGCCACAACTGCATGTCAAGAGGAGATGCCAAAGAGAGTCATCCACCGGTAACCGCATACTGTACGGAAGTGAACACACCTAGTTGAAGTTGTACTCATATATCATAACATTCGGCAAGTATCCTATTCTATTACTAGCAAACTCCATGCATACATAAATTGCATTCGCCCCCAATGGCATGTTCGCCCAGCTATCTGCAAAATGGAAGCTTTGGGTATTATTAAGTTGACATTTTATAGAGACAATATGATAGGCGGCAGGGGAGGATAACTATCGTACCAAGTTCCATGGAAAAGGATGACAGTGAACTTCGCTTCTCGTGACACGGATAAAATGTCCAGTCATTGTCCTGGATGTCCTGGGAAAGTTTCGATTATAATCTCCCAGTGTAGTAAGTGTCCAAAGGAGCTTTAGTATCTTTTTTATTTAATAGAGAAAGTGGAGAAACTGAAATTCATTCGAATTTAATTTTGTTTTTTTATTGTCACTGTTTGATAGGGTGTCGGGTTTTGTCTTAAAGAAAAGGAAACGTGTTTTATTTTATTTAAAAACAGCTGGGGGATATTAGATCTTTCCAAGATTCTAGATTATTGCGAACTGGGCCTATCGGAGTAGGTTGACCAGGGATACAAATGGTTATCGCTAAAGGCGCGATCTCCAAATCTCGGGTAAGGTCGGTTGTATAAATGCCTTACCCTCGCATGCCGGCTACGCCTGGGTGGACCTCTTTCTTACTCGTGGGACTGAAACATGGAATTGAATTAAAGAATTAAAAACCAATTGACCGACCGGTGTGGAATCTCTTTTCGTCGAGTGAGGACACACGACTCCCCCAAACGCGGACCTCCAACAACGCAGCTGATGAAGCCAAAACCGGTGTACTAGTTCAACCAGCATCGACGCGTGGAACCGTGAACCGAAGTGCATACCGGGCGGAGTAAGATTATGCCCTTTGTACAGCAAACACGTATGGCAAATACAAGCCACATTATACCCACACGTTCCAATGTTCCGGGCAAAACCATAAGCAAAGGACACGCGGAGCATACCAGCCAGAGGAAGCCCTAGTCGTCTGATGCAGTTTCGTCGGCAGGAACGGTAAACGCCAGTATTACCCCTAGTGGGGTATAGCGCGTCAACTATTACATGGGGGTTAGGTGCTCCCATTTAGCCGCCTACCTGTGGCAAGTCGGGAGATGTTGTGGCTTATCACTACGCCCCGTACCACAGGGGGTTGACAACACAAACATCCATGGCCACGAACGCCGTGGACGGGGCTTGAACCCGTAACGACCTTAGTCAGACATGAGACTGACGCCTCTACGCATTGAGCTATCGGTCGCCCAAACACCAGTATTAGTGACAATAGATCGTGATAAGAGACCCAAATCCGAAAGCGCTCTAATGAAGCCAAGCATAATAAGACATCAAGGATCGAATCACCCACCAACAGCGCGAAATGTCATCCCAACCCTTCAGCAAAATAGTGCGGAATCACCTGTCCGTGGCGCCGTGGAACAACCTCACCCAGGATGGCAAGGTCGCGGTGTTACTAGAGCAGAGTAGAAGCCCTTCTTTCAAATATCCTACTCTCGAGTACCTAATGGAAGGCAAAGCTAGGCAAAGCAAAATCGGTTACATGACGGTGATCGTAACTCCTGCCAACATCCGGTGAAAGAAAATGATGGAAAGCTACTTATCTTGGAAGAAAATCAAATAAGACGGTGGAAAGGACACTTCGTCGCGGTCTTCAACCGTGTAACCTCTGGTGAAGTTCCCACTCATGCATATAATTTAGCTAACCATCAAAATGTGCGTATACGGTCCACTGCCTCGACTAAAGAGGAAAAAGTCACTGCAATTATTGCACTAAAACGAGGAAACGCCGTCGGACTCGACGGTATCCCTGCCGACCTTCATCAAGCAGCGCCAAGCGTAGCTGCCGATTTGCTGCACCCACTTGTTGATAGCGTGGAATACAGAGACCTTTCCCACTGAATGGAAAGAAGGTTTGATCATCAACCTTCCGAAGAAAGGTAGCCTCACAGACTGTTATAATTGGAGAGGCCTTTATGTGCTTCCTGCCGGTGCTAAGATAATAGCTGAAATAGTCCTGGAAAGACTAAAGGCCTACTTAGAAAGCACAATTGATGAAGTGCAGGCTTTCCATCCGGGTTCTCCTGTGTCGATCACATTAACACCTTCATCAAGCAATGCGCTGAGTACAATTCACCGCTTCACTTGCTTTGAAGCTTGAGGCTATTATTAAGGCAACCTATGACGGCGCGAAATGTCGCGTTCTGCATAAAGGTAAGTTGTCGGGAAACTTTGAGATTCGCAGTGGAGTTCGGCAGGGGCTCATCCTCTCACCGATCCTATTTCTCATAGTGATCGGCGATATGTTGCATGCAGCCCTATCCGGACTAAACAGAGTAATTCAATGGATTTTGACATCTTATCTACAACATCTTGACTATGCTGACGACATATGTCGACTCTCCCACAAAATCATGGATCTGTCCGCAATGGCGTTAGATCTCGAGAGGGAGGCAAGCAAGGTTGGGCTAAAGATTAATACCAACAACACCAAGGGTCTTAGCCCGCCATTGCTAAAAAGAAATCCGACACCTATGGCCATCAGTATTAATGGGCAGCCTGTGGAGAAGGTGGACAATTTCGTCTTCCTGGGTAGCATTGTTGTCGAAAATGATGGTACGGAGCAAGACATCGCTCATCGTATCAACTAGGCTGAATGCTCATACGGCATGCTGTGCAAAATCCGGCAAAGCAGTTATCTCAGCATCAAGACCAAGCTGGGCCTTTCTCGCTCTCTGGTACTGTCTGTGCTTTTGTATGGGAGCATTACATGGAAAGTTTCCGTAAGAGTTACCAGAAAGCTGCAGGTTTTCGTCAACTCATGTCTTCGTCGAATTCTAAGAATTTTCTGTCCCGAAACAATATCAAATGAAGAGCTGAGTCAGCGTAAGGGTCAGATGCCAATCGACGAGATGATACCCAGGCGAAAATGGTAGTGCATAGGCCACACATTGCGGAAGAAGGATAACTGCAATGCTTTGCATGCCATGAAATGGAACCCCATTTCCAACCAAGGCCGACTAAGAGGGGATCCTAGAATCACATGGCGATGGCAGGGGGGTGGCACTTCATACAATTTAAGCAAAAGCGCATTGCCAATTGATACGCGAATAATCAAATGAAAGTTGCCTTTAGAGGGATAGGGACGGCAACATTTTAAAAAGCTCTTCAAATTCCAACTGCCTAGTACGTTTCATCGTATGAGTAACATACTTGCTATTCCGCATAACCCCTTCGTGTACTGATGGAATCCAACACATATGCAACTACTAGGCAGGCACTCTTAATTCGTATAGAGTCCCATTTCTTGTTAGCAATAATCTCTATTCTTTGGCGATGGTCTGTGGCAAAGGAGTGTAGCGCGCTGGGTAATTTTTTTGGGGAGTTGCGCCTAATTGCCCAGAACAGAGTACGATGGCGCGCAGGAGTAATAGATGCGCTATGCACTCGTTTCAGCAAAGTATAGATTCCGGAGAGGCCAAGGACTCGCATATAGTTACCCAATGCGAGCATCGTTAATGCAAAATTGCTAAACTACTGCACTGTCTGTGCCTACAAAACCAGACCATTCATATGCACTGAGGGATCTTCAAGGAGAAGGAACCATTTTCGCTCTGCTTTGGGTAATAGCGATAAACTCCTGAGAAAGCTGGAAGCGTCAGGAGTCAAGATAATAGAATATGCAGACGGCCTGGTAGTTTTGGTTACGGGAAGTTCGTACCGGAGATCAGCGACATCATGAGTGGAGTTAATTCTGTTTACCACAAAGACCAATATCCTTTTTATGCCTCCATTGAAAAACGTTCGTATTTCGCTACTCGATCGGAAGGCCGTGGACAAATTTTCTCTTTCAGTTTTTAGCACTTCGTCAATGTATCTGGGGCATTTAAAATTGTCAATAAAATAAATAACTGGCGCAACAGTCCAATTTGAACCACGGCCTCGAGATGAGTTAGCATCATCTCATTTTCTAGATCGTGACGGTTTTTTTGTGCAGAGGTATGTGATCAGCAACACGCTCAACCGAGTTATTTACCCCATAATGGGTATTCATTTAACAGCTGAGTGGGCTCATAGTCCGACACGTAAATCCCCGGAATCGAACCGGGCCCAGTGCGTTGAAGGCGAACGTGCTAACCGTTGCGCCATCCGGACTACAAGAAAAAAATTGTCAATAAATAACCAAAACAATTACTTACAGATTGAAGGTGAAAACAGATTTGTTCGTTCCTTCCTCATACCGTGGTGTCGGTCCGTCTACCAAGTTTGTGTGAAATTTCATACAAATTTGACAGATGTATCGACGGTACGGAAACGGAATGGAAGTATCGGGTTTCACTAAAAAGCTTACGATTGTCCGTTTGTTACTTATGCTGGAAGATGCATTTCATTTTTCCACAAATACTGCATAGGTGTCTAAGTAAGCTTTATTGTTTAGTCTTTGGCAATTTTGGGAAATTCACCACTCCCGAACGCTCGACGGGAAAGTCGATTTTAGTACAGTAGCTTTTTGTTTTAGTAATTCATTCACGTCACGCAGCGTAATTTAGCTGCAAAATGCATTTTTGTGTTCATATCGGTTGAAAGTTTTGTAAATTTTTGCGAAAAGTCTTTACAGCCAGTGTGTGTTTTATGTACATGTATTTAAATAAAATTCGAAATTCAAATAAGAGATACTTTAGAGATACTGTGTGGAGAAATAATACGAATACGATATACATAAATACTGATCCCTTGTCCACGTAGTGATATATCGAACAGTTTGGAAAAATAAAATATTGATATCACAGCTCTGTTCATAACTCTAGGGGAAAAACCCCATAATATTTTTCCCTTTTCTACGTAACCGTCATACCTACGGGCACTTGACTTATCTCAAATTAAAGCTTATTTAGTTTTAGAAAAATCGATCCTAATCATTTTCCTTGTGGGTCTAATATTCAACCTGTTATTTGATGAAATACACCAGGAAATGATTATTTTTCCACTTCGTGGGAACAAAGGAGCAATTGACAAGAAGTGTTTTTCAAATTAGATTAGCTCCGTCGCTATTGGTTGTAGGAAAACAATTGTTAGATGAAATTTGTAGTAAATTTTGTGCTTTACAAAACTAGGACACATATATTTTGCGTTAAAATTGAATGGAATGGAGTTATAGGCGAAAAGCTGATAAAAGTGCCAGTTTTTCCAAGGTAGGGGAGGGGGGGGGGCATAGGGGAAGAGTGGCGCAAACTTGTATTTTTTACTACTCCACTGACCTATACAACATATCAAAAATTCAGAACTACCGCACCTTTTGCACGCCAACCCCTCTTATTTGGTCTCTATTTATTGGATTAAAAGTAAACAAGATTGATTTGTAGGTATTACATATATGTAATACCTCGTCATTCTAATGCTTTACCTTTCGGTACGCATTTGGTGCTTGAAAAGTATCGCGTATGACTTTTTATCTTTAAAATAAATGACATCGCTGGAACATCACATCACGTCAGCCCGGTCCTGCCTGGGTTCGCGGCCCATGCTGACCGTCTCAAAAACGCTGAACACGATGAGAGACTATTAACTAGATTAACATATGTACCAAGTGAACCGTAAAAAAGGCGCTAGCGAATCACTTTAATCTTCGCTAGCTAATTCACTAATAACTTTAGTGACGAACTAAAGTTCATTAATGACTCGCTGGTAATATAACTGCCGCACTAAATTTTCATTCGCGAAGAATCTTATTTCTCGAGTTGCTAGCGAATCGGGAAACCTTCACCTTTGGTGAATATATAAATCTTTATATATTCGCTAAGGGTGAACTTTTCTCGACTCGCTAGTGACCCGTGAAATAAGATTCGTCGCGAATGAAAATTTAGATCGACAGTTGTATTACCTGCGAGTCATTAATGAACTCGTTAGTGGAGATATTGTTCGCCAAAGCAATTCGTTAGAGACTTGCCTACGGTTCACTTGGTATGCTGGGATCTGTGGCGACTCAGAATATATTTGGCCGCCGGATTTGTGTGTGGCGGCCAAAATGACTCTAAGGCGGCCCAACTGTGGTTGTAGTAAGCCCGACAGGATTAAGTTTGTAAGTACGATACCTAGTGGTACTGGAGAGGGGCTCAGTTGACCGATCAGCACCCCGTCCGTCTTAGACGGGGTAGGTTGGCTGCGAAGGTTCTTTCTGTCGCTTTGTAGCGGCTGGGATGTCCGCCGGCCAACTGATACTTGGCTCGCTCGCAGGTTCACACCGTCTTGGCTCTACATCCAGCTCCGTGGCATTTGGCTGGCCACGTAAGTGTTTGAAAAGGATCAGTCAACCTGTTCTGGATTCTGATCTGTGAGATGAAGTTGGTCATCATCATCTTTGTTAGTTGAACTAGTTGTGCTGGTACACCACGATCGACACTGTCGTATGCTTGCGTAAAGTCGACAAAGATTTGGTACACGTCAACGTTGTATTCCCAGCACTTTTGCTGGATTAGCTTTACCGTAAAAAGGTGAACGGTTGTGGAGCGACCAGGTCTGAAACCACCTTGATACTCGCCAATGATTCGTTGGGTTTACGGTTTAATTCTCTTCTCCGGAATTTTCGTCAGTATTTTGTAGGACGCACAGACTAGTGAAATGCCTCTGTAATTCTCACACCCCAATTTATCTCCCTTTTTTGTGAATCGTCTGGGATCACCTCATCTTCCCAGATTCGCATAAGTAGTTGGTGTATGGCATTTAATAGACCCGTTGCTCCGGATTTTCGCAGCTCAGCTGGAATCTCGTCAGACTCTGGCGCTTTATTTGGTTTGAGTGACTGCAATGCCAGATCAACTTTGTCTACCCTCGGAAGTTGTGTAGTGGGACCATGATCAATAATAATGCCATCGATTTGGGCTTCTTGTATGGGGACGCTGGATGTTGGATTCAAAAGCTCTTCGTTTATTGATGCATCGGTGTCGCTGATGGTGTATCCATCCTTGTCCTTACAGAGGCTAGTCCTATGTTGATCTCTCTCTGGATCATGTCAATCCATTGTGGGGCATAGGGCATTAACCACGCCGACTTTCCACCTCGTCCTGTTCACCGCGATCCCCTTCAACTGACCTCACGATTTGCCTAATGACTTACCCTCGACCTAAACTGATCTTCTTCAGGTGTTTCTAGGTCGTCCAATGCGGCGACTTGCATCGGTTTCCTGTGGATTCCAATCGAAGGCCTGTTTAGCAATATTTTTCGGTCCTTTTCGAAGTGTGTGACCTATCCATTGCCACTTTCGCCTGTTTATATAGGTGTCTATGTTGTCCTGGCCAGTAATGAACAGGAGATCGTCGTCGTTCGTCGTTCATAAAATTCGTCTTTCATTGCATCTTCCTTAACTTCAGTCGGGGCGTACACGGTGATGAGCCAGAGGTTGAAAAAACGAGTCTTAATGCGAATCGCACACAACCTTTCATTAAAACGGCTGAAGTCAATAACGTGCGGCTTGAGATGCTTGCTCACTACGAATGTAACTCCAAACCATTGAAGCTACTATTAAATAAAACAATTTCCACTTTTCCAAGAGTTTTTTAAATTATTGAATGATGATACATTAAAGATTATTTAATAGGCGCATAAACCAAGGATTTAAAAAAACAACACATTGAAGCTACAGCTATCCTTCCCTCTTCCTTTCGCAACCAGGGCTTGAGACAAGCTTCGGCGGATTTAAATGCTCAACTAAAAATTGCATATTAGCGCCAGTCTTTACGCTCGCTTCGCTCAATAAATAGACTATACATATATCAGTTGGCCATCACTATTCAATTTAGTCTGATTTATTTCTATTTTAACTTTCGTACGCCTCTTTTCGTAGCTGATATACACCATGGAGTTTACGCCAGATAAATGGTGACCCACCCAATCTAAGCCAACGAATTTTATTAATTTACGCGTCATTTAACAATTGGGTCATGACTTGAAGATACTGTTCAATCGCATGCCTTCCACCAAATAGCCTAATAAAATTTCCAAATTCCCGATTCCTCCATAATCCATGTAATTCAAAGAATATTGGAATCTTGTTGAATCTAGTCTCTGAAATTAAAACTTTGACCTGATTCGGAGACGTTTTATTTATTTAAAAAATGAAAATTTCCGTCCCAATTTTGGGGGACTAAATTCTTTTACAAGCCATTCTGCTGGTGGAAAAAAGGAATATGACGAAGTGGAATTGATACACAGGAAACCCTCATTTTCTCCCCCATTCGAGGCGAGATCCCTATGATACGAAGGACAAACAAATGCTCAAACTTTATATGACAAAAATAAAAGTTGACTAACTCTTTGGTGCCAGTTTTATTTTTGATGTCTTGCTCCGGGCATCCGTTGGGAGAGTAGACCTTGAATTTATCTCAGACAACTCTACCCCTAAAGTAAGCCCTCATTTTTTTTTTGGTTGCAGACGCTGATATGTAGTAACTTATTAATATATTGCCGTAGTCCACGTGTTGGCAATTTCTTCCAGAATGCTAAAACAGAATATTCTTCGTACGAGCACCACTACATATTTCTTTCAATATGTAAATCGAGGGATTTGTAAGACCAGTAGTAGTAGTAGAAGAGTGTGTTAACCGAAATGAAGATTTTTGAGATGTTCTGGATGTGTTGATGTTGTAGGACGCTGTTTGGTTAAGTAAATGACGGTCTCTGTTAAATTGTGCAGAATGTCACCATTCGGGGACGAATTCAACCACGTCCTTTTTCTTGAATATTATCTAATATGCATGAAACTACCGAAAATGTCGGCGAAGGGTTGACTTGTGCGGTCTGGCACTCGTACACCTACATATATAAGTGACAATTTTCTACTTCTTCTTAAAATTCCAAGTGTGGTCTACGAAAAGATTATTACTTTCCACTTTGCAACATAATCTGGAATGGTGCCAAAAAATGGAGGCGAGACATGATGTAGAATTCAAATAGATTTGGGTCTGGTAAGGTGAGATACGAGGAGATTTACGGTATGTAAGAAGGGAAGTGGGTGGGAAGTATTCTTATGTTAGATGTTAAGAAAAGTGGCTGAAGGACGAAATCTTATATTGTTCTTTAGGAGTGACTTTGATAGATTGAAAGATATGTCAGTCCGGGGACTGATGGAGTTACTTTGTCAGATCCGATAAGGTGACCCGTGTCAATGGATAAAAAAAGCAGTTTTGGTATGTCTGTTGTTTTGAAAAATCAGTTTTTTTTTCTTCTTTGTTTCTATTCAATGCGAAAATGACGAAAATAATTTGCTCCAAAATAAAATCTGCGAAAGATCCATGACTATATACTCTATAACTCCTTGGACTCTTCGTGTATTCCAGATTTTCCAGGCTAATACGAGTCTACGAGCTCTATTCAAAAAATGGTGGCTCATTTTTTAATTACAACTGCCCGTCACTATTCCTTGTATCCACATAGATGTTCAATTTGTTTATATGATATCTTGCCAATCGAATAAAAATAGAATTCTGATATAATCCAAACGAGTTGGCCCCACATTGGGCGTCGAATAGCATTGCGGATAATTTGGCTATTTAAGGACTATATAAATTTTACGAAATCATTTTTACGTAAGGAGCCCTTTGACGATCAAGCCGCTTGATCAATCGGTTGCAGTCCCGTCAAGCACGGACGCTTCAATCAACCTTCCACACGGTCAATCAACTCTTCAAGCAACGCTTCAATCAGCTCTCAATCCACACTTCAAGCTTTTGATTAAAACTCATTCTCAGTTGAGTTTCCGACTCGGAAAGAGTATGAAGTGGAGTTTCGCAATGGTTTCCGATACAGATTTGACCTTTCTTGAAATGACATTGGTTGCCCTAAAGTGGGAAAAATAAGGGGAAACGATGATGGTCCAAGGAGTGGTATAAAATGAGAAACCGCTTCACTCTTGAACACCTACTCAACGTTCTCCGCGATACGGAACCAGAAGACAATAGGAACTTCATTAGAAATTAGAAAACCAAGAGAGTTTTGATTTTTTACTGGGGTTAGTACGGCTCAAAATAGAGAAGAAAGATACAAATATACTTGAAGCGATTCCTGCAGCTGAGAGACTTTCTAACACATTGATTTACCTAGCTTTTGGCATGAATGTGGAAGACCTGAAGTTAATGTGCGCTATTGATCCCCAGACTCTGGAACTCATAATAATGAAAACTTGCTCAGCAATAATCGACTGATTGACGCAATGCTTGATCAAAATTGGCCTAGATGTTCAAGCACCGTCGCCAACAGCTTGAGTCAAACAAACCTTCTATCAATCAGCGTCAATGCTTGCTCAAGCGTCAAACCGGCCTCTAGACAGTAAATCGCGGTTTAAATCAATCGATTGACACTAGATTTTGATCAAGCGGCTTGATCGTCTAGGGGCTCCTTTAAACGCATACCCTTAAGGAGCCCCTAGACGAAACCTTACCTCCGGGTCTATTTCACTGGGAAGGACGGTTGTAGAGTATTCTAAGGAAGTTAAATGCCTTGGCGTCACTTTAGATTGGCGGCTGAACTGGAATACTCACATCGAAAATGTTATTAACAAAGCCACACGCATAATGGGTTCTTGCAAAAGCTTCTTTGGATGGACTTGGCCCACGGTCAGCCATTCAGAAACTCAACAAATTACAACGCTTTGCCTGTCTAGGGATAACTGAGGTCATGTATACTCGCCCTACGCCGCTCATTGGTTTAACCCCGCGGCACATCTTCATTAATAAAATAGCAGCGCTCGATACTTTTATGGGACATCTAGTTTCTGATGTATGCGGCAGTGACTTTAATCAAATGAGCATTCTTAAACAAATTCATGGTGTGCAGATCTGCCTGAGATCAGATCATTTGTCCACGGGGTTATGCTTCGGCAATAAATTCTTAGCTCTCATCCCAGACCGAACGGAATGGAAAAATAGTAGTCCCTGCCTGGACCCTAAGTGTATTATATGGCATGCTGATGGATCTAAAACTGAAGAAGGCGCTGGCACCTTTGGACCCAACACCAGCATTTCGATCGCTATGGGCACCTGGCCAGGCGTTTTTCAAGCCGAGATTCATGCCATTGAGGTCTGCACCAGGGTTATCTTAGAGAAGAGACCTCGCAGCGCACTTATTGCTATGCCAGGTGGCCATTAAGGCGCTCCCTTCGCATAAGTTTTCTTCTAGATTAGTGAAAGAGTGTTGTAAACTCTTTCAGTGCCTGGCGACTGACAACCAAATCGTTCTGTATTCTGTGCCATGTCACTGTGGTATTAAGGGTAACGAAGTAGAGGATGAGCTTGCCGGGCAGGGCTCATCATCAAACTTTCTGGGACCGGAACACTATTGTGGTCTAAGCTTGGCTTGGCTCCAGCAAGGTCAATCATCAAGGATTGGTCCGATAGATTACTACAGCTCTATTGGAAAAATCTTCCAGAACTGCGGCAATCTGAGGAGCTTATGAGACTCTTCAAGTATGATGATATTACCCACATGAGTAGGGCCGACCTGAGGTTACTTGTAGGCTACCTATCGAGTCACCATTGGGTGAGATACCATCTAAACAAGATGGATTTGTCTAACGAGACGGAATGTCGTCTGTGTTTGGAAGACGTTGAGACTAGATGTTACATTTTCCGCAAATGTCTCGCGTTTGCGCGAGCTATGAGTTTTCTGAATATTATCCTTACAACTTCAAAACGATGCCTCGGATCGAAAAAATTTGTAGTGTTAAATTAAAGAGCATTTAGTTCTACGGCCAATACACTGTTCAAAGTTGAAATTCGATTCAGTAGTATAGTAAAAATCGATAGCCAAAAAACGACTATTTTAGAACCTTCGGAGAAAAATTACACTTAATCACTTTTCAAGCTCACAGATCTTTGAAAAGGATGCTCCAAATGTAAAAGCTTAAAAACACGAGTGGAAGATAATTTGATTTTAAGTCTAACATGGTTAATATTTTTTAATTCGACTCATTTCTAGAATAGTATTCAGCGAAAATGCAAAAATGCCTGTTCAACGAATTCAGCCTTAAAAGCCCTCATTTCACACACATGCTTTACACCGATAGGTTGCATCCACCAAGTGATGGTCTGAATCACAGTTTGCTCCTCGATAGGATCGGACATCCAATACACTGAATGCCCACCTTTTGCAAATGAGGACGTTGTCAATTTGGTTGACGGTACGAGCGTCTGGAAATTTCCAAGTATGTTTGTGAATGCGTCGATGCGGAAAACATGTGCAGCTTTCAATAAGATTCCTACTGCAGGCGAAGTCGATTAATTGTTGACCGTTATCATTGCATTCTGCATGGAGGCTATGTCCTCCAGTGGTTCCACAATGCCATCCTGATGAGCCAAAGGTTGAAAAAACGAGTTTTAATGCGAATCGCGCACAACCTTTCATTAATAGGTTTGAAGTCAACAATGGCTGAGCTGTTTGCCGCCATTAAAAATTGTATGCGAATTATTGCCGTTTATCACGCTGCCAATCCAATTTGTTTTCTTGACTGCAATGATGCTCAGTTTGTAAGACTCGAACTGTTGAAGGAGGGCCTTTACGGCCCCCGGTTTTTCAGGGAGTGTTCATTCTAGAATCCGAAAGAAAAATCAGTTAAACGTTTGCGTGGTCGTCGTTACTGATCCGTTACTGATGTCTAATCCGAGACTTTTGTTCCAGGTTTCTTGACAGTCTTGGCATTCTTTGTACAAGAATGGGTTGTTGGACTATCGCTAAACCTGATGCAGGGGTGGCCTCAAGGATAGCTGCATCAGGTGGTTCATAACTTGCCAGAGTTCCCACAACAATGTTGCAGGTCTGACTACGTAATTCAGGACACCTTACGGACCTGAGACGCTTAGATGTGACTCAGCCATTCAATCTACAGCAATCGTTCCCTCCTCCTCTCACAACCATGGCTTAGGGCAGGCTTTGGAGTTATATTAACAATATCAAAAAATATTTTCTTAGATACATTTCTTTTTAGAAACCTTATAACCTACATTGTAGACGTATAGAATTAACTTAAGCTACACAACAACATATCTCGCACTTCTCGTGTGCGACATATCACAACTGAAAGAGTCCTTAATTGCTTATCAAATTAAGTTTATCCAAAAGCACTTTAACGAGACAACGCTCTGGAAACGAGTAAGTTCCTTGAAAGGACGTTTCGCCGGCACACGACACCACGACGATACACCAAGAAAATGAGTGTTGTCGGTAATTAAAGTTGACAGAATGAAAGATCTTGAAGATGTTGCAAAGACGTTTCACATTTACGGAATCGAAAATGACTGCCAACAACTGACGATGGTGAGAGCCTGATGGAAGTTTCTCAAGTATGTATGTACATAACATAAATACTAGTATGTGTGGTGTTAATGGTCTCTGGGTAAAAAAAAGGAAATCACTTTAGTCTGCATAAAAGATTCTTTTCATTTTATTTGTCGTGAACGTTTATTATTTGATAATGAAAACGGGGAGAGGGTAGGGATAAATTTCATATTTTACCATAATGTTTGGGCTGCGTTTTTGAGTTATCGCGTTTGGAGCAATCTGAGATTGGAATTTTTTTGTAAAGCTTAGGTTATATTAGGTCGGGTGGCAGCCTAGCGGCTCCGCATAGACTGCTTGGGTCCATAACAATACCAAGTGTTTCCGGTACCCATAACGTTCCGGTGTTAGTCGTTTCCAAAAGGTCTCTGTTGAGCTCGAGGATCCTGACTCATTAGCGAAGCTCCGAAGTTTTTTCATGCTGAAACCAGCGACTTCTTCTAGGTCTTTGAAAAAGTAGGCCCCAGGTATTTTTTAACCTTTTCCTAACGAATACTGGACAGCCGTACAGAAGGTGCCTTTTAGTTTCCTCTGTCTCTGGTAGCTTGCAATGCCTGCATCCACTAACAGTGATCAGTTTTAATCTGTTTGCGTGTTCCCCTAACAAGCAGTGCCCCGTTAGTACGCGCACTGTCGTCTGGGTAGTTGCAAGAGGCTGTTGGTCTTCTTCCTGTCATAGGAGTTTCAAAATATTTTCCTTATTCTAGAGTCGTTGGTATTGTGATAGTTTGCGTTGGCCAGCCCATATATGCTATCCTCCAGTTTCTTTTTGCATATCTGCCTCGGTCGAGTCTAATCCCTTGTTTAGCTAGTTCATCCGTGATTTCGTTACCTAAAAACCCCGCTGTGACCCGGAACCCACCAGAGCTCCACTGTTCTAGTGGTCCTCAACATTTGGAGGGCTGTTGGTACTATCTTCGACTTGATATTAACCAACTGCCCGAATGTATGACGATTATACCCTTTTTACGAAATGATATAACCGTTCGGCTGCCTTCTGAATTCCAAGCACATCCGTCTGGCATATACTGCACTCATTCATTCACCTTCAGACTGCCAGTGAAGGATATATTGCATGGGGATGGAAGTTCTGTCGTATAAACTGACGCACCAACTCCAACTTCCATTTTGGAGCCATCTGTAAAGAGGTTCAGAGTCTTTCCACGTGCACGCTCATCTAACGGTAAATTGTCTCTATCGGGTCAATTTGCTTTAAAGTTGATGCTGAAATTCGGTTGCGGTTTGGTATAGTATATATATTAGGTGGCAGTCCAATACTGTGATGGCTATATCACCTTGTCTGAAGTGTCCTGCTTCCCTGAGCTTTAGGGCACATTTAGCTGCCTCATTCCGTAATATAGGCCGCTCGGGAGCAGGTTTAGCAGAGTGTTCAGAGATCGCGAGGATACGGTCCTCAACGCACCGGTAATCCCCAACAACAGCAAAGTCTCTGTACTCCTTCCATTTTCTCTGTAAGGATTTTCGTTTTGAGTACAGTCCACCAGACCAAATACCACAGCTCCATTTGTCAAAATGTGTCGGTTATGTATCCTGGCTGTTCAAACATAATTTAGCCGAAGAGATTGGTTTCGTTTCGGCCAACCCCCCGACACAGTAGAACGATCGCTGCATTGAATGGAAGCCCGGGTAACGTGAGAACCCAACAGGTACGTCGAAAAGCTGTCACCAGTCGGTTCCAAAAACCTCTGTTACTGTGAGATTAATTGGAACCGGTGAATTAAGGTAATTTAGAAATGCGAAAGCAACATATCTACTTTGCCTTCGTCTTTTATAATTCCTTCAACCATTCATCAACTTCGGGACTCGTTTTCCAGATGAATCGACTGGGTCGCCTTTCAATAGCGTTGAGGATACGACTGCGGTCATTGGTGAAGTGTTATTAGCCCGAGCGAATACTAGAGCAGCTGGCATATCGAAATAGTCCAGTAAGATTCGAATTTAATTCGAAATGGGACCATTACAGGTCTCTAACGGATCGCTGATGAACTTAAGGGCAATCTCCCACACCCGATCCTTGCCGTCCATATTGTTTGATGATTTTCTCACTGGACAGGAAGTGAATGCCGTCGGGGACTGGTGTATTTTTAGTTTGGGAGTTTTATGGCCGAACCAGATTGAACGCAGAATGTAGTAGCAGTGACAGCGAAATGTCAAGTTAGAAAGCATGCATTTCCCTTAAGCGACCTAGATTTAACGTAGCGACAACGACAGCGGTGAAAGCAGATCTGCCTGATGTTGCTGCTGCTGTTTTCTGCGTTTAATCTGGGCAATAAAGTGACGCGAGCGAAAAATGACATATGAAAAAAATTAAAAATCACCCTGGGTCGCGAAAACTAAAAGATTGCCGTCGCCAATTCACTTGGCAGCGCATTGACGGATGAGTACACTGCTCCTTTTTATATTGACAACCAAAACTGAGACATAGCTCCTACTATACAAGCCATCAACGATTTCATTTGCTTTTGAGCCATCCGTAAACTACTTAATGCAACAGTCTCATTCTCCTCTATCCAGTTCTCTGATTGTAACTTTGAATTTTGGTTGCACGAGTGGTCCTTGACCAGATAGTCCGATGACATACTAGGTACATTGCTTTTGTTGAGCCAACTACTTCGCGATCTTTGATTTTTGCAAGAGCGTCACACGCGCACATTCTAACTCAGGCGGTTGCTAACTTGCTTCGGCACATTGTAGGATATTTAGTTTCTCTGAGTTGTCTTTTCTTTGTGGATGGGACTCACTGGAAGGGTCGACTCAAAGAATTATATTGTGCACTACGCGCCGCTGCAAAAAAAAATTGTCATTAAGAGTCATGACGAAGCCGCTCCGCCGCCAAATGTCGAAACCGAACTCCCCAAATCGCCAGAAATCACCTGTCAAAAATCATCTGCCCAGAATCTACTTGTTGTCGTATACTAAAGGTGTGCACGACTGCCAAATTTACAAATTCAATTTTTCAAAACTACATTTATATTAAAAGACCAGAAATTATTTTATATTTAGTCACATACTCGTATTATACTCGTTATGTGATTAAAAATATTCCGAATTAATTAGGTAATGGGGCTGCCATGAGACCACACAGATCACCTCTGGGTCGGCACCATGAAATAAGCCATTTGGAAATATGCCATTAATGGGTAATTTCGGTTGAAACCGAAAGTGGCCATGCATGAATTCCTTCGGTTTAACACTTAGTTCTCTATTTCGTTTAAAAACGAAAGTGAGTGTATGGCTATTTTCGTTTGCATAAGTTACTTCAATTTGAAACCGATATTATCTATGCATGGATTATTTCGTTAATTTTCCGATGAATACGTTCGGTTCCAAACAATAGTACCCATATGGATTATTTCGTATGGCTAATTTCAGCGTGGCTTATTTCGGTTCCCTTCTGAGTCCTTTGTGACTCCACCGAAGTCACGTAATTGAACCTAGTTTCCAAACCAGCCTGTGCTGGCGAAATTGCGATTGAGCTGTATTAAGCCCGTATCCTTAAATTTCTCTAAATCCCGAAAATAAAAACAAGAGCCCAGAAGCCTAGGCCGGATACTGACAAAGAAGATGGTGAATATAGTCGTTGTGAGGAATACGGAGTCCAAAGTGTTATTCAGTGAGAGCAGTGTGGCTGAGCGGCTACGGTCAAGTTTCAGCCAAATCATCTTCGTCGATTGGCACGTATCGCCCTATCAACCGCAGTGGCTTTAATTACAAGTTTGCACGATGCCATTGGCATTTTAATGTTAACGCGGTCGCGGTCAATAACACCGGTTGTTCCCTCTCAAACTAGCTCCTCGGCCACGCAGGTGCTCGCGAAGAAACTATGACTCGGTATCCAATAGAGTATGGTATTGGGAAAACCACGCATCTCTTTAAGGGCTAAGCGACAGTTCATTATGGTTTTTTTTATGTAGTCAGAACAGATTCGATTGATCGAGCTTCCGAAATTGCCGAAATTTCCGCCTGCAGAACACTACAGAACTCAGGAAGAAAATTACAAGTTAATCTCCAATCCCAACTAGTCATTGGTGAGGAGCGTGTTATCAATCCCATAGACTCTTCAACGGAATCAGGCTGGTGTGGTTCCCGCCAAAAACGTATTTTGTAGAAGTATAATCAGTCTCCAAAGGGAGATTCAAGTTATGCAATATAGTCGAGTGTCCGCAACTCAACGTGCGATACTGGCCAGTTTCACGCAGGCGTGTTTGTCGTCAATTTTTCGCTGCAAATATCCTACTGAAGCAAGCCAGGCACCATGTCTAGCCCGGCTGACGAGGTAGTTCTAGAAGACCCCATCATTGCCAGCGCAGCTAGTCTTTGTATCTTACTTAGTAGGTTATAGTTAATAGAATTTTTTCAGAAGTATAGAACGTACGACAGCTGTATATATCCAATATACAGCCTTAGGCTGTAAGCTCCAATTTCTAAATATGGCCTTTTGTCTAAGTAAAGTGCAACAGTAGCTTTGTTAACCAGTTCTTCAATATTGGGCTTCAAACTTACTTCCTAAATAAAATAAGACCGAAGTGCTTAGTCGGCGAACCCGGTTTAATACCCTGCAGTGTGGGAGGTTCAATAATAGTAGTCGTGTGACTTCTAGTGAAGAGTAGAAGCTCCGTCTTAGTCAGGTTAATTCCAAATCTACAAACATGTCTCCCCTCCGTTGAAGGTTAGGGAAATAGTAATATGTTGTTGAGGTTTAATATCTGTTTAAGGTCCGTTTTGCCAATGTCTGGTCGAACCGCCAGATAGCTACCCGGGACACTAAATTAAACCTAACCATATGCAGCACTCAAGCCAGCGACTTATCGACTTCGCTTGCAGTAGGAATATATTCGAAAGCTCTATGTGTTTCCCGCATCGACGCATTCACAAGCAGACCTGGAAATCTTCAGACGCACATACCGTCAACTAAATTGATCATTTGCAGAAGATGAGCGTCTAGTGTGATGGTGCTCCAATCGAGGAGCAAACTGCGACTGAGATCATCACTTGGTGAAGACGAGCTACAGATGTAGAATTTGCTCAGTGCACCAATCGAGAATGAGTCCTCCCAAAATCTTTGCGGTTGATAAGTTTCTGAGCGATGCCACGGCGGTGGCGTATACTACCAGGAAAGACTATTACCCATGCTACACAACATCAGTAACACAGGCGTCCATGGGTTCTGGGAAGAACTCAAGGGTACCATCAAAGACGTCGCAGAGAAGGTTGTGGGATATAAAGCTCGGCGAGAGCGAAAAGACTGGTTCGACAAAGAATGCAAAAACTCACTTCCCGCGAAAAACGAGGTTAATAGTCAATGGATTCAACGAGCAACTAGAGCCAGAAGAGAAAAATATGACGAGCAACGGCGAATATCGAATAGAAGAATTAAAGGTAAGAAACGGAAATACTTTGACGAGCAGTTGCTGAATATTAATGAAAACTTAGCTAGTAGGAACACCAGACAAGCGTACAAACTAGTAAATAAAATTATGAATGGCTATCAACCGGCTTTCAGGACTAGCCTTTGTAAGGACAATGATGGAAACATCATCAGCGACACCGATGACATTAACAAACGATGGGGCTTTTATTTTGAAGAGCTTCTGAACCTACCATCTAATATCCCCACACAAAAAGCTCTCGACGATATTGTTGATCTAGGCCCACCCATACAACCCTCGACAGTAGAAGAAGTTGATCTCCCGTTGCGAAATAAAGCACCGGGGGCTGACGAGATTCCAGCTTAACTGCAAAAATTCGGTGGAACGAGTCTAGTTGATGCCATACATCAATTACTCCTGCGATTGTGGGAGGACGAGGTGATCCCAGATGATTGGCGTAGAAGCATCATCTGTCCAATTCACAAAAAGGGAGATAAACTGCGGTGTGGGAATTACAGGGGCATATCACTAGTTTGTACGTCCTATAAAATTTGGAAAATGGAATAAAACCGTACGCAGAACGAATCATTTGCGAATATCAAAGCGGTTTCAGAACTGGTTGCTCCACAACCGACCAGCTCTTTACGGTCAAACTGGTACTCCACAGGTGGGAATACAACGTAAATGTAAACCAAATCTTTCAAGCAGACATACGACAGTATCGATCGTGGAGTATTGTACAACATCATACTACAATTTGGGATACCGGCAAAATTAGTGCGACTGACAAAGATGACGATGACCAACTTCGTCCTACAGGTCAGGATCCATAATAGACTTACTGATCTGATCACGCACTGGTCTGAAACAGGGCGATTGACTGCCACCGACGCTCTTCAACCTAGCACTGGAATACGCTATTCGGGCTATGAATATGAACAACGACTTGATGAATAGGGTATCAAGTCGACACAATTAGCAGCGTACGCCGACGACATCAACATCATGTCCCAAAGATTGGCCGACACAGAAGAACTTCTGCATACGCTCGATACTGCTGCAAAAGTAGTTGGACTACGTATCAACGAGGGTAAAACTAAAATAATGATGCAATCGACGACAAGGACACCTGCATCAATGTGAGGGACCTCAACATAGAGTTCGTGAACAACTTCATATACCTGGGTTGCAACTTGTCAAGGGACGCCAACGAAACTGACGAAATCAAGCGACGTATACAGACTTTTTTCTCGGTTCTCCCCATAATAAAATCGAAGCAAATGCACAGAAACACGAAGGTCCGCGTGTACAAATCCATTATATGACCAGTGCTATGCTACGACTGCTAAGCATGGACCCTAACTCAAGCCTCCGGAAACATGCTAGATACATTTGAACGTAAAGTTCTTCGGCGAATTTTCGGGGCAGTTTGCGATCGATATGGATGCCGCATCCGGTGCAACCATGAGTAGTATGCACTGTACGATGAGCTGGAAGTTTTAAAAATCGTCAAACTACAACGACTTAAATGGGTGGGGCATGTACAACGAATGGACGATGATCACATGCCAAAGACAGTAATGAACGCAAAACGAGTCGACGGAGCGAGACTGCGAGGACGACAGAGATCTCGTTAGGAGAGGTCAGTATATGTGGACGCCGCGCAACTACTGGGCTTCCGAGATTGGAGGACGCGGCCACGTGACCGAGACAATTAAAGGACAACGATCCAGGCGGCCAAGGCCCGACGTCGGGCTGTCGCGCCACAATACGATACGACGCATCGCTCAAAATAGGATAATGTAGTAGGAAAATCAGCTAATGCAGTAGAAAAATCACCAGATTTTCCTGGCGAAATTCTGCCGCCTCTTCTATTCTATTCTACGTATGTATCGTTTCTCAGCATTAATTTGAGGCTGAGTTGGTTTCAAATCCTCTTCCATCGAGCGGATTTCCAGAATTCTGTTCATTAAGACCAATTTGTCTCATTTGAATATGTGAACGTATATATACAGTTCTTAGCGAATCACCTATTTGGAATTATCATCAGAGGATAAATAATAACTGGCGCAACAGTCCAATTTGAACCATGGCCTCAAGATGAGTTAGCATCATCTCATTTTCTGGATCGTGTCGGTATGTCTTGTGCAGAAGTGTGTGATCAGCAACACGCTCAACCGAGTTATTTACCCCATGAATGGGTACTGATTTAACAGCTGAGCGGGCTCATAGTCTGACATGTAAACTCATCGAAAACTACCGCATTCAGTAGGAATCGAACCGGGGCCCAGTGCGTAGGCGAACGTGCTAACCGTTGCGCATCCGGACTACATCATCCGAGGATGAGTGTCGTTTAGCGTTTATCTATAGGATAAACAAACAATCAAACGGCCGTGAGTGGTTGTATATTTATTCGGCATTCGAAAAAAGGAAAAGATAACGTGAACCCCAGGGACCCTTCCCTGGCTACGTCACTGTCCATGTATATATATAAATTTTACTGTTTAATCCAGGGATCTAACTTACATTTAAACAAAAAAGTATAAACATGGATGAACAATTATCCAAAATGCTTTAAAAGAAAAGGTTACCAACATCATCCTTCCTTCAACTCCCGCAAAGTAATAGAACTACGTACACAATAGACAGTCCTTATATTTACACCGACACGAATAGCTAATTCATCTCCACCCCTGGCATTTGTAAGCACACGATAAAATACGTATACTTATTCAGATACTTGCTTGTATAATTTTCAGCAGAGACAGAACAGGACTTTATTTTACGACCTCCCATCCAATTCAGAATCGATGTAGATTTGGCATAGATTAAAGGACTATTCGACGTGCAGCTATTTCGAATGAACCTTAAAATTTTCACCATTGTCTTGGGTCGTGCGTAATTACACGACAGCGCTAAGCTTGAAAAAGGAGGAAGCAAATAGCTCGAGGAACTTCAGGCATGTCGCCATTTTTCGTCTTTCCTCCCTCCGCCAGTCGATTTAAAGGATTTCAGTCGTAGAACGATAGAAGAAGGCGTTATTCAACTGTCAAGACGGAGCGGAGTGACGGAGACGGAGACCCCAGAAACAAATCGAGCTGGAGCTCTTGAGTTGAATAAATTGTAGTTGACATTGCTCTCGGTAATAAACCGCCACCGTTTTATCAGTCATGTGATTAGCTTTTCTAAATTACAGGAGTCTAGGGCGTGTACTTTTGTGTAGATGACGACGTTCAAATGTCTCGGCTTTGTCCTCATTAGATTCTATCCGTATAAGAATCAAAATCCGGATTGTGGCATATTCATACATACACATACAACTGTTTTTATATATAGTCCTGGGTGGCACTATACACTTTTTTGCCATGAAAGACTAGGAATTCGTAGGTTTTTTTTTCGTGCGTCTGATAATACAAAGGAAGGATTTAATAGGAAAATGATTTTTGTCTTGTGCTTCCGGAAAAGAAGCGTCTCCAGGGTTATTCATTCTGTCGACATGGAGACATTATGGCTGTGTAGAAGTTAAAATCGTGCTTTGCTTCTTTTTTTTCACAGGGAAAAAAGTTCCAAGGTAGCGATGACTTCTAAGGAACATTTTGGTATTTAATTTTAAATATTGCGCTGAGGGCAATTTGAGTAGGTATTTTTTAATAGACTCAATTTTCGAAAGTTTTTCTTTATCCTAACTTGATCGCATATCGGTAAAATCTTTGGGGGTTTAAATTTCAATAAGGCATTTTATGCGGCTCGCAATCGGTGGCCGTGTGCTCTCGGTCGCCACTCTACGATTTTACATCTAAAAAAACATAAGGTCCAAACCTCGCCGCGTCAATAAAGCTACCTGTGGGTACTACTAGTATAGAACTCCCACAGCGTTCCGGGCTTGTAAGTAAAAAAAACGGCTCGTATAGGAGGTGCATGCTACCAACTTTACCGTCCGAAAAATATGCTATTGAAACGTCAACAAGGCATAGCTATGCAAGAGATGTTGACGCGCCCATGCCCCTGAAGGAGTCAAGGCAATTAACAACTTTAAGCGACTCTACGAACTTTTCGCCTAATATACGAGTTTTAAACCCCCCAAAAAAATAACATTTTCCCAAAAAAAATGTGTACGAGATAGGGAGCTATTTGAAAATCACATCTCCCCAAATGTTAGGGGATGATCCGCAACATTCCTCAAATAATACAATTTTGATTTTGTGAGGAAGAGACATCATGATCACCGTTTCAAAATTTCATAACTTTGGCTGATGAAGTACTGGATACATTTTTTTGCATTGCAGGGCAAAATTCCTCTTTCAAAGTCCTCCTCGTTGGCGCCCTCTGGAACGGAAATGGTCGTTGAACATCTCTAACCAAGTCAAGCCATCAGTAGATGATTTAGTTGACGTAAACATTCACTCTGTGATGTGAGGCGTAATGCCATGCCCTCTCCCTTCGCCGACCTGTCGTAGAAACCGACAAACAAAAGACAGGACATGTATGCCAGCAATATCTGAAATCCTCTATATGCTAACGAAACGTCAACTAAGGGTAAGGACTGACTCAACCGTTACGTTACTGCCAGGTACCGGACCAAAGTGAGGAACATCACAACAGTACAATGTTATGCTCCAACTGAACCCGACAATGCTTAGGCGAACGACTCCTTCTACGAACAGCAAAACACCGTCCAGAGCCGAACACTTAAATGTGACATTATAACGGTCATGGGAGATTTCAATGGAAAAGTTGGCGCTGATAACTATGGGCTCAGAAATGGAAACACGGTCTTGGGGATCGTAACGACTACGGTGAAAGATTTGAAGTGTTCGGCAATTTTCACAGTCTCTTCATCGGTAGTACTGTGTTTCAGCGTAAAGACCACCACAAAATCATTCGGTCATCTGTTGATCGGTTCACAACCCAAAATGAGATCAACCACTTTGACATTATTTAAAGATTTAAGAGTTGCCTCCTTAACATGCGAAATAAGAAGGTCGACGGTATTGGGATGGAAAGAGACCACTATATTATTATCGCTAATGTTCGATGGCGAATTGCAGCCGTGCGCTGTCCTAGCGACGAAAGATCCAGGCACCGTAAATTCAACTCCGCTCGCATAAAAATGATCGATCTTGCACGAAAAGCAGATAACTAGTCACCCAGATAGTGACATAAATAAAAACTACGATGCCATAAAAAAATGCGTAAATTGACAGCGCAGATACCATCCTTGGCACAAACCCGGATTACTGGAATAAGTTCTGGTTGTTCAACGCTTCATGGCACCGGAATGTTGGAAAAAAAGAGCTGAATTTTCGTATGGCTGCAACATCAGACGACAATCGAAGCAGCATCGAACACCTTTACCGTCAGAAAGCTCGAGAAGTTCTGCGTAGGGTGGAGCGACGCGATAAACGAATTTATGCTAATTATCTTCTAGCTTCAGCAGAAGAAGCTGCAAGAAGCAACAACTTTAACACCGTATTCAGTGTCATCAAGGAGTTTACATGTGGTCGTAACTCCTGCCAACATCCGGTGAAGGATAGTGATGGAAAGCTATTTATCTTGGAGGAAGATCAAACGAAGCGGTGGAAAAAATACTTCGCCGCGGTCTTGAACCGTGTAACCTCTGGTGAAGTTCCCCCTCATAGAGATAATTTAGCTAACCATCAAAATGTGCGTATACGGTCCACTGCCCGATTAAAGAGAAATTATAGCACTAAAACGAAGAAAGGCCGCCGGACTCGACTGTATCCATGCCGAACTTTATCATACTGCGCCAAGCGTAACTGCCGAGTTGCTGCGCCCACTTAATGATTGAGCGTGGAATCCAGAGACTATCAAACTTCCGGGTAGCCTTACAAACTGTAAAAATTGTAGAGGCATTTATGTGCCTCCTGTTGGTGCCAAGATAAAAACTAAAATCGTCCTGAATAGACCAAATGCTCACTTATAAAGCACAATTGATGAAGGCCGGGTTTGGATCTGGATGGATCTCCCTTGTCGATCACATTAACACGTTGCGAATCATCATCGAACAATGCGCTGAGTACAATTTTCCGCTTCACTTGCTTTTCATCGAATTCGAGAAGTCTTTCGATAGCCTTAACCGGGATTCTATATGGGCGGCCTTGCGCAGGAAAGGCATTTCTGAGAAGCTTGTAGCTATTGTTAAGGCAACCGATGATGGCGCCAAATGTCGTGTTCTGTATAAAGGTAGGGTATCGGAGGACTTTGTGATTCGCAGTGGGACTCGGTAGGTGTACATCATCTCACCGATCCTATTCCTCATAGTGATCGGCGACGTGTTGCATGCAGCCCTGTCCGGACTAGACAGAGGAATTCAATGGACTTTAACATCTTATCTACAACATCTTGACTTCACTGACGACATATGCCTACTCTTCCACAAAATCATGGATCTGTTCGCAATGACGCAAGATCTTGAGAGAAAGGTAAGCAAGGTTGGGATAAATATTTATACCTCCAACACCTGGGTTCTTAGCCCGCCATTGCGAAAAGAAATCCTACACCTATTGCCATCAATATTATTGGGCAGCCTGTGCAGAAGATGGACAATTTTATTTACCTGGGTAGCATTGTTGCCGGAAATAGTGGTACGGAGCAGGACATCGCTCGTCGTACCAACCAGGCTAAATGCGCGTATGGTATGCTGTCTAAAAACTGGTAAAGCAGTTATCTCAGCATCAAGACCAAGCTGGGCCTGTTTCGCTCCCTGGTACTGTCTGTCCTTTTGTATGGGAGCAGTACATGGAAAATTTCCGGAAGAGTTACCAGAAAGCTGAAAGTTTTCGTCCGCTCAAGTCTTCATCGAATTCTAACAATTTCTTGGCCCGAAACAATGTCAAATCAAGAGCCAAGTAGGCGAACGGGCCAGATGCCAATCGACGAATTGATATGCAGGCGAAAATGACAGTGGATAGGTCACACATTGCGGAAGGGTGATAATTGCATTGCTTCATACTCGTATGTTATGAAAGATCGTCGCCTGCGATCAACGCAGGGTAGTGCCTAGCTAAACGCGCCTTAACCGCAGTAGCGTATAGAGCGAGCGTTCTAAAACTAAAATTACAATGTTGGCCTCACGACTTTTACTCTCGCTCGTAACGAATTTAAACACATGCAGAATGTATTGGATAGACCTAATGAATGCGCGCGTTTTTGCCGCTTTTGTCCTGAGGCGAAGTTTTATGAAACTCAAAACTGCCGCTTTTCTAGCGATGACAGATTCTATTTCCATTTGTTCTATAGGCAATCGGGAATTTGACAATACATAATGCACAGAGTAGTAAAGGATTTTTTTTTAAGGTCGCCACCCATGGACGAGCACAACCTCGACCAAACTTCCATCGAACCATCAAATATTATAGAATGGTGGAAACGAGGAGATTTTTATACCCTAGACTTTTAGTATAGGGTATATTGTTTTTGTCAAGATGAAAATATGTAACACCTTAAAGGAGGCTCCGGAGGTATAGCAATGTATACCTATATATATAAATGATCAGGGTCACCTCCTGATTCGATTAAGCCATGTCTGTCCGTCTGTCCGTCTGTCTGTCTGTCTGTTCGTCTGTCATGATCATGGGCATGATCAGGCCAAGAGAACGCCTGCCTCCGCTACATATGTAAAATAATTAAATGTATCTATAACTCCCGATTAAATAAACATGGAAAGCTCTAGGTTTGGTAGATTACTCGTGAGGGTAATCTTATACTCTCCCGCGAAAATAAAATCGATCAGTTGAAAACTAACGGTAATTTTCTTACAAAGAACCCCATACTACCCTACTTTTCAGGTTTTTTGTCTATAACTCTTGAACCAATTGACGTAGACACCTGATTTTTGGCATGTAACCCTGAGATGAGAAGCTGCTTAAGGTTCTGTAAGTTGAACATAATCACATCAAAGGAACGCCTACCTCCCCTACAAAATTAATAAAATTAGATATTACTTTAATTACGATAACTTTCGACAGAATGATACTAGCAAGTTGAAAATTTGGTGCAATGTTGCTAGTAAGACCTTCTTGGTTGGTATTGAAAATGGGCAAGATCAGACCCAAGGAACCCCCACCTCCCTTACAAATGAAACTTCAAATAAGCGATAACTTTTTATAGAATGAAGCCAGCGACTTGTTATTTTTGTCCAATGTTTGAAGTGAGATTGAGTTAGTTGGCAATTAAAGATGGGTAAGATCCGACCTAAGGAACCCCTACCTCCCCTGGAAATGAAACTTAAAATAAGCGATAACTTACGACAAAATAAAGCTAGCGACTTGAAATTTTGGTAAAATGTTTGTAGCAGGATCCAGTTGGCTAATATTGAAAATACGTAAAATCCAACCAACGAAACCCCTACTTCCCCTGACACTTCAAATAAGCGATAACTTTCGATAGAGTGAAGCTAGGAGCTTGAAATTTTGTTTAAATGTTTGTAGGGTGATCTAATTGATTGGTGACAATGATGGGCAAGATCCGACCCAAGGAACCCCTACCTCCCTTACAAGTGAAACTTCAGATAAGCAATAACTTTCGATAGAGTGAAGCTAGCGACTTGAAAAATTCGACAAATATTTGTAGAATGGGTTAGTTAGTTAATTGATTTTGAGAATGGTCAAGATCCCACTTAATGAGTGCCAACCTCCCCTATGAATTGGCCATATAGGAGACCCACTTTAAATGCATATGGTCGTTGCCAATTGGTACTTTTGGTATCACCACTAGGTCTGTACAAGTCTAGGGTATATACGCTTCGGACTCCTGGTTTTCCTATAGAGTTTGACGTGGTTCGATGCATGCTCGCGACCAAAATGCTTGCCGTGGGTGGCAACCTTAACAAGTGTAAGTGACAAATCGTAGTCAAGTGAAATTTCCCTTTCACGTACCTGTTTTGTGCCACTCTTTGTGAAATTTCGATTGGCGTCGGTTACTTACGTACACGCAGTAGCTTTTACTAAATATACCTATACAATATGAGTACATCCATATGTGGCATTCCAACGAATGTACCAACATAGAGAAATTTAACACAATTTAGTTCTACTAAGGCTCTAAAAAGGAGAGTACGCTCTGCAGCCATTTTGTTGCCATCGAATGGAGATTTGTGCCCATCGAATGGACATATGAGAGAGAGAGATAGCACATTCATCGGACGTCAGTGCGTCGCTACTACAACAACAACAACAGGTGGGAGCTGTCATGTGTACATGCATGCCTCTCTCCATTGGTTGGCAACAAAATGGCGTCGAGTGTACCTGCCTTTTTAGTGCTCTAGTTCTACCACCGCCATCTTTACTAACAGGCCTCAGTGTCAGCTGATTGTCAAAGCACCAACAACATGACAAGCAGGCAACCATATGTAAATGCGTGCTGTTGCCCGGTGAAATTTCGCGATTTTCGTGCGTAAAAGTGAGTTTAGTGTTAAAAGTGAGTTTAGTGTCGCAATTTCAAGTGCAAATAAAAGCAGTGGTTATCAGTGGCGTGTGGAAGTGAAAAAAAGTGAAGTTCCGTGAAATACCGAGCAAAATCATCATCATCGTGGCGCGACAGCCCGACGTCGGGCCTTGGCGGCCTGGATCATTGTCCTCCAATTATCTCGGTCACGTGACCGCGTCCTCCAATTTTGGGAGCCCAGCAGCTGCGCGGCGTCCACACCTACTGAGCTCTCCCAACGAGATCTCGGTCGTCCTCGCAGTCTCGCTCCGTCGACTTGTTCTGCATGCATTACTCTCTTAGGCATGCGATCATCGTCCATTCTTTGTACATGCCCTGCCCATTGAAGTCGTTGTAGTTTGACGATTTTCGAGACTTGCAGCTCATCGTACATTTCATACAACTCATGGTTGTACCGGATGCGCCATCCATCTCGATCGCAAACAGCCCCGAAAATTCGCCGTAGAACCTTACGTTCAAAAGTGTCTAGCATATTTTCGTAGGCTTGAGTTAGAGTCCATGCTTCGCAGCCATAGCATAGCACTGGTCGTATAATGGTTTTGTACACGCGGAGCTTCGTGTTTCTGTGCACATGCTTCGATTTCATTATGGGGAGAACCGAGAAAAAAGTCTTATTAGCTAACTGTATCCGTCGCTTGATTTCGTCAGTTTCGTTGGCGTCCCTTGACAGGTTGCAACCCAGGTAAATGAAGTTGTTCACGAACTCGATGTTGAGGTCCCCCACATTGATGCACGGTTGTGCAGGTGTCCTTGTCACCGATTGCATCATTATTTTAGTTTTACCCTCGTTAATACGTAATCCAACTTCCTTTGCAGCGGTATCGAGCGTATGCAGAAGTTCTTCTGCGTCAGCCAATCTTCGGGACATGATGTTGATGTCGTCCGCGTACGCTGCTAATTGTGTCGACTTGATGAGTAGCGTCTTGCTGTTGTCCATATTCATGGCCCGAATAACGTATTCCATTGCTAGGAGCAAAATGGACTGTTGAAAAGTGCGAGGTTATGAAAGTGCGACACGGGAAACTGTAATGAACACCTTTTTTTAAATCTTCGTGCGCACCCATCACTCGGCGTCAACTTCATGTTGGCTCAGTGATGAGTGACGCGCGTTGACAGCCGTCAAATCGGGAGTTGCATATCACCCGCCAATGCCATCGGCTGGTTTTTTTCGGTCATCGAGACGTCGGGAATTTTTTCATTTTTCTTCACCCGCTGCGCGTGTCCGAAAAGATATCTACCGTGTCAGAGAATAGAGACTGCCGTAAATCCCGCCGGCGCCTATGCCGAGGTTTTGAATTTTGGCTCGCGAAAAGCATCGCTTTGACGACAGTTTTTGACAAGCGACCACGTCTAAGTGGAAGTTCTTGTCGCGCCCCGATAACATTAAAAAGGTCGATGTCGTTTTGTTGTATATCCATGGGTTCTGGTTGAATTCTATTCCCTAGATGGAGTACCCCAAATTTGGCTTGTGCTGTGTATTTGCGGTACCATTGGAGTTCGTGTCTAGCTACCGACGCACTTGCTCGTGCTATACAGATTTTGGTGGATCAACCGATGTGCATGCTAGGTACGATATGTGACGTGTAACGCATTTCTACCAGCGACCGTCTAGGATTTTCTGCGTGTGTGTGTGCAGTTTGCGTAGCTGCCCAATTCATGCTACTAACGATGGAATATGTATGTTTTTGGAGAATTAAGTGCAGACTTCGAGACTATTGTGCTGGAGTGCTCCCTGTGTTAAATGGAACAGAGACAATTTTTTTTCGAGAACACGATTTTTTTGTTGTACTGACTGCTTCCGATGTTGTCACCCGTATGATGTTACCACTGTATATTATTTTTTTGTCTACCATTTCCTTTAGTGCTGGTTGTTGTGTGGCCTCCAGTTTGATTCGCGAATGAAAATCGTAAATTTGTTGTCATGAAACCAGTATATTTCGGGCTAAGCCCATCTTCAGGGTTTACTACAAGAATAAAAATTACAATTTTCTTAATAAATAGAATATAAAACATTGAATAAATAGATTTTTACCTTAAATTTTGAATTTGAAACACAAATGTACAAACAAAAAAGCAAACGTCAACAATTAAATGTAAACAAGAAAGTTGAAGTCACAATGGTTAAAGCTGGTACAGAAAAAATATCACAGAGCGATGGCGCAACAAATTATTTGAAATCCATTTTTATAAGATTAAAATATGTATCCGAGTAGTGCTTTTTGTCAGTTTTTTCGTTACAAACGTTGTTTTCATGTCTTATTATATGATTAACTTCTTTAATTTGAAGTTTTGTTTTATTTGTTTGATTAGTTAAAATTTTTGCATCGTCAAATTTAAAGGTGTGCTTATTTTTAATTGTGTGTTTAGCCAATGCAGACAAGTTGTCATTTAGATCTTTTTTAGAGTCATTTTTATGTTGTTTTATCCTTGTCTCTAATTTTTGTATTGTCTCGCCAATATATGTTTTTTCGCAATCCATTCAGTCAATTTTGTATACTACACCCGACCTGTCTTCTTTTGGTATCTTAGTCTTTAGGTTCGTAAACATTCTATTATTTTTATTATGGGGGCGCATTGCTACATTAATTTCTGGTACGAAGTATTTACATGTCCGGGAAATTGCTTCGCTTAGGTGTGGTACGTAAGCAACAGATGCGTATTGTTTGATGGAGTTAATATTTTATACATTTTGATTAGTGCTTTCATCACCACTAACTGACAAGAAAGCATAACTAAGTCCACCTGGACCCCTTCTGTTATTTATGACTTCTTTGATCACTTTTTCGGTTATATTAGATGGATAATTATTATTCCAAAGAACCTTTTTAACTCTCTGTATATTTTCGTTCCAAAATTGTTTATGGCTAATTCTAAAAACCTTCCGGACGAAAGATTTAGCTACATTCATTTTCATTTTATTTGGATGGTTAGAATAGTAATTTAGTAGCCTATTCGATGCCATAGGTTTGTGGAACCAATTGGTGATCACAGTGCAATGTTTGGTGCGATGTAAAGTTAGGTCCAAATAATCCAATTTTCCTTCTTTTTCCATTTCAAATGTAAATTTAATATTTGAGTCATACTCATGTAGAGCATCTAGAACTTGCTGAATCTTGTCTTCGGGAATTGCTGTTATATGGTCATCCACATATGAATGCCAAAATAGTGGTAAAAAATCTAACTTAAGCAGCATTTCGTCAATTAGGTAATCTAGGACGAGTTGAACCAAAATGGGTGCCAGGCTGATCCCATGAAGAGTCCAGACTTCATTGAAATGAATTTATCCTGATAACTGAAATAGTTGCAGTCAATCAAGCAAAACCGGAGTAAATTGAGGAAAACCTTCTTTGGAATTTCAGTATGCTTGCTTACATGGCGATCAAAATCCCTTTCCACAATGCTTAATGCCAAGTCCGTTGAGATGTAATTAAAACAATTTGTGACATCAAACGATAAAAGTTTATGGTCTCTCGGTATGGTTCTTTTTATAATTCGCTTCACGAACTGAGTCGAGTTTTTAAGAGCATAATTCGATTTGAATGCCTTTCTCAAGACATTCGCCAGGAATTTTGACATCTTATTCCGGCATCGTGGTCAACATCCGCATTTCCGGGCGCTTCACTCCACTTAAATATTAGCACAACTAAAAAACGTACACTTACCCTATGAATTCCAATAAAAAGCCCGGAAATTATCTAAAATGTTGTCATTTGACAACCACTTTGCAGTCACTTTTTGGGGCACTTTCGGGAGTTTACGCTAAGGAGGATTCGTCCCAGAGTAGTGTTGCACCATTCACATTAGTCAAATTGCCGGCAAATTAACGAAAAATGCTAAATTTCCCGGGTCACACTTCCATAACCACACTTATGCCTCGCGCATTTTCGAGAAGCTCATTTTGGTTTGTAGTAAAAACAAAACCCTTATGAAATCGGTCACATGACTGTCCGTGTGTCCATGAAATATCTCACGAACGGCTGAAGCTACATATTTATATGAAATTTTGTGGGAATATGTAGATGATTATAATTCATCGGAGAAGGCGATTCGTTGTAATAGGCTAACTTTAAGGGGAGGTCCCCATAGAGGGGAAATGAAAGTCAACATTTCTTTTTCATCTGGTATAGGCAAGTGGCGTATCATGAGAAAGGTAACATCGAGTACATTAAATTTTTAGTATTTTCATCAAATTTGTGAAAAGGGGAAGAGAGGTAGAGGGGAAAATATATGATCCGAGTTTGTCCTCCCCCCCTTGCATTTCGAGACTGTTATGCTTAGAAACATGATAATTTGCAGGAAAGCGGCATTTCACTAGCATAGAAAACTAAAAATCGTAGAATTTTGATATCTCATCAGAAAAGGTTAATAATAGTACATTTCTATAGTTGCAGTTAGTACACCCCTGCACCTCTTAAGCATGCATACTCGAGGTCAAAAATATTGATGGCCAATGATAACCAACATCATAGGCAATAACATTTCTAAGTTTCATTATAATCATATAATATTTAATAATAGTACATTCATTTAAAGTTAGGCATTTCGATACTATCCACACAAGAAATACACCTACCGGCTTCATAGGTGTGAGTACTACTTTCATGTTTATTTTTCGTAATGAGAATTGCAGTTATTTAATTAATCATTTTTGAAAGGGTAAAGATTGGTTGCGGGAGCTGCGTCGTAATTGAGGGTAGAAGGGGGGGGGGGGATGTCCACACAGAGGCAAAATTAAGGTCAATTTTTTTTTTATCGACTGATAGCACCGCCATCTTTATTCTCAGGCCGGAGTGTCAAAGTAATGACGTCATGACAAGCAGTGAACCATATGTGAACAAAGTGAAGAACGCGTGCGGTCGACCTCTTGAAATCTGGCGATTTTCGTGCGTAAAAGTGATTTTAGTGTCGCGATTTTAAGTGCAATTGAAAGTAGTGCTTATCACTGATATTTAAAAGTGAAAAAAACGCAAGGTGCCGCGAACTTCCGAACAAAATGAACTGCTCGAAAGTGTGCGAGACATGAGTGTGGTTATGAAAGTGCGACACGGAAAATTTCGCATTTTTCGTTAATTTTCCGGCAATTTGGCTAGTGTGAATGGTGCAACACTACCTTGGGTCGAATCCTCGGGTCGGTGAGTTCAGCGGAAACTCCCGGAAGTGCCCCAAAAAGTGAACTCAAAGTGTTTTTCAAATGACAACATTACAGGTGATTTCCGGCCTTTTCATCGGAATTCATAGGGTAAGTATACGTTTTTTTGTTGTGCTAATATTTTAGAGGATTGATGCGCCCCAAAATGCGAATTTTGACCACGATGTTGACGAACCGGACGAAAGTTTCACGCCAGGCATCTAGTCCTGTTAGCTGCAGTGAAACTTTCGTCTGGTTCGTCAACAACGCGTTCAAGACTCGTATTTTGGGGCGCAGCAATCCACTCAAATTTAAGCACAACAAAAAACGTATACTTACCCTATGAATTCCGATGAAAAGGCCGGAAATCACCTGTAATGTTGTCATTTGACAACCACTTTGAATTCAGTTTTTGGGGCACTTCCGGGAGTTTCCTTTGAACTCAACGGCCCGTGGATTCGACCCAAGGTAGTGCTGGACCATTCACACCAGCCAAATTGCCGGAAAATTAACGAAAAATCCTAAATTTCCCGTGCCGCACTTTCCTAACCTCGCACTTTTCAATATCCCATTTTAGTAGATATTTCCCGGCACTTCACGTTTTTTTCACTTTCACACCGCACGGATAGCCACTTATTTTATTTTCACTTAAAATCCCGACATTAAACTCACTTTTACGCACAAATATCGCTAAATTTTACCGGGCGACCGCGCGAGTTCACACTTGGTTGACTGCTTGTCATGTCGTTAGTGCTTTGACAATCAGCTGACATTCCGGCCTGTGAGTAAAGATGGCAGTGCTGATAGGCAAGTGAGGTGTCGTGAAAAAGGTAATGTTGAGTACATTCCATTTTTTGCATTTTCTAACAATTTATAGAAAAGGGGAACAGTGGGGGAGGAGAAAACATTAGTTCGTAATTTGCAACAACAACAGGTTCGAGGTCAAAAGTACTGATGGTCAACGATAACCAACACCTAAGGCAATAATATGTTCTTAAGTTTCGTTACAATCACGTAGTATGAATTGGCATGTCAAATGTAAGTGGGTAAGACATTTTAATTATGTTTTTATACCCTTCACGGATGTGATAGGGTATTTTAACTTTGTCATGAAGTTTGCAACGCACAGAAAGAAGCATCTCCGACCTTATAAACTTTATATATTCTTGGTCAGTATGATGAGTCGAGTCGATTAAGCTTTGTCCGTCTGTCTGTCTGTCCGTCTGTTTCTATGCAAACTAGTCCCTCAGTTTTAAAGCTACCAAGCTGAAATTTTGTAGAGAGCCTTCTTTCTATTGCAGGCAGTATATATGTCGGAACCAATGGAATCGGAAAACTGCGTCATATAGCTGCCATAGGAACGACCGGTCCAAAAATTCGTCCTTGTGAGAAAAACTTTTTTATTTCTAAAGATATCTTTTCCAGATTTCACAAGAATCAACAGTATCTATAGCTTAATCATATTTACGAATTTGGTTGAAATCGGACCACTACGTTATATAGCTGCCATAGGAACGACCGGTGCAAAAATTCGTCCTTGTGAGAAAAACTTTTTTATTTGGGAAGATATCTTTTTCAGATTTCACAGTAATAAACAATATCTATAGTTAAATCACATTTACGAATTTGGTTGAAATCGGACCACTACGTCATATAGCTGCCATAGGAACGACCGGTCCAAAAATTCGTCCTTGTGAGAAAAACTTTTTTATTTCTGAAAATATCGTTTTTAGGTTTCACATTAATGAATAGTATCTTTAGTTTAATCACATTCCTGAACTTGGTGGAAATTTGACCACTATATCAAATAGCTGCCATAGGAACGACCGGTCCAAAATTCGTCTTTGTGAGAAAAACTTTTTTATTTCTAAAGGTATTGTTTTCTAAATTCACATTAATCAATAGTATCTTAAGCGAAATCATATTTCCGAATTTAGCTGAAAGCGGACTACTCTATCATATAGCTGTCACAGGAACGACCGTCCCAAAAGCAAGTTTTCGTCAGAAAAACTTTTTTTATTTCTGAAGGTATCTTTACGAAATTGCATATTATTTAATCGCATTGACTGCTAAGCCATGTTCCTAAATTTGGTTGAAATTGGCCCACTATTTCATATACCTCTTATAGGAACAGTGAAATCGGAACAAGTTTTACTACTAATCTCAAAAAGGCAAATGAACCACAAAACACAACGAAGGTATTATACCTTCGGCTAGCTTGTTTTTTTTATCCATCTGAGTGGTATCAAGAAGAGCAAGGAGCCGTTATTTTTATACCAAAATAAGCGCTTGCTACAAAACCCTCGGATTGCGGGCGTAGCTCTCTATATTCCGGTTTCATTTTCACTTTCACATGCCACTGACAAGCACTACTTTCAATTGCACGTAAAATCGCGACACTAAAATCACTTTTACGCACGAAACCATTGATATACAAAAGAAGAGGATGAAGACCAACGTATGTGTGTGCTGTATGTGTAGGGAACCAAACTGTTGTTTTCTTTTTTGGCTACCATCAGCTGTTTCTACTTTTGATGACAATTCTAGACGTCATTTTCGTGCTGATTGAAATCCAATTGTGTAATATCAGTGAAAATTGATTGATTTTTGAGTGAAAACGCGGTTAGTTTAATTGTAATTGCCACCGGAACTGTAAATTAATGTTTCAGTGTCGATTTAGTGTACTCAGTAAGTTGATTCAATGTGCAAAATCTTGTAAATATCACTGAAATATGGTGTGCAGTTGTAGTTTGCGCGAAACAGATGAAATTCTCGACAAAGTTGAGTGTCGGTTCTCAGGTACCTAAATACCCTGATTGCTTTCAAAATTTAGTGTAGTTTCTATGTATTTCAAATTTCAATAGTGTAAAGATCTTTTTCGGAAACTAAATGTTTTTGCTCGCGGTCCATCAGCCATCAAATGAAAATTAAAGCTGCCCACGTGGGTTATCAGCTGATTTACTTTTGTTTCAGTGGCGTAGCGTTTAAAGTGTGAAGTGTGGGTGAAAGAAAGTGGGAAAGTTTTGTTTTTACTAATGGTCAATTAATTAGAAAGGGCCAAATCTGGTTAGATAATTATGTATGAAAATGTGAGATCCATACAAATGTGATTTTACTGTTCACATAAGCCGCCAAATCAAGTAATTTCGCCTGTAGTGTGAAACTACTTTCTCAATTGCGTGTAGTGACGAACGGTTCGGTACGATTTCTGTGGCGAATATATTAATATAAAATAAACTGAGCACCATAGCGACTGCATCTGCCCTAAAAACGTTTATAAAAAAGTGGAAGTGATGAAAATTTCATTCAGCACGTCCCATGAAGTTCATGTGGTTCGATGGCGGTTTGATTGATCGTCTGTTGCGAACGTTAAACAATATTCATACTTGCAACAATAAGGCCGGCCGCATCTTGGACGTAGGCAGGGCAGCGCAGCGCGCACATGGCATTGTTGTTGTAAATTCAGACTTTGACAATTGTTAAAACAACAATGCTATGTGCGCGCTGCCCTGCCTACGTCCAAGATGCGGCCGGCCTAATAAATTTCGTAACTCGCATACCAAATTTTTCCAGTCCCCAAAAATATAATCACCTACGCCATTTGTTAAAATGTAATAGGGGTCGTGTGACAACCACATATAGGCGAATGGTTCCCAAATTTTTCGATATGACTACTTCCTGTGTCTTCTTCTTCATTGCACGAAACTCGCGAAATTTCAAGAGGACGACCGCACGCGTTCTTCACTTTGCTTACATATGGCAACGAACATGGAAACACATAGAAGGGGCACTCAGTACATTAATTTTTGTGAAGCGGGATGCAAATAGTCAGCCCCACACATGTTTACCCATTTTTGACAGGAACCTAAACGGGCGATGCATTGGGTAGATAAGGACAGCATCACTTCATAATCAGCTGCTCAAATGACAAGCTTCCCACGTTTTTAAATGTATTGGTAGCCTGAGAGAAAACAGCCCTCGTTTATATTTGTATTGGTATCACTTTTACCTGCAATTGCAAAGTGGTGTGTGTACTATTTTTCATGCATTTCGGGCTCGACTTCCTTTTCAGACTCACGGGATCATATGAAGAGGTGTATATCTGTCTATTTTCCGCAATCCTCTCGCAAAGCGATTGTGTACGGATAATGAAATTTAACACATTGACAATTACGGGAATAGAAAACAACCTTTGGGCATCTTCTACTGAGTGCCCCTTCTAGTCTCGATGTTCGTTGCATATGGTTCACTGCTTGTCATGAAGTCATTGCTTTAACACTCCGGCTAGAGCTGCGACATAGACCTCGAAACATCGATGTTTTCAACATCGATGTTTTGAGGAAAAACAATCGATGTCGATGAAAAATCGGTAAAAAAACATCTATGTTTCCAAACATCGATGTTTTATCGCGGTAGAATTTTGTAGATGCTTTACTATGATAACTTTGCTAAGAAATTGCTTAAATTCAAGAGAAAAATTGGGTGTTAAGAATTCCAATTAAGTATGTATTGCAAAAAAGTTGCAAATAAAAAAAAATAGTATGTATTTATTCCAGATGCCAAAATGTTGAGTCTACTGTCTGCAAAAACAGTAGCTTTTGAAGCTTGTCCCCTGAGAGAGAGCTTCTTCTGCTGGAAGCAATGTTCCCTGTAGCAGAGAACACTCTCTCAGAAGGGACCGAAGTAGCCATAATGGATAGGTATTTCATGGCAGTCTTCATTAGTGCCGAATTTCCGGGCACGTACCCCTGTTCCCATCCATCCAGGTGGTTTTCATTCAACCTGGAGACCAGGCCTTTTAAATACAGAGACAATTCTGCGGGCATTTGGGCAGTATCGAGTTCGTCTATTACTCTGGACCTTTTTTTCGCTTTCCAATTTTCTTGCACTAGTTTGTGATGGTCTTCCCAAAGGTAGGTTCTTAACGATATTTTGTGTTCGATGTCGATGCTATTATAAAACATCGATGTATAAAAAACATCGAAGCCAAAACATCGATGTAGAAAGTACTCGATGTTTTTGCAAAACATCGATGTTTTAGAAACATCGATGTCGATGTCGCAGCTCTAACTCCGGCCTGTTAGTAAAGATGGCGGTGGCTCTACAGATGATCATATTTTAACAGTGTACGTCAGCACTTCACAAAATCCCGCTGCCGCGTTCATTAGATTTTGCATTTGGCGTTCCATGTCGCAATATCTCAGCGTGAAATCGTGAAGCTATCATTGTAATTTCAACTTGAGTTAGTGACCCACAATGACGCGAACCACTCTGCGTCAACAAGGAATGTTCAAAAGCGACAAACCGGCATCCGAAAAGAAAAAGTGCGCCACTCCAGGGAAAAATTGGCGCACTTTAATTTTATTTTCTTAAAAAATTATCCCTTGGATGTTTTCGTTGAAGCAGGACTCGGGTTGTGGAGTCGATGGCGGCATCACAAAGGACCCAGTGGTGGTCTATGTGTGCTGTGGGTATCACGGCAGCCCCTTTAACCTAACCTAACCTTTCGTTGAAGTTAGTACTCGTAACTAAAAACGATGCAAACCCATTATCATTTCCCCTCCAAAAATATAAATAAACATACATTCAAGAACATACATAAATCGGCACGCATTTCCTTATTTCCGGAATACAAATTGGATAAAGAATTTCTTTTGAACTTGCCTCTTCTTTGCCAGCTTTGATGGCGTTCATTTTCTACTTTTTTATTCTATTTCTATTCTCTGTATCTTGGATTGATGTTGGGAACTTGAGCGCGTTTCACAGTTAGTTACGTCTCTTTACTGTGATGTCTGGACGAAGGGGATTATTTCAAGGAGGTGGATGTCGACAACATTGCTGTGGGTTGGGTGGAGACGATCTAAACACGCACTGTCTACGTATTTTCATCCAATTGAAAGGATGATGTTCAGATCCTTGCAGGTATGTACATATCTTGTTATCGTCAACTTGAAATACACTCTCTGTAAGTACATATAAGTACACACCAGTCGTGGGCTAACGTCTTTACTCTCTAAACGGATTCGGAAAATTTGCGTTAGCATGCAAACAAGCAGCTTGCAAATTCAGAACAGAAAAAATAAAGGAAATTCCCAATAATTGCGGATCGATGGCTAACGACATAGGACGACATAAATCCTATATTGGGTACTCGTACATTCTCGTAAATATTAATGAATAAATATGAACTGAACATGTATGTATAGGTATATAAAAAGATTTCGCCTTGTGATGTTCAATATGACAAAAGGATTTCCCGGATGACGGCAGCCAGACTTGTGGTGGAAGAAAGAGGATGGGGTTGGCGAAGTTGTTCTGATGATGAAACATAAAGAAATTTATGAGGCATTTTAGTAGAAGGCAAATTGTTGATAAGAGAGGCAACGATTCTTATACACATTTTTGACCTTATCTTGTTCAATTATCCAATGTCTTCGAAATGGAACAAATTGCGAACGAATTTCCTTTTGAAAAAAAACGTGAGTCTTTTAAGCGAAATTTATAAGTTTCGAGCTTTGAGTTAACGACATTCTCAAATTCGGGGTGCAGTTGCAGCAAGGTGAACTCATGTTAACCAAACAAGCGGTCGGGAGCTTCATAGCCCGACAGTTGTGCCAAATATTCATCCAGGTACTATGACGCGCTGGCGCTGAATGGGACGAGACCACAAACCTGCAGCAGTGGTAGAAACTTGGGAAAACATTCGAGAAAGACAGAGAAAGAAAGAGAAACGACACTTGTTGGCCGTGCGAGTTGCATGATGGGTAGCAACTAAACGGAGTGCTAGAGCCAGACTTCACGGGTTCGCACGCACATCTTCGAGAGCGGTTGTCTATGTGCGAACGACAAGAAGCAGCGGACATATCGGGTCCGACCTGGTAGCAGTCCCACTCGGAAGGATCACTATACCGAAGCTGGAACTATGTGGAGCTGATCTATTGTGCGAGGTCATGGAGCAGGTTGTTAGCGCGACAGATTTCCGGCATGTGTCAAGGAATTACTGGACCAATTCAACGGATGTATTGGATTGCGAGGCCACCGTAACAGCTGGACACCTTTATAGCCAACAGGGCCAGCTCAATCCATGAGCATACTCTGGAAACATGTCGCTTCCAGAGGTAAAAGAAACTCCTGTACCGCATCGGGTCCATTCCACGCTTTAGTGGGAGAGACCCCATTGGGTCAGGGCTGAGTGGCACGTACAGCCAATCATGACCGCGAAAGAGAGGGCAGGAGCTCATCGGCAATCAAGCCTGTTTCTGTCGGAGGAGCAACTAACAAGATTGAGCATCAACAACCTACCACTGATTGAACACAAGTCGCCATTGCAGAGGATAAGGCCATTTGCCCTGAGATTTCTGCACAATTGTAGTGGTCTGTTTGTGTTTCATCCTCTGAACGAGAGGATTCGCCGATCTACTGGGCGAAGATCAGTCAGCAATCCGCCTATTGTGCAGACCTTCAACTCATCAGGTAGACATAAGTGAGAGATAAATCGAGCAGCCTCTTCACCGTGAATCTTAAAGGCGTTCTGAGAGTTTGCGGACGCCTAAAAGAGTTAGAGGTTTCATACGACCACACACATCTTATCATCATCCCACGGAAGAGCAAGCTGAATGGGCCTCTGACGAAGCATTTGACATTTTCAGACGTTACATGGCGGGACTCAGCTGTGCATACAATACTTAACGCAGAAATACTAGATTCATGCTTAGAGAAGGGTGCTATCATCACGCGACGCAAGACATGCTTCCGCCAAAAGCAGGCGGTATGAGAGAAGCTGATGGGCAGTCTTCCCAAGGATCGTGCACGACCTGTCAGGGCCTTCAAGCATAGTAGACTGGGCCACTATGTCGGTCCGATTCAAATCAAGCGAACCAGCAGTTCAATGTCCGTGCCATTCCTGGCGGTATTCCAACACCTTACTGGACGACGCGCCGTATGTTCAATGCTCTGGAGTAACCGACAAAGAGCTGAAAGATCAGTGGAAGGATAAACTTTTAATTGGGTAGATCAACACCATAACCACCCACCGAGTAGAAGTTCATTGTTCCGTACCAGGTGCGCACATATAGGCGGAATGTGAGAAGCAGGCGTCACGGTCACGAGCACATCTTCACTTTCGTGATTATCGGTATTGTGCTTGTGCTTATTTAGCCAGCTTCTACTATCCTGAGGATTTGTGTGCACTCACTCCTGCACACTTTCTCATCGAACTTGTGCAATCATTGATGTCCGACGTCAGCAAAGTGCCACAAAACCGTTTAAAAAAGCAGGTGCGACAGCACTTTTGGAAGAGATGCCACAAGTATTATTTGGGCAGCCTGCAACAACGGTTTAAACGAAACGAGCTGCGCGAGAACGTAAAACAAGGAGATCTGGATCTTATCAAGTAGACTATTAGGAACAGTCATCGCAGTACATCGGGGCTTGAACAATTTGGTCATGAGCAAGGATATTAAAATTGAGTATTCCCCGCGAATGGGTCTAGTGCAAAAATTGCACATGCTCTCACTAGACGAACCTTCGATTACAAGGGCGGCAGATCGGACTATTTGAAAATTCCATTAATTGACCATACGGTAGCTACTCAAGTAAGCATAGCAATGAAAAAGATATTGATGCGCCCATGCCCCTGGAGGGGTCAAGGCAATTAACAGAAATAACATCCAGTCATGGAAATTGTACCGAACTTGAGTTGCCGTCTTTGCGGAGAAGATGACGCGACGTCGTCGGCTCACATTTTATGCAGAGACTGCTTTAAAGTCGCCTTTCCGGAGGCTGACGTCATAGCCTTAGTCCCATCGAATATCTTGAGCAGCTTTATAAGCCCAATCAAAGTTGATCAACTCTTCAGTTCTGCCAGCAGACTCAGTGCCCAGAGTTCAACGCTCACTTCGTGCAGAATACAATACCTTACCATCCTACGACGGATCTGAATGCTTGGACTTCAATTATACTTAAATCGACAATTGCGGCATGTGCCTTTCTTTCAAACATAACATCACGAAATGAAATTGCGACACTTCATCAAGTTTTACTTCTCAGCGAAATCTCTTCTCCTTTGCCGTACACTTGTTCCGCGACCCCATCTTTATTTATAGAAGCCTACAAAGTTGTGTGTTAATAAATGAAATTTAATAATTCAATATTAAATTTTCCTCGAACTTGTCTCGTTTCGTACCATTCATCTCGGAAAACCAGCCGTTCCATTAACTACACTAGTAGCTAACAAACTCCTTCTGTATCTCGAGTAACATTTTCCCAGCTATTTTCTATACGCAGTCAAACGAACAATAAACAAACACCCAATTGCGAAGAGATTCCCTCCCGACCCTTAGTGGAGCCCGACATGACTGGTGGCTCAGGCAAAAGGCAGCCGACCAAGCTGACAGACCCCGAGGAGAGGCTTTATCCAATATTCGTATTTTCAATATCATCAGCCGCCTATAGAGTATCTCACAAATAGTCCGAATGGACCATCATTTGGACCAGAAATCCCTTGGCGAGGTTTATTGCCGGCATTTTTATTTCAGCTGCGGCTCCCCGGTTTCGTCCTGCAGTCATTCGAGAGAGAGAGAGAGAAAAAATAAAGGAAAATTAGCCGGGCCAGGGCTATTCGTCTTTTTTGGAAACATTTGGTGCGACGACTACATTACGGATCCTCTAGTAATAGTCGGCTTAGAGAGAGGAATTTTCGGTGAATTAAAGTAGACCAAAGAGGCGCAGAATAATAAAAAAAAGAACAAGTAGAAGGAATATTCTGAGTAGAAAAAGAAAATCTAACGAGCACTAACTTATTACGTGAGGAAATTCAAATGAAAGAGACCGTAACGAGGTGGAATAAATAACGAGAGGAAAGGAAGCGAAAATTTGACGAAAGGAAATCTTCGAATCAGAGGTACGAAGGATAAGCCTTTTGTTCAATTAGGATAATGTTCGTAATTATCACTTGATGGCCGTTAGATTTAGGTGTGCCTCGGCATTGAGTCGTTAACGTCAATATTCCGTCATTTGTCTTTATTAAAGTGGAAGGATAATGAGGACATTTGCTTGTTTTGTATGAAAAAATTAATAAGTAAAAGCTGATTGGCAGTTTCGGAGAGCAATTTACGCCACAAGGAAGGAAGAACGGAAGGAAGGATGTGCTCCTATTTAGGCTAATCGAATGTAAGGGACGGAGAGGATTCTAAATTTTTAGTTTAGTTTAGATTAAAATTACAGAAAATTGTAAAGACCTGAGAAAATTCTAAAGAAAGATTTAATTTTGGACCAACTGGTGAATCTCTCCGCCATTGTGACACTTTCCTCTACTAATTTAGTTCCTTCTTTAGATTTTTGTCAAAACATAGAAACACTACATTGACAACAATAAAGGCGAGTCGCGCCGAAATTTAGCGACCTCCGAAATTGAGCGCTTTTTGTTTATATCCCAATATAAAATTAGCATCCAAAAACCAAATCTCGCGGAGCGTCCGGCGACTTGACGACATCACGAAAAATCAATTGATTGCTTCATGGAAGAAGTGCATCGTAAGTCAAAGGGAACTCAAGGTGAAGCGGTGCAGTTGAAGTTGAAGGACCGACATCACACAGCTGAGACAAGAGAAGTCGAAGCGCAAGGCTAATGGCGGAAACATATGGAACGCAGCTGCATCTGATTTCGCTGTCGCTGCGTTCAATCTAGGTCACATAAGAGTAATGCATGCTTTCTAATTTGACTCATCAGGTAGTGAGAAGGCATTTTTCGACGGAGTCTTTTGGAGTAGCAGCGTCTAGTAGTGGTTCAGCAGCTATCGCTACGGCAGAAGAGAAAAGAGCCCAAGAGATTATCGACAAGACAATGAGAATGATGAACAACCGCATGGAAATCGGTCTGTGTGGAGATGGATACACGACAATGTCATCCCAGGGCAGTGAATTGATTACGATACCAAGAAAAATCTTTGGCCAGAAAGCCAGAGAGATATTGGAACGGGGGAATAACCACATCAAAGGGATGCTCCAGAAGGTACACGCTCGTGTTGCCAACGAAGATGCGTTAAGGCAGTCATGGAAGCGAGTTACTTACAGTTATTAACCCATATAAGATCCCCAAAAAACCACGGTTCGTGATGGACTTCGCTACCAAGTCAGGCCCCGATGAATTCGGAGTTGTTGCGGGGACCGGAAAATTTGGCGCCGCTTGTTGGAGCCCTCTGAAAATTCCGTGAAGGTAAAATCGCCGTGAACGCTGAAATAAAAGAAGAGTTTCATCAGGGTCTCGCTAAGCCGAATGACCAGCGATGCCAGCGGTTCCTACGGCTTGACGGTGTCAGAAACCGCAAGCCGACCATTTACATCCTTCAGGTGATGGCACTCGGACCAACACGAAGTGTTCACTTGTCACCGCCCAAGCAGTGAAAAATTTTGATGCAGGGAAATTTTGTGACAAGCATCCGGAAGAAGTCTGATCAATTACTCGTATTAATACCACCTATGTCGACGATTATTTAACAGCCACGTGGCAGAAGCAATGCGAGTCACGAAAGACGTGATAAAAATCTTCTATTTCACTTGAGGTTACACGGTTCAAGACCGCGGCGAAGTATTCTCTCCACCACCTCATTTGATCTTCTTCCAAGGTAACTAGCTTTCCATTACTATCCTGAGGCTAAAAGAGAATTCGCATAGACTCTTTTATCGCGTCACACACTATGCTGAACTTCTAGAGCTTTCTGACCGTAAATAAGTTCGATGGTGCTTCGATTGTCGTCTGATGCAGCAGCCAAACGAACCTTCAGTTCTTTTCTTTCAACAATCCGCTGCCATGAAGCGTCATCCAGGGCTTACTCCGGGAATTCGTGTTTGTGCGGTATCTGCGCTATCAATGTACGCATTTTTATACCCTAGACTTTTAGTATAGGGTATATTGTTTTTGTCACAACGGAAATATGTAACACCTTAAAGGAGGCTCCGGAGGTATAGCAATGTATTTATATAAATGATCAGGGTCACCTCCTGATTCGATTTAGCCATGTCTGTCTGTCTGTCTGTCTGTCCGTCTGTCCGTCTGTCCATCTGTCTGTCTTTCTGTCCGTTCGCACGATAACTTTCGATAGGATGAAGCTAGAGCCTTGAAATTTTGGTCGGATGTTGAAAGTATGATCTAGTTGGTTGGTATTGAAAATGGGAATGATCAGGCCAGAAGAACGCCTACCTCCCCTAAATATGTAAATAATTAAATGTATTTATAACTCCCGATGAAATAAACATGAAAAGCTCTAGCTTTGGTAGATTGCTCGTGAAGGCAGTCTTATGCTCCCCTGGAAAAATAAAATCGATCAGTTGAAAACTAACGGTAATTTTCTTACAAAGAGCCCCGTACTACCCTACTTTTCAGGTTTTTTGTCCATAACTCTTAAACCAATTGACGTAGACAGCTGATTTTTAACATGTAACCCTAAAGTGAGAAGCTACTTGAGTTTTAGTAAGTTGGGCATAATCAGATCAAAGAACGCCTACCTCCCCTGCAAACTTACAAAAAAAAATTAAATATTACTTTAATTACGATAACTTTTGATAGAATAACACAAGCGAGTTGAAAATTTTGCAGAGCTAGTTGATTGACATTGAAAATGGGCAAGATCCGACGCAAGCAACCCCTACCTCCCCTACAAATGAAACTTCAAATAAGCGATATCTTTTGATAGAATGATCCAGCGACCTGAAATTTTGCTCAAATGTTTAAAATGAGATTGGGTTAGTTGGCATTAAAGATGGGTTAGATCCGACCTAAGGAACCCCTACCTCCCCTAGAAATGAAACTTAAAATAAGCAATAACTTTCGATAAAATGAAGCTAGAGACTTCAAATTTTGATCAAATATTTGTACTCAGATCTAGTTGGTTGTTATTAAAAATGCGCAATATTCGACAAACGAAACCTCTACCTCCTCTACAAGTGAAACTTCAAATAAGCGATAGTTATCAGCGCCAACTTTCGCATTCAAATCACCCATAACCATTATAATGTCACCTTTAGGTGTTCTGCTCTGAACGGCGTTTAGTTGTTCGTAGAAGGAGTCTTTCGCCAAGACATTATCGGGTTCAGTTGGAGCATAACATTGTATTATTGAGATGTTCCTCATTTTGGTCCGGAACCTGGCTGTTATGATTCGGTCGGAGACCGGATCCCAGGATAAGAGACAGTTTCGTGCGACTCTGGTTAAAAGGAGCCCCACACCTGACTCACGACCACTACTGGTAGCTCTACCGGAGTACAACATTACACTGGAGAGATAAATTCTCCGCTGTTCCACCATCTTATGTCACTAACTCCTAAGATGTTTTACTTTATGTATTAATGTTCTTGCAAATGTACAAGTGCGAATTATTTCAGTGAAAATCGGAATTGTTTGTGACTCTTGGTTTCATTCTGCACACCAACTTAGTATGCGTCTGTAGCTTAGATCGGTAACGCACCGGACATTTTTTGCTACTCGAAACACAGTCTCTCCGGTTCGCGCCCCGCAACGGGACCAACTATTTTTTATTCTCAAATTCCCTAAGATGTTCAATTTATTCCGCTGAAATTCACTCTCTAATTGAAGAAATCATGCGTTCTGGGGACCTTCTGATCCATTGTCCAGGAGAGTACGCATATTCCAGAATTCAATCTTTGTCATTGTATGATAGCTAAAATTCGTAACCGTTGAGTCAGTATTTGCCGAGGCATAGTTGACGTTTCGTTAGCATATAGAAAATTTCGGATAGTTCAAGTCCCTGGTATTCACATCCTGTCCTTTGTTTGTCAGTTTTGACGATAGGCCGTCAAAGGGAAAGGTCATTACGCCCACACCACAAGGGTGAAGGTTTACTTCAACCAAATCATCGCACCGCCATCACTGGCGGCTTGACATTGGTTAGCGGCTTGACATTGGTTCTAGGAGGCGCCCACACAGAGGACTATGGAAGTGGAATTTATACCCCCATGTTGTGATCCCTTAAGCGCGTAGTGAGCGGAGCCCATAAAATTGACTGTTGTACCCAGAGCGAGCGAAGCGAGTGTTCATGTTTTTGCGATACTGTGAGTTTTGATCGCTTAAGCGCGGAGCGATCGTAGCGAGGGTAGCCTACACAAGGAACTGTTGATTCACAATCGGAGTCTACACAAGAGATTGTTGCACGCAGAGCGAGCGAAGCGAGCGTTCATTTTTGTGCAATAATGAGGGTTTTGATCCCTTAAGCGCGGAGCGAGCGTAGCAAGGGGAACCCCACACCAGGGACTGTTGATTCACAACCCGCAGTGTCGCACAAAGTATGCATTGACAATTTCGGTTTGAAAAGAGCTGGGCTAGCGCCGCCGCTAGGAGGTTGCGACCCTCCGCATATAGCCCTAGGTTGCCTGTTTTGCTTCTTCTATAAGTACCTGCATCCGTACAACTAAGTTCCAGAAAAAAGTAGAGAGCACTCAGTTTATTAAGACGATGCTCCCACTGTGTGCAACATCAGCACCAATAGCTTCATGATGCAAAATGCAAGAGGAACGCGTAAAGGTCTAGGCACACAGTGTCCGTACCAGGGCAGCGCCGTAGTCGCCCGTATACTGGCGATCTACGGTAAGCGAATTGTACCATATAAAACAGTCTGCTGGTCCACACTACACACACGGACAGCAGACCGTCACTTGCACGTCACGGGGCGGACCGTGCCCGTTTAGTTTGGTTTAATTTTTCTCGCTCACGGTTCGGTACGGAAAGAAATTGGATACACACATAACCGAACACGGAGCAGCCGCCGCCGGGTGGGTTGTTGTGCAGCCATCATACGGCGAAGAAAATGTACAATGTTGAATAGATAGACACACGTTTGCATTGCATGCAATTAAACGCTAGGAAGAATCGCGGGAATCGGGGACACATGGGAAACACACGATTGGTCTCGGTACGGGTACTGTGTGGTTTTGCTTGCAATGTACGGTCATGTGCCCGATATACGGGCGACTACGGCGCTGCCCTGGTACGGGCACTGTGTGTCTAGACCTTTAAGGTCTAGACACACAGTGTCATGCGGGGGCGACCGGTGGCGCAGTGTGTTGAGGCATCAGTCTCATGTTTGACTACCGGCTTTTCGGGTTCGAGTCCCGTCCACGACAGCTTTTGTGGCCATGGATGTGCAGGAGGTGCATGCTGGCAACAATTTTGTTGAAAATTAAAAGAGGGCAACCGATGCCTGACGCTTTCAGAAAAAGCTTCCTTCTCCCGTTTTATAAGAACAAAGGTGACTCACGCAAGCTCAACAACTATAGGGCAGATTTTGATATGCAAATAAAAAATGAAACCGGAAAATAGAGGGCTACGCCCGCAATCCGAGGGTTTTGTAGTATCCTATGCCAGGGGATGAACTGTCCTGACCATTCATGTTAAGACGATATTGCAAATTGCAGGCTTGCGTAAAAAATATTGAAAATATTTTTTTTTTAATAATTATAGAAAGTAGAGTCAGCGACCAGGATACCCCCCCTCCCTCCTCCCACCCTTTCCCTGCTCCCTCCTCTCCCACCAATCTTTACCCTTTTGAAAATGGTTGACTCCAATTCGCTCTACGAAAAACAATATGCAAGTATGCAAAGGCGCCGACTATGAGGGGGTAAGGCACTTTTTGCCCCCTCAATCCAAATATTGGGGGGGGGGGGGCAACGCCCGTCCAATATTTCAGACACACATATAGTTTTGCAAGAAAAGCGATCCTCACTCGACTTCTTTGTTCAAACAATCAAACACGTAGCTATGACAAATAATGAAGGAAGGAAGGAGCTTCTACGGAGATATATATGGCCCATGAGGATTGTACCACTGAATCCTGTGCTTTAAGTTGCGTTTTGCTAGGCATCACTCTGCATCGATCACAGGCGACGATCAAAAAGATACATACAAATAGTGTTCCATGCTCTATGTCTTGATCGCTAATCACGAATAATATACAACGATCGTGTGCCTAACAGTAACGCACCTTACAATGCTTGACAGCCGTCAATCTGCCGGGCCCCGGTTCATGAGAATCCGTGTGATATTAGCTCTAACCATAATGGTCATATGAGGTATTAAAGCTTTTCGTTCAATTTGGTGCTAATGATCATTAATTAAAACTTTTCTTTCTCTTTCGTGCTAATGATCATTATTTTAAAGACGTGGACGGTAAATATATTTGTGTCTGAATTTAATTAAAATTTAATTCATTATTTCGTGTTATCAAACACAAAAGCATTATGGTTCCATTAACAAATGCTTGAAAAATTGGCTTCATTCTTAAAAACAAACAACAAACAACAAACGTCAACGTCATTTCCCTACAACGCTGATTATTTGCACGGTGGGGATCCCCTCAATCATCAGACCATTTTGGTCGACTGTATAAGACTATACCTTCGTAACGATATCAAATATTTACCCGCTTTAAGACGTCGACTTTTTTAACTAGGGTTACTGGGCCGTTCTGTTCGTGGACCTATCATCAGTTAATTTTGTTAAAGTGCAAGATATACGTTAATTGTTATTTCAAAAATGGGTCAGTTTATTGTGAGGATACCATCACAAAAAAATCGCACAACAAGGCAACCCGACAGTCAATCAAAAGTGTACGAAAAGTTGTTGTTGTGTGTTCGTGAGATATTCTATGGACAGACAGACAGACGGACGGACATTTGACCGATTTCATAAGGGTTTTGTTTTAACTACAAAACCCTAAAAATCGACGGGTGGGCATACAAAAATAATGGTTGGGTTAACGATCGGCAAACAAATTATGCAGTTTGCATTAAAAAAAATCATCTCGAGGTGCTAACTTCAACTGGGGGCGACCGGTAGTGTGTTGAGTCATCAGTCTCATGTTTGACTACCGGCGTTTCGGGTTCGAATCCCGTCCCCGACGACGTTCGTGGCCATGGATGTGCAGGAGGTGCATGCTGGCAACTGCATTCTCCGAAACCAGTTTATGCCGACGAAACGTCATCTGGGCCACATGGAACAGTTAACGCGCTCTGCCCCACAAGGGTTAGGGCAATTGAGAGGGAACTTCGCAGACCTCACGAGTATCTTTGTGTTCAGTTATGGTTCTAAGAGGAGAGGGAACGAGGGGTTTACGTTATGGGCCCTACCAACCACGGAACCTTCATTCTTATAGGAAGACTCCCAATAATTTTCCAAGGACAAACTATTGAAGCTTCTTAGAGGACCTGCTCTAGCAGAAAGTCACGATTATTAAATGACGAGAGTCATGATCTTCAGCTACGTGGGTAAGGCAAGGGCAAGCTTCAGGAGCCAGGATGAGGTTTGCTAAAGATGCTGCAGAAGCCACAAATAGTCTGACAAAATAAAATTTAGATTAGATTAATCGGTTTAAGTCAACCGACCAAATATTTCACAATATCCGCATTGATCGTCAGTCTTAAAATAAATTGAACCCGTGTTGACAACATATTCATCAAAACCCCCTTATCTCTTCACCCATATTGTAATCCTCACATTCATTCCGGTACAATGATTCACAATCACCAATCCGGTTGGTGTAAATACATTTTGTGTAATAAATATCCAGGCAAACTAGTCCATAATCCGGATTAAAGTGCATACGAGAGCGCAGAGCTTGCCACCGACATGTACTTACTCCTTTTTCAAATCCAATAAATTAGCCTAATTAGTATATCACTCGTTCACCTGAACTGGCATTCACTTTCAGACGATATTGCATTTACCGGATCAAATAGCAGGTGGCAAGTCCTTCCTCCCGATCTAATCATTATTCCAGCCTCGTCGCTCGCGCTCTTCAGAGCCAGCCAGGCGTCCATTGCTGCATCGATTGGCAACAACAACACTTATCCTGTGCCGGTGGGGCGCATTGAAAAGTTTATCGATAGATAATGAATGTAGTGTAGAATTGAACTACACTCCTAGACTGGAGTCTGGTTTCTAGAAACCCATGTCTATGGTGGAGATATCATGTTATCCTGTTGCCGGGGCAGGCCGGGACGAAGTCAGGTGGAAGATATTTGCTTGAATTACTCAACCCGAATGCAGTGTTGAGAATGTTTGTTTATTCAAAATTTCCTCCATGTCAGTGGGCATTGTTTGGCTTGCACCACTATAACGGAGTGCGGAGAGTTCTCTTAGTTTCAAGACTCTTTTATTGTGCCCTCGATTGCATCCCGGGGGAAATGGATTGAAAAAGGATGAATGCTGCCAAATGTAACACTTAGATAGATTGTTACATTTTCAGATGGTTGGTCAGCATGGAATGACGGTTTTATTAGGACGAAAGTTTCGTATTCGGTATAGAAAGAAATGGATTAAAGACATTGAAGAGATTGGAGTGCATCATCATCAGATTCAAAGAAGATTTTCTCATGAATTCTTTTGCCTATGCCAAACAATAAATCAAGCTACTGAGCGTTAAATTCAATGGACGATTTCGGTCGCAACGTAGGTCGCGTTCAGAGTAAACGCATGAATGTTAGCTGCAAGCTGGACCGCGCTTGAAGATTTTTTGTTGTTGGTTTTCTGACACCCCGCCAGTATTTATACAACTCACACTAGTCGATCGCGGTATGCCATGCTGCACTAGAGGCTAAGGCAGATTGGTATTCTACCTTCTTATCACCATCATCACTATCGTGGTGCGACAGCCTGACGTCGTGCCTCGGCCACCTGGATCGTTGTCCTCCAGTTATCTCGTTCACATGACCGCGACCTCCAATCTTGCAAGTCCAGTACAACGATCTATATGGATGACATCTAACGCACATATATACTATGTGTGTGGGGAACCACCGCCATCTTTATCCTCAGGCCGGAGTGTCAAAGTAATGACGTCATGACAAGCAGTGAACCATATGTAAGCAAAGTGAAAAACGCGTGCAGTCGACCTCTTAAAATCTGATGATTTTCGTGCGTAAAAGTGATTTTAGTGTCGCGATTTGAAGTGCAATTGAAAGTAGTGCTTGTCACTGATATTTAGAAGTGAAAAAAACGCAAGGTGCCGCGAACTTCCCAACAAAATGAACTGCTCGAAAGTGCGCGAGACATGAGTGTGGTTATGAAAGTGCGACACGAAAAATTTCGCATTTTTCGTTAATTTCCCGGTAATTTGGCTAGTGTGAATGGTACAGCACTACTCTGGGACGAATCCTTGGGCCGGTGAGTTCAGCGGAAACTCCCGGAAGTGCCCCAAAAAGTGAATTCAAAGTGGTTGTCAAATGACAACATTACAGGTGATTTCCGGCCTTTTCATCGGAATTCATAGGGTAATTATACGTTTTTTGTTGTGCAAAAATTTTAGTGAATTGATGCGCCCCAAAATACGGGTTTTAAACGCGTTGTTGACGAGCCAGACGAAAGTTTCACTGCAGCTGACAGGACTAGATGCCTAGCAGTGAAACTTTCGTCCGGTTCGTCAACATCGTGGTCAAAATCCACACTTTGGGGCGCATCAATCCACTTAAATTCTACCACAACAAAAAACGCATACTTACCCTATGAATTCCGATGAAAAGGCCGGAAATCACCTGTAATGTTGTCATTTGACAACCACTTTAAATTCACTTTTTGGGGCACTTCCGGGAGTTTCCGCTAAACTCACCGGCCCGAGGATTCGTCCCAGAGTAGTGCTGTACCATTCACACTTCCCGAATTGCCGGAAAATAAACGAAAAATGCGAAATTTCCCGTGTCGCACTTTCCTAACCTCGCACTTTTCAATACACCATTTTACTCGATATTTCCCGGCACTTCACGTTTTTTTCACTTTCACACGGCACTGATAGCCACTTCTTTTAGTTACACTTAAAATTCCGGCACTAAACTCACTTTTACACACAATTATCCCGATATTTCACCGGGCGACCGCACGCGTTCACACTTCGTTGACTGCTTGTCATGTCGTTAGTGCTTTGACAATCAGCTGACACTCCGGCCTGAGAGTAAAGATGGCAGTGGGGGAACCAAACTTGAACAGCTGTTTTGTTAGTTTAGTAGGCATGGATGACATTTCTTCGATTGATTTGAGCAACTGAACTTGCGCGGATTTTCAAATGCGGTTTCAAATAAGAAAATCAAGTCTATTTCGTGAGATTTTCCGTAATCTTGCGAGATTTGAATCTTACATTCCATTTGTGGGCTTGTAAATATAAAATATAGTGCAAAACACCTAAATTTCGTAAAAGTCCGCCGAAACAAGTAGAATTTCCGGAAAATGAGAATCTCATTACACACATAAAAGTGTAAAATGCGTCCCTTAAGATGTGCAGAACCGTGCTATGGCGTTGGAATGAGTATAGTACACTTGTGTTCTTACTAAAACAATTGTTTTCATTCGCGGGCCATTTCTTGCCAGTCGCAAGGTAAACATATGTACGTCTGTCATTTTCACCATTGGGCACATACACATTGTTGAGCGGCTACTACACCTCCGTAGCGGAAAGTGCGAGAGTCCCGGAAATAAAAAGATTTCGTATTATTTTCGTGGTTGTCACGCTGTATTTCAGTATAAGTTTCACAAAATCGTAGAGGAAGAGAGATTTGTCCTAATAAGACCTTCTGTATGTTGGGATCATGTGCCATTTGAAGCCCGATAGCACACACAATAACGAAGCTAGGTAGTCGTTCCAGAAGGTATGCTCCGGAGCGGCAGTGGTTGCCGCGTTGTTGCTCATGTTTGGTGAATGAGCCCATTGAAAATGAGATATTGTTGGTGCGCACAACCACATGATGAAAATGGTTCCCAAAATTTTTGCTTATATTACATCCTGTATTCTTTCATCGTAGGTCCAGTAGTTGCGCGGCGTCCGCATATAACGAGCTCTAAGTCGTCTTCGCAGTCCCGCTCCGTCGACTCGTCGTCCATTCATTACTCTCTTTGGCATGCGATCATCGTCCATTCGTTTGACTTGCCCTGCCCACTGAAGTCGTTGTAGTTTGACGATTTTCGAATCTTCCAGCTCATCGTACAGTTCATACAACTCATGGTTGTACCGGATGCGCCATCCACCTCGATCGCAAACAGCCCCGAAAATTCGCCGCAGAAGCTTGCTTTTAAATGTGTCTAGCATGTTGAGTTAGGGTCCAGGTTTCGCAGTCATAGCATAGCACTGGTCGTACAATGGTTTTGTAAACGCAGAGCTTCGTGTTTCTGTGCACATGCTTCGATTTCATTATAGGGAGAACCGAGAAAAAAGCGTATACGTCGTCTGGGATCACATCGTCCTCCCATATTCGCAGGAGTAATTGATGTATGGCATTAACCAGACCCGTTCCCCCGAATTTTAGCAGTTCAGTTGGGATCTGGTCAGCGCGCGCCGCTTTATTTCGTTTTAGTGACCGCATCGTGAGATCAACTTCCTCTACTGTCGGGGGTTGTATGGGTGGACCTAGATCAACAATATCGTCGAGAGCTTCTTATATGGGGATGCTACATGGTAGGTTCAGAAGCTCTTTAAAATAAGAGGACCATCGTTTGTTAATGCCATCGGTGTCGCTGATGATGTTTCCATCCTTGTCCTTACAAAGGTTAGTCCTGGGTTGGTAGCCGTTCTTAATTGTATTTACTAGTTTGTACGCTTGTGTGGTGTTCCTATTAGCTAAGTTTCCGTTTATGTTCAGCAACTGCTCGTCAAAGTATTTACGTTTCTTACGTCTAATTATTCTATTCGATATTCGCCGTAGCTCGTCATATTTTTCTCTTCTGGCTCCGGTTCCTCATTGTCTGCAGGCCTCGTTTCTCGCATCAAGTAAATTTTTGCATTCTTCGTCGAACCAGTAATTTCGGACTCGCCGGGCTTTATTTCCCACGACCTTCTCTGCGACATCCCTGATGGTACCCTTGAGTTTTTCCCAGAACCCATGGACGCCTGTGTTGCTGATGTTGTGTAGCATAGGCGATAGTCTTTTCTCAAGGGCGGTAGTATACGCCACCGCCGTAGCATCGCTCAGAAGCTTATCAACCGCAATGATTTTGGGAGGGCAGATTCTCGATTGGTGCACTAAGGAAATTTTATATCTGTAGGTTGTCTTCACCAAGTGATGATCTGAGTCGCAGTTTGCTCCTCGATAGGAGCGGACATTCGTCACAATAGACGCCCATCGCCTGCAAATGAGGACGGGATCAATTTGGTTGACGGTATGTTCGTCTGGAGATTTTCAGGTCTACTTGTGAATGTGTCGATGCAGGAAACACGTAGAGCTTACGATTAGATTCCTGCTGCAGGCGAAGTCGATAAGTCGCTGGCCGTTGTCGTTATATTTTTCATGGAGACTGTGGCCTCCAGTGGTCCCCCGGTGCCAAGTTTCTTTTATGACTTTCGCGTTAAAGTCTCCCAGCAGCAATTTGACGTCGTTTGTTGGGAGAGTCGAAGAGAGTCTCAAGGCAGGTGTAGAACTCGTCTTTTACTGTGTCTTCATTAACTTCAGTGGGGGCGTGCACATTGATGAGCCAGAAATTGAAGATTCGGGTCTTAATGCGCACATAGCCCAACTAACAATTTGCTCTTGAGGTGAGAACCAAAACTCTTATAATATCGGTATTAAACCTTTCGGAACGAAATATTACGTTAAAGATATTTATTAGGCATTCTGCTAAAAAGTAAAACTAATACCTGAATCTGTTGTAACTTTTAAAAGAAAAGACGTGTAAAAAGTCTTTAGTGCAGATTGGAAGCTCGATGAAAACTTTAAAGGCATTTTGTTCAGATTATAGCCTTAAAAGTAATTTTTGCGAGTGTGTTATTAGAAAAGATCCTCTTAGAGTTTTTGCTTTAGACCATTCTAAGTCTTAATGCAGTGTAGGTCTAACTAAACCATTATTGGAATAATTGCCGTTTCAAGGTTGTAATATTTTAGCTTAAATAGAGATGAGTAGAACGGCTTTAAATGAGAAAGCTATACACTCTGATACTTAAAGAAGTCAGGCGAAGGTTGTAGGCAAAGATATAGTTTAATTGCAATTTTGAAGAAAAGTTTAATAGGAAGAAGTTATTATAATTTACTTATGGGAGCAACAAACTTAACTAAACACTTATCAGTCCTTTAAAACAGAGCTTGAGAGAACCGCCATCTTTTTTGGCTGTTTGGTTATAGCAATTATTGCGCCAAAAGTTAATATCTTCAATACTTTGGTGACTTTGGATATTTTCATTTTAAATGTATTTCTTAGGGTCTGACAAGAAAATAAGAACGTGTTTAATACATTTTAGGCCACTATTAGCTACTATGCAAAAAGTACATTTAATTCATGATGAACATTAAATGTACATGTATGCTAAATTTCGAGAGGGATTCGTTTTTTTGGAAGTTTTGTACAGCATTTGATCACAAAAATTTCTTTCGCAGAGAAAATTTGACTATCGAATCGACAAAATCCACTGGGAAAAAGTGCATCAGACCAATAATACAAGTATTAATTTTAACTCCATTCGTATTTTTATAGAGAACTTCCAAAAGTATCATGAATTCCACTTAATGCTACAATAAGCACAAAATTTACTTACTGAAAACCAATAGAAATCTTTGTCTCTTAGTTAAGATTCTAAAAGGTGATCTATGTATGTATAGCAGATTACTGTAAATCACTTATACGTACTTTTACTGATATCTTTCAGATAAGTTCTCTAGTTAGAGCTGTCAAGAAGACTTGAAGAATTCTTAAAATACTTTATACTCATAATTTCATACGCCAGTTTTTGGCTAGAAACGTTCTTTAAGATTTCTATCAGAACAATTTGCAAGTCAATAAGTCTTAGCTGAAACTAAATGTAGTTCTTACAAAATCCTTGAAGATCTCTATAAGAACAAAATTGTTAGTTGGGAGCCGTTCATTTATGGGTTTGAAGTCAACAATGTGCAGCTTGATTTGATTGTTCACTATAAATGCTACTCCAAACTTCTTACAGCCCGATGGTTTGCCACTTGTAAAAATTGTGTGCGATTTCTTGTTATTGATCTCGCGGCCAAGTCAATTTATTTCCTGGACTGCAGTAGAGGTCAGTTTGTACTTTTCGACCTGTTGAAGGAGAACCTTCTCTACCCCCGGTTTATTCACGTATAGCGTACATTCCAGGATCCCAAAGAATAATCCTTTAGTCGTCTGCGTGGTCGTCATTGTTGAGCCATCCAATCCGAAAATTTTGTTCCAGGTTTCTTGACGTGGAGTGGTTTTTACAAGGACGAGTTGTCAGCATTTCGCTTAACCCCATTCAAAGGATGGCCTCGGAAGATAGCTGCTTCAGATGGTATAATAAACGTGCTGGAGTTCACACAACAATATTGCGGGTCCAGCTACACAAAATCATTCCATCCTACTAAACCTAAGACGCTTACGTGTCATTGAGGCTACAGCAATCTGCCTTTTTCCAAACTGTCTTATCGCTATGACTTGACCGTCAGTTGTTTCAGGCACTGCCGTTACCATGGGCGCCCACGTGGAAGACTATAGAAAAGGTCGTTTGCTGATCCGTACATAATGACATCAGACATGTCTATTTATAGTCCCTGGGGCACCTTGAACGAGAAATCTACAGATACCAAAGGGAACCATTTGACGACGCAATCTACAAGGCAGCCACTGCTTTTTGCACACGGAGGAGGGTCAAAGATCGATTGCGGAACTAAACAACAACCCAATATTCCAAGCACGACCACCAACCCTCTCACCTAGTGATTGAGGATATTTTGCCCAAACCCACTAAACTAGCGCAACTCCGTTCTGGTTCAGCTTGTAATGGTGCCTTCCATGATGTTTACCACCTCTTTAACTGCCCTGTAGCTCCCACCCAACTAACACCTACAGCTTTATCGGAGGCCCCAACCGAAACCACAATTTTCCTTAGCCTCGATATTGTAGTAGAAGAGGCCGACTCCGGACGAACACATACGCTTACTTAAATTCAAATCGTTCCCACAATAACAACAACGAACAAATGGCGACACTGTACACACTCTTGGAACCAAAAGCTCCAGTTTATGGCGTTGATTTTTGCGTGCAATTTCAATATTTTACGGCCTGTAATTCGGATATGGCAACGGGAAAGACCCAGGTAAAATTATCACGCAAAATCCGGCACTTTTAAACACGCAAACTTCCTCCCGACGACATCCTCTAGTCGCGGCTCTCGTCCGACCCGAATTATCCGAATTCGATGTTTTTTATTCGCGTTTTTCGGCGATTCCCACCCGTGCTCGGTGGAGGCGTATCAAATCAGACTCCCCATATGAACATCTTTGTGGCGGGAGAAAAAGTGTCGTCAATGTTGGCAACCATGTAGGTCCATTTTCACCAGCCTTGGGCCCCAACCACCACCATTTACTCATTCCTGCAAAAACAATTATAACCCATAAATGCCTACTTTTTAACTTGAAACGGCTTGTCACAAATATAAATGTTTTGAAATAAATCAAAATCAAATGCATTTCTGAAAAATACACAATTTCAAAACTAGACAGTTATATGTCACTAGTCCGTTACAAATTGACGACTTTCGAAAAATACACCAATGTATCTGTTAAGAAGGTGAATCTTACACATAAGATCCACTTTTTCATACTGAAAAAATGTTCCAGTAGCCATATTTTTTGTAAGCCAATCCTGCTGCACTCAACAGAATTCACAATAATGACAATTGAAGTCTAAACGAAACTGATGGGTATTCGTGAATTTCCCATCCAGAAATAATTACAAACGACTTTCAGAAGCCTGTTAAACTGTCACGTACACTATACGCCAAATGCTAAACGTTGAGTTTCCTTCTCCTGAAACTGATATAGAGGTATACTCGTATGCCCATTTATAATCCCGACGGAAAGGACGGCCACACACCTATAATCGATTTTCATAAGAAACTTTGACCGGAATTCGGCCCATCTCTCCTGACCCAGAAACCAGAAGTCTCTACATCGGTTCAAAAGCCTAATGCTACTTTAGAGTCAAGAGTCATCCATGTATCCTGAAATCTTCTATGGATAGCCGGATATATCCCAGTCCATACATGCACGTCACTTGAAAGTTAAATCTATGGTCGACGATTTATAATGGGGGGATCTCGTGATACCTTTTCATCGTTTTCAAGTTTCACCAAACCTCCGTCATCTTCATCTTGGTCAATAAGGAAGCATGGAATCATAACCAAAGGAAATTTCATTCACACACAGTTTCCTAAGCCCTCTCCCTACATTTGAATGGATATTAGTGTGCGGATGTGTGTATGTTGTCCTCATCACAAACATTCGCCCACATACTTGAGCCGGAAAAGTTTCTCTTGACCATTCCGGGGGGACGATAAAAAATGACTAGTCATCTTGCTTTGACGCCAAAACTTTTCCCGGAGAAAAGGTACAAAATCCCCGGAAAAATGTAAATAAATAAACGACCAAGTTTCCATCAGGAGCATTCAGTAAAAGTGTTGTGATCAAGTGGAGGCCATTCTTGTGGTAATCTACAATTTGCATTTTTAATGATGCTTCCTGAAACGTGTATCTGGGGCGCACTTAAGGCGTGCAGGATTGCGACTCGGTGAATATGAAAAATGTGATGAATGGTAATAGGATTGGGATTTGCTAAAGGGTTGCATTTATATTTGAGTAGCCCATTTTTTTAATAAAGGCATATAATGTGAAAGTTTCATGTTAAAAGGACGATGGGATATCGTCCCGACCACGTGGTGTACCTGGGTGTAGGCCTTTTTTTTTGTTACCGTATGCTTTGCTACAATACGTCATAGAAGCCAGCACACTCATTCATTTAAAAAAAGGGTCAGTAAAAATGTTTGTAATCCATTGAGAAAAATGAAAATTTCGTTAGATGAAACCCATATCGTATGTATGGAAAAAATTGATTCCTCCACCTAGAAGAATTTTTCATTTCTGGCTTATCATTTCTCTCAAGATAATGATTAGGCCTAATTACTCTTGTAAGCAAATTCGTAGGCGACATCTGGTTGGATCGAAATTGGGTTGGGCTTTATTTGAGAAACCGATTCTCCAGTTTAATAAATCATTAGATCTGAAAAAATGTGTAAATATTAAATCGCCTGGCAAATACAGTCAGTCAGTACAGTATTAGTATACTTCCTTCGACCAGCAGTTACCTCATAAAGCTGCGTGCAGGCTGATAATCGCGTAAACCACAAAAAATTATAGAATGCATTGTTTTTTATGCAAGCATGTCGCTTATGCCCGAACTAGAGCAGCAGCAGCATCGTCTGTGCCTTGGGTAAATGTGCTTTCTTACACCTCACTCGCACCTGACAAATTTTCTAAACAAAAAGCTTAATATTGTGTTAAGGTGTCAGCCGTGGATTCTTGTGGAATTGTTTCACGGCGGGATCACCAATTTATAGCAAATTTTTAAACACTATTTTTGATTTTGGTTACATTTATATAAAATATATTTTTTAATTAAAACAATTGAAACTTAAATTATTAATTGATTTTTGCTTGCCACCCTTGCAAAAAAAAAAAAGCTATAATCAAAATAAAAAATTTTTGCTTGGGAGTCCTTAATTTAGCTCATTAAAGGACAATTGTATAGTGCAAACTGGACTGTTCGTTTGCCCATCGTATACTATCGATTGCCCAGTAAAAAGTTCCCTCGCTCACCATTGCAAAAAAAAAGTTACTAGCAGTTTTTTTTAGGTTGGGAAACCAGCCGGGGCTAGCAAGTGATTGTCCACGATGGACAAACGAACTACGGTTTTTTTCTTAACTAAAAACCAGGCCGAAGAGAAGCTTCGGCCCGGAGTCCGAAGCGTATATATCCAAGACTTGTACAGACCTAGTGATGATACCAAAAATCCCAATTGGCAACGACCATATGCATTAAAAGTGGGTCTCGTATATGGCCAGTACATAGGGAAGGTTGGCACTCATTCAGTGGGATCTTGACAATTCTCAAAATCAATTAACTAACCCATTCTACAAATATTTGTCGAATTTTTCAAGTCGCTAGCTTCATTCTATCGAAAGTTAACGCTTATTTGAAGTTTCACTAGTAGAGGAGGTAGGGGTTCCTTGGGTCGGATCTTGCCCATCATTGTCACCAACCAATTAGATCACCCTACAAATATTCAAACAAAATTTCAAGTCTCTAGCTTCACTCTATCGAAAGTTATCGCTTATTTGAAGTTTCATTTGTAGGGGAAGTAGGGGTTTCGTTGGTCAGATTTTACGTATTTTCAGTTTTAGTCAACTGGATCAAACTACAAACATTTGACCAAAATTTCAAGTCGCTAGCTTTATTTTGTCGTAAGTTATCGCTTATTTGAAGGGGCGACCAGTAGCGCAGTGTGTTGAGGCATCAGTCTCATGTTTGACTACCGGCGTTTCGGGTTCGAATCCCATCCACAACGACGTTCGTGGCCATGGATGTGCAGGAGATGCATGCTGGCAACTGCATTCTCCGAAACCAGTTTATGCCAACGAAACGTCAACTGGGTCGCATGGAACAGTTGACGGGCTGTGTCCCACAAGGGGTTAGGGCAATTGAGTTAGTATTTCTAGAGGAGGTAGGTGTTCCTTAGGTCAGATTTTACCCATCTATAATGCCAACTAACTCAATCTCACTTCAAACATTTGACAAAAATTTCAAGTCGCTGGCTTCATTCAATCAAAAGTTATCGCTTATTTGAAGTTTCATTTGTAGGGGAGGTGGAGGTTCCTTGGGTCGGATCTTGCCCATTTTCAATACCAACCAAGTAGGTCTTACTAGTAACATTCTGTCAAATTTTCAACTTGCTAGTATCATTTTTTCGAAAGTTATCGTAATTAAAGGAATATTTAATTTTTTTGAAATTTGTAGGGGAGGTGGGTGTTCCTTCGATCTGATTATGCCCAACTTATAAAACCTTAAGCAGCTTCTCACCTCAAGATTACACGCCAAAAATCAGGTGTCTACGTCAATTGGTTCAGGAGTTATAGACAAAAAACCTGAAAAGTAGGGTAGTACGGGGTTCTTTGTAAGAAAATTACCGTTAGTTTTCAACTGATCGATTTTATTTTCCGAGGAGAGTATAAGGTTACCCTCGTGAGTAATCTACCGAAGCTAGAGCTTTTCGTGTTTCTTTAATCGGGAGTTATAGATACATTTATGTGTTTTACATATGTAGGGGAGGTAGGCGTTGTCTTAGCCTGATCATGCTCATTTTCAATTCCATCCAACTAGATCACACTGCCAACATTTGACAAAAATTTCAAGGCTCTAGCTTTATTCTATCGAAAGTTATCGTGCGAACGGACAGACAGACGAACAGACAGACAAACAGACAGACAGACAGACAGACAGACAGACAGACGGAAAGACAGACAGACAGACAGACAGACAGACATGGCTAAATCGAATCAGGAGATGACTCTGATCATTTACTAGGGTGGCGTTTACCACCGCCCTTGAGGAAAGACTATCACCTATGCTACACAACATCAGCAACACAGGCGTCCATGGGTTCTGGGAAGAACTCAAGGGTACCATCAAGGATGTTGCAGAGAAAGCCTACAGACAATGGATTCAACCAGAAACCAGAGCCAGAAGAGAAAAATATGACGAGCTACGGCGAATATCAAATATAATAATTAGACGTAAGAAACGTAAATACTTTGACGAGCAGTTGCTGAACATAAACGAAAACTTAGCTAATAGGAACACCAGACAAGCGTACAAACTAGTAAATACAATTAAGAACGGCTACCAACCCAGGAGTAGCCTTTGTAAGGACAAGGATGGAAACATCATCAGCGACACCGATGGCATTAACAAACGATGGGCCTCTTATTTTGAAGAGCTTCTAAACCGACCATCTAACATCCCCACACAGGAAGCTCTCGACGATATTGTTCATCTAGGCCCACCCATTCAACCCCCGACAGTAGAGGATGTTGATCTCGCGTTGCGGTCACTAAATCGAAATAAAGCGCCGGGCGCTGACGAGATTCCAGCTGAACTGCTAAAATTCGGTGGAACGAGTCTAGTTGATGCCATACATCAATTACTCCTGCGAGTATGGGAGGACGAGGAGATCCCAGACGCTTGGCGCAGAAGCATCATCTGTCCAATTCATAAAAAGGGAGATGAACTGCGGTGTGAGAATTACAGCGGCATCTCACTAGTTTGTACGTCCTATAAAATTTTGACGAAAATTCTGGAAAATAGAATAAAACCGTACGCAGAACGAGTCATTGGCAAATATCAAAGCGGTTTCAGGCCTGGTCGCTCCACAACCGATCAGCTCTTCTCAGTCAAACTGATACTCCAGAGGTGCTGGGAATACGGATACAACGTAATCGTATACCAAATCTTTGTCGACTTCAAGCAGGCATACGACAGTATCGATCGTGGAGTACTGTACCTATACAACATCATGCTGCAATTTGGTATACCGGCCAAATTAGTGCGACTGACTAAGATGCAACGCTCAACATATGATAATGCAGTCCACAGCGCAGCTAATGCAGTAAGAAAATCAGCTGATTTTCTTGGCGAAATTCTGCCACCTGCTCAATTCTATCCAACGTCTCAGTATTATTTTGCGGCTGAGTTGGTTTCCGATCCGTTTCCTTCGAATGAATATCCAGAACTCTTTTCCTTGTGATCAGTTTAATTGTCTCATTTGAATGTGCAAACGTAAACAGTTCTCGCTGTTAAATCTCGGCAGCCCATATCAGCTGTTTGGAATTATTGTCCGATAAATTCTTAACCGGAAGATGAGTGCCGTTTAGCGTTTATCTACAGGATAAGATTTAACTAAATAGATATTGAGAAAACGGCCCTAAACGAGACAATTAAACTGGTCACAAAAAACAGAGTTCTGGAAATTAATTCGAAGGAAGAGGATTTGAAACCAACTCAGCCGCAAAATAATGCTGAGAGATGGAACAGACGTAAAATAGAATAGAACAGGCGGCAGAATTCAGTCAAGAGAATCAGTTGACTTTCTACTACATCAGCTGGGCTGTGGACTGCATTATCATATTTTGAGCGTTCCATACGCTAAGGTTAAATTTAGTGTCCCGGATAGTTAACTGGCAGTTTAACGAGACATTGAGAAGAGGGCCATAATGTTCATGACTGAGACTTGGTTAACGGTCGGCGAAAACATGTTAAATCGCAACTAAGACATTGTTAGAAAAGACAGAAGATGCTATAGGCGGTGGAGTCGGAGTAATAATTATTAATTGTTTTGGCTCGAAAATTATAGAACAATTAAAATAACGCTTATTGATACCATTTTAATTTCTGCTTACTTTCATGGTACGAAATTAATTAACGCGAAATTAGATCCATTTATACAAGGCATTAATCTCCTCACGTCTTTAAGCGGTAAATACCTATATATTCTATGCGGCAATTTCAACTCTCGTAACCGATTCTGGAAATCTACAAATGCAAATAGAGCAGGAAAAAATTTGCTTGATTCACTAGCTGGTAGTAAATTTTTAATTCATACTCCATCAGACCCAACATGCGACCCCCTAGAGAAAACCCTTTTACATTAGATCTCGTGATAAGCAATGGCGTTATCCCAATATCACAACCCACAGTTGAGAATGAATTGTCCTCTCTTCACTTACCTGTTAGGTTTAATATTGCAAATGTCTTCCTGACGTGCCACATACTTACTTCAACTACTCCAAGACATCATGGAACAGGTATCGAAGGCTTATTACCAACGAAATTAATCTTGGGACGAACGACCTTTCTAAAATCACAAGAAGGGTCGACCCACTAATTGAAAATTTCGTTGGAATAATAAGTGAGCTATCAACACCTAAATCCACTCCTAAGCCCCACGTATCTACCGTTGATTACTTCAGCGTTTGCCTAATCAAACAACGTAACAATCTCCGTCGAATGTGGTAATGCACACGTATTCCTTATTTAAGAAAATTGTTTAGCAATCTAAATAAGCAGTACTTAACGAAAGCAGAAATCGAAAATGGAATCGAAAATGGAATCAGAAGCAGAGCAAGAGAAAGGTTCACGAAAAATGAAGGAGGGAGGCTTTATAAAGCAATTAAAAATAAAGTTCGTTATATACGAGTACCACCTCTTAATTCAGTTGATGGATTCCCAATTTACAACGAAGAAGCCAAAGCAGAGTTGCTACCTCACAGTTTTGCAAAATCGAATACGCTAACTGATCAACTCAGCGATTTTCTCACCACCCAAAAGGTGAATACAGTTGCAGTTACTAGTACCAGCGCAGCGCCATCTAGATATACAGGCCTCCGCTCAGCTGTTTTTGACGGCTAAATTACGCAATTATTTCCTTCGATGACGCCATTGTATCCACAATTCAGTGGTCGGCGACTGGTGCTGGCGAGTCCCCGGTATTTGTGCGTTCCGTGTTTAGTTCTCGTTTTCCGCATTCAGTGTTTATTTGTTAGTAAAATTTCATCTAGTGTTCCGGGAAAACAAACACGTCCGCGATGAAAGTGTGTCGTGCGGTCAAAAGATGTATTTATTTTATTTAGATAGACAGGCCTCCGCTCAGCTGATGGTGGTGAATTTGACTTGGCTTGTGACGTCAATTTTACGTCATTAATTCACTGTCAAAGCTGTGACTGCACATGACGGTGTCCCCGACACGACATATGTTTACAATTGGATTAAATATGATTCGAATATGAGGTGTTGGGATTTGTTTTGCATACAATTTTATTCGATTTATGAGGTATTGGGAATTTGTTTTGGATAAGCGATTAAGCGGAGGCTTGGCGAAGGACTTTTGAAGATTCTCTTTCAAATAAAATGTAAAAGGTAGACAAGCTTCCGCGTAGCGTTCTCAGGCCCGTTTTCTAATTTTTCGTTAAACTGCCGATAAGGTCCCGTTTAGCGTTTTCAATCGGATAAACGCTAAACAGACATTGGTCCCGTTTATACTGTGGTACTAAAAGGAGATTTAACTAATTCAATTTAGTGATAGTACTTGTTCGTGGTGTATTTATACCGACCATACGAACAGGTACTAAACATGAAAGATGTCTAGTGTTGGTTAGTGACTTCGGTGATTTTGGTTTAGGAAATGTCAAGAGGCAGTAGACTCCTAATAAAACCGCTACAATCAAAGGATGAAACGAATGCAGAGTTTCAGGAAAGGATGAGGTATTTATATACTACTTTGCCTTAACCCCCAGCGGGGCATAGCGCGTCAACTACTCCTGCGCGCCATCGTTCTCTGTTCTGGGCAATGGGGCGCAACTCCCCAAAAGACTTACCCAGTACCTGACACTCCTTTGCCACAGATCGACGCCATGTGATTCGAGGACCCCCTCTTGGTCGGCCTTGGTTGGAAATGGGGTTCCATTTCATGGCATGCAAAGCAATGCAGTTATCACTCTTCCGCAATGTGTGACCTATCCACTGCCATTTTCGCCTGCGTATCAATTCGTCGATTGGCATCTGACCCGTACGCCGACTTAGCTCTTCATTTGATATTGTTTCGGGCCAGAAAATTCTTAAAATTCGACGAAGACATGAGTTGACGAAAACTTGCAGCTTTCTGGTAACTCCTACGGAAACTTTCCATGTACTGCTCCCATACAAAAGCACTGATAGTACCAGGGAGCGAAACAGGCCCAGCTTGGTCTTGATGCTGAGATAACTGCCCTGCCAGATTTTGGACAGCATGCCGTATGCGCGTTTAGCCTGGTTGATACGACGAGCGATGTCCTGCTCCGTACCACCATTTTCGGCAACAATGCTACCCAGGTAGACGAAGTTGTCCACCTTCTCCACAGGCTGCCCATTAATATTGATGGCAATAGGTGTCGGATTTCTTTTTCGCAACGGCGGGCTAAGAACCTTGGTTTTGTTGGTATTAATCTTTAACCCAACCTTGCTTGCCTCCCTCTCGAGATCTAACGCCATTGCGGACAGATCCATGATTTTGTGGGAGAGTTGGCATATGTCGTCAGCGTAGTCAAGATGTTGTAGATAAGATGTCAAAGTCCATTGAATTCCTCTGTCGAGTCCGGATAGGGCTGCATGCAACACATCGCCGATCACAATGAGGAATAGGATCGGTGAGAGGATGCACCCCTGCCGAACTCCACTGCGAATCTCAAAGTCCCCCGACACCTTACCTTTATGCAGAACGTGACATTTCGCGCCGTCATAGGTTGCCTTAATAATAGCCACAAGCTTCTCAGGGATACCTCTCCTGCGCAAGGCCGCCCATATAGAATCCCGGTTCACACTATCGAAAGCCTTTTCGAAATCGATGAAAAGCAAGTGAAGCGGAGAATCGTATTCAGCGCATTGCTCGATGATGATTCGCAAGGTGTTAATGTGATCGACACAGGAGAATCCGGATCGAAAGCCAGCCTGCTCTTCATCAATTGTGCTTTCTAAGTGGGCCTTTAGTCTTTCCAGGACGATTTTAGCTATTATCTTGGCAACGGCAGGAAGCACACAAATGCCTCTCCAATTATTACAGTCTGTGAGGCTACCCTTCTTTGGAAGTTTGATGATCAAACCTTCCTTCCACTCAGTGGGAAAGGTCTCTGTATTCCACGCTTTATCAACAAGTGGGTGCAGCAAATTGGCAGTTACGCTCGGCGCTGCTTGATAAAGTTCGGCAGGGATGCCGTCAAGTCCGGCGGCCTTTCCTCGTTTTAGTGCAATAATTGCAGTGACTATTTCCTCTTTAGTCGGGGCAGTGGACCGTATACGCACATTTTGATGGTTAGCTAAATTATCTATATGAGGGGGAACTTCACCAGAGGTTACACGGTTCAAGACCGCGGCGAAGTGTTCTTTCCACCGCCTCATTTGATCTTCTTCCAAGATAAGTAGCTTTCCATCACTATCTTTCACCGGATGTTGGCAGGAGTTACGACCACCTGTAAACTCCTTGATGACACCGTATACGGCGTTTAAGTTGTTACTTCTAGCGGCTTCTTCTGCTGACGCTAAAAGAGAATTGGCATAAACTCTTTTATCGCGTCGCACACTACGCTGAACTCCTCGAGCTTTCTGACGGTAAAGGAGTTCGATGCTGCTTCGATTGTCGTCTGAGGCTGCAGCCAAACGAACTTTCAGCTCCTTTCTTTCAACAATCCGCTGCCATGAAGCGTCGGACATCCAGGGCTTATTCCGGCAATCCGGGTTTGGGCCAAGGATGGTATTTGCGCTATCAATGTACGCATTTTTTATGGCATCCCAGTTTTCGTTTATGTCACTATCTGGGTGACTAGTTATCTCAGCCGCTTTTTGCGCAAGATGGTCATTATATTGTTGTAAGACAGCTGGATTTTTTAGTCGAGCGGTGTTGAATTTGCGGGGCCTGGATCTTTCGTCGCTGGGGCGGCGCACGGCTGCAATACGCAATCGAACATTAGCGATCATTAGATAATGGTCTCTTCCCATCCCAATATCGGCACCCTTCTTGTTTCGCACGTCCAGGAGGCAACTCTTGAATCTTTTACTAATGGCAAAATGGTCGATCTGATTTTGTGTTCTGCGCCGATCAACAGAGGACCAACTGATTTTGTGGTGGTCCTTATGCTCAAACATAGTACCCCCGATGAAGAGACTGTGAAAGTTGCAGAACTCTACAAATCTTTCACCGTTGTCATTACGATCACCAAGACCGTGTCTCCCCATCACATGTCTGAGCCCATAGTTATCAGCGCCAACTTTCGCATTCAAATCACCCATAACCATTATAATGTCACCTTTAGGTGTTCTGCTCTGAACGGCGTTTAGTTCTTCGTAGAAGGAGTCTTTTGCCAAGACATTGTCGGGTTCAGTAGGGGCATAACATTCTATTATTGAGATGTTCCTCATTTTGGTCCGGAACCTGGCGGTCAAGACCCTGTCAGAGACCGGTTCCCAGGAGCCCCACACCTGACTCACGACGACTACCGGTAGCTTTACCGGAGTACAACATTACAGTGCTGCCCGTTGGAGAGATGAATTCTCCGCTGTTCCACCATCTTATCTCACTAACTCCTAAGATATTTAATTTGTACCTCAGAAATTCACTCTCTAATTGAAGAAATCGTGCGTTCTGGGGACCTTCTGATCCATTGTCCAGGAGAGTACGCACATTCCAGAATCCAATCTTTGTCATTGTACGATAGCCAAAAGTCGTAACCGTTGAGTCAGTCCTTATCCGAGGCATAGTTGACGTTTCGTTAGCATATAAAGATTTCGGATAGTGCAAGTTGCTGGCATACACATCCTGTCCTTTGATTGTCGGTTTTAACGACAGGCCCTCAAAGGGAAAGGCCGTGGTATTTTTTTTCACACCCCACACCACAGGGGTACCTCAACCAAATCATCGCACCGCCATCACTGGCGGCTTGACGTTGGTTAGCAATGGTCAGTGACCACTGCCGTTCCAGGGGGCGCCCACGCGGAGGACTATGGAAGAGGAGTTTTTGCCCCCCCCCCCCCCCTTATATATATATATATAATTTTCACCAACAACACCATCAATCAAGACAGCAACACCATCTAGTCCCGATTTGTCAGTCCAGTTCTGCATAGCAAGACCAGCTAAAATTAGTGCCAAAACTAGCTAATGCGACATGTTTATGTCGTCGTCAGTTAGCTCGAGTTAGTTAATCCTCGAAGATAGTTCCGCGGCATAAACGAGGCCGTTGAGACAATGAAATTATGCTAGCAGGCACTTTATTCTTTCGATAAATTTTAAGCGGTCATTGAGAAAACGGGCCCTAGACAAGCAACTGTTGCGCTCACCTACATTTTTAATAGTTGCATGAAATTAGAATATTTCTCGGATCGGTGGAAAAATGCTATCGTCATTCCTATTTCTAAGCCTGGAAGAAATCCATACATAGCTTCAATTAGCCTCTTGCCATCATTAAGTAAAATTCATGAGCAAGTCATCCTCATACGTCAATAACGCAAATTAGAGCAAGACCATATTATTCCAGACTGGCAATTCGGTTTTAGACCCAGACTTTCCACAAACCACCAATTAAGAAGAGTGGTCAATCATATCCGGACAGGATTTGACAATAACCAATCAACTGGCCTCATTGCTCTAGATATCCAGAAAGCATTCGATTCTGTATGGCTCAAAGTTTGAATATACAAAATGATCAAGTATTAATTTCCGAACTACCTAACAAGAATTGTTTACTCCTTCTTAGATTCGAGAACTTTCGCGGTTAAAACTAAGTCTGTATCCTCCAAATGGACGATCCTTGCTGGTGTACCACAAGGATACTATAGGACTCTATACAACATATACATACATGTCCGACCGCGAGAAGCTACCAAATTGCGAAAGACTCTCCATCAAAAATTGTTATCACCCTACAACAGCAACTTATTGTTCTAAACGACTTCTATAACAAATGGAAGATCCAAATCAATGCGGGAAAAACACAAGCCATATTTTTCACCAAAAGACGTGCCAGGAGATGTATCCCAAACCCGCAGCTAAATGTCCTAGAAGAAACTTATCCACACCTTTTCTGCTCTAATATGGCCCACATGAATTCATGAGCATATAAATCTTTCCCACAAGAGTTTGGAACGACTCAAATGCTCACGAATGCTCATGAATTCATGTCGGCCATGTAAGAGCAGAAAAGGTACATATCTTCTTGTTGTTGGTGCTTTTCAATGCCATTTTTCAATATTCGGTGCTTGGCTCAGCGTTCACGTCTAAACGAAGTATTAGAATGCGCCAATCGCAGGTCTATGGAATGACTCACAACCATCGCAGACATGCTAAAAGCTTGGAAAAGAGCCTCATTGAGTGTCACAGGGTCACAGGGTGGTAAGAATCTTCTTTCCGAAGAGTGCACAGTCAACCATGGAAAGAGCCCAGGCAAAATTGCGGACTGCAAGGAAATAACTAAAAGATCATTAAAGAGGCGAAGGTGAATGCTTTAGTGGACCCTTGGTTCACGAGTATACTCAGGCAGCGTCATTTCTGGCAGTCCAATCGACTTGGTAAACTCAATGTGAACGTGAGGAACTGGAGGGTTTCAGAGCGGGAGTTGGTTGCTGTAGGGAGTGTGTGCTAAATAATGCCACGCTCACAATTTTACCCCATCCTCCATAGAAGTCCCCAAGGAAAAAAGCCTGTCCATCTTTATTCCGTCAGGGAACTCGAATCCAGTCTGCACTTTGATGATGAGGCAGTCCTTGCATCATCGATTTCACTTGAAATTGTTTGGATAGTATAATAATTCCTCGTCCTTAATAACAGGTGGTAGTCATGGTATCGTTTTAAGCAATATCACAAACGACCACATCAACTCCCAGCATTTCCTTCATTTACTCGCTTTTATAAATGGCACATTTCGGGAAAACAAACCCAAAATAATCTTCCATGAAAATTAAATCAAAGCGCTCAGTACAACTACCCTTTAGCACATTCACAAAACTGAAGAACTAATTTGCAGGATAATTAAATCGCTTGCATCTTAATTAAGCAAACTGACTGAATTTCCTGTAGATAAATGCCGCCTGCTGTAACTCGCCGCTCCTGCTCGCGCTAGGGTGCAGATATCGCTTACAATAAGTTTTGTAGTTTCGAAACAACTTAATCGTAGCAAAGAAAACGGTCGGCTGCCAATGTAGCTTCGTCGTCGTAGCTTCTAGGACTTTTGCGAACTTTTCACATCAAATCCTGTCGTCCTTTGTCGCGTGAGCATCACAAACCAAGAGGGCTGAAAAACCACGTTGCGCCGTGCTCGAGTGCAAAGAAGTTTCCGAGTTGCAACAGCATCGTTTTCGTTTTGTTTGCTTGCACTCTCTTCCCGAGGACGAACTCGGCTAATGCGATCCTTCGTGCACAACTTATAATTTCGAGATGAAAAGTCGCAGCTGCTTGCTTGTTATCACTAGCAATCTTATTTTCTTTGAATTTTTCTTAGTGAAGTCTGAATCTCTGTGAACTCTCACAAATTACATTACACACTCCTTCTGGCCCGCAGCCGGTCTCGTCTTCAGCCTTAATATTCGGTGCAGCACAGCATAAGATACTTTCCTCAATTTCGAAAGATGCAGACGGATTATGTACTTCGAGAGCCCCTTTGAAGTAGATACGCAGCACTTGGTTGATGCTCGGTATCAAAGTACGAGTATTCAATTTCAATCATTCTTCGCCCGGGCTCAGAACTACATCGCACCGTAGGAAGAGACATCCTGTAGAGCCATTTCCCACGGGAGATGGGCTAGGAAACGTTTCGGAACTATTAAGATTCCAAACAGGTCCGTTCGTCCGTTCGTTTTCATAGTGTACGAGAACCGAAATCCCAATGTGGAGATTTTGTGTTATACTTGGTTGACTTCAAGTTTTTCGTAAATAACGAGAAATTTATTGAGGTGATACTTGGCTCTTGGGTCGGGACGTGTCAGGATGGGATGGGACGGATAAAGAAACCCGGCGAATATGTTAATGAGAGAATACGAAGCCAACGGCATAATTCATCAGTTGATGACGGTGGCGATAATGATAAGCTGGGATAATTATATTTGCCTGTCGGGATGCTATTTATTCAAGGTTTGATAATAGAGTTGAAAAGTTTTTTTTTTTTTGGGTTATGTTTTATTGTCAGTTAGGAACTGATATATTGGTTTGGAGGTATGGACAATACCTAAACTATTTGACCCATTCATGTTTTTCGGAATGTTTTACACTAGCTTCGATACTCCAAGGATAGCCATGAAAACATCTCATTGACCTAATTCAGTTAAGTGAACTAGACCGTAAAGTTGTTTGCTAATATAAAAGTAAGAGTAAGAGTAAGTTTGCCCACCCGTCCAAAAAAAAGTTATTAGGCTTGAAATTCGTAACTTGGCTCCTTAAAGGATATTTTTTTATGCAGACTGGGAATTTCATTTGCCCATCGTGGATAATGGTTTGTCCAAAGAAAAGTTTCGTTTGCCCACCCTCGCAAAAAAAATGTATTAGCTAAATAGATTTTCTGGGCTGGAAATCCTTAATTTGACTCTTTAAAAAATTTTTGTTTTTGATACCAACAGGGTATTTCGTTCGCTCATCGCAGGGCCTCGTTTGCCCAAGAAAAAGTTTCGTTTCGTCGCCCCACCATTTTTATTTATTCTAAAAAATAAAATTTTAGATCCCGCTTGTCGCCACATTATGCACTTCCACACAAACTTCAAGTTTTTTATACCCTAGACTTATAATCATCATCGTGGCGCGACAGCCCAACGTCGGACCTTGGCCGCCTGGATCATTGTCCTCCAATTATCTCGGTCACGTGACCGCGTCCTCCAATTTTGGGAGCCCAGCAGCTGCGCGGCGTCCACACAAACTGAGCTCTCCCAACGAGATCTCGGTCGTCCTCGCAGTCTCGCTCCGTCGACTCGTTCTGCATTCATTACTCTTTTAGGCATGCGATCATCGTCCATTCTTTGTACATGCCCTGCCCATTGAAGTCGTTGTAGTTTAACGATTTTCGAGACTTGCAGCTCATCGTACATTTCATACAACTCATGGTTGTACCGGATGCGCCATCCATCTCGATCGCAAAAAGCCCCGAAAATTTGCCGTAGAACCTTACGTTCAAAAGTGTCTAGCATGTTTTCGGAGGCTTGAGTTAGGGTCCATCGCAGCTATAGCATAGCACTGGTCACATAATGGTTTTGAACACGCAGAGCTTCGTGTTTCTCTGCACATGCTTCGTTTTCATTATGGGGAGAACCGAGAAAAAAGTCTTATTAGCTAACTGTATCCGTCGCTTGATTTCGTCAGCTTCGTTGGCGTCCCTTGACAAGTTGCAACCCAGGTAAATGAAGTTGTTCACGAACTCGATGTTGAGGTCCCCCACATTGATGCTCGGTTGTGCTAATGTCCTTGTCACCGATTGCATCATTATTTTAGTTTTACCCTCGTTAATACGAAATCCAAATTCCTTTGCAGCGGTATCGAGCGTATGCAGAAGTTCTTCTGCGTCAGCCATTCTTCGGGACATGATGTTGATGTCGTCGGCGTACGCTGCTAATTGTGTCGACTTGATGAGTAGCGTCTTGCTGTTGTCCATGTTCATGGCCCAAATAACGTATTCCAGTGCTAGGTTGAAGAGCGTCGGTGCCAGTCCATCGCCTTGTTTCAAACCAGTGCGTGTTTCAAATAGATCAGTAAGTCTATTATGTATCCTGACTTGTGAGACGGAGTTGGTTATCGTCATCTTAGTCAGTCGCACTAATTTCGCCGGTATACCAAATTGCAGCATGATGTTGTACAGTACTCCACGATCGATACTGTCGTATGCCTGCTTGAAGTCGACAAAGATTTTGTATACGTTTACGTTGTATCCGTATTCCCAGCACCTCTGGAGTATCAGTTTGACTGAGAAGAGCTGATCGGTTGTGGAGCGACCAGGTCTGAAACCGGTTTGATATTCGCCAATGACTCGTTCTGCGTACGGTTTTATTCTATTTTCCAGAATTTTCGTCAAAATTTTATAGGACGTACAAACTAGTGAGATGCCGCTGTAATTCTCACACCGCAGTTCATCTCCCTTTTTATGAATTGGACAGATGATGCTTCTGCGCCAATCGTCTGGGATCTCCTCGTCCTCCCATACTCGCAGGAGTAATTGATGTATGGCATCAACTAGACTCGTTCCACCGAATTTTAGCAGTTCAGCTGGAATCTCGTCAGCGCCCGGCGCTTTATTTCGATTTAGTGACCGCAACGCGAGATCAACTTCCTCTACTGTCGGGGGTTTAATGGGTGGGCCTAGATGAACAATATCGTCGAGAGCTTCTTGTGTGGCGATGTTAGATGGTCGGTTTAGAAGCTCTTCAAAATAAGAGGCCCATCGTTTGTTAATGCCATCGGTGTCGCTGATGATGTTTCCATCCTTGTCCTTACAAAGGCTACTCCTGGGTTGGTAGCCGTTCTTAATTGTATTTACTAGTTTGTACGCTTGTCTGGTGTTCCTATTAGCTAAGTTGTCGTTTATGTTCAGCAACTGCTCGTCAATGTATTTACGTTTCTTACGTCTAATTATTCTATTCGATATTCGCCGTAGCACGTCATATTTTCTTCTTCTAGCTCTGGTTCCTCGTTGAATCCATTGTCTGTAGGTGTCGTTTTTGGCGTCAAGTGACTTTTTGCATTCTTCGTCGAACCAGTCATTTCGCACTCGCCGGGCTTTAACTACATCCCACGGCTTTCTCTGCGACATCCCTGATGGTACCCTTGAGTTCTTCCCAGAACCCATGGACGCCTGTGTTGCTGATGTTGTGTAGCATAGGCGATAGTCTTTCCTCAAGGGCGGCAGCATACACCACCGCCGTAGCATCGCTCAGAAGCTTATCAACCACAAAGATTTTGGGAGGGCTGCTTCTCGATTGATGCACTGAGGAAATTCTACATCTGTAGGTCGTCTTCACCAAGTGTTGATCTGAGTCGCAGTTTGCTCCTCGATAGGAGCGGACATCCGTCACACTAGATGCAAATGAGGACGTGGTCAATTTGGTTGACGATATGTGTGTCTGGAGACTTCCAGGTCTGCTTGTGAATGCGTCGATACGGGAAACACGTAGAGCTTACGACTAGATTCCTGCTGCAGGCGAAGTCGATAAGTCGCTGGCCGTTGTCGTTACATTCTTCATGGAGACTGTAGCCACCAGTGGTCCCCCGGTGCCAATTTTCATTTCCGACTTTCGCGTTAATGTCTCCCAGCAGCAATTTGACGTCGTTTGTTGGAAGTGAGTTGAAGAGAGTTTCAAGGCGGGCGTAGAACTCGTCTTTTACTGCGTCTTCTTTACCTTCAGTGGGGGCGTGCACATTGATGAGCCAGAGATTGAAGAATCGAGTCTTGATACGAATCGCACACAGCCGTTCATTTATGGGTTTGAAGTCAGTAATATGCGGTTTGAAGTGATTGTTCACTATAAATGCTACTCCAAACTCCTTGCGGCCCGATGGTTTGCCACTTGTAAACATTGTGTGCGATTTCTTGTCATTAATCTCGCTGCCAAGCCAATTTGTTTCCTGGACTGCAGTAATGCTCAGTTTGTACTTTTCGACCTGTTGAAGGAGGGCCTTCTCGGCCTTCAGGATCCGAAAGAATAATCCTTTAGTCGTTTGCGTGGTCGTCGTTGTTGATCCGTCCAATCCGTGGCTTTTGTTCCAGATTTCTTGACATGGAGTGGTTTTTGCAAGGACGAGTTGTCAGCACGTCGCTTAACCCCATTCAGGGGATGGCCTCGGAGATAGCTGCTTCAGATGGTTTAATAAACATGCTGGAGTTCACACAACTATGTTGCAGGTCCAACTACGCAAGTCATTCCATCCTACTAAACCTGAGACTCTTAGGTGTTCGTCAGCCATTCAGGCTACAGCTATCTGCCTTTTCCAAACTGTCTTATCGCTAAGACATTGACCGTCAGCGATTTGATACACTGCCGTTACCAGGGGGCGCCCACGCGGAGGACTATGGAAAAGGTCTTTGCCCTCCAAGGTCAGAATTCTATAGTACGTATTTTAGTGGCTCAATTATTATAGACAAATTTAATAGCTAATTCAGAGAGAACACAAAATTGGTCATTTTTATACCCTAGACTTTTAGTATAGGGTATATTTTTTTTGTCACGACGGAAATATGTAACACCTTAAAGGAGGCTCCGGAGGTATAGCAATGTGTATATTTAAGTTATCAGGGTCACCTCCTGATTTGATTAAGCCATGTCTGTCTGTCCGTTCGCACGATAACTTTCGGCAGAATGAAGCTAGAGCTTTGAAATTTGGGTCAGATATTGGCAGTGTGATCTAGTTAGTTGGTATTGAAAACGGGCATGATCAGGCCAAGACAACGCCTACCTTCCCTACATATGTTAAATAATTAAATGTATCTTAAACTCCCGATTAAATAAGTATGAAAACCTCTAGTTTGGTAGATTGCTTGTGAGGGTAATCTTATACTCTCCTGGGAAAATAAAGTTGGAAACTAACGGTAATTTTCTTACAAAGAGCCCCGTACTACCCTACTTTTCAGGTTTTTGTAGATAACTCTTGCACCAATTGACGTACACAGCTGATTTTTGGCATGTAATCATGGGGTGAGAAGCTGCTTGGGTTTTGGTAAGTTGGGCATAATCAGATCGAAGGGGGACCTACCTCCCCTACAAAATTCAAAAAATTAAATATTATTTTAATTACGATACCTTTCGATAGAATGACACTAGCGAGTTGAAAATTTGGTAGAATGTTGGTAGTAAGGTCTTATTAGTTAATATTGAAAATGGGCAAGATCAAGACCCAAGGAACTCCTACCTCCTCTACTAATGAAACTTCAAATAAGCGATAACTTTTGATAGAATGAAGCCAGCGACTTGAAATTTTGGCCAAATGTTAGAAGTGAGATTTAGTTAGTTAGTATTAAAAATTGGTTAGATCCGACCCAAGGAACCCCTAGCTCCCCTAGAGATGAAACTTAAAATAAGCGATAACTTACGACAAAATAAAGCTAGCGACTTAAAATTTTGGCTAAATGTTTGTAGTAGGATCCAGTTGGCTAATATTGAAAATACGTAAAATCCGACCAACGAAATCCCTACTTCCCCTACAAATGAAACTTAAAAAAAGCGATAACTTTCGATAGAGTGAAGCTAGACACTTGAAATTTTGTTTATATGTATGTTTGTAGGGTGATCTAATTGGTTGGTGGCAATGATGGGGAAGATTTGACCCAAGGAACCCCTACCTCCCCTACAAGTAAGGCTTCAAATAAGCAATAACTTTCGATGGAATGAAGCTAGCGACTTGAAAAATTCGACAAATATCTGTAGAATGGTTTAATTAATTGATTTTGAGAATGATCAAGATCTCCCTGAATGAGTGCCAACTTCCCCTATAAACTGGCCATATAGGAAACTCACTTTTAATGCATATGGTCGTTGCCAATTGGTGTCACCACTAGGTCTGTACACGTCTAGGGTATATACGCTTCGGACTCCTGGTTTCAATTGAATATATTCATTGCGCTTTGGGCACTGGATATCATTTGCTAAGTGATCTCCGTCACAATTAGCACACTTAGGCCCGTTTTCTCAATGTTCGAATAAACTCTTTGTTAACTAACAGGGACACAAGTTATTTGAAGCTATAAACAGCCCGATAAGCATTTGCGTTTTCTCATACGTCTCAAGCAAATTACCAAGCCATAAACTGTGGAACTTATCTCAGACCACCATTATGGCAACATCAGCTGATTTGCTTGGCGGAATTCAACCGTCCACGAATCTATTTTGTATTAGTACGGTCTCTCAGCAGATTAATTTGCAGCTGAGTTTGTTGCGAATTCTCTTCTATCGAATGAATTTCCAGGAACTCTGTTCTTTATGGCCACTTTCATTGTTTTCATTATACCCTAGACTTTTAGTATAGGGTATATTGTTTTTGTCACGACGAAAATATGTAACACCTTAAAGGAGGCGACCGGTAGCGCAGTGTGTTGAGGCATCAGTCTCATATTTGACTACCGGCGTTTCGGGTTCGAATCCCGTCCACGACGACGTTTGTGGCCATGGATGTACAGGGGGTGTATGCTGGAAACTGCATTCGCCGAAACCAGATTATGCCAACGAAACGTCAACTGGGCCACATGGAACAGTTGACGCGCTATGCCCCACAAGAGGGGTTAGGGCAATTGAGTAAAGGAGGCTCCGGGGGTATAGCAATGTATATATATAAATGATCAGGATCACCTCCTGATTCGATTTAGCCATGTCTGTCTGTCTGTCTGTCTGTCTGTCTGTCTGTCTGTCTGTCCGTCTGTCTGTCTGTCTGCCCGTTCGCACGATAACTTTCGATAGAATGAAGTTAGAGACTTGAAATTTTGGTCAAATGTTGGAAGTATAATCTACTTGGTTGGTATTGAAAATGGGCATGATCAGGCCAAGAGAACGCCTACCTCCCCTATATATGTAAAATAATTAAATGTATCTATAACTCCCGATTACATAAACATAAAAAGCTCTAGCTTTGGCAGATTGCTCGTGAGGATAATCTTCTGCTCCCCTATAAAAATAAAATTGATCAGCTGAAAACTAACGGTAATTTTCTTACAAAGAGCCCCATACTTCCCTACATTTCGGGTTTTTTGTCTATAACTCTTGAACCAATTGACGTAGACACCTGATTTTTGGCATGCAACCCTGGAGTAAGAAGATGCTTAAGTTCTAGTAAGTTGGGCATAATCAGATCAAAGCAACGCCTACCTCCCCTACAAATTTCAAAAAAAAAAATATTCTTTTAATTACGATAACTTTTGATAAAATGACACTAGCGAGTTGAAAATTTGACAAAATGCTGTTAGTAGGATCTATTTGGTTGGTATTGAGAATGGGTAAGATCCGAATCAAGCAACCCCTACCTCCCCTACAAATGCAAGTCATTTAGCTTTTTCGCAGCCAACTCACCAGTCGTACTGATGGAATTAAGAAAATGGTCTGCTTTGGAACCCACTAATTCTTGAAAAAGTTTCTAATTTGTCTTCTCAGGACAAAAGGATGCAGATTGCAGCTCATAACTCCCAAGAATGGCAAATCAAATGTGCATGCGGTTAGAATTAGACACTTCATCCGATACTCTCCAGTCAGTAACTGTCTCTCATAAAACTCTGCTGGCAAGAGTGAGATCAAGTACCTCTCTCCTAGCCGCAGTGAAAAAAGTGGGGTTGCACCCTTTATTGAGAACGAACACTTGTTTACACATAGGATTAACAAGTAGAGACTTACATCAGTCTTTAACGTCACTGCTCCCCCAAACAGTATGGCGGGCGTCGGCGTCACAGCCAATGGTGAATTGCCGATTAGATTTCTTGCAAAATTCGACAAGTAGTTGGACCTCGGCCGGAGGAGTTGCATCAATATCCGAAAAATTAACGGATGGTATAACCGCCTGCTGACTACCATATAGGAGTGGAGATGTCCACTAGAACCGCAACTATATCCTTTGAAATAAAGTTGATTAGTGGTAAATCATCTTGTCGCCGCTCCACAAAGTCCTCTTCTGAGAGGGTCATGCATGTACACCCCCTGGAGAGTCGGGATGAGACAGCTGAGCTCTGCGTTCCTTTTAATTTTAATCTAATTTTTAACTCGGTACGGAGTGGTTATGTAATCGAGTGTATCACAAAGTTCCGGTAAGACAAAAGACAGTATAAGTTGACGTTTTTGTCCGATTACATATGACGTCTACTCTCCTGCGATATATGCATGGAACGTTATGTGCAATTTTAGAGCCGGTTTGAGTCGTCGCATAGGATAGGATCCTTTAGATAGAATCAATTTAGATCTATGTTAGAATATCGATGCTACAGCAAATCCTTTTTAGTTAATCCGAAAAAGAACTTGTGTCCGTATGATTGTGGCCCCTAAGGTACAAGGACGGCTACTGCCTGTAGAAATCTTTCGTTGCGGGAAATTCAACTCCATTTCGATTCCGACTGAGCCAAATTCAATCAGAAAATCTAATCGAATTGACGATTTTCAATTGACCCAAGAACATACAATAGAAAATCATAAAACCGTCCAAAACCGTCCTTGTTAACACAATCCGACCACAAAATAAAATCTTCTTCATATAGAGGGATATGCCACTATACTTTGGCTATTGGCCTCCAAGGGGCCAAACCCGAATGCTGACCTCCATTACATGACCCAAAACAAGTGAAAAGCTCGTCGGGTGGTTAGGGCAAATACAATGCGAGAAAAGCAATTTTATATTTTCCGCTTAACACTTCCCCGGCGTCACATTAGTCCGAGGCATTGGATCCCGGATCTTGGATCGAATGGATATGATATGGATTGACCATACATGTATGTGTATGAAATTGGTTTGGGTCACACTACAATGTATCCTACTTTGTTCAGATACATGTTCACCATACGAGGCTACTCGCATCTTCTCCATAGGTCTCAGGTCCTGATTTATGAACAAAGTTATTCCCAGGCTCGCATACGCATTTGGATACCTCGACTTGAACACAATGCTCCGGACTCAGAGAGGGTGAATAAAAAACTGAAAACAACACATATCAGCACCGCCATATAATAATCTATTTGCATGATTTATTCCAGAGTTATGTACTCGGGGAAAAATCAGGATATCAGTAGGCAATATACGAGAACAAATGTTTGGATACGTGTTGTTGCAAAAGATGGCGATATGTCGGACGGCGACGATGTTGATGGTTCGGGATCAATGATTATGCTTTATGGAATTTATTTTATTGAGCCACCAGGCAGCACGGCGCGGATATTCAGGGATAAGCACATGGCACAAGCACCGCAGGCGTGTACTACATGAAAATTACACAAGATTTACCTTTAAGGCTGACTGAATTTCGGATTTATTCGAATCGAATATGTATCGCAAATATTTGTGTTTGGCTTTAAAATAGGTGAATTATTTGAATGTTGTTAAGTCAATAATGCAGTGAACTATTGGGGAAGTGCGAAATGTTATAGAATTGGATTCTGGCAAGCGAAATTTCCGGAAACTTGTTTGCTTTCCATTGTTGAACGAGCTATTTAGATTGCACCGATTGGATTTATTTTGTAGGTTTGAATTTTAATATTTTTTTAAATACTTTTAATTGCTGTTTATATTACAAAAACATAAAACCATACAGCATACTTTTTTTTTGCTTTTGTTTTATGTTTTATTTCAAGCCCAAGAGGTTCTGTTGTCCCGACCAAAGGACTCAAAATGCCTTTAACAGCATTGAGAATAATGCATTGGTCCTACTACTACGATTCAGAAAATACTTTTATTGCCTAGATTCCACTTCATACACAAGCAAGTTCTTTCGTCCTGACTACGGTTACCCGATTAGACGATTAAATGAAACCGGCAAATAGAGGGCTACGCCCGCAATCTGAGGGTTTTGTAGTGTCCCATGCCAGGGGATGAACTGTCCCGACCATTCATGTTAAGACGATCTCACAAAAACAACTCTGTTGTAAAAAAATCCCCGCCAAGAAAAACTCCTCAGCCGTAAAAAAGATTGATATGAACACAATACCGCCAAAGTACTCGTAGCTTCGCGCCTCGCTCTAGGGTATGCATATTGAACGCTGATTGCATTAGTTAATTTCTTTCAAAGCTGATTGGCGGGGAGCTTCGTAGCCTAAAGACTCACCGCCGAACGGATTTATTGATAAAATGACAGTGATAATGGCAACGATGTCGCTCTGAAAAAATTATGAATAAGTAGTTGCGTGCGGATCATGCTGTAAGCTCTTATGCCAAGTATTATTGGCTTCTCGCCCGGATCTCGTTATAAAGCCACCGCCTTACAAAAGACTAAAAATGCACTTCAGGCCAGAAGTGAATAATAGACTATTTTCTACTGCGTTCTTATTCAGATTGTTCAACTTATTTTGTTTAATGGAAGCTCCCCGCCAAACCGCGTTGAAAGAAATTAACTAATGCAATCAGCGTTCAATATGCATACCCTAGAGCGAGGCGCGAAGCTACGAGTACTTTGGCGGTATTGTGTTCATATCAATCCTTTTTACGGCTGAGGAGTTTTTCTTGGCGGTGATTTTTTTACAACAGAGTTGTTTTTGTGAGATATCACATCTTTTTGCAAAGTAGTAGTGGTAATACAGATGGCGCAACGATAAACACGTTCGCCTTCTATACATTGGGCTCCGGTTTGATTCCTACTGAATGCGGTAGTCTTCGATAAAAAAGGGGATTTACGTGCCGGACTATGAGTCCACTCAAGTTACCCATTTGGGGTAAATAGTTTTCTTGCCAAGAATATAATTTTTCTAGTTCAAAGGACTCAAAGTGCCTTTAACAGTAGTTTACTGCATTCGCCTCATCACCCCCGATAATATAATACTCATCTTGCCTAGATATCGCTTCCTTGCCAAGAACATATTTTTTCCTGCCCAAAGGACTCAAAATACCTTTAACAGTCTACTGCATTCGCCTCATCACCTCCAGTCATGTGATACCCATCTTGCCTAGACATCGCTTCCCATCTTCCACACATTGGAAAAAATCATCTTACATCATAATTCATATCGCTTCACTGCCAAAACTATTATTTTTTCGAATATCCTTATCGGCACCGAAGGACTCGAAATGCCATCCATAGTACTCCTAGGCATTCGCCTCTTCACCACAATTCATATGACACCCATATTGCCCATTTTTCACTTGACTTCCAAGAATGTCCTTTTCGCTCCGAAGGACTCGAAATTCCATCTGCACTACTCCTGGATATTCGGGTATCCACCCCGATTCATATGACACCCATATTGACCGTATTTCACTTCACTGCCAAAAATATCCTGTTTCGAATGTCCTTGTTGCCACCGAAAAACTCGAAATGCCATCCATAGTACTGCTAGGCATTCGCCTCTTCACCACAATTCATATGACACCCATATTGCCCATTTTTCACTTGACTTCCAAGAATGTCCTTTTCGCTCCGAAGGACTCGAAATGCCATCTGCACTACTCCTGGATATTCGGGTATCCACCCCGATTCATATGACACCCATATTGACCGTATTTCGCTTCACTGCCAAAAATATCCTTTTTCGAATGTCCTTGTTGCCACCGAAAAACTCGAAATGCCATCCATAGTACTCCTAGGCATTCGCCTCTTCACCACAATTCATATGACACCCATATTGCCCATTTATCACTTGACTTCCAAGAATGTCCTTTTCGCTCCAAAGGACTCGAAATGTCATCCGCACTACTCCTGGATATTGGGGTGTCCACCCCGATTCATATGACACCCATATTGACCGTATTTCGCTTCACTGCCAAAAGTATCCTTTTCGAATATCCTTGTCGCCACCGAAGGATCCGGAATGCCATCTACAGTACTCCTGGACATTCGCCTCTTTACCCCGGTTCGCATGACACCCATATTGCCCACTTGACTTTCGTGAATGTCCTTTTCACCACCGAATGACTCGAAATGACATCTACACTACTCCTGGACACTCGCCTCTTCATCCCGGTTCATATGAGACCCCCACATTTCACTCCACTGCTAAAAATATCCTTTTTCGAATGTCCTTGCTGCCACCGAAGGACTCTACATCTACAGTACATTCGTCTCTTTCCATCGATTCTCCTCACGTACATATAAAAATCCTTGATTGCATAGACAACCTGCCCAACATACTAGTACTATTTTCATACAAAACCCCGACATTGAATAATGAATGAATTGCTCTCGAGTCGCAGTCGCAAATCGCCCATTCAAGCCGCTGTCTAGCAAAACACAGCTTAAGATGCATCCATAAACATTCAGTTTCAATTTTTTCATGACACACTTTTCATTCATGCACTTGCCACAAACCACGCCCGCAACCATGAACTCGTATGGTTCTCCTCACCCGACGAGCGCACGGACTTTTGCATCCGTTGTCGTCACGTACTCACATAATCAAGTGTTTGCGTCTCTCCACGTCGGCATGCGATCTCTGCGAGTGATTTGCTGTGTCGCATTCAAATTATCAAAAAGACTTAAGCGAGAAACTCTACTATAAAATTTCACATTTTTGGATGTATCTTTTGATCTACTGCACGGATCAGAGCAAATGATAGCCTATGCACACCCTTGGGACACAGTCAATTCGTGAGAAAAGAAAGCAGACCTCGATACGCTCCCTACTAGGCTGTAGACCGGTCAAAGAACAACGAGAACATGAAAAATTTAAAAAATTGCCATTTTCAAATTATCATATCTCGGGTGTTTTTCCTTGTATCGAAATCAAATTTGCAGCACTTCGTAAGTTGACCAGGGACAATGACCATACCAAATTTGAGCTCGAACAAGCATCCGGGGCCGGAGCTACAGAGGTCCGAAAACCCGTACTTGTTGTGTCGCGTAAACATAGTCTTGGTCGCTTTTCCATTTTTTTTTTTCGACTTTTTTTTTTCTTTGGCGGGGCGGGACGCTCCCGCGTCCCTAGATATTGCAAATTGCAAGCTTGCGTAATAAATATTGAAAATAAATTGTTTGAATAATTATAGAAAGTAGAGTCAGCGACTTTCCCTCCTCCCTTCTCTACCACCAATCTTTACCCTTTTGAAAATGGTTAACTCCAATTCGCTCTACGGAAAACAATATGCAAGTATGTTGTACTCGTAGAGTACTAGTATGTAATACAAGAGTCCTGTTATGTGCATTTTTTGTATTTATGATATCGAAATGACCAAATCTAAATGAATGTACTGCTATTAAATATTACGTGATTATTACGAAACTTGGAGATATTATTGCACATGGTGGTGATTATCGTTGGCCATCAATATTTTCGACATCGGATGCGTTTGAGAAATGCAGGGGTGTGCTAACTGTAACTATAGAAAAATGTATACTATTATTATTTAGAGAAGATATCGAAATTCCATAATTTTTGTTTTCTGTGATCGTTGAAAGCCACCTTCCTGTATGTTTTAACCAAATTGATCATGTCCTCATTTGCAAGAGATGGGCGTCTAGTATAATAGATGTCCGCTCCTATCGAGGAGCAAACAGCGGCTCAGATCATCACTTGGTGAAAATGACCTACAGATGTAGAATTTCTTCAGTGCACCAATCGAGAATCATCCCTTCCAAAATCTTTGTGGTTGATAAGTTTCTGAAAGATGCCACGGCGGTGGCGTATACTACCGCCCTGGAGGAAAGACTATCACCTATGCTACACAACATCAGCAACACAGGCATCCATTGGTGCTGGGAAGAACTCAAGGGTGCCATCAAAGAGGTCGCAGAAAAGGTCGTGGGATATCAAGCCTGGCGAGGACGAAATGATTGGTTTGACAAAGAATGCAAAAATTCACTTGACGCGAGAAACGAGGCAATGGATTGAACGAGGAACCAGAGCCAAAAGAGAAAAATATGACGTGCTACGGCGAATATCGAATAGAATATTTAGATATACATAAGAAATGTAAATACTTTGACGAGGAGTTGCGGAATATTAACGCAAACTTAGCTAATAGGAACACCAAATAAGCGTACAAACTAGCAAACACAATTAAGAACAACCAGAACTAGCCTCTGCAAAGGCAAGGGTGGAAACATCATCAGCGACACCGATAGTATCAACAAACGATGGCCCTCTTACATATTTTGGAGAGCTTCTGAACCTAACATCTAACACAAAACGCTCCCGATGATATTGTTGATCTAGGCCCACCCATACAACCCCCGACAGTAGAGGAAGTTGATCTCGCGTTGCGGTCACTGAAACGAAATAAAGCGCCGGGCGATGAGGAGAGTCCAGCTGAACTGCTAAAATTCTGTGAAGCGGGTCTATTTAATGCCATACAACAATTACTCCTGCGAATATGGGAGGAGAAGGTGATCCCAGACTGATTGGCGCAGAAGCATAATCTATCCAATTCACAAAAAGGGAGAATTACAGGAGCAGGGTGTGAAAATTACAGGGACATATCACTAGTCAGTACGTCCTATAAAATATTGACGAAAATTCTGGAAAATACAATAAAGCCGTACGTACGTAGACGTATACCAAATCTTTGTCGACTTCAAGCATGCAAATGACAGTATCGATCATGGTGTACTGTAGAACATCATGCTGCAATTTGGTACACCGGCAAAACTAGTGCGACTAACAAAAATGACGATGACCAACTCTGTCTCACGGGATAGGATCCATAATATTTGAATCAGGCACTGGTCTGATGCAGGACGATGAACTGGCGCCCACGCTTTTCAACCTAGCACTAAAATACGCTACTCGAGCTATGAATATGAACAACAGGATTATGCTACTCATCAAGCGACACAATTAGCAGCGTACGCCGACGACATCAACATCATGTCCCGAAGATTGTTCGACCCAGAAGAGCTTCCGCATACACTCGACACAGGTGCAAAAGAAGTTGGACTACGTATCAACGAGGGTAAAATTAAAATAATGATGCAATCGACGACAAGGACGCCGGCACAATCGAGCATCAATGTGGGAGACCTCACTATCAAGTTCGTGAACTACTTCATTTCATATACCTGGGTTGCAACTTGTCAAGGGACGCCAACGAAACTGACGAAATCAAGCGATGGATTCAGCTAGCTTATAAGACCTTTTCCTCAGTTCTCCCCATAATAATTTCGAAGAAGACAGTAAGAGACACGAACCTCCGCGTGTACAAAACCATCATGGACCCTAACTCAAGCCTCCGGAAACATGCTAGACACATTTGAAAGCAAGGTTCTGCGGCGAACTTTCGGGGCTGTTTATGATCGAGAAGGATGGCGCATCCGTTACAACCATGAGTTGTATGAACTGTACAATGAGCTGGAAGATTTGAAAATCATCAAACTTCAATGACTTCCATTGGCAGGGCATGTGCAACTAATGGACGATGTTCTCATGCTTAAACAAGTCATGAACGGATGACGAGTCGACGAAGTGAGACTGCGAAGAAGACCGAGAGCTCGTTGGGAGAGCACAGTATATACCGACGCCGCGCAACTGCTGGGCTTCTAAGATTGGAAGACGCAGTCAAGTGAGCCAGATAATTGGACGACAACAACCCAGGCGGCCAAGGCTCGACGTCGGGCTGTCGCGCCACGATAATGATGATGATGAATGTGCAAACAAACAGTTCTAGCAGTCAAAATCTCAGAAGCCCATATCAACTGTTTGGAATTTCCGTCTGATAAATTTTAAACTGGAGGATGGGTGCTATTGAGCGTTTATCTACAAGAAAAATTCTAACTAGACATTGTGAAAGCGGCCCGTAGTAATGCAGGAGATGTTGACGCACCCATGTCCCGGGAGAGGTCAAGGCAATTAAAGAATTCAAAATTCGATTTTTTGAATGGAGGTTGACCACAATATTTAAAACTAAATCCAATATGTTTCATCGCATTCTCTCATCAAATGTTAATTTTACATTTTCCTCATTTCCGTAGATATGTCCCGTAGCCTTTGGAAAAAAATTAATAATATTTGGAGTTTTTAATAAAGTTCTACTATCGGAGAGAACATTCATTCTAACTTTAAAACATCCAGACAAGGAATGAGCTTGTCCGGTATGTTTTCATAGAAACAGTGACTCCAATATCCGGGTACTAAAGGCGAACATACACCATCCGGAATTCCTGTCCGGAAAAACTGATGAGGCCCGGCCTTGAGGAATTCCGGATCGTGTATGGTCGTTTCAGGCCGCCTTCAGGCGGCCAGATTGGCCTTTCAGGCGGCCGGAAGGAAAATCGTTCCCGCCAGGTCTCCACCACACACGTTCAGGCCTGGCCTTGAGGAATTCCGGATCGTAAATGGCATGTGCAGACCGCCTTGAGTTGGATGGACAATTGGCAATCGATCTTATTATCTTAGAATGAAAGTATCTATCTATTGGATTGAATTTTACATTCCATAGCCAAGCTTCAGATACATTCGTCTATTGAAAAAAAACTGCAATGAAAATTCATTCTACCCACGCGGCCGGACAGTTCTCCTTGAGGCGGCCGGACAGGCCGCCGGACAGGCCTTTGAGGCAGCCTGATGGATAATTGCAAATTGATGTTATCGCCACAGAATGAAAGCATCTATCTATTGCATTAAATTTTATGGCGTTTTACTTTCCATAGCCAAGCTTCAGATACATACATTCGTCTATTGAAAAAAACTGCAGTGAAAATTCATTCTAGCCTCGCGGCGGGACAGTTCGCCTTGAGGCGGCCGGACAGGCCGCCTGACAGGCCGACGGACAGGCCTTTGAGGCGGCCGGATGGATAATTGCAAATTGATCTTATCGCCACAGAATGAAAGTATCTATCTATTGCATTGAATTTTATGGCGTTTTACTTTCCATATTTCGTCGTTTTTTTATCAATAGTGCGTAGTTTTTCTAATAGGCGATCATAGGCGGCATCTTTCTTAACTTTATTAAAATATGCCTTATTTTTCACTTCCCAAAGGCAAGTTTCAGATTGGTATAATGAGATAAATTCCTCCCAAAATTGCTGCGACATGGTGCCTAAACAGTGAAATTTGAATGAAACGGAACTGTGAACATCACTACACTATCTTAACAAAAGCTGTGCATATACACATATCCACTTCGCTCAGTCCCGGAAACAATGTATCTGAAGCTTGGCTATGGAAAGTAAAACGCCATAAAATTCAATGCAATATATAAAATAGATACTTTCATTCTATGGCGATAACATCAATTTGCAATTATCCATCCGGCTGCCTCAAAGGCCTGTCCGTCGGCCTGTCAGGCGGCCTGTCCGGCCGCCTCAAGGCGAACTGTCCGGCCGCGTGGCTACAATGAATTTTCACTGCAGTTTTTTTCAATAGACGAATGTATCTGAAACTTGGCTATGGAAAGTAAAACGCCATAAAATTCAAGGCAATACTCGTACATAGATACTTTCATTCTATGGCGATAACATTAATTTGCAATTATCCATCCGGCCGCCTCAAAGGCCTGTCCGGCGGCCTCAAGGCGGCCTGAAGCAGCCATACACGATCCGGAATTCCTCAAGGCCGGGCCTGATTAGTTTTTCCGGAAGGAATTCCGGATGGTGTGTGGTGTATTCTATATTCAGGCAAACCGGAAGGCCGGGCCTCATCAGTTTTTCCGGACAGGAATTCCGGATGGTGTATGTGGGGCTTAAGTCGACAGGTGGTCGACATTCAGCTAAGTCAGTACACCGTTTAGTAATTATGAAATTTGGATATTGACGAGAATTGACATTTGTATATGAACAATTCGACAGTGCGATCAACATTTCGTCAATACCGAAAGGCAAGTAGGTTGACTGTCTATAATTTGACAAGTATTGACATTTGTTATTGCACAATTCAACAGAACAATCAATATTATGTCAATATCGAACGACTGAGTAGGCTTATTCGCCAAATGTTGGAGCCGGAGACATACAGGACAAGCTCATTCTATGTACTAAAATATATGTTCTAGGATCGGTAGCGCAGTGTGTTGAGGCATCAGTCTCATGTTTGACTACCGGCGGTTCGGGTTCGAATCCCGTCCACGACGACGTTCGTGGCCATGAATGTGCAGGAGGTTCATGCTGGCAACTGCATTCCCCGAAAGCAGTTTATGCCAACGAAACGTCAACTGAGCCACATGGGACAGTCGACGCGCTATGCCCCACAAGGGGTTAGGGCAATTGGGTATGTTCTAGGATTGCAACACCACTTAAAATTGTCGAAAGTTTATTTAAAGAGGAAAGATTCCCAGACCCATATATTCCACTCCCAAAACTATTCTTTTTTCAACTATTTCTTCGACGGCCAAAAATTTTATCATCACTAAATTATACATGTGATTTCTTCTACGTGTTATTTCAAATATCATTTTGTTCTTTTTTGCCTAAAAAACTTGGTGTTTTTTATATTATGGGACGCACTTATTTCACTGAACTTTTTTCAACACATTGCTGAATTTTGGCAATTGCAATACTGGATATGTCATGAAATGGGACCCCAATGAAGGCCGATCAAGGGGGTGTCCTAGAAATCCATGGCGCCGATCTGTTGCCGAGTGTACGTTTCTGGATAAGTCGTAGGGAACAGATGCGTTCCATTACCTAGAACAGAGTACCATGGAGTACAGGAGTAGCTAACGCACTATGCGCCACTAGGGGTTATGTAAAACTAGTATTATTCACTTTTTGCTCATACTGCCTAAAATGGAAGTCCTGTCTGAGATTTCCAAAAGTAAATTTCGTAAATTTGTACTAGCTACAAGCGGAAACTTCCACTTCTTTCTATTGTTCTATGATGTACTATATACCCTGTATGTACACCTATTACCTGAAGCGGTTCTACTCTGAAAATCTCAGAGTTAATTTCTGTGTAATTCGAACCCATGAAAATTAACTCTGATAAATCTCAGATAGATTTCCCTTTTAAGCAGTATAAGCAGTATTGCCTAAAGCGGAAAACAGGATCCTAAGTCTTAAGTGGATTGCCACATTAGATATAGTGCCTGAAGAAATCCTCTCTTGGATTTCCAAAAATGAGTTCTGTTGATTAGTACTTCCCGAAGCGAAAATCAACTAACGGAGATCCCAGAGAGGATTTAATGATTAAATACAGCTGAAATCCCATAGTGGATTTCAGCTGTAGTTAATCCACTATGGGATTTCAGATTTCCATGGGTTCATGCTACCAATAAGCGGAAAATGTGATAAAGAATAGGACAGCTGATTATCGCATAACTGAAGTCCTTGGAAGGCCGTTTTTCAAGGTGGCGGGCATAGACGTCAAAAACAAGGCAATGTTTCTTTGTATACTGTCGTCTGCCGAAAGAACTGCTCAGACTTTCGAATAATAATAATAAGGAGATCTATTGTGCCATAGCCTTAATTAATCCAAAAGACCCTCAACCAGCCTAATGAAGACTAGTAGATACTTTGTAGGGGCGTTCCTTACGACCGCTGAGCTCACGATGGAGTCTCCAAGAAACAAGAACCTGGAACGGACTACCCCCGGACAATCGCAGAGAAGATGTTTAGTGGACTCAGTGCCCTCCAGGCAAAGCCTGCACTCCGTATCAGTGGATAGACCCATTTTGTTGAGGTGATATCTCACCCACTGGTGCCCCGTGAGGTAACCCACGATTAGTCTCAGGTCCGCTCTACACAGGCGGCTGGTTTCTTTGAGACCGTAGGGTTTGATAAGATCTTTGGACTGCCGCAGTCCTGGAAGACAATCCCAGTGACGTAGTCTTTCATTGACAGACCACTCCCTCACTAGTGATCTTGGTTTAGCCGAACTTAGACCACAGTAAGGATCAGGCCCAGACTTTCGAAACATGGATTATGGTATTCCCATAAAATTATTGATATCCTATATGACTATACCGTCCAAACGGATGTGTGTGTCCATTTTTACGAAACCTTCAGGTTTCCTCATTTTCATCGGAAACAAAAACTACGAGTATAACACCCACTTGAAGGTGTCCTACCATCTCAATGAACTTTCATTGAACGTCACTGACAATAAACACTCGAATTTACCTCCATTTGTGCACTCTTCAAGTATCACGCAAATGGGTCCCACGCCACACATCCTAATCGGCTACACATTATTTAAAGTAGTTTCATTTGTTTTCGCTCTCCATTGTCCCACACCGTGTACACATTCAACATAATGAAGCTAATGGATACTTGGGCGTCAGGAACAGATGTGTACACTAAATAAGGCTTTCCATCGCAGCACAGAGATAAATCTTCTTAAAGTGCCGAGATACGATGAGACCGAAACTCTAATGGTTCTTGGCCTCCTCCTCTATCCTTCGAAAAGTAATAACCTCATAGGGATGAGTGTCCTGGTACTGCAATTTCAATTTCAATAATAATTATTGAAAAATGTTTTCGAATTCATCATGATAGATTGAATCCTTCCACAAAGAAAGAATGGTATTGCTTCGGGCTTCAACTAGTTTTTCCTCAACTGAACTGCATCCTTATCCTTTGAATTGAAGCGCCTCCCCCGTTAGATCGATATCAGCATTGGTACAGGTCTCGTAAAATGTATGGATGTCGGGACGGCCGATAACGAGCAAAGAAAACGATACGGTTTTTGTTTCGCTCCAAGGCGTGAAATATTTCAATGGAGACCGAAACGACAGAATAATATGGGAAAAACGTAGGGCGCTATTGTATGACTATCATCTACATCTACACTACATACGCACAAAATGGAAAAGATGGCTGCAAGAAATGAAACATAAATGTGAAAATTATGGAATGCTACGGGAAAAATGACGACAAAACAAACCGAAAATAGAAAAAATGAAGCGAGAAAGCTGTGGGAAATAGGAACGAATAATATCCTTACATACAGACTCGTTTCTACGATCAGAAGGATAAGATATGGGTGACAAAGATACACATTCGCACGGATGCCAGATAAACTTTAATAAAAGTTACGTGTGTACTTTGCAACGAACTTTTCTTCTAGTTCGAAATGGAAGAAATTGACTACTCTCCGTTCAGGGATCTCGGTGCCGAGGGGCCACATCCACATGGCTTTGGTGAAACAAAGGTTGGAGTTTGTCGGAATTGGATTCAATCTAGTTGCCGTGATGAAGTGGGAAATTGATTACGAAAACAATTTCAGATCGAAATGTCGATGCAAACTGAAAATGGCAGCTATAAGATTATTGGTATTATTTTGGAATATTTATTTGATTTTGCACATTATTGTGGTGGATGGTAGAATTGGATGACGAAAAGGAATGGAACTGGAAAGGTTGTATGCAGAAATGAAAATCAAAATGGTGAAATTACAATAGCTTTTATCAGAATGAATTCTATTTCAAATAACGTTCAATAGGTAGATCATAGATAATCGTGCACAACTATAATATTATAGTTGCCTTGACCCCTTCAAGGGCATGGACGCGTCAACATCCTTTGTATTTCTAGGCCTTGAGGACATTTCAATAGCATACCTACTTTTCGGACGTGCAGTTGCTAGCATGCACCTCCTCTCCGCGCCCTCTTTACATTGACAAGCTCGGAGCACAGTGGGAGTTCCATTAGTAGCACCCAAAACCGGCAAAAGGTGTGTATTGTGTGTCGCACACTCTACGCATGGAATTCCAACCTGTGTAGAATGCAACACACAAAATTCATCCTATCCGGTGTTCCAATTCTTTTTCTTTTCAAGGTAAATCTCAAATGAGGACGAAGGTCGAAGTTCGAGGTATGGTCGTTGAGACCAGCCGTGATACTTAAGTGTCAAAACCTCCGGAGTAGTGACCAGAACTGGCGCGCTAGTAGTGTGGGCGGGTTTTTAATGAGGTCACTCTGCCTCTTCATCGTTGCAAAATAAGATATTCACAGGTCGGCCCGAATGCAGCAACAAGACGGGATGTCCCTTCCCTAACAAACGAACAAAAAATTTGACCGACCAAGTCCCAAACACGACCCACTAAGCGAAAACAACTGAGACCTACAGGCGGCCCAAGCCCGACGTCGGGCGTTGGGCTTTCGCGCCACTATGATGAACATTCTAAATTCACAAGCTGCGTTCATATTTATTTTTTTCTTATAATTATCGCACATAATTACGTGTTTTTTTTCTATACCTGATGTGGGCATAGTACTACTTTCTTAGGTGCCACCCTATCTACTTTTTGGGAGGGGGGGCAAAAAAATCCTCTGCCATAGTCCTCCTCGTGGGCGCCCCCGAAACGACAGTGGTTGTTGACCATTGCTAACCAAGTCAAGCTGCCAGCAATGGCGGTGTGATTATTTGGTTGAGGTCTACTACTGCTAATCTAGAGGTCGGAGTTCAAATCTCGGCGTGATCAAAAACTGCCTGTGGGTACTAATAGAACTCTCACAGTACTCCGAGCTTGTCAGTATAAAGACGGCGCGAATAGGAGTTGCATGCCAGCAACTGCACTTCCGAAAGTAGCTATGCTATCGAAACGTTAACAAGGCATAAAATGCTCGAGATGTTGACGCGCTCATGCCCCTGGAATAATACCACGGCCAAACCGACAAACAGAGGACAGGATGTACTACATGCCAGCAACTTGCGTTATCCGAAATCTTCTATATGCTAACAAAACGTCAATAAGGATAAGGACTGACTCAACGGTTACGACTTTTGGTTATCGTACAATGACAAAGATTGGTTTTTGGAATGTCCATACTCTGCTGGACAATGGATCAAAAGGTCCTCAGAACACAAGAATTCTTCAGTTAGAGAGTGTATTTTTCGCGGTACATATTAAACATCTTAGGTGTTAGTGAGCTAAGGTCGTGGAATAGCGGAGAATTTATCTCCCCAACAGGTGGCATTGTAATGTTATACTCCGGTAGAGCTACCGGTTGCGGTCGTAAGTTAGGTGTGGAGCTCATAGAGCCGCACGAACGAATTGGTTGTTTGAGCTGTGCTCAAAATGAGGACGGCGGTCGAGGCATGGTCGTTCAGACCAGCCGTGACACCTAAGTGTCAAAACCTCCTCAGAAATGACCCGAAATGACGCGTGCTGGATAGCTAGCTCAGCTATCGGTAGTGTGGGCGGGGTTTATGCTGGGTATTTCTGCCTCGTCATCGCTACAAAAAAAACTCACGCGTCGGCCCGAATGCCGAAACTAAACGGGAGTCCCTCAACGGAAATAAAAACAAAAATCTGGCCGCGGAAAATTCCCAAGTCCCTGCCTCTAACACGGGAGCCCCCTGATGACGATGGGGCTCCGCGCTACCTCCCCTAACCTTGGGTTGGGCCGCGCAATATGCCCAGCCCCCTTTGCGAAACGGATGAAACTTCGCGGTGAGAGTGGAGTGGAGAAAGGCCCTTGAGGGCTCAGGAAGCAATAGAAATGTTGTCTACAGTAACTTCATTAGGGTTTTGTATTAAAAACAAAACCCTTATGAAATCGGTCAAATGTCTGTCCGTCTGTCCATGAAATATCTCACGAACGGCTGAAGCTACATACATGAAATTTTGTGGGAGTATGTAGAATTATTATAATTCGCCGGAGAAAGCGATTCGTTGTTATAGGCTGACTTTAAGGGGATGTCCCCATAGAGGGGAAATGAAGGTCAAAATTTTTTTTTCATCTGGTATAGGCAAGTGGGGTATCATGAGAAAGGTAACACCGAGTACATTTCATTTCCGGTATTTTCATCAAATTTGAAAAAAGGGGAAAAGAGATAGAGGGGAAAATATGTGATCCGAGTTTGTCCCCCCCCCCTTGCATTTCGATACTGTTATACTTAGAAATATGAAAATTTGCAGAAAGGCGGCATTTTACTAGTGTAGAAACCCGAAAATCGTAGAATTTTGATATCTCAACAAAAAAGGTTAATAATAGTACATTTCTATAGTTGCAGTTAGCATACCCTGCAAGCCTTAAGCACAGCCAAGGTCAAAAATATGGATGGCCAATGATAACCAACAACATCGGCAATAATATCTTTAAGTTTCATTACAATCACATAATATTTAATAATAGTACATTTATTTAAAGTTAGGCATTTTGACACTATCCACACAAAAATTACACCTACCGGCCTCATATGTATAGGTAGGTGTGAGTACTACTTTCATGTTGTTTTTCGTAGTGCGAATTGCAGTTATTTAATTAATCATTTTTGAAAGGGTAAAGCTTAGTTGGGGGCGCTGCGTCGTAATTGGCAAACTTTACCGAGTGGAAGGGGGGAGGGGTCCACATAGAGGCGAAATTAAGCTCAAATTTTTTTTTTATCGACTGGTATAGGCAAGTGAGGTGTACAGTTAGCACACCTCTGCATGCCTTAAACACGTTCGAGGTCAAAAGTACTGATGGCCAACGATAACCAACACCTTAGGCAATAATATGTTCTAAGTTTCGTTACAATCACGTAATATGAATTGGCATGTAAAATGTAAGTGGGTAAGACATTTTAATTATGTTTTTTTTTGTGCATCTGAGTGGTATCAAGAAGAGCAACGAGCCGATATTTATATACCAAAATAAGCGCTTGCTACAAAACCCTCGGATTGCGGGTGTAGCCCTCTATATTCCGGTTTCATTTTTATTTCTTTTGAATTTTGACTATTTTTAGTCTGTTTTGAGCAATATTTCATTTTCGCTTCTTTATAAAAATTATCAACATTATTATAAGGTTAAACCCGCCAGTATCATTTAAAAATGCAAAACAAAGAATATGCGTTGTAAGAAAAATCTACAAAAAAAATGATTATGTAGCATGCATACTCGTACGTTCTAAATCAACAGATTGATTCTACCTTAAACTGTAGGTGTATAAGAGTATACTCGTATAACTTAGAATTATTCTTTCTAATATTAATATTTTAATCAATGGCGAGAATTAATGTGTGTAAAGTGTCTACTAGCTAAACGGATGAGAGAAATAAATTATGTACTAGAAAACAATAAACTAATCGTAGGAACACGCTTTTGTTACGAGGGAAATCTCATAAGTTGATTAATATGTTTCGTGTTGCTTTTGTGGTAACCTAAAATCAAGAGGTTTCGCGTGATATTTATTTATTTACGGTTACTTAAGACGCTTAAATGAAATTTACGCTAGAATTGCAACAATCACCTTTTCTATCGAAAAATCAAATAATAAAAAAAATAATAGGTCTACGTTGATATAAACTGTCCACCGAAATCTTACGTAGTTGAAGCCGAGTTTATTCGACCGGAATAGCGAACTTGGTGGCGCTCGTTGGCCGAATTTGGTTGCAGCCGGCCTCCCTGCCAATTCAGTGGTGGACAAGTGCTCGAGTATGGTTCGAATTGTCCGGCCGGCAGAAACGTCGTCTGCCGTGGAGGTTAGCTTGCTGGGTCGCTCACTTGTAGCGGGCGACGTTCCTGACGGCCGGATGAGTACACTGCTTCTGAAATTAAACCCATCAGTATGGGCGGAATAATGGGAGCACAAAAAAAAGGTCGCCACTTACCTTCGGGCCCGAATTTTGTTGGAGCTTTCTTTTTATTTGATTTTTTATTTTCGCGACCTGTGCGGGTGCCGTCTCCACACGTTCGATTTTTCTGTCGTTTGACAGTTCAACCTTCCAACTTTCCAATGGAAATTCGAAGGTTGAATTGTCAAGGTCATGGGCGAAATCCAATATGGAGCCGCCACTCATTCCCAGATGGCAGTCCAGTCAATTTTCCAATGGAAAATATTTTCATAAAACATCAGCGCTATGTGAGCGCTGTGCGCTGTGTTTTATGAACGCAGCTATTGGTCGGGTTGGTACAGCCAGTTGCAAGTGTGCCGGCGAGTATCTTCGCAGATACACTTGCAACTGTGTGTACCTTCGGCGCGACCGACACCAATACGAGACACACATTACAAACTGTCTCTTATCCTGGCATCCGGTCTCCGACAGAATCATGACCGGCAGGATTCGGACCAAAATGAGGAACATCTCAATAATACCGTGTTATGCTCCCACTGAACCCGACAATGTCATGGTGAAGTACTCCTTCTACGAACAACTAAACGCAATCCAGGGCGGAACATCTAAAGGTGACTTTACAATGGTTATGGGGGATCTGAACGCAAAATTTGGTGCAGATAATTATGGGCTCGGACATTTGATGGGGAGACACGGTCTTGGGGATCGTAACGACAACGGTGAAAGATTTGTAGAGTTATGCACTTTCACAGTCTCTTCATCGGTGGTGTTATGTTTGAGCATACTCAGTTGGTCCTCTGTTAATCAGCGTAGAACACAAAATCAGACCGACCATTTTGCCATTAGTAAAAGATTCAAGAGTTGTCTCCTGTACCTGTGAAATGTGAAGGGTGCCAATCTGTCGATATTCGTATGGGAAGAAACCATTATCTTATGATCGCAAATATTCGATTGCATATTGTAGCCGTCCGCCGTCCTAGTGACGAAATATCCAGGCGCCACAAGTTCAACAACTGAAATGAGCCATATTCTGGTCTGGTTGGGCTGCTTCCACCGGCAGATCTATGGCAGCATCTGATGAGTAAGGATGTGTCGGTGGTACGAAACCAGAGGCCGAGGGTCCCATTACGCCTGGACTCTGATGCGAACGCAAGGAAATCTGCGCCGTCCGCCAACCATTTCATCCTTATCGCCTCTTTTTTTTATCATTCCCCATTTTTATCTCCCTTGTTTGTGTTGTTTTCCCCAGGCCTATGAATTTTTGTTAATACGTAAAGGACAGAGGCAACGAGCGGTGAAAACCCCGCCCACGGCTCCCGAACTGGGCTACAGCAAGCATAGGCCGCTGCTTAGCTCGTTGAGGAGCATTTTTCTTCGCCAGATGGCACAGCCCGACCTTCACGGTCAACTATGCTACCTTAGGCTCCGTCCCCACGGGCATCTTCGGATGCCCACCAAACCGTCCGTTACACAACGCTGGACTAAAAAATCCAGCTCTCTTACAAAAACATAACGACAATCTTGCGCAAAAAGCAGCTGAGATAATAATTAGTCATAAATGAAAACTGGGATGCCATAAAAAGTGCATTTATTGAGAGCGCAGACACCATCCTTGGCACAAACTCGGATTGCCAATATAAGCCCTGGATGTCCGACGCTTTATGGAAAACGAGGAAAGGCCGCCGGACTTGACGGTATCTTTGCCGAACCTTATCAAGCAACGCCAAGCGTGACTGCCGATTTACTGCACCCACTTGTTGATAAAGCATGGAATATAGAGACCTTCCCTACTGAGTGGAAGGAAGGTTTCATCATCAAACTTCCGAAGAAGAGTAGCCTCACAGACTGTAATAATTGGAGAGGCATTTGTATGCTTCCTGCCGTTGCCAAGATAATAGCTAAAATCGTCTTGGATGCGATCCGGATTCTCTTGTGTCAATCACATTAACACCTTGCGAATCATCATCGAGCAATACACTGAACACGATTCTCTGTTTAACTTACTTTTCACCGATTTCGAGATGGCTTTCGATATCTGAACCGGGATTCTACATGGGCGGCCTTGCGCAGGGTAGCCAACCCTCAGAAGCTTGTGGCTCAAATATCGCATTCTGCATGATGTAAGATGTCGAGGAATTTGGAGATTTGCAGTGGAGTGGAGTGTTACATGGAGCCGTATCCAGACTAGACAGGTGAATTCAATGGACTTTTTCATCTTATCTACAACGTCTTGACTACGCTGACGACATATGCATACTCTCCCACAAAATCATGGATTTGTCCGCAACGACGTTAGATCTTTAGAGGGAGGCAAGTAAGATTGGGCTAAATATTAATACCAGTAATACCCGTCCGCCATTGCGAAAAAATCCTACACCTATTGTCTCTCAATTGCCCTAACCCCTTGTGGGGCATAGCGCGTCAACTGTTCCATGTGGCCCAGTTGACGTTTCTCCGGCATAAACTGGTTTCGGAGAATGCAGTTGCCAGCATGCACCTCCTGCACATCCATGGCCACGAACGTCGTCGTGGACGGGATTCGAACCCGAAACGCAGGTAGTCAAACATGAGACTGATGCCTCAACACACTGCGCTACCGGTCGCCCCACCTATTGTCGTTAGTATTAATGGGCAGCCTGCGCAAAAAATGGACAACTTCGTCAACCTGGGTAGGATTGTTCACGAAAATTGTGTTACGGAGCAGGACATCGTTCGTCGTATCAACCAGGCTACATGCGCATATGGCATGCTAACCAAAATTTGGCAATGCAGTTATCTTAATATTAAGACCAAGCTGGGCATGTTTCGCTCCCTGGTACGGTATGTGCTTTTGTATGGGATCAGTATTTGGAAAGTTCCCGTAAGTGTTACTGTTGGAATGAGCAAATAATAATTGAACACACTGTTTTCCCTACGCATCCTATGTTGCTGCATGACCATGCATGACTCTGCTACTCACTTGAGTCGAAGACATGAGAGTGATCAGTGCTGAGAATAAACGCTGTTGGCTAATGTTAAATTGAGTTTTAATTAAATAGGATGTTGAACCTAATTTATTCAATAGGTTATGGGCCCAGTCCCGTTTTTGCTGCAAGAGTGCATAATTAAAAGTTTAATTTCCAAAAGATGAAGTGATTCCGTGAAAGTAGAGACAGTAAATTGTATAAGTGTTAGACATTATTCCATGGCGGCATTGTTTACAGTAAGTGGGTGACCGACGCCAGTGTGTTGTATGTTGAGGACAAATAGTGCGTGGTTGTGAAATTAAATTATTACTTTGTTATAAATGTCAAGGTTTAATTCCTTGATAGGAGGATCATCCGCTATTCTGGATGCTGAAGTAGGCAAATTTGGCCGAATCTTGGGTGTGTCGTACGTTCCGTTCGGCCGCGCGCGCGTCAGCAGGAGTTGGTAAAGCTGGAAAAACCGAATTGGTATAGGTTTTGAAGCTGTCACATTTGGCATTTGGCTGTGATTGATGATCGTGCGGTAATCATATTCAATTTTATGAGGATTGGCAAATGATCCGATTGCAACGTCGGGACTGGTTGCCATTGTGAATCGTTAATAAGTCCGGCGCTGGCAATCGAGCTTTCGGGCGAGCTGGTACAGGTTCAAACAATAAGAATGGACGTGTCGTCATTGAGTGGGCCTCCAAGATGTTGTCGACGACTGTGACGTCGATTTCACTGTATGGTACTATTTGGTGAATCAGAAATGCAACTCAACCACCAGCATTAGAAATTTTATATTTTCTAATGCTGTTGTAATTGGCATAGAAGTTTAGGGACAAGTTGGTGTTGAGCTTTTTCTCCTGTATAGCACCGATCATTATGCATCGTCTTCTCACTGTCCATGAATTCCGATATTTCTGCGATTATTCGCTGCAACCCATTACAATTAAGCTGTAAAATGAAATGGTGTTGAAACTGGCGACGGGTGTTGCAGTGAGATTGTGTTGCAATGGAATCCTGTACGAGATGTAGTTCACTGGAGTCGTGGGGGACAGCTGGAACCCGCTTGTACACTAACTGCTGGTAGTACGCTAGGCATTCGTGTTGATGATGATTGCTGTCCTCTATTTCTGGATAGACTCGCAATAAAGGAGGAATTCCATTGCCCAGACCAGCTTTTCAAATTGCACCATTTGTTGTAGAACTTACTGTGGTGGCATTAGGGTGCAACGGTTTGCTGCAGATCCAGCATGTTTTAGGGCTGAGCTCAATTCCGGCGAGTTGAAGGAGAATTGAGATTAGTTGCGCCGACATGTGTTGCTCCCAATTCACAGGAAAAACGATGGGTAGTCAGAGTGTATTACACACACATATATCGTCCTTCTTGCGTCGAAGAGGTTGTGGTCGGATCGCTCCGGTACTGCCGCAAGAACGGTCAGTGCATGGTGAAAACGAATAGCTCAATTTCAAATACTGGAAGATTTCGCGACTTTAATCTTAACTGATTGAAAATTTAAAATTTTCTTGAAATAGATTGAATTGATACTCTATTCTCTATTTGAATCAAATTGACCGTGTAAATCACGCGGAAACGTTTTCGAAAAATATTTTCATTTGCTGAACCGCCTTTAATGAAAAGTGTTTCCCATCCTGTAAATTTAAACTTTATGTACCAAGAATTTCACGCAGTCAGAAGAAGAATGCAAGAAGTCAAGCTAAACAATTTTTTTTTAATTGACAGATAATTCAAAATAATCCGTTAGGCAAAGTTTGAGAGATTGGTTTGTTTTGATTTGGCTGACAATTCAAAACAAATGTTCAGTAATGCCGGAACCAGAATGAACGCAGAAAGCAGCAGCAACTACAACAACATGCAGATCTGCTTTTGCCGCTATCGCTGCCGCTGCGTTCAATCTAGGTCGCGCATGGGAATGCGTGCTTTCTAATTTGACACTCCGCTGCCGCTGCTGCTGCACTCTGCGTTCATTCTGGTTCGGGCATATGGCATCCACAGAAGTAGAATTGGCTAACACTACAGCTATATGGGACTTTCAAAATTGGAGGACGCGCTCTAAAGTCCACCACGGACCGCCGCCCCACAATGATGATGATGAATCAGAAAATAAAAAAAAAATACAACACACAAATACAAGATACAACAAAACTAGAGGAAAAATCTAATTTGCATCGACACTCTTGTATAGGACTGGATATCAGGTTACTGGCGCAACAGTCCAATTCGAACTATGGCCCCGAGATGTGATAGCATCATCTCATTTTCTAGATCGTAACGGTCTTGTGCAGAGGTGTGTGATCAGCAGGGCGATAACTTACTACTTAAGAGTCTTATTTCCCACCTTTTTCGGAAATCCTTATTATATTTTATTGAAAATCCCCAAATCAAATGGATGACTTTCATTTTGTACCCACGTCGAACACACTGCCTTCAACCTTTAATGTAAACAGTGATTACTACTTCCACAAAATGCCCATTTCCGGAATTAGTAGAAATTTATAGGCGAGTCAAATTCTTTCACATTTCATGAAATTCCAAAATCATCATAGAACCAACGCCACGAGTCCAACAAATTGTCGAAAACTTTTCCATTGTTATTCACCGTCGCTACTTGAGCATTTTCAGGGTAAAATGAGCACGTCAAACACCCACTTAGGTATGCATGAACAATTGACGAGCCAACCGTGCTGTATTAAATTTTCAAATATTTCCCAATAAAAAAAGGTAAACGAAAGTTCAACAAAACGGTCGAATACTAAACACAATATTTCCGCAACCTCTCTTTTTGCAAAATAACATCATCAACAAAAGAAGATCCTTCAAGTGGGATTTCAAAAGTCCTGAACTTTTCACAGCGGAATTAATCTTTCATCCACTTGCTGTGAGTGGAAAGGATACGGAGAGGGCGCTGTGCGGCAGGTGGTGGTGCCTGAGTGGTTTGAGTTGAATTCCTATTCCATTGTCCGAACATTTTATTTATTGAAGATATTTTATTTCGACTGAGATTTTGATTAGATTTAAAGATTAGGATGGAACTGGCCGTGTCAATAGTCGTAAAATCTCAATCAAGCTCCACTGGTTGCCATCACGACTCGCCTTTCATAGTGGAACAATAAACGTCCGGTAAGCCAGGAACGCAATCATTTTCAAGTATTGTATTAACCTTTAGTCCGTGACAGGCACCATCTTCAAACCATGGACGTTTCATCTTCAGGTCGAAGAATCACAAGCTGGCAGGCATTTTTCAAGCATCTCTATCTAGAGTGGCATACAGTCAACCATTGTACGAGTACATACAACACACATGATGGAGGCCTAGCAACATAAATCTGTCTTGCTCTGAAGGACTACAGTAGGAACAAAAACGAAAAAAAAACTATGAATATCTCGTGAGCCTCTAAAAACCAGGCGAAAATGATGTCATGGTCAAGTTATTTATTACAAGGAGAGGGCTTTTCATTTCCTCCTTTGACAGCATAAAACTTGCATGTGAGATGGAATAATGTCATACGTGTCCTTTGGAAAGAATGGGCGACGAGGGTAGCGAGCAGGGGAATTTGCTGCGTATCTTCTGCAAAGGATACGTGCACTCGTATGCATGCATAAAGTGAGTAAGTAGTAGGTGAACAGGTGCACGAATTCGTGACTAGTTTTAGATATGAAAGAAGTATCCAGGGCTCAGAACATTGTGCAAGAAGTTGTTGTTGAATTTCCTTTTTTCTCAATCTTTTTCAGAACACGACAAATTTAAAGATTCAACCCTTGACGTTTAATTATTCCGGGGTTAAGTTCGGGGGCTGATGAGGGACATATGCACGTGTTTATAGTCTATGGGAACTGGTGGTCCTGAAATGTAGGATTTTCAAAGTGTAACTTTTATAGCGATGACAGTTCGATTGATAGTGAATCGAAAAAAGATAATTTGGCTTTACTATCACGTACCAGAGGCGGCGCTCGCGTCGCTTCGATTCTATCTCATACATTTATACTGTACTATATGTACATATGTTACACAACGCGAAAATAATTTGACAGATACTTAGTGGGTTGATGGTTAGCGAGACAGGCTTGGATTCGACTACCGAAACCACCGACGTACTTTTAACCCTATAGTTTTGACATGAGCACATTCTTGGACATGAAGTAAAATCTAGGAAATACAGGTGTTGTTCTTTTTTTTTTTGTAGCAATGCAGAATTAAGTGGGAGAGTGTGTGTGTTATAAAATCAGCGCATCCAACTCGGTTTCCTCCGTAGGAAGTTGCAGAAACTCAGCCACTTCGATGGGGTTCTCCCAGAGCACTATAGGTGTTAAGTGCATTGGTGGTGCAGGGCAGTCGAAGATGTTCTCAAAGTCGTGAGGAGAGCTGTTACATGCCGGACAAGTGTTTTGGATGTTGTGGTCGATTCGGGACAACTAAGGTTTCGTTCGTCCGGTCTGGTGGTTGAGCGTCGAGTACTCTGTTGTTATTGAGTTCCACAATCGACGAATGTACTTCTTCCCTGTGCAGTATAGCGATGGCTGATTTATATCTAACGTTATCGAAGGGAACCCTCTTAAATCGTTGGACTTCCCTTTCGAGGTCTCTTAGATTTCGCCTGATGTGTCGTGACGGTGGGGCTCTGTCCATTTGATCAAAGTTAGGGTGATCGCTTCGATAGCATCCGACTAGATACTGCTTTGACAGCAGTATGTTGTGATTCCTTACGGGCAGTGTTTTCGTCTCTTGATGGTTTTGGTGAGACATCAAGAGGCGGCCTATGATGGTGCGTAGGGCTGCATTTTAACAGCTCTGAATGTGTTTCCAGTTAGTGTCACTTAGATTTAGTCTCCACACTGGTAACGCATAATTAGCTACAGATCTACTGATCGCTTTGTAGGTGGTTAGTAGAGTCTCTTTATCTTTACCCCAGGAACTACCAGCTAGAGCCTTGAAGACCTTGTTCCTGCTCCTCATTTTGTTAGTTACTGTTAACGCGTGGGCTGATGATGTTGCTATGCTGTCCAGAGTAGCGCTGAGGATTTTTGGGTAGCTAGTGGTGGGTATTAATACCATCTACTGAGATGTTCAGCTGCATCTTTACTTCTTTAGTCAAGGATGTGAATAGTGTTGCGGTGGACCCTTTGAGCTGATAGCTTCAGTTTTTTGCTGACGAAGAAGGTGTTAAGTTCGCGTATGTAATCATTTATCCTAGTACACATTTGGGAGATGTCGTTTCCTGTTGCTAGGATAGTACAATCGTCGGCGTAGCTCACAATCTGGATTCCTGTTGGAAGTAAGGGAATTCCAGCGAGGTAGAGATTCCTCCTTGGGGACACCTTATTTAATCCTTCTGAGCTTTGACTTGCTACTTCTAAGTTCGGTGTAAGATGGCCGACCAGCAAGGAAGTTTGCTATCCATTTGACAACTGGTATCGAGAGCGACGTGTTGTTAATGTCAGGCTGAAGTAGGGAATGGTTGACCGTATCGAATGCTTTCGATAGGTCAAGTGCTACCATAATGGCTCTGTGACATGGACGGGCCTCGTTCGGACAATTGTAGATGCTTGATTTTATGACATCCAAGACCGTAGTCGTGCTGCGCATTTTTCGAAAAGTATGTTGGTGGTCTGCCTGCTGAATATGAGTCCCAAAAGCAGGAAGTAAGACAGTTTTCGCATTTAGAGAAAATAGGGTGATGGGACGGTAGGAGTCGAATTGCGTTTACTTTTTCCCGAGTTTTAATATTGGAATCACACTACCTTTCTTCCATATTTCGAGAACGATTGCCGATGAAATGGAGAGGTTGAAAGCTTCCGTAATGTAGTCAATTGCAGGCATGTCAAGGTGCTTCAGAATGACCATCGTATGCCATCTGGTCCTACACAGTAAAAAATTGTAGGTGCATTTTTACACCAAAGGCTGGATAATGGACTTTTTAAAAAATTTTACCCCAGAAATTGACCGTGCAAGTGGTGTTTTCAAAATGATTGCTCTGCTTGGTGAATTTAATTCCCTGATAGTGTAAACGTAAAAAAGGGAAATAACCTGATCCAAAATATCCAATCGGTGTTAAGACTGACACCAATCAGATACAAGTGAGTGCATGTTTCATCTTGTTTTTGACTAATGAATCTAATGGGTGTTTGCATTTGACGCATTTATTCAAACGGTGTCAAAATTGCACCGATTGAACGAAAAAATGAGAACTCGCTCAAACAAGTCCACGAAACGTTTGCCAAAGTTAGTATTTCCACAATAATCATTGATCAGTGAAGTCATTTTTAGAGAGTGGAATAATTTTTATAATTACTCGTAAAATGAAGAAAGTGATTAGAGTGAAATATAACAATTTAGAAAAGTTTGTTTTGGTGGACAGTGAAAATGAAAATATAAGTTTTATTGACTTTTTAAGTGCTTGCTTAAGTGCTTATAGAATTAAGAGTTTAAATTCAATAAGTATTCAAAATATATCCGTTTATAAAACCAAAGAGCCTTTGGAAGCTACTTATACTTATGGAGATGATTTTTGTTACATAATTCCTTCAAAGTTGATTTTTGAATAAATAAATCGAGTGTTTATGAATATAACAAATTTGTTTTTCTATATACATATGTTACTATTACTTTGTGCAGTAAAGGTATGCAGTATTAATTCACCGATTATGCATGCATATCGCCATCCATGTGGTAAATATTAGCCATAAGGATATTATTATATTACACCGATTAAACAAAAACAGTGGAGCGATTCTCCGTCTGGATAACTTGCTTCTAAACGCAAATGGATAATATTTCATCCTTCCGGGACATTTTAAAATTCACCTAGTGGTGTAAAAATTAAATTCACCATGGAAGGTATTTCCACTACACCGATAAAAAAACGGACTTAATGGCACACCGATTAGGTGTATTTTCAGTTTGATTTTTGTTACTGTGTAGGGCTTTGGAGTTCTTGGCGTTTTTAATGGCTGAAGCGACTTCGTTCGACGAGATTTGCAGTGTATGGTGGTTGGCATGGTTGCGAATAATTCTGGATATTTTGCGTTTTAGCCTGTCGCACAGTGCAGTCGAAGGCCTCATTGTGCGGCCAAAATTCGAAAAAAAAAGTTTCTATTTTAGATAGATTTTTTTCATCGTTGAGTTGGCTGAAGTAATTCTCTAAGAAGTGAAAACCGTTCGTAGTAATGTCCTATACCCTAAGTCCCCTCTTTTCTTTCAGTCGCAACGTGGCCTTCACCCAAACATCATATTATCGTAGATACACAGGAAAAGTTATACACGTGTGAAAGTTCTTAGAGTAAAGGAAATCTAACAAAACCAAATGGAATCTACGTCTAAAGATTAGTAAAATACATAAAAACTTTAGTAAATATCAATACCTTAACAAAAAAATTTAGCAGTAGAAATATGAGGATATATTTTTCGTATTTTTTATATTAAATTTGAGTTTTCAAACCATATAAAGCCTATTAGAGGTTACTCAGAAAAGTATTAGTTACTGAATAAAACAAGATTTAGCTGCTACTTTAGTTTTTATGCAATTTTTTGTATAAAAGAAATTATACACGAAAAAACTTTAGAATTCTTTGCATGACACCATATTGGATCCGCCATTTTGAATTTCGTAATTCTGGCGACGGATTCGTGATCAGCGACCCCAAAAACCCCGAGTACGAAGTTTCAGGTCGAACCATTAAGCTTTCGAATCATGGACACAAAAATGACGCCATATTTGATCCGCCATTTTGAATTTCGTAATTCTGACGACGGATTCGTGATCAGCGACCCCAAAAACCCCCGGGTACGAGGTTACAGGGCGATTCATTAAGTGTTCAAATTATGGCAGCAAAGCGCGGCATTCGACCGCACTGTGTGTCGGGTGGCGGATGTTCAACAAATTGTGTATTAAATAGGCTGGCGCACTGTGCAGAATTATTAGTTGTAGTGCCACCAAATTGAATAGCATCCAGTCCTCTCTGCTTTGTTGGGCTAGTGAGGGCTCTTGCCGTGGACCATAGCTTGCCAACTTTAGCTGTTAGGTTGCAATTACTCAAGTGCTCGTTCCACTTTTGTTCCACTACATGGTGTTTAATCTGAAGGTTTAGATTTAGATCCCTGATCCTGGGGTCGTCGGGGTTTGTGCTGCGAATTTTACCGCGTTCATCCGCCAATCTTGCTGCTGAAGTGGGAAAATTAGGCCGTACTGTTGGAATACGACCGGCCGGGATGAATCTAGCTGCTGCCTTCACAATGGTACACCTTAGCTACTCGAACATTAGAAGGTGTCGGCTTTGTTGTAATTTATGAAGGTGCACATTGGATGGTTTATCAAGCTTGATCAAATGCGTAGGAGTCAGTTTCCATTCGGCAGTGTTGATGAGGCCCGCACTTGCAATCGATATATCAGGGGAACTGGATCAGGTTCCAGTCAAGCGAGTTGGATGGATGAACGAGAATGGCAAGCCTCTCTCCAGCGTTGGTAAGCCTTTTATTATTATAAAGGGGAGAAATCCCATTCGTCAGGAGACACTGCCGGCAACTAGTGTCAATTGTACGACAGCGACATGGGACTTTCAACATCAGTGTGCGACTACTTACCCAGTAAAACCTTCAACCCTCCAACGGGTGGAGTAGGAGTCAGATTGCGTTGACTCGGAACCGGCTGCTATAGGAATGAAATACAGGTGTTATCTGAATCGGTGTGATGAAGCCTATCCACTGCAGTGTTGCTAAAGGCGTTTTTAACCCTATGGTTTTGACATTCTTGGATAAGAAGTAAAATCTAGGAAATACGAATATCGTCTGAATTGGGATGATGAAGCCTATGCACTACAATATTTTTGGAGGTGTTTTTAACACTTGATGTTGACATGAGCACATTCTTGGATATGAAGTGAACTTTAGGAAATACGGGCGTCATTCTTGGACATGAAGTTTTCTAAAGAATCGGAATCGTCGTGATGAGGCAAATGGACTGGAGTATTTTTGAAAGCCTTTTGAGTTCCTTGAAGAAAAAAAGGGCTTTCTTGGCAATTAAGTGCAATCTAGTCAATATGGGTATCATATTAATCAGGGTGATTAGGTGAATGCTCCAGAGTGGTGATGGTAACGTTACGTAAAAATCGCCAATTTTAATGTTAAATCTATTGTTTCCATTGATGGCGTATCTGCCTCCAATCTCCATGGTTGAATATGAGAAGGTGAAAGCAGAATCTTCGAACACATGATTCGGCATGTTACATGTTACACTTTCGACGCGCGGTAGTCTTTGAAAGAATTTAATTTTTTTTTATTAATAGGATTTGAAATAAATAATACATATAAATAAATATTATATAAACAATAACTTGATAAAATAATATTTGTGGCGATTAGTTAAATCGTAGCAAGGTCTTACAGGATCTTCAGAGAAGATTGCAATTATCTACGGTGAATAAATACTGCGGCAGACGGTTCTACGTACCGAAGCGAACTAATCAGAACGGACAAGAGCTGTCAAAATCAAGTTGAAGCAAGCAGAAAGCGCGTTTGCAGGGCCTGCAAATGGAGTGTTGGATATATTAGAACCTCAACACAAGAAATTTCCCGTGTGTTAAATTCAACACACGGAAAAAGACACAGAATTGAATAGAAGTTTTTTGAGTTGATTTTTAAAAAGTAATATTTTCACGCAGGGCGACGACCAATTGGTTTGCTTGCGCCGCCTATGCTAAAATGTTTAAACTTATTGTTAACACATGATCGCGCACAACCACGACTGAACTTCCATCGAACCAATAATTTCACAGAACGTGCGGAAAACGAGTTCTCTTCATTTCCACCTTACTATAAAATTAATATTTCGATGGAAGTTTTTTCGTGGTTGTGCGTGTGGCGACCATTAGATGTCATTTCACTTCAAGCGGAAGTGGCTTACCGCTGTTGCCCCTTGGATGGTATACTGAGGGTTACAACCCTTTGAGCACTGAGCGACTATTCCGTAAGTTATTAAGATTTAGATTAACTTCCAAGTGTTAACTATAGTCTCTTGTGTATTGCTACTTTTCTTAAAGGATTGCTAGTCTTAGCCCGGGAGCTAGCGACACTTTTCGTTGTCATATTTATTAAAGCTTGGTTTAGTAATAACAGCCTATGAACAAAATGAGCGCCTGCCACCTCAATAGCGGGACCACGCTTATCTTTTGCTCTTGCTGACGCAAGATCCCGTCAAATTGCAACATAAGTATACTTTTCCACTGTCTTAGGCTTCGTTTCCATGTGAACGCTGAGCCAAGCACCGAATATTGCAAAATTGCATTGAAAAGCACCAAGAACAAGAAATTACCTTTTCTGCTCTTACATGGCTAACGTGAATTCATGAGCATTCGTGAGCATTTGAGTCGTTCCCACAAGAGATTGGAACGACTCAAATGGTGGATGAAATTTAATCAACAACGTTGTCTTGTCCTTGTATTATCTTATGCCAGAACCAGATTGAATGCAGAAAGCAGCTGCAGCGGCAGCAGCAACCACCTGCAGATCTGCTTTTGCCGCTGTCGCTGCCGCAACGTTCAATGTAGGTCGCATACTTTCTAATTATTCATTTCGCTGCCGCTGTTGCTGCATTCTGAGTTCAATCTAGTTCGGACATCATTCAGCCCCCCCTGTTAGCTCCTTATCACACATTAGCCACATTTTGCTAAAAAATATAAGGTCCGCGTTTTGGTGTAAGAATTTTAAAATCCAACACACGGGTTTTACCAGTTTCGCCGGCCTTGCGCGTTTATGTATTACAAACGTTAGTACCGTGCTACTAACTTCTCTTGTAAAGTAGTCTGTCACTTTGACTTTTGCAATGCCTTTTCAACCATTTAATGTATCTTTCAGTGCTATTTTGATTATCCAGAAAACCAAATGAAAGTCTCATAGCGGAAGATCCTTCGTGTGTTGAGAGCTTACACCTGTTACCACACAATATCATGGTATTCGCATCTAAAAATGGAAACATGAGTCCCGATACTAGAGAATGGATTATCCTAAAAGGTGAACATGAGAGCCTGGAACAAGTCTTTACTCTTTGGTAATCTAAATGAAGTACATTATGTACGCGCTAGTGAAATATTCAAAGCCACACAAAGGACATCATTTTCATCAAGTCCCAGAATTGAAAGGTATAATAGTTGCATAGATAACATCTGGGAAGTGGAATTCTGAAAGTTACCATGAAACGTGTACAAGAATTGCCGGTTGTAGTAAGGACGTGGTAAAGAAATAAAAGTGCTAAATACAGCATAGAAATGGATAGCCCATGTTGGAAGCTGTACTTTAATCTCTGGTGAGACGGTTGATGACAATGGTATCTCTGGAGTAAACTCTTGGAAGTTTAATGTACTCATTTGCCTTTACCCATATTTTAGCGTAGTGTAATGAACCAACTTTAATGGACCATATCTTGGTAGTACTGCTTGCATCGGCAGATCGTTGGCAGCACCTGATGAGTAATGATCTGTCGGTGGTACGAAACCAGAGGCCGAGGCTCCTATTACACCTGGACCCCATTGCGACAGTGAGGGTATCCTAGCCGTCCGTCAACCATTCCATCCTTATCGCCTCATTTTTTATTACTCCTCATTTTTACCTCCCGTGTTTGTGCTGTCTTCCGCGGGCCTATGATTTATTAATACATAAAGGACAGGGGCAACAAACGACGAACACCCCGCCCACGTCTCCCGAACTAAGCTTCAGCAAACATAGGACGCCGCGTAGCTCATCGAGGGACCTATTTCTTCCCCTGATAGCACTGTCCGACCTTCACGGTCATCGGGCAACCTTAGGCTACGTCCCCACGGGCATCTCCGGATGCCCACCAAACCGCTCTCTACAATAGCGCGTCAACTACTCCATGTGGCTTAGCTGACTTTTCGTTGGCGTAAACCAGTTGCACGCTGCAAGCACGCACCTCCTGCTCCCATTTGGCCGCCTACCTGCGAAAATTTGGAAGACGTTGTGGCTTATTATTACTTTCCGCACCGCAGGGGGAAGACAACGCAAACATATATGGCCACAAACGCCGTGGGCGAGACTTGAACCCGCTATGACCATAGCCAGACATGAGACTGACGCACTGAGCTGCCGGTTGCCCCAAGTTTAAAGTAAATGATAGTGTTATTTTGGAAAGTCTAGTATGTGGCGTTTATCGCCCAAACTACGTATCCTGGAAATCGGAGAGTGCGGAAAAGTTTTTTCACTCGAATTTCTAGGTCGCCATTAATGGCAGCACTACCTAAAACTAACCATTAAATTATAGCTTCCCATTATTTTCAAGAAGTCATCACGGCTCCTACGTTACCAAGTCATTCGATTCCATCAAACACCACAATAAGAAAAGCGGAAAAATAATCACTTTAATCAAGAAACGAATCAAAGGAGGAAATTTGTGTTTTGTCCCCCTCGCTTCACATCTAACCTATCTCATTTTCACTCTCTCGATGGACTCCCTCGTTGTGATAATTATCATCCATCGCCAGAATATTTTCAGAATTTCTCCCATTCTTTTTAAGAGCCCTTTTGAAACAAAAAAAAATATAAAAAAAAATATTCTCTAAAAACGATAGAAAACAAAGGATCCTCATGGGGAAAAAAGCCCGCAAAGCAAGCCGAGGAATGGATGGGATGATAGAAGGCATCCATGCCTGATTTGAGGTGTTACCGAGATAAGAAGTTGTTTTTCCCAAATAAGTTCTGTACACCTGTCGTTTATGCAAAGGCATCAAGGAAATCAAACTTCCGGGAGGTGTCATGCTATGACGCGCTCTAATGTCTTCCGGGATGAGTATAATGACGGGTGGTCAGGATAAGTGACGACGATGAACGCTTAATCGTTTAGTAGGGAAAATAAAATGGCCTTTGGGACGAGAGATACATACCGAAGAGTAGAGTGTTGAAGGAAATTATTGCAAGGGGATTAAAAGGAACTTTAAAATGGAATATGTAAGGAGAATAGATAAAGCTGAGAACGATTTTATCATCATTTTAAAAGGGGATTGGGGATTAGTATACAGATGACATTCGAATATTTTTTTCAACAATTGGCCTAAATTGACAAATAATTTTGTTTCGTAGGCCGAAGCAAAGAGTACAACGTTGCAAAAGACACGGTCAAGGTTAGTCAAGCGGCGTTTTTGCGTCGATGATAGATGGGCTATTTCGGAAGGTATCCACGAGTAATATGAAAGCATATGGGGAAAAATTTGCGCTACTGCACAAAACTGAGCGTCGCTCCATAGCCGATTTGGTTAAGATAGGTAGGACTTTGAATACCACCACGTCATCATTAGACGCGTTCGCACTGGGGCGTACAGAGCCACCGTGCAACCGGGAAAACCGAAAGGCACCTTGGTAAACATCTTCTTCAAAATGTTAAACTGCATCTGCCCATGTGCATGACGGAACCTACAATGATTTTAGTCATTGTAAAGGGAAGAAATATTGTAAAATGGTTTACGTATTTCAAAACAAGATTCTTGTCTTGACCGCGGCATTGATGTACATATTCTAGCGTTTTCACATATTGAGCTGCTATCTAGGGGCCTCAATATATGTGGGGCTCCAAGATATTGTAATCTCTCTCTCTCTCTCTGGTTCCTGTTAGCCCCTTGTGGGGCATAGTGCAGCCACGCGTACTTTCCGCCTCGTCCCATTCATCACCACCGCTTTCAGCTCATTCCACGATTTGAATATTGAGGCACCCTCTCGCTTAACTAATCTTCTCCAGGTGTTACTAGGTCGCCCAACATGGCGACTTGCGTTTGTTCCCTGCAGGTTCCAATTTAGGGCCTGTTGAGCAATGTTGTTCCGCCCTTTTCGTAGAGTGTGACCTATCCATTGCCACTTTTACCTTTTAATAAAAGTGTATATCCTGTTCTGACCAGTAATTTGAAGGAGGGCGTCGTTAGAAATGACCTCCGGCCACTGTATCTGTAGGATGCACCGTAGACACGGGTTCACACAATTTTTTGTTCTTCTTTGTTCACTGGTATGATATGATAATAAAAAGCTATCTTCTCTTCACTGTCCAGCAAGTTTATTTTGTTTTTCTTTTCTTCTTACATCGGCGTTTCGCACCTTCTGTGCATCTTCAGGATTTTATTTTCTAATTCTTACCTTATTGGAATATTGAAAAACTACTTAGTATAAGAATTAGAAAATAAAATCCTGAAGATGCACAGAAGATGCGAAACATCGGTGTAAGAAGAAAAGAAAAACAAAATAAACTTGCTGGACAGTGTAGAGAAGATAGCTTTTTATTAACTGGTTCACAAAAGTTTTCAATCTAGTTGTTATCTCATTGGTCACCTTCCAAGTTGAACAGCCATATAAAAGCACTGATTTAACGTTGGTTTCGAAGATCCGGAGTTTTGTGAGTCTGGAAATGATGTTGTTTTGCAAGAAAGGATTCAACCTAAAAAAAGCTGCTCGAGCCTTGTTGATGCGAGACTGTACATCAGCATTCGCTCCACCATCTGCTGTAACTACGCTTCCGAGATAGTAGAAATTGTCAACTTTCTCGACTGCCTGCTCCGAAACACAAATTTCGCTTTGCTTTTCTGGATCCAAGCTCAAGATATTGGGTGGTATGCATAATAATGAGGATATACTCAAGAGTGAAGTCTATTGAGGACATTCCTGAGTCTGCTATGTTCGGTGAATCGAGTGAAAAAGTTGTATGCATAAAACTACTCTCCGCTCCATAGTGAAAATTGAGTGGAACTCTGTCAACTCAGCTTTACTCCACTCGACTCACTTTATGCATACCACCCATTGTAATGGTCACTTTTTTTAAAATGTCTCGCGCTCACCAATCACTCGCCGTCAACTTTATGTTGGATGAGCGAGAGCCATCAGAGGGAGACGTCCACTAGGTGGTGTAGCGGCTGTTGTCAGATGTAGTCTGGACAACCACCGCAGCGGAGAGGAAGCGCGTCGCACGAAAAGAGGAACACGACACGGTCCGTCACCCGGTACACGCGGTATTGTAAGCCAACTGTTTGTCAGCCTAAATAAAGTTGTTTCCTGATTATATGTAAAACCTCCGTGTTCTTATTCGATCGTTACCCGAGTCAGTCGCTACATAATTGGTGATCCCGTCAGAAAAGAACAAATCGAACCAGGTAAAATGTCGAATTCCGACGAAGAGCAGCCGATCCAACCTCAAAATCCCCCGGACGACGAAATTTGGTTCGAACCGAAAGCAGATATGGTAATGGCCGTTGCCGCCGTAAAATTACCCCCCTTCTGGAAGGAAAATCCTGCTTTGTGGTTCGATCAAATCGAAGCAATTTTTGCGGTTTCAAATATATCGAGCGACGCCTCCCGATTTCGGCATGTAGTCGCGAACTTGGATCCGTCCATCCTCCCGTACGTGGCAGCTGTCATCCGCAACCCGCCACAGAATGAAAAATACGCGACTATAAAGGCAAAAATCATAACCCTTTTTGCCGAAAGCGACGAGGACAACCTACGTAAACTATTAAACGGCGATCTGAAAGAAGAAAAGCCATCTCTCATCTTGGAAAAGATGAGATACCTTTCCGGTAACGCATGCACCGACGAGATGCTCCGACACATGTTTCTGCGCCAGTTGCCATCCAGAACGCAAGAAATATTAATGCTTAGCGGCACAACCGGTTTAAACGAATTGGCGAAGCAGGCAGATCGACTAGCGACCATCATCCCGAGTCTCGTAAACGCTGTCACCGTGACGGACACACCCTCCGACGACCATTCGGAGAACGCAAACTCAGACCGCGATCGAATAGCCCAGCTGGAAAACACCATCGACGCAATATCGAAGCCTCTCAAACTCGGAAACGAGCAGCCGAGATCGTCAGGAAATCATAATAACGAAATCATCTGTTATTTTCATCGACGTTTTGGTGCATCCGCACGAAAATGTGAAGGAAATTGTCGTTTCAGACGCGTAAAACAGCCGGGAAGCCAGCGACCGGGAAACGAGCCCGGCGGTCGTTAGAGGCGGTAAGCGACAGCCGGCATTACACAAACCGCTTATACGTCATTGATGCTAAAACAAAAATTCGGTATCTTATCGACACAGGGGCCGAAGTATCAGTGATGCCACGAGCAGCTTGTCGAGGCCCATTCAGCGCATCATCACTGCGACTTTACGCAGCCAATTCGACGCCAATTACAACGTATGGCACGCGAGATTTACGTATTGACCTCGGACTCGGTCGCGATCTCCCATGGGATTTCCACGTGGCGGACGTCTGCAAACCGATCATCGGGGCAGATTTTTTAGCTCACCACGGAATAGTAGTTGACGTTCGAAAAAGGAAAGTCATAGATGGAACGACAAACACGAATATACGGACAAGGGTTCGTCTAACAGCTGCCAACGTTTTGGCCATTCGTCATGAGAACATTTTTCGTAACATGCTATCCGAATTCCCAAGTCTCGTGTCGGACGAGAAGCGCCTTACCGAAATAAAACACAGCACGGTACATCACATAGAGACAAAAGGACCGCCGGTCGCAGAGCCACCACGTCGATTATCGCCCGAAAAACTCCAAATCACAAAACAGGAGTTCGAAAGAATGCTCAAAGAGGAAATTTGCAGACCGTCCCGTAGCCAATACGCGAGGCGCGAGCCCGCTGCACATGGCACCGAAGAAAACGGCAGGCGAATGGCGACCGTGCGGCGATTACCGCCGGTTGAACGCAGCCACCATCCCCGACCAGTCACCTGTGCCGCACATACATGATACGCTGTGGGTGGATGGTTCGAAAATTTTGACCACACTAGACTTGAAAAGAGCGTATCACCAAATTCCAGTAAACGAGCGCGACATAGGGAAAACCCCCTTCGGACTGTTTGAATTCACGAGAATGACATTCGGGCTGCGAAACGCTGGCCAGACTTTCCAGACGTTCATGAACCAAGTCTTGGAGGGGTTGCATTTCGCAAAATGTTATATCGACGACATTTTAATATATTCTAAAGACGAAAATGAACATTTGCAACACGTGCGAACCGTTTTCCAGTGTCTACAGGAACGCGGGTTGACCATAAACGAGTCGAAATGCAAATTTGGAAAGGATTCCGTAGAATACCTAGGCCATAAAGTATCAACCTTGGGCGTAACACCGCTGCCAAATAAAGTCCAAACGATCCGCAGCATGCGGCAACCACAGACAATTTGCGAGCTTCGACGTTTTCTTGGACTAATTAATTTCTATCGCAGATTTATAAAGCACGCAGCTGAAATTCAAGCTCCACTGCATGAAGTCCTGGGAGAATCCAAAAAGAATGACAAGCGACCGATCAGTTGGACACCGAAAATGGCCGCCCCTTTCGAAGAATGCAAGCACAGTCTGGCCGAGACAGCCATACTGACACATCCTACAGAAGGCGCACCCATTCGTTTGACAACAGACGCGTGCGATACGGGAATAGGTTCGGTGTTAGAGCAATTTTCAGACAATGAGTGGCAACCGATAGGGTCTCACTTTCAGAAACTGCGACCCGCGGAGCGGCGAAATAGCACCTACAGCCGCGAACTGCTAGCCATATATCTCTCCGTAGGGCATTTCAAACACCTTTTAGAAGGACGAAATTTCGTGATCCGAACCGACCACAAGCCCTTGGTGTATTATTTTACGCAACGTTCCGACAAGGCATGCCCCAGGGAAGCTCGGCAACTGGATTTCGTGTCGCAGTTCAGTACCAACATCCAACATCTGTCGGGAAAAGATAATGTGGTTGCGGACACTCTATCCCGCATAGAAGCCATCGAAATACCCGGTATCATCGATGGCAGGGAGTTGGCTGAAGCCCAATCAGCCGACGAAGAATTAAAAAAACTTTTGCATTCGAAGACAGCTTTGGACTTGCGCATGGTCCGAATCGACGGCACGGATAACACAGAGCAATTTCTCACAAGAAGTTTGTCGACCATACATACCAAAAAAATTTCGCAAGCAAATATTCGAGATGGTCCACAATGCATCTCAGCCGTCACGTGAAAGCAGCCAACATCAATTTTCCCGTTCCGGAGCAGCGGTTTCGGCACGTACACCTCGACATAGTAGGTCCACTGCCACCATCAAATGGATATCGATATTTGCTGACTATGATGGACCGCTTCACGCGCTGGCCAGAGGCAGTGCCCACCCAGTCTATCGACGCAGACACAATCAGCGCGGTTTTTTACCGACGATGGGTATATCGTTACGGATGCCCGGAAATCATCACCACCGATCAAGGCAGTCAATTCGAGTCACAGGTATTCGCGGCCCTGACACAACTAGTTGGATGCAAGAGGGCGAGGACCAGCGCTTATCACCCGCAGACAAACGGACTCCTTGAAAGGTGGCATAGGACACTCAAGACGGCATTGATGTGCAAAGGAAAAAACCAGTGGACGGAAATTCTCGACTCGGTTTTATTTGGACTACGAAATGCCATTAAAGAGGATATTGGATGTGCCCCAGCGGAACTAATGTTCGGAACACCACTACAAATCCCCGGCAAATTCATATTCACCGATCTCGACGAGACCGACCCCCAAGGTTTCCTTGGTAAATTTCGTGATCAGATGAGACAGCTGCAACCAGCACCAACAGCACATCACAGGAAGGAGAAGATTTTCGTGCACAAGGATGTGCAGACGTGTACACACGTATTCGTACGTGTCGATGTCACACGAAAGCCATTGGAAGCACCATATCGCGGACCATACCGAGTGCTCAGCCGTATAAGCGACCGACTATTTCACATTCAATTGGAAGACAGATCTGCCAACATATCCATTGAACGCATGAAGCCGGCATTTATCACCAACGATCATGAAATTTGCGACAGAACCGACAAGACGCGAGCAGAAACACGAACATATGGTCGTCCTAGATGTCCAAGCCAACAGTGAACATCGCAACCCGACAAGCAAGTTGCTAGAGGGGGAGTTATGTAGCGGCTGTTGTCAGATGTAGTCTGGACAACCACCGCAGCGGAAAGGAAGCGCGTCGCACGAAAAGAGGAACACGACACGGTCCGTCACCCGGTACACGCGGTATTGTAAGCCAACTGTTTGTCAGTCTAAATAAAGTTGTTTCCTGATTATTTGTAAAACCTCCGTGTTCTTATTCGATCGTTACCCGAGTCAGTCGCTACAGTGGTTGTGTGCAAGGACCCGCCAACGCCACCGGCAGAAAAAGTTTTCATATTTTTAAATGACTGTCCGATTGACTTGTTATACTCTAGATGAAATCTGAGAGTATTATAAGTTTGCCACAAAGTTTGTAACGCTAAGAAATAAGGCTCGCAGAAAAAAATGAATGATACTGAAGTTCATATTATCACTCGAATATCTCAAAACCGGATGTCCGTCTGTCCGTCTGTCCGTCTGTCCGTCCGTCCGTCCGTGACCTCTCTAGCTCGAGAACGCGTTGAGCTATGAAGTTCAAATTTTGCACACGTTATTTTTGATAAAAAATGAAGGCTAAGTTCGTGAACGGGCTAAATCGCTCCACCCCTTCTACCCCCTCCCATACAAAATGACACATTTTTGAAAATTTACAATAATCAGATTTTCTCAGAAACTATAAAACATATTGCTTTGAAATTTTTAATATATCACTCTTATGATAATTGTAACCTATGTTATAAAACTTATTGTAATCCTCACCCTCCTTCTACCCCCTCCCATACAAACTGCACTATTTCATGAAATACGTTAAGCCAATTTACTCATTACCTATACAATTTATCGGGCTGAAATTTTGTAGTTAACACTTAATTCACAATATCAGTTAGATTCAAAAAAATTAATCGATTACCCTTACTCCGTCTACCCCCTCCCATACAAAATGACACATTTTTGATAATTTACAGTAATCAGATTTTCTCAGAAACTATAAAACATCTTGCTTTGAAATTTTGAATATATAACTTTTATGATAATTGTAACCTACATTATAAAATTTATTGTAATCCTCACCCTCCTTCTACCCCCTCCCATACAAACTGCACTATTTCATGAAATACGTTAAGCCTATTTACTCAGTACGTATACAATTTATCGGGCTGAAATTTTGTACTTAACACTTAATTAACAATATCAGTTAGATTCAAAAAAAATAGTCGATTACCCTTACTCCGTCTACCCCCTCCTATACAATATGACACATTTTACCAACGTTGCTCTCTAGCTTGATATCGCTTTGAGCTAATACAAATTGTTGTCTTTTGACAGCTGTCAGATTTCATCTCTTGTGATTATACTCTAGATGAAATCTGAGAGGTGATGGGATCAACAAAGTCTTAACGATGCATCCGAGATTGCAACCAAAATTATTTATTGGCTTTAACCAGGTTCAAATTCAACTAGAGTATTGCATGATTGGGGTTTACCCCAATCGTAGTTCTTTTATGTTTGTGTAATCTTTTTGCGATGGTATTCTCACAGAGTCAACCGATCCTTTCTTAAAGGAAATAACAATTAACATATAAAAGTGGCGGCATGTAAAGTTTCATATATGTACATAAGTATGAGCATTCGTCCGCGAATGATCCAATAGCCCTAACTGAAAAAGTCGACGTCTTAAGGTAGGCAAATAGTCGATATCGATACAAATGTATAGTCTCATAGAGTATGCCAAGGGTTGGACGCGGGCTTTTTATTGCTTGACAACGGTAACGTCTTTTTGAAACGACTCGAAGGCCTTTCTGACCGGGCAGTTATATGGGTGTTTGCTCTGAATATCGTCTTTTTGTGGCAAATATTGACGCAATACTATATATCATGCATTGAGAGCCTCTATACCAGCAAATATTAAAAGCTGTTTTCATTTGAACGTAGAGATTGTGTTTGGGTATGAGCGAGTGACGGGAGCGACTGAGGAGTCATCATATTTTTTTGCGTAGTCCTATTGATATGCCACGGAAACTTCAACATCATAAATGTTCATTTCAATTGTTACACCCTAGACTTATAGTATAGGGTATGTATATTGTTTTTGTCACAACGAAAATATGTAACACCTTAAAGGAGGCTCCGGAGAAATAGCAAAGTATACATGTGTACATAAATGATAAGGGCCATCTCCAGATTCGAATTAGCCATGTCTGTCTGTCTTTCCGTCTGTCTGTCCATTCGCACGATAACTTTGGATAGAATGAAGCTACCTCCCCTACGTATGTAAAATAATTAAATGTAGATGAGTTAAAGGAGAAACAAAGGTTCCTTACTACAAAATATATTTATTTCCGCATATACGTATTTCGGGAGTTACTTACTCCCTTCTTCAGTGCTTTTTGTTTCTAAAGATGACAAGGCTTACAATCGGTCTTATATACTAACAATTTTTAAATGACATCATTATACATTCCACTTTTATACTAATTACAATTATACCTAAGTTACATTACGTGTTTTACCTAACATTTTTATTAAGGACGATGGGCAATTCCCTTCATCTTCGTTTAGGCGTTGATTACTTGGCAGCTTCATGATCTCCAAACTGTTTCCAACAGCTACAGCTCCCGCCTGAAGGCCCACCTCGCAAGCGAAAAGGACCCACTAAACAAGGAAGAAAAAAGTGGCATTTACAAAGTGGAATGTCCAGAATGCAATATGAAGTACGTCGGTCAAACAAAAAGACTAATCAAAGTACGATTTAAGGAGCACAAAAGAGAAGCTGAAAATGCGGAACGAAGGGGAAATTCCACTGTGAGGTCATCAATCGCGGCACATATCATCGAACAAGGACACACAATCGATTGGGACAATGTACAAGCGGTGAAGCAGGTAAACAGAATTTCAAAATTAGACGCATGGGAAAGTTTGGAGATCATGAAGCTGCCAAGTAATCAACGCCTAAACGAAGATGAAGGGAATTGCCCATCGTCCTTAATAAAAATGTTAGGTAAAACACGTAATGTAACTTAGGTATAATTGTAATTAGTATAAAAGTGGAATGTATAATGATGTCATTTAAAAATTGTTAGTATATAAGACCGATTGTAAGCCTTGTCATCTTTAGAAACAAAAAGCACTGAAGAAGGGAGTAAGTAACTCCCGAAATACGTATATGCGGAAATAAATATATTTTGTAGTAAGGAACCTTTGTTTCTCCTTTAACTCATCTGTTAATAACGACTACAAACAACGGTAATCCAAGATAAGCGATTAATAATGGCATCCGACCAAAACACCGAATTTAACAAATTACTGAAGATGAAGCAAATTATGGCAAGAACAAGCGAAAATATTAGATTTCTACAACAGTGTAAAAGAATGGGACTAACTCCGAAAAGTTATCGAGTCAAAATATTGGCTGGCAAACCAGTCACTAATAAGGACAAGAAGGACTTCGAACTGAAGCTGATTGACAACTCAATAAAAAATGCATATTCAAAGCTTGACACGATTACGTTAAAAGCATACAACACCCACTTAAAACTGGCTAAAATAACGACGGAGATTGGCGCATCAATAGAAAACGTGATCCACAAAATCAGCAGAGCATACGAGATTGAAAAACTGAGGAAAAGAAACGTAATGAAAAGAAAATTAAAAGCTTTGGCACCAAAGATGGAAAATATCGACTCCAACGAAATAGTTCAGGTAGAAAACTTTGTCATTAACAAATCCTCAGTCACATATACGATCGACGAATTGAAAATGCTTAACAATGGGTTGGGATACGCGCTACCACCCCAACGATCAGATGAAGACACCATAGTTAACATTGAAGCAGCGATAAAATGGAAACCAATGGAGGAGAAGGAAGAAATAAGAAGAGCTATACGGAAAATCTTCAAAGAAGAACGAGATGATTGCAGCCAAAACACTAGCAGGAAAGACAAAGCAGCATTGAAGAGCCTGAGGGATAAGCCCGTGTACTACCTTAAGGCAGACAAAGGGAATAAAATAGTTATAATGGACAAGACCAATTACGACGAGCTAGTTGTGGATAAGCTTGCTGGTGGCAATTTCTTCAAATTACGCACAGATCCGTTACCAGAATCCATTAAACGAGTAGATAAGGCTCTAAAGGAAGCTAGTGTGGTTTTCGATAATATGACTAAACTACGTATGCCCAACCCATCGCTGCCAAGGATACGATGTCAACCAAAAGTGCACAAAGAAGGTAGCGAGTTGAGAGAGATCATTGCAGACATGAATTCACCCACGTACAAGATCGCGAAGTGGTTAATACAACAATTCCAGGAATTGGGCGACACACAGAGCAAACATTCAGTGCAAAATTCGGTTGAACTAATGAAGAAATTGCAGAACATCGAACCACTCAAAAATAACGAAATGATGGTATCATTTGACGTTAAGGCTCTGTTTCCGAACACCCCAGTGAAACAAGCGATATTTCAATTGGAAGAATGGCTGAAAAAATTCGATACAACCGTGGAATGGCATAAAAAAACTAGACATTATGTAAAACTAGCGGCACTATGTATGAATGAGAATTATTTTACTTTCCGCAATCAATACTTCAAAACGACGGCAGGAGTAGCTATGGGCAACCCGTTATCACCATTGTTGACGGAAATGTTCATGACATACATAGAAAAGACGATCGAGGACAAGGGAATAATGCCAAGAATTTGGTATAGATATGTAGACGATGTGTTCGCTATAGTGGAAAAGGATAAGCTTGAAGAACTGAAAACAGCCATAAATAAAATCCACAAGAACATTCAATTTACCGTCGAAATAGAAGAAAATGGTGCCCTACCTTTCCTGGACATTATCATTAAGAAAGAACAACAAATACTCAATTTCGACATCTATAGGAAGAAGACGGCAACACAAAGAACGATCCCAAGTTCGTCGAGTCACACCTACCCACAAAAGATGGCCGCATACAACAGTATGATCCACCGACTTACGACATATCCGTTAACACCAGCAGGATACGAGAGAGAAAAGCAGTACATTCTAGACACGGCGAAAATTAATGGATACAAGGAACCTGAAATTCTGCGAATTTTACGACGAAAGGAAGCACGCATACAGAGAAGGACATATTCCACATTATTTGACCATGCAGGCGAAAATAAGGCGAGTGTAACGAGATTGAGCCTCCCAACGTCAACAAAATTCTACAGGCTGAAAAATTGCCTGAAAAAATTCGACATAGAAGCTGTTGGAAACAGCTACAGCTCCCGCCTGAAGGCCCACCTCGCAAGCGAAAAGGACCCACTAAACAAGGAAGAAAAAAGTGGCATTTACAAAGTGGAATGTCCAGAATGCAATATGAAGTACGTCGGTCAAACAAAAAGACTAATCAAAGTACGATTTAAGGAGCACAAAAGAGAAGCTGAAAATGCGGAACGAAGGGGAAATTCCACTGTGAGGTCATCAATCGCGGCACATATCATCGAACAAGGACACACAATCGATTGGGACAATGTACAAGCGGTGAAGCAGGTAAACAGAATTTCAAAATTAGACGCATGGGAAAGTTTGGAGATCATGAAGCTGCCAAGTAATCAACGCCTAAACGAAGATGAAGGGAATTGCCCATCGTCCTTAATAAAAATGTTAGGTAAAACACGTAATGTAACTTAGGTATAATTGTAATTAGTATAAAAGTGGAATGTATAATGATGTCATTTAAAAATTGTTAGTATATAAGACCGATTGTAAGCCTTGTCATCTTTAGAAACAAAAAGCACTGAAGAAGGGAGTAAGTAACTCCCGAAATACGTATATGCGGAAATAAATATATTTTGTAGTAAGGAACCTTTGTTTCTCCTTTAACTCATCTGTTAATAACGACTACAAACAACGGTAATCCAAGATAAGCGATTAATTAAATGTATTTATAACTCCCGATCAAATAAACATGAAAAGCTCTAGCTTTGGTAGATTGCTCGTGAGGGTAATCTTATATTCTCCTGGAAAAATAAAATCGATCAGTTGGAAACTAACGGTAATTTTCTTACAAAGAGCCCCGTACTACCGTACTTTTCAGGTTTTTTGTCTATAACTCTTGAACCAATTGACGTAGACACCTGACTTTTAGCATATAACCCCGAGGTCAGAAGCTGCTTGAGTTTTAGTAAGTTGGGGATAATCAGATCAAAAGAACGCCTACCTCCCCTACAAATTCCAAAAAATTGAATATTACTTTAATTACGATAACTTTCGATAGAATGACACTAGCAAGTGGAAAATTTGGTAGAATATTGTTAGTAAGATCTACTTGGTTGATATTGATCCGACCCAAGGAACCCCTACCTCCCCTACAAATGAAACTTCAAATAAGCGATAATTTTTTATAGAATGAAGCCAGCAACATGAAATTTTGGTCAAATGTTTAGAGTAGGATTGAGTTAGTTGGTATTAAAGATAGGGTAGATCCGACCCAAGGAACCCCTACCTCCCCTACAAATGGAACTTAAAATAAGCGATAACTTACAATAAAATAAAGCAAGCGACTTGAAATTTTGGTTATATGTTTGTAGTAGGATTCAGCTGGCTGATATTGAAAATACGTAAAATCTGACCAACCAAACCCGTACTTCCCCTACAAATTAAACATCAAATAAGCGATAACTTTCGATAGAATTAAGCTAGAGATTTGAAATTTTGCTTAAATGTTCATAGCATGATCTAATTGGTTGGTGGCAATGATGGGCAAGATCTGACCCAAGAAACCGCTACCTACCCTACACATGAAACTTCAAATAAGCGATAACTTTCGATAAAATCGAGCTAATGACTACTGGGATCTAGTTGGTTGTTATTAAAAATGCGCAAGATTCGACAAAAGAAACCTACCCCTGCAAGTGAGACTTCAAATAAGCAATAACTTTAGACAGAATGAAGCTAGCGGCTTGAAAAATGCGGCAAATATTTGTAAAATGGGTTAGTTAATTGATTTTGAGAACGGTCAACATCCTCCTGAATGAGTGCCAACCTCCCCTTTAAACTCGTTATACAGGAAACTCACTTTTAATGCAAATGGTCATTGCGAATTGGTACTTTTGGTATCACCACTAGGTCTGTATAAGTCTAAGGTATATACGCTTCGGAGTCCTGGTTTTAAGATTCATTTGTAGGGAGGGAGGTAGGGGTTCCTTGTGTCGGATCTTGCCTATTTTCAATACCACCGATCTGATCTAACAATATTCTACCAAATTTTCAACTTGCTAGTGTCATTCTATCGAAAGTTATCGTAATTAAAGAAATATTTAATTTTTTGAAATTTTTTGGGCAGGTAGGCGTTCCTTTGATCTGATTATCCCTTAGAACATAGAGGCATGAAATGAGCTTGTCCTGTATGACTCTGGCTTCAACAGTTGGCGAATAAGTCGACAGCCAGCCTACTCGGTTGTTGTTTGATATTTGACATACATATGCTGACTATTCTGTCGAATTGTGCATGAACAAAGGTCAATTCTTGTCAGATTATCGACAGTCAGCCTACTCAGTTGGCATTTCGGTATTGATATAATATTGACCGCACTGTCGAATAGTGCATAAACAAACGTCAATTCTTGTCAATATTTAAATTTCATAATTACTAAACGGTCTCCTGAGTTAGCTGACTGTCGACCACATGTCGACTTAATACCAGATCTTGGAGCCACTATTTCTATGGAGACATACAGGACAAGCTCATTCCATGCCTCTAAGTTCTAAGGATTATCCCCAACTTACTAACACCCAAGCAGCTTCTCACCTCAGGGTTACATGCCAAAAATCAGATGTCTACGTCAATTGGTTCAAGAGATATAGACAAAAAACCTGAAAAGTAGGGTAGTACGGGGATCTTTGTAAGAAAATTACCGTTAGTTTCCCACTGATCAATTTTATTTTTCCAGGAAAGTATAAGATTATTATCTACCAAAGCAGAGCTTTTCGTGTTTTTTTAATCGGGAATTATAAAAACATTTTGTTATTTTGCATATGTAGGGAAAGTAGGCGTTTTCTTGGCCTGATCATGCCCATTTTCAATATCGGCCAAGTACATCACACTGCCAACATTTGACTAAAATTTCAAGGCTCTAGTTTCATTCTATCGAAAGTTATCGTGCGAACGGTCAGACAGACAGCCATGGCTAAATCGAATCAGGAGGTGACCCTGATCATTTATATATATACATTGCTATACCTCCGGAGCCTCCTTTAATATGTTACATATTTTCGTCGTGACAAAAACAATATAGCCTATACTATAAGTCTAGGGTATAATAAGCGATAGCTTACGATAAAATAAAGCTAGGGACTTGAAATTGTGGTCAGATGTTTATAGTAGGGTTCATATTGACGATTTATTTAGCGTTGACCGGTCGTTCGCCAATCTTTTGCATTGTTGGAACTTATCTTCCTCGATCAGCGGTGACATCGAGTGAATATATTTTGTATTGTAGAATCATTTAGGTGGCGGATCTTCTATCTCTCAATAGCCCTAACCCCTTGTAAGGCATAGTGCGTCAACTGTTCCATTTGGCCTAGTTGACGTTTCGACGGCATAAACTGGTTTCGGAAAATGCAGTTGCCAGCATGCACCTCCTGTACATCCATGGCCACGAACATCGTCGTGGACGGGATTCGAACCCGAAACGCCGGTAGTCAAACATGAGACTGATGCCTCAACACACTGCGTTACCGGTCGCCCCGATCTACTGGATGTTCTATGCCTTCTAGAGATAATGGCCCATCCATAGCAATTTCAAGTCATTGCCACTGTGTAAACGGGCAGATGGCGGTAAATGTTGGCCACGTCGGGAGACGAACAGAACAGGTCGTGCTGCTTTTACCGACAGATCGAAAGCAGCACCTGATGAGTAGTGATCTGTCGGTGGTACGAAACCAAAAGCCGAGGGTCCCATTACACCTGGACACCAATACGAGCGCGAGGGCATCTGAGCCTTCCGATAACCATTCCATCCGTTACGTCCCATTTTCTTATGATTCCCAATTTTTGCCTCCCCTATTTGCATTGTTTTCCCTAGGCCTATGAACTTTCATTAATACGTAAAGGACAGAGGCATTGAGCGGCGAAAACCCCGCCCAAGTCTCCCGAACTGAGTTGCAACAATCATAGGCGGCTGCTTAGCTCGTTGAGGGGCTTTTCTTCGCCAGATGGCACGGCCCGACCTTCACGGTCATTATGCACCCTTAGGCTCCGTTTCTACGGGCGTCTTCGGATGCCCACCAAGCAATCCATTAAAATGGGCCATCGGATGGCTACAAAGAGCTAAGATAAGTTTTCACGCAACGACCCAGCGCGTCTGTCAATTGAAAATCAGCTGTTCGAAGTTGTTGTTGGCTGCTACTCAAAAAAAATTTAACCTGAACTTTTATAAGGCTTCCATCATAAGAATCATAAGAGTTAATCTCTTAGAGGACCGTTTTTATGAGAGCGTAACTCTTTAAGGGTTGAACTCTCATAAAGAAGCTCTATGAGAGTACATGAACACCGGATATGACCTTGTAACAAAAGTAAAACTCTACTAGAGTAATATTCTCTTAGTAATTGTACTTGGAGAGCCAATTTATATCTTGTCGCAAAGATACGTTATAAGAGTGGCGAAGAGTCTCACTAGAGTCTTATGAGAGCCTTTTTCAGTTCACAAGAGCATAACTCTCAAGAGTTTCTTAGTTGGAAATGGAAGGAAACTAACGTTAGCGATCGTTAGTTTAAATTTTTTTTTCCCGTTGCACATTAGTGTCACCATCCACTGTCGAACTCGAACTCGAGCACGAACCTGGTACAAATGTCCTCTGAATAGCTCAAGAAACACACACACACTTCACATGAACGTGAAGAGAACCGGTCCACTTGTACCATGTTCGAGTTCGACAGTGTATGGTGGCACTTACACATTACCATATGTGATGTGGCGATAATCGCAACAATCTACTACCGGAATCCAACATTCCGCAGAGATCTTTGAATTAAATCAAACCAAATACATCCTTTCTTCAGTTTAAAGGTTCATACTGTCGAGTCTCTCAAGTACCATAAGTAGGTATACACACACATATCTACTTAGCTACAGAAGACGACCCAAAGTGCTCTTGACTTTTACTGTCATGAACTAATCCATTTCTCCGCTCCCACGTCTCCACGTCCAATTGAATTGAATGCATGTAGAATGTAGTGCACTCATCCATTAATCTGGATAATGAAAAATGCATTCAACCATCGTCTTCTGCGCCAGAAAAAGAATTCCCAGGATCCGGCATATAGTGAAACTCCGATTTGCTGCAAAACCATACAAAATTTAAGTGCACCCCCGACTGTCAATGTACAGGACCGAATGAATCTCTTGGAATCAAAACCGCATTATCCTTCTCATCAGATAACCCTTGACGAATCGACCTTTATTGGTTCATATTCATACATATATTCATTTCTATATATTGATCCACGATATATGTAGCGTTGTAAAGTTGTGTGCCAAGTAGCTCCCTCACTGGTTCTGGGTCTACGATTAGAAATAAAGGACCAAAATAATCTGTCTCATTAATGGGAAATCTTTTCAGCTTTGATTTCAAGGCTTCCTGGCCTGCAGGCATCGTCCTCTTGAATAATTCTCCCCGTGCTGCCTTCATGGTACTTGGTTGGGAACTTTTCACTTCTAGTTTGTCCTTGCACGAACGTAGAACCACAAGAGCTTTCAGGGACATTAGTGAGTAGCATACCAAACGAGCCTGTCTGTACCTTCTACATACTGCATCGTGCAACGTGTACATCTTGAAAATGCCTGGCGCTTCGCCCTTGTCCTAGTTACGTCTCAATTAGAAGCTCAATGGCTGTCATTAAGAGTGTGACGGCTGGGCTGGGCTTGTAACGTAGAAATGTTTTAAGAAGAGAATATTTGGAGAACATTGAACGGATAGATGCTCAGAAGCTGGGCGCAAGCGTCAACATTATGCACAATCAGGACACGAGATACTGCTAGTAACATCGTGACAAGAGGCAGCAGCGGTGCCGCTCCGTCTATGCTGTACGCAATCCTTGGTTCGCCTATTCAGTCAACATTCCCTATACGAGTATCTTTCCCTGTGAGTCTCAGCGACCACTCTACTGTTTAACGCATATGTCCTGGACCTGAGTGTGAAGCACTCTGCAGGCTTTTGTTCCCGCCACACTATACGACGATGATGCCGAGTCGTTCCACTCTTTTACACGACGGGTGCCAGCAGCCAGAATATTGCAATTTTCATTTAGTGTATGGCACATCTGACGGGCTGATGTGCCAAACTGAAAGAGAACCGAGTAGAATGGACTGAAAAGTCTTTTGTTTTTGATGGAAATTAAAATTTTTGGAAAATAACTTTGACAGTCAATGGCGCAGGGATAAGCTCAAATACAAAATGGAAAACTTGGAAAACGTTATTTTTCGGTGGAAATACATTCTATAAATTGAAAGTGCATTTCAGTGGGAACTTTAGCCTGTACGCTCCAATGCAATGTGTAGGCTTTAATTATTTACAGAACCACTAGTGATGCACATACATTTTTAATTTGTCAATTTAAGGCTTCGAAGCGGACGAAGTAATGCAGACAGGGTACCATTATACAAAATTGAAAATAGTACAGTGGTGGGGCGCATTTCGGACAGTAAATTGTGGTTTGATCCATGAAAAATATCCAGAAAATAAAGGCAGGCGTTCATATCTTACAGAATGGCCATTCTGTATTCCTTTTTAAAAGTTGCATTCCAGGTTCGTTATTATTCAGCACGAATGCATGAAGGATGAAGCCAGGAACTAGCAGATTTTCTTTCTCGAAATTGCGCCCCTTGAAGAATTCGTAGCCAATCGTACGACTGCAATATTATCCATACCGTTCAGATGAGTAATAAGGTCTTCCCTACTAACGATATTAGAGGTTGGTGAAAGTCGAGGAGCACTTTAATCATATGTGCTTTGCGATCCTCATCATCAACATAGAATCTCAACCTCTTCTCACAAAAACTGACAGCGTTTTAGGGTTTTGTAGTAAAAACAAAACCCTTATGAAATCGGTCATGCGTCCGTCTGTCCGTCTGTCTGTCCATGAAATATCTGATGAACCGCCGAAGCTACATATATGAAATTTTGTGGGAATATGTAGTATATTATAAATCGCCGGAGAAAGCGATTCGTTGTAATAGGCTGACTTTAAGGGGTGGTCCCCATAGAGGGGAAATGAAGGTCAAATATTTTTTTCCATCTGTTATAGGCAAGTGGGGTATCATGAGAAAGGTAACACCGAGTACATTCCAGTTTTGGTATTTTCATCAAATTTGAAAAAAGGGGAAAAGAGGTAGAGGGGAAAATATCTGATCCGAGTTTGTATGAGCGGCGCGGCGTCTACATAGAGGCGAAATTAATGTCAATTTTTTTTTATCGACTAGTATAGGCAAGTGAGGTGTCGTGAGAAAGGTAATGTTGAGTACAATCCATTTTTTCGCATTTTCTTGAAATTTGTAGAAAGGGGAACATTGGGGGAGGAGAAAATATTAGTTCGTAATTTGTCCTCTTCCCTGTGCAGTTCGAGACCGTTATACCGTACTTAGAATTATGAAAACTTACAGGAAGGTGGGTTCGGAAAAAAAATGGAAAATAATGGAATCTGTATATCTTCTCAGAATTGGTCAATAATAGTTTATTTCTATAGTTACAGCTAGCACACCCCTGCATGCCTTAAACACGTTCGAGGTCAAAAGTACTGATGACCAACGATAACCAACACCTTAGGCAATAATATGTTCTAAGTTTCGTTACAATCATGTAATATGAATTGGCATGTACAATAAAGTGTAAGCGAGTAAGACATTTTAATTATGTTTTTTATATCCATCTGAGTGGTATCAAAAAGAGCAAGGATCCGATATTTATATACCAAAATAAGCGCTTGCTACGAAACCCTCGGATTGCGGGCGTAGCCCTCTATATTCCGGTTTCATTTACTGTGCCTTCACTCCGGTCACTCCGAAAGTGTACAAGAGTGATGCAATGAAGAGCGCTAAGTCAATCCCCGAGCCATTACTCTCGAGTGATGCGATTCCCCTTATGGAAGAGTCTGTAGCTCAACCTTCCCCAAACTCTGAACGAACGTACTATCGCGCAATAAGGATTCATTGACAAGAACAGGCAGATAGAAAGATAAGAGGATCTCCACGGAGCAGTCGTTCTCTGATTATCGCTATTTTCAATTGAGTATTGATGATCTTCTTGAGCCCAAGTCTATCATCCTTGCCGGAAAACGACAAATTGGGTCAAGTACAGGGAGGTTCTACTGGAAGTTCAACCTCTGCATCACCAGCCGTCAAGTAAGCCAGAGCCATGGATGATATGATACAAATTCCGAAGTGTGCTCTCAACAGAGCTGCTTCCGAATTATGCCCGGTCAGTAGAATTAAGGGTTAAACTAAACTCGTCTGGTGAAACGCACCCATTTCACAACTCAGATTTCTATGTAGGAGATCCTTTAATAGGGCGACACTGCTGCAATCGGATTGAGCGTTATATCAAAAGGATCACAGCATGTTTAAGAAGGAATCTGAGCCGTCTGCCAACCATTCCATCCATATCACCTCATTCTTTACATTCCCAATTTTTACCTCCCCTGTTTGGGTTGTCTTCCCCAGGCCTATGAATTTTTATTAATACATAAAGGACGGGGACAACGAACGGCGAAAACTCCACCTCGTTTCCCGAACTGAGCTACAGCAAGCATAGGCCGCCGCTTAGCTCATTGAGGGGCCTTTTTTCGCCAGATGACACGGCCCGAGCTTTGCGGTCATTATACTACCTTAGATTCCGCTCAACCTCCCCTTGCATTTTCGGAAGTCCACCAACTCGTTCGTCACATACTCTATGTGACTGGGTCTCCATTATATGTAATGAAAATATTTATGGGCTATTGGAATCTTGGACGTGTTCAAATCGCTTGGGTGTGATGGCATTTTTACAGCTGATTTTCAACACATATTTGATATTATAGATTTTAGAAATATCAGCCTATTATCTAATCTGCTTAAGATTTACATGTGTGATGCTGATTAATATTTATTTACTGAGTAGTATTTCATCGCGGCTCTTAACTGTATCCTAACATGCCGATGCGCTTTTAATACGTCAAACCTGAAGCTATCATCGACATAGCTATGAATATATCTGTCTGTGAGCTTATCAGCCTTTGATTGACATCGAGGGTTGCTCATACTAGCCCGGGCTAATTAGAAATGCCGAGTAAATAAGGGCCCGCTGCCAGGCAATATTCCCTCCCTTTCTACCCCTTCCGTGGAATCTTTCGGTTAATTCAGTGCTTGATAACTTGGAGCGCTGATGATATTGCCATTGCTATTTCGGGTAAGTTCCCCAGCGTCCTTAGTGAGGTGCTTCAGAACGACTTCTCTCAACTTACAAACTGGGCCAATTCCAAAAACTTAAAAATTAATCCGAGAAAAAACTGAACTTGCTCTTTTTAGGTTTCAGATACCTTCTATCATGTCCTCACGGTTGAGGGTGATCATTCTCGACAAGAGGTTGGGATAGAAATCCAATATCCAGGAGCGGGTGAAAAAGGTTTACTATTATATTACGTTGAACACCTCTAGGAGAGCCATAGGCAGAAGCCGGGGTCTGCATCCAAATGTTGTGCACTGGCTTAACGTTTCTGTTATACACCTCATACTTACTCATGGTATTGTGGTAGAAAGCCCTTCCTATTGTTGTCTACTGCTAGTGTTTTTATAAGCGCGGCATTGTGAACAACTTCGTATGCTGCCTTGGACGTGCTACTCAATCTGCTCCCTTTGGATTTCATAGGTTAGGTTAGGTTAGATGGCGGCCTTACAGCCCCGCATAGACCGCTTGGGTCCATAGCGATGCCACAAATTGACAACGGGGCAAAGGAACTACGTATTGGGATTAGTTAATATCGTTGGATCATTGTTGAGTTCGAAGATTTTCGTCGCGTTTGCGAATTCCAAAAGGCTCTTTATACTGAGGTCGGCGGCCGCCTTCAAGTTGCGGAAGAAGTAGGCACCAAGACATTTTTGTCTTGTTCTTGTGAGTGCTGGGCATTCACACAAGAAGTGTTCCAGGGTTTCTTTAATGTTAGGCAGTTGACAGTTTCTGCAGCCATTGGAAGTGATCAATTCTAGCCTATAGGCACGCTTGCCTATCAGGCAACGGCCAGTAACTAATCCGACTAGCATCGCAGACTTACCTCTGGATAGTCCTAGGAGTATGTTAGTTTTCCTTGGATTGTAAGAATTCCTGATTCCACGATTTCATGGGCGAACAAACTGCTGCAATCAGAAGGCCATATGCTTTCATGAAATCGACCTGTAGATATCGTCTGCCTATGGTCACACAGTGATTCTAAATAGTTCAGATATTCCTGCAGTAACTGACTATTCCACATTCAAGCATATATTGAGGCGACCGGTAGCGCAGTGTGAGGTATCAGTCTCATGTTTGACTGCCGGCGTTTCGGGCTCGAATTTCGTCCACGACGACTTTCGTGGTCATGAATGTGCAGGAGGTGCATGTTGGCAACTGCATTTTCCGAAACCACTTTATGCCGACGAAACGTCAACTGGGCCACATGGAACAGTTGACGCGCTATGCCTCACAAGGAGTTAAGGCAATTGAGAGATCTATTCGACAAGATCTTCACAACCGTTATCCCTAATCAGGATCAGTGAGAGGTGGGTGAGTTTCTGGCTCTATTAGCATCTATACAGATGGATCCAAGACAGACGGAGACGTTGGATCGGGCGTCAATTGCGACAGGTTGAATTTACGCCTAACGTCTATCTAAGCTAGATGGGTTGATAGCAATATCGTGCCATCCAACTATGTAGCTGTGGCCCAGATTTGACTTGAATATTTTTTGCTTTATAGATTGCGTAGTGAAGAGCGTGTACAGCAATTTTGGGGCATACTCTAATGGGATATTATAATACATGACTAAAACCTGAAAACATCAACGTTTCCTTGTTTTTCGATGGTTTGTGGTTTTTATATAAAATAATAAATGAATAGCGCGAGTTCTAACTACGAAAATATTTATTTGGCGTAGATACCGGTATTTAGAGAGCAACTTGCTCCTGTCTTCAGTACAAAGCTATCTACGAGTATCTGTATCTATAGCTTTGTACTAAAAAGGGAACAAGTTTCTCCCGAAATACCGGTATAATAAATATTTTTTAGTTGAAATTTATTTGTTTTAATCTATAAAATTTAACCTATATTTCCCTAAGTGCGGCCAGTAGTAACATACTGCGCTGGTATGGTGGCCCAAAACCCAACAGCGGTGTACTTCAAAGACTAGCTTGCTTGGGTATAATAGGATCCATGCGAACTTGCCCAGCATCAGTCCTAGAGGCTGTTGCCGAACATACTCCGTTGCATATTCACATATAAGAATCTGCAGCTCTTCATGCTCTCAGAGTGCACCTAGTATCCGAAGCACATGAGAACTTAAATGGTCATATAAGCATTCTAAAGCAAACCCTGGCGTATTGATCTGTATGATATCAGATTATATGACCACTGAACTTTGTTTTGGTAGAAAGTTTCCGGTCTTCATCCCAGTACATACGAAATGGGATAATGTCAACCTCTGCCAAGATCCCAGTTGTTGGATATGGTTTACCGATGAATTAAAAACGGAGCAGGGAGTTTATGCTGGTGTCTTCGGACCAAACACTCGGAACTGAATTGCTATGGGTGTTTGACCCAGCGTCTTCTAAGCTGAGATCCATGCCATCGAGACTGCACCAGGAACATAGTCAGGCGGCTCTTAAAACGCGTTCATTTCATAAACTCCCTTGGAGGCTTGTAAAAAAGTGTTTTGATAGCCTTTAATGTCACGCAGCCACCAACCGAGTTACTCTCTATTGGGTCCCGGGTCATCAAACCATTGATGGTAACAAAGCTGCGGATAAATTTGCTAAGAAGGGCTCGTCCTTGCAATTCAGCTGACCGGATCCCAACTGTAGCCTAATCTGGGGCTCAGCCAGAACACCTTTTAGGTAATGGTCAGATAACAAAAGATTTCAACACTGAAACAACCTTCTACCTATAGAATTGCGGCAGACTAAAGAATTAATAAATCTATTCAATCTTAACGACGCCATCGGTTTGAGTGGAGCGGACTTGAAACTGATTGTGAATTACCTTTCGGGGCACCGCTGGGTGAGATATCACCTCAATATTATGGGTCTGTCCAGCGAGACGGAGTGGCTATGCCTATAAGACATCGAGTCCACTATACACCTTCTCTGTAACTACCCAGCGATTACTCGGTATAGAAGACTGATTCTTGGAGAAGCAACTATAAACGCAGATGTCATCAAGACACCCCCACAATTGGCTTACTGACTGGCTCCTAATTAAAAGACGATGGCACAATAGATCATTTTCGCAGTGCACACCGAATGAGTAACATACCTTGGAAACACAATAATAATAAGATAAAAGAGAAAAATAATATACCCTGGGGGGTGTTGTATCCCTACAGGGCACGACCTCAGGTGGCGGATAGAGAAACGCTCGATAGATATATCGGGTAGGTGAGAAATAAAATACCATCCGCTGACCAAACAACAAACAAAATCCATCAACCTAAACTGGCAACCAGACAGCATGAAGGTTAGCGTCTGTTCTTCATGTTAGAAGCGGCTCCATTCAAACCTACCGTATGTATAAAATTGTACTCCATGTGGGAGATAAAACTTTCTGGCAACACGAAACATGTCTAGAAGAAGAAGTGCAGGGATATCTGGGGCTTCTTCTTTGTACATGAGGGCACTCACCAGCGGTAAATGGTCATACGGGCGTGCGTTGAACAAATCGAAGGAGGCCGACTGCTGTGAGTACACCCGAACGAACCGGAAGGACGCATACTGCTGCAGCACCATCGAGGAGCCCTCTTTCACCTGTGGCTGATGTTTCGCCTGGTATCCAGGCGACCACGGCTGCGGGATAAAATCGACAGACAACGGATGAAATGGACAAAGGAGATGAACCTTTATATCATCCATGCTTACTACAAAATCGAACTCTAGCAAAGAACAACATCATACCATCCCTTGTTACACCAGAGGTTCGTCGAGCGATTTCCGCAATATGCGTATGTGTCAGTGCAGCGGATATCAGACCAGTACCGCTTTTTTGTGTGTAATACCTGAGACGACAAGGGAAAGAATTCGACTTGAGGTTTTTGAGGCATCTCGAAACCAAGAGGCGGGGCCGGATGTGGCATCCCCACCACCATCACGTCACTCTGCCCCGCAGAGGAATACCTATTATACAACACCAGACGAAGTACACTACTTCAGCACCAAGTGGAAGCCTCTACTGAAGTTCACGACGAATATGAAAGAGTTGCCTTGAATATTAGGAAAAAGATTCATTTCACATACCTGGCATTATCAGGTTACATACACCTGCTGCAACACCTGATATTCTTTCTTAAATCAACAGCGAAATCGCTTTCACACTCAGCTCTGATACGACGTTACTGGAACTGCAATTGTGTATTATGATGCAACTATCAGATTACATAGTCAGGGGATTCGTGATAGCGTTGTCGGAGTGAGACGAAAACAAAGCCAGCGTGGAAGACTCATCTCGCACAACAGATAAATAAATAGAAATGAGGATATTCCGTCTTTCCTCAACGCAGGAGTAACCTGTTTGTTACCCAAACGGGAAAGAGTGGAGAACCCTGCTGAAACAAGGTCTATAACATGCTTGCCGACACTGTACAAGTACATTAAGCCATTGTTAGTGGCAGGATCTATACGCACCTGGAGCAAAACAATATTCTTGCAAGCAAAAGGGCTGTCCGGATGGCGCAACGGTTAGCACGTTCGCCTTCAACGCACTGGGCCCCGGTTCGATTCCGGGGACTTACGTGTCGGACTATGAGCCCACTCAGCTGTTAAATGAGTACACATTATGGGGTAAATAACTCGGTTGAGCGTGTTGTTGATCACATACCTCTGCACAAAAACCGTCACGATCTAGAAAATGAGATGATGCTAACTCATCTCGAGGCCGTGGTTCAAATTGGACTGTTGCGCCAGTTATTTATTTAAAAGGGCTGTCAAGTCGGATCTAGGGGTTACACGGAACAACTAAGGATCGCCTCAGTTGTGGTAGGACAAGCAATCACAGGAATCTGTATTGCTCCTATATCAATTAGGCCAAAGCATTTGACAGCATCCCCCATATCTGACTAATCGCAGTCCTCCACATGTACCGCATGGATCCTGTCCTGATAAACTCTTCGACAAAAGATGATGAAGGGTGGCACACAACACTATCAGTGCCATCAACCGAAGGCAATATGCTCTCTCAGCCGGTATACATCCGAAGAGGCATATTCCAAAGGGACACTTTGATCCCTTTGTGTTTCTGCGTGGCGACGAATTCGGCTACACAGTAAGGCTATGCGATGAAGCATGTTATTCTCGGAATATTTCCCAAATTCGAGCTGACTCACTTGATGTACTTAGATGACATCAAACTATACTCAGGAAGCGACGCACATCTTAAAAGTCTGCTGCGGACATTCGCATGGACTTCGGGTTGCACAAACGTCGAATCCGTGACATTCGCAAAGGCACCGCACCCCGGCTTCACCTTGGAAGATATCCACATAGCTTCAGTGTCGGAGGCAAACTTTTATAAATACCTAGGAATACTGTAAGGTACACCAGTATTGATGACTTGAGAGAAGGACTTTTTGTTGAGTTCTGGCGCAGGTTGAAGTGGGTGCTAAAGTTCAACTAATCGGAAAGGAGCAAAATAAGTGCGATCAACCTATATGCCATTCCTTCACTGACATATTTATTCGGAATAGTCCCGTGTCTGTCACATCTTTGACGGATATTAAAGGGGGGAGCCAGAGGAGCGAATGTGTGTACCTCGTGACATCGGTTTGGTTGACGTTTCTAATTGACACCATCAGCAAGTCAACTCACTTATCTCAGAAGCCAAGCAACTTTGAGTCCTCTGCATTATGCAGTCTGCAAGCCAGGTGATGGTTTGACTCCCCTCAATTTAAAGGATCAATCAATTCTCCTCAATGGTGCATTCTGGTTGTCCATCCTCTCTGTTCGTTTTACGTAATAAACGATCAAGGGCAACCATCCTAGTTAACCTTTTAAATGTCATGTCATGCCCATCAAAGTAGTCTGATTGGCTTTCAAAATTGACCGTAGCGAGAAGCAGTTTTGAAAACTGCTTGTCGCTACGGCCGCCTAAATATTTGATAGTAGCGACGCGAAAATATAAAATCTGTAAATTACGAATGAACGTCGGAACTTCTCACCAATTGTCAAATTAACGACAAGCATACGTAGCGCGTTTTGCTGGTACAATTATACAATCTATCAAGTGCAGGTTAATCACCCCACTGGCCCGTACAGCGTTAAATTGTTGGACGTTGTAACGCATGGAGGTACCCTAACCTGCACGGGATAGATGTTCAAAAAAAAACACACCTTTAGTTTCTAAGATGACTAGATATTCCACAATTGGTCATCCTACCTACCATGTCTAATAGCCTCCATATAGGATGCAATCCGTCGTCAGATCGATCTGACGATATTGTGATCGTCAGATCGATCGCGCAGTGTATGTGAATATCGTTGGCGATTTAACTGATTTGACGATCAAATTTTATCTGCCGATTTTTGGTGCGATTTAACTGCAATCCGTCCGTCTGATCGATTGGATGGTGTATGTGATTATCGCAAGTGAATGTCAAATTATCAAATTATTCAACTATGAATTTGGGGGATTCTGATAAATTTAAATTTCTCTGCAATGGAAATATCAAATATGTAGGATACGAAGATGCCACACAAATCCAAATAGTTAAAAAAAATTAATGCAGGTTGGATTGGGAGTGAGTCATAAGAATCTACTTTTTGAATTGTCGTTGGTTATCGCATCGCACGACAATCGTACAGTGTATGTGCTGCGGAGATTGGAAGATATTTTGTGGCGATCCATCGGCAGATCGATCTGACGATGGATCGCACAGTATATGGTGGCTCTAAGGGAAACAAAGGGTATATAAAATTAAAAACGCGTTTTTTTTTAAAAACCGAACAACAACAACCGAAAAATATAGAAATTTTTAAATTCCACCAAGCGCTGATTTTGAATTCACAGTTGCAGCTGTTTTTTTGCTCTGTTGAAAAGTAACCATTTTCATATTCGATAGTTGGCTATGGTAGCGACGATATAGGATGTAAAGACTTAACGGACTTTAGGGGCCGATAGGCATAATGTCCTCGAATGCAACTCAAAGTCAAGTCAAAGACACATTTACACAAGCATGCGCACCTAAAGAATTAGTTCTTTGGATACAACATTTTTGATAGCAAATCTAGACAACTTGAACATATATTTAGATCAAAATTAAATTGTATAGTATTTACATGCGACAAGCTTAAAGTGCCGATGAATACCGTCGCTCTGTTATTTCATTTCTTTCGCGGGTATGACTGAATTGTGCGCTCAATGCGGGTCACACTTATATTAATTACTGCGGGTCACACTTATATTAATTACTATGATGTTTTATATTTACTTTCTTTACTTAGACTGACGCCAATCAGTTTTAATGTATCTCCTACTTTATCATCACCAAATTTTATCCTAATTTCTCAATTCTTCAAGAGGCGCGTTTCCATATCGTAAGACAATAAATAATGAAGAAACTCTCAACCAAACTTTTCAAGTGACCAGATCCCCCGATTACATTTCTTCATGTTGAACTTGAAAAAACACACCACCTCCATCTTTCATCTATCTATGGCTGCCTTCCAGGCTCAAGCTCATTAGAACTTTATACGGCCACAATCCTGAGACGTTTCTTACAAACGACGATACGATGAAAAACGACAGGAAAATTTATCTTTCAATTGAAGCGTTGATTCAAAGATATGAGGTACGTCTGTGTTCATTCCCTCCCGTTCGCGTTCAACTTTTCACTCATCCCTTCCACCATACCACCTTAGTAGTCAGCCGGCAGCATTAATTAGAGGCTCAATTTTCGCTCCTTGAAATCGTATCGCAGTACCATGTGATTCTCTGGAATAATTTTAATTAAACTTCAGGATGAATTAGCGCGAGAGACAGAAACCGAGAGAGAAAGAGAGAGACAGTGTAGGCAAAAGTGTAACGCTTGGCTGGATAGCATAGCGCCCAGTGCTCAGTCCGTTATTGCAAGGAAGCCAGCTCGAGTACTCGGTCCATATATAGACACGGTCTGTAATGCCAGGACTTACACATGGTCCTTCTCTATCCGCACTTACGAGTACGTATATCTTTGTTCCGCATAGCACTTGAGCTATGTGCCCTCTTCCTCCTTGTATGAAATGAAAAATGAATTAATTAAAGATGTAACCGAGCTCTTTAGCATGATGAATTCAGGATACGGTGTTGAACTCGTCTCGTGTCAGAAAAGTTGGTTCAAAGTTCAGATTCAGATTTATTTTTATTTCTCTGCTGAATCTTGCATTCTAAGTCTTTCTGTTTTTTTTTTTCGCCATCGCATCGTTCGTCTGAGCTGACAGGCGATGCGAAGGAAATTAGTTTGCAAACATTTGAATTTCAATTTAAAGTTGACGAAAAGGAGTGTAGGGCTAAGTCTATAGATTAGAAATCTACTCGGCTCTAGTTAGTTGTAAGACTATGATCCGCGTTTAATGAAGCTTCGGATTGTTGTCGACGATGAGAGCTCGTTAGACGATATGCTGCGTGTACGTTCCGGAGGAAATGTTCATTACGGTTTTGTTCAGCTCAAAGTCGTTGGATGCTGATGGGTGTGATTAATGTAATCGCAAACTACACAGATTGAAATTAATTGGATGCTTCATGAGAACTATTCATGAACTCGAAATGTACATACTTAGTACTGTGTTTTCTTATCGAGAGTAGTATCAATGAAACTTTGAGTTAATGTGGTTCCCCACTAATGAATCATCCCTAAAGGAAGAATGCTTCAGGGCGATATTTTTACAAGTGTTAGCCCCAAAACTTCATGATACAACACGCTTTGTTTCGTACTGCCTAAACCGGAAATGTAATTTACTGGCGGTTCAAAATATGTTTCCGCTTTAGGCAGTACGAACGTAACATGTACTATATGCATCATAACAATAGTTTTAGCCTGAACCACGTTGGTTCAACCTATCTAAAAACCGAAGTCCGAAGCGTATATACCCTAGACTTGTACAGACCTAGTGGTGACACCAAAAGTAATAATTGGCAACATATGGTCGTTGCATTAAAAGTGAGTTTCCTATATAGCCAGTTTATAGGGGAGGTTGGCACTCATTCAGGGAGACCTTGACCATTCTCAAAATAAATTATCTAACCCATTCTACAAATATTTGTTGAATTTTTCAAGTCGCTAGCTTCATTCCATCCAAAATTATTGCTTATTTGAAGTCTCACTTGTAAGGGAGGTAGGGGTCCCTTGGGTCGGATCTTGCCCATCTTTGCCACCAACCAATTAGATCACCCTACAACCAGACAAACTAAATTTTAAGTCTCTAGCTTCACTCTATCGAAAGTTATCGCTTATTTGAAGTTTCATTTGTAGGGGAAGTAGGGGTTTCGCTAGTCGGATTTTATGTATTTTCAATATTAGCCAACTGGATCCTACTACAAACATTTGACCAAAATTTTAAGTCGCTAGCTTTATTTTGACGTAAGTGATCGCTTATTTTAAGTGTCATCTCTAGGGGAGGTAGGGGTTCCTTAGGTCGGATGTAACCCATCTTTAATGCCAACTAACTCAATCTCACTTCAAACATTTGACCAAAATTTCAAGTTGCTGGAATCATTCTATCAAAAGTTATCGCTTATTTGAAGTTTCATTTGTAGGGGAGGTAGGGGTTCCTTGGGTTGGATCTTGCCCATTTTCAGTACCAACTAATAAGACCTTACTACCAACATTCCACCAAATTTTCAATCCGCTAGTATCATTCTATCGAAAGTTATCGTAATTAAAATAATATTAAATTTTTTGAATTTTGTAGGGGAGGTAGGCGTTCCTTTGATCTGATTATGCCCAACTTACCAAGACCTAAGCAGCTTCCCACTTCAGGGTTACATGCCAAAAATTAGATGTCTACGTCAATTAGTTCAAGAGTTATGGTTAAAAAACCTGAAAAGTAGGGTAGTACGGGGCTCTTTGTAAGAAAATTACCGTTAGTTTTCAACTGATCGATTTTATTTTTCCAGGGGAGTACAAGATTACCATCACGAGCAATCTACCAAAGCTAGAGCTTTTCGTGTTTATTTAATCGGGAGTTATAGATATATTTAATTATTTTACATATGTAGGGGAGCTAGGCGTTCTTTTGGTCAGATCATACCCATTTTCAATACCAACCAACTAGATCATACTTCCAACATTTGACCAAAATTTCAAGGCTCTAGCTTCATTATATCGAAAGTTATCGTGCGAACGGACAGACAGACAGACAGACGGACAGACGGACAGACGGACAGACGGACAGACAGACAGACAGACATGGCTAAATCGGATCAGGAGGTGACCCTGATCATTTATATATATACATTGCTATACCTCCGGAGCCTCCTTTAAGGTGTTACATATTTCCGTCGTGACAAAAACAATATACCCTATACTAAAAGTCTAGGGTATAAAAATGCAGGCTCATACTGCACTTTTCGGAGGTAATTCTCAAGGAAAATTCAATTTTGGTTTAAGGAGAAAAGTCATAAAGACACAGACCCAAATTATTAAGTAGGGGTTCCTTGGGTCAGATCTTGGCCATCTTTGCCACCAACCAATTAGATCATGCTATGAACATTGTCCTCCAATTATCTCGGTCACTTGACCGCGTCCTCCAATTTTGGAAGCCCAGAAGCTGCGCGGTGTCCACACCTACTAAGTTCTCCCAACGAGATCTCGGTCGTCCTCGCAGTCTCGCTCCGTCGACTCGTTCTGCATTCATTACTCTCTTAGCCATGCGATCATCGTCCATTCTTTGTACATGCCCTGCCCATTGAAGTCGTTGTAGTTTGACGAATTTCGAGACCTGCAGCTCATCGTACTTTTCATACAACTCATGGTTGTACCGGATGCGCCATCCATCTCGATCGCAAACAGCCCGGAGAATTCGCCGTAGAACCTTACGTTCAAAAGTGTCTAGCATGTTTTCGGAGGCTTGAGTTAGGGTCCATGCTTCGCAGCTATAGCATAGCACTGGTCACATAATGGTTTTGTACACGCGGAGCTTCGTGTTTCTGTGCACATGCTTCGATTTCATTATGGGGAGAACCGAGAAAAAAGTCTTATTAGCTAACTGTATCCGTCGCTTGATTTCGTCAGTTTCGTTGGCGTCCCTTGACAAGTTGCAACCGAGGTAAATAAAGTTGTTCACGAACTCGATGTTGAGGTTCCCCACATTGATGCTCGGTTTTGCAGGTGTCCTTGTCGTCGATTGCATCATTATTTTAGTTTTACCCTCGTTAAAGGTCGATACACACACATCAGTCACGTCACGTCACAGTTCCGTCAGCACCGTCTGGTATCAGTCACAAAAAATATCGTTTCTTGAAAGTCAAGTGGCGCTGTCCACATTGAGCCGGCGCAGTCACGAATCAGAACCGTCAGTCGCGCTTCCGTCACCGAACAGTCAAATTCACATTTCTTCCCAACGATATTTTTTGTGTTTGACGGACGTCAGTCTAGAAAGTGAACATGGGCGATGACGAAAAATTAATCGAGTTGGTTCGAAATTACCCCGTTCTGTACGATTTATCGCATAATAAATATATGGATATAGCATATAAAAACAGGATATGGAAGCAAATTGGAAATGAAATAAAAATAGATGGTAAATCTAGGTACACTCGAGAGCATACACAAATGAAACCGGAATATAGAGGGCTACGCCCGCAATTCGAGGGTTTTGTAGCAAGCGCTTATTTTGGCATGTAAATACTGGCTCCCTGCTCTTCTTGGTACCCCTCAGCTGAATAAAAACACCATAATTAAATGTTTTACCCATGATTTAGTATCTTACATGCCAATTCACAAAAAGACTGCATCTGTCACCTCTCAAAGTAATAGTTTTAATACGAGAAGCTGTAGATAGATATGTATGTATACGAGATAAACTGTCCCACTCTTCGAGATGCTTAACCATTCATGTTAAGACGACATTGCAAATTGCAAACTTGTGTAACGGCTTCGAAATTCAGGGCGGCTGGGACAAATTACGGTCTAATATTTTTTCCTCCTCCACTGTTCCCCTTTCTACAAATCTCAAGAAAATGCCAAAAATGGAATGTACTCAACATTACCTTTCTCACGACACCCCACTTGGCTATACCAGTGGATAAAAAAAAATTTACCTTAATTTCGCCTCTATGTGGACCCCCCTCCCCCCCTCTTAAAGTTGGCCAATTACAACACAACGCTATCTCCAGCAAATTATAGCATTTCTACACATTCTCGCCGAATTATGTGTGCAGCTTCAGCCGTTCGTAAGATATTCTATGAACAGACGGACAGACAGGTATTTGACCGATTTTGTAAGATTTAAGACACAAAACCCTAAAAAATTAACTGTGTGAATAGTTATTGTTAGGATCACCAATCACCAATCTTCACCCTTCCAAAGTTGGTTCATTAAATAACTGCAATTCGCGCTACGAAAAACAACATGCAAGTGGTACACGCATATCTATGCGTGAGGCCGGTAGGTGTATTTTTTGTATGGATAGTGTCAAAATGCATAACTTTAAGTCAATGTACTATTATTAAATATCATGTCATTTTAATGAAACTTAGAGATATTATTGCCTATGATGTTGGTTATCACCAGCCATCAATATTTTTGACCTAGGGTGTGCTTGAGGGGTGCAGGGGTGTGCTAACTGCAACTATAGAAATGTACTATTATTAACCTTTTTGGATGAGATTTAAAAATTCTATTATTTTCGGTTTTCTATGCTAGTAAAATGCCGCTTTTCTGTAAATTTTGATATGTCTAGCTATAACGGTCTCGAAATGCAAGGGGGGGGGGACAAACTCGGACCACATATTTTCCCCTCTCCCTCTTTTGTCCTTTCTTCAAATTTGAAAAAATCCCAAAAATGGAATGTACTCAACGGTACCTTTCTTACGATACCCCACTTGCCTATACCAAACGAAAAAAAAATTTCGACCTTCATTTCGACCCCCCCTTAAAGTTGACCTATTACGACGCATCGCTTTCTCCAGAGAATTATAGTATTTCTACATATTTCCACCAAATTTCATGCATGTAGCCTCGGTGGTTCGTGAGATATTTCATGGACAGACGGACAGACAGACGGACAGACGGACAGACGGACGCATGACAGATTTCATAAGGGTTTTGTTTTTATACAAAACCCTAAAAATGACTGACTACGGTCTGAATACCCTGACGGCTATATGTGAATACAGCCGCTATTTTGACTGTGACTTAACGGTGACGGTTATGATTCGGAAGGTTGACTGAACTGTGACGTGACTGATGTGTCTGCATCGACCTTAACACGTAATCCAACTTCCTTTGCAGCGGTATCGAGCGTATGCAGAAGTTTTTCTGCGTCGGCCAATCTTCGGGACATGATGTTGATGTCGTCGGCGTACGCTGCTAATTGTGTCGACTTGATTAGTAGTGTCTTGCTGTTGTCCATGTTCATGGTCCGAATAACGTATTCCAGTGCTAGGTAGAAGAGCGTCGGTGCCAGTCCATCGCCCTGTTTCAAACCAGTGCGTGTTTCAAATAGATCAGTAAGTCTATTATATATCCTGACTTGTGAGACGGAGTTGGTCATCGTCATCTTAGTCAGTCGCACTAATTTGGTCGGTATACCAAATTTCAGCATGCTGTTGTACAGTACTTCATGATCGATACTGTCGTATGCCTGCTTGAAGTCGACAAAGATTTGGTATACGTTTACGTTGTATTCCCAGCACTTCTGGAGTATCAGTTTGACTGAGAAGAGCTGATCGGTTGTGGAGCGACCAGGTCTGAAACCGCTTTGATATTCGCCAATGACTCGTTCTGCGTACGGTTTTATTCTATTTTCCAGAATTTTCGTCAAAATTTTATAGGACGTACAAACTAGTGAAATGCCCCTGTAATTCTCACACCGCAGTTTATCTCCCTTTTTATGAATTAGACAGATGATGCTTCTGCGCCAATCGTCTGGGATCTCCTCGTCCTCCCATACTCGCAGGAGTAATTGATGTATGGCATCAACTAGACTCGTTCCACCGAATTTTAGCAGTTTAGCTGGAATCTCGTCAGCGCCCGGCGCTTTATTTCGTTTTAGTGACCGCAACGCGAGATCAACTTCCTCTACTCTCGGGGGTTGAATGGATGGGCCTAGATCAACAATATCGTCGAGAGCTTCCTGTGTGGGGATGTTAGATGGTCGGTTTAGAAGCTCTTCAAAATAAGAGGCCCATCGTTTGTTAATGCCATCGGTGTCGCTGATGATGTTTCCATCCTTGTCCTTACAAAGACTAGTCCAGGGTTGGTAGCCGTTCTTAATTGTATTTACTAGTTTGTACGCTTGTCTGGTGTTCCTATTAGCTAAGTTTTCGTTTATGTTCAGCAACTGCTCGTCAAAGTATTTACGTTTCTTACGTCTAATTATTCTATTCGATATTCGCCGTAGCTCGTCATATTTTTCTCTTCTGGCTCTGGTTCCTCGTTAAATCCATTGTCTGTAGGCCTCGTTTTTTGCGTCAAGTGAATTTTTGCATTTTTCGTCGAACCAGTCATTTCGCGCTCGCCGGGCTTTATATCCCACGACTTTTTCTGCGACATCCTTGATGGTACCCTTGAGTTCTTCCCAGAACCCATGGACGCCTGTGTTGCTGATGTTGTGTAGCATAGGCGATAGTCTTTCCTCAAGGGCGGTAGTATACGCCACCGCTGTAGCATCACTCAGAAGCTTATCAACCGCAAAGATTTTGGGAGGGCTGATTCTCGATTGGTGCACTGAGGAAATTCTACATCTGTAGGTCGTCTTCACCAAGTGATGATCTGAGTCGCAGTTTGCTCCTCGATAGGAGCGGACATCTATCACACTAGACGCCCATCTCTTGCAAATGAGGACGTGGTCAATTTGGTGGAAGGTATGTGCGTCTGGAGACTTCCAGGTCTGCTTGTGAATGCGTCGATGCGGGAAACACTTAGAGCTTACGACTAGACTCCTGCTGCAAGCGAAGTCGAAGTACAGGTTTGGTTGGTCGGATTTTATGTATTTTCAATATCAGCCAGCTGAATCTTACTACAAACATATATTTTAAAAAAAATTCAAGTCGCTAGTTTTTTTTATCGTGAGTTATTGCTTATTATCCCCTTCACGGATGTGATAGGGTATACTAACTTTGTCATGAAGTTTGCAACGTATAGAAGGATGCATCTCCGACCATATAAAATATATATATTTTTGGTCAGTATGATGAGACAAGTCGATTAACCTTTGTCGGTCTGTCCGTCTGTCTGTCTGTTTCTATCCAAACTAGTCCCTCCGTTTCAAAGCTATTAAGCTGAAATTTTGTACGAAGCCTTCTTTCTATTGCACGCTGTAAATAAGTCGGAACCAATGGAATCGGACCACTACGTCACACAGCTGCCATAGGAAAAAATTCGTATTTGTGAGGAAAACTTCTTAGTTTTTTAAGATATCTTTTTCAAATTAAACGCTAATTAATAGTATCTATAGTTTAATCAAATTCCGGAGTTTTTTTTTAAATTGGACTACTCTATCGTATAGCTGCCATAGGAACGACCGTTCCAAAAGCAAGTTTTTGTTAGAAAAACTTTTTTATTTCTGAAGATATCTTTACCAAATTTCACATTATTCAATCATATTGACCACCAAACCATGTTTCTAAATTTCGTTAAAATTGGCCCACTATTTCATATATAGTACCTCTCATAGGAACAATGAAATCGGAACCAGTTTTGCTATTGTACTAATTTCAAAGTGGCAAATGCACCATAAGTTGTAACGAAGGTATGATACCCTTCACGCTTCGCGGCAAGCTAGCCGAAGTCTAGCTTGTTTTAAGTTACATTTGTAGGGAAGGTAGGGTTCCTTAGGTCGGATCTTGCCCGTTTTCAACACAAACTAACTAGATTTTACTAGCAACATTCTACCAAATTTTTAACTTGCTAGTGTCATTCTATCGAAAGTTATCGTAATTAAAGGAATATTTAATTTTTTGAAATTTGTAGGGGAGGTAGGCGTTCCTTTCATCTGATTATGCCCAACTTACCGAAACTCAAGCAGCTTGTCACCCCAGGGTCATATGCCAAAAATCAGGTGTCTACGTCAATTGGTTTAAGAGTTATAGACAAAAAACCTGAAAAGTAGGGTAGTACGGGGCTCTTTGTAGGAAAATTACCGTTTGTTTTCAACTGATCGATTTTATTTTTTCATGGGAGTATAAGATGGGAGTATACGATTACCCTTACGAGCAATCAGCCAATGCTAGAGCTTTTAATGTTTATTTAACCCTCCGTATACAAGGTGGGGTCTGACAGACCCCAGCGTTGGAAAAAATGTTGCCATTTTCAAACTATAAAACGTAAGTTCTTCGTTTTCCCAGTAGCTGGAACTTAAATGCTTCCAAACCGATTGATGAGCTTTATTCAGTTCAGTGCCAGACACCAAGTTACTTAGAAGCTTTGAAAGTCTGAGTGGGTATCACAGACCCCACCTTGTACGGGACGTCGCTATAAAGTAACGTGAAAATAAATTTGGTAGCTGGGATATCTGTGTAAGGTATCAACGGAATTAAATTTGCAAAGTGAGTTTGGGTGCTACACGTGCGTTTTACATTTGCTTATATGGTATACCAAAATGTATTTTCAGATATTATTACCAGTGAAATATGATTAGCTGAACGGATTCCCAAATTTTAGAAGCACTTTTAGAGGAAGATGACTTCGACTATGTGGAATAAGAACTGCATCAGATAATGAGCCTGATAATGTGAGCATTGTAAGTGATCACAACAGTGAGGTCGATGCCGAAATTATCGATTCTGAAGAACCGCTCTTGGAACTTAACCAGTCTAATGGACCGACATTTTATATGAGTAAAGATGGGACATCCAAATGGCAGAAGGTTCCACTAAGAGGCAATATTCGTAGCCGCCCAGAAAACATTATTAGTGATCAGCCTGGTGTAAAACCATCAGCAAGAGGTAAGATTACTCCTCTTTTGTGCTTCGAAACGTTCATTACGAATGATATTGTTGATGATATTGTTATCTGTACAAACGAAAAAATCCGTTCCCGTGTTACAAATAACGCTGAAAAGTCCGAAACGACGAAGCAAGAAATAAAGGCACTGTTTGGCTTACTGTTTATATCCGGTTTAGTTCATTCTGGTCGGCAAAATTCGGTTGATTTATGGGCCAGTCATGGTGCTGGAATGGACATCTTTCGAGACACAATGAATAGAAGCAGATTTGCTTTTTTATTGAGCAACATCAGATTTGACGAAGCAGCCACACGAGCCGAGAGAGTGATGGTAGATCGGTTAGCCCCAATAAGGGCAATTTTTGAAAAATTTGTAAAGAATTGTCAGGATGCATACACTCCTTATGAAAACCTTACTCTAGATGAAGAACTGGTTGCTTTTAGAGGTCGATGTGGTTTTCGCCATGGTTTTCGCCAATATATTCCATCCAAACCGGCAAAATACGGTATAAAAATTTATGCTTTAGTGGACAACAAAACTTATTATACCCTAAATATGGAAATACATGCGGAAAACAACCTGAAAACAGTCCTTATGCAGTGAGCAATAAATCGTTTGATGTAGTTGATCGATTGGTACGATGTGTTTCACAATCATCTCGAAATGTTACGATGGACAATTTTTTCACTAGTTATGAAAGCACTGAACATTTACAAAAGAATCATAAATTAACTGTTGTCAGAACATTGCGAGCTAATAAAACTTGTATTCCGCTCGTCTTAAAAAAAAAGAGAAGAAAAGACAACATTGTTTGGATTTCAAAAAGATACATATCACTATATTGTCATATGTACCGAAGCCGAATAAAGTTGTATATATGATGTCGTCTTTGCATCATGATAGTGAAATTGATCCTGATAGTGGACCTATGCAAAAACCAGCTATTATATCATATTATAATCAGACGAAAAGTGGTGTCGATGTAGTAGATAAACTGTCAAGAACGTACGATGTTTCGCGGAATTCTAAACGTTGGCCTCTAACGGTATTTTACGCATTACTAAATCATGCAGGCATAAACGGTATGATCATACACATGTTGAATACTGGAATTGAAAAGAATAAAACAAATCTAAGAAGAAAATTTTTTCGTGAATTGGCAATATCTTTAGTTAAGGATTACATAGTGGCAAGAAGAGAAAACCAGAAGCTCCCTAGGGAACTGCGCAGCAGAATTGCTAAATATTTCGAAAACTCTGGTGAGAACTTAGAGGAACCACCGGCAAAAAGGGCTAACATGAAACAGGGATGTACAGTGTGTCCCAGGAACAAGGACAGAAAGACTAAATACACCTGTACACAATGTAACACTCCTATATGTTTGGAGCATGCATTTCTCTCCTGGATCAAAAATTTATAATTAATTATAAGTTAGATATGTAATAATACTATATATGGTCGATATAGCGCCGTCATGTCTTCAAAACAATAATATAAAACAAAATTTAAAAAATATGTTTTTAAGTTTGATGAAATCGCCTTTTCTTTAATTTTTTGAATAAAAAGATATCAAAATTGAAATTTTTTTCTGTTTTTTTACTTAAGCCCCTTTACTATGTATGGCTGCTTGATAGTTCCATATAAAATTCACCAAAAGTTAAGAAATATGTGTTTTATGACCAATATCTTCTGGGGTATGTCAGACGGTGCAACTTTTAGTCACCTTGTATACGGAGGGTTAATAGGGAGTTACAGATACATTTAATTATTTTACATATGTAGGGGAGGTAGGCGTTCTCTTGGCCTAATCATGCCCATTTTCAATGCCAACTAACTAGATCATACTGCCAACATTTGACCAAAATTTCAAGACTCCAGCTTCATTCTATCGAAAGTTATCGTGCGAATGGACAGACAGACAGACAGAGAGACAGACAGACAGACGGACAGACAGACAGACATGGCTAAATTAAAGTAGAAGGTAACCCTGATAATTTATATAGCATTCCTATACCTCCGGAGGCTCCTTTAAGGTGATACATATTTTCGTCGTGACAAAAACAATATACCCTATACTATAAGTCTAGCTCTAGGGTATACAAAATTGCTCCCTGCTCTATGGGTTGATCGCTAATCGCGAACAATATGCGACGATCGTGTGTCCAGTAAAACGCACCTTGACAGTGTTAAAACCTAATTTTGATTTTAGGTTTTAATACTGGAGTGGGACGCATACGTTGGTCCTGAATCATTAGTACACTATAAATAAAAACTTGCAGTCGAAAGAAAAATCCCAGTTTTGTCTAATATATGAGTATGGATGATTAATTTATAGTGTACAATTTTTTGTTGGTAATATATCGTATGTTAAACAGATGTAATGCAGGAGGCGGCAACCAGCAGCAAGCGGGCCTCATGCGGGTTTCCATAGGTTTTTCTACGGCCCTCTAAGCAATAACGAATTATGTACGTTATGAATAAATCGACGCTTCTCAAGTGAACTATCCTGATTCGAAAGGTGTTCGATACAGGACGCTACCACAACTGTCAGTGCAAAGAGACTGACCGTTTTGTTTTCAACAATGAAAGGATGTCGAGTTACTAATAATTTTCGGAGCGCATACTCTTCTCTTATGCAGTTCAGGTGATTTTTAGGGCCGACACAATGTCATTTTCTACTCTCCTAAGCTCCCTAAGCATGAATTAACAGAGATATTTCGGTTCAAAACTTTTGAATACTCCATTTTATTCAAATTGTGGGAAGTTTTTTTTTATTTTTGAAACAGAACTAGAAAATCTTATATCGTATTTTTAAAAATCGTAAAATATTGTTCTAGAGCTCTTTTAAAACCATATAAAAAGCTTGAGCTGCTATTGGCACCAAAAGGGAACGTTTTAAATGATTTGTCTGCGGTAATTTATTCGCGCATTTAAGAAGGTAGCTCCATTTCTGTTAATGTTTTTGACAGATTTCCAAAAACGTCTAGAAAATCAAAATCGAGCAAAATGCAAAATTTTTTAAATTTGCTCACTTGTCCGGCACATTACGATATATTTTCACTAAATATTATATTGTGCAGCGGTTTTTGAAATTTTTTGTGCGATTTGCCAAAAAAAATTACAAAAATCGAGTTACTTACCTCTTTTTGGCAGCAAACCTCTTAATTTTCTAATTTTTTGAAGCTGGACTAGAATTGTACGCTTGGTTCGCGTGGTGTTATAAATGGAATTTTGATCTGCCCCGGCTACTGTTCTAAAAAGGTTGCCGTGAAATCTCAATTTCATGTTATGCAGGCGAACACTTGAGTGCAACTGAATTTGCGGTCACTCACAAGAAAAGATTGGCGTCGTCTTTTCTCGAATTTTCGATTATAAGGTTATAAAATAACCAAACAGTGTTTTATTAAAACATAATTGTTCCAAATTCAACAAACATAACAATCTGGTTTCTAAAATATCACAATATTTTCGTTTATCAACAATGGTGCGACGTTTATATCAAACAACATGATTATCAAACTAACTAAAAAGTTACATACATGCTTGTTATAATTATAACAATATAAGTATTAAATTGTTACAGATATATCAGTTTGGTTAAAAACATAACCATATTTTATTTTTTTTACCAATTTTGTAACACTTTTGTTATAAAAATATTGTTATAATTAAACAATAGTCTTAGAGAGTAACGAAGTTGTTATAGCTGTAACAACATGTAATAATCTTTATGTATTCAATATTCATGCAATGTGCAAGTGCGAATTATTTAAATGAAAATTTGATTTTTGTGACACTTGGTTTCATTCTACACACCAACTTAGTAGGCGTCTGTAGCTTAGCTCGGTAATGCCGGGTTTCCACCAAAGAGACAGTTTTGAAAAACACGGAAAAAACGGTTTTTCTGAACAAAAACACAAATGTTCTGTAAAAACTGAACAGTTTTTAAAACATTTGTGTCCCTAAATACTGTTTTAGGAAACAAAACACTTTCCCATCGCGAATGGGAAAATGTTTTTGTTTTCTAGAACAGATCAAAGGAAGACACATTTGTTCTTGATTTTTTGTCTGCTTGGTTGAAACACGCACTTTTGTTTTCTGCGACAATTCTACACAGTCAGTTATCAGTTGTAAATTTAAAGGTTGAAGTGGTATAAATTTTACTTTTTTGTGTTTTTTTAACTTAAAATGTGTTCAAACAAGAAGCATTTAACTGAGTGCAATTATAAAATCCTCGTTGTCTGACATTTGCTGGGAACAAGATAAACAGAACTAGAAACAAAACCAGTCTGTTCAGTTGAAACAGTTTGTTTACATAAAACAGAACTGGGTAGTTTTTGCTACTCGAAACATGGTCTTATACGGTTCAAGCCCCGCAACCACTAAGCTTGGAGGAATTAAAAACAGAGGGAATTTGAGAATAAAAAATATTTGGTCTCGTTGCGGTGCTTGAACCGTAGAAGACCGTGTTTCGAGCAGCTAAAAATTCCTGGTGCGCTACCGAGCTAAGCTAAAGACTTAGTATGCGTTGGTGTGCAGAATGAAATGCAATAATCATTACAAACCGAACAATTTAGTGGTATAACAATGGATGGTTATATTGTAGTTGGAAATATAACACAATAATTTCGAAACAACATTGTTGAAAAATAACTGAAGTATGACTCATTATTATCGTTATATTCTAACCATGGTTATAATGTGCTTCTTGGGCAGAGCTCATACCAGCCCACCATCTAAACTGGAAGTAACTGTGGCTATTAAATCGATGGAAGCAGGTAAAGCCCCGTGGGTAGATGGAATTCCGGTGGAACTCTTTACGGCGGAAATCAACGCTACTGCGGATATTCTTCTCCCTCTTATCCAAGAGTATTGGGAAACCAAAACTCTCCCTAAAGAAGGGCGTCATTATTAAGATCCCTAAGAAAGGTAACCCGAAGAATTGTAATAACTGGCGTGGAATTTGCCTCCTCCCCACAGTCTCCAAACTGATGGCAAAAATAGTCTTGAACCGGATCAAGCATACAGTTGACCGCACACTGAACGATGAACAGGCTGGCTTTCGCTAGGGCTTTTCATGTAGTGACCACATCAACACCATCCGAATTACTATTGTACAATCCGCAGAGTGGAGATCCCCATTACATCTCATGTTCATCGATTTCGAGAAGGCGTTTGACAGCGTTGACCGGGAATACATCGGGAAGGCTTTACGTAGGAGAGGCGGACTAAATAAGGCTGCATTTTGTCACCTATATTGCTTTTGATTTGCCATTAACTATGTACTCTGCTGCGCGCTTCATGCACACCAAAGATGGAATCTGTTTGAATACCTTCAACACCTGGATTACGCTAACGATATTTGTCTTCTTCCAAATAGATCGGACCATCTCGTAGATATATATTAAACAGATATCAAATAGGCACAGAGTGGGGGTAAAAATTTGAATATCGAGTTATGGCTGACATATCCGCGCCTGCGCAGTGAAACGCGCACAACACGTATTAATATTTGGCCCAGTGGCGCGAGGAGCGAGGGGCCAAATGCTTTGCAAATGCCAAATTGTGGCCGAGTGGCCGATGGCGTAACGACATTCTGTTCTATTTAAATCTATGGATCATCTAGTTCAAGTGACGGATGCACTGCACCGCGAAAGTGGCAATGCGGGAGTTCAAATCAATGCTGCCAGAATGAAGTACTTGAGCTTGGATCCAAAAAGGCAAAGCGAAATTTGTGTTTCAATGGGAACCGAGCCGGATGCCCTGCACCGCGATAGTGGCAATGCGGGGGTTAAAATCAATGCTGCCAAAACTAAGTACTTGAGCTTGGACCCAGAAAGACAGCGAAATTTGTGTTTCGGGGCAGACGGCGCAAAACGCTGACAATTTATGCTACCTCGGAAGCGTAGTTACAGCAGATGGTGGAGCGGCTGCTCATGTACTGTCAAAGATTAACCATTAGGTAGATACCTTACTTCATACAAATTAAGGATTTACGCTACCCCTCGCTGTGCCAATAAGTCACAGGTAAATCGCCTTGAGAGATATAGAGACGGCAACACTTTAGTAATGACAACTGCCTATAAAGTTTCATTGTGTGAGTAACATACTTGTTAGTTGGTATTACTCCTTTGTATACGGGAACAAACACATTTGCAACTACTAGTCACTCGCGTTAATTTGTATGAAGTAGGGTTTCTTCCTAATGGTTAATCTTTAGTACTGTCTCGCATTAACAAGGCTGGGGCAGCTTTTTTCCAGTTTGACTCCTTTCTAGCGAAACAACAACATTTCCAGACATACCAAACTCAGGATCTTCGAAAAGAATGTAAAATCTGTGCTTCTTTATGGCTTTTCAACTTGGAAGGTGACCAAGGCGATAACAACTAAATTACACTTTCGAAAACCAGTGTCTACGGCGCATCCAACACATACGCTGGCCGTAGGTCATTTCTAACGACGACCTCCTGTTCATTACTGGCCAGGGCTGGATAGACACCTCTATAAAAAGACCAAAGTGGCAAAAACCCCAAACCCATTTACCGAGTATAAGCTGCAACAAACAGCCTGTGCCGCCGCTTAGCTCACTGAAGGAGCCTCTACTTTGACGGCCGCCAAACATGACAGCTGTCCCTGTCCGTCCCCATTGATACCTTCGGGTGTCTGCATCGTCCATTACAGATCGGATAGCAATCGTAATGGTCAGTACATAATGAAAGAATATGTGCTGGACAACAATCGAATGGATGTAATGTTTTCCATTGCAACTCTTGATTGTTCGTCCGCCACATCCTTATTGATCCTTTCTGCATACAGCCCTAAACTCGAATAGCTTACCGCTCCATCACATTGGTTTCTACTTTCCTATGTGTGAGCTAACCTTACAGGATGAGGATACCACTGTCAAGATTACACCGGTCAGCGAATTAACCATGCTATCTAGTTCATGTTTAATATTAAAGCGTCCAACTGTATAACATATACTTTTTTCAGAACGTTACCATATTTCTTTTTAATATTTGCAATATTTTGCCATCGCAAATCCATTTTGAAGAAAAGATTTAATACGCCCATATCAATATGACATTAGTAAGTCAAAAGCAAAGTAAAACTACACCCGCCAGAATATTTCCATTAATCTACAGCTAACTAACCCAAATATTTACCCTTCAACCTAAACATCCAATTGCGGCTCAAGTTTTCATTTCTCTCGTCCTGTGGGTACTCCTTTCAACGTCATTTTATACGTATGAGCAGCTAAAAGCCTAGACATGTATTAATGTATCTGCCATGAACCTAAAACTCCTTCAATACATTTATACAAGTATATCCGGGTAAACCACTTTTCACTTCACCTATACATTAACCTGAGAAGCATCATGTGATGAAGCATTGCCATAAATCTAAAAACTTTGCTAGCATTTCATTTTGAACGCCCAACATGATATCGCCAGCGCCACCGCCCTCCGATTACCAAAAGGGTAAAACACCGTATAAAAGTACAAATACGAGTAGATGTCCTGACTGCGAAGATACGTTGCTATATGTGCATGTGTCGGAAGGTAAAACTTCATCGAATATCCGTCCCTGATAATCTTATACATCCTGAAATTCTCGAATTCTTCTCTAGACAAGGCGGCTAGGATTCAAAACTTTTCCAAACGGAATGTTGCCAGGGTGATTAAAACACCGAGTAAGGATATCTGTGCTCGGCGCTCAGTGTGTACACGCCTGGCGAAATCCACACAAATTCATTAAACATTTTGCACCAACTTACACACATGCTACCTTATCCATTTTATTTTTTCCTTGCAATAACAAATATGCGAGCATAGTGCTGGGGTTACACTCATGTGTAATTATTTTTCAATTTCGACGTGTAATTGAAAGTTATAGCACTTGAAGCCCCGGCAAAATATACATCACGTAGCGCCACGTTCAGCGGAGCGCAGATATTATTAGTTGCTACATGAACTATGGTCTTGGACGCACGGATATGATTAATTCGTATAATATAAATCCCGTACACAATTTATTTCCATCGTTCAAGAAGATTGAGCAGAAAAATGCCATAATTTTTATGTCGGTCATTTATTTTGGTAAAAGTCTCCTTGCTCTGAAATAGTCCTGGGCTCTGGTGTACTCATCCCCATCCGAATGGGCACATAATACTAAATCTCGGTCGACGAGCCAGCACAAAAAAAAACTTGTCTTCTATCAAAATTCATCTTTTAGAGGTTTCGTATGTTCGTACCCCCGTACGAGGGTAGTCAAATGTGAAATCCTCTTTGAAATCACCTCAATGTCTACCTTCATTTTCGAGCCCGAACGTATATTACGCCTTCATATTTCCCAAATGGCTTAGTCAGGTGACTTGTAGTACTCGAACTCGTACGTAGTATCTGATTGTGATTGCCGTTGTCGGTTACCATGGATAGTGAGCCCCCGGTGGCACCCAGTGTGGGTAGTTTTTATTAGGGTCGCTTTCGCATATGTGTGATAAGAAGTGATAAAGAAATTATTTTAGCTGAAGGATAGAGCTTTGAGTTTTGGGTATCCGTACGATGCGGTCTAATTTGGGGCGCAATGGAAAGGTAAGGTACACAGTCGGCTGGCTGGGAAGCCAACCGACCATAAATAGTCGTTTAGAAATTGGAGTTCTAGATTGACGTATGCGAGAAAGCGGTTACACGCAATTTAATCTAGAGATCAACATGCAAACCATTTTCGGGGAGATACTTGGAAATGGAATGTTCACACACTATGATGACTACTTGATTTCCTTTTTGTTGTTGTTGTTGCTGTAGCAATGGTCAGAATTCGATGTGTTTGTTACATGCCTATGGTTTCGTCTTCATCCCCGGTGTTGAGGGATAGAAAGTTAGCTGCCTCTATTGGGTTCTCCCACAGCGATCTAGGAGTCAGGTGGGTAGGTGCAGCTGGGCAATGAAAGATATGGTTTACGTCGTGAGGGGTTCCGTTGCAAGCAGGAAGTCCTGGTCTATGCGAGATAGGTAGGAGTTCAGTCGTGAACACCAGCCTGACCGAAGTTGGGCGAGTGTTATTCTCGTGGCTCTCGGAAGTCTTTCCTCTTCCGGAACTGGATTCAAACCTAAGCTTGCTATTGATTTATTGACCTCCTCTCGATATATTGCTGCGATGGCCGACCTATGTGCGTTACCATTAAAGGGTTCCCTTTTATATCTCTGGACATCTCTTTCTAGGTCCCTCAAGTCGCGCCTAACATGTCTTGGGGGCGGCGTCTTGTCCATGAGGTTGAAGTTATGGTGATCACTTCGATAGCAACCCACCAGGTATTGCTTGGCAAGAAGCTGGTTGTGGTCCCTTAAAGGCATCATTCTAGTTTCCTGATGTAGATGGTCCTGGGGTGACATCAGGAGACAGCCAGTTACAGTACGGAGAGCGGCATTTTGGCACGTTTGAATTTTCTTCCATTGTGTGTCACTGAGATTCTGCGACCACACAGGAGCCGCATAGTTGGCCACACATCTTCCGACTGCCTTATACGTGACCAGTAGAGTTTTTTTGTCCTTTCCCCAGGTGCTACCGGACAGGGCTTTGAGGATCTTATTCCTACTACGCATCCTATCGCACACAGTTGAGGTATGGGGTGATGATGTGGCTATGCTATCCAGCGTAACTCCTAGGATTTTAGGATGGTTTATGGTAGGAATAGGATGATTCCCGATCGAGATTTCAAGCTGCATCTTGACTTCCTTCGTTCATGTGGTGAATAGGGTTGCCGAGGATTTGGGCGCTGAGACGGTAAGGTTTTTGTTTATGAAGAACGAGTTTAGTCGTTCAAGATGACCGTTGATGTTTCTGCACATAATCGCTAAGTCGTTCCCTGTTGCTAGAATGGAGCAGTCGTCAGCATAGGAGATAATGTCGATCCCTTCAGGAGGTGTTGGGAGTCCTGAAAGGTATAGATTGAACAAGGTAGGAGATACAACTCCTCCTTGAGGTACGCCTTGTTTAATCTTCCTAAGCTTTGATTTGCTGTTCCTGAATTCTGTATAGGATTGCCTGCCAACGAGATAATTGGCAATCCATTTCACTACCTGCGTCGGAAGCATTGGATGGTTGATATCACACAGAAGCGCTGAATGGCTGACAGTGTCGAAGGCCTTCGACAGGTCAAGTGCCACCAATATTATTCTGTCACAAGGACGGGCCTGGTTGAGACCATTATGGATGCGGGATGTAATGGCATCCAAGGCCGTGGTCGTACTGTGCATGCTTCGGAAGCCATGTTGGTGATCGGCGAGCTGGATGTGGGCCGTAAGAACAGGGTGGATTAGAAACGTTTTGCAACTGGTGATAGTAGAGTTATTGGACGATATGATTCGCCGAGTGTCGCTTTCTTCCCAGGTTTCAGTATTGGGATGACTGTCCCTTTTTTCCAGATTTCCGGAACGATCAACGAGGAGATGGATAGATTGTACGTACCCGTCAGATAGTTGATGGCTGGCAGATCGAGGTGTTTGAGCATAGTCATTGAAATGTCATCTGGTCCCAATGCTTTCGAGTTGTTCGCCTTCCTTATAGCTGCAACTACTTCGTCCGTGGTGAAAACAGGTATGCTGTCTGTGGTTCGGTTGTGAATTTGTCAACGGATTTTACGCATAAGTCTGTCTGGTGCAGGGTGTTCAATAAATTGTTTATTAAAACCACTTGCGCAGTGGGTAGGGTCACTTGTTGAATATTCACCGAACTGAATGGCGACGTTCCCTTTCTGTTTTGGTAGATTGGAGAGGGCACGGACTGTCGACCATAACTTGCTTAACCCTGTGGTTAGATTGCAGTTATTCAGATGGGTGCTCCATTTTGACCTCCTGTGTTCGGCTACCTGTCTTTGGATCTCGCAGTTCATCTCGTGGATTCTGGGGTCGTCCGGGTTTACGCTCCTAATGCTGTCTCTCTCGTCTGCCAATCTAGCGGCAGTGGTTGGAAAGTTGGGCCGAATTTTCGGAATTCGTCCTGCAGGAGTGAACTTTGCAGCCGGTTTGTTCAGGACTTTCCTTATGTTTGATTCGGCTGCGCGAACGTCGGTTGGCGTTGGCAGTGCGAGGAATTTGGCGTTGGTATAGGAGTTAAAACTGTTCCAATCAGCCTTATTGTGGTTGACAAACGTGCAGTGTTCGGAAGATATGATGTTTGATGGTTTGTCAAGCCTTATCACGATTGGTAGGTGGTGTGACGATAGTGTTGAGACCGGCTCCCATTGTGTTTCATTTATGAGGCCAGCACTAGCAATCGTGATGTCTGGAGAACTGTCACATGTACCGGCGATGCGAGTGGGGATGTCGTCATTTAGGGTACAGAAATCGGAGGCATCAATCTGTTCGTCTATTGAGATACTTCTGGCGTCGTTGTTAAGGCTGGAGTGCCAGAGTTCATGGTAAGCATTAAAGTTATCGAGCAGAAGGCGATGTTGACCGGTAAGGAGATGGTTGATATTTACATGGTATCCTGAAGGACAACTGGATACCCGTGGGATGTAGATATTGTAGATTTCAATATCAACATTACCCGATTTTAAGGCGACGGCCTGCACTTCCATGGTGTTATCATTGCTGGTGATATCGATTTCCCGGTATTGCACGGAATGGTTAATAATGAAGGCAAACCCTCCTCCCGCGTTGGTCAACCTGTCTTTCCTGGCAATAGCGTAGTTGCCATATGAGTTGACGGACGAGTTGGAGTGCAGTTTCTTCTCCTGTATGGCTCCAACTTGGATGCGATGTCTGTCCATAAATGATGCGAGTTCGGCGATCTTGTTCTGCAACCCATTGCAATTGAGTTGGACGAGTGAAAGCGTATTGAAGATGGCAATCGGTGGTGCAGGCGTAAGATTGTGTTGGGAAATCCTGTGGGAACTGTTAGCAGGAGTCATTGGGGATGACTGTATACTTGCCTGAACGCTCGATGGTGTTGAATGTTGAGGCGTGTTAGACGTGGTTGCTACTTGTTGTCCTCTGTTCTTACACTGACTGGCAGTAAAGGAGGAATTCCAGTGCCTATGATGGTGGAGTCCTGAGCAGTGTCTTAGGTGGCACCACTGATTGCAGCAATTGCATCTCACCGTCGTCGCATTTGGGTGCAGCACTCTATCACATACGCAACAGACCCATGGTCCTGGGTTTTTCTCAATGCCGGCGCGGAGAAGTAGCACTGAGATCAGTTGCGCCAAGATGTTTTGCTCCCAGTGAACATAAAAAAAGACGATACGGGCATGTAACATACAAACACACTTTCCTTCTTGCATTGAAGGGTTTTGGCAGCTCTTGGCCGTTGTGAAACGGGTCGCTCCGGTGCGTAGAACCGGCTGCCGCAGGAACGATTTCCTTTTTGTCTTTGGTGTTTGTACAGGGATGTGCTTTGGTCCTTTTTGAAATGGTTCTGAAGCCAGTTCAGTTTGATTAGTTAGACAAATAAATATTTAAATGATTTTAAAAATTTATACTGCTGGTGACCGAAACGACAACGGTGAAAGATTTGTAGAGTTTTGCAACTTCCACCGTTTCTTTATCGGTGGTACCATATTTGAGCATAAGGAATGCCACAAAATCAGTTCGTCCTCTGTTGATCGGCACAAAACACGAAATCAGATTGACCACTTTGCCATTAGCAAAAGACACAAAAGTTGCCTTCTGGACGTGTAAAATTAGAAGGGCGCTGGTATTGGGTTGGGAGGAGACCATTATCTTATGATCGCTAATCTTAATATACATAAAAACGTTTGTGCACATGTTGCTGCTTTTATATTGTATTAGGTGTGTGGGAATCAACACAACGATGACAGCGATTCAGTTGCCGATTAATGCCGCAAGGAGAAAAGACGGCGCGGACGTCAACAACGAGAAGTGACAGGCGACGACTTGTCACTCGCTAGCACGACATCGCCATTACAAGTTGTACTTATAATTTGATAACGAATAAATTAGTTAAGTGACATAAAACACATTGCCTTTCATTCGAGTCGCATCATAACAGTGTTATTGGTGATTCCCCACATTCTCTGGTAAGAATCCCATATTGGTGACCCACGATGGCAACGGACAGCGAGAACGAAAAGTTTCTGGATGCGAGCGATGACCAGCGGACAGAGGACAATCGGCGGAAATCTCCATCATCACCGCACTCAAGCTCCCACCATTTTGGCAAACGCAACCGGCGCTATGGTTCGCGCGAGTGGAGGCCCAATTCAGGTATTACAAAATCACCAGCGACACAACAAAATTCGATAAAATCGTTGGCGAGTTGGACATGGCGGCTCTCGCACAAGTAGCGGATATCGTGGAAAACCCGCCACAAAAAGACAAATATACGGCAATCAAACAGCGTCTCCTCACTGCATTTGGCACAAGCGACGAAGAACAAACTCGTGAGCTCATTCATGGCTTGGAGTTGGCCGATCAGCGACCATCGCAGCTCCTTCGCAGTATGAGGCGCATCGCGGTGAACAGGGCATCGGAGTCGTTCCTGAAGTCTTTGTGGTTGGAACGCCTCCCCATGGGAGTCCAGTCCATACTGGCGGCCTCCAATACTTCTTCGTTGGATGAGCTAGCGAATGTGGCTGACCGTATCACAGCAGTTAACAACCAGACTATTAATTGTGTCTCCGAAACCACACAAAGCCAGCCAGCGCACATTACGGCTACAGCGGTGGATTTACAAGCGCGTGACGTTTTAACAGAGGAAATCGCTGGTCTACGCGCAGATTTACGACAGGCCCGGATCGATGGACGAGGCAGTTCTTACCGAACATGTACATGTCGTCATGACCCTTCACGCAAGAACCTAAACGGCAACGAGGACAACAAGAACATGAGTTGGTACCACTCACTCTTAGGTTCCGCAGCAAGAAAATGTAAATCTCCCTGTTCATTCAAACATCAACCGGGAAACAACAACCGTCACTGATGGATAAGGCGGAAGTCAGTGGCGTCGGTAACAACCGCCTTTATGTATATGATTCGGAAACAAAAATACATCTTCTCGTCGACACAGGTGCGAAACTATCCGTACTGCCCCGTACACGTTACCTTAGGTTAAGACCAACAGATTTTAAGCTTTATGCCGCAAACGGCACAGAAATAAGCACTTACGGAGAAAAGTTGCTTAAGTTAAAACTGGGACTCCCGCGCACCTTTACCTGGAAATTTCGGGTGGCAGACGTATCGCGCCCCATAATAGGTGCTGATTTTTTGCGCCACTACAATTTGTTGGTCGATATAAAAAATAAGAAGTTAGTCGACTCTCTGACGCTTTTTTCCGCACCCGGCCAAATTCGTTCAACTAAAGAAACGTCAATCTCCACTGTTTCGGGGTCAAGTCCATTTCACGCGATGGTTAGAGAACACCCAGCGCTCACAAACCCTTCGGCGATCAAGATCAATTCAAACCATGCAGTGCAACACCACATAATTACAAAAGGCCCTCCAGTATTTGAACGACCACGCCGTTTGGCACCGGACAAGCTGAAGATTGCGCGCCAGGAATTCGAGTACATGCTCGAAAAGGGTTTTTGTCGTCCGTCATCGAGTCCATGGGCGAGTCCCTTACATCTCGCGCCGAAGCAAGGAGGATGGCGCCCATGCGGTGATTTTCGTCGCCTAAATGCAGTCACAAGGCCGGACCGCTACCCACTTCCACACATCGAAGACATAATGTCCAACCTTGACGGAAAGAAGATTTTTTCGAAGGTGGACTTGGTACGTGCATATCATCACATACCAATGGCCGAAAAGGACATTCCAAAAACCGCGGTGATAACCCCTTTTGGCTTGTATGAATTTACAGTTATGACCTTCGGCCTCCGAAACGCTGCGCAGTCCTTTCAGCGCTTCATGAACGAGGTGCTGAGGGGGCTCGATTTCTGCTGGTGTTACGTGGACGATATTTTGATCGCTTCAGGGAGCTATGAAGAACATTTAGAGCATGTCCGTATCGTCTTGGAACGGCTCAACGAATTCGGCATGGTTATAAACGCAGCAAAATGTGCTTTCGGTGTTGAACAAGTAGAATACCTAGGACACACACTAACCAAGGACGGCATACGACCACCCGAATCGCGAATTGAGGCTATACGCAAATTCAAGAAGCCGGAGAACGTTAAGGATCTTCAAAGGTTCCTCGGAACACTGAATTTTTACAGACGTTTTCTGCAAAACGCAGCAAATCTTCAAGCACCACTAAATGAATATTTAGTGAACGGGAAGAAAGGCGACAAGACGTCCATTAATTGGACCGCCAAGACAGAGAAGGCCTTTTTAGAATGCAAGGAATCCCTTGCCAAGGCAACTCTCCTCGTCCACTACAAGAAGGATCATCCTCTCTCGTTAGTTACGGATGCGTCCGACGTCGCCACGGTGCAGTGCTGCAACAACTCCAGGACAACCGTTGGCTACCACTGGCATTTTTCCAACGAAAAATTTCTGGCACAGAAAAACGCTATAGTGTTTATGATAGAGAGCTGCTCGCAATACATGACAGCATCAAACACTTCAGGCATTATTTGGAAGGCAACGATTTTACGGTCCAGACGGATCACAAACCGCTTACGTATGCGTTCCAGCAGAAGTCTGAAAAGGCAACATCGCGTGAAACCCGACAGCTGAGCTTCATTTCAGAGTTCACCACAAACATCGTTCACATTCGTGGTGACAAAAACAAAATAGCCGATGCCTTGTCAAGAATAGAAACAATCAGCTTACCCACAATGATAAAGACAGACGACCTTATTAAAGAGCAACAAAAGGACCCCGAGCTTCAGGCGCTATTAGCGTCGAATACAACGTCACTGAAACTCGAACACGTCCAAGTCGGCGATCAAGGTGAAATAATCTGCGATACCTCATCGGGACTTGTACGACCATTTGTTCCAATCGTTTTGCGAAGACAAGTGTACGACATCTTCCACGAACCATCACACCCCAGCGGGCGTGCAACGTGTAAATCAATATCGAGAAAATTCGTATGGGTTCGAATGCGCAAGGACATCCACAGTTGGGCTCGTTGTTGCGTACCTTGCCAGCGCTCCAAAATTGGAAAGCATACGATCAACCCGATTCAGTCGTTCACGGTTCCAGATGGCAGATTCCAACACGTACACATCGACATTATCGGTCCAATGGTTTCATCGAAAGGATATAGATATTGCCTGACAATGATAGATCGATACTCCAGATGGCCGGAAGCAGTTCCACTCACCGATCAAACAGCCACATCCGTCGCAGCAGCTTTTTATTCAGGCTGGGTTTCCCGGTTCGGAGCTCCACGTACTGTAACCACAGATCGCGGAACTCAATTCGAGTCAGCATTCTTCGGAGCTCTTACAAATGTGATGGGTTGTGAACGAAGTCGAACGACCCCTTATCACCCCGCGGCGAATGGGATGATAGAACGCTGGCATCGCTCACTGAAAGCTGCTATAATGTGCCACGAGCAGAATCCAGCGTGGATTGACGTACTTCCAACTGCCTTACTGGAGCTCCGAAACAGCTATAAGGACGACATCGGAGGATCTAGCGCGGAGATGCTTTACGGAACGACTCTCACACTCCCGGGAGAATTCTTGGTACCCGAAAGAAAACACACCGAATCACATCTTTTCATTCAGCAGCTTCGAGAAACGATGCAAACTTTCCGACCCGTAGAAGCATCACATCACTGCCAACGGAAAGTGTTTCAGAGCAAAAGTCTGAAAACATGCTCTCACGTTTTTCTTCGAGTCGACGCAATCCGAAGGGCTCTCACCCAGCCATACACTGGTCCACATAGGATTCTGAGCCGATTATCTGAAGCCGTCTTTAAAATTGACTTCAATGGGAAGGAACTTAAAGTGTCAACGGAACGTTTGAAGCCAGCGTTCCTTGAAGCCACAGCGTTCGAAGGAAGCAACCAGTCGACGTCAACAGACAGTAATATAGCCCGGAGGACTCCGATTGCCAACACAGTTCCTTGGACACCGATTAACACTCCTTCCAAAAAAAACATAACCCGAGTATATCCACCAGCCGCCGGTACAATTAAAAAAAGCCATCACAGACTTCCTCATCCAGGGGGGAATAGTGTGGGAATCAACACAACGCTGACAGCGATTCAGTTGCCGATTAATGCCGCAAGGAGAAAAGACGGCGCGGACGTCAACAACGAGAAGTGACAGGCGACGACTTGTCACTCGCTAGCACGACATCGCCATTACAAGTTGTACTTATAATTTGATAACGAATAAATTAGTTAAGTGGCATAAAACACATTGCCTTTCATTCGAGTCGCATCATAACAGTGTTATTGGTGATTCCCCACATTCTCTGGTAAGAATCCCATAGGTGTGTACCTTTGCTTCCGTCGTTTTCCGATATAGTCCACATATACGATGCAATCCGTCGTCAAATCGATCTGACGATATTGTGATCGTCAGATCGATCGCATAGTGTATGTGACTATCGTTGACGATTTTTTTGACAGTTCCATATGATTTCGATCGTCAGATATTTTGTGGCGATCCATCGTCAGATCGATGTGACGATGGATCGCACCGTCTATGGCGGGTCATAGACGGCTGCATCGGTGAGGGCTGGTCAAAATACGTAGTTCAAAAGTGTCACAAAGTGAGTTTGGACGTCTGTGAACGATCGACATCCCCGCATTAGCAAAAGTTGTTCGCATTTTTAATAAGATTCGCGATTCAAAATGTCTGTTTTCGAGCCAAGTTCTCGTCATTTGCGGGAAGTTTTGATCTTCTGCTTCCATTTGAAAAAAAAACTGCAGCTGAAGCTCATCGAAGGCTCTCTGATACGGTGAGGTTGCTCTGAGTGACAGAACAAGTCGTGAGTGGTTTCAACGTTTTAGAAGTGGCGATTTCAATGTCGAGGACAAGCATGGTGTTGAGAGGAAAAATTTTCAAAGACCACGAATTGGAAGCACTGCTCAATGAAGATTCGTGCCAAACGCAAGAAGAACTAGCTGAATCACTGGGAGTGACTCAGCAAGCCATCTCGCAACGCCTCAAGGCCATGGGCTTGATTCAGAAACAAGAAAATTGGGTTCCGTACGAGTTAAAACCGAAAGATATTAAACGGCGATTATTTGCATGCGAACAACTGCTTCAAAGGCAGAATCGGAAGGGATTTCTATGGGTCCGTTACGATAATCCCAAGCACAGAAAGTCATGGGGAATGCCCGGACATGCCTCAAAGTCGACGGCAAAACCGAATATTTACGGCGCCAAGGTTATGCTTTGCATTTGGTGGGACCAGCTCGGTTGATATACTACGAGCTACTGAAACCGAATGAAACTATCACAGGAGATCAGTAGCGAACGCAATTGATGCGTTAAGTTGAGCACTAAAGGAAAAACAACCACAGTACCAAGAGAGACGCGACAAAGTCATCATCCAGCATGACAATGCTCGGCCACACGTCGCAAAAGTGGTCAAAACCATACTTGGAAACCCTGAAATAGGAAATCTTGCCCCACCTGCCGTACTCCTCAGACATCGCTGCTTCTGACTACCATCTGTTTCGCTCCATGGCGCACGGCCTGGCTGATCAGAATTTTCATTCGTACGAGGAAGTCGAAAAATGGATCCAATCATGGATCGGGTCGGAAGATGCCTCCTTTTTCCGAGATGGAATCCGAAAATTGCGAGAGATGAAAGATGAAAGAGAAAGTTGTCGCTAGCGATGGACAGTACTTTGAATAATGCATCTGTAAGTACTTTTAACAATTAAGCTTTTAATTCTAGGAAAAAACGGCGGAAGCAAAGTTGTACACCCAATACCCCAAATGGGTACCCATTTAACAGCTCAGTGGGCTCATAGTCGGACACGTAAATTTCCTTTTTATCGAAGACTACCGCATTCAGTAGGAATGGAAGAGGGGCGCAGTGCATAGAAGGCGAACCATCGATGGCAAGCACTAGCGGATTCTCGAACCTTCTTCTGTAATCTTCGTTGACTAGTGGAAACCCGAGTCTAGAACCATCTCAAAAATGAAATCCAGTATAAAAGGCAGATGTCACCAGCAACAGCAAGTAGTAATACTCGAGAGTCAGTCGCAGTCGGATCGCTACGGGTATAAAGTATCCGCTCGGAAGCGGAAAGGAGTATAATCGATATCCGCCGTCAACAAATAGTTCGAGCTAGTTTGACGTTGGTTGTTAGTTACTCGTGTGTAGTTCGTTTAATAAATAAAGTGTGTGTGTTTTTCAATCGAAGTGTTTTCAGTATTCAGCACAAGAATATCTTACGAACCCGGCTTCAGCCAGAGGAAATACTGCAGTACTAACCGTTGCGCCATCCGCACTACTACACCAGCATACACTGTACACTAAATTCTGAGACGTAATTCCACCACATACGAACTAGTAAAAGTAAACGGAGAGACACACACCCTCCACTCTACAACACCCGTCAAGTCCATACCCAGCAAGAAATTTGTCTCCGATCCCAGTGGAATTGAAAAGTCTTCGATCCTATAGCGGTTTCATTCATCGGTTTGTCTCTTTGAATATATAGCCATGGAATGAGCTTGTCCTGTATGTCTCCATAGGAACAGTGGCTCCAAAATCTGGGTACTAAGTCGACAGTCAGCTAACTCATAGACTTACGAAATTCAAATATTGACAATAATTGAAGTTTGTTTATGCACAATTCGACATTGTGGTCAACATTATGTCAATATCGGAACGCCAACTGAGTAGGCTGATTGTCGATAATTTGACACAAATTGACATTTGTTTATGCACAATTCTACAGAACAGTCAACATTTGTCAGTATTAATCGCCAACTGAGTAGGCTGACTGTCGACTTATTCACCAGATATTGGAGCCGGTGATAAAAGGGATATGCTCATTCCATGTACTGTATGTTCTATGGTTTGTCTCCGAAGCTGGAAAAATTTAAATGTTTTCAATTATGTATCGAGTTAGCCTGAAATTTGAATTAATTTGAAAGTATCTGGCATTTGGCGACGCATGCTGTCGTCATATATGAAATATGGAATACGGAATATGTTGTTTTTTTTGTAAGCCTTGAATACAATCCGCCGTTAAATTAAAAGTGCTGTGAAATCAATACAAAAAGAGATTTCACGACACTTTTAGTTTCTGGACGAATTGTATATCAGGCTTAAATAGATTCAACCGATTTATACAGTCATCGATCCGAATTCGATCTCAGCGTAGATTCCTCGTTGGCTACAGTCATCGGTCCTGAATCGATTCCAGTCATCGATCCGGATTCGATTCCACATTAGCTACAGTCATCGATCCCAATTCGACCCCAGTATCGATTCTACGTTGACTCCAGTCATCGATTCTCCATCGACTACCGTCATCGATTTCGGATCGATTCCTGTCCTCATTTTCGGGATCGCAAAAGCGGCCACGCTCATACAAATGTCTCCGACGTGTCTCCGATAAAGTCATCGATTCCTTAGTAGACAGTCATCGATCCAGGACCGATCAAGTGTCGATTCTTGTCCGACTGGGAATGTAAAAAAAAAATTTTTGTTCGGCCTGTACGAAGCTTATATGTTATGGATGAAATAATACGCATTTCACTCGCTGAAATAGAGTGGGTTCCGAGTAGCATGGCAGGCGAACGTCAGTGCTACTGATTGTAATAGACGGATTGATGGGCATCCGAAGATGCCCGTGGCGACGGAGCCTAAGGTTGCCATAGCCATTATGACCGAGAAGGTTGGGCCGTACCATATGGCGATGAAAAAGGCCCTCAACGAGCAGCAGTCTATGCTTTCCGTAGGTCAGTTCGGGAGACGTGGGCGGAGTTTTCGCCGCTTGTCACCCCTGTCTTTTACGTATTACAATAATAAAAATGAATAGGCATGGGGTAGGCAACTCAAACATGGGAGGCAAAAATGGGGAATAATAAAAAATGAGGCGATAAGGATGGAATGGTCAGCGGACACCTCAGATACCCTGCGTTCACATCGGGTCCATTTCTACCACTACCAGTTCATAATATGGTTCATTACAAGGTTTAGCTTTCTTCGGGTCCTTTTGAGGGGTTTGTAAGAAAAAACCCTTATGAAATCGGTCATGCGTCCGTCTGTCTGTCTGTCCATGAAAGATCTCACGAACCGCCGAAGCTACATGCATGAAATTTGGTGGAAATATGTAGAAATATTATAATTCTCTGGAGAAAGCGAAACGTTGTAATAGGTCAACTTTAAGGGGAGGTTCCCATAGAGGGGAAATGAAGGTCGAATTTTTTTTTCATATGGTGTAGGCAAGTGGGGTATCGTAAGAAAGGTACCGTCGAATACATTTCATTTCTGGAATTTTCTTCAAATTTGAAGAAAGGAGAAAAGAGGTAGAGGGGAAAATAGTGATCCGAGTTTGCCCCCCCCCTTGCATTTCGACAAGACGACTTAGAAATATGAAAATTTACAGAAAAGCGGCATTTCACTAGCATAGAAAACCAAAAATAATGGATTTTTGAAATCTCATCAAAAAAGGTTAATAAGAGTACATTTATATATTTGCAGTTAGCACACCCCTGCACTCCTCAAGCACACCCGAGGTCAAAAAATATTGATGGCCGAAGATAACCAACATCATATGCAAAAAAAATTTCCAAGTTTCATTACAATCACTGAATATTTAATAATAGTACATTGATTTAAAGTTAGGCATTTTGACACTATCCATACAAAAAATACACCTACCGGCCTCGTGCATGGGTGCGAGTACTATTATATTGTAGTTGCATGTTATTTTTCGTAGTGCGAATTGCAGTTATTTAATGAACCAATTTTGGAAGGGTAAAGACTGGTTGGGGCGGTAATTCTAACAATAATTATTCATTCAATTTCTTTTTTTTAGGGTTTTGTGTTTTAAATCTTACAAAATCGGTCAAATGTCTGCCTGTCCGTCTTTCCATAGAATATCTCACGAACGGCTGAAGCTACCCACATCAAATTCGGTGAGAATATGTAGAAATGCTATAATTCGCTGGACAGAGCGTTATGTTGTCATTGGCCAATTTGAGGGGGGGGGAGAGGTCCACATAGAAGCGAAATTAAGGTCAATTTTTTTTAGCCACTGGTATAGACAAGTGAGGTGTCGTGAGAAAGGTAATGTTGAGTACATTCCATTTTTGGCATTTTCTTGAAATTTGTAGAAAGACGAACAGAGGATGAGGAGAAAAGATCGTAATTTGTCCCAGCCCCCTTGCATTTCGACGCTGTTACACTTTGGATATGAAAACTTACAGGAAGGTGGATTCCAAATAGCATAGAAAATGGAAAATAATGGGTTTAAATATCTTCTTAAAATAAAATAGGTTAATAATAATTTATTTCTATAGTTACAATTAGCACACCCCTGCATTCCTTAAATCACGTCCGAGGTCAAAAGTACTGATGACCAACGATAACCAACACCATAGGCAATAATATGTCTAAATTTTTTACGATCACATAATATTTAATAATACTATATAATACATTCACTTAAATTTGGGCACTATGACACTATCCATACAAAAATGCACCTATCGGTCTCGTATATAAGGGGTGTTCCATTAAGACGTGTAGTACTTTGATTTTGAATAAAACGCAAACGGTTCGGAATTTTTCCAAATATTTTATTTCGTTCGAAAGGCCACACAATAGGATTATGTGTGAAAAATTATTTCGCGGATATGTTCACCGCGACTATTCCGTAGATACTCGTATATCACTCTTTTGTTCATATTTTCGATGACATTTTGCAGTATAGCATCCGGAATGGCCCGAATCACCGATGTAATGTTGCGTTTCAAGTCTGGAATCGTCTTCGGATCATTCACATAGACATTATGCTTCGTGTAACCCCACAGAAAAAAGGCTTAAGGTCGCCACCCATGAACAAGCACAACCACGACCAAACTTCCATCGAACCATCAATTTCATACAACGTGTGGAAAAAAAATTCCCCCTATTTCCACCGTTCTATGATATTTGATGGTTCGATGGAAGTTTGGTCGCGGTCGTGCTCGTTCATAGGCGGCGACCTTAACGGCGTCAAATCGCATGATCTGAGCGGCCAATTCATATCACCGCGACGACAAATTACACGGTTCGGGAATGTGCGACGCTAAAAATTCCAAATTGAGGCGAGTTGTGTGTGATGTGGCGCCGTCCTGTTGAAACCACATATCGTCCAGACCTTGAGCATCAACCTCCGGCACAAAATAGTCCTCCAACATAGTGTGGTATCGCTCAGAGTTGACATTTTCGGTGTTTCCGTCCTCACCGCGGTGGAAATGAGCCTCGTTCGAAAAGATGATTTTCTAAAAAGAAATCATCATCATCAACCCTCGGATTGCAGGGCCCAATCAGCGAATGTACGGCATTGTGCATGGTCACGAGGCAACAGCTGCTGCGTCAATTGGACTTTATATGGGTGTAACTTCAAGTGTAACCCCAAAATTTGATGCATGGAGGTCGCGGAAATGGCCAATTGTTGCGAACGATGGCGAATAGACATTTCGGGGGACTCGGCGACACTTTCACTTAGGGCAGCAATATTCTCAGCACTGCGTGCATTCCGCACTCTGGTTGGCTCTGGAACATCAAGTAGGATCAGCCGTCAATTACGTTTACACTATCCCCATATTACTTTATCTGCGCCGGTTGATTTAATCAGCAACTGTCAAATACATACAATTTTAAACTCACCACTCCCAGATTACGCCGCAGATATTTCAGATGGCGATAATATTACGTTTACACTATCCCCAGATTACTTCATCTGCGCCGGCATGATCAAACTACGATTTGACAAACTAGCATTTGATGAAAAGTTGAGCACCGTCCAACTACGGTTTGACAGAAGCACAAGACATCAAACCAGTTTGACAAGCGGTTGACACGTTCAAGTAGGTGGTTTGTCAAACCGTAGTTTGATCGTGTCAACGCGCTTTTAATCTGGAACTGTCAAATACATACAATTTTAAACTCACCACACCCAGATTAAGCTGCAGATGAAGTAATCTGGGGATAGTGTAAACGTAATATTAGAATACTGTGCGCGAACAACACGTCGCTCACGTCGCGAAGTTGAGACGAGTTCAACTTTGTCGCAATCAACGAGCCGCGATTTCAATTCACATATGCATGTGTTTTAAAACTGTGGGTAATCATTTGTTCTGTTGTAAGTTATATTACGTTTACACTATCCCCAGATTACTTGATCTGCTGCTTAATATTACGTTTACACTATCCCCAGATTACTTCATCTGCGCCGGCTGATTTAATCTGGAACTGTCAAATACATACAATTTTAAACTCACCACACCCAGATTAAGCAGCAGATGAAGTAATCTCGGGATAGTGTAAACGTAATATAATCTGGGTGTGGTGAGTTTAAAATTGTATGTATTTGACAGTTCCAGATTAAATCAGCCGGCGCAGATGAAGTAATCTGCGGATAGTGTAAACGTTATATTACGTTTACACTATCCCCAGATTACTTCATCTGCTGCTTAATATTACGTTTACACTATCTCCAGATTACTTCATCTGCAGCGTAATCTGGGTGTGGTGAATTCAAAATTGTATGTATTTGACAGTCGCAGATTATCTCAGCTGGCGCAGATGAAGTAATCTGCGGATAGTGTAAACGTAATATAATCTGGGTGTGGTGAGTTTAAAATTGTATGTATTTGACAGTTGCAGATTACATCAGCCGGCTCAGATGAAGTAATCTGCGGATAGTGTAAACGTAATTTAATATTACTGTTATGTGCTTGGAAGTAAAATACATGTTTCTATTCTTGATTCAAAAAAGTGTTTCAAGTTTGTTTTTCACAGCCAAATGTGTCAAACGAACGCGAACAAGAGATTTAACTATAACAGGCTGAACAGCTGATTTTCGTTGACTGCGACTTGTGGACGTAATTCGCGCACAGTACGAGTATATTTCCGGGGCCAATCAGCCGGCGCAGATGAAGTAATCTGCGTATAGTGTAAACGTAATATTACGTTTACACTATCCTCAGATTACTTCATCTGCGCCGGCTGATTTAATCTGCAACTTTCAAATACATACAATTTTAAACTCACCACACCCAGATTAAGCAGCAGATGAAGTAATCTGGGGATAGTGTAAACGTAATATTATATAAATTAATAATTTCTCAACATCATTTCACAGATTATAAAAAAATCGGAACGGAACGGTTCCCAACTTCATGTTAACCTTGAAGAAGAGAGAGAAATCGGGTAAAGATGCTGACAAAGCGCGATCCGAAACGAGGCGATATTTTAACCAACCGCAAATTTTAGTTAAATGCCGGTTGACACGTTCAAAGTACACTTTGGCAAAGTGAGTGGACAACCTACTTTAAAGGCACTTTGAACGTGTCAACCCCCATTCAAAGTGCTTCGAAGTCTTTAGCGTCCCATCAGAAAGTAGGATGGCGCTCAACTTTCCATTAAAAATCCATTGTAGTGTAGATTTGGATCAATCCCCAGATTTAAGCAAATCTACCTCCAAATCTTCAAGATTTACCATACATTTAAATCTAGATTTCGACCGAGATTTAAAATAAATCTTGGTGAAATCTTGCCCCGGGCGCAACGGCTGTGGGGGCGCCAAAACGCTATCCTCGGACTAAATTTTTTCTTCCCTCTGTCTGAATATTAAAAAGATTTTCTGTTTTTGGACACAGCAGGATAAATCCACCGAGTTACACTAACAACTTGAGTGGTTGTTAGTGTAACTAAATGCTTCCTTAAGCATGATTTGAAAACTATTCTATACTAAAGGACTTCATTGGACATTCTTTTTCACTTTTCCGTAAGAAAAGTAATATCTAATAGATTAGTAGTACGAGCGCGGCTCAAATATGATCGAGACAAACGCTGTATATGGCGCGCCTGTATGTTTTGAAGGTCGCGGCTTGAGTATGTGGTAGCTCTTAAGTAGCGTTTACACTTGCCAGTAGACCGTGCAAGTACGTACATTTTACAGGCATTGCAAGTGCCTTGCAAGTAACTTGCAAGCTGTCACTTGCATATGTGTAAACACCCGTGCCTGTGAACTGCCAGGCCAGTAAACCCGCACGGCGCCTTGCAAGTAGCTGGCCTCCCGGGCCAATTGATTTCCTACAGGCATTCCAGTAGACTTGTGAACATATGTTTGCTGTCATTGGTACGCCAAAAAACGATCAAAGATCAATGTCGCCTGCAACTGAATATCACAATGGTAAATACGTGATAATCAAATTGACGCTCAAGAAAAAATCCCAGCCAACTTGCAACTCGAATTGTGTGTGTAAACACCTACTGCCACACGTCATGCAAGCAGCTACACGCAAGGCACTTGTCGACAAGTCTACAGGCATGCCGGTGCACTGGCAAATGTAAACGAGCCATTACGAATAGTGTGGCATAGTTTTCGTCGCGAACGCTCGTTTCACGCGCGTGCTACGACCATGAGTGAACATCAAGTGACGACCGCCGTTGCGCAACGTATTGTCATTCGTTTTTTTGGCATGGGAAGGCGTTAAAAACACGGAAATTCTTCGGCGTTTGCGAAATCAGTTCGGTAGTGAGTGCCTGATTAAGTCTGCTGTGTTTAAATGGGCAAAAGCGTTCAAATGACCGCGAAACCGTCGAGAATGAGCCGCATGATCGTATACCGCGAACCAGCATCACACCAGACAACATCCGCCGCGTAGAACAACTCATTTTGAAGGACCGTAGGATTATTGTTCGAAACACTTCCGCTTAAGTCAGCATTAGTATTGGTAGTGTAGAGTCTATCATCCACGAACACCTTCAATATCGCAAAATAACGGCGCAATGGGTTCCCAAACTGTTGAACTTCGAGCAAAAATTCATGCAGTTGGAAGTTTGTCGCCGCTTGCTGACGCGATATGAGGCGGAGGGGGGCGGTTTTTTTACGCGAATCTTCACTACAGACGAGACATGGGTACACTATTATACTCCCGAAGGCAAGGTGTCGTCTAAAGAGTGGAGGAAGAAGGAGGAAGGGGCACCAGTCAAAGCAAAGACAACCAGGTCCGCGGGTAAAGTTATGTGTACTGTATTCTGGGACCGGAGGGGAGTGCTGTACGTTGACTTCCTGCGCACACAACGTTCCATCAATGCTGCATACTACTCTAACCTTCTGAAAACACACGTGAAACCCGCTTATCGCTCAAAACGGAGGAGCATTCCAGCGCGAAGTGCTATTCTTCTCCAGGATAACGCGCGCCCTCATACCGCGCGTCTCACGCTCGATACAATATCAGAATTGGGGTGGGAGGTACTAGAACACCCCCTACAGTCCGGATTTATCACCCTGCAACTACGACATGTTTGGACCACTGAAAGAAGCCCTCGGTGGTCAAAGATTCAACACCGACGACGAGGTAGAGGAGTTGGTGCGCACATGGCTGTCCAAGTTGCCCAAGGAATTCTTCGATACCGCCAACAAAAAACTTCCGGAGAGGTGGGAAAAATGTGTAACTAGTGAGGGGAATTATCTAGAAAAACTGGGGGAGGGCGGGAGGGGGCGTCAGACTGAAGTTTTACCCCGGGCGCTAAATACTTTAGCTACGCCACTGCATATGACAGTTGTCAGTTTCGCCCTTCCAGGTTGCCTGAATATGGTCTTCATCACAGATGTTATCGGATTCCTTTCGGGAAAACATTCGTCCTGTCCTTCCAGGTAAAAATTGAACGAATCAGTTCAACTGTTCAGTCGGCCGGATAAATAATACAAAATCGATCCAACTCTTCAGTCAGATTTGAACATTCTTATAGCCCCCATATACGATGCAATCCGTCGGATCGATCTGACGATGGATCGCCACAAAATATCTGACGATCTCCGCTGCACATCACGGTACGATTTTCGTGCGATGCCATAACGGATGACAATTCAAAAAATATAGGTTATGTTTCACTCCCAATATAACCAAAATTGATTTTCGTTAACTATTTGGATTTGTGAGGCATTTTCGTATCCTACATATTTGATATTTGTATTACAGATTCATTGTAGTCCGGATGGCGCAACGGTTAGCACGTTCGCCTTCAACGCACTGGGCCCCGGCTCGATTCCGGGGATTTACGTGTCGGACTATGAGCCCACTCAGCTGTTAAATGAGTACCCATTATGGGGCCGTTCAGAGCAGAACACCTAAAGGTGACATTATAATGGTTATGGGTGATTTGAATGCGAAAGTTGGCGCTGATAACTATGGGCTCAGACATGTGATGGGGAGACACGGTATTGGTGATCGTAATGACAACGGTGAAAGATTTGTAGAGCTCTGCAACTTTCACAGTCTCTTCATCGGTGGTACTATGTTTGAGCATAAGGACCACCACAAAATCAGTTGGTCCTCTGTTGATCGGCGCAGAACACAAAATCAGATCGACCATTTTGCCATTAGTAAAAGATTCAAGAGTTGCCTCCTGGACGTGCGAAACAAGAAGGGTGCCGATATTGGGATGGGAAGAGACCATTATTTTATGATCGCTAATGTTCGATTGCGTATTGCAGCCGTGCGCCACCCCAGCGACGAAAGATCCAGGCCCCGCAAATTCAACACCGCTCGACTAAAAAATCCAGCTGTCTTACAACAATAGGCGTGTTTTTTTGTACTGCGGTGCAGGTTAATTGAAGGCTATCCGGGTTAACTTACACACATTACACAAACAACTAGGGTATGTTGTTTGTGTAATGTGTGTAAGTTAACCCGGATAGCCTTCAATTAACCTACACCGCAGTACAAAAAAACACGCCTAATATAATGACCATCTTGCGCAAAAAGCGGCTGAGACAACTAGTCACCCAGATAGTGACATAAACGAAAACTGGGATGCCATAAAAAATGCGTACATTGATAGCGCAAATACCATCCTTGGCCCAAACCCGGATTGCCGGAATAAGCCCTGGATGTCCGACGCTTCATGGCAGCGGATTGTTGAAAGAAAGGAGCTGAAAGTTCGTTTGGCTGCAGCATCAGACGACAATCGAAGCAGCATCGAACTCCTTTACCGTCAGAAAGCTCGAGAAGTTCAGCGTAGTGTGCGACGCGATAAAAGAGTTTATGCCAATTCTCTTTTAGCGTCAGCAGAAGAAGCCGCTAGAAGTAACAACTTAAACGCCGTATACGGTGTCATCAAGGAGTTTACAGGTGGTCGTAACTCCTGCCAACATCCGGTGAAAGATAGTGATGGAAAGCTACTTATCTTGGAAGAAGATCAAATGAGGCGGTGGAAAGAACACTTCGCCGGTCTAGAACCGTGTAACCTCTGGTGAAGTTCCCCCTCATATAGATAGTTTAGCTAACCATCAAAATGTGCGTATACGGTCCACTGCCCCGACTAAAGAGGAAATAGTCACTGCAATTATTGCACTAAAACGAGGAAAGGCCGCCGGACTTGACGGCATCCCTGCCGAACTTTATCAAGCAGCGCCAAGCGTAACTGCCGATTTGCTGCACCCACTTGTTGATAAAGCGTGGAATACAGAGACTTTTCCCACTGAGTGGAAGGAAGGTTTGATCATCAAACTTCCAAAGAAGGGTAGCCTCACAGACTGTAATAATTGGAGAGGCATTTGTGTGCTTCCTGCCGTTGCCAAGATAATAGCTAAAATCGTCCTGGAAAGACTAAAGGCCCACTTAGAAAGCACAATTGATGAAGAGCAGGCTGGCTTTCGATCCGGATTCTCCTGTGTCGATCACATTAACACCTTGCGAATCATCATCGAGCAATGCGCTGAATACGATTCTCCGCTTCACTTGCTTTTCATCGATTTCGAAAAGGCTTTCGATAGTGTGAACCGGGATTCTAATGGGCGGCCTTGCGTAGGAGAGGCATCCCTGAGAAGCTTGTGGCTATTATTAAGGCAACCTATGACGGCGCGAAATGTCGCGTTCTGCATAAAGGTAAGGTGTCGGGGGACTTTGAGACTCGCAGTGGAGTTCGGCAGGGGTGCATCCTCTCACCGATCCTATTCCTCATTGTGATCGGCGATGTGTTGCATGCAGCCCTATCCGGACTCGACAGAGGAATTCAATGGACTTTGACATCTGATCTACAACATCTTGACTACGCTGACGACATATGCCTACTCTCCCACAAAATCATGGATCTGTCCGCAATGGCGTTAGATCTCGAGAGGGAGGCAAGCAAGGTTGGGCTAAATATTAATACCAACAAGACCAAGGTTCTTAGCCCGCCGTTGCGAAAAAGAAATCCGACACCTATTGCCATCAATATTAATGGGCAGCCTGTGGAGAAGGTGGACAACTTCGTCTACCTGGGTAGCATTGTTGCCGAAAATGGTGGTACGGAGCAGGACATCGCTCGTCGTATCAACCAGGCTAAACGCGCATACGGCATGCTGTCCAAAATCTGGCAGAGCAGTTATCTCAGCATCAAGACCAAGCTGGGCCTGTTTCGCTCCCTGGTACTATCAGTGCTTTTGTATGGGAGCAGTACATGGAAAGTTGCAAGTTTTCGTCAACTCATGTCTTCGTCGAATTTTAGGAATTTTCTGGCCCGAAACAATATCAAATGAAGAGCTAAGTCGGCGTACGGGTCAGATGCCAATCGACGAATTGATACGCAGGCGAAAATGGCAGTGGATAGGTCACACATTGCGGAAGAGTGATAACTGCATTGCTATGCATGCCATGAAATGGAACCCCATTTCCAACCAAGGCCGACCAAGAGGGGGTCCTCGAATCACATGGCGTCGATCTGTGGCAAAGGAGTGTCAGGTACTGGGTAAGTCTTTTGGGGAGTTGCGCCCCATTGCCCAGAACAGAGTACGATGGCGCGCAGGAGTAGTTGACGCGCTATGCCCCGCTAGGGGTTAAGGCAAAGTAGTATTATGGGGTAAATAACTCGGTTGAGCGTGTTGCTGATCACATACCTCTGCACAAAAAACCGTCACGATCTAGAAAATGAGATGATGCTAACTCATCTCGAGGCCGTGGTTCAAATTGGACTGTTGCGCCAGTTATTTATTTATTTATTACAGATCCATTAAAATCGCCAGAATCGGTCAAATTTCACAATTGAATAATTTGATAATTTGACATTTACTTGCGATAATCACATACACCGTCCAATCGATCGTCAGACCGACGGATTGCAGTAAAATCGCACCAAAAAATCGGCAGATAAAATTTGATCGTCAGATCGGTGAAATCGTCAACGATAGTCACATACACGGGGCAATCGATCTGACGATCAAAATATCGTCAGATCGATCTGACGATGGATTGGATCGTATATGGGGGCTATTATAATCGTCCAAAAACGTACGGTTCACATTGCCTGAAGAGTGCAGTCTGAACGAAACTGAACTGTCGACGCCACACACACAGTGCGTTCAGTTATATTATATTACGTTTACACTATCCCCAGATTACTTCATCTGCAGCGTAATCTGGGTCATGTTGCTATTCTTAATTCAAAAAAGTGTTTCAAGTTTGTTAGGAAGGCGTGTCAAAAGAACGCGAACAAGAGATTTGACTATAACAAGGCTGAACAGCTGATTTTCGTTGACTGCGACTTGTGGACGTAATTCGCGCACAGTATACCTATAGTCAGCAGGCGCAGATGAAGTAATCTGGGTATAGTGTAAACGTAATATTATTCCGAATAGATTTTTGTGCATCCGGCCGATTGACCAGTGCAATATTTACAAATCTGGTCGGGAAAACCAGAAGGACGGATCAGTTTTCAGTGCAATGCAAATGCCAGCACAACTGTCAACTAAATCTTGGTGGTAGAAGAAGAAGAACAAGAGATGGTGTGCATGGGTTTTGGGATTTACAAATCTACTGTAGGGTTCTCCGTGATCTATTGTGGACTGCTTAATTTAACCGTCGCAGTACCCCACACTACCTAGATTTAGGTCTATAGTGTGCAAATGCTATTAATCCGAGTGTGGTGAGCTTAAAATTGTATGTATTTGACAGTTGCAGATTAAGGCCGTATGCAGACGGAGCTACTGAAAAGGAACTGATGAGTAACGCGAATTACTATTTAGTTTACTTTGAGTCACTTCCTGTGAAATCAAATGGGACACCACACACGGGGCTACTGGTTGAAGACTCGTTTGCAACCAGTCGCCTGGTGACTCGCATGTCGAGTCGCTTGGGTGATTTCAGTTTTTAGTTTCCCGTGCTCTAACAAGATGTGTGAACAACATACCAGCCTGTTGCTGGTGGGGGAGGTGGAAAAACGTCCAATTTTATATAATTTCCATCTCCCGGGGTATTCAAAGAGGAATGAAACGGAGAAAGCGTGGGAAGAAATCGGGAACAACGTAAAATTGAAAGGTATGTTCAATGTTCAAATAGGCAAGTGGATAAAAGTGATAAGTGACAATTTTCAAATATTAAGAAAAACGAGTCCAAATTTTAATGTTGTTAATTTTTCATACATACATACATTATACATCATACATAATGAAGCAATCAACCTTTAGTTTTGAGTTTTGGGAAAAGAAACGACATATTAGCAAATGTGAGAAGTATTTGTGATACAGTAGGACATAACGGCTTTATTCATTATCAAAAGAGGTTTTTCTGAAAATTCTTACATATCACCTTTATCCACTTGACCCTTTGTATATAGTATAGTATGTATCCGTATATCGGTTTTTGTCCGTCCGTCTATCTGTCGGTCCGTCTGTCCAGAGAATATCTCGAGAACAGCTGAACCGATTTTGATGAAATTTGGTGAGAATGTGCAAAATGGTCACAATTCTCTGAAGACCTAGTTTGGCCAATGTAGGCTCTGTATATTCCGACTTGTTTTACACATTACACATTCTGTAGAATGCTAGAAATTTTGCGTCCGAAAGTTCGAACTGTTTAGCAGCGACAAACAACCGGTTCAAATAATTTTTTCAAGGTACGGGTGTACCCAAAACCTTCTATTCACTATTCTCCTCCTCCTGAGATAGTACAATATGATGGTTTCATCCTCGCCCGAAGAACTGTCTTCCGCAGACAATATTTCACGTCCGATATTCGTGGCGACACTGAACGAACTGGAGATTTTGATAGCTGATGAGTAGTCTCGTGTGTGGAGTCGAGCCACCAATGAGTTAGTAACTCAAGTATACCAATTGGTTGAGTTTCTTTTCAGTAGCTCCGTGTGCATACGGCCTAAATCAGCCGGCGCAGATGAAGTAATCTGGGTATAGTGTAAACGTAATATAAAGTGGTAATGCACAATTGTGGATATTCTTTCCAAGTTGTACTTTGGCAAAGTGTACTTTGAACATGTCTACTGGCCTTCAGAGTGTACTTTGAACGTGTCAATCGGTCTTAATCCGCATTAAAATGGACGCTTGTGTGTGTCTAGCTTTATGTATTAAAACAATTTAGAATGATGTCTCCCATTTTCAATAAAGAATTGTTGAAAGCGAAGCACTGCTTTTTACTACTTTTATTTGCTGCTACATCCTTCAGATACGGATATTCCAAAAAAAAGAAACCTGAGCACAAAACTATTTATAAACCGCTGTAAAGCCCCCATCTGACATTCCGCCCATATTCAGCACACCAATGACAGCCATCATTTCACATCGGGCAGTCCATAAAGTCCATCACATGACAGCACGTGAAGCCGTACAGTGAAAAATTTTCGTCGACTTTTTAGTTATCGAGCTTCGTCTCAGCTGACGGTCTTGTTGGGAATTCAAATTGTGAGTTAGCCCGACACTTCGTCGCAAGTACCAAAACCAATTCTCCTTTCTTCCTCATCAGGTCCTCGCGACTTCTCGACGTCAACGTCCGTTCTTCATCAAACTTACAATTTACTGATTTCGTGGCGAAGGAACACTCACTGCGAACAGGAGGATGTCGATTTCAGCGAAACAGGCTCAACGCGAGCACGTCCTGGCCGTGTCCCGTGATTTTATCTCGCAACCACGTCTGAGTAAGTGTGTTTTCTAGTCCTGCGATTGTGTTTCCTCTAGCGGTCGGAAAAAGTGCAATTTTGTCGGGGGTAGTGAAGTTTTTTCTGCGAGACTTGCCAAGTATTCTGTCGTACCTGAGAGTCAGCCATTTTGACATGACAAAATCGATTTTGTCGTCTCCCCCGTTTGGGGGGCGAATAAATTATTGGCGAAGGAGTGCTTGCGTGCCAGGAAAAGCGAAAGGATACTCGTGAGGATTACGACGAACGCGGATGAAAATGGGCTACGCTGGGGAGTACAAGTGCGGGTGTTGCATCCGCTCGGGCAGTAATCTGCGGTCCGGTGATTGGGTCATGTGATCAATTTGGGAGTCACATAATTTTCCGAAAAGGCGGCACTGGAGCGTGTTTGATGTAAGCGGGTGCATGGAAGTGGTACAAAATCGAAGGAGTGGGTGTGTTGTTTCGGAAAATATGCGATTTCCTGGCTCCAAGGAGGCTAATGGGGTATTCGGCCCGATTGGGTGTCTCGTGACGTCACTTGTGACCACACTGAAATCAGCAGATAAGTTGCGCGATTGCAATATCTATGGGAGGGTTTTGATTAACTTGACTATACGTCTCCCTTTTCAAGGGGGAATGTCCCTACAAAATGCTTCGGGACACCGAATTGTCTCGTTTTCACGGGGTGCCAAATTATTCAAGCTTTCTTTTCGATTCGATACGTTAAAAAATGTTGTAAATCAATTTATGGAATCTCCTGCTTTTCGGCAATCGTGATAAATCCTGGAGTTTAAGGCGCTCCACTGATCGCCCTCAACCTGTATTCAAGACCAGCGGGTGTACAACAGACAAAAATTCCTAGGCCTGGGGAAGAAAACACAAACAAGTGAGGCAAAAATGGGGAACAATAAAAAAAAAATGGGGCGATAAGGATTGAATCGCATCGGACTCTATGTGTAATGGCACCCTCAGCCTCGGGTTTCGTACCACCGACAGATCACTACTCACCAGATGCTACCTTCAATCTGGCGGTGGAAGCAGCACGACCAGAATATGGTACATAGAGTTTAGAACTGGGAAATCTAAACTAAGACGAATTAAACAGGGTGTCCCTCAAGCCAGAGTCTTATCTTCGGCCCTAACCTAACTTAACCTTGACATGTCAGGACTCCCTACGCCACCTATCGAACGCGAAATGTTGTTGTTGTAGCAATGATCGGAATTCGGTGCGTTTGTTAGTTACATACCTACGGATTCGTCTTCATTCCCGGTGTTGAGGGATAGAAAGTTAGCTGCTTCTATTGGGTTTTCTCACAGCGATCTAGGAGTCAGGTGCGTGGGTGCAGCTGGGCAGTTAAAGATGTGGTTTACGTCGTGAGGGGACATACATACAGGACAGATGTTTGGGACGTCCTGGTCGATGCGGGATAGGTAGGAGTTCAGTCGTGAACACCAGCCTGACCGAAGTTGGGCAAGTGTCGTTCTCGTAGCTCTTGGAAGTTTTTCCTCTTCCGGTGATATCATTGGTGGTATGGACGAGAGAACTGGATTCGAACCTAAACCTGCGATTGACTGATGAACCTTCTCCCGATGTATCGCTGCGATAGCCAACCTGTGTGCGCCACTATCAAAGGGTGCCCTTTTGTACCTCTGGACATCCCTTTCTAGGTCCCTCAAGACCTGGGCGGCGGCGTCTTGTCCATGAGGTTGGAGTTTGGGTGATCACTTCGGTAGCAACCCACCAGGTATTGCTTGGCAAGAAGCTGGTTGTGGTCCCTTAAAGGCATCATCCTGGTTTCCTGATGCAGATGGTCCTGGGGTGACATCAGGAGACAGCCAGTAACAGTACGGAGAGCGGCATTTTGGTACGTTTGAATCTTTTTCCACTGTGTGTCACAGAGATTCTGCGACCACACAGGAGCCGGATAGTTGGCCACTGATCTTCCGACTGCTTTATACGTGACCAGTAGTGTTTTCTTATCCTTTCCCCAGGTACTACCGGCCAGGGCTTTGAGGATTTTATTATGTCCAGTGCAAATCCTTATTGCACTGGACAACCAATCGGTGATCAGACGCATGCAGCAGACGAACATAAACTCTAAACTGGTACTAGAGTGTGTCCGGAAGCTCAACACGTGTGCCTCAGAAAATGAGGTTACGCTGATGTGGGTAAAAGGACACATAGGTACAACAGGAAATGAGGCGGCGGATGCCCTAGCAAAACAGGGATCTGCGGCAACTTTCATTGGCCCAGAACCCAGAGTTGCTCTGGGGAACGGCATGATTGGAGCGAAGGTTGGGAAGTGGATGGACTCCATGCATCAACAAAGATGGCAGGAGCTAGTCACTTGCAAACAAGCTCGGAATGCAATAACCAGCCCTTTAGGCAGGGAAGCGAGAAAGGTACTTAGTTATAAACGGAGTACCCTAAGCTGGATAACTGCCTTGGTCACAGGGCATGGTAATTTTAAGGCTCATCTGGCCAAGATGAAAATCGGGGAAGATGACGTTTGCAGGCTATGCCTGGAGGAGGCCGAGACGGCAGCACACATTGTGTGCGAATGTCCAGCACTGGCTAGCACGAGGTTGAGGATCACAGGCAGGCACACGATAAGTGTAGAAGCCATGAGTGAACTCAGCTTCAAACAAATGCTAGCAATAACACGGGACTCAGTGATGAAGAAAGAGGTCGACAATTATCAGTCGACATCTGGAAGCGACTGATGACCGGGAGGGGGCGAAAAGGGACCCAAACGTAAGTGGTCTGCTTCGGCTATCCCCCATAGTATATAATAATAATAATATTCCTACTTCGCATCCTGTCGTACACGGTTGAGGCATGGGGTGATGATGTGGCCATGCTGTCCAGCGTGACTCCTAGGATTTTAGGATGGTTTATAGTAGGAATAGGATGATTCCCGATCGAGATTTCAATGCATCTTGACCTCCTTCGTCCAGGTGGTAAATAGGGTTGCCGAGGATTTAGGCGCTGAGACGGTGAGCTCCTTGCTTATGAAGAGTTAAGTTCTTCAAGATAACCGTTGATGTTTTCGCACATATCCGCTATGTTGTTCCCTGTTGCCAGAATGGAGCAGTCGTCGGCGTAGGAGATGATGTCTATCCCTTCAGGTGGTGTTGGGAGTCCTGTTAGGTATAAATTAAACAAGGTAGAAGATAGAACTCCTCCTTGAGGTACACCTTGTTTAATCTTCCTAAGCTCTGATTTGCTGCTCCTGAATTCTGTATAGGATTGCCTGCCAGCGAGATGATTGACAATCCATTTCACTATTTGCGTCGGAAGGAATGAACGGTTGATGTCAGACAAAAGCGCTGAATGGCTGACAGTGTCGAAGGCATTCGACAGGTCAAGCGCCACCAATATTGTTCTTTGACATGGACGAGCCTGGTTGGAACCATTATGGATGCGAGATGTAATGGCATCCATGGCCGTGGTCGTACTGTGCATGCTTCGGAAGCCATGCTGGTGATCTGCGAGCTGGATGTGGGCCGTGGATTAATGCTTCAAGCGTTTTGGCAACTGGTTACAGTAGAGTTATTGGACGATAGGATTCGCCGAGTGTCGTTTTCTTCCCTTTTTTCCAGATTTGCGGAACGATCAGCGAGGATATGGATAGATTATAAGTAGCCGTGAGATAGTTGATGGCTAACAGGTCGAGGTGTTTGAGCATAGTCATTGAAATACCATCTGGTCCCAATGCTTTCGAGTTGTTCGCCTTCCTTATAGCTGCATCTACTTCGTCCGTGGTGAAAACAGGTATGCTCTCTGTGGTTCGGTTGTGAATCTTCCTACGAATTTTGCGCTTAAGTCTGTCCGGTGCGGGGTGGTCAATAAATTGTTAATTGAAACGACTTGCGCAGTGGGTAGGGTCATTTGTTGAATTTTCACCGAACTGAATGGCAACGTTCCCTTTCTGTTTTGGTGGATTGGAAAGGGCACGGACTGTCGACCATAGCTTGCTCAACCCTGTGGTTAGATTGCAGTTATTCAGATGGGTGCTCCATTTTGACCTCCTGTGTTCGGCTACTTGCCTTTGAATCTCGCAGTTCATCTCGTGAATTCTGGGGTCGTCCGGGTTTACGCTCCTGATGCTGTCTCTCTCGTCTGCCAGTCTGGCGGCAGTGTTTGGAAAGTTGGGCCGAATTTTCGGAATCCGTCCTGCAGGAACGAACTTCGCAGCCGCTTTGTTCAGGACTTTCCTTATGTTGGATCGGCTGTACGAACGTCGGTTGGCGTGGGCAGAGCGAGGAATTTAGCGTTGGTATAGGAGGTGAAACCGTTCCAATCAGCTTTATTGTGGTTGAGAAACGTGCGGTGTTCGGCAGAGATGATGTTTGTCGGTTTGTCAAGCCTTATCACGATTGGTAGGTGGTCTGACGATAGTGTTGAGACCGGCTCCCATTGTGTTTCATTTATGAGGCCAGCACTAGCAATCGTGATGTCTGGAGAACTGTCACATGTACCGGCGATGCGAGTGGGGATGTCGTCATTTAGGGTACAGAAATCGGAGGCATCAAGCTGTTGAGCTATTGAGATTCCTCTGGCATCGTTGTTAAGATTGGAATGCCAGAGTTCATTGTGAGCATTAAAGTCACCGAGCAGAAGGCGATGTTGACCGGTAAGGAGATGATTGATATTTACATGGTATCCTGAGGGACAACTGGATACCGGTGGGATGTAAATATTGTAGATTTCGATATCAACATTACCCGATTTTATGGCGATGGCCTGCACTTCCACGGTGTTATCATTGCTAATAATATCGATTTCCTGGTATTGCACGGAATGGTGAATAATGAAGGCAAGCCCTCCTCCAGCGTTGGTTAACCTGTCTTTCCTTACAATAGCGTAGTTGCCATACATATGTATGTGTTGAGGGATGAGTTGGAGTGCAGTTTCGTCTCCTGTATGGCTCCAACTTGGATGCAATGTCTGTCCATAAATGATGCGAGTTCGGCGATCTTGTTCTGCAAGCCATTGCAGTTGAGTTGGACGAGTGAGAGCGTATTGAAGGTGGCAGTCGGTGGTGCAGGCGTAAGATTGTGTTGAAAAATCCTATGGGAACTGTTAGCAGGAGTCATCGGGGATGGCTGTAAACCTGTCTGAGCGCTCGATGGTGTTGGATGTTGGGGCGTGTTAGACGAGGTTGCTACTAGTTGTCCTCTGTTCCTACACTGACTGGCAGTGAAGGAGGAATTCCAGTGCCTGTGATGGTTGAGTCAAGAGCAGTATCTTAGGTGGCACCACTGATTGCAGCAATTGCATCTCACCGTAGTCGCGTTTGGGTGCATCACTCTGTCGCATACGCAGCAGATCCACGGTCCTGAGTACTAAGTTTTTCTCAATGCCGGCGCGGAGAAGTTGCACTGAGAGCAGTTGCGCCGAGATGTTTTGCTCCCAGTGAACATAAAAAAAGACGATACGAGTCATGTAACATACAAACACACTTTCCTTCTTGCATTGAAGGGTTTTGGCACCTCTTGGCCGTTGTAAAACGGGTCGCTCCGGTGCGTAGAACCGGCTGCCGCAGGAACGGGTAAATGTTGGTCGGCTGCATCGCTTCATTGTGAGCTCAGGCTGGTGTAACGAGTGAGTTGATCTCAGCTACTGAGTCCAGGGGTATCACAACGGACCCAGTGGTGGTCTAAGTGTGCTTAAGCAACCCTTTTAACCTAACCTAACCATACATAATTTATACTAGATATGTACAACGATGATCTCCGAAGATCTATTTCCCCATAAGCAACAGTGAGTTTCTAATCAGTGGGTGGTATATGCAAGCACAAAACTCTGAAATGTTCGCCTCGTGATGAAGTAGCATACTGCGCAACGTCCCGCATCCATAAACATAGTGAACTTTAGAAAAAAAATTGTTTCGTGAGCAACCCAAGGTGAAACAATTGATTGCCATTGAATGAAATTGAAAAAAATGAGTTCAGTTGAAATCATGTACGTGTGTCCCTGATCCCGTGATAATACCCAAGAGAAAATACGTCCGTCCGTTCCGTCCACGTCTACATGTATTCCGGCCTTAATGAATCATCTTAACCTCAACTTTAGACGATCGAACAAAATCGACCTCAGAGTCATTCCAAACGAACGGGTCAGTTCATTTCGTTCATATTCTCAGGGCACGGTCGACCCGGAACTCGAAATGAGCAAAAAACGGAAAATTAACATCTTTTGGGTATGAGTTCGACAACAATCTGAGTCATATCATTTAGCGATTCGGAAAACGAAAAATGATCACTTTTTAAGTATAAAGCGATGGTAGCGCGTGATCGCAAACTATGAGCGACAAGAAGATTGTCGCTGTGTAATGTAGTGTATTGACAAGTGGAGGATTGAACACCATCATCATCATCGTGGCGCGACAGCCCGACGTCGGGCCTTGGCCGCCTGGATCATTGTCCTCCAATTATCTCGGTCACGTGACCGCGTCCTCCAATTTTGGGAGCCCAGCAGCTGCGCGGCGTCCACACCTACTGAGCTCTCCCAACGAGATCTCGGTCGTCCTCGCAGTCTCGCTCCGTCGACTCGTTCTGCATTCATTACTCTCTTAGGCATGCGATCATCGTCCATTCTTTGTACATGCCCTGCCCATTGAAGTCGTTGTAGTTTGACGATTTTCGAGACTTGCAGCTCATCGTACATTTCATACAACTCATGGTTGTACCGGATGCGCCATCCATCTCGATCGCAAACAGCCCCGAAAATTCGCCGTAGAACCTTACGTTCAAATGTATCTAGCATGTTTTCGGAGGCTTGAGTTAGGGTCCATGCTTCGCAGCCATAGCATAGCACTGGTCGTATAATGGTTTTGTACACGCGGAGCTTCGTGTTTCTGTGTACATGCTTCGATTTCATTATGGGGAGAACCGAGAAAAAAGTCTTATTAGCTAACTGTATCCGTCGCTTGATTTCGTCAGTTTCGTTGGCGTCCCTTGACAAGTTGCAACCCAGGTAAATGAAGTTGTTCACGAACTCGATGTTGAGGTCCCCCACATTGATGCTTGGTTGTGCAGGTGTCCTTGTCACCGATTGCATCATTATTTTAGTTTTACCCTCGTTAATACGTAATCCAACTTCCTTTGCAGCGGTATCGAGCGTATGCAGAAGTTCTTCTGCGTCAGCCAATCTTCGGGACATGATGTTGATGTCTGCTAATTGTGTCGACTTGATGAGTAGCGTCTTGCTGTTGTCCATATTCATGGCCCGAACAACGTATTCCAATGCTAGGTTGAAGAGCGTCGGTGCCAGTCCATCGCCCTGTTTCAAACCAGTGCGTGTTTCAAATAGATCAGTAAGTCTATTCTGGATCCTGACTTGTGAGACGGAGTTGGTCATCGTCATCTTTGTCAGTCGCACTAATTTGGCCGGTATACCAAATTGCAGCATGATGTTGTACAGTACTCCACGATCGATACTGTCGTATGCCTGTTTGAAGTCGACAAAGATTTGGTATACGTTTACGTTGTATTCCCAGCACCTCTGGAGTATCAGTTTGACTGAGAAGAGCTGATCGGTTGTGGAGCGACCAGGTCTGAAACCGCTTTGATATTCGCCAATGACTCGTTCTGCGTACGGTTTTATTCTATTTTCCAGAATTTTCGTCAAAATTTTATAGGACGTACAAACTAGTGAGATGCCCCTGTAGTTCTCACACCGCAGTTTATCTCCCTTTTTAGGGTTTTGTATTAAAAACAAAACCCTTATGAAATCGGTCAAATGTCTGTCCGTCTGTCCATGAAATATCTCACGAACGGCTGAAGCTACATACATGAAATTTTGTGGGAGTATGTAGAATTATTATAATTCGCCGGAGAAAGCGATTCGTTGTAATAGGCTGACTTTAAGGGAATGTCCCCATAGAGGGGAAATGAAGGTCAAAATTTTTTTTTCATCTGGTATAGGCAAGTGGGGTATCATGAGAAAGGTAACATCGAGTACATTTCATTTCCGGTATTTTCATCAAATTTGAAAAAAGGGGAAAAGAGATAGAGGGGAAAATATGTGATCCGAGTTTGTCCCCCCCCCCCCCTTGCATTTCCATACCGTTATACTTAGAAATATGAAAATTTGCAGAAAGGCGGCATTTTACTAGTGTAGAAAACCGAAATTCGTAGAATTTTGATATCTCATCAAAAAAGGTTAATAATAGTACATTTCTATAGTTGCAGTTAGCATACCCCTGCACGCCTTAAGCACAGCCGAGGTCGAAAATATTGATGGCCAGTGATAACCAACATCATCGGCAATAATATCTTTAAGTTTCATTACAATCACATAATATTTAATAATAGTACATTGATTTAAAGTTAGGCATTTTGACACTATCCACACAAAAATTACACCTACCGGCCTCATATGTAGGTGGGTGTGAGTACTACTTTCATGTTGTTTTTCGTAGTGCGAATTGCAGTTATTTAATTAATCATTTTTTAAAGGGTAAAGATTAGTTGGGGGCGCTGCGTCGTAATTGGCAAACTTTACCGAGTGGAAGGGGGGAGGGGTCCACATAGAGGCGAAATTAAGCTCAAATTTTGTATTTATCGACTGGTATAGGCAAGTGAGGTGTCGTGAGAAAGGTAATGTTGAGTACATTCCATTTTTTCGCATTTTCTTGAAATTTGTAGAAAGGGGAATTGTGGGGGAGGAAAAAATATTAGTTCGTAATTTGCCCCCCCCCCCCCCCTGGCATCTCGAAACTGTTAGAATTATGAAAACTTACAGGAAGGTGGGTTCCGAATAGCAAATAAAATGGAAAATAATGGAATCTGTATATGTATCTTCTCAGAATAGGTAAGTAATAGTTTATTTCTGTAGTTAAAGTAAGCACACCTCTGCATGCCTTAAACACGTTCGAGGTCAAAAGTACTGATGGCCAACGATAACCAACACCTTAGGCAATAATATGTTCTAAGTTTCGTTACAATGTAATATGAATTGGCATGTAAAATGTAATTAGGTAAGACATTTTAATAATGTTTTTTTTTTGTCCATCTGAGTGGTATCAAGAAGAGCAACGAGGCGATATTTATATACCAAAATAAGCGCTTGCTACAAAACCCTCGGATTGCGGGCGTAGCCCTCTATATTCCGGTTTCATTTTGAATTGGACAGGTGATGCTTCTGCGCCAATCGTATGGAATCTCCTCGTTCTCCCATACTCGCAGAAGTAATTGATGTATGGCATCAACTAGACTCGTTCCACCGAATTTTAGCAGTTCAGCTGGAATCTCGTCAGCGCCCGGCGCTTTATTTCGTTTTAGTGACCGCAAGGCGAGATCAACTTCCTCTACTGTCGGGGGTTGAATGGGTGGGCCTAGATCAACAATATCGTCGAGGGCTTCCTGTGTGGGGATGTTAGATGGTCGGTTTAGAAGCTCTTCAAAATAAGAGGCCCATCGCTTGTTAATACCGTCGGTGTCGCTGATGATGTTTCCATCCTTGTCCTTACAAAGGCTAGTCCTGGGTTGGTAGCCGTTCTTAATTGTATTTACTAGTTTGTGCGCTTGTCTGGTGTTCCTATTAGCTAAGTTTTCGTTTATGTTCAGCAACTGCTCGTCAAAGTATTTACGTTTCTTACGTCTAATTATTCTATTCGATATTCGCCGTAGCTCGTCATATTTTTCTCTTCTGGCTCTGGTTCCTCGTTGAATCCATTGTCTGTAGGCCTCGTTTTTCGCGTCAAGTGAGGATTGAACACGGCGTATGCAATTTGTAGCTGTGCGATGCATAATTTTTGTATTTTGACCGCCACGAAGGGGATACACCTTGTTTTCATGGGAAATACTTGTCTGATCTGGCTGGTTTGAACTAAAAGGGTATTTAGGGATCACTCACTCCGAATTTGAAGTTAAATAAATGAAAAATGTATTCAGAATGATCCCAAAAAAAGTGCTCACCGGTTTCGAGCGCTGGTGTGACGCGCGTCTCATCAGACGCCTCCGCTTCGCGCATGACACCACTGGGGAAAGCGTGACCGGACACAAGCCAAGTCGGATTGTGTTTTGCCTTATATCGAGTGACAAACACAACAAGGCTGCGAATTCATATCCAGTGGAAATCGCAACGACTTGGCTTGTGCCCGGTCACGCCTTCCCCACTGGTGTGATGCGCGAAGCGGAGGCGTCTGATGAGACGCGCGTCACACCAGCGGTCGAAACCGGTGGGCACATTTTTTGGGGATCATTCTGAATACATTTTTCATTTATAGAATTGTGTAGTCCCACTAGGACTGATAAGGGCGACTACAGAACAAGCATCATATAAGTTGTATGGTGTCGATGGTAGTCGCCCAGCAACAAAAAACTTGTTGAAGTCAAAATTGCAAAATAAGAAAGAGGAATCCACAGTAGAAACATTTTTTTTTGTAAACATATCTTGCTTGGAAAAGTTGGTAGGAAGTTGTCGCTGATTGCGAATCTGAAGTCGAAATTGTCAAAAATCAATAACAGTAGGAGATCCTGAACGGCTACTTTTCAAAAACATGGCTAATCTTGCTTAAAAAAATTGTGTTTTTAGGGTTTTGTATAAAAACAAAACCCTTATGAAATCGGTCATGCGTCCGTCTGTCCGTCTGTCTGTCCGTCTGTCCATGAAATATCTCACGAACCGCTGAAGCTACATGCATGAAATTTAGTGGAAATATGTAGAAATACTATAATTCTCTGGAGAAAGCGATGCGTCGTAATAAGTCAACTTTAAGGGGGGGTCCCCATAGAGGGGAAATGAAGGTCGAAATTTTTTTTTCGTTTGGTATAGGCAAGTGGGGTATCGTAAGAAAGGTACCGTTGAGTACATTCCATTTTTGGAATTTTTTTTTAATTTGAAGAAAGGAGAAAAGAGGGAGAGGGGAAAATATGTGGTCCAAGTTTGTCCCCCCCCCCCCTTGCATTTCGAGACCGTTATAGCTAGACATATGAAAATTTACAGAAAAGCGGCATTTCACTAGCATAGAAAACCGAAAATAATAGAATTTTTAAATCTCATCCAAAAAGGTTAATAATAGTACATTTCTATAGTTGCAGTTAGCACACCCCTGCACCCCTCAAGCACACCTGAGGTCAAAAATATTGATGGCTAATGATAACCAACATCATAGGCAATAATATCTTTAAGTTTCATTACAATGACATGATATTTAATAATAGTACATTGACTTAAAGTTATGCATTTTGACGCTATCCATACAAAAAATACACCTACCAGCCTCACGCATAGATATGCGTGTACTACTTGCATGTTGTTTTTCGTAGTGCGAATTGCAGTTATTTAATGAACCAACTTTGGAAGGGTGAAGATTGGTGATTGGTGATCCTAACAATGACTATTCACACAATTAATTTTTTTAGGGTTTTGTGTCTTAAATCTTACAAAATCGGTCAAATACCTGTCTGTCCGTCTGTTCATAGAATATCTTACGAACGGCTGAAGCTGCACACATAATTCGGCGGGAATGTGTAGAAATGCTATAATTCGCTGGAGAAAGCGTTGTGTTGTAATTGGCCAACTTTAAGAGAGGGGGGGTCCACACAGAGGCGAAATTAAGGTCAATTTTTTTTATCCACTGGTATAACCAAGTGGGGTGTCGTGAGAAAGGTAATGTTGAGTAGATTCCATTTTTGGCATTTTCTTGAGATTTGTAGAAAGGGGAACAGTGGAGGAGGAAAAAATATTAGACCGTAATTTGTCCCAGCCGCCCTGAATTTCGAAGCCGTTACACAAGTTTGCAATTTGCAATGTCGTCTTAACATGAATGGTTAAGCATCTCGAAGAGTAGGATAGTTTATACATACATATCTATCTACAGCTTCTCGTATTAAAACTATTACTTTGAGAGGTGATAGATGCAGTCTTTTTGTGAATTCGCATGTAAGATACTATATCATGGGTAAGACATTTAATTATTGTGTTTTTATTTAGCTGAGTGGTACCAAGAAGAGCAGGGAGCCAATATTTAGATACCAAAATAAGCGCGTGCTACAAAACCCTCGAATTGCGGGCGTACCCTCTATATTCCGGTTTCATTTTTTTGTGTCGCCGATTGCAGATATTAGCTGCGTTTTTTGCAGTCCAGATCAAGTGCAGAACAACAATCGCATGCATTACACTAACAAGCAGCTCTATCCAGAATAATTTTTTTTGTGTTGTTGCTCTGCTTTGATCTATACTGTTGAAAAAGACGAAGCTATTAACCAATTAGTTTTAAATTGTTGTCCATTGCACACGTACGGTACCTCGCATGCATATTTTGAATACTCTCTCGAATCATTGAACGACTCCTTGAAAAGAGGAGTCAGAGCTTATGAGGCGGCACAGTAAATGATTTCTCGCCAACGTTAGTTCTGCTCAGACTCATTATTTCTCATTAAACTTTTGTATGTAAGAACGCGGGGTGTAGCATACACGGATCAATGATGGCTTCGATTGAAGAGAAGGGACCTCGCAAACCAAATGCCGTCACAACCGTCCATTTTCATTTTGTATCCCACCTTGCATTATAAGCGAATTGAATTGAGGTTTCTTAAAAAATCGAAGTTGTTCATTGCTCTTGTATTTTAAAATAATCCTTACCTTTTAGCCGGGCGATGTTGGGTGTATTGCGTGTATTACGGGGAGTTATGCGACGAACCATATCTACTCTTAATATAAGATAGATCAGCTAAAATAGTCGAGCTACTGTCCCAGCAGGAAGGGACTGCGACCATAAAAGATCTATTGTGCCGTAGCCCATTAATCCAAAAGACCGTCCACCTTTCTAATAAAGGGCAGTAAGTCTTTAGCAGGAATCAACCTGAAGTCTGCAGTGCTGATAGTAGCCTCCCGAGGAGTGACATCCTAAAACGCGCGATGGCGAGACATTCGCACAAGATGTGTTTGGTCGTTTCCACGTCCTCCAGACAGAGACATCTGTCTCGCTGGGCAGACCCATCTTGTTCAAGTGATATCTGACCAGGTGATAGCCAGATAAATACCCCACTAGGAGTCTTAGGTGGGTTCTACTAATGTGAGTAGTACCCTTGTGAATGAAGGGCATTATAAGCTCCTTTGATTGTGGAGCCCTGGAAGGTTATTCCAGTGCTGATGATGCAATAGTGCAAACCAACCTGTGATCCGCAGCTTGGCCGAAGCCAGCCCAAAGCCACAGTAGGGCTCAGGTCCATGAAAACGACTGGATGATCCTTGTCTAGCAAGTTCATCCGCAGCCTCGTTCCCCTCAATGCCCTGGTGGCCCGGCACCCAACACAAGAAGACTCGATTTTTGGTTATCAACAGTTGATGGAGTTAGTAACACACCTTCACCAGTTTTGAAGAGATCTTATATGAGGAGAGCGCTTTTATAGCTACTTGGCAGTCTGAGTGGATAGCAATATGAGCGCCGCGAAGTCCAGTTTCCAAGATTACCATGGTGCAGATCTCAATGGCGTGCATCTCAGCTTAAAAGACGCTGCGTGAGACTCCCATTGCTATCGAAATCCTGGTGTTGGGTCCAAAGACACCTGCACCAACACCCTGTTCTGTTTTAGACCCATCAGTGAACCACTTGATACATCTAGGGTCTGGACAGGGTGTGCCATTTACCCATTCAGAGCGGTTAGGGATGAGGGCTGAATATTTTCTGCCGAAGCAAACCTCCGTGATCATGTAATCTGATCTCAAGCAGATCTGCACGTCAGGAATTTGATTCAGAATGCTCATGTGACCGCTTTCTTCACTACGCACGTCGGATGTTAAACGAAGTCTAATAGCATTTAGAGCTGTTGATTCTGGAATGAATATATGCAACGGAGTAAGTCCAATAATCGCCTCTAGGGCTGGCGTAGGACAAGTTCGCATAGCTCCAGAGATGCCAAGGCAGGCAAGGCGTTGAAGCTTATCGCACTTCAGTAAGACAGAAGATTGCTGAGTTTTCGGCCACCACACAAGCGCTGCGTAGGTCACCATGGGCCGCGCCAACATGGTGTATAACCACTCAATTATCTTTGGGGTGAGCCCCCATGTCCGTCCGAAGAAACTTCTGCACGCCCACATTGTGCGTGTGGCTTTTCCAAGTACATTATCTATGTGAGTATTCCAGGTGAGTTTCGAGTCTAGAGTTACCCCGAGACATTTAACTTCAGTGGAATAATCTAAGGTCGTGCCGCCTAACGAAATTGGATCCAATGTTATATTTCGTTTTCGTGTGAACGGCACAACGACAGTTTTCTGTGGGTTTACATATAAGCCCACAGCAAGACAGCAGTGTAGAACTATGTCAAGGGCCGACCTCATCACCTCCGTGATGCTAGATTCGAATTTGCCCCTGACTATGATAGTTAAATCATCTGCGTACCCGCTCATTAAGCATGGAAATCAGCTCGTCTACGACAAGGGACCACAAAAGGGGCGACAGAATGCCACCTTGTGGACAACCCTTTACGGCATTCACGCAAATGGATGTACTGCCTAGAGTTGAGTGAATATCCCGTCCACGGAGCATGTCATCTATCCATGCAATGGTAGCGGGCGGGATGTCCCTGTTCCAGTTCCAGTGTTCCAGTGCTCTGGAAATGCACTCGTAGCCGGTATTATCGAAAGCCCCCTCAATGTTAAGAAAAGCACACAACGCGATTTTCTTGTCACTGAGGGACTTTTCGATTGTACTGACAATGTTATACAAGGCGGACACTGTAGACTTGCTCTTCGTGTACGCGAATTGCATACGATGTAGGGGGCTCGACAGTTCCATCTTGTGCCTGATATGCAAATCAAGCAACTTTTCCATGGTTTTAAGGAAGAAGGAAGTAAGGCTAATCGGTCTATAGGATTTGGGCATATGTTCCGGCTTATTGCCAGCTTTGGGTATGAAGACCACATTAACTTTCCTCCAAGGTTGTGGTATGTACCCAAGGGTGTAACTTGCCCTAAAAAGCTCGATTAGCGGAGTTATTATGATCTCCAAGCTGTTTTGCAACAGAGCGGGGAAGATGCCGTCTACTCCGGGAGTTTTAAATGGCTCAAAGGATTCTATCGCCCATTTTACTGCGTCCATGTCAAAGATGACGCCCGATAAACTGCGAGCCCGGCTTACGGGAACCCGTTGGGGCCTCGCAGTTGTGCAGGGATCACCATCAGACCGTACGGACCCTGGGGTCTTACTCTACAACATAGACCTTTGGGAGAAAAAGTATTCGAAACTGCTTATCTTATATATAAAAATAAGTCGTCTACGTATGTACAGGCATAACTCAGTAACCCTTTCTCCGATTTGGCTCAAATTTTTTTTGTTGTGTTCCTTTACGCTCAACCTAGATGCCCAAAATTGGAAATTTTCCCGGAAAATTGAGAAAATTGGAAAATTTCATTTCCCATACATTTTGTATGGAGAAATTTTTCATCTCCGATTTGGCTCAAATTTTTTTCGTTTGTATTTGCAATGCTCCCTCCTATTTGTATATTCATGAAAACACCCATTCGTCCGATTTGCCTAAAAAATTGTTTGGATCTGTTCCTTTAAGCCGAACTTAGATCTTAACGGAGAATAAACACAAAAAAAAGAAACGACCTGTTTCGTATGTACAGGGTTGGCGTCGTTATCCTTTATCCGATTTGCTTCAAATTTTTTCCAGTCGGTTTCTTTACGCTCCACTTGAAACCTAACGTCATTCAAAATTGGAAATTTTCCCGGGAAATTGGGAGATTCGGGAAATTCCATTTTCCTATACATTTTGTATGGAGACATGTTTTCCTTTCTATCTCCTTAACCCTACATACGATTTGCTTCAAATTTTTTCCCTTTTGATCCTTCACGCTCAACTTACATGTTCGCCGAGCCCAAAGTCCAAAAGGACGACCTGCTGACAATAAAGGACATTCTGTTGTCCTTCGAGGAAATATATCCAGTACGTTGCATGTACTTTACACATGTTCTCAATGCAACTAATTTTTTTTTTTCGTGCTCTCTCCTAAAAAGGACGACCTCTTGCCTGAAATGAAAATTGAAGTGTGTTCGATTTGGTTGGTGTTTTTTTTTCTATCTCTTTACGCTCAACTTGGATCCATACCCAGCTCAAACTCAAATGAAACCGGAAAATAGAGGGCTGCCAACAGTTGCATTTGCTAGAAAATGACACTCATTGGGATTATTTGCCATCGTCATATCGACATGTTTCCCATCGAGTCCACACGGTTTGTGAAACAAATTCAAAGACGAAATGCCAGACGAGATGCATTGAGTCAAGCAGTGCAAAGAAATGTGCCATTGTCGAATCCCCAGCAGAAAAGTGCATACGATACACTGATGAAAGCGACCGATGATGGACAAGGTGCCATTTTCTTTCTTGATGCGTCTGGGGGACCTGGCAAAACGTTCCTCATTTCCTTGATATTAGCAACGATTCGTTCACGAAGTGACATAGCGTTGGCAGTTGAATCATCTGGCATTGCGGTGACGTTGCTTGAAGGAGGACGGACGGCTCATTCTGCCATTGCCATTGAACTTGCAAATGACGGACGAACCAACTTGCAACATTTCGAAAAATTCTGCTATGGCCAAAGTCTTGCAAACTTGCAAAATAATCATTTGGAATGAATGCACGATGGCGCATAAACGTGCATTCGAGGCTCTCAATCGCACTCTGAAAGACTTGCGCAATAATCACAATCGTTGGAGCCGCAATAATTCTGCTTTCCGGCGATTTCTGTCAAACACTGCCCGTCATTCCGAGATCAACACCTGCGGATCAACTCATTTATGAACCTACGTGCAGACATCACAACTGACAACAAACATGATCATTCTGCTGATGTGTTCTCGAAGCAATTGTTGGACATCGGCAATGGAAATGTTCCAGTTGATGAGACAAGTGATTTCAGTGAATTTCCCATTCACTTTTGTCAATTCACTGAGTCCAAGGAGCAACTCATTGAAAAAGTTTTCCCGATCATCATAAGCAATTACACCAATCATGAATGGTTGGCTGAACGGGCTATTTTAGCAGCAAAGAATGTCGATGTCCACCAATTGAATTTCGATGTTCAAATGAAAATCCCTGGCGAAGTGAGGACATACAAATCTATTGACACCATCACCAAAGAAGAAGATGTCGTCAACTACCCAACAGAATTTTTGAATTCATTGGATGAGCCAGGATTCCCGGCAACATCAACTGCAACTGAAAATAGGCTCAGTCATGATAATGATTCGAAATCTGAACCAGCCGAAGCTATGCAATGGAACCAGACTTGCTGTCAAACGGCTGTTACCCAACGTCATAGAAGCGACAATTCTCAAAGGAAAATTCCAGGGCGAGCACGTGTTGCTTCTACGAATTCCAATGATTACCATTGATCTGCCATTCGAATTCAAACGATTCCAATTCCCGGTGCGTCTTGCGCTTGCGATGACAGTCAACAAAGCACAAGGGCAGTGGATGAATGTGTGTGGCATTAATTTAAAAAATCCGTGTTTCTCGCACAGCCAATTGCACGTCGCCTCTTCGCGAGTAGGAAAACCAGATTCTCTGTTTGTTTACGAACCGCAAAACAGAACTAAAAATGTTGTACATACAATATATCACAAAGCCTTAAATTAAGTGAACTATTCAAATGGAAACAAATTGACTTTTATTCATTTACAACAAACGTGGCTCAGAGGGTAATCCATTTCTAGAACCACACACCTCGCCACCTGTCGACTAACAGGAAGATTAGGCGCGGGATGCAGTTCGCGGGTTCAGCTTCATGTATGAAAAAAAATAAGTCAGGGTAGGTGAATATTGCGAGCGAAGCGAGCCATCGCAGCTAGTTCCACATAAAAAAAAAACAGTTTAACAAAATTAAATCATCAGTCGTTAATTCGATTTCCTTCCTCCCCGATGTAAATTGCACAGTCCGTTGTCTACACAGTAAAACAAAAAAAAAACATTTTTTCTGTTGCGCGTTTTTAACACAACTTTATTCTCTTTTTACAGCCTACAAAACCGTGTCCGGTGTCAATGGACCTCTAGTCATCTTGGACGAAGTCAAATTCCCCAAATATGCCGAAATCGTACAATTGCGCTTGGCCGATGGCACGCTCCGTTCCGGTCAAGTGTTGGAAGTCAGTGGCTCAAAGGCCGTCGTACAAGTGTTCGAAGGCACGTCGGGCATTGACGCCAAGAACACCCTTTGCGAATTCACCGGCGACATTTTGCGTACGCCCGTTTCGGAAGATATGTTGGGTCGTGTCTTCAACGGCTCCGGCAAGCCCATCGACAAAGGTCCACCAATTTTGGCCGAAGATTTCTTGGACATTCAAGGTCAGCCCATCAACCCGTGGTCACGTATCTATCCCGAGGAAATGATCCAAACCGGTATTTCGGCTATTGATGTGATGAACTCTATTGCTCGTGGTCAGAAGATTCCCATCTTCTCGGCTGCCGGTCTACCGCACAACGAAATTGCCGCTCAAATTTGTCGACAGGCCGGTCTTGTCAAGTTGCCCGGCAAGTCTGTCTTGGACGATCACGAGGACAACTTTGCCATCGTGTTCGCCGCTATGGGTGTGAACATGGAAACGGCTCGTTTCTTCAAACAGGATTTCGAAGAGAACGGCTCCATGGAGAATGTGTGCTTGTTCTTGAACTTGGCCAACGATCCAACCATTGAACGTATCATTACGCCACGTTTGGCTTTGACCGCGGCCGAATTCTTGGCCTATCAATGCGAGAAGCACGTGCTGGTCATCTTGACCGATATGTCGTCGTATGCTGAAGCCTTGCGTGAAGTATCGGCCGCTCGTGAAGAAGTGCCCGGTCGTCGTGGTTTCCCCGGTTACATGTACACGGATTTGGCCACCATCTACGAACGTGCCGGTCGTGTTGAAGGACGTAACGGATCGATTACACAAATTCCAATTCTTACTATGCCTAACGACGATATTACCCATCCAATTCCCGATTTGACTGGATACATTACAGAGGGACAGATCTACGTCGATCGTCAATTGCACAACAGACAAATCTATCCGCCAGTTAACGTGTTGCCGTCATTGTCACGTTTGATGAAGTCCGCCATTGGTGAGGGCATGACCCGCAAGGATCACTCCGATGTGTCGAATCAGTTGTACGCTTGCTACGCTATCGGCAAGGACGTGCAAGCCATGAAGGCTGTCGTCGGTGAGGAGGCTCTTACGCCCGATGATTTACTGTATTTGGAATTCTTGTCCAAATTCGAGAAGAACTTCATCTCACAAGTAAGGACTCGCCGATAGTTGCTTTAATTTTCCAATTTTAAATTTGTCCGTTTCGTTCTAGGGAAACTACGAAAACCGTACCGTCTTCGAATCCCTCGACATCGGCTGGCAATTGCTCCGTATCTTCCCCAAGGAAATGTTGAAGAGAATTCCAGCATCCATCCTGGCCGAGTTCTACCCACGTGACTCGCGCCACTAAGTCGTTACCTTTTTCGTTTTTGTTCATCGATTTGTTTCAATTGTATACACAACACCCCACACAAAACTTTATTATTGTTGCTGTTAACCGTGTCAAGTGAGTACGAGAGCTTCATCGTCTCCGCTATCAGCTCGCACTAATCCTCTGCTTATTCTCTCTCTCGTTTCAGCATATAAATAATAATTCAAACGAAAAATGCTTGAAGGCCATTTTAGGACAATATTACATGTTCGTAGAATATGTTTACATTGAAAAAAGATATAAAATACATCGTTAGCCCTAAGATAAAAAAAAACTTTTTAATTGTTGAAATGTTAGTTCTCTACACGATAAGATCCATTATTTCCTGTTACCGATTAGATTCGATTATTTGTTTTTCGTTTTTTTTAGCGGCGTGGACACGACACGTTTGGAACGCGGCGGCGTCCACGTTGCTGTTTGTATTATATACCATTTCGTTTTTTGAATTCATATCATTCAGTATTCTTTCTGTATATTGAAGTTTTTCTGTCAGTGTATCTTTAAAACAAAAATATACATAAATATAATATACGAGTATATAAATTTAAAGCGATATATTCTGAAACAAAAAACACGCAAAACGCATCCTATGGAAGTACGAGTATTTACCGATGCATTCCACTTACTAACACAATATTTGATCTTTGATATATTTTATTCGATCGGTGAGTGTGTAGTAGAATTTACTTTTACTAATTGTTCATTCGTGATACGACGGAGAGCCGAGTGCGGTTCGGTTTTCAATTATGTGTTATCCGTACCGTTTCTTGCTATCTTAGAGTCATAATTGTCATTGGTGCAATTGTAAATAAAAAGAAAACGTAAAATAAAATCCAAGAGAAAACTATTCATTGAATGAGAAATGTGAAGCAATAGCTACTATACTGAATCTGATTGTTTTGAAATTTCCTGGAAATATAAGAACGTACGAACCAGAACGCACGATTTCTTCAATTAGAGAGCGAATTTCAGCGGTATCAATTAAACATCTTTGGAGTTAGTGAAATAAGATGGTGGAACAGCGGAGAATTAATCTCTCCAACGTGTAGCACTGCAATGTTCTACTCCGAAAAAGCTAGAGGTAGAGGTCTCCTCTTAGAGCCGCTCGAAATTGTCTCTTATCTTGGGATCTGGCCCCCGACAGAATTTTAACCGCCAGGTTCCGGACCGAAATGAGAAGCAATAATACAATACTATGCTCCAACTGAACCCGACAATATCGTGGCGAAAGACTCCTACGAACAACTAAACGCCGTAAAGAGCAAAACACTTAAAGGTAACATTGTAATGGATATGGGAGATTTGAATGTAAAAGTGAGTGCTGATAACAATGGACTCAGGCATGTGATAGGGAGGTACGGTCTTGGTGATTGAAACGACGACGGTGAAAGATTTGTAGAGTTTTACGGCTTACACAGTCTCTTCATCGGTGGTTCTATGTTTGAGCGTAATGATCACCACAAAACAGAGGATCAGTTGAACACAAAATCAGATCGACCACTTTGCTATTTGCCATTAGTAAAAGATTCAAGAGTTGCCTCCGGGACGTGTGAAATAAGGAGGGCGCCGATATTGGGATGGGAAGAGACCATTATCTTATGATCGCTAATGTTTGATTGCGTATAGCAGCCGTGCGCCGTCCAAGTGACGAAAGATCCAGGCGCCGCAAATTTAACACCGCCCGAGTAAAAAATTTGACGTGTCTTACAATAATACAATGACCATCTTGGGCAAAAATAGATAACTAGTCACCCAGATAGTGACATAAATGAGAACTGACACCATCCTTAGCACAATCCCGTATTTCCAGAATAAGCCCTGGATGTCCGACGCTTCATGGCAGCGGATTGTTGAAAGAAAAGATTTGAAGGCACGTTTATCTACAGCATCAGACGACAATCGAAGCAGCATTGAGCTGCTTTATCATCAGAAAGCTGGAGAAGTTCAACGTAGTGTACAACGCGATAAAAGAGAATATGCGAAATCTCTTCTAGTCTCGGCAGAAGAAGCCGAAAGAAGCAACAATTTAAACGCCGTATACGGTGTCATCAAGGAGTTTACAGGCGGTTGTCGTTGTTGTTGTAGCAATGATCAGAAGTTTGTTGTGTGAGTGTGTTACGTGCTGTTATTGTTCATCGCCTTCCTCGGTGCTAAGGGACAGGAAAATAGCTGCCTCTATGGGGTTCTCCCACAGCGACCTGGGGGTCAGATGTGTGGGTGTAGCTGGGCAATTGAAAATGTGGTCCACATCGTGGGGTGTACCATTGAAGGCGGGGCATGTGTCTGTGACATCCCGGTCAATGCGAAATAGGTAGGAGTTAAGACGCGAACACCAGCCCGACCGAAGTTGGGCAAGTGTCGCTCTCGCTGCTCTCGGAAGATTCTCACTTCGGGAGAAATGGCTGGTGGTTGTGCCGAGAGAACTACGTTTGGACCTAGTCCTGCAATTGATGTTTATACCTCCTCATGAAGTATTGCTGCGATGGCTGATCTGTATGCGTTGTTGTCAAAGGGAACCCTTTTGTACCTTTGAACATCTCTTTCGAGGTCCCTCAGGTCACGCCTGACATGCCTCGGTTGCGCTATTTTGTCCATGAGGTCGGTGTTGGGGTGTTTCCTCCGGTAACAATCCACCAGGTATTGTTTCGCAAGAAGCTTGTTGTCGTCCCTTAGAGGCATCATCCAAGTTTCCTGATGCAGATGGTCCTGGGATGACATCAGGAGACAGCCAGTCACAGTACGGAGAGCGGCGTTTTGGCAAGCCTGAATGTTATTCCATTGTGTGTCACAGAGATTCTGTGACCACACTGGAGTCGCATAGTTGGCTACTGACATTCCGGCTGCTTTGTATGTGACCAGTAGGGTTTCTTTATCCTCGCCCCAGGTGCTACCGGGCAAGGCTTTAAGGATTTTATTCCTACCGGGTATCCTGTCGCACATAGTTGAAGCAAGGGGGGATGACGTGGCCATGCTGTCCAGGGTTACACCTAGAATTTCAGGATGGTTCACGGTCGGAATAAGCTGATTGCCAATTGAGATCCCAAGTTGCATCTTGACTTCCTTCGTCCACGTGGTAAATAAGGTTGCCGAGGATTTAGGCGCTGATACGGTTAAATTCTTGCCTGTGAAGAAATCATTAAGTTATTCCAGGTAATCGTTTATTCGTTCGCACATTTCCATGATGTTGTTTCCTGTTGCCAGAATGAAGCAGTCATCGGCATAGGAGATAATTTCGATTCCTTCAGGTGGTGTTGGAGTTCCAGATAAGTAAAGGTTGAACAAGGAGGGAGACAAAACTTCTTCTTGTTTGTTTGATCTTTCTTAGCTTCGAATTCTTGCTCCTGAATTCGGTGTAGGACTGCCTGCCAGCAAGATAATTGGCAATCCATTTTGTTGTTCGCGTTGGAAGAGATGCACAATATAAGTCAGACAGAAGTGCTGAGTGGCTGACTGTGTCGAATGCTTTCGTCAGGTCAAGTGCCACCAGAATTGTTCTGTGACATGGACGAGGTTGATTAAGGCCATTGTGGATGCGAGTTGTAATGGCATCCAGGGCCGTCGTCGTACTGTGCATCCTTCTGAAGCCGTGCTGGTGGTTTGCAAGCTGGATGTGTGCCGCAATAACAGGGTGGCTTAGTGATCCGAGCGTTTTGGCAAGTGTGATGGGACGATAGAACTCGCCGAGTGTCGCTTTTTGCCCAGGTTTCAAGATTGGGATTATTCTCCGTTTCTTCCAGAGTGTCGGAACGATCAGTGATGTGATGGATAGGTTGAATGTAGCCATGAGGTATTCGATAGCTGGTGAGTCGAGGTATTTAAGCATTGACATAGAGATTCCATCAGGTCCCAAGGCTTTCGAGTTGTTCGCTTTCCTGATTGCTGCAGCCACTTCGTCCGCTGTGAAGACAGGTATGTTGTCTGCAGTTCGGTTATGGATCCTCCTGCGGATTATGCGCTTTTGTCTGTCTGGTGGAGAATGTTCAATAAACTGCCTATTGAAGCCCACTGCTCAAGTGGGCAGGATTGCTGATTGAATTTTCTGCGAATTGGATGGCGACATTTCCTTTCTGTTTCGGACTGTCGACCATAGTTTGCTTATAGTTTGTGGTCAGGTTGCATTCATTCAGATCTCTACTCCATTTTAACCTCTTGTGCTCGGCTACTAGTCTTTGAATTTCACAGTTAATTTCGTGAATTCTGGGATCGTCTGGGTTTGTGCTCCTGATGCTGCTTCTCTCGTCTGCCAGTCTGACGGCTGAGGTAGGAAAGTTGGGCCGAATTTTCGGAATGTGTACTGCAGGAATCGATTTCGCAGCCGCTTTATTAAGGGCTTTCCTGATATTGGATTCGGCTGTACGTACGTCGGTAGGAGTTGGTAGGGCGAGGAATTTAGCACTAGTATATTGGGTGAAGCTATTCCAGTTAGTCTTGTTGTGGTTGACAAAAGTGCGATGTTCGACAGATACGATATCTGTCGGTTTATCAAGCCTTATTACGATTGGTAAGTGGTCCGATGATAGTGTAAGGACCGGCACTCATTGAGTCTTGTTTATGAGGCAAGCACTGGCAATCGTGATGTCTGGAGAGCTGGAACAGGTACCGGCAATACGGGTGAGCGTGTCGTCATTTAGTGTACAGAAATCTGAAGCATCAAGTTGTTCTGTAAATTTAAGTATCCACCTTGCCTGATGTTATGGCGATGGCTTGCACTTCCATGGTGATGCCGTTGTTCATCATCATCATCGTGGCGCCACAGCCCGACGTCGGGCCTTGGCCGCCTGGATCGTTGTCCTCCAATTATCTCGGCCAATTGGTCAACGATTTTCGAAACTTTCAGCTCATCATACAGTTCACACAACTCATGGTTGTACCGGATGCACCATCCATCTCGATCGCGACCAGCCCCGAAAATTCGCCGTAGAACCTTACTTTCAAATGTGTCTAGCATGTTTCCGGAGGCTTGAGTTAGGGTCCGTGCTTCGCAGTCATAGCACTGGTCGTATAATGGTTTTGTACACGCGGAGCTTCGTTTTTACGTGCACATGCTTCGATTTCATTATGGGGAGAACCGAGAAAAAAGTCTTATTAGCTAACTGTATCCGTCGCTTGATTTCGTCAGTTTCGAGGGCGTACCTTGACAAGTTGCACCCCAGGTATATGATGTTGATGTCGTCGGCGTACGCTGCTAATTGTGTCGACTTGATAAGTAGCGTCTTGCTGTTGTCCATATTCATAGCCCGAATAGCGTGTTTCAGTGCTAGGTTGAAGAGCGTCGGTGCCAGTCCATCGCCCTGTTTCAGACCAGTGCGTGTTTCAAATAGATCAGTAAGTCTATTCTGGATCCTGACTTGTGAGACGGAGTTGGTCATCTTTGTCAGTCGCAGTAATTTGGCTGGTATACCAAATTGCAGCATGATGTTGTACAGTACTCCACGATCGAAACTGTCGTACACCTGCTTGAAGTCGACAAAAATTTGATATACGTTTACGTTGTATTCCCAGCATTTCTGGAATATCAGTTTGACTGTAAAGAGCTGATCGGTTGTGGAGCGACCAGGTCTGAAACCGCTTTGATATTCGCCAATGATTCGTTCTGCGTACGGTTTTATTCTAGTTTCCAGAATTTTCGTCAAAATTTTATAGGACGTACAAACTAATGATATGCCCCTGTAATTCTCACACCGCAGTTTATCTCCCTCTTTGTGAATTGGACAGATGATGCTTCTGCGCCAATCGTCTGGGATCACCTCGTCCTCCCATACTCGCAGGAGTAATTGATGTATGGCATTAGCTAGACCCGTTCCACCGAATTTTAGCAGTTCAGCTGGAATCTCGTCAGCGCCCGGCGCTTTATTTCGTTTTAGTGACCGCAACGCGAGATCAACTTCCTCTACTGTCGGAGGTTGTATGGGTGGGCCTAGATCAACAATATCGTCGAGAGCTTCTTGTGTGGGGATGTTAGATGGTAGGTTCAGAAGCTCTTCAAAATAAGAGGCCCATCGTTTGTTAATGCCATCGGTGTCGCTGATGATGTTTCCATCCTTGTCCTTACAAAGGTTAGTCCTGGGTTGGTAGCCGTTCTTAATTGTATTTAATAGTTTGTACGCTTGTCTGGTGTTCCTATTAGTTAAGTTTTCGTTTATATTCATCTACTGCTCGTCAAAGTATTTATGTACGTTTCTTACGTCTAATTATTCTATTCGATATTCGCCGTAGCTCGTCATATTTTCCTCTTCTAGCTCTGGTTCCTCGTTGAATCCATTGTCTGTAGGCCTCATTTTTCGCGTCAAGTGAATTTTTGCATTCCTCGTCGAACCAGTCATTTCGCGCTCGCCGGGCTTTATATCCCACGACCTTCTCTGCGACATCTCTGATGGTACCCTTGAGTTCTTCCCAGAACCCATGGACGCCTGTGTTGCTGATGTTGTGTAGCATGGGCAATAGGCTTTCCTCAAGGTTGGTAGTATACGCCACCGCCGTGGCATCGCTCAGAAACTTATCAACCGCAAAGATTTTGGGAGGACTCATTCTCGATTGGTGCACTGAGAAAATTCTACATCTGTAGGTCGTCTTCACCAAGTGATGATCTGAGTCGCAGTTTGCTCCTCGATAGGAGTGGACATCCATCACACTAGACGCCCGTCTCCTGCAAATGAGGACGTGATCAATTTGGTTGACGGTGTGTGCGTCTGGAGATTTCCAGGTCTGCTTGTGAATGCGTCGATGCGGGAAACACGTAGAGCTTACGACTAGATTCCTGCTGCACGCGAAGTCGATAAGTCGCTGGCCGTTGTCGTTACATTCTTCATGGAGACTGTGGCCTCCAGTGCCAACTTTTATTTCCGACTTTACTATAAATGCTACTCCAAACTCCTTGCGGCCCGATGGTTTGCCACTTGTAAAAATTGTGTGCGGTTTCTTGTCATTGATCTCGCTGCCAAGCCAATTTGTTTCCTGGACTGCAGTAATGCTCAGTTTGTACTTTTCGACCTGTTGAAGGAGGGCCTTCTCGGCCCTCGGTTTGTTCAGGGAGCGTACATTCCAGGATCCGAAAGAATAATCCTTAATTCGTTTGCGTGGTCGTCGTTGTTGATTCGTCCAATCCGAGGCTTTTTTCCAGGTTTCTTGACATGGAGTGGTTTTTGCAAGGACGAGTTGTCAGCACGTCGCTTAACCCCATTCAGGGGATGGCCTCGGAAGATAGCTGCTTCAGATGGTTTAATAAACGTGCTGGAGTTCACACAGCTATGTTGCGGGTCCAACTACGCAAGTCATTCCATCCTACTAAACTTGAGACGCTTAAGTGTTGGTCAGCCATTCAGGCTATAGCTATCTGCCTTTTTCCAAATGTGTTATCGCTAAGACTTGGCCGTCAGCGGTTTGAAAGACTGCCGTTACCAGGGAGCGCCCACGTGGAGGACTATGGAAAAGGTCTTTTGCCGTTGTTGGTGACATATATTTCCCGGTATTGCACGGAATGGTGAATGATGAAGGGAGGGCTTCCCTTCCAGCGTTGGTCGAAATGTCTTTCCTGATAATGACGTAATCCCCATGAGTGTTGAGGGACAAATTGGGATGCAGTTTCGTCTCCTGGATGGCTCCAACTTGAATGTGGTGTCGGTCCATGAATGAGGCTAGTTCGGCGATTTTATTTTGCCGCCCATTGCAATTTAGTTGGACGAGTGAATGCGATGGTGGCGATCGGTGGTGCAGGCGTAAGGTTATTTTGTTGAGGAATCATACTGGGTCTATTCGCAGGGATTGTTGGGGTTGACTGAAAGTTCGTATGGGTGCTCACTGGTGTAGGAAGGCGAGGCGTGTTTGCCGAGGTCGCTGCTTGTGGTCCTAGATTTCTGCACTGACTGGCAATAAATGAAGGATTCCGGTTTAGTCCGGAGCAGTTCCTCAGGTGACACCACTCGTGGTAGCAGTTGCAGCTCACTGACGTCGCATTAAGGGTTAAGCTCTCTCTTCCATACGCAACAGATCCATGGACTTGGGTTGCTTTCAATGCCGGCGCGGAGAAGTACAGTAGTCCCTCGACTTACGTCGGAGTTAAAATAGGTTCCGAGAATTTGCGACGTAAGTCGAAAACGACGTAACTCGAGGGTAGAAACAACTTCAGGCGATAAATGTATAAGCTTTCATTTTTTGAATATGAATGTATTTATTATACCCTAGACTTTTAGTATAGGCATAGGGTATATTGTTTTGTCACGACGGAAATATGTAACACCTTAAAGGAGGCTCCGGAGGTATAGCAATGTATATTTATAAATGATCAGGGTCACTTCCTGATTCGATTTAGCCATGTCTGTCTGTCTGTCCGTCTGTCTGTCTGTCCGTTCGCACGATAACTTTCGATAGAATGAAGCTAGAGCCTTGAAATTTTGGTCAAATATTGGAAGTATGATCTGATGATTGGTTGGTATTGAAAATGGGCATGATCAGGCCAAGAGAACGCCTATCTCCTCTACATATGTAAAATAAATAAATGTATTTATAACTCCTGATTAAATAAACATGAAAAGTTCTAGCTTTGGTAGATTGCTCGTGAGGGTAATCCTATACTCCCCTGGAAAAATAAAATCGATCAGTTAAAAACTAGCGGTAATTTTCTTACAGTAAGTTGGGCATAATCAGATCAAAGGAACGCCTACCTCCACTACAAAATTAAAAAAATTAAATATTACTTTAATTACGATAGCTTTCGATAGAAATAACACTAGTGAGTTGAAAATTTGGCAGAACGTTGGTAGTAAAATTAGGTTTGTTGGCATTGAAAATGGGCAAGATCCGACCCAAGGAACCCCTACCTCCCCTACAAATGAAAATTCAAATAAGCAATAACTGTTGATAGAATGAAGCCAGCGACTTGAAATTTTGGTCAAATGTTTGAAGTGAGATTAAGTTAGTTGGCATTAAAGATGGGTTCGATCCGACCTAAGGCACCCCTTCCTCCCCTAGAAATAAAATTTTAAATAAGCGATAACTTCGACAAAATAAAGCTAGCGACTTGAAATTTTGGTCAAATATTTGTAGTAGTATCCAGTTGGCTAATACTGAAAATACGTTAAATCCGACCAATGAAACCCCTGCTTCCCCTACAAATGAAACTTCCAATAAGTGATAACTTTCGATAGAGTGAAGCTAGAGACCTGACATTTTTTTTTAGATGTTTGTAGGGTGATCTAATTGGTTGGTGGCAAATAAGCGATAATTTTCGAAAAAATTAAGCTAGTGACTTGAAATTTTGGTAAAATATTTGTACTGGAATCTAGTTGGTTGTTTTTGAAAATGCGCAAGGTTCACCAAACGAAACCTTTACCTCCCCTTTAAGTGAGACTTAAAATATGCAATAACTTTCGATAGAATGAATTATTATATACTATGGGGGATAGCCGAAGCAGACCACTTACGTTTGGGTCCCTTTTCGCCCCCTCCCGGTCATCAGTGGCTTCCAGATGTCGACTGATAATTGTCGACCTCTTTCTTCATCACTGAGTCCCGTGTTATTGCTAGCATTTGTTTGAAGCTGAGTTCACTCATGGCTTCTACACTTATCGTGTGCCTGCCTGTGATCCTCAACCTCGTGCTAGCCAGTGCTGGACATTCGCACACAATGTGTGCTGCCGTCTCGGCCTCCTCCAGGCATAGCCTGCAAACGTCATCTTCCCCGATTTTCATCTTGGCCAGATGAGCCTTAAAATTACCATGCCCTGTGACCAAGGCAGTTATCCAGCTTAGGGTACTCCGTTTATAACTAAGTACCTTTCTCGCTTCCCTGCCTAAAGGGCTGGTTATTGCATTCCGAGCTTGTTTGCAAGTGACTAGCTCCTGCCATCTTTGTTGATGCATGGAGTCCATCCACTTCCCAACCTTCGCTCCAATCATGCCGTTCCCCAGAGCAACTCTGGGTTCTGGGCCAATGAAAGTTGCCGCAGATCCCTGTTTTGCTAGGGCATCCGCCGCCTCATTTCCTGTTGTACCTATGTGTCCTTTTACCCACATCAGCGTAACCTCATTTTCTGAGGCACACGTGTTGAGCTTCCGGACACACTCTAGTACCAGTTTAGAGTTTATGTTCGTCTGCTGCATGCGTCTGATCACCGATTGGTTGTCCAGTGCAATAAGGATTTTCTTCCCCCGCACCTGACCTTCAAGCAAGTGGTCCAACGCATGCAACAAGCCAAGCATTTCTGCCTGGTATACGGACACATACTCTCCTAGACTAAGCGCACATGCTAGGTTTAGCTCTTCAGAGTAAACCCCCGCCCCCGCTTTACCGTCCATTAAAGAGCCATCAGTAAAAATGCTGATGTCATTGTACATACACTCATTATGTATGTTTCCATCTGCAATGTGAGTCTTGTGTAGTCTTTCAACTACCCTACGTCTACTCATGCCTTCTACCGGCATTAGAGTCTCCCTGACCTCATCATGAATAATGTCTAGGATGCTCTTATGACCGCTGCTAGTTCCAAAGCGATGCCACATGGCATCCCTTTCCATGCGTATTGCCGAAAGCGCCGCCGTTTTCTTTATAAATAAGTCCAATGGCGGCAGTCCCAGCAATGCCTCCATTGCTCGCGTTGGTGTGGTGCGCATTGCACCACATATGCTTACGCAAGCTATCCTTTGTACCCCATCTAGCTTCTGCTTTGTGGTATTCTGCATGGCTTTTGGCCACCATACCACTGATGCATAGGCTAGAATAGGTCTTACCATCATTGTGTAAATCCAGTGTGTCGCTTTAGGTGAAATTCCCCACCTACGAGCACACACTCTCTTACATTGATGCAAAATCCTTTTCGCTTTTTGGATCTTTTCATCAACGTGAACATTCCAAGTTAGTTTCGCATCTAAGGTAACTCCTAGATGCTTCACTTCCTTGGACACCTTGATTTCCGAACCAAAAAGCCGTAAGGGAGTTATCTCTATGTCTTTCCTCTTACGAGTAAAAATCATAGTGTTTGATTTACTAGCGTTTATGGTTAGCTCTTGCTCATTACACCATTCTTCGGTTACTTTGAGAGCTTGTCCCATGCAACCTAGAGTTGTGTCCATGAACTTTCCACTGACCGTGAGTGCCAAGTCATCGGCGTATCCTACAGTGTGTACGCCCATCGAGTCCAGCTTCCAGAGAAGACTGTCCACGGTGATGTTCCACAGTAGAGGCGAAAGAACACCTCCTTGTGGGCATCCTCGGACTACCTTACCCCGTATTCTGTCACATCCACTGCTAAGATTTACCGCCCTCTGCTTAAGCATAGAGTCGATCCACTTAATTATAATGTAATCAACCCCCCGCTCAATCAGGGCGTTCCTTAGTTTGGTAAAGGAGATTTTATCAAAAGCACCCTCTATATCCATAAAAGTAGACATAGCGATCCCGCCATTGTTAATCTCTCTCTCTGCAACTCTAACAAGTTCATGTAGAGCGGTTTCCGTAGATCTGCCTGCTCTATAAGCATGTTGGCACCTACTCAGAGGACTATACATTAGCGTGGTGTTCTCCAGGTAGTCCACCAACACCTTTTCCATTGTTTTCAACAGGAATGATGTAAGGCTAACCGGCCTGAAGGACTTTGCCTCTGTATAGTCTTTCTTTCCCGGTTTAGGCAGGAAGACCACTTTAGCCTCCCTCCATGCCTTCGGGATGTAGCCTGCTGAAAGACAGGCGACGAATATATTCCGGATCCTATCTAGTAGAGCGCTCATGCCCCACTGTAATAGTGCCGGTGATATTCCGTCCATTCCAGCCGTTTTAAATGGAGCAAAAGAGTTTATAGCACTTTTGACTCCATTTGGAGTTATTATCCTCTCAGCTTCTTGTTGACTTACCCCACCAGCTCCCATGTTACTTTGAGGCCATGGTTGGTCTGACTTGAAACTTCCAGGAAAATGTACCTCCATCAGGGCCTGCAACGTTTCTTCCACTGTTTCTGTCATGGAACCATCAACTTTGCGTATCAGCCCCATTTTCGAAGCAGTGTCTTTCGATATCATCTTCTGTAATCTGCATACTTCCGACGTATCCTTCATGCTAGAGCAGAATTCCCTCCACGTATTTCGTTTCCGAAGACGTAAGGTTCTTTTCAGCTCCCTCTTTTTATCCTTGTATAGTTCCCAAGAGTGAGAGTCTCTCTCCCTCATGTAACGGTTAAAGGCTTTCCTTGTCTCTTTTTTCATAGACTCCAGTTCCCTACTCCACCATGGTGTTGGGTCCTTTTCGTCCACTACTGTGGAGGGACAAGCGTGTTCGAAGGCGCGATTAATAGCGGAGTTCAGTTGTTCCACTGTTCGCTCTATCTCGACCGTATTCCGAGGTATTCCGTCTTGAATATCCTCGACTTGTTCCAATAAATATGTCTCGTACTTAACACGATCAGTATTTTTTGGCACTCTTATACGTTTGCGTTCGCTACTCCGTTTTCTGCCATACAGAATTTCAAACTGGATAGCCCTGTGATCAGACATGGTTAGCCTGTCCACCACTCTCCAATTCTGAACTCTGTCAAGCATATTAACAGAGCTTAGGGTAATGTCGATCACTTCAGCCCTTCGTGCATCCACGAAGGTGGAGCGACCCCCTTGTTTGCTACCAGCAGATTGTACTTTTCCACAAATTCTAGCAGCTGCTGTCCTCTGGGATTGTCATCTGTGCTGCCCCACACAGTGTTGTGCGCATTGGCATCACAGCCTATGATCAGGGCCATATCTCTTTCTTTACAATACCTTACCAGATTTTCTACTTCCTCTGATGGAGGTGGTTCTGGTGCATCATAAGGGAGATATGCTGATGCAATTAGGAATGATCCTGCACCACTGCCGATCATTACTACCGTAAGATCAGGCGAGCAGAGATGCATCATTTGTACTGCACGTATTCCATGACGCACCAGGATGCATGTCCTTATTTTACCGTCCACCTGTGCATGGTACAGATTTGCGGTTTGTTGTGACAAACCCCTAATTTTGTTTTGTAAAATCCAGGGTTCCTGTATCAAAGCTATGTCCAGTTTCTCTTCATCAAAGCATCTCGTCATCATCGCTGATGCCGCTTTGCTGTGATGAATATTCAGCTGGCACACAGTTAGTGTTTCATAGAATGAAGCTAGCGACTTGAAAAATTCGACAAATATTTGTAGAATGGGTTAGCTAATTAATTTTTAGAATGGCCAAGGTCCTCCTGAATGTGTGCCAACCTCCCCTATAAACTTGCCAATTGATACTTTTGATATCACCACTAGGTCTGTACAAGTCTAGGGTATATACGCTTCGGACTCCGGGCCGAAACGAAGCTTCGGCCTGGTTTTTTAATTGACATTTCACTGTTGTCCCCCAACTCAATAGCTTCAATTAATTGGTGAAATGTACGCCGCAAATAATAGGCCTTAAAGGATGCATTAACACCTTGATCCATTGGTTGAAGAATCGTTGTCGTATTAGGAGGCAAAAAAAATCACCTTAATGGCATCATTGTTGAGATTTATGGGATGACTTGGAGCGTTATCTATGATTAGTAACGCTTTATGAGAAAGATTATTGGCTTCCAAATATTTCTTTATTTATATTCTTTATTGTCGGACAGAAATATTGATCGAACCAATCACAAAATATATTAGAAGTAACCCATGCCTTTTTGTTGGACCTCCAAATAACCGGTAGATTTTCCTTGTACACATTTTTGAAAGCTTTTGAATTTTCTCATTGATATACAGCAAGAGGTTTCAGTTTCAAATCACCTAATGCATTCCCTCCGAGAAGCAAAGTAATCCTGGATTTTTCTGCCTTAAAGCCAGGAGCTCTTTTTTCTTCAATCGAAAGAAATGTTCTTGAGGACATGCGTTTCTAATGCAGGCCTGTCTCGTCAACATTAAACACCTCCTGTGCGCAATATCCTCCATTTTCAATAATATCATGTAAAGTGTTTGGAAAGATCTTCGCTGAAAACGGCGACGTAAGTCAAGGGACGGACGACGGAATTTCAAGGGTTTGGTCTCAAAGTAATGAACGACGTAAGTCGAAAAAACGTATAACAAGGGAGACGTAAGTCAAGGGATTACTGTAGTATAGAGAGCAGTCGCGCCGAGATGTGTTGCTCCCAATAAACACAAAAAAACGAATACAAGCATGTAACACATTGACACATCCTTCTTGCATTGAAGGGGTTTGGTAGCTGTTGGCCGTTGTAAGAACGGGTCGCTCCCGCTGCCGCAGGAACGAGCTCCTCAAGTCACGGTGCTGGTGTGCAGTAGTGGGCAATCCGGGGGCAGTTGGAGAACTGTCGTTTCCATGGGCAGGCCTTACCAAATGGTGCTCCGATTTGGTAGGAAGGTAGATTAATCAAGTTTAATTGGGCTGCTTCAATCGAGCACATAGGTACTGTGTGCACGATGAGCTCAATCAGACAAATTTGAGTAACTTGAGAATGTAAAGCCAGAAGAGAAAAATATGACGAGCTACGGCGAATATCGAATTGAATAATTAGATGTAAGAAACGTAAATACTTTGACGAGCAGTTTCTGAATATAAACGAAAACTTAGCTAATAGGAACACCAGACAAGCGTACAAACTAGTAAATACAATTAAGAACGGCTACCAACCCAGGTCTAGCCTTTGTAAGGACAAGGATGGAAACATCATCAGTGACACCGATGGCATTAACAAACGATGGGGCTCTTATTTTGAAGAGCTTCTGAACCTACCATCTAACATCCCCACACAAGAAGCTCTCGACGATATTGTTGATCTAGGCCCATACACCCATACCCATACAACCTCCGACACTAGACGAAGTTGATCTCGCGTTGCGGTCACTAAAACGAAATAAAGCGCCGGGCGCTGACGAGATTCCAGCTGAACTGCTAAAATTCGGTGGAACGAGTCTAGTTGATGCCATATAACAATTGCTTCTTCGAGTATGAGAGGACGAGGAGATCCCAGACGATTGGCGCAGAAGCATCATCTGTCCAATTCACAAAAAGGGAGATAAACTGCGGTGTGGGAATTACACGAGCATATCACTAGTTTGTACGTCCTATAAAATTTTGCGAAAGTTCTGGAAAATAGAATAAAACCGTACGCAGAACGAATCATCGACGAATATCAAAGCTGTTTCAGACCTGGTCGCTCAACAACCGATCAGCTCTTCACAGTCAAACTAATACTCCAGAAGTGCTGGGAATACAACGTAAACGTATACCTAATCTGTATCGACTTCAAGCAGGCATACGACAGTATCGATCGTGGAGTACTGTACAACATCATGCTGCAATTTGGTATACCGGCCAAATTAGTGCGACTGACTAAGATGACGATGACCAACTCCGTCTTACAAGTCAGGATCCATAATAGACTTACTGATCTATTTGAAACACGCACTGGTCTGAAACAGGGCGATGGACTGGCTCCGACGCTCTTCAACCTAGCACTGGAATACGTTATTCGGGCTATGAATATGGACAACAGCAAGACGCTACTCATCAAGTCGACACAATTAGCAGCGTATGCCGACGACATCAACATCATGTCCCGAAGATTGGCCGACGCAGAAGAACTTCTGCATACGCTCGATACCGCTGCAAAGGAAGTTGGACTACGTATTAACGAGGGTAAAACTAAAATAATGATACAATCGACGACAAGGACACCTGCACAACCGAGCATCAATGTGGGGGACCCTAACATCGAGTTCGTGAACAACTTCATTTACCTGGGTTGCAACTTGTCAAGGGACGCCAACGAAACTGACGAAATCAAGCGACGGATACAGTTAGCTAATAAGACTTTTTTCTCGGTTCTCCCCATAATGAAATCGAAGCATGTGCACAGAAACACGAAGCTCCGCGTGTACAAAACCATTATACGACCAGTACTATGCTATGGCTGCGAAGCATGGACCCTAACTGAAGCCTCCGAAAACATGCTAGATACATTTGAACGTAAGGTTCTACGGCGAATTTTCGGGGCTGTTTGCGATCGAGATGGATGGCGCATCCGGTACAACCATGAGTTGTATAGGTATAAACTGTACGATGAGCTGCAAGCCTCATTTCATTTCATTTATTTGAGTCTTTTCTTTTTTTAATGTAAAATAGGTTTACATGAAACAAGGTAGCTGGTTTTATGACAGTCGAATTGTCAAAGTATCACATATATGGAAAAGAAGGAATTCGGTTTTATCCTACCGATTCAATTGTTTATATACTAGTTAACGATTGAAATTTTTGCCTTTGCTCATAGGCTTATATACATGAACGACTCCAGAAGGAGCGGGTGCCTTATACTAGAAAATTACAAAATTAAATACTTTCAATTAAAAACGAAACAAAACAATTTAATTCTTTCACATGCGAAAGAATCTGTAAGTCGGATGGTGATCCCAAAGCCAATTAAGTTGGTTTGGGGGGTGCCTCCGTCTTAGAGATTCCTACATGTTGAGTTTAACAGTTCTAAGAACGAACAGATTTAGATGACGGGTTCTTGTACATGTATCATAAGAATATGATTCTTTCTTGAGGTATTTCTTCGTATTGTAATATAGTATGCTAAGATGAGAAAGTCAATTCAATAAAATACGTTATACTAAATGGAAATCGTATCACGGTCTTCTTAATTTTAGAGGTTGTAAAGGAATCAAAAGTAAACCATTAAATGTTCAAATTCTGTCTGGTATTACATAAGTACTGGTACAGTGCTTTTCTTATAGTAGAGTTACGCTATGCTTCTTACTTTACAATAAATATTTACAGAGCTAATATTTCAGTACAAGGTGGTTACATTTGTTTGCGGATAAAAGTCCATTTAATATTAATTTCCTTAAACGTTACGCTCAGCCTTCTGGCTGATGCTGTACAAAAAGCAAAACAGGCTTGAAGAATCGAACTCTAAATCTAAATGGGAAATTAGCCTCTGAGATTGTTCCCCGACGCTTTTTGATAGAAAGGCGGCATGAACGAGTTCGGAGAAAGAGTGTCAGGCAGGTCAGAAGAAGGCACAAAGAGGTAGTGGAACGGCGAGTTATAAAATACAGCTTGTGATCCTACATTGGCATTATTGACATAGAGAGCTTTAGTGATCCAACACGGGTGTGTCTCCCACTTTTTTAGCCGGACTCTGCTGCTAAGGGTCATTTACTGGAGTAGCGGTGTTATGCCAGAGTCTTCATACAGCAAGGAATTGTGATAATATTTACGGTTTGGCCTACGATATTTCGATAGGCATTTGCGTAATATTTTCCTTTCGAAGATTTGAATTTTTTCCGCGACGTTAGGTGAGACCGTCATCCAAGCTGGAAAGCTGTAAGTGATAGCTGGGCGAATTAGTGTTTTGTAAAAGAGGAGTTTTACTTTAGGTTCCAGCGATTTGGAGGAGAGGAGAGCACTTATTTCTTTGGCAGCATTGTTGACTTTATTTAAGATTTTTCTCGCGTGAGGATTGCACCTGCCTTTATTGTCGAAGATCACTCCTAAATAATTGAGCTGTTCTTTCAAGGGAATCGGCTCACCATTAATTTGGAGATTTATCCGTTTGCTTTCAGGGACCGCATTGCGGTGTCCTTTACCGCTGGCGTTCCTAAAACAGGTTAGAGCACTTTTCGAAGAATTAATGTGAAACCCCCAGTTGTGTAGATATAAGCATATCGGAGCTAGCCTAGAGGCGAGCTTGGAGATTGCTAAGGATGGTTTAGGGTCTTCTGCCAAAACAATCATGTCGTCAGCAAAGAATAGGCTTGAAATAATTGACGCCAAGTCCGATTCCACATCGAAGTCAGGCAGGCACAGTGATGATGGTATATCGTGAAGATAGAAATTAAAGAGCTTGGGGCCCAGGATGGATCCTTGAGGAACACCGGAGAAGATGGGTACAGATGTGGACATGTGAGGACCCACTAATATTCGGAGCGATCTGTCACTTAAAAAACTAGAGATTAACCGGCTCAGCTCGATGGGGCAGTTGGCCTCAATGAGTTTAAATAATAGACCACAATGTGGTACCGAGTCGAAGGCTTTGCTGAGATCAAGCGCACAGGCAACCGTTGTTTTTTTCCCGTTCAGGTTGTGTAGGATGATATCCTGAAAAGCTAAGATAGCCATCTCCGCTGACTTGAATTTTTCAAATCCGAATTGGTTATCTGGCATTAAGCTGTCAGTGAATTCAGAAAGTCTGCTCAACATTATCTTCTCCAATATTTTTCCAATATTGGAAAGAAGCGAGATTGGACGTAAGGAGTTAATATCTCCATTGCCTGACTTTTTAGGAATAGGGCAAAGAAGGGCTTGCTTCCAAGGGTTGGGGAAGTAAGCTGTATTAACACAGTTATTGAATATGATCGTCAAGTGCCTTGACAGGGATTCTGCACATTTTCTTAGGACATTATTTGGTATACGGGGCGACCGGTAGCGCAGTATGTTGGGCCATCAGTCTCATGTTTGACTACCGGCGTTTCGGGTACGAATCCCGTCCACGACGACGTTCGTGGCCATGGATGTGCAGGAGATGCATGCTGGCAACTGCATTCTCCGAGACCAGTTTATGCCAACGAAACGTCAACTGGGTCACATGGAACAGTTGACGCGCTATGCCCGACAAGGGGTTAGGGCAATTGAGTATACCGTCTGGCCCCGCTGATTTTTTATTGTTAGTGAACCTAATAAGATTGAGCACCTCTCCGCAAGATGTAAAGAACTGGTTGTGGTTTGTATTTATAGGGTTTGCTGACGTGTTCAAGTTTGAGAACATTGAAAGTATTGCTCCTTCATGCCCTACTAAAAATTCCTCGTTTCTGGCGTTCACTATTGAGTTAAGCCCCTCATTGGGGAGACTTCTCTTTTTGAAAACTTCCTTAAAGTGGTTTTCTAATACGAGTATTTTGCTATCAATAGAATGAAATTTAATTCCATCAGCAGTAATAGGGTCTTTAACGATGTTGTAGCCATTATTTCTCCGTCCAGAGATTTTGTTGATTCGCTTAAAAATATATGGAGAGGGTTTAAGCTCTTTTAGTTGTTTTTTATAGAACTCATTTACTTCTAAGTTGACTCGCTGTTTAATAATTGTGTTTAAACAATTCACTTGGCTCTTGAGGACCTGGTAGTTGTAATTAAATCGGTTGAGGTTTGAATGAAAAATTCTTTTAAGACTCTGTAGAAGATTTTGTCTGGTTTTAATCAAACTCTGAGTAAAGTCAGACAGGAAATCGTATTTAGAAAAGTTTAGAGGTTTAAGCGGGGCATATTTATCAAGGCATCCAATTATAGATTGAGTAATTAGAGCAATATAGCAATCTATTTCTGTTTTTGAGAGGTTTCTTGTCGTAGGGAACGGTTCATCAATGCGTTCGAGCAGGTCCTCATTGAAGTTTGTCCAATTAATGCTGGAAAAGTTTCTCTTCAGTATCGGAGGAGCTTGCGGAATATGGCCTCTTGGGATATCTAGGCTCAGAAGGAGGCCAAAGTGGTCCGAGGGAGACGCGATAGTATAGCAGACGGTCTGTGAGACGACCGGCGGGAGGAGGTCCGCAGTGATAAGAAAGTTGTCGATGAATGACGCGCCTCTTGGGAAGGAGGGGGAATTCGCATTTACTACGACCAGATCATTATTTGCTGAACCAGAGATCCAGTCAGCAAGCGCAATGCCATTCGTATTATTAAGTGAATCTCCCCAGGAGAGATGTCTCGCATTGAGATCGCCACCTAAGAGCATTGAGTTAAACTCATTACTATTCGCTACTGTGGAGTTAAGGAAATCCTTGACTTTTTGACCTAAGCCCGATTTGAAGTACAGGGAACCAATTAAGATTTTTTTGAAGGCTCCAAAAGGTAAGTGTAGTTTAAGGGTGGCAAAAACACTAGAGGTGTTTTCCTCCATGATATTTAAAATATACTGTTGCGGTTTATCTGGTACTTTTTTAAAAATAAAATGGCCGTGCCTCTGCCTGAGTCATTACGCAATATTTCATAGTCACGGAAAAATAGCCTATGCCGAATATGTAGCCTAGTTTCGGTAAGGAATACAATGTCAGGCTTACAACTTTGAAGGAGGTTTTCCAGGGCGATTCGCTTGTAGTGGGCGATTAAGGAATTTATATTTAGGTTTAATATCTTAAGCATTGTTGGTGACGTTTAAAGCAAAATTTATTAAAGCTTCGGCTTTGGCCTCTTGTGGTAGCGTTTTATAGGAAACCCAGAAAGCTTTAGCTCTTTGTATTAAAGTGACAAGACTGATGCCAAGCAGTACCTGACAATCTTTGAAGATGCAGGAGAGTTCATTAGAAAAGCTCATATTAGGTATAAGCGGCGGGTTGAAGCTATTGTTTTTTAGAGCGTCTGAATAGGATACTTGGGGTAATGCACTGATTCCCAACTGCGGATGTAAGAAGCTGGAGAACGTTTGTTTCCTCGCCTCCTCACGCTTTGTTTTAGCTTCTTCTATCCTCTTCAAGTGTTGCAGACGGATAGGACATTGAGAGAAGTTAGCTGGATGGGCACCGTTACAGAGTATGCACTTAGGGGGAACGCTTTCTTTGAGGTTGGCGTCGCTACGTCTCGGACATTCGATGCCTATGTGTTCAAGGCTACAGGCCACGCAACGGGCGGCGAAGGCGCAGTTTGCGGCAACATGGCCAAAGCGCTGGCAACGGAAGCATTGTGTAACACCGTTTTTGTGCGGTTTCTCCCACCATACACGTTGATTAAGAACGTATCTAAGCGATGTCAAGTGTTTAAAGTCTTCTTCCTTGTTCAGGACTATTCTATAGAAGGGAAGTGCAACTTTGTTGCTTCTAGACCAAGCCGTTGAGAATTGGGAGACAGAGAGATGTTCGGGTAGAATTTCGGGGCGATTCGAAAGAATTCCCTCCCTTATTTCTTCAGGCTGGAAATGCGAGCTGGACCCTCTCATAATGACCGAGAACTTTTTGCTCTCTTTCGGCGTGAAGGAATACCCCTCAGCGTCCGTATTTTTAATTGTATTAATAATTTTTTGGTGCACCACGATGTCATTTACAATGAGCTTATGCCTAGCCTCAGAGAAATGGGTGACTCGGTAATCCGTCCCGGGAACTTTGTCCATCATGTTTTTGATGGTCTTTGCGTGGATGTTTTTAATGAATATGGGAGGGCACCATGCCTTTTTTGGCAACGGCATCGTAAGGACTGACTCCTCCTGTTCCTGCGCGTTCAGTTCTTCAAACCTGTTAGTATTAGTAGGGACGCTAGCAAATGGCTCATTTGGGTGGTTAGATTTATTTTTAGTGACCAGTCTACCTGTGGCTAACTTAAAACTATTAAAGTCGTTATTAATTTCCGACCTAGTCGATTCGTCGAAGTCAGTTGGGGCGATTTGAGGATCAGGGATCATGAATATTTCCTCGATGTCATCTGTAATTTCGCCTTCAATGTTGCGGCCGTGCAGGGACGGCGAGCCTCCAGTGCAACGGCTTAGGGCGCTGGAGCGGGGTTGATTACAGGTGTTGGCATGAGCGCTGGGAGGAGCCACTTCTGGCTTATTTCTTCCACCGATGCTACCAAAGGCGCTATTACTGCGCTTCTTAGGAAAGAGAGCTGGTTCGCTATCTAACGACGAGTTGTTGACTAGGGGTTCAACCCCCTCTTCGCTGCAAGGGGCCCGTGAGGTGGCCATAAGCGGAGGCCACGGTGGTTTTTTGTGAGACGTCCTCAAGGGGATTTTAGGATAGCGTTTTTTACCCAGCATCCTGGCTAAGGCGTAAAGTGACGACGATCGGTAACCCACAGAGTTTAACCTCAAAATTCCTTTACGAGATCGCCTGTTAGCAAACAGGAAAAAGAGGAAAACCAGCCTCCAGAAGAGGACTTTAAACGCTGGCAGAATATCCGAGGGGATGCTTCCCGGAAGCACTTGGTTCGAAGAGGGCACTCTAGCACGCGGAAGACTCCACGGGTCGGACAACAGACTTGACAATTCCACTGCGATCTTACGAGAAAAATCACTAAGTAAATTGCTAAATAACTTGTTTTTTAGTAACGTGCCGCGCTGACACACATGTTTTTAACTATTTCAGGTCACGATGGCCTTAGAAGGCACGGATCAGGCACGATTTTGTTTTTGTTATCACTAACACATCGGACTTCAAATGTCGGCCAACGAAACCGGCATCCCGGATCGGGCAACAAACTAATTCATCCACTGCGATCTTTAGCGAGAATTCACTAAATAAATTGTGTGTTAGAAACGTGCCACACTGGCACACACGATTTTAAAAGATTTAGGGCACGATGGCCCTATATGGCTCGGTTAATGCGCGATTTTTGCGAGAACTTAGCACATCCGACTACATTTGTTGGCAGACGAGACCGGAATCAGCTGCAAGCCTCGAAAATTGTCAAACTACAACGACTTCAATGGAAAGGGCATGTACAAAGAATGGACGATGATTGCATGCCTAAGAGAGTAATGAATGCAGAACGATTCGACGGAGCGAGACTGCGAGGACGACCGAGATCTCGTTGGGAGAGCTCAGTAGGTGTGGACGCCGCGCAGCTACTGGGCTTCCAAAATTGGAGGACGCGGTCACGTGACCGAGATAATTGGAGGACAATGATCCAGGCGGCCAAGGCCCGACGTCGGGCTGTCGCGCCACGATGATGATGAGAATGTAAAGAGACGCATAATCAAAACTACTGAGCATCCCACCTGTTCAGTAGTACTATTTCGGTTATAGAGAGCATAAAGCCTACAAGTTATTTTAGTGTTTTTCCAGGACACTCAACAGCAGCTGTGCGGGAATGTCGCCTATCCGTGTATGTTTTCTGACAAGCTTATAAAAAAGACCGTCCTGACAGTAATAACCTCCTAGCGAAACAGTACCTTGAGAGATGTTACCGACGTGATTATCCCAACACTAACCTGATGGACAAAACTCCACCTCCTCGGCACATCCGTCGCAGTCGCAACCTAAGTATCACCATACACTGTCGGGCTCCAACTCGAACAATAACCCGGTACAAATGTCCTCTGAATAGCTCAAGAAACACACACTTCGCATAAATCTGACAAAAACCGGTCCACTTGTACCATGTTCGAGTTGGAGTTCGACCGTGCATGATGGCATTAAGAGACGTCGAGCGGGAGGTCAAACGCTTCATGCGGGACCAATGACCATTGAATTATGTTTCGAACGAAAAATTTTGCCGCTAAACAATTCCATTGATCGATCAAAGTATACTTCGACATCATAAAATAAAATACAAAAGCCAACATTCTATTAATCAAATCATTAAAATCCTTCGTATTTTTTTCTGAAAAAGGTTTTTATTTTAATTTTGCCCATGCCGGGTACACTGAAATGTTCCAAGTGTCGGGCGAAATGCGTGAGCCGCCTAACTACAGTACGACGAAATCCATCCAGCATTTGTATTGCGGATCAAAGCGGCATTAATCAAATGCAACAATCCATGAACGAAGCTGAGTTCAAAATGCGAATTTGGTCGTATATGAAACCACCACGAATTTCAGAGCCAATACAAGCGGTCAATGATGAAAGACTTGGTACGGGGAGAGCCCAATTCTGTATCAAATCATACAATTCACCTTATGACTGATTGTTCAATTTTCAGAGACAGTCAGAAATATGTTGGACAAGAGTAGCCGCGAACAACCTTCCGCAATTCACATCGATAGTAACGGTAATTCTTTAAACTATCAACGTTTATTATTATATTTACGGCTTTTACTTTTATTTCTTTCTTTATAGTTAACATACAAGTCCTGCACGACGGAACAATACACAAAACTACGTCTAGAGTCGAGCAAAGAACTTACCAACCGAAGACGGGTGGTTTCAAACTCAAAGGACCCACCACAACAACAGAGTGTCGGCCCAGGTGCTTTCCAAATGGAGGCATTCTGACTAGCACGAGACTAGGAGAGTGATAAGAAAAGCGAATTTTTGAACAAAACTTTAGGGTTTATTAAAAAAAATAGTCAAACATTACAAAAATATTAAAAATCTTTTTCTTATCGCTCAATCATATCACTGTCATGCTGTGGTTCAAATTGAGATGGCCCCTCCGAACGCGCTGTTGCATTCTCTGTGAAAAGAAAATTGTTAACGAGCTGAGATCATTTGAGGATCGTTAGTGTGTACCTTGTTGAAAACATCTGCCAAAATTCGATTGGTTTTTCTGCCTTTTTCCACTTTGAGCCGTCTCATACGTTCCACGACTTCAGGAAGTTGAGAGTACTTTTGTTTGGTGATTGCTTTCATTTCGCGAGATGGCAAAATTTTTGTTGATCCTGCAAAAAAAAATAGAGTGACTGGAAATTGTTGTTTCGAGTGTAACGTCAATGGCCATTTGACATCTTCTGGACAAAAGATGGTCTGTAACGGGACCTGCAGGTCGAAGATCAACGTTAAAGCATAGATAAACAGTTATCTATGGTTAAAGCCAGAGTGCGAAATCGTTGAAATGTCGCATTTTTTCAATTATTGTATTATTTCTGAAAATGATCTGCTAAAATGCACAGAGTAGGAGACATTCGTCTGCTCTGGCCGACCCTTTGCAACTAATCCTTCAGTGCCTCCAGTTCTTTTTTTTTTGATCCATTGCGGACGGTTTGAATAGAAATCATAGTTCCTACATTGCACCTTAGAGTGCTCGTATGTAAGCGTTTATAATGGTCGTTCTAATGACCCGTCAGCCGAAGGTGTGACATTTGTACCACCATGGTACATTTGCCGTAACTGTGTGCAAGTGCAAGTAAACTGTAATGGGCTACAAAACAAAAATGCTGAGTTAACATCGGTCATGGACAGACATCGCATCATGGTAGGAGCCATACAGGAGATGGAACTCCACCCGAATTCGTCCCTCAACTCTGAACTCTGGCATTCCAACCTTGACAATGACGCCAGAGGCATATCAATAGCAGAACAACTTGATGCTTCGGATTTCTGCCCACTAAATGATTACACTCCCACTCGTATTGCTGGCACCTTTTCCAGTTCACCTGATATCACGATAGTCAGTGCCGGCCTCTTAAATGAAGCCCAATGGGAGCCGTTCTTAACTTTATCAATCGTTATCAGGCTTGACAAACCAACCACAACAAGGCTGACTGGAACAGTTTTCGATCCTACACCAATTCCAAATTTCTTGCTTTGCCAACTCCAACCGATGATGTACGGAAGGCCGAGTTCAACCTAAGGAAAGTCCTGAATAAAGCGGCTGCAAAATTTATTCCTGCAGGATGAATTCCGAAAGTAACGCCTAACTTTCCCACCTCAGCCGCCAGATTGGCAGATGAAAGAGATAAAATCAGAAGCAATAATCCGAACGATTTAAGAATTCATGAACTGAACTGCGAATACAAGCTCTAGCGCCGAACATAAGATATCAAGATGGAGCAATCATCTGAACAGCTCTAACTTGGCAACAGGCGTCAACAAATTATGGTCCACAGTCCGTGCCCTTTCAAATCCAACAAAACAAAAAGGGAATGTCGCTATTCAATTTGGTGATATTACGGTAAGCGACTGCGCTAGTTACTTCAATAAGCAATTTATTGAACATCCTACATCTGACAGACATAAGCGCATAATTCGCAGGAAAATTCACAATCGAGTCGCCGACCACACGCCATGTTTTACCTCCAATGAAGTAGCTGCATCCATCAGAAAAGCGAAAAACTCGAAAGTCATGGGAACTGATGGTATCTCAATGGTTATGCTCAAAAACCTCGATATACCAGCAATCGAGTACCTTATGGCTACACTCAACCTGTCCATCTCTTCGCTGATCGTTCCTGAGTTCTGGAAGAAAGGGAGAGTGATCCCAATTTTGAAGCCGGGCAAAAAAGCGACGCTAGGCGATTCTTATCGGCCCATTACACTTTTGTCACCAGTTGCCAAAACGCTAGAGACTTTGATACACCCTGTTCTTATGGACCACATCCAGGTAAAAGATCACCAACACGGCTTCCGAAGGATGCGCAGTACAACAACGGCTTTGGACGCCATTACATCCCGCACTCATATTGGCCTTAACCAGTCCCGCCCTTGTCATAGAACCATTCTAGTGGCGCTTGACAGCAAGTCGAAACTCAGGAAAATTAAGCAAGGTGTTCCCCAAGGAGGAGTATTATCTCCCACCTTATTTAATTTATATCTATCAGGAATTTCAACACCTCCTGATGATCTCCAATTAATTACGTATGCTGATGACTGTTCAATTCTGGCAACAGGGAACGACATCAATGAAATGTGCGAGCTGATTAATGGCTACCTGTTACCACCTGGACAAAGCGGTCAGTGGCCAACTATGCTGCTCCTGCTCAGAACCTATGTGACACACAGTGGAAGCACATTCAAACTTGTCAAAATGCCGCTCTCCGCGCCGAAACTGGATGTCTCCTGATGTCTCCCCAAGACCACCTACACCAGGAAACAAAGACGTTGCCTATCAGAGACCACAACAAGCAGCTTGCGAAGCAATATTTAGTAGGCTGCTATCGGAAGGAACATCCTAACTTCTATCTAATGGACAAGACTCCCCCACCAACTCATATTCGGCGTGATCTGAGGGACCTTGAACGTGATGTCCAGACATATAAAAGGAATCCTTTCGACGACGCCGCTTATAAATCTGCCATCGCATTACTCCATCAGCAAGAGGTGCATTCATCAATTACGGGATTAAAACCAAACCCAGTACTTTTGGCGCAACCACCTGAAGAGAAGAGGCTTCCCAGAGCCACCAGGACGACACTTGCTCAACTTGTTGTTGTTGTAGTAGCAACGCCTACTGACGTTGAAGGGGTTTGGCAGCCCTTGGACGTTAGTGAATAACGGGTCGCTCCGGTGCGTAGAACCGGCTGCCGTGGGACCAACACTTGCCCAACTTCGATCAGCCTGGTGTTCACGCCTCAACTCTATCTATCCCGTATTGATGAAAACATCCGAAACATTTGTCCAGCCTGTAACGGAACACCTCATGATGTAGACCACATTTTCACGTGCTCAGCTGCACCCACACAGCTTACCCCAAGGTCGCTGTGGGTAAACCCCATCGAAGCAGCAACATTCCTTGGCCTTGACACCGAGGAGCTTGAAACGAAATTAATCATATAACACACAACTTCAACTCTGACCATCGCTACAACAACAACAACCGGGAGATAACTTGTCTACCTAGGTTGCCTATTTTCCCTGCAGCTCTATGTGCCTGGCCGGGCAGACAATGTGCCTGGCCGGGCAGACAATGTGCCTGGCCGGGCAGACAATGTGCCTGGCCGGGCAGACAATGTGCCTGGCCGGGCAGACAATGTGCCTGGCCGGGCAGACAATGTGCCTGGCCGGGCAGACAATGTGCCTGGCCGGGCAGACAATGTGCCTGGCCGGGCAGACAATGTGCCTGGCCGGGCAGACAATGTGCCTGGCCGGGCAGACAATGTGCCTGGCCGGGCAGACAATGTGCCTGGCCGGGCAGACAATGTGCCTGGCCGGGCAGACAATGTGCCTGGCCGGGCAGACAATGTGCCTGGCCGGGCAGACAATGTGCCTGGCCGGGCAGACAATGTGCCTGGCCGGGCAGACAATGTGCCTGGCCGGGCAGACAATGTGCCTGGCCGGGCAGACAATGTGCCTGGCCGGGCAGACAATGTGCCTGGCCGGGCAGACAATGTGCCTGGCCGGGCAGACAATGTGCCTGGCCGGGCAGACAATGTGCCTGGCCGGGCAGACAATGTGCCTGGCCGGGCAGACAATGTGCCTGGCCGGGCAGACAATGTGCCTGGCCGGGCAGACAATGTGCCTGGCCGGGCAGACAATGTGCCTGGCCGGGCAGACAATGTGCCTGGCCGGGCAGACAATGTGCCTGGCCGGGCAGACAATGTGCCTGGCCGGGCAGACAATGTGCCTGGCCGGGCAGACAATGTGCCTGGCTGGGCAGACAATGTGCCTGGCTGGGCAGACAATGTGCCTGGCTGGGCAGACAATGTGCCTGGCTGGGCAGACAACGTGCGTAAGCAAAACAGTAGGACTGGATGGAGTTCACGTCTTTATTGCCCTCTCCCAGTCATATGCATAGAATTGACGTCTGTTTGTTGAAACAAAAAAAAAATAAACACGGGGTTGGGAACAGCTAGGATTCGAACCCACAAAAATGTGAAAAAAATAAGTCAGTCGGTCAGCTGCAAAAGACAAATTACGAACAACGTAGGCACTAGAGCCTTCATTTACGAGATTATAGAAAATACGATCCAATCAGGACAGATCCTTTTCTCTTCCGATCATGAAGAACGTGATAAGTCGCTCCAATTAGCCCCCCTTGTTGTTAATTGCCTCTCCAGCGGCATGGGAGCGTCAACATCTCTAGCATTTCTATGCCTTGTTGACATTTCGATAACATATCTACTTTTCGGAAGTGCAGTTGCTAGCATGTACCTCCTATCCGCGCCGTCTTTATACTGACAAGCTCGGAGCACTGTGAGAGTTTTATTAGTACTCACAGGCAGTTTTTGATCGCACCGAGATTCGAACTCCCAACTCTAGATTAGTATCGTAGAGCGGTGACCGAACGACCACGGCCACCAACCTGTTAGAAGCCATTTTAACCAGGCAAATTCAAAATACAAACTTACTTGACGGCGGCGGTGGTAGCTCCTTCAGCTTCCTCGGAAGCGAACTAATCGACGTATTGGCAACCATCTCCCGCACTTGTCGATCGCGCTCCTTGCGTAGATAATGCAGTTTCTTCAAAACCACACTGCGTTGATTCGTGTGCTCCAGAAAGTCCGGTCGTCGCCGCTCCAAATGATCGCGTAACGTCAACTCCACCGCAGCTCCCGACGGGCATGCATCACCATCAAAATTGATAACATAGGCCAACGACTGCGGTTTGGTCTGCGTCTGTTTGTTTCGCCCGCCCGTTGCGTATGTCCTGACTGTTGGTCTCACCGCATCAGTGGCCGGAGCAACAATTTTCTGAGTATAAAGCAGCGATTCGGTCGTTTGTATTCCGATTCCCGTTCGATGATCGTACTGATGCGTTGTCGTTGTTGTGGACGTCGTGACTTCCGGCACTGACATCGAATCGGACGAGACAAAGAAATTGGACGATGTGGTTGAGCAAGGTTCGCTACCGCTTGGCTTCTGTTTCGACACCGACTTTTCGCAAGGTTCCGAGTAGTGTCCGTTGTCGGTGGACGACGGCTCCGAATACGTTTTCTTGCATCGCTCGAGAAATTGCTGCTTACGACTACGAACAAACTCGGCAATGTTGTCGTTTCTGCAAATTGTGGGCGTCTCCAGTTTCGAGCGGAACTGTTTCTCGGCGTGTCTATCGACACTGTGGCAGTTTCGTTTGGGCAATCGCTTCTCCCCGGGAATGTCCAGTGATTGGGACTTGAAAGGATGTCGTTCAACGCGCGGGCCAGTGTCGGGGACGTCGTCGTAAAGAACTTCGTTCCGCATCTCAGGACTGGCGATTGGCTTTTCGGCCGCCACTTCAATCTCCTTGGGAACACTTCGTGTGGAAGAAGAGCGGGCGCTCGATAGAGCAGAACTCCTGGCCACATCGTCGTAAACGTTGCGAATGTTAAACGGCACAAAGTCCGTTTTCTTGATGTCCGACAGGAGCAGCTGCTTCAAGTTTTCCAAGTGGTGCACTTCGTTCTCGATCCAATTCAAGTGAGCGCGACGCTCGTTCGTCAGGAAGTTGAGAATTTCGCTGGGACGACGACGCGTGCTGATCGGAATGAAGTCGGCGCCTGAGTGCAGGTCGATGGCTATCGGTTCGGTAGTGGGCGTGGGTGATTTTGTCGCAGGCACAAAGTCACCAGTCGCTTTCTTGTTAACCAAAACCACTCCTGGCTGATGGTATTTCTCGTACCTGAACTCGGACTTGGTCATGGGATCGAGCCAGGCGCTCATTGACTCGGAAGAGGATCTCGCCTTTGGTTTCAGCTTTGCTTGACGCTGTGTTTCCTTCCCGGATGAGGAGGTTGTGGTGACGGAATCACGGCCCCTAATGGACTCCTCGGCCCTCGGACTGACCTTAGAGCGGGCAGTGTTTGCATTTACATCGCCTGCGGACGATTCAGTTTCCACTTTTGAGCTGGCGTTGTTATTCAACTGGTCCGAGTTGGTGGTGCTAGGAGTTGTCGTCCTGCTATCGACGGACACTGACGCCTTGCGTGATATTTTCGAGACGATTTTTCGCGCCAGGAGCTTCTTCTTCCTTGTCGATAGATTCTTGGACTCAATGAGGGTACAGAGCAAATTTATGCCCAGTTCCAGATCGTTGGGCATTCTCCCAATTGTCGTGGATTTCCCATCGTCCAGGGAAGTGCTCGATTGCGATGTGGTGAAAGTCGACAGTTTGGACTCTTTTAGAATGGCCGGAGTAGACACCGATGAAATGGACGAAGTCTCCGAACCCTTTCGGATGCTGACTTGAACTTGCTTGGACGATAGGTCCCGAAGACTTGTCTGGACGCTTTTGTCACCCTGTAGCTTCCGCTGCGGGGCAGGCAGTTGTGGTTGAGGCAGCGGCGGTTTAGGCGTGCTCTTGTCCGAGAACGAGGCAGTGTGGAAGGGAACGGAGCCTAGTTCCGAAACGTCCAGCAGTTGGCTGTCGTACTTTTGTTTAATGCTCTCCAAAGTGCGCTGCCAATTTTGCTTCTGCTTGGCGCCGACTTCGCTCGTGGATGGTCTCGCGTCCGTAATGAAAAGCTTCTTCAGAATGTCACTTTCCAGCGACTTAATGTTAGCGTCGGAGTGGGTCGAGTGAGCGGACTGTGGCACGTTATAACCTACATCGCCAAGGGAGTCCCATTCCAGACGTCGCTCTGATTTCTTGCTAATTCGTGAGACTTTACTGTCGTCGAGTTGTTGTGATTCGTCCAACTGGAAACAGAAACACAATTAATGGAAGACCCTCGACGGGAATCAACGGAGCACTCACCGCATCGAAGTCTGTCTGCGACGAGTCGGTGGCTGTTTCGATTACAATGGCAGGGACTGCTTTGTCCTGCTGCTGGCCCCCAATGCTGGCAGGTTCATCTGTCTCCGTCACAGTGGCTTCATCCGCAAATTGAGCAGGTTCTGTGATGGGTTCTTCATCTGTTGCGGGAATTGGCACTCGCAGGCGTAGGTACTTTTCCAAGCGGCGATCGCGTCCAAAACGGTTGTAGTACTCGAGGATTGTTGCATTCACGGAGGTGCAATCGTCTAGCGGGTCATCAGGCGACTCCATGGCTGGCTAAGGATCTTACGCGTTTCTTTTCTGAGGCAGGAGGACCGGAAAAGGGCTTCTTTAAAAAAAAAAACGAAGTATTTTGAATTTTGAAATAACAGCGAACTGTCAAATGTCGGTTGACGGTTATTCTGACATAACCTCGCGTGAAACTTGACAGTGCAGAACGTTGGTGAAAGTAGGGGAAGTCTGTGTAGGGTTAGGGTTGCCCCATAGTGTGTAACACCACGTTCACACTTTAACCTGAAAAGTTCGTTTCATGAAATTATTATGCTACAGGATAGATTATAACTGGCAATTGAAGCTGTGTACATTCCTAAAGCCTGACACACAATTGCGTCGAAAATCCAAATTTTCATCGGGCGAATCCAAAATTTCCCTGTCGAATCCATACATCGACCGGGGAAATTTTGGGTTGGACGCGACAAAATTGGATTTTGGAAGCTGGTGTGTGGATATCTTACAGCTCGCAACACATGATGGCGTACAACCATGACCGAACTTCCATCGAACCACAAATTTCATAGAACGTGCAAAAAGAAAATACTCTGATTTTCATCGTTCTATGAAATTAAAGGTTCGGTGGAAGTTCGGTCGTGGTTGTGCGCGTTAATGTGTGGCTACCTATAAACTGACATAATTTTTGGGTCTTGGCTAATAGTTTGTTTGTCTCTGTAGGGGATAATAGGTGAGCAATGCGAGCGCTCTAAGGTGGTAATGAGGGTTGCATGCAACTCCTAAGCCCACGCGAGGGGAGTGAGAAATCCACTCAAATTAAAATGTGGCCGTTTCTGCGGCAGCCGGTTCTTTGTACCGGAACGACCCGTTTTTCGACGGCCAAGAGCTGCCAAGCCCCATCGATGCGAGAAGAACTGCAGTATTTGCAGCATCGCTACCACAACAACAACATTAGGAATGTAGCCAATTTAAAGCCATGTTAGCGTGTATCGCGTATAGCTGGGAAGTGGCAATGGCGTTTAGCAGAAAATTGCTTTGAAAGTCATTATGAGACAATTGCTGGCAGCCGTCATGACCATCTGCGGCGCTGATAAATGTTGAGCAATTGGCTCGCCGTCGCCACTAAAGCCGCGTTCCTATTAGGTAATTTTTGAGGAAATAGACTAGCCGCGACACAAAAATCCCATGGAAGATAAACTCGTTGTTGTTCACACGTGTCAACAAAAGTCTTTCATCGAATTCGCGAGCCGGCACAACATAAATATCACTACGAACGCATACACACACATTTGAGACCGACGATACTTCCTCGAAACGATAAAAAATACACCGCGCGACGCGGCGCCACAAAAATTCAATGAAAAAACACTCACAACACAGATCACTTCAGATAAAAACACCCGCGACACAATTTTCCGCTACTTTATTGCATTAACTTTTGTTGACCGATCACGGAACATGGGTGCCGCCATATGCAAAGTGAAAACGAACGACCGAACGCCACACGGAAGCACACGACCCGCATTTCGACTTGTCACAGATTTTGCCCCCCTCTTTAGGCCCACATATACGATGCAATCCGTCGTCGGATCGATCTGACGATATTTTGATCGTCTGATCGATCGCACAGTGTATGTACCTAACTATCGTTGACGATTTTTTTGACAGTTCCATATAATTTCGATCGTCAGATATTTCGTGGCGATCCATTGTCAGATCGATCTGACAATAGATCGAACCGTCTATGGCGGGTCTAAGAAAAATAAAAGTCTGGGTTCTGTATTTTTATAAGAGACAGATGCCTCAGACGCATTGGAGTGGGGTACCTCTACCCTGGCTGTGACTTAGCCTTGGTACGGAAGTCTCTTCTTCTCGAAACAACTTTGGCTATCCCCCGACGGTAAACCGAAACCAACCCGCAGAGAAGACGTCGCTGCAATAGTCACCACTATGTGGCCACGGACAATGTTGCTGCTTTCAAAGTGGGCGATTTCACCTCCGTTAGCAATGAAAAACTCTAGCAGTTCCTTCTCACTGGGACACCATTCGGGCTCGAGTTTATTGACGACACAGCCAACTGGAAGTGACTCGGTTCCACATCCCAAAAGGTACATAGTTCAGTATCTCTCGTCGCCGCTTTGATCTATTTTGGCTTCTGAGAAATATTTCTCCTCTGATCGTCGGTACTTAGTCTTCGGAGTCTCTGCAGGTTTCCCCTCAGATTACGATTTTGCCACTTCCTCGGCGCACGCAACGCCTTTCTCTTTGTATAGCATCGAGAGCGCTCCTTCTCTGGCTTTTAAAAGACCCAACCGCTTCTTCCTTTCCAGCAGTTTGCGATCTCGACGTTCAGGATACTTCCAACGCTGGTTCACAGCACAGCTAGGTGAAACCGTAACGTCCATTATTTGGACTTTCGGTAACCTCCAAAGTGGAGCTCTAACTCACCTACCGGTGAATTCTCGATCATGTGGCTCTGTGGCGGTGGTCGCATCATCTCAGAACTCCTTTAGAAGGGGTTCTTTTTGGGTGAGTTCCCTAAAAGGGTACTGGCTAGTAGTTTGGTTGCATGTGGCATGTCTTTATTTAAGTCTAGTCTTGATTTATTTTTAAAATTCAGATTTAGGTTTCTTGTTTTCAGACCATAGCCGCGGCAGTCGCCAGCGAATCCGCTACTCCCCGCCTCATAGGATCAACGTAATCTTTTGAAATGAACCACCAGCAATGGAGCATATCTTGGTAGTGCTGCTTCCACCGGCAGATCTATGGCAGCACCTGATGAGTAAGGATGTGCCGGTGGTACGAAACCATAGGCCGAGGGTTCCATTACACCAGGACCCTGATGAAAACGCGAGGGAATCTGCGCCGTCCGCCAACCATTCCATCCTTATCGCCTCATTTTTTTTATTCCCCATTTTTACCTCCCCTGTTTGCATTTTCTTCCCCGGGCCTATGCATTTTTGTTAATACGTAAAGGACAGGGGAAACAAGCGGCGGAAACCCCGCCCATGTCTCCCGAACTGAGGTACAGCAAGCGTAGGCCACCTAGAACATACAGTACATGGAATGAGCTTGTCCTGTATATCTATGGCTTCAACATGTGGCGAATAAGTCGACAGCCAGCCAACTCGTTTGTTGTTTGATATTGACAGTGTCGACTGTTCTGTCGAATTGTGCATGAAAGGTCAGTTCTTGTCAGATTACCAACAGTCAGCCTACTCAGCTGACTTTTCGGTACTGTTGGCTGCGTTTCTATTTTGGGCCGTGTCGGCACCGTGTCGACACAGTTTCATGGCTGAATTATAGTATGCGCGAACAACGCGGCTTCTGCTGTCAAATAAAGTTGAACCAATGAGTGCATTCACCACGCTCGTTTTATCCGGATCGCTACGGAGCGCTACGGAGCGCTCCGTAGCGCTACAACCCCTCCCGGTCGTGATTGCAACCGCTCCTTCCATCCGCTCCGGAGCGGTTACTTCCCCTTGGTAGCAGAAATGTTTTACGCTCTCTGGGCATGTAGCGCTACATTTGACAATTCGCAGCTGGTATGTGTGTTGTGACGTTTGTGTACATCAAAAGCGCAAATAGAATCCCCGTCTATGTAAATTCACTGTCTTCTCGTCTTCGATTTGATATTTCCTTGTTTCGTGATGTGCCAAAGAAATGTTTTGCGATGGCAAATTGGCAATTGTCAAATATTTGCGTTGTCACCTGTTTGTCAGACATTTCATATGTAGCGGTTCAATCACGAAAGAAATGTTGACAGGTAGCGTCTCCTCAAATGTGTAGTGGAGGGGATGTAGCGTTCTGTAGCGAAAATTTTTCACATGAATGCAGGCAATGTATTTCATATGGCGATAAGTATACTGTGCGCGAACAACACGTCGCTCTCGTCGCAAAAGTTGAGACGAGTTCAACTTTGTCGGAATCAACGAGCTGCGAAGTGTCAATCCACAATATGCATGTGTTTTAAAACTGTGGGTGATCATTTGTTTTGTTGTAAGTTACTGTTATGCGCTTGGAAGTGCATGTTTCTATTCTTGATTCAAAAAAGTGTTTCAAATTTGTTAGAAAGCTAGTTTTTCACAGCTCAAATGTTTCAAAAGAACGCGAACAAGAGACTTGACTATAACAGGCTGAACAGCTGATTTTCGTTGACTGCGACTTGTGGACGTAATTCGCGCACAGTATAATTCCGAGGTCATAGATACTTTGCGGAAACGCTATGATTTCAGACACCGATACGAGGATCTTTGTGAAGGGCAAAAGTATCACGAATTTTTTCCTTCAACGATTCCTAGAGTTTTGACAGTCCGCTCTTAACAAGTTTTGTCACTCCATTTGTAAATAACTGTTTGTTGGCCTCAAAGTGCGTATAGTGACCGGAAAGTCTGTCCTCGCTCGTAATTTTATTTGAAAATTGTGTTTGAAAGTGGAAATATCCCTTATTAAGTGGCGTATGTTTGTGTGAAATATATTCATGGCGGCAAGGGAATCGTGTCGTTCACCGGAGAAATCACGAATCGGAGAAGGGGCAATGGATACGTAAAGGAATCACGATACTTTTAGGGAACGCACCCAGTGTGGACCGCACTGTAGAATTGTGCATAAACAAATGTCAATTCTTGTCAATATTTAAATTTCATAATTTCTAAACGGTCTAATGAGTTAGCTAACTGTCGACCATATGTCGACTAAGTGTTTGCTAACACGGGTCATCTCGTAATTGGCTCGTAATCGGCTCGTCTGCAATTCTAACTACAATTCCCAAGCAAATGTATGGAGATGCTCACACGGGTCGTCCATTGGTCGGCACGTAAGCGAATCGATTTGCTTGGGAAGTGGAGTTCGAATCGCAGACGAGCCAATTACGAGACGACCCGATTATGAGACGACTCGTTTGAGCAAGCACTTGGTACCCAGATTTTGGAGCCACTACTTCTACGGAGACATACAAAACAAGCTCATTCCATGCCTGTATGTTCTAAGACAGGCCACCGCTTAGCTCGTCTTCGCCAGATAGCACGGCCCGACCTTCACGGTCATTATGCTACCTTAGGCTCCGTCCCTACTGGCATTTTCGGATGCCCGCCAAACCGTCCACTACACTTTCGGCCATCCTTTCCTCTCTTTGGGCCACAATGCAGACTCTTTAGCGACATCTCAAGAGTTTCGCAGACTCTGACTTTACGTTGCACCTGCTACTCGCTTGTTGCGGAGTTGCTAAGGTTTTTCCTCAAGTCCTAAGCCGGACACACACGACAACCATTTTGGTCGCGAGTCACGGTGACGTGGTTCGATGGTGGCTCGTGACTAAAATGATTGTCGTGTATAGCGATTTTAAGGCCGACCGCACATTGTGTTGTAGGCAGGGCAGCTCGCGCAGCGCGCACATGGCATATGTATACTGTTTTTGCATCAAGTGTCAAAATCACATTTTACAACAACAATGCCAGGTGCGGGCTGTCCTGCATACGAGGCAATGTGCGGCCGGCCTAACAGGTCGCTACCCTACAAACCGCGGCTCACTAGGTTGAAGGGAGTTGCAAAGTGAAGTGTTGGATGTGGATGCAGGACTTCGCAGGTGAACTTTCATCGCAGTTACCAGCATCAACCTTTCATCTAGTTGCCGTATTATCCATGCGGAGATTTTCATAGGAACCGCTCCGCAAGGTACGTTGGAGGAAACAGATTATAGTACACTGCCCGTACAAATGATGGTTGTTCATATGCGCGCGGCAGTAACAATGTGCCGCTCCGTTATTTATCGCCATTTGCCTCCCTAGTCGCCATCCCCGCACATGCAAAGGGACTTCATACAAGCCACATATCGCCAGAATCAGAGAAGACAAAAGAAGGCCTGGCAGGGAGGCGATACTTGGCATAGGGGGGTGGTGCGAGGACGGTTGCTTTGATACCACAGAGCACCCGTACTCTCGTATAGATCGGCCTTCGCAATTTACGAAGTTTCCTACGGCCATATCACCTTGGATGTGCTATGTAGACTGCGAGCTTGGCAATTAACTTGCTTCCCCTGCTGAACATAACGTCTTTCGCTTGCACTGCAATCAACTGATCATCAACCTCGCCCATACAACAGTTGAGGAGTGAGATCAGGAGGTCTGTACCGCCTTATAAAGAGAACAATTTCTGTTTTATCAGCATTTACCCCAACTCCAGCAAAATTGCCCAATTGTGAGCGTAAGCACATATTCTCCATTATTTCACAGAAAGTATTAGTAAATTTCGAGATAGCCATATCCGCTTAAGGAATCACGTTACACCGCTAAATTCCGGAGAAGAGGAGAGTGAATTACCCCACGCTGCACATCGGTAAAAGCCCCTCACGATTTTTTAAAAAAAAAAAAGCAAGCGACATGGCATGTTCTTTGCAGGTAAGAGTGCACACTTATATTGGTTTCACACTAGGAGGCAGTTCACTTGATCTGTGCCAAACCACTTGATCTGAAACTCGCCTAATGTATGTGTCTCACATTTTCATATCAAGTAATACGACCAGGATCAAGTGGTTTTGCCGCAAGTGTGAACCCAAGGTTCCTCGCAATTAAGCCACGGAGTTCCACAAAAAAAAGCTTTTCATCCGTATTAAGCCGTTTGGTTTATGCGGTAAAAATTTCTCCCATAATGCTAATTTCCGCATTATAACGGATTTTTCTTTAAAAAAAGACAACTTCCGCCGTATCTCAATCTGAAAGCCTCATCCATCAACTCTCTACCATACCATGCCATGGACTTTTCCCGCCGCGCCAACAAGTTCCTCTGAGGCGCCAACCACCACTGAACAAATTCAATTTCCAACTGAAATTTCCCACCGCGGGAAATTTTTTACCTGCCGGCGCTGCAAATCGTCAACTGACAAGACAACAACAAAAGATCGCGACGACGACGGTCTGGGAAGGAGGAACGGGCAAGTGACGGTGATCGGTGACGGTGTGACGGTGTGACGGTGGTGCTTTTCGAGTCGGGCTTTTGATGGCAATAGAGCGCGGGCATGGGTACGACAGTGGTACGATCGGTGGGCGTTGAATGAAAGTGGGTCTCTCGCGTCGTGGCGTTCCCGTTTCCTAGTTTACCAGCGCATCTTCGTTCATCCTCTTCGTGGTTCCAGTACCAGTTCCAGCAGCCGTTGCACAACGCGCCATCACCATCCACCACGGCACGGGCAGCATCCATCAGCAGCGGTGGCACTTCTTCATCTTCTTCCCGTCGAAAAGTGTTGAATGAAAACAAACAGTTGGGCGCGCTAATTTGGCCGTTTTACATAGAGCGGGTGGCGATCTAGCGATTATGACCAGAGCCCCGTTGGCCGCTGATATTCGTGGACTCGATTTTGAGTGCCAAGATTACGTTATCACACGTCGCGGTCGGTCTCAGTTTCACCTTGGCGAGGCGCGCACTATCGAAGAATTCCCAAAGTCGCGAGCCGATTAGCAAGGTGTTAGCCCCGGCGCGAAGAAGACGTGTGTGCGTAATCCGCGCAATTCGCCGTGTGTTGACGTTGAATATTCTGTGAAATTCTGTGCCGTGTGTGATAAACGGGCGCTCCACGCTCCAGTGTGTTTTCAGGAGGAGGGTCCAGCGAAAAGGGACGACGGCGACAACAGCTTTTATCGTGTCGGCGGTCGAGTCAGTGCTGAGTAAGCAACGCCAGAATTTGTGACTAAGCCCCGCCAGTTCAGTTGCCAGCCAGCACAGTATTACTAAAGTGTGTTGCGCCTTTCAAGTCCCGAACCAGGTCAGGTCGCGGGTGAACAGATCCAAGAAAAGTGGTCGCGTTTCCGGTCCGTGTCAGTTCCGTGTGCCGAAGAAGGAACAATACACAGCAACGGTTGCGGCGGCTCCTTCGATGTGCTGCTGCTGATATCTCTGTCGCGCGATGCTGAAAATCAAAACGGGCGAGGAGAAGATGGACACGCTGCTGTCCAAGAGTCAGATTCCAATCATCGACCTGGCGCATTGCGGTGAGTGTTTGCTAATTAGTCATTTCACTAGACTAGTCGAGTAAGTCGCTAGAATTCAAAACACAAAGCGCGAGCTGAATGCGCTCTTCACTTCTTCTCCGCGCCGAGGTAGTGCATGCGTGCAATGCTCTTACAGTGGCGTTGCAAAATATTCGCCCGGCACGACAACGCGATGGGTCCATTTTGAGTGAGAGTGGCCGTGGTCATGGTGGCTGCGCCGATTGCAGACGGTCAGCGGGTCTGGCCTTTGTGCATTGCTTTCAGTGGAAAATGCAAACCGGTACAGCACCGAGGCTGCGATGAGCGATGCATACAGTGAAATGATTCGACAATGATTTGTTACACGCCACGGTGGCGAGTTGCTAAGTGCAAAACGCCGAGAAGAATTCATCGTCAAGGTAGACTTGGATGGCAGCAGGTAGACCAGTGCATCCGCAACGGAATTTCAATCATTTCTTAGAAGATAGGGTGACGGAGATCTTTAATTCATTGTACTCCAGTCGACTGGTAGTTGAAGAGTGCATGCCTGGTACAGTCGATAGAGGCTTATTCGAAAAGCTTTAATGAAAAAATTTTCATTTGCGCCATCTAAAAAATTGTCTAACGATAATTATGGAGTGTTTCACTTCTACCCCTGCCAACGATCATCCTCGTGGCTCGACAGTCCGATGTCGAACCTCGGCCGTCTGGCTCGTTTTCCCTTCTAATTCTTATTGTCTCAGTCAAATGACCGCGTCCTCCAATTTCAGAAGTCTAGCAGATGCTCAGTGTCGGCATCTAATGTGTTTTACCAGCGAGCTCTCGGTCTTTCAGCTTTCCTTCACGGAGGTGCGTTCCGCTGCACCCTGTAACGGACGGTTTGGCCGGCATCCGAAGATGCCCGTGGGGACGGAGCCTAAGGTAGCTTAATTGACCGTGAAGGTCGGGCTGTGCCATCTGGCGAAGAAAAAGGCCCCTCAACGAGCTAAGCAGCGGCCTATGCTTGCTGTAGCTCAGTTCGGGAGATGTGGGCGGGGTTTTCGCCGCTCGTTGCCCCTGTCCTTTACGTATTAACAAAAATTCATAGGCCTGGGGAAGACAACACAAACAGGGGAAGTAAAAATGGGGAATGAAAAAAAATAGTCGATAAGAATGGAATGGTTGGCGGACGGATCAGACGCCCACGCGGTCGCACCTGGGTCCGGGAGTAATGGGACCCTTGGCCTCTGGTTTCGTACCACCAACAGATCACTACTCATCAGGTGCTGCTTCGATCTGCTGGTGGGAGCAGCACAACCAGACCAGAATATGGTTCATTACAACCCCCCTACCGCAAATTGTAAAAACGACTATTGTATAGTTATGTGCCGCATTTAAAAGTTTTGAGCTCGTCAATTAAAAAATTGCCAGTGAAATGGGAATCAATAACTTTAAATATTCAGACGGTTGGCTATGGAGGTTTCAAAATCGTCACTCGATGGGTTCACTTATTGTTTCTGGAGAAGCGAATAAAGTGGACGAGGAAAGCATCAATAACTGGCTAAAGACCTTCGAAATCATCATCACCAGCCCGATGTCGGGCCTTGGCCGCTTGGATCGTTGTCCTCCAATTATCTCGGTCACGTGACCGCGTCCTCTAATCTTGGAAGCCCAGTAGGTGTTCGGCGTCCACATATACTGAGCTCTCCCAACGAGATTTCGGTCATCTAGGCAGTCTCACTCCGTCCACTCGTTTTGCATTCATTACTCTCTTAGGCATGCGATCATCGTCCATTCTTTGTACATGCCCTGCCCATTGAAGTCGTTGTAGTTTGACGATTTTCGAGACTTGCAGCTCATCGTACAGTTCATACAACTCATGGTTGTACCGGATGCGCCATCCACCTCGATAGCAAACAGCCCCAAAAATTCGCCGTAGAACCTTACGTTCAAATGTGTCTAGCATGTTTCCGGAGGCTTGAGTTAGGGTCCATGCTTCGCAGCCATAGCATAGCACTGGGCGTATAATGGTTTTGTACACGCGGAACTTCGTGTTTCTGTGCACATGCTTCGTTTTCATTATGGGGAGAACCGAGAAAAAAAGATACAAAGTATCTACACTGCATGCAGATACATCGGAACATGGATATGTCTATGACTACCGACTGCGTGGAACCTGTTGTGTTGAAGATATCGACGTAAGTTTTATAAAGATCCCAGTATAGTTATACTGGATGAAATCATTCGAAAAAACACGTCCCACGCTTTCGGTAGGCATAAGACATATCAATGTACCGATGTATCTGGTGGCAGTGTAGATACTTGTCATAAATTCTGCTTTGTTTTGTCCTGTCCGCTCGGGCTCCTTTCTCTCGCGGGATCGTTTCGTTTTCGTTTGCATCGCTTGTGTGCAATATTCACCTCCTCTCGTGCACCCTGTTCCATCTACCCGTTCGGTACAGTTTGCAGACTGCAGCCTATCGAGATTTCTCTGAGTATGTTTCTGCTAATCGCAATCACGCTTCCCACCATCTTTTCCCAATCGGACGTGTATTGTGTTTGTTTATCTATTGCAAAATCGCTCCCACACTATCCGCCTCATCCCGCCCCTTTAATCAACAGTCCGGGTCCGGCACACACAATCCGTTTCTCAAGTAACGCGTGCGACTCTATGCGATTGTGTCCGGCAAACAGAAAGGGAAACTAACAAAAGTAAACAAAACATTCCAACACACGCACAAAGAGAATGCACAAGAAAAATTTTGGAATTTTTGCAAAAGGGGGAGGGCATTTGATCTTCTGCAGACCTCTGAATGTACATCATGTCACGATGAGCTGCCCGGAACTATAACATCCTGCGACGAATATTTCTCTATTTCGGGGCTTGGGAGATTTTGACTCGCGCAGTACGAATCCGCCATTTTGTTTTATGATATGTTAATTGCATGTGTGGTGGGGGCCAGTCAGACCTCAAATCGCCGCCATTGCAAATGCACAAACACAGTTGCTGGATCACCCGATTTGGATAGAATGAGCTTCATCCGCGATGGCTCTCGCTTTCTATCTTCGGGGGGCGGGAACTATGTAATATACACACTCTCAAATTGCGTCTGCGCATGTCCAAATGTTAGTCGAACTGACTACTTGCTACTTTTTCTGGGGCCCTATTGATTCAGATATGTAGTACAACGCGCGCTATTTTATTTGTTTGGATTCCAGCCATTTTAAACATTTTGGAATTTTTGCGGAAGGGGGGCATTTGATCTTCTGCAGACCTCTGAATGTACTAAAATACATCATAACAAATATATAACATCCTGCGACGAATATTTCTTTATTTCGGGGCTTGAGAGATTCTAACTCGCCTAGTATAAATCCGCCATTTTGTTCTATATGTTTATTGCACGTGTGGTGGGGGCCCACATTGTGGACCAGTCAGACCTCAAATCGCCGCCATTGCAAATGCACAAACACAGTCACTGGATCACCCGATTTGGCTCGAATGAACTTCATCCGCTCTCGCTCATCTTCGGGGGGCGGGAACTATGTACACTCTCTCAAATTGTGTCTGCGCATGTCCAAATGTTAGTCGAACTGACTACTTGCTACTTTTTCTGGGACCCTAGTGATTCAGATAGTACAACACGGGCTATTTTATTAAATGATGAATGGGAATTGGCGGAAATTGAAGGTCATTGAAAGTCCGCCCGTTCACCCGTACACTATGTTATTTCTTGCCGTCCACAAAGTCAACCTTTATCGCTATCAAATCAACATCCCAACATGTACACACAGGATCCCCGCAAGCGCACCGCCCGCGCGGATCTTCAAGCAACAGCCATGCACAATGACCACTTCACTCAAACGACATGCACAACCAGAAAAGAAAAATTTTCAATGGGCTTGTTTCCTCTTCTGACCCCCGAGTAGAAAAACAGACATTTCGTGTGACGGACAGATTTTTAGGATGACCCCCAGCTATAAGACATATCCATGTCAAAAGTCTAATTAGCTAACTGTATCCGTCGCTTGATTCCGTCAGTTTCGTTGGCGTCCTTTGACAAGTTGCAACCCATGTATATGAAGTCATTAACGAACTCGATGTTGAGGTCCCCCACATTGATGCTCGGTTCTGCAGATGTCCTTGTCGTCGATTGCATCATTATTTTAGTCTTACCCTCGTAGATACGTAGCCCAACTTCTTTTACAGCGGTATCGAGCGTATGCAGTACTTCTTCGTCGGCCAATCTTCGGGGTCATCGGCGTACGCTGCTAATTGTGTCGACTTGATGAGTAGCGTCTTGCTGTTGTCCATATTCATAGCCCGAATAGCGTATTCCAGCCCTTGAAGAGCGTCGGTGCCAGGCCTATTATGAATCCTGATTTGTGAGATGGAGTTGGTCATCGTCTTCTGTGTGAGTCGCACTAATTTGGCCGGTATACCAAATTGCAGCATGATGTTGTACAGTACTTCACGATCGATACTGTCGTATGCCTGCTTGAAGTCGACAAAGATTTGGTATACGTTTACGTTGTATTCCCAGCACCTCTGGAGTATCCGTTTGACTGTAAAGAGCTAGTCGGTTGTGGAGCGACCAGGTCTGAAACCGCTTTGATATTCGCCAATGAGAAGTTCCGCGTACGGTTTTTTTTCTATTTTCCAGAATTTTGGGCAAAATTTTATAGGGCGTACAAACTAGTGATATGCCCCTGTAATTTTCACTCCGCAGTTTATCTTCCTTTTTGTGAATTGGACAGATGATGCTTCTGCGCCAATCGTCTGGGATCTCCTCGTCCTCCCATACTTGTAGGAGTAATTGATGTATGGCATTAACTAGACCCGTTCCACCAAATTTTAGCGGTTCAGCTGGAATCTCGTCAGCGCCCGGCGCTTTATTTCGTTTTAGTGACCGCAACGCGAGATCAACTTCCTCTACTGTCGGGGGTTGTATGGGTGGGCCTAGATCAACAATATCGTCGAGAGCTTCTTGTGTGGGGATGTTAGATGGTAGGTTCAGAAGCTCTTCAAAATAAGAGGCCCATCGTTTGTTAATGCCATCGGTGTCACTGATGATGTTTCCATCCTTGTCCTTACAAAGGTTAGTCCTGGGTTGGTAGCCGTTCTTAATTGTATTTACTAGTTTGTACGCGTGTGTGGTATTCCTATTAGCTAAGTATTCGTTTATATTCAGAAATTGCTCGTTAAAGTTTTTACGTTTCTTACGTCTAATTATTCGATATTCGCCGTAGCTCGTCATATTTTTCTCTTCTGGATCTGGTTCCCCGTTGAATCCATTGTCTGTAGATCTCGTTTTTCGTGTCAAGTGAATTTTTGCATTCTTCGTCGAACCAGTCATTTCGCGCTCGCCGGGCTTTATATCCCACGACCTTCTCTGCTACATCCCTGATGGGTACCCTTGAGTTGTTCCCAGAACCCATGGACGCCTGTATTGCTGATCTTGTGTATCATAGGCGATAGTCTTTCCTCAAGGGCGGTAGTATACGCCACCGCCGTAGCATCGCTCAGAAGCTTATCAACCGCAAAGATTTTGGGAGGGCTGATTCTCGATTGGTGCGCTGGGGAAATTCTACATCTGTAGGTTGTCTTCACGAAGTGATGATTTGAGTCGCAGTTTGCTCCTCGATAGGAGCGGACATCCATCACACTAGACACCCATCTCCTGCAAATGAGGACGTGATCAATTTGGTTGAGGGTATGTGCGTCTGGAGATTTCCAGGTCTGCTTGTGGATGCGTCGATGCGGGAAACACGTAGAGCTTACGATTAGATTCCTGCTGCAGCCGAAGTCGATAAGTCGCTGGCCGTTGTCGTTACATTTTTCATGGAGACTGTGGCCTCCAGTGGTCCCCCGGTGCCAACTTTCATTTCCGACTTTCGCGTTAGTCTCCCAGCAGCAATTTAACGTCGTTTGTTGGAAGTGAGTCGAAGAGAGTCTCAAGGCGGGCGTAGAACTCGCCTTTTACTGCGTCTATTTTAACTTCAGTGGGAGCATGCACATTGATGAGCCCGAGATTGAAGAATCGAGTCTTAATGCGAATCGCACATAGCCGTTCATTTATGGGTTTGAAGACAGTAATGTGCGGCTTGAGGTTATTGTCCACTATAAATGCTACTCCAAACTACTTGCGGCCCGATGGTTTGCCACTTGTAAAAATTGTGTGCGATTTCTTGTCATTGATCTCGCTGCCAAGCCAATTTGTTTCCTGGATTGCAGTAATGCTCAGTTTGTACTTTTCGACCTGTTGAAGGAGGGCCTTCTCGGCCCCCGGTTTGTTCAGGGAGCGTACATTCCAGGATCCGAAAGAATAATCCTTTAGTCGTTTCCGTGGTCGTCGTTGTTGATCCGTCCAATCCGAGGTTTTTGTTCCAGGTTTTTTGACGTGGAGTGGTTTTTACAAGGACGAGTTGTCAGCACATCGCTTAACTCCATGCAGGGGATGGCCTGAAGATAGCTGCTTCAGATGGTTTACATAATAAACGTGCTGGAGTTCACACAACCATGTCGCAGGTCCAACTACGCAAGTCATTCCATCCTACTAAACCTGAGACGCTTAGGTGTTGGTCAGCCATTCAGGCTACAGCTATCTGCATTTTTCCAAACTCTTATCGCTAAGACTTGGCCGTCAGCGGTTTGAAACACTTCCGTTACCAGGGGGCGCCCACGTGGAGGACTATGGAAAAGGTCTTGTGCCCCTCAATAACTCCTAAGATGTTTAATTTATTCCACAGAAATTCACTCTCTAATTGAAGAAATCATGCGTTCTGGGGACCTTTTCATTAATTGCCCAGGAGAGTACGCACATTTTAGAATCCAATCTTTGTCATTGTACGATAGCCAAAAGTCGTAACCGTTGAGTCAGTTCTTATCCGAGGCATAGTTGACGTTTCGTTAGCACATTGAAGATTTCGGATAGTGGAAGTTGCTGGCATACACATTCTGTCCTTTGTTTGTCGGTTTCAACAGGCTGGCAAAGGGATATGCCGTGGTATTACGAGGGTTGCCTTTTATATTTCGAGATTAGAGAACAAAACCAAATATTAATCATTGAAAATCGCTTTATTGTTTTTCAAAATATTCCCCATGAAGATCTATACACTTTTGCATGCGTTTGAACCAATTGTCAAAGCACTTTTGCCACTCTGATTGAGGTGTCTCCAAAACATGCATTCTGGACGCAGCAACCGCTTCTTCAGGTGTTGAAAAACGTTGACCTCTCAGTTTGGTTTTACGTACGGGAATAAAAAGAAGTCATTCGGTGCCAAGTCAGGACTATACGGCGGATGACCCATCAAATTTATGTTTTGAGTGCTCAAAAATGCAGTTGTTTGAGCTGATGTGTGAGAGCTCGCATTGTCGTGGTGAAGAGTGATCCGTCTTCGGCGGTTGGTTTTCCTGATTTCTTGGAGGACAACTGGCAAACAAATGGTTGTGTACCACTCAGAATTGACTGTTCTGCGTTGTTCTAGTGGTACGGTTGCGACATGTCCAGTTTTTCCGAAAAAACAGGCGACCATTTGCTTGGAAGTGCTTCGTGCGCGAACAACTTTTGTTGGGTTTGGCTCATCTTGAAACACCCATACAGTCGACTGCTGTTTACTTTCGGGCTCATACGCGTAAATCCACGATTCATCACCTGTCACGATGTCATAGACGTGTTTCGAAGCACCGCGATCGTATTTTTTGAGCATTTCTTTTGACCAATCGACACGAGCCTTTTTTTGAGCGATTGACAAATTGTGTGTGATCCAACGCGAACAAATTTTTTTGACAGTCAAATGTTCATGCAATATTGAATGTATGCTGGTCCCACTAATGCCTAAGGTTGTCTCAATCTCACGATAGGTCACATGACGATCTTGCAATATCAGTTCGCGCACAGCATCAATGGTTTCCGGAACAACAACTGATTTTGGACGACCTTCACGAAATTCGTCTTGGAGTGAACTACGACCTCGATCGAATTCACCATACCATCGATAAACACTGGTCCTTGATGGAGCTTCATCGCCAAAAAATGAATTCAGTTCATCCATGCACTGTTGCTGAGTTAATCTACGTCGAAAGTTGTTAAAAATAATCGCACGAAAATGTTCACGATTGAATTCCATTATTTGGCCGAGATTAATCTTTTAAGTTACTGTAAAAAACAGAAATAGCGCTCGTATGTCAAAACGTTCTGAGTACGTATAACCTCAAAAATGTCAAACTTTACGATAGAGCTGTCAGTTGCCAGATTGCAACACTAGGGTTGTCCAATCCCGAAATATAAAAGGCAACCTCCGTATTCTTACACCCCACACCACGGGGGGATGTTTACTTCAATCAAATCATCGCACTGCCGTTACTGGCGGCTTGACTTGGTTAGCAATGGTCAGCGATCACTGCCGTTCCAGGGAGCTCCCACGATTGCCATGATCACAGCCATTCCTCTTCGAGAAACAGGACAGATGGACAGAGTCTACTACATGTCACTATGCTGTATTGAATAATCTGGCTATTCCAGAAGAAACGGACTATACTACTCTGGTGTACTCTTTCAACAAAGACCATACTAGCCTAAGTGTCACCATACACTGTCGAACTCGAACACGAACCTAGTTCAAGTGGACCGGTTTTCTTCACACCTATGTGAGGTGTATGTGTGTGTCAGAGGACATTTGTATCAGGTTCGTGTTCAAGATCGAGTTCGACAGTGACACTAACACTTTTCGTGTTTTTTTTTTACTGATGCCTCAAAAACAGAAGAGGGTGTAGGCGTTTGGGGTCTATTGCTTGTCACTCTGTCTCCCAGCTTTCTGTCGCATCTTACAGGCGGAGATCACTGGAATCGCTGAAGTTTTAGCATGGTTGGGTTGTAATATCGTTACTGCGGGGAATATTACTATCTATACCAATAGTCAGGCGACAATTAAATTTCTGGTCGCTGCACTTTCACTTCGAAAACCGTAGTGAGACATCGCACCGCTCTCAAGGAGGTCAGCGACTTCTTCCACATCACTTTATACTAAATTCATTTTATTATTAAAAAAAACCTAAACTCCGCTCCCTTTTCCAACAGCGGATTTCCCCAGGTCAGATCTACAGAAGAGTTGGTAACCTTGGTGCTCGGCCACAGTGGTGTCGTAGGCAACGGGAAAGCTGATAATGTGGGAAGGAGAGGTTCGGCAGCCGAGAACAGTCCACCGGTACCTATGCCACGGTCACTTGTGGACATCACAAAACAAAAAGATGAGGCCATTTGGACCCAATTACAATCCAAATGGGCAAACAAAATGAACTGCAGGGTAGCTAGAAACTGTGGCCATCACCACGTGATCTGAACAAGAGCAGGATACTCAACAGAAATAGATTGAGACTGTAGGTCGCATCTCACGCGAGTAGATTGGGACTGACCTCCAGCAACTTATGCAGAAGTTGTGAGATGGATGATTAGGAGTAGTTACCTGGTAGGTCTAATTAACCAGCGGAGAGTGGAAAATGGGTCCACATCGAAGGCCTAATGCGGGTTGCGCTAGCGGCAATCCTCCTGCCTAACCTAACCTAAGAAACATTTGAGAGGACAATATTTTAATAGCAATAAAGACATCAAATCTTGAATTTGGGAAATTGCAAACAGTGAATAAGGACTGCTTTGAAAAATGGATTTACCGGTTGAAAAAGTGTACAGAAATTAATGAAATTTATGTTGAAAACATAAAAAGTTATGAAGATGAAAAATTTCATTTTATTATGTTTTTTTTTTCTTAGTCAACCTTAATCAACCGAACTTTGGCTAGTCCCCTCCTTGAACCACCGAAATAATCGGGATTGCTTGGTACATTTGAAACTCCTCCTTTTAGGTTCTCCTTAACTGGAGATGAGCACATGAAAGTCGCCCTCCAACCAATACATTTTCCTTAAGATTTCGTAATGTACATGCATCCAGATGATGCTAATCAATACGATAATTGACAAAGAACACAAAAACGCAATCAGGTGTCGTTTCCGCTACCAATTATTAGCTTAAACAATTTAAATGTGTACGGATTATGGTATACCTAAATAATTTCAAACATAAGCTAATAAATCGCCGAAGTTCTTCTTAGTGGATTCTGTACATGTTGCGAGGTAAGTTGTACCGGACCACTTTAAAGGTGCGTTTTGCTAGGTCGCGATTGAGCTTGCATTTGCGACTTTGAAAAAAAAATATCATAAATTAACACTATTCGTGTGTTTTTTATGAGGAACTACAGTCGTATAAATACAGCTAGCATCCGACGATATCCTAAACTTTAAAATATACACGAGTAGTGCTCTATTATGCTTCGTTTACATGTGAACGCTGAGCCAAGCACCGAATATTGAAAAATTGCATTCCAAAACACCAACAACAAGAAGATACCTTTTCTGCTCTTACATGGTCAACATGAATTCATGAGTATTCGGTGCTTTTCAATGCAATTTTTCAATATTCGGTGCTTGGCTCAGCGTTCACATTTAAACGAAGCATTATGATAGTTTTTTTTTCCACAGTCGCGAATGATCGTCGCTCAAAAGCGCCTAGCAAAACACACCTTAAATCATCAAATCGACGACGTGTGGACAATATGTGACCATGAATAAAAGTCATGTCGATCTGAAAACATTCAATAATTAAGGCGGGCTTAAGACATTCCCATCGGCGGTCCCAGTCTTCTGTCAATGGCTTAGAGCTTATCGTTTAGCAATTCAATTGAATCGTTGCACGCATGGTCGACTCATTTTATTATCGTGTACACTATAAATTGTTTTGCATGCAAACGTATGAATAAATTGGCCAATTAGACGTCTACTCGGTGCATGTCAATTGCGGGAGTTCCTTGCTAATTTAATTTTTGACTCTAGTTCTGATATGATGCGTTTTTGGCACGTAGAATGAGTGGACATAGTTACTGATGAGGAAGTCATTGAATCGGCCGCTTATTGGAATCAATTGATATCGGTACTTTATTTGAATAAGGACGGACGCTCGTAAATTATCAACTTAGAGGTTCAATGGCGAGCTTTTGGGTATCGGAGAATGTTACAGAGGTCAATCGAATTTCCTCAGTTCATTATGGTTAGGGAACAATGGCAGATAACTTCATCATGGCTTCCTAGTCTCTGGAATCGTTCGAAATCTACTCATGATCATGGCAGTTTTTTTGTGCAACAAAAAAATTACAAGTCGAATGAAGAACCCAAATAAATTAGTATTCAATTCAAGATTGGGGTCTTTCATTTTTCGGTGTGGAAAACCTAGTAAAAGTATGCTATTTTAGTTATATGCTATTTGCCCTAACCCCTAGTTGACGTTTCGTTATCATAAACTGGTTTCGGACGACGCATGTTGCTAGCATGCACGTCCTGAGCTCACCTCCTGATTCGATTCAGCCACGTCTGTCTGTCTGTCTGTTCGCACGATAACTTTCGATAGCCTAATGCCCGAACCAGATTGAACGCAGAAAGCAGCAGCGGCAGCAACACACAACAACGACAGGCAGAGCTGCTTTCGCCGCTGTCGCTGCCGCTGCGTTCAATCTAGGCCGCTTAATGCACAGGGCCGGTCAAAGACTAAGGCGAAACAGGCGGTCGCCTGGGGCGCCGACTCTGAAAGGGCGCTGAAGAGAGCGCCAAGAGGAAAGCCAAGTTTGAGAGCGAATTTTGTCAATTCAAACCTGAATGTAACATAATTCCACTCGCCTTTAAATATTCTGCAATTTATCCGATCGATAGTGATTCTCACATTTCAAATTTACGCGTGTAATTGTAATTTCGAATCCTGCCTGGGTTTCATTCTCCACTGAGAGTGACTTAAATCCGACACACACGTTGTTGTTGTTGCTGTAGTAGCCACGTCGTCGAATGGTGTGTGTATGTGTAGGCTATATGTCAGCATTGGCTTCCTCTCATACGGTGTCGAGGCCAAGGAAAATGGGCGCTTCGGTCGCAGCCTCCCACAGAGCTCTTTTCGTTAATTATGTAGGAGCTGCTTAGCAATGGATGATGTGCTCAACATCATGAGGTGTATCGTTACAAGCTGGGCATACTATATATTCAGAATATCGTGATCGATGCGGGGCTAGTACGAATTAGGACGGGAGTACCAGCCATATCGAAGCAGTGCAAACGTAGTTCTGGTCAATCTAGGTAAACTATTCTCGGCAGAAGACATGGCCCAACAGCGTTCGATTTGAGTCCTGCAACTTCCTTCTACGTATAGTAGTAATGGCAGCCCTATAGGTGGCTTTGTCGAAATGCTTCCTTGTATATCTTCGGACTTAATTCTCAAAGTCCTTCAGGCTATGTCTGAGGTTTCGTTGGGCGGTGTTTTGTTTATGATGATGAATGGGGTGGTCATTGCGGTAGCAGCCCTCTATGTACTGGTTAGAGAGGAGAGTGTTGTGGCATCTAATGGGCAGTATGCTGGTCTCTTTGTGCAAATGATCCTTGACATCAAGTGATTGTGCGTATTGCAGCGCTTTGACAAGACTGTATGTTCTTCCTGTGCGTGTAACCTAGTTTGCCACCGATTTTCTAATAGCTGGTATATATTTCACCAGCAGGGTCTCCTTGTCCATTCCCCATGCATTTCCAGTGAGTGCATTGAGAACTTTATTGCGAGCTCTGATTATTGCAGATCGTAGAAGCATGGGTAATGATCATTATGTTATCATACTATCCAGGGGGACACCAAGGATTTTTGGTGGTTTACGGGGGGAATGGGTTGGTTGTCTACTGATATATCCAGCTGTAGTTTCACCTCCTTGGTCCAAGAGGTGAACAAGGTCGCAGGCGATTTCCGTGCTGAGATCAGCAAATTTTTGATGACCAAGAAGGTGTTGAGCTCGTCAAGGTACCTGTTCACCAACGCACACATAGACAGAATGTCATTACCGGTAGTTATAATCGAACAATCATCGGCGTAGGTTGGGTTGGAGTCCTTCTAGCGGAGTTGGGAGTCCTGATGGATAGATGTTGAACAAGGTAGGACTCCTCCTTGCGGGACATCCTGTTTAATTCTTCTTAGTTCCGTTAATTATTGTCGACCAGCCATATAGTTTGCTATACATTTTTTGTCGACACACACGTCAAATCAAATGGTTCGCGAAACGCGGTGAAAATGAAGAGATTTTATTCCGTTCCTTCTATGAATATGACGTGGCTGCGTGGTGATCGCGAACCGTTTGGTTCGATCGTCTCTTGCGACCATCGACTATAATTATAATGCCAAGTAAAACCGCCCGAACGCTTCAGGCGACGTCGATATTAGTACACAGTCAAACATTTTTGACTAATTTTTAAACCAAGCCTTTTATTACAGCACCTTTTTAATACAGTGCATACTAAATTTGATACTTTTCAAAAGAGTACTTTTTTTCTCAATATATTATGTATTAAAATGTACACTAACTTGGTTTCATATTTAAATTATAATGCAAAACAACAACAACAAATACAACAAAATAGATACATATTGTATTGACGTTTATTACAAAAGGAATTATTTGTAATACGACCATATTAAAAATAAATCTCACACATTAATTTCTAAATGCAGAAAGGTAAATCAAAAACACAGCAAAGTTAATAATTTTTCCGAAAAAAAAAGAATGAAAAAAGTAATCCCACATGGAATTAAATTTAAATACGGGCAGGAGTTAAAATCTTTTTTGATAACTTGGCAAGTATTGAATTTTTAACTAATTTTGGTGTCGTCATATATCCAAGACCAAAAATAAAAATTTTAGTTCAAAATTTCTGACTGTATGAAGCGAAATCGCTTGCACAAACGTGTGCTTAAAAAACTATGCAACAATGGCTAAGTTCATAACACACAGCGGAATCGCAACATTCTGTGGCAACAGTATCGAAGCAGCATTGCAACACGTTGTTGTGTTCTGAACTGCACTCCCATCTAGTCATCCATCAATTGTCAAATTTCCTGTTCAAAACTGACTACTGTCGAAAAATAGTATGAATATGACAGCGCGAGTGTCATGTCATGATTGCCATCATATGCTGGTCCTAGCCAGCGGAGAAATTTTTGTGATGGAGAAAATTTTTCACAGCATGTTGCGTCCATCAAAAACTCAGTGAAGAAAGTTCATAAAACAAATTGGCAACAGTATGCCAACTGTTGTGTGATATGAACTTAGCCATTGATTCATAATATTTGTACATGAAAAATATTTGCAAACAATATTTGAAGCGATGCATCATTCTAGTTTGTATGCAAAACTGTTTAGAAAAAATGTGAAGGGAGGGCGCGAAAATTTTCTTTGCCTGTTCCTTAAGTTATACCGGCCCTGGAAATGCATGCTTTCAAACTTGACATTTCGCTGTTGCTGCCGCTGCTTCTGCATTCTGCGTTCAATCTGGTTCGGGCATTAGTCAGAACATTATCATATCGTTAAGCGCGTTATGATGCTTCAAGTGAGATATGATTTCCACCCATGTTATGTTGGCGGGGATATACAAGTATAAGGCGAAACAATATCGGCCTAGTCGTTCCCAGTCGCCCTTCTCACACTGATACGAGATACGATGTGGAGGCGCCCGACGAGACGTATCTCGTGTCAATGGTCGAAACCGGCGAGCATTTTTTGGGTCCCCGTTGGGGAATTCATCCTCATCAGTCTGATGTTTAGCCGGTAGTTCAGTGCGTAGAGGCACCAGTCTCATGTCTGACTACTGGCGTTTCGGGTTCGAATGCCGTCCACGACGACATTCGTGGCCATGGATGTTTGTGTTGTCTTCCCCCTGTGGTGCGGAGCGTAATAATAAGCCACAGTATCTCTCGGCTTGCCGCATGTAGGCGGCTAAATGAGGGAGCAGGAGGTACATGCTGGCAACTGCATTATCCGAAAATTAGTTTATGCCAACGAAACGTCAACTGGGCCACATGGAACAGTTGACGTGCTATGCCCCACAAGGGGTTAGGGCGATTGAGTAGTACCACCGCCATCTTTATTCTCAGGCCGGAGTGTCAAAGTAATGACGTCATGACAAGCAGTGAACCATATGTAAACAAAGTGAAGAACGCGTGCAGTCGACCTCTTGAAATCTGGCGATTTTCGTGCGTAAAAGTGATTTTAGTGTCGCGATTTTAAGTGCAATTGAAAGTAGTGCTTATCACTGATATTTAAAAGTGAAAAAAAAACGCAAGGTGCCGCGAAACATGAGTGTGGTTATGAAAGTGCGACACGGAAAATTTCGCATTTTTCATTAATTTTCCGCCAATTTGGCTAGTGTGAATGGTGCAGCACTACCATGGGACGAATCCTTGGGCCGGTGAGTTCAGCGGAAACTCCCGGAAGTGCTCCAAAAAGTGAATTCAAAGTGGTTGTCAAATGACAACATTACAGGTGATTTCCGGCCTTTTCACCGGAATTCATAGGGTAAGTATACGTTTTTTGTTGTGCAAAAATCTTAGTGGATTGATGCGCCCCAAAATACGGGTCTTGCACGCGTTGTTGACGAGCCAGACGAAAGTTTCACTGCAGCTGACAGGACTAGATGCCTGGCGGTGAAACTTTCGTCCGGTTCGTCAACATCGTCGTCAAAATCCGCATTTTGGGGCGCATCAATCCACTAAAATTTTAGCACAACAAAAAATGTATACTTACCCTATGAATTCCGATGAAAAGGCTGGAAATCACCTGTAATGTTGTCATTTGACAACCACTTTGAATTCACTTTTTGGGGCACCTCCGGGAGTTTCCGCTGAACTCACCGGCCCGAGGATTCGACCCAAGGTAGTGCTGCACCATTCACACTAGCCAAATTGCCGGAATATTAACGAAAAATCCGAAATTTCCCGTGTCGCACTTTCCTAACCTCGCACTTTTCAATACAACATTTTACTCAATATTTCCCGGCACTTCACGTTTTTTGCACTTTCACCCGGCACTGATAGCCACTTCTTTTATTTTCACTTAAAATCCCGACACTAAACTCACTTTTACGCACGAATATCGCGAAATTTTACCGGGCGACCGCGCGAGTTCACACTTGGTTGACTGCTTGTCATGTCGTTAGTGCTTTGACAATCAGCTGACACTCCGGCCTGAGAGTAAAGATGGCAGTGGTAGTACCCACGATTAGAATCCCACCGTAGTCATGGATGTTTGTGTTATCTTACATACCAATGTTTCCCCACTCGTCGCAGATATGCGGATAAATGGACAGGAGGTTCATGCCAGTAACATGCATTTTTCGAAAGCAGCTTATGCTAACAAAACCTCAACTAAGCCAACATGGGAATAGTTGCCGCAATATGCCGCGATATGCCCCGCTACTGGTAGCGGAGTGTGTTGAGGCATCAGTCTCATGTTTGACTACCGGCGTTTCGGGCTCGAATCCCGTCCACGACGACGTTCGTGGCCATGGATGTGCAGGAGGTGCATGCTGGCAACTACATTTTCCGAAATCAGTTTATGCCAACGAAACGTCAACTGGGCCACATGGAACAGTTGATGCACTATGCCCCACAAGGGGTTAGGGCAATTGAGTAAATAGTAATTGTCGTACTGTGTATAGCGCTGTTTTGCGGATATCTGTTAGGACATCTTCGAACTTTTCGCCTAGCGGTCACCAAGTCATCAGCATATCCTTGAGATGTGTACCTCATGGAAGTAAGCTTCCATAACAAATTGTCTACCACGATGCATCATAGAAAAGAAGATAGTACCCCTCCTTGTGGACAGCCTCGAGTGACAACTGCTGAAAGAATACTGTCTCCAATTTCTGTAGTCAGCCTTCTGGACAAAAGCATTCTTCTCACACATGTATTGTATCGGCAGTATTATCAGTTCCTTTGGTTCTGAGCGCTGAGTCGATGGAGGCGCAACAAGAGAATGAAGGGCGGTCACTCTCTCTGTGGGCACAAGATATTGGTTAGCTCCCTTCAGTATTCTACGTTTATTCATTAGCACACCAAGATCAACCTGTTACTAAACCTAGACCTACAGCCTTGTATCGAAAGCTTGCGAGGCAGGCCTGTGCTGTTTTCTTCACCCCTAAAATTCTTCTTGTGGATTATCAATTTTCCAAACAGGAAACTTTTCGGGGACTGAGGTCTTGAGAGAGCTGCCTTGCTGTAGGAGACTCTTCCTGGCTTGAGGTAGGGGCCAAACTATTTACCTCCGTTTGTTCGTCACAATTATCAGTTCTAAAATATAACTTCGCTGTTTTGATGTAGAATGTGCGTTCTTGAGTCAACAATGCGCATTTTGAAATCATGAATGAATTGGCCTTCAAAAGACTTCCGACATATTCCAAACAGTAGCGTCAATGATTGATTTGTTTTTTTTTTTTTGCTCCATACTCAACGAGTTTTCTTTTCCGCAATTTCGTGAATACGTTACGCTCCGTATTAGCCATCCATTTAAAATGTAATTACTGCTTTTATTGTCTTTAGATAACAAAAGAAAAAGCCACTAACGCTTTCACAATAGCAGCAGCCGTCAAAATGAGTTGGTCATTACCTGACATTTCCTTTGTTGTTCTAAAGTTGTTTCTCTTCGCGGTGTTAAATATAGTTGCGATAATGTTATCTTGACTGGTCATAAAATAAAATATTTCAATTATTATCAATCCATAAAACAGTGGAATGATAATTAAAAGGGTGCGAGCAATGGTTATTGTTTTACTTTGGACGTTACTTATTATTATCATCCTGGTCTTCAAAATTTTATTGAATTGGCAGGCGACGACAGACTTTTGACAGGGGTTTAGAAAACACGCCCGTAAGTCAAGTTATAACAATTGAACTTCTGTTTATATGGAGCAGCTATACGGCCTTCGTTTTTAGGGTTTTGTAGTAAAAACAAAACCCTTATGAAATCGGTCAAATGTCTGTCCGTCTGTCCATGAAATATCTCACGAACGGCTGAAGCTACATACATGAAATTTTGTGGGAGTATGTAGAATTATTATAATTCGCCGGAGAAAGCGATTCGTTGTAATAGGCTGACTTTAAGGGGAGGTCCCCATAGACGGGAAATGAAGGTCTATTTTTTTTTTCATCTGGTATAGAGCGCGTTGACATGATCAAACTACGATTTGACAAACTAGCATTTGATAAAAAGTTGAGCACCGTCCAACTACGGTTTGACAGAAGCACAAGACATCAAACTAGTTTGACAAGGGTTTGACACGTTCAAGTAGTAGGTGGTTTGTCAAACCGTAGTTTGATCGTGTCAACGCGCTTATAGGCAAGTGGGGTATCATGAGAAAGGTAACACCGAGTACATTCCACTTTTGGTATTTTCATCAAATTTGAAAAAAAGGGGAAAAAAGGTAGAGAGGAAAATATGTGATCCGAGTTTGTCGCCCCCCCCCCCCCCCCTTTGCATTTCGAAACCGTTATACTTAGAAATATGAAAATTTACAGGAGAGCGGCATTTTACTAGCATAGAAAACCGAAAATCGTAGAACTTTGATATCTCATCAAAAAAGGTTAATAATAGTACATTTCTATAGTTGCAGTTAGCACACCCCTGCACCCCTTAAGCATACCCGAGGTCAAAAATATTGATGGCCAATGATAACCAACATCATTGGCAATAATATCTCTAAGTTTCATTACAATCACATAATATTTAATAATAGTACATTCATTTAAATTTTGGCATTTCGACACTATCCAAACAAATGAAACCGGAATATAGAGGGCTACGCCCGCAATTCGAGGGTTTTGTAGCAAGCGCTTATTTTGGCATGTAAATACTGGCTCCCTGTTCTTCTTGGTACCCCTCAGCTGAATAAAAACACCATAATTAAATGTTTTACCCATGATATAGTATCTTACATGCCAATTCACAAAAAGACTGCATCTGTCACCTCTCAAAGTAATAGTTTTAATACGAGAAGCTGTAGATAGATATGTATGTATACGAGATAAACTGTCTTACTGTTCGAGATGCTTAACCATAAGACGACATTGCAAATTGCAAACTTGTGTAACGGCTTCGAAATTCAGGGCGGCTGGGACAAATTACGGTCTAATATTTTTTCCTCCTCCACTGTTCCCCTTTCTACAAATCTCAAGAAAATGCCAAAAATGGAACGTACTCAACATTACCTTTCTCACGACACCCCACTTGGCTATACCAGTGGATAAAAAAAATTTACCTTAATTTCGGCTCTATGTGGACCCCCCCCCTCTTAAAGTTGGCCAATTACAACACAACGTTATCTCCAGCAAATTATAGCATTTCTACACATTCTCGCCGAATTATGTGTTCAGCTTCAGCCGTTCGTAATATATTCTATGAACAGACGGACAGACAGGTATTTGACCGATTTTGTAAGATTTAAGACACAAAACCCTAAAAAAATTAACTGTGTGAATAGTTATTGTTAGGATCACCAATCACCAATCTTCACCCTCCCAAAGTTAGTTCATTAAATAACTGCAATTCGCACTACGAAAAACAACATGTAAGTAGTACACGCATATCTATGCGTGAGGCCGGTAGGTGTATTTTTTGTATGGATAGTGTCAAAATGCATAACTTTAAGTCAATGTACTATTATTAAATATCATGTCATTGTAATGAAACTTAGAGGTATTATTGCCTATGATGTTGGTTATTATCAGCCATCAATATTTTTGACCTAGGGTGTGCTTGAGGGGTGCAGGGGTGTGCTAACTGCAACTATAGAAATGTACTATTATTAACCTTTTTGGATGAGATTTAAAAATTCTATTATTTTCGGTTTTCTATGCTAGTGAAATGCCGCTTTTCTGTAAATTTTCATATGTCTAGCTATAACGGTCTCGAAATGCAAGGGGGGGGGGACAAACTCGGACCACATATTTTCCCCTCTCCCTCTTTTCCCCTTTCTTCAAATTTAAAAAAAATTCCAGAAATGGAATGTACTCGACGGTACCTTTCTTACGATACCCCACTTGCCTATACCAAACGAAAAAAAAATTTCGACCTTCATTTCCCCTATTTGTAGAAAGGGGAACAGCGGGGGAGGAGAAAGTTCGTAATTTGCCACCATCCCCTGGCATGTAGAGACTGTTATACTTAGAATTATGAAAACTTATAGGAAGGTGGGATCCGAATAGCAAATAAAATGGCAAATAATGGAATCTGTATATCTTCTCAGAACAGGTCAATAATAGTGTATTTCTATAGTTACAGTTAGCACACCTCTGCATGGTTCAAACACGTTCGAGGTCAAAAGTACTTATGGCCAACGATAACCAACACCTTAGGCAATAATATGTTCTAAGTTTCGTTACAATCATGTAATATGAATTGGTATGTAAAATGTAAGTGGGTAAGACATTTTAAATAAATAAATAACTGGCGCAACAGTCCAATTTGAACCACGGGCTCGAGATGAGTTAGCATCATCTCATTTTCTAGATCGTGACGGTTTTTTTGTGCAGAGGTATGTGATCAGCAACACGCTCAACTGAGTTATTTACCCCATAATGGGTACTCATTTAACAGCTGAGTGGGCTCATAGTCTGACACGTAAATCCCCGGAATCGAACCGGGGCCCAGTGCGTCGAAGGCGAACGTGCTAACCGTTGCGCCATCCGGAAGACATTTTTATTATGTTTTTTTTTATCCATTTGAGTGGTATGAAGAAGAGCAAAGAGCCGATATTTATATACCAAAATAAGCGCTTGCTACAAAACCCTCGGATTGCGGGCGTAGCCCTATATATTCCGGTTTCATTTCATGAAACGGTCAGCTGCGGGGCGACCGGTAGCTCAGTCCCTCTACGCACTGAGCTCAGTCCCTCTACGCACTGAGCTACCGGTCGCCCCGCAGTCTCATGTCTGACTACGGTCGTTACGGGTTCAAGTCCCGTCCACGGTGTTCGCGGCCATGAATGTTTGTGTTGTCTTCCCCCTGTGGTGCGGGGCGTAATAATAAGCCACAACATCTCCCGACTTGTCGCTGGTAGGCGGCTAAATGGAAGCAGCAGATGCATGCTGGCAACGTGTATCGTCCGAAACTGGTTTATTTATGCCAACGAAACGTCAGCTAAGCCATATGGAATAGTTGACGTGCTATACCCCACTAGGGGTTAGGGCAAATGAGTACAACAAGTGTAATGAACCATATTCTGGTCTGGTAGTGCTGCTTCCACTGGCAGATCTATGGCAGCACCTGATGAGCAAGGATTTCTCGGTGGTATGAAACCAGAGACTAAGGGTCCCATTACACCTGGACCCCAACACGAGCGCGAGGACAAGAGAGCCATCCGCCAACCATTCCATCCTTATCGCCTTAGTTTCTTATTCCCCGTTTTTACCTTCCTTGTTTGTGTTGTTCTTCCCTGGCCTATGAATATTTATTAATATGTAAAGAACGAGCGGCGAAAACCCCGCACACGTCTCCCGAACTGAACTACAGCAAGGATAGGCCGCTGCTTAGCTTGTTGAGGAGCCTTTTTGTTCGCCGGATGGCACGGCCCGACCTTCACGGCCATTATGCTAACTTAGGCTCCGTCCCCACGGGCGTCTTCGGATACCCACCAAACCGTCCATTACATATTTGGCGCCCAACGTAGGGCTCAGGGCATAGAAATGCATGAGTTGTTGACGCACGTATGCCCCTGGAGGGGTCAGGGGTGATTATTCTAAACTCATCGGGACAAGAGCATAGCTCCCGCAATCATCTGGCAGTAGGAGTTAACACGCCAACTAGCTCCCCACTGGTCAATGTCACTTCTCAGGATCATTATATTCTTGGCCCTAACATCAGTCGACCAAATCGACAACACCGATTACCTTTAGAATAAAGGATTATTCTTTCGGATCCTGGAATGTACGCTCCCTGAACAAACCGGGGGCCGAGAAGGTCCTCCTTCAGCAGGTCGAAAAGTACAAACTGAGCATTACTGCAGTCCAGGAAACAAATTGGCTTGGCAGCGAGATTAATGACAAGAAATCGCACACAATTTTTACAAGTGGCAAACCATCGGGCCGCAAGGAGTTTGGAGTAGCATTTATAGTGAACAATCGCCTCAAACCGCATATTACAGACTTCAAACCCATAAATGAACGGCTGTGTGCGATTCGCATCAAGACTCGATTCTTCAATCTCTGGCTCATCAATGTGCACGCCCCCACTGAAGTTAAAGAAGACGCAGTAAAAGACGAGTTCTTCGCCCGCCTTGAAACTCTCTTCGACTCACTTCCAACAAACGACGTCAAATTGCTGCTGGGAGACTTTAACGCGAAAGTCGGAAATGAAAGCTGGCACCGGGGGACCACTGGAGGCCACAGCCTCCATGAAGAATGTAACGATAACGGTCAGCGACTTATCGACTTTGCCTGCAGCAGGAATCTAGTCGTAAGCTCTACGTGTTTCCCGCATCGACGCATTCACAAGCAGACCTGGAAGTCTCCAGACGCACATACCGTCAACCAAATTGACCACGTCCTCATTTGCAGGAGATGGGCGTCTAGTGTCATGGATGTCCGCTCCTATCGAGGAGCAAACTGCGACTCAGATCATCACTTGGTGAAGACGACCTACAGATGTAGAATTTCCTCAGTGCACCAAGCAAGAATCAGCCCTCCCAAAATTTTTGCGGTTGATAAGCTTTTGAGTGATGCTACAGCGGTGGCGTATACTACCGCCCTTGAGGAAAAACTATCACCTATGCTACACAACATCAGCAACACAGGCGTCCATGGGTTCTGGGAAGAACTCAAGGGTACCATCAAGGATGTCGCAGAGAAGGTCGTGGGATATAAAGCCCGGCGAGCGCGAAATGACTGGTTCGACGAAGATTGCAAAGACTCACTTGACGCGAAAAACGAGGCCTACAGACAATGGATTCAACGAGGAACCAGAGCCAGAAGAGAAAAATATGACGAGCTACGGCGAATATCGAATAGAATAATTAGACGTAAGAAACGTAAATACTTTGACGAGCAGTTGCTGAACATAAACGAAAATTTAGCTAATAATAACACCAGACAAGCGTACAAACTAGTAAATACAATTAAGAACGGCTACCAACCCAGGACTAGCCTTTGTAAGGACAAGGATGGAAACATCATCAGCGACACCGATGGCATTAACAAACGATGGGCCTCTTATTTTGAAGAGCTTCTAAACCGACCATCTAACATCCCCACACAGGAAGCTCTCGACGATATTGTTGATCTAGGCCCACCCATTCAACCCCCGACAGTAGAGGAAGTTGATCTCGCGTTGCGGTCACTAAAACGAAATAAAGCGCCGGGCGCTGACGAGATTCCAGCTGAACTGCTAAAATTCTGTGGAACGAGTCTAGTTGATGCCATACATCAATTACTCCTGCGAGTATGGGAGAACGAGGAGATTCCAGACGATTGGCGCAGAAGCATCATCTGTCCAATTCATAAAAAGGGAGATAAACTGCGGTGTGAGAATTACAGGGGCATCTCACTAGTTTGTACGTCCTATAAAATTTTGACGAGAATTCTGGAAAATAGAATAAAACCGTACGCAGAACGAGTCATTGGCGAATATCAAAGCGGTTTCAGACCTGGTCGCTCCACCACCGATCAGCTCTTCTCAGTCAAACTGATACTCCAAAGGTGCTGGGAATACAACGTAAACGTATACCAAATTTTTGTCGACTTCAAGCAGGCATACGACGGTATCGATCGTGGAGTACTGTACAACATCATGCTGCAATTTGGTATACCGGCAAAATTAGTGCGACTGACAAAGATGACGATGACCAACTCCGTCTCACAAGTCAGGATCCAGAATAGACTTACTGATCTATTTGAAACACGCACTGGTTTGAAACAGGGCGATGGACTGGCACCGACGCTCTTCAACCTAGCACTGGAACACGTTATTCGGGCCATGAATATGGACAACAGCAAGACACTACTCATCAAGTCGACACAATTAGCAGCGTACGCCGACGACATCAACATCATGTCCCGAAGAGTGGCTGACGCAGAAGAACTTCTGCATACGCTCGATACCGTTGCAAAGGAAGTTGGATTACGTACTAACGAGGGTAAAACTAAAATAATGATGCAATCGGTGACAAGGACACCTGCACAACCAAGCATCAATGTGGGGGACCTCAACATCGAGTTCGTGAACAACTTCATTTACCTGGGTTGCAACTTGTCAAGGGACGCCAACGAAACTGACGAAATCAAGCGACGGATACAGTTAGCTAATAAGACTTTTTTCTCGGTTCTCCCCATAATGAAATCGAAGCATGTGCACAGAAACACGAAGCTCCGCGTGTACAAAACCATTATACGACCAGTGCTATGCTATGACTGTGAAGCATGGACCCTAACTCAAGCCTCCGAAAACATGCTAGACACTTTTGAACGTAAGGTTCTACGGCGAATTTTCGGGGCTGTTTGCGATCGAGATGGATGGCGCATCCGGTACAACCATGAGTTGTATGAAATATACGATGAGCTGCAAGTCTCGAAAATCGTCAAACTACAGCGACTTCAATGGGCAGGGCATGTACAAAGAATGGACGATGATCGCATGCCTAAGAGAGTAATGACTGCAGAACGAGTCGACGGAGCGAGACTGCGAGGACGACCGAGATCTCGTTGGGAGAGCTCAGTAGGTGTGGACGCCGCGCAGCTGCTGGGCTCCCGAAATTGGAGGACGCGGTCACGTGACCGAGATAATTGGAGGACAATGATCCAGGCGGCCAAGGCCCGACGTCGGGCTGCCGCGCCACGATGATGATGATGATTACCTTTAACTGTTCAGGAGTCGCCAGTGAGGCCTGCCCTTGGTAATCATTATATGGGTTATTGTTTCCGCCTTCAAGTTATTAAACGCGTCGTTATAATCATGCCTTCAGCCAGCATCCTTCTTATCGGTCTCCTGAAAAGATGGTGCTGATACGCAACTATCTAATTTGTACCGTTAGGTTAGATTGAAAGGGCTGCTATGACATATACGCACACACTTAGACCACCATAGTGTCCGTTGTGATACCACCATGGACTAATCATCCATCGACCAAAAACTACTCCGCAAACCAGCCGGAGATGACCTACACTCATCTCCTTCAGTTTATCCAAATCGGTGAAGTAGTAGGACCCAAGATTGGTCTTCCTACTACCAGTCAAGGCAGGACAGGCACAGAGCAAATGAAAAGAGCTCTCATCCTCGTCACTACATCTTCTGTAATAATCATTGTGCGAAACTCGAAGTTTCCTGGCATGGTCTCCAATAAGACAATGACCAGTGATATCCCCCCACAAAATTCCTAATGTGCTTATGCTAATGTGCTACCTAAGAGTAGCAACCCTGAGGAGCGGTAAGGGTTTAGTGCAGGCCACATTTGTCTGGTTACATGGCATGTGCTGCCAATACTCCATCTGGTGTTTGCTCTGTCCGTAGCCGCCTTTAAGGCCAATTTACAAGCTGTCAGAGGCATCCTTATGCTACGAAAGTTTTCGCTGGTTGTGCTCTCACAAGCCAGCTCATCGGTTTCCGACAAAGCCGCTATGACCATTGAATATTGAATATATAATATAATATAATATTGAAAAATTTACCCATTTCCAGGATTGAATTATGACAGTCTACTACAGACTTCGAATTGGCCACCATAGCGTCAAGCGATTTAATCACCGATTGATTGTCAGTATAAATGACAACATTTGACATTTCGCCCCAACCACAACAGGGCATGGTAAATCACCGTGACTTCCGCCTGAAAAACACTGCAGTAATTAGGGAGACAGAAAGACAATACCCACCGTCTCCGAGTAAACACCAGCCCCAACATCTTCATTCGTCTTAGAGCCATCAGTAAAGATGCTTATCGCAAATCAACTTCAAAATTACATTACGTGCCCACTCCTATCGTGACGGGATCATGCTTTTAAAGTTCCTTTCAAACAAGTATGTTACTTCAGAAACATCAAAGCTGTTCAGTATATCCTAATCTCCTGTGGTGGTGGTATTCCACTGACCCGTTTCACCACCCGCTCGGCAAAAATATCAAAGGAAATCAGAATTAATAATATTTTCAAGGGCAGCGGTGAGAGTAGTTCTATGAAATCCCGTTATGGCGAGACATGCTAGTCTTTGAACCTTCTCCAGCAAAGTTCTATAAGACGCGATGTTTAGTGCCGCCCACCAGACGACGACCCAATGCTTGAGGTGCAAGACCGATGTACAGAGCCAAAAAACAAAGAAGCTTTGGTTGTAAACCTCATTTCCTGTCAATAGCCTTCTTGCACGAGTACAAAGCAACGGTTGACTTTGACAGATGCTCCAGAAAGTTAGACTTCCAGCACAACTTCTTATCCAAAATATGCCCCAGGAATCTCTCTGTGTCGGCGAGCACGAGCCGTGTACTCTCCATCAATGGTGGCTCAAACGAAGGTAAAGAACAAGTTCTGTTCCAGTTGGATTCACATTTACCCCAACCTCACCGGCCCAATCCACCAGAACATTAAGTGCTTTCTGCATTAACTGACTATGGACACAGTGAAATGGCAATACCAATGTCATCCTTGTATGCGGTGAGCTTACATCCCAAATTTTCCAGGTCTGGAAACAATTTGTTAACCGCCACATTCCAAAGAAGGAGAGAAAACACCACCTTGAGGCGTCCCTCTGTTCACATGCCTACGTGCAGAATATGTGCCCAGACTTCTGCAGATAATCCTCGGTGTAAGCAGCATGAGTAAGTCCTGTACACCCAAACTTGAGAGTACATCCGTGATGGCTCTAGGTTTTATGATATTGAAAGCACACTCGATATCAAGGAAGGCGACCAACGAGTACTCCTTGTATCCAAAAGACTTTTCGATGTAGCCTACCAGAGAGTGTAGGCATGCTGAAAGGTAGCCACAAAATGTGTTGGGACTGTAGACAGTATATTGTGCAGTCTAAATGCATCGGTGGACTCTTCAATGCGTTTACAGAAGAGCTTCCACGAACTACTCTAGGACCTTTCTATACATCCGAGTTTTGTCCCGTAGATTTAGCCTTATTGAAGCACCTCCTTCAGGTCCTCCTAACCTCGCCAATCTGAGCATTCTATCAGATTGGTTTAGTCTTACCTTTTTGCTTTCTAGTAGGGCACGATTTATCGGCAGATCGGTTGAGAGCGCTCGTAAGGCTCTCCACCATCGTATCCGACTCTGGCTCATTACAAGGTTGTTTTGGTAAAGGGAGCAACTTTTCCAAAAGGCACTTCCGATAGGTACACCAGTTTGTCTTTCTGCAATTTACAATTTTTGATTTGGGTGCAGGACTTTCATCTAGACTAAATTAAGATATCTGTAATCGGATAATTAGTGATCTGGTGAGACCCTCCATTTCCGTATCAGGTGTTGCAAATCCTCTGACGCCAGAGTGATATCTATTACTTCCTTCCTGCTCCTGTCGCGCTCGGTGGCCGTGGCTGTTCGGTCACCACTCTACGATACTAATCTAGAGCTCGGAGTTCAAATCTCGTCGCGAGCAAAAACTGCCTGTGGGTACTAATAGAACTCTCACAGTGCTCCGAACTTGTCAGTATAAAGACGGCGCGGATAGGAGGTGCATGTTAGCAACTGCAATTCCGAAAAGAAGATTTGTTATCGAAACGCCAACAAGGCATAGAAATGCTAGAGATGTTGACGCGCTTATGCCATTGGAGGGGTTAAGGCAATCAACAACCGATGTTGCACAGAAGGACCCATCAGATATTCGAATCACGGGTCTCTCTGTTCATTCGTGTCCGAACTAACCCATACGATATGATGGGCTTTACAGTCTGAGCCAAGCACAACACTAATATTCTGCGATTTGGCTGCAACAATAATTAGTAGCCTTAGGCCGATTTCAGATATAACTATTCGGTTCGATAGATTCTCGGATGGAAAAGCTTTTGCAGGGCAGAGTTTGATCGATATCTTAAATAAACAACATTATTCGTGCTAGGTGTCGATAACAATCGCCGAAGCACAATGAGTGCCTGAAATGCTTTCGAGCTACTTTGAATCGTATTTGGTATGTACACGGAAAACCATATTACTCGATTACGTGATTTTACCGGATTAACTCCGTGTGAACATCGTTATTACCAGGGTTCTACTCGATATAAGTTTTCATCGAATACCATGTACTATAGTTATGGCCACAATGACTCTTTTTACTATGCTGGCACAGAAGCTCTGCCTCTTTCCATTGAGTTGTTCAAAAATGAGTCGTTCAAACGACTCGTTCAAAAATGATTCGTTCAAAAAGGGTCGTCCAAAGAGCCGATGTACCGTATCTGTGAAATGGACAACAGTTAAAAACAGATTGCTTGAAAATCTGTATTGAAACTGAACCACAACTTTAACGCCAAGAAGATCTTTCAAATTCGCGCTACGGAACTGCGCGCCGTTGTCACAGACGACCCACCTCGAGACACCGAGCACCAAGAACATTCAAACGTTCTTCTAACAATCGAGAACTTCGGCTGCGGTTTCAGATGGCACAGGAAATATGAGAGGAAACTTGGAAAAGTAATCCACAACGGTCCTATCAAATCCACGCAAACTGTCTCCCAAGGTTGCATGGCTTTGCCTACTCTTGAAACCATCTCTCCTATCGGAAGATTCCACCTTTACCGCCTGGCAAATCTTATATCTCCTCACAAAATAATTTTGTGCTACCCGATCGTGGGTTCGGCGTGAGCCTATGTGACCGGCAGCTTTTTCGTCGTGACACTTTGCCAATATATCGGCGTGCTCCGACTTGGAAATTACCCGTTTCCAGGCATTCCTCCCCACTAACTCAGGCTAACGAGTAATAGAATATTTCCCCAGCGTCCCATCAGTCACATGCCAATCCGAAAATTTCTCTGGATCTGCCTTTACTTTCTCTATCATTCGATTATACCAGCGGTCCGCACACGACAACACACCAGCGGATTCCAACACTGGGACTGATCGAGATAATGCATCTAACACTAGGTGTTCCTGGCCCTTACAACGCACTAACTCGAAATCGAATTACTGCAATCGCACCGCCCATCTCGTTAACCGCCCAATTGGGTCTCTCAGGTTGTTCAACCAGACCAGGTGGTGGTCTCTTACCACGCTGAACTTCATTCCCTCAATGTAATGGTCTCAATTTTTCCACTGCTCAGACGGCCAAGCACTCCCTTTCAGTTGTGGAGTCCTTTCGTTCAGCTTTCGCTAGCATTCAATTTAGGTAACAGTCCAGCTTTTCGCCATTGGGATGAGTTTGAGTGAGTACCGTACCCAAACCCACATTCGAAGCATCAGTCTGGACTGAGAATGGCAGACTTTAGTTCGAACGAGTAAGAATGGGTGCGTTCGATAATTTGACTTTCGCTCGAACGAAGGCGGGATGGTATTGCTCGGTCCACTTGAAGTTTCGGTTTTTCTTGAGCAGGTTTGTCAATTGCGCCACCAATGAAAAAAACTCCGGAAGAAACCACCGGTACCATGACATTATACCCAAGAATTTCCCCACTTTCTTAACATTTGTAGTCCGAGGAATTTTAAACAGATATTCGACCTTATCCGGGGCCACAATCAAACCATTCTCGTCCACCACATAACCCATATTCTTAATTTGAGCACGGCAAAACTTACACTTATCCTGCGATACTTTCAACCCAGTCTGATGCAACCTCCTGAAGACCTCCTCTAGGATTTCGAGGTGTTTGCGGAAATCCTGTGTGACTACTAATATGTCGTCAAGACATGGGTAGACATAAGGCTCCTGATTAGGTCCCAAAACCTAGTCAATCAAACGCTGCCACGTCGCTGGTACATCGTGAAAGTCAAACGGCATTCTTCGGAACTGAAATATACCCGGATTTGAGACCGTGAATGTTTTGAACTTCTTAGATCCTTCCGGCACTTGTCAATATGCGGATTTAATATCCACCGTAGATAGAAACCCCCTTGGCGAGTACCAACTGCAACTCCACTCCTTTTTATACCCTAGAATTTTAGTATAGGGTATACTGTTTTTGTCACGACGGAAATATGTAATACTTTAAAGGAAGCTTCGGAGGTATAGCAATGTATATTTATAAATGATCAGGGTCACCTCCTGATTCGATTTAGCCATGTCTGTCTGTCCGTTCGCACGATAACTTTCGATAGAATGAAGCTAGAGGCTTGAAATTTTAGTCAAATGTTGCAATTATTATCTAGTTGGTATTGAAAATGGGCATGATCAGGCCAAAAGAACGCCTACCTCCCCTACATATGTAAAATTCTTAAATGTATATATAACTCCCGATTAAATAAACATGAAAAGCTCTAGCTTTGGCAGATTGCTCGTGAGGATAATCTTGTACTCTGCTGGGAATATAAAATCGATCAGTTGAAAACTAACGGTAATTTTCTTACAAAGAGCCCCGTACTACCCTACTTTTCCGGTTTTTGTCTATAACTCTTGAACCAATTGACGTAGACACCTGATTTTTGGCATGTAACCCTGAGGTGAGAAGCTGCTTGAGTTTTAGCAAGTTGATCAAAGGAAATACAAATTTAAAAAATGATAGATAGAATGACACTAGCAAGTTGAAAATTTGGTAGAATGTTGTTAGTAAGATCTACTTGGTTGGTATTGGAAATGGGTAAAATCCGATCCAAGAAACCCCTACCTCTCCTACAAACGAAACTTGAAATAAGCGATAACTTTTGATAGAATGAAGCCAGCAACTTGAAATTCTGGTCAAATGTTTAAAGTAAGATTGAGTTAGTTGGTATTAAAAATAGGCCAGATCCGACCCAAGGAACCCCTACCACCCCTACAAAAGCAACTTAAAATAAGCGATAACTTACGATAAAATAAAGCTAGCGACTTGGAATTTTGGTTACATGTTTTTAGTAGGATTCAGCTGGCTGATATTGAAAATACATAAAATACGACTTGAAATTTTGGGCAAATGTTTATACTGGGATCTAGTTGGTTGTTATTAAAAATGCGCAAGATTCGAGAAAAGAAACCTACCCCAACAAGTGAGACTTCAAATAAGCAATAACTTTACATAGAATGAAGCTAGCGACTTGAAAAATTCGACAAATGTTTCAAGTTCATTGATTTTGAGAATGGTCAACATCCTCCCGAATGAGTGCCAACCTCCCTTATAAACTGGTCATATAGGAAACTCACTTTTAATGCAAATAGTTGTTGCCACTTGTTGGTACTTTTGGTATCACCACTAAGTCTGTACAAGTCTAGGGTATATACGCTTCGGACTCCAGGTGAAGCTTCGGTCTGGTTTGTTCTGGTGTTAGTGTAGTTCGCGGTTGCAGTTGGTCTACTATACTGCCCTCCAACGCACTCAAGAAGTTCCATTGATCGTCCCTCAAGTTGACTATGACTCCAAATTGACGAATGAAGTCCACCCCTAATAAGAGGGTGTGCGGTAGTGAAGGTACCACAAGCACTTTGGACCACCTCACCTCCCTCTTTAGCCTAAAAGGTACTGACACCACGCTCTCAATTACTCACCCCACATTCGCCAGTCTGATAGTACGTTGCTCGCTGGGCATCGGCACGACACCTAACTCCCGTAGGATTCTCCAACCCTCCCTTCTATAGACACCCCAGAATCGAGAAGCTCCAGGAAAGACTTCCCGTGAATATCGACCTCTAAGTGATGTCGATTATCGCCATGCCTCTCGTCTAAAACATACTCTATCAACGCTTATGAAACTGCAACACCCAATCATATATACATATGTATAGTATCATCCCTTATATCAACAACCAGAACCAGTTGGTCAGGGAGATACTATACAGAAACATTCTGCGGAGGATTTTTTGCGAAAATTTACTTCGATGATAACAAATACCTAATAAATAATGAGCTTCAACGAATTTTATTGAGAAGAGTTTTGTTTTTTGTTTGGTTTCCTCGTTAAGTGCTACAATTGGTTCCCTACAACATTAAAAAATACAGGTTTTAAAACATTGCGTATCGATTGACTATGCCCGATAAGATAAGCTCGCCAAGATCATTCATCAGGTTGATATTTACAATTTCATGTTTATCACTGAAACTCGCCAATTTGTCATTTTGATTGTCATAGTTGGTCGGTGCGTGAAGATGTGAATTGCTCCCTATCCCTATCGTCATCGAAAGAACGTCCGGCAGCTTTGTTTCATCTTGAAATTCCACGACACGACCGTGTGGGTTTTCGTTCTGGCTTGGCTAATCATTCAGTTGAATGACAAATATGAGTATGTACTTCGTTTATCGCGACACGCAGCTTTGTTGTTATCAGTGACAACCATTTTGGGAAGTATAAAACGCGAGTAATCGCCGTTGCCGGAGATAAAATTATTAAGATAAAAATGCGATTTTTTCCACTAATTCGTCCATCGTGGAGTTGGGCGAAATCATGAAAATAAAGATTGAAATAAAAGTTCTGTTATTGCTTACTAGTCCAGAGACCTGGACGGTTTACGGGGAAAGTTGTGAAGCAAAGATGATTTTTTGCACCTTTTTGACATGGATATGTTTTATGGCTAGGGGTCATCCTAAAAATTTGTCCGTCACGCCAGATGTCACGATTTTCACCCGGCTGGCAGAAGAGGAAACAAGCCAATTGAAAGTTTTTCCGAGTGCCATGAATGTGGCGTGGCGGCTGATTGGTGTACAGAGTATTTCCAACCAGGTACCAGGGTTGCAGAATTCAAGTCAAGTTTAATTGAAACAGTAATGAGCAAACGACGTTTAAGCTTTCTCTCAAATTGTGCAAATAAATTTAAATTGAATTTCTCACAGTCATCATCGCAACGTCCCGCATCTATAGACATAATGAACTTTTGAAAAATGTTGTTTGGTGAATGTAGTGCAGTCATTAGCAGCTCAGAAGGGCTTCAGGGAAACAAATTGTGGTGGAGAATTTTTATAACCTTCACGGATGTGATAGGGTATATTAACTTTGTCAAGAAGTTTGCAACGCACAGAAGGAAGCATCTCCGACCATATAAACTATTTATATTCTTGGTCAGTATGATGAGACGAAGACAAGTCGATTAAGCTTTGTCCGTTTGTCCGTCTGTTTCTATGCAAACTAGTCCCTCAGTTTTAAAGCTATCGGGCTGAAATTTACAAAGCCTTCTTTCTATTGCACGCTGTAAATATGTCGGAACCAACGGAATCGGACCACTACGTCATATAGCTTCCATAGGAACGACCAGTCCAAAAATTCGTCTTTGTGAGAAAAACTCTTTTATTTTTAAAGATATTGTTTTCAAATTTCACACTAACCAATAGTATCTTTATTCAAATCACATTCACAAATTTGGTTGAAATCCGACTATTCTATCATATAGCTGTCATAGGAACGACCGTTCCAAAGGCAAGTTTCTGTTAGAAAAACTTTTTTATTTCTGAAGATATCTTTACGAAATTGCATAATATTCAATAATTGACAGCTAAGCCAAGTTCCTAAATTTAGTTGAAATTGTCCCACTGTTTCATATACCTCTCATAGGAACAGTGAAATCGGAACAAATTTTACTACTAATTTCAAAGTGGCAAATGTACCATAAGTAGTAGTAGTGCGGATGGCGCAACGGTTAGCACGTTCGTCTTCAACGCACTGGGCCCCGGTTCGATTCCGGGGATTTACGTGTCGGACTATGAGCCCACTCAGTTGTTAAATGAGTACCCATTATGGGGTAAATAACTCGGTTGAGCGTGTTGCTGATCACATACCTCTGCACAAAAACCGTCACGATCTGGAAAAATCAGATGATGCTAACTCATCTCGAGGCCGTGGTTCAAATTGGACTGTTGCGCCAGTTATTTATTTTATTTATTTAAATGTACCATAAAATACCACGAAGGTATGATACCCTCCACGCGAAGCTAGCCGAAAACTAGCTTTTTTTCTTTAATTTTTTATGTTTTTGGGGTGCTGAACACGGAGCTTCCCACCAAAATTTTTTTGCGGATCATGGTCAAAATCTCAAAAAAAAAAACCCCGAAATTTCGGTACTTTTTTTAGTTTTTCGATTATAACTAGAAAACCGTGGATCCTAGCGAAAAAAAGAGCATACAATTCTGCGTCGAATGGGCTACCTAAACGTCAAATTCGTTCCAGCGGTATAGCCGCAATCGACAACGAAAAACGTCGACTTTTCTCAACTTTGCAAAAAACCCTGTTATGGTCACATTTGAACGCCTTGCACTTGAAAACGGCTACTAATACATAAAAATGCAAGAATTAAGTTTTAGAGCATGAAATTTCGTTCAGAAAGTATTCAATCTTTTTAATTTGGTCAAATTTAGAAACTCGAAAGGTCAGATCAACCACATTTCGGTTCTAAATTCTGGCATGTGAACAATTTTTATTTCTGAGACTCAAGCGAGACAAGATTGATCAAGGAAAGCTTATGGATTGGTTTCATGAACATACCCTTCCCCAGAAACATCGGACCTCACATCAATAAGTACTGGTATTTTCGGAGATGAAAGGATAAACTGCCACAGGGCTAAAGAGGTGGGCGTGCCAGGAATAAACCGCATAGTTGGAGACGATTTTCGGGCAGTTTAATTCAAAAGAGCTTATCGAGTGAAGCCTCTTGCATTGGTCACGTTTATGTCGTGGAACTATAACTATAACTATTAACTAATCCCAGCAAACTCACCACGATGTAAACATATCGGGTGAGTTGATTGGACTAGCTCTTAGTTCCACTTACGATGCGTTACTGAACCAACAAATTTGGATTAGGTTCCCTTGTTTGGCGGTTGTTTTTGTCGATGTTTATGTTTTGTTGGAGTCGGGGGTATGAAAGCACAAAAAAACTACTGGGCTCTTTACATTTCTAAAATTCTCGTTAAACCCAAGTGATAAGCCAACATCTGATATTTGCCATATTTACAATAGTACCGCTCGGCATAAACACTCCACGAATTATAACACCTGTAGTGTGGGGCGTAAGAATAATGCCACGGGCTTTCCCGGTATGTCGTAGAAGGCAACTAAAAAGGATAGGATGTGTATGCCAGCAACTTGCATTATCCGAATTCTTTTATATGCCAACGAAACGTCAAATGTGCCTCGGATGAGAATTAGGAGTTATGCCGCACTAGACGCTAGGGCAAAGTAGTAGTTAATACTCCTTTTAGTTCCACGGTATAATCGCGGCCATTCATGAACAGTGCTATCCAAATCCACGAAAAGACTGTAGTTGTAAATCCTGAAAAGCTATTCCATTGAATCGCCATTGCAAAAAAATCAGATATTGAGTTGGCAGAGTTCCTGACATACGAACTGTCTCCCTATCCTCAATCTATGAAGTTTACGTGAGGTACGTTCCACTATAGATCGACCGCAGTTGTAGCTTTGACGGCTACCCTGACGAAGTTGCTGACACCAGTACGAAGCACATGGAACATCTGAGAAGATCAACCAAGAAACAATCTGTAGAAGGTTATTCTATAATATTTCGTCTTTGTGCGCAAAGCATACAAAACGTTTTATTCCTCTCAAACCATCAAAAGGGAATGTGCCGCAAACCCTGTACGCTCCTCATATCCCAATTAAGAAAATAATATTTCAAAACATAATATTTTTACAGGGGAAGAAGAAATTGCTCAACGTCCTCCGGAGAAATCCGCATTTGCCAGAAGTCACAAAAGTTCTTCAAGATCCCCAGGCAGCTCGTTCAACTATAGCTACGGCAGGAGAGGCCTTTTTGAAGGCGCTGTACGGCCAAAAAGACGCCATCCCATTGAATCTGCTGAGTAACAAAGCTCCTCCTTCAAGGCGCGGTTCAGCATCGTCTCACTTCCATCAAGTGAGGACGCAGCTCAGCAGCGTTCAATGAGGGTATACCACGAAGTGCAGAAGTGGCTTTGCTTTGATAAAAGACCCGAAGAATGGAGGTGGAAAAGCACCAAAAGTGGACTCCTGCCTGTAACAATCACGAGGAATGCCGCAACAGATGCCCTACTGCCCGTCATTTCTTGTAAATACAAGTAGGCATGTGTTGGACACTGTGGCTGCAAAAAGGCAGGTCTACATTGCTCCTGCTTTGTGCCAACTGTGAGAGCAAGTGTGAGAATGTAGACCTCTCTGCAGCCATGGACGACGACGACCGTCCCCACAAACCGGTCCACCGTCCCACAAACCGGTCCTTCCAAAAAACTAAGGCTGTAAATCTGTAGTGTACTTTTTATTTAACATATGTATACATGTAAATACCACCTTCTATATTCAACTTGTTGAAGAATTACTAGCACCTACTAAAAAAAGCGCGAAAATATGTTTAAAGGGAACATTCGCTCAAAAACGTGATTTTACAATAGTTATTTCGAATTTCTGAATTTTCTTTTAATCAAAATAAAAAGATTAGGTGCTTTCTTAACGGAGAATTTCATGCTCTACAACTCTCACTTGCAGCATTTTTACATATCGACTGTCGATTGCGGCTACACCACTTGACCGAATTTGATGTTTAGGTAGCTGATTCGAATTTTATGTTCTTCAATTTATCTGCAAATTTTTTCTAGATAAGATCCACAGTTTTCAAGTTATAATCAAAAAACCAAAAAAATACCGAAATTTCGAGGTTTTTTGAGATTTTGACCATGTTCCGCAAAAAAATGTTGGTGGAAAGCTCTGGATTCGTGTTGAGCACCCCAGAAAACATTAAAATTAATGAAAAAATTTCTCCACTAGAATTTGCTTCCCCAAATCACCCAATGGCTGAACTAATGGTCAAAGGGGAAACAATAGATTGCCTTTGAATGAAATTAAAAGGTGCAGCTTTAAGATGAAAGTAAATCTACAGCTTAGTCCTCGTATCCTCTTACCTAGTGGTTGATGATCAGTAAACTGATGACGAGTATCTGCACTGCATGCATCGGTACATTATGGGGACCGAGTGCGTGGAACATGTTTTGTCGAATGATTGCATCCAATATAATTAACGATACTGGCATCTTGATAACACTTACGTCGATATCTTCGACAAAACACGTTCCACGCATTTGGCAGCCATAAGAAATTTCCACACTAAAGGTCCTAGAGAGGTTGATTGATATCCTACGAGCCAGCACTCCACTCCACCTCTTATCCACTTCACAACACGCCTACTGGAAGGGAAGGTTTGTGGATACTGCCCTACATTCTTTGGTAAGTCATATTGAAAAATCTCTTACCTGTAAAGAATACACCTTGGTGGCCTTTTTGGATATTCATGGGGCTTTTTTATAATGTTCAACCGGTTGCAATCACTGATACACTCGCAAGTCTGAGTATTGACGATTCACTCAGCAAACTCATTAACCTGGTGCTAACATCTAGGGTTATACATGCGAGTCTGGGTGTGTCGTCTGAACGAAGGTATGTAAGTAGGGGAACCCCCCCCCCCCAAGACGGGGTTCTCTCTCCTCTTCTCAGGAAGCTGGCGGTGAATAAACTGCTTTTTTACCTGGAAGGGGCAGGGTATTGATATTGACGATATTGTCATTGCCATCTCGGGCAAGTTTCCAAACGTTTTCTGTGAAATAATAGAGAATGCACTTTCTATTCTATCAATTTGGGCAAGTTATGCTGGCGTTAGGGTAAACCCGGACAAAACAGAGCTTGTTCTCTTTACAAGGCGATACAGAGTTCCTGATCTCACACCTCCACTATTGGAAGGGACGAGGTTGGTGTTCACTGATAAAGCAAAGTTTCTGGGTGTAATCCTAGATAAGAAACTTTCGTGGTAGTTGAACATACAAGAACGTGTGAATAAGGCTAATATGGCGCTTTATAGTACTCTTGTAAGAGACCCATTGGTAAAAAATGGGGGCTGCAGCCAAAGGTTGCCTACTGGCTATTTGTGTCAGTCTAGCGTCCCATACTTTTACATGGTGTTATTGTTTGGTGGACGGCACTACGTATCACAAAATGTTGGGAAAGGTTCAAAGTTTAGCTTGCATAGCAATAACTGGGGCTTTTAGAACTACATCATCCGCTGCTCTCGATGTGCTGTTAAACATATTGCCACTTGATATTTTTGCTGAACAAGTAGCTGCAAATACGGCCATTCGCCTTCGTGAGACTGGTCACTGGGCAACGTACCGGCCACTCAACTATTCTGAACAACCTGTATATTCCCATAACGACCTAAGCTTGCTTTCGGAAACAACTTTACAAGTCTGATTCCTTTGCGGAGCCGCTGGGTAGATACTGTCCCCGCAGGACGGGATTCTATTGACTTCTATATGGATGACTCTAGGAGTGACGAAGGAGTAGGTGCCGGTTTATACTCCGAAAGCCTGAAAGTCTACTCGTATACTTCACTTCGTTTACCGGATTACTGCAGCGTTTTCCAGGCGGAGGTCTCGGCGATATTAGTTCTGATATGGTTGGAACGTAACATCGTAACCTATTTAGACATCGTTATATACACAGATAGTCAGGCAGCAATAAGGCCTATCGATTCCGTTTCCACCTCATCCAAGTTGGTGGAAGAATGCCGCTTGTCTCTCGTTGAGCTGGGGAATTTCTTCAAAATTGTGTTGTGCTGGATTCCTGGTCACAGCGGTTTCGCTGGCAACTCCAGGGTCGACGAGCTTGCTCGAGCAGGGACTAGGGAGATGATGTCGGAGCCTCACAAAATTGGAATGCCCATGGCTGCCTGTAAAATGTTAATAATGGGTAATGCGGTTAGCAGGGCGTACACTAGATGGAGTACCAGCAGCACATGCGAATAACAAAACTGATGTGACCTTACATCGATCCTGGCCGATCTTGCAAACTGCGATCAGTGGGAAGAAAGCACATCAGCGTATTAGTGGGAATTATAACTGAACACTGCCTGATTAGCGAACACGCCCGAAGACTCCAACTTCCTTACAGGGATTTTTGTAGGAGTTGCGATGACGAAGATGAGGAGGAGAGTACTTTCCATCTTCTTTCTGCCTGCCCTGCCTTAGCCGTAAGAAGGCATGAGATCCTTGAGTCCTTCTTTTTCGGAGATTTGGATGACCTTAAAGTCATGGATGTCAATAAGCTCCTTAATTTCATTATCAGCTCTGGCTGGTTCAATAATTAAACTCTAATATACAGGTTGGTAAATGCCTGGGGTATCACAACGGACCCATATAGGTATGTGGTCTAAGTGTGATGTGTCATTCATGGCAACCCTTCTAACCTAACCTAAGATATTTCCATGTACCGATGTATCTGCATGCAGTGTAGATACTCGTTATCATTTTTGATCTAATATCAATGGAAACTTAAGATAGAAAATAGTCGAAAAATGGTAGAAAAAATCCCCCCAATGTGGGGTAAGTGGGATTTTAGCGAGTCATTGAAATCGAAATGGTGACAGAATAAGCGCGTAGTGTAGTTACTTACAAGGCACAAAGCCGTAACCTTTTTGCACCTAGCCTTAAGGCTACCTTATGAATTTTAGAATGTAACTTTGTTTAATTAGACAGAAGATTTCGCACCCCTACATAATGACACCCTATTCAAATTCTCAGTCTGCACGCATGGTAGAGCCAGGCCTGGGTTAAGCTAGGTACTAAGATCAGTTTTTCGTGCGAAATCTGATACAAAAACTGTCAAAAGTTGCGTTCGTACGAAAAATTTTCGCTCTCCCAGTACTAAGATATTTCATTCGAAGAAAAAAGTCTGCATATCATTATGAGCAATTTTCACGCGAAAACAATTATTTTGCACTTTATTTCGCTTAAAAACCGGTCTATTAAGTAGAAGGGAAGTTTACGTGTCGTGTAGAAAGCCGCGGTAATGCGCTGTGTACAAGTCTACATCGTTACTTTTCCGTGGGAGAGATAAGTGCAACATTTTCGCACGAAGAGGTTAGTACGAGCCTTAAAGGTGCGTTTTGCTAGGCACCACTCCGCGTCGTTCGCAGGCGACGATCAAAAAGATACTCACAAATAGTGCTCCGTGCACTATGGGTTGATCGCTAATCGCGAATAATGGTCGACCGACGATCGTGTGCCTAGCGAAACACGCCTTAAGGTCTGAGGCTGAGAACTTTAAACCCGTAGCGTCGATTATTTATTTTGTATTGTGTTGTTAATGTATACATATGTACATTAGGTATAAACAAAATTTATAAGCCAGCTAAGAAACTGTACTGACATCATCTTATCAGCGCGCAAAGCATTATCTTGCAATTTTCTGGAAACTTACTCGTACCTGTAGTATCCGCAAAAACGACTTGATTTTCAGCCCGGATTGAATGGATGATTCACAATTCAGATTATCCGGGAACTGCTTTGTTTTGCCTGACGTCTGTTACGTCCATCACCAATTCATAAATTTGTTGACATTTTTCTTATTTACAATCCGTTTGTTTATTTTTTTTTGCAATTAATGTTTAAATATTTGCTGTTATCATTCATACTTCAAAGTGTACGTGTATGGGATGGGAACCAAGTGTTAATTTGTATGTGCACGTGATTTTTTCCATGAGAATTTAATAGTCGTATCTACTGTACAGCCGATTCACCAATACACGCTAGAACAAATGTTAAAGTAAAAACGCGTTGCTAACGTTATTTCTCGATCTTTTCAAGATAAGTTAAATTAAAATGTAAACTTTGATATTTTCTACATTCAGATATTTGCAAGGTGCATTATTTTGTGTATATGAACAAAATATAATTTTATTTGGTTGCGTTCGTTTCGATTGGATCTAGATCAATTTCTTTATTATACAAAATGACAGAACGGTCAGACCCTCTATTAATGTTGGCTCTCGATGGATCAAGATTGTTTAGTGGCTTTGTTAACTTTGTTCATACTTGGCTTTGGTACTTGGTTTTAGCTAATGCGAGCTATAAACGCACGTACTAATTCGCCGGATTGGTCGCGAACAGTATTCATACAATTTTCACTCAAGAAAAGTAGCCAAACAAGTCATTCACTGCCGCCGCGACCCGCTCCGCATAAGCGTATAGAGACAGCTTAATAATGGCTTTATTGCTGTAGCATCTACAGCGAGCGAAGCGAGCTTTTTAGTGTTGTACACTCCCGGAAACTTGAATAGGGACAGCCGCTGTTTTATTCAAAATCTCAAGTACCTAAGTTCAGACGGCAAAACTTAGTATCCGTTATGAAAGGTTACTTTCTTGCTCATGCTTTATGAGAATAATTTGGGAGTTTTAATTAAATAAATAAAAATAAATAGCTGGCGCGACAGTCCAATTTGAACCATGGCCTCGAGATGAGTTAGCACCATCTCATTTTCTAGATCGTGACGGTATGTCTTGTGCAGAGGTATGTGACCCGCAACACGCTCAACCATTTAACAGCTGAGTGGGCTCATAGTCCGACACGTAAATCCCCTTTTTTAGCGAAAACTACCGCATTCAGTAGGAATCGAACCGGGACCCAGTGCGTTGAAAGCGAACGTGCTAACCGTCGCGCCATCCGGGAGTTTTAATTAATAACAGTCATATTCCGTTAAAATTGTGTTGATGCACTAATAAATTTTACGTAAAAAATTGGTTCACTTGAATAGGGACACTAGCAAAATTCTTCTCTTACACAAAAAAAGGACACTATAGTATGGACGTTTTTTTTTTCTTAATAATGAGTACTTCCTCCTTTATTGAAAACTGCGTAAACAAATTTATTCGACTTAGATACGTCTAAGGATTTGCCGTAATTTAGTGAAAAGTTACCCAAAGCAACATACTACTATTACTCAATTGCCCCAATCCCTTGTGGGGCATAGCGTGTCAACTGTTCCATATGACCCAGTTGACGTTTCGTTGGCATAAATTGGTTTCGGAGAATGCAGTTGCCAGCATGCACCTCCTACACATCCATGGCCACGAACGTCGGCGTGGACGGGACTCGAACCTGAAACGCCGGTAGTCAAACATGAGACTGATGCCTCAACACACTGCGCTACCGGTCGCCCCATTTCGAGTAAGTCATCCTCAAATATGTTTCATAATATGTATTTAGGTGTAGAGAGCACGGGGGTCGTGTCATAATATCCATATTTAGAGCTTGGATACAAATTTTTATCAGTCGTGCTGTATGAATGGTAGCATAATCCTGCTGCTATATCCGTCTAAGCAGACCAAAATTATTCTGGAATAGAACAATTCTTGAAGCGGCTGTCGCTATTCACTGGCCGGGAGTGTATATTAAGCTCCGGTTGCTCAATATCCGATTAAAATTTATCTTAACAATAAACTGCCATTTAGCACAATTTAATTTTCTCAATGGCTGGTTAGCGTTATTAATCGGATAAACGCTAACCGTCCCCTATCCTACGATTAATCTTTGGTCCAAAACAAACCCCAATCCTTGGTTTCCGGTTGGACGTTTATCTAGAACAAAATCCCAACACCGGATGCTGAGATTTTGACAAATAGAACTGTTCACTTTTGCAAATTCAAATTAAAACAGTGAAATTGGCCATAAAGAAAAGAGTTCCTCTAAATTCATTCGATAGAAGAGAATTTGGAACTAACTCAGCCGCAAATGAATATGCTGAGACACCGTCATAGAATTATGGACAGTAGAATTCCGCCAGGAAAATCAACTGATCATAATTTGAGCTTTGAGATGCGTGCCACACACTATGGATTGGTTATTTAACCGACATTTGTAAAAATGGAAATATTTAACGGGCTGTTTATAGCTTGGATAAGCTCATGTCCCTGTTAGTTAACAAGCAGTTTAATCAGACATTGAGAAAACGGGCCTAAGGGTAGCAGCCCCTTAAACTGTGGAGATCGCATCCCGAGCAGAACTCACGCAAGAAGAGTGCGAAATCATCTCAATTTAAAACCCACTATTGGTCAAAGATGCGAACAACTATGCGTCGCCAGTCAACTGGGAATGTTCCAATATGAATAAAATAGGCGTTTTTTTAACAGCCGAGCAAAGCAGAGTAGAACAACGCCACACAATTACACTATCAATTTGATTAGTTGTTAATGTAATTGTGTGGTGTTGTTCTGCTCTGCTCGGCTGTTAAAAAAACGCGTCTAATAGGCCCCTCAGACTAGCAAAAATGTTCACACATTTTTGCACAAAAATCACTGTGGTTTAGAACTTTGCCAGTGGTTTGGAAATTTGCTTGACCGTGAACCCCTCAAAACTGCGCACAGACAATGGATGAGTGCTATTGCCCTCGCCTGGAACTGGAACTTCATACACAAAAATGCGAAATAATCGAAATATCCGCAAACATTCTCAAAGCCATTTGAAAATGTTTGCGGTTGCAAAGTTAGCGGTTAAGATATTTGCTTCCGCCATTGATCAAAGCTATTTTAGATCACCCTGGATCAAAGACTGATCAGTCCTTTTGTATGTATATGATGAATTGATCTGAGACCGGGTAAAACTAACGCCCAATAGTAATCGTTCTACAGTTCCAAACAAATCTAATGTACGATATACACGGTACATACATTCTGTGTGTTTCTATTTTATATAAACGTTAGGTGTTAATTAAGATTTCCGACATAAAATGTTGATTTCAAGTCTAATCTGAAATTGCGACTGTCGTGCGGGCTGGCGCATTCTAGGGGAAGTTGTTAATTGAGTATGTGTAGAATTTAGAAATATTATGTTCTAATGTCGATCTCTTGGTATTGTTTTTTTTTTGGTCTAAACCACTGGTTCCCAACCTGGGAGCGATCGCCCCCAAGTGGGCGATTTGGGTTATCAGGGGGGTAATAAATAAGTGGGGGCGATTTGGGGGCGATGAGTATTCAAAGGTGAAAAATTAAAATAGTACTGTACAGTAGTACCTGTAGGCACTACTCACACGGAGATACTCAAATCTTCCAGCGACTGGGCCAACCAGCGACTTCGAGATCGGGCATGTGTAATCAGACGGTGGCACTCATACGGAGATATTCCAGTCGCGGATATTCGCCAACTGCGCGACCGGTGGCTAGGAGATTGGGCATACTAGTCTTCGAGCCGTGCAGTCGCCAAGTCGCAAGTTGTGCGTGTCGTTTGACTGAAGTTGTCATTGTGCAAGGCTATTGCTTATGTATCCGCGGGGTCGGCTTTCTTGCGGGGACCGTGTGTTTACATGTCGAGATGTTGATAGCGAAAAAGGTTGACATTGTCGACGGCAAGAAAATGGTTTTCGGGTTGTTTGTGGATGTGCGGGGTCGGTTTGCTTGCGGAGTACATCATTTCACATGTCGCTGCCGTATATTAGTCCAGGCTATGAACGAAACTTTGTGTGTGTTTATCCAGTGCGCTTTGCAAAATGTGTAGTGATAGTAGTAGTGATGAGGATATCATAATCCAATATTATTATTTCCGGGTATATCCAAAATCTTCCCATTGTTCTCTTTTTGCGCCGGTAATATTGGATTACGATATCCTCATCACTACTACTATCACTACACATTTTGCAAAGCGCACTGGATAAACACACCCGGTTTCGTTCATAGCCTGGACTAATATATCCATCTGACCACTCGAAATCGTCTGGCACATCAGATCGCAACACTTTGTGTAGACGATCCATATTCCTTTTTACTTTTCGTTACGTGACCATTTCAAATCGTGGACGTTCATAAAATTTTATTACATACTTTCCCACGATATAGGAAGATTTGTAAAATTTCTGAATTAGAAGATTTTTCGAAGGATAGTTGTTAAGTTAGTTCATAAGCGAATGTCAACCGAAGTAGATCGAAAATAAAAAATAAATTTCTGTTTTTTTTTTCTAAAAGTGTTTTTGTTTTCTCGAAAATATTCGCGACCGAGAAAACCCATAACTTGCTTCCCCTGATGCCATCACAACACACTTGCCATTGACCTACATTCGTCTTCAGTCTTCATTAGACTTTGTGTGCCTCATCATCAGTTTTTGTGCGTGTATTTTCTGTTTTGTATTTTACGTTTGTTTTGAAGTGAAGAAGTTCATGTACAATGGTTCCAAAAAAGAAGTGTCGTCAATATTCAGCTGAGTATTTAAAATTCGGTTTCATCGCGTCACCGCAAAATGTGCAGTTTCCACATTGTCTTTTGTGCAATAAAACATTTACTAGTAATGAAGCCATGAAGCCTTCGCGAATGAAAGATCATTTATCAAGAGTACACAGTGATAAAGTGAGTAAGGAACTTAGTTATTTTCAACACCTCGAAGCTAAAGCTGATAAACAGCCTAATGTGAGTGAATTATTAAAAAAACGGGCAACCGATCTTGATAAAGGTCTTCTTGCTTCTTACGAGGTGTCTTTATTGATCGCTAAGTGTGGTAAACCTCACACAATTGGCGAAACTCTTATTTTACCGGCTAGCAAAAAAATTGTTGAAATCATGCTAGGCGAGGGCCCTAGTAATAAGATAAGTCAATCGGTTCCTTTAAGCAACAATACTGTTTCCAGGCGAATTGACGAAATGGCCACGGACGTTGAATTGAAACTCACCAATTTGTTGAAAAAAAGTAAATTTGCATTGCAGATTGATGAATCAACTGTGATTGATAACAAAGCAATTTTATTAGCTTATGTGAGGTTTATCAATCAACAAAAGGAAATTACCGAGGAAATGTTGTTTGCTAGAACTTTGATTACTGATACGAAGGGATCGTCGATTTTTAAAGTGGTGCAAAATTATTTTGAGGAAAAAGAGATTCCCCTAACAAATGTGAGCGCTTGCGCAACAGACGGTGCTCCTGCCATGTCAGGTCGTCATGCTGGGTTTCTAGCCCACCTTAAGAAAAAAGTGCCAGAGGTCATCACTATTCACTGTGTCATTCATCGTCAACACTTAGCTGCGAAAAAATTGAGTGGTGTCCTACATGAAACCCTACAACTGGTTATTACTTGCGTCAACAAGATCAAAGCTAATTCCCTCAATGACCGTCTGTTCCGACAACTTTGCCACGAAAATGATGAGGAATTCGAACGCTTGCTGCTACATACGGCCGTGAGGTGGCTTTCCAAAGGAAACTGTTTGCACCGTTTCTTCGAATTATTTGACACGGTTACTGAGTTTCTCGACACGTCTGATCCTGTTTTAAGTGAGAATTTGAAGCAACGCAAGTTGGAACTTGCGTACCTTACAGATATTTTTGAAAAAATGAACGAAGTCAATATAAGGCTTCAAGGAAACAAGATGAACCTTATCAAGGCCAAAGGAATTATTTCATCATTCATCGCCAAGTTTGATATTCACAAGGTAAATATTGGCCGTAAAGAGCTGATTCAGTTTCGGACCCTTAAAAAGTGTTCAGTGTCAGATAACGAGACTCCTGAACTCCCAGAAGACAAAATCCTAATTTTTACTGATCACCTTGACCAGTTAAAAACTGACATGGAATCAAGATTTGACCAAGCTACAAATTCCGGATTGGATTCTAGATCCGTTTTCATTTGAAGCTGTGGATAAGCTTGATAACTCTTTTCAGACGGAGTTTCTAGATCTGAAGTATGATTGTGAGGCGAAAATCATTTTCAAGCAGAGCGGTTACGAGCTAGCCTGGGTGAAGCTTATGGACACTTATCCACAACTGTGGGGAAGAGCTCAACCACTTCTCATCTCGTTCCCGTCAACATATTTAGTTGAAAAAGGATTTAGTTCTGTTGCCCAGCTCCTCACAAAACAAAGAAATAAGTTGGACATTTGCCTCAAAGGAGACTTGCGCCTGAACTTGACGAACATAAAGCCGGATATTCAAGCTTTAACTGAAATCCACCAAGCACAAGGCAGCCATTGAAAAGGTAAAATAAAACAATAACAAGGTTCTCAAACTTTCATTCATTTTTTCAAATTTTAACTGTCAACTTTCTTAATTTTTCCAGATTTCAATTTAAAAATGAAAACATGCACTCCTGTTTTTTAAATGTACGTCAATGATTTTAATTAATTATTTCGCTACTTTGTTCTTAAAAGAAAATTTGAAAAAATGTACATTTTATTTTTTTTTGTCTCTTTTATTTAAGAATGACAGGATAAAACTGCTTTGGTTGTTTATATATATTGTAATAAAATTGCTTAAAATAATAAAACTGCTTTATTATTTACACTAAACTTCAAATTAAAATTAGGCATACATTGAAAATGAAAAGGGGGCGATAAGTTTTAGTCAACCTCCAGAAAGGGGAGATGGGCCACAAAAGGTTGGGAACCACTGGTCTAAACTCAGTTGCTAATTGTACACAAGGAGCCAATCATTTTGTTGACCTTTTCTATAGTCCATCTCGTGGGCGCCCCCTGGCAACGGCAGTGGGTCAACCCGCTGACAACTAAGTCTTAGTGATAAGACAATTTGGGAAAAGGCAGATAGCTGTAGCCTGAATGGCTGACCAACACCTAACCGTCTCAGGTTTAGTAAAATGGAATGATTTCTGTAGTTGGACCTGCAACATATAAACTCCAGCACGTTTATTAAAGCATCTGAGGCAGCTATCTCCGAGGCCACCCCTGAATGGGGTTAAGCGATGTGCTGACAACTCTTCCTTGTAAAAACCACTCCACGTCAAGAAACCTGGAATAAAAGCCTCGGATTGGACGGATCAACAACGACGACGACGCAAACGTCTACTTTCGGGTCCTGGAATGTACGTTTCCTGAACAAACCTGCAAACAGATCGAAAAGTACAAACTGAGCATCACTACAGTCCAGGAAACAATTTGGCTTGGCAGCGAGATCAATGACAAGAAATCGCACACAATTTTTAGAAGTGGCAAACCATCGGGCCACAAGCAGGTTGGAGTAGCATTTATAGTTAAGAATCAAGCCGCACATTATTGACTTCAAACCCATAAATTAACGGCTGTGTACGATTCGCATTAAGACTCGATTCTTTAACCCTTGGCTCATCAATGTGCACACCCCAATGAAGTTAAAAAAACGCAGTAAAAGGCGAGTTCTACGCCTGCCTTGAGACTCTCTTCGACTCACTTCCAACAAACAACGTGAAACTGCTGCTGGGTGACTATGGACTTCGCGTGCAGCAGAAATCTGGTCGTAAGTTCTACGTGTTTCCCACATCGACGCATTCACAAGCAGACCTGGAAGTCTCCAGACGCATATACCGTCAACCAATTTGATCACGTCCTCATTTGCACTCCTATCGAGGAGCAAACTGCGACTCAGATCATCACCTGGTGAAGACGACCTACAGATGTAGAATTTCCTCAGTGCACCGAGAATCAGCCCTCCCAAAATCTTTGCAGTTGATAAGCTTATGAGCGATGCTACGGCGGTGGCGTATACTACTGCCCTTGAAGAAAGACGACGATGTTACACAACATCAGCAACACTGGCGCCCATGGATTCATGGGAAGAACTCAAGGGTACAAAGATGTCGCAGAAAAGGTCGTGGGATATAAAGCCCGGCGAGCGCGAAATGATTGGTTCGGCGAAGAATGCAAAAATTCACTTGACGAGCTACGGCGAATATCGAATCGAATAATTAGACGTAAGAAACGTAAATACCTTGACGAGTAGTTGCTGAATTTTTTACACCGATAGCGTTAACAAACGATGGGCCTCTTATTTTGAAGAGCTCCTGAATCTACCATCTAACATCCCCACACGATAACGTCTTGACGATATTGTTGATCTAGGCCCACCCATACAACCCCCGACAATAGAGGAAGTTGAGCTTGCGTTGCGGTCACTAAAATGAAATAAAGCGGGCGCTGACGAGATTCCAGCTGAACTGCTAACATTCGGTGGAACGGGCCTAGTTAATGCCATACATCAATTACTCCTGCGAGTGTGGGAGGACGAGGAGATCCCAGACGATTGGCGCAGAAGCATCATCTGTCCAATTCACAAAAAGGGAGATAAACTGCGATGTGAGACTTACAGGGGCATATCACTAGTCTGTACGTATAAAATTTTGGTGAACATTCTGGAAAAGAGAATGAAATCGTACGCAGAACGAATCATTGGCGAATATTAAGGCGGTTTCAGACCTGGTCGCTCGACAACCGATCAGCTCTTTACGGTCAAACTGATACTGATACTGAAGTGCTGGAAATACAACGTAGACGTATACCAAATCTTTGTCGACTTGAAGCAGGCATAGGACAGTATCGATCTTGGTGTACTGTACAACATCATGCTGCAATTTGGTATACCGGCAAAATTAGTTCGACTGACAAAGATGACGATGACCAATAGACTTACTGATCTATTTGAAACACGCACTGGTCTGAAACAGGGCGATGGACTGGCATCGACGATCTTCAACCTAGCACTGGAATACGCTATTCGGGCTATGAATATGGACAACAGCAAAACGCTACTCATCAAGTAGACACAATTAGCAGCGTACGCCGACGACATCAACATCATGTCCCGAAGATTGACCGACGCAGAAGAACCTGCATGCGCTCGACACCGCTGCAAGAGAAGTTGGACTACCTATCAACGAGGGTAAAACTAAATTAATGATGCAATCAAGGACAAGGGTGCCTACACAATCGATCATTAATATGGGGGACCTCAACATCGAGTTCGTGAACGACTTCAAATATCTGGGCTGTAACTTGACAAAGGACGCCAACGAAACTGACGAAATCAAGCGACGGATACAGCTAGCTAATAAGACTTTTTTCCCGGTTCTCCCCATAATGAAATCGAAACATGTACACAGAAACACGAAGCTCCGGGTGTACAAAACCATTATACGACCAGTGCTATGCTATGGCTGCGAAGTATGGACCCTAACTGAAGCCTCCGGAAACATGCTAAACACATTCAAACGCAAGGTTCTGCGGTTCGGGGCTGTTTGCGATCGAGATGAATGGCGCATCCGGTACAACCATGAGTTGTATGAACTGTGCAATGAGCTGGAAGTTTCGAAAATCGTCAAACTATAACGACTTCAATGGGTAGGGCATGTACAACGAATGGACGATGATCGCATGCCAAAGAGAATAATGAACGGACAACGAGCGAGACTACGAGGACGACCGAGAGCTCGTTGGGAGAGCTCAGTATATGCGGACGCCGCGCAAGCACTGGGCTTGCAAGGTTGGAGGACGCGGCTACGTGACCGAGATAATTGGAGGACAACGATCCAGGCGGCCAAGGCCTGATGTCGGGCTGTCGCGCCACGTTGATGGATGATGATGAATCAATTTGTAACGGACGGATTGTTGGGCATCCCGAGATGCCCGTGGGGATGGAGCCTAGGCAGCATAGTGATCGTGAAGGTCGGGCCGTACCCTCTGGCGAAGAAAAAGGCCCCTCAACAAGCTAAGCAGCGGCCTATGCTTCCTGTAGCTCAGTTCGGGAGATGTGGGCGGGGTTTTCGTCGCTCGTTGCCCCTGTCTTTTACGTATTAACAAAAATTCATAGGCCTGGGGATGACAACACAAACAGGGGAGGTAAAAATGGGGAATACAAAAAAAAAAAAACGGAAAATAGAGGGCTACGCCCGCAATCCGAGGGTTTTGTGGCAAGCGCTTATTTTGGTATATAAATATTGCCTCCTTGCTCTTCTTGATACCACTCAGATGGATAAAAAAAACATTATTCCACACTTACATTTTACATGCTATTACGAACTTATATTTTCTCCTCCCCCACTGTTCGCCTTTCTACAAATTTGAAGAAAATGCGAAAAAAAAAATGGAATGTACTCAACATTACCTTTCTCACGACACCTCACTTGCCTATACCAGTCGAAAAAAAAATTGACCTAATTCCGCCTCTATGTGGACCCTCCCCCTACCACCCGTTAAAGTTGGCCACTTACGACACAGCGCCCCCAAGCCAATCTTTACCCTTTCAAAAATTATTAATTAAATAACTGCAACTCGTACTACGAAAAACAACATGAAACTAGTTAGGACTCACACATATACGTATGTATGAGGCCAGTAGGTGTATTTTTTGTGTGGATAGTGTCAAAATGCCTAACTTTAAATGAATGTACTATTATTAAATATTATTTGATTGTAATGAAACTTAGAGATATTATTGCCAATGAAGTTGGTTATTATTGGCCATCAATATCTTTGAAGTCGGGTATGCTTAAGGGGTGCAGGTGTGTGCTAACTGCAACTATAGAAATGTACTATTATTAACCTTTTATGATGAGATATCAAAATTTTACGATTGATAGTTTTCTATGCTAGTGAAATGCCGCTTTCCTGCAAATTTTCACATTTCTAAGTATAACGGTCTCGAAATGCAAGGGGGGTGGGACAAACTCGGATCACATATTTTCCCCTCTACCTCTTTTCCCCTCTTTTAAAATTTCATAAAAATACTACAAGTGGAATGTACTCGGTGTTAGCTTTCTCATGATACCCCACTTGCCTATACCAGATGAAAAAAAAATTTTGACTTTCATTTCCCCTTAAAGTCAGCCTATTACAACGAATCGCTTTCTCCGGCGAATTGTAACAATTCTACATATTTCCACAAAATTTCATATATGTAGCTTCAGCCGTTCGTGAGATATTTCATGGACAGACGGACAAACAGACATTTGACCGATTTCATAAGGGTTTTGTTTTTACTACAAAACCATAAAAAAAATAGTCGATGAGGATGGAATGGTTGGCGGACGGATCAGACCACGCGGTCGCACCTGGGTCCGGGTGTAATGGGACCCTCGGCCTCTGGTTTCGTACCACCAACAGATCACTACTCATCAGGTGCTGCTTCGATCTGCCAGTGGGAGCAGCACTAACAGACCATAATATGGTTCATTACAGGTGGTTCATTACAAAATGCCGACATGAAACCAAACTATACTACAAATTTGCCTTAAGATATGTCCCACAAATGGGGCATAGCGCATCAACTACTCCTAAGTGTCACCATACACTGTCGATCTCGAACTTGAACTCGAGCACGAACCTGGTACAAATGTCCTCTGACACACACATACACTTCACATAGGTGTGAAGAAAACCGGTCCACTTGTACTAGGTTCGTGCTCGAGTTCGACAGTGTATGGTGACACTTAGCTGATGTTTCGATAGAATAAAACAGGTGTTTTTACAACAAGGAGGAGTATCATCGGCACAGAAAGCCATTTGAGCTAATCCTTATTTGCAACTATTTGTGAAGTGAAACTCTTCCAAAATTTCACACATCGTTGATAGGAAGGATATAGGTGTTCGACGAAGAGTGCTACCGGTGTCGTTTGTGTTGTGATTGCATGCACCAGACTAGACAGAAAGACAGACGAGAGCAGCCGGTTCTACGCACCGGAGCGACCCGTTCATCAGCAACGGCCAAGGGCTGAAAACCCCTTCAACGCCAGTAGGTGTTGATACTACAAAAACAACAACAACGACAATAACAGAAAGACTAGACTTTTTCTCAATCGCGCAGCGTTAATTAAATTACGTGTCTGACCTGATAAAAGCCAGTCAAAGCTGAGTCAATTCGATCAGCAATGTGTGCGTAGCTTAAGGAAGAATGAACGAACACTCGTTAAAGTATCAACAATATATTGTCCCCGTTTTTTTAATTTTTTTTTTCTGATTTATATTTTCAGGCACTGAAGAAAATCCCTTAAGATCGGTTGTAATCCGCGTCGCTACACAACTTCACAAGGCACTGTCCGACAAAGGAATTGCTTTCCTGGTGAACCATGGAATACCCGAAGAAAAGGTAAACATTTCCTTAATTGTCAATTCTCCTGACTTAAAATAATTCCTATTCAATAATTTATTTTAGCTAAAAACGGCATGGCAACATTTAGACGATTTCTGTGAATTGCCGGCCGAAATAAAGCAGCACTATGTCAAGCCGAGTGGCGAGAGCAACGGTTATACAGAGCCAGGTATATTTTCTCCTGAATATTTATGCATGCGTGCGCCATGTGTATTTTAATTGCTGGTTAAGAATCAAGATGGACCTAACTCTCAGCATTTTAGGTACAGAATTGATCAACGAGACTGATCCGGAACCAGAATTACGACATGCCTTTAACATTTGCACGATCAGTGCTCGCAGTTTAGACGAAGAGCCATTGCCTGGATTTTCCGATCATATTTCCGATTTGGCGAGTGATTTTAAGGCACTTGCCGGCTTTGTATTGCAATCACTTGCGATTGGTTTAGGTGAGTATGGTGGGTTTGGTGGTATTTTACGAATATTCCTTGTGATCTTTTGAATATGTTGCATAGATTTCTCCGAGAAACCGTCTACAGATCGTGACACGCACCTAAAGACTAAATTCGAGTGTTGAGACATGTCTTTTGAGATTTGATACACGTCCCAATGCACGAAAAACTGATCATCGTGGCTCGACAGTCCAACGTTGGCCGTCTGGATGGGTTTCTCTCCAAATTGTCTCGGCCAAATTCAGTTGAACGGGGGGCCGGGCTATTCACGTGCAGACGTGAGCTCATTCACATTACTGAACAGCTTTCGTACCTTGCAGCGGGTCTCCCTAATTTCTTTGCTCCACCAAAGTGGTTGAATTTTCTTGGGGGGTTTTATGAGGGGACATGTTGCATTGTATGCTCCAACAAGTGTGTTCGTTAAAGCCTGAGTCATGCGCTCAAGCCTTTTAACGGGCGCATGTTAGCAAGTTTATTTTTTACGATTTTGCTAAATTCCTCCCAGTTAGCTGTCCTCGGATTTCTGTGCTTTTTCGTTTCATTTATGGTAGTAAATCCTACCTCTAAACTTATGTGCATGTGGTCCGAGAAGGAGGGTCTTTCCAGGACTTTCCCGTTCTGGATTCTACATGAGTCAGTATTTCAGTGTAGGTTCCACCCCTCGATTAGCGATTTTCAGGTTGTTGTTAAGTAGAAAAAGTAATAATGATTCACTTCTTTTGTTGTCGTCCTTACTTCCCCATATCGTGTGGCGTGCGTTGGCATCGCTACCTATCGCTAGGTTCGCTTTCCTTGTGGTCGCGTTCGCGTAATCAACTAGTGTATGCAGCTCCTGCGATGGCACGGGTTTGTCATGTGCTATGTATGCTGAGGCTATTATAAGCGAATGTCCTTGAGCGCCCTCAACATGTACATCTGTCAGGTCAGTCGTGCTTCTATCGGAGTCCAGCAGCGCATTGAGGTTTTTCCTTGCCATAATGGCCGTCCTCAGCCTGCCCTCTTTCCGATAGCTATTGACGTTGTACAGGGCCGGTCAAAGTCTAACTTAAGACGCAGACAAGGATTTCTCCCATTCACATTTCTTACAAAACAGTTTGGGGGAGGCACTTGGACATGAGCGGTTGTGAGCGTGACTTTTCAAACATTTTTTTTTTGTCTGGGCGGCTTTGCTGGGTACTCATTATCGTCGATAGGCCCCTCTCATTGGCGAATGACGCCCAAGATTCGAAATTGAATTGTTCGCGCACGCAAATAATCACATTCGATCGGACAAATCACGAAATATTTTAACTAAATTGAATATTTTAAGACCAGGTCTAAATTGAAAAAAAAAATACTCCCAAACTTGTCTTTCTTTCGGCGCCCTTTCAGAGTCGGCGTCCCAGGGGTCGCCGTTTGCTTGGCTGTCTGTCTTGTAGGCGCCTGGGCAACCGCTGGTCCTTACGCCACTGGGCATTGCCTTTTGCTCAAGGATTGCTCCTCCTCTGAGCGCTGCCTTTTAACAGACAGGTTTTGCAGTTCTTCTTGTTCGACTTCGTTTTGGAACTGCGGGTCGCTACTTGTAAAGTCTTCGCGTGTCTCGAAATGTTTATGCTACTGTCAGTAGTCTCCTTGGCCCACGACAAGCTTTTCGTCTCTTTAGGGGTCAGATACTGCTGGTTTCCAAGTTCCGCGTTCACTCGTACTGCCACCTTGTGGCGTCTGAGGGCCCTGTGCTCCTCATTCGTAGGCTTGGACCTTTTAGTCGTCGTATGCCGTTCAGTGTCCTACTTCGCGGGCTTGGGCCTTCTGGTCAGATGTCGTTCAGTGTACGGCGGTCCTTTTCCGACCAGCTCAATGTTAGCTCTTCTTCTTCTCGGTCTGAGTGATCGCTGTCAGGCTCGGTTTCGAGTGTGTACACTTCGTTTATGCGATTTTGTTTCTTAAACCAATAGTATGACCATCAGAGCCGCCTCGTGTATCCGCTGAGTAGACTGTTTTTAGATGTCCGCTGACGACCAAGTAGGAACCTTCACCTCCAGAGCCCTCGCCGATAGTCGCAGCTACGCCACCTACCGACACTTGGGTAGATATCAATGCCTGCGCTTTATCCGTTGTCTCGTCGTACCATTTTTTGGGCTTTCTTGACCGTCTTACAGCTCTGAAAAGACTCGGATCTAACACTCATTTCAATACCCCCGCAGTGCATTGATCGCACGCGGAGGTGGTTGTCGTTGCTAGAGTGAATGTATGCCTGTAAGGTTCAGCCTGCCAACACAGATTCAAACACAAACACACATACTTTCCATCGGGCGTTGAAGGGATGTGGCGGCTATTGGCCGTTCCGATAATTGCATCGCTCTGGTGCGTAGAACTGGCTGCCGCAGGAACAGTTCAAGTTCGGTCAATCAGTTTAGTTCATGCGAATGGGGCAAATGATGCTTCTGCGCCAATCCCTTAGTATGACTTCGTCTTCTCAGATGATGCGCGAAAAATTACACTGCAAAATGTCGAACGGAAACCAAACTTTTCCTTTCTCCCATCAAAACTACTCGATAAGTCTTATCCTTAATATTTAAACGATTCTGATTTCATGTTACAATTTTCTGTCTCTAAGGCGTAGAGAATTAAGTCAACCACAAAAATTAGACGCGAAATACTGAGCTATTTCTTTAACAAATTCTATTACCGACTATTATTTAAATTGTCCCCTGCATGCATTACTCCCTATTTACCTGCAGTCGCCCATTATTGAAATCCTTGTTCGTATCTGTCTACACTCAAATACAATCTGCTTTTACCCAAACCCTAACAGACGTAGACATTGCAACGATTTAAAACCAATTCAGACGTCTCTCCCAGTTTTGCCACACAAAACAGAGAATAAAAGACAAATCAAGCACTCCCCAACGATATCATTTACCATCTACCTAACTGTGTGATCAATTTCACTCTTCTTTTCTATTCCTCCATTCCATTGTAGAATTGCCACAATCATTTTTCCTCGACAATCACTCGCACATGCTCGACGATGATCAGGATAATGTGTCGCTTTTACGACTCCTCTACTATCCGCCCGTTGTTGAGGACGACAATAAATGCGAAGTGATGCGAGGACAATGCAAATACAGCTATCAGCGTTGTGCATCGGGCAATCCGGACTTTCGATTTCATGACGACGACCGTCGAACGACAGAGGACGATGAATTGGCTGCCGGCGGTGGTAATTCGTCGAAAACAAATGGCCTAAAACGTATCGACAGTGATACGTTCACGCTATTGGCCCAGGACTCTGAAGGTGGATTGGAAGTTAAATTACCGCAAAGTTCAAAATGGCAACGTGTTGGTCATTTGCCTGGAGCAATTCTGATAATTTCGGGTGAGATATTGTCGATGTGGACAGATGAAAAGTATGCAGCTGTGGTAAGTGGCGGGAACTCCTAATGCAGTAGGCAATTAAATTGAAAATTCACTTTATCCACTTTACAGAGTCATCGCGTTGTGGTTCCCGAACAGGAGCAATTGAAAGCTCACGGTCGACATTCCATTGCATTTTTCTGCCATCCAGGTACGTGCAGCCTTAGCTGATTTTTTCGATTAAACAGCGTATTAACAACGGTTTCTCTTTTGCAGATAATCTTACGTCTATTTCACCTTCCGACTTGAATAATCATTCCTCAAATCAGGAGAATGACACAAAGAAGAAACGAAAAAAGTCATTTAAAGTTGCAAAAGACAAGTAAGTTGGGGGTGTTTATTGGATAGCTTATCGGGCGCTGTTGTGTACTTATGGTGTGATTTTTTTTTGCAGGGTTTACAGTGCATACCAATCGATAAAGGAGCGTTTTAGAGAAAAGAATGGATCTTAACGGATCGTTTTATGGTGTACTTATTAAAGTGAATTACTATTTAAGTCAGTAATTATTTTGAACTACTCGTACATTTCAATTAAAACTATATTATATATTAATGGAAAAATAGATCTTTTAAGTTGTTGGTTTCTTAGCTTATAATTTGTTTCAAGTTCTACCTCTGATACGGCAAGGTAACGTCAACATTATCGAGAGTGAAAAAATCAGGTTTAGCGGTAACGTCAACCGGGTCTCCTACCGTCGTCATAGTTATACAACGATGTACAGTGTACACACACAGTTGTGAGAAAAAAAAGCAAACTGAAAATTTTGGACTGGGCTGCCAAAGCTTCCGACGATCTTTTCTCCATATTGGACAATTGACAGGTGAAGTTTTAGCAATATACGAGTGTTGTTCGATAAGTACCCGTGTTTGACAATAGTTGGCGTCACAGACACAAACTTTTAACACTCTTGAATAATGTCCCTAATGTCGCCTGTCAAAATTTCCAACAGATTAATCAAGTTCAGTCAACCTCAGTTATAACACACTCGTTTATAACGAACACTCATTCATAACGAACCAGTGCAAAAGTCCCATCTAGTTTTTCATGGGAGAGGGTGGGGGGACTTTTGGCTGAGTTACGGGTTCACAACCCGTCTCCAAAAAAAAAAAAGGAATATTGTCCAGAAAACTCATGTACAGCCTTGGATACGATTGGAACAGCGACATACACTGGCCAAAAATCCCAAATAGTTGCCCAAAAGTAAATGAAACCGGAATATAGAGGGCTACGCCCGCAATCCGAGGGTTTTGTAGCAAGTACTTATTTTGGTATGTAAGTATCGGCTCCTTGCTCTTCTTGGTACCACTTAGATGGATAAAAAAAAAAAAATGTCTGACCTATAATATAGTATCTTATATGCCCAATCATATTACGTGATTGTAATGAAACTTAGAACATACGGATATTATTGCCTATGGTGTTGGTTATCCTTGGCCATCGGTACTTTTGATCTCGGACGTGTTTAAGGGATGCAGGGATGCGCTAACTGTAACTATGGAAACAAACTATTATTAACCTATTTTGAGGAGATATACAAATTCCATTATTTCCCATTTTATATACTGTTCGGAACCCACCTTCCTGGAAGTTTTCATTTTTCTAAGTGTAACGGTCTGGAAATGCAAGGGGTGGGGGGGGGGGGGGGGGCAAATTACGATCTAATAATTTATCCTCTATCATTGTTCCCCTTTTTTCAAATATAAGTAAGGTAAACTCAACATTACCTTTTTCACAACACCCCACTTGCCTATACCAGTCGATAAACAAAATTTGACCTTAATTTTAACCCTCACCCTCGCCTCCACCGCCCGTTACAGTTGGCCAATTATCACACATCGCCCCCTACCAATCTTTATCCTTTCATAAATGTGATTAACCATAATATGTAATAATAACTGCGATTCGCACTACGAAAAACAACATGCAAGTAGTACTCGCACCTTCGAAGCCGGTAGGTGTATTTTTTGTATGAATAGTGTAAAAATGCCTAACTTTAAGTGAATGTACTATTGTTAAATATTACATGGTTGTAATGAAACGTAGAGGCATTATTGCCTATGGTGTTGGTTATCATTGGCCATCAACATTTTTGACCTCGGGTGTACTTAAGGGGTGCAGGGGTGTGCTAACTGAAAAAATAGAAATGTACTATTATTAACCTTTTTTGATGAGATTTTGGAATTCTATTATTTATAGTTTTCTATGTTAGTAAAATGCCGCTTTTCAGTAAATTTTCACATCTCTAAGTATAACGGTTTCGAAATGCAAGGGGGGGGGGGGACAAACTCGGATCACATATTTTCCCCTCTCCCTCTTTTCCCCTTTGTTCAAATTTGAAGAAAATTCCAGAAATGAAATGTAGTCGACGGTACCTTTCTTACGATACCCCACTTGCCTATACCAAATGAAAAAAAAATTTCGTCCTTCATTTCCCCTCTATGGGGACCCCCCCTCAAAGTTGACCTATAACGATGCATCACTTTCTCCAGAGAATTATAGTACTTCTACATATTTTCACTAAATTTCATACATGTAGCCTCAGCGGTTCGTGAGATATTCCATGGACAGACAGACAGACGGACGCATGACCGATTTCATAAGGGTTTTGTTTTACTACAAAACCCTAAAAAATGTATTTTTTTCCTGAAGGGAGTTCTTGATTTCATTTGTTGTCCGTGTATCAATTTCCAAAACAGTTAGTAATTTTCCATGTCGTTTGTAGACTTGTTCAAAGTTGATCTTCTTTCACACCGGAAAAGATCTTTAGAAGAGTCGAAAAATTAGGGTAACTTCAAACTGGTGTATCATTTGTAAAAATCTTTCGATTTACATCCTCCAAAATGTAAAATTTTCCTCGCGGTATGTATTATATGTTTTTCTAAAAAATAAGTATGCGCATACTTTATATGGCCCCTCTTTTTACGTCGTTTCGCCATAACGGCCCTTTTGAATTGTGGCGCCGCTTCGATTTACGGCGTATATTGATTCGATATACGGCCTAAATATGTGAGGTTCTCCATTATTTATACAAGGTAAAAAAGAAAAGCAAAAGACACTGATTCTGTGCCCAATATTTGTCAAACCATTCCAATATTTGTCAAGCGGTTTGAAGATTTGGATGAACGTGATGCGCTTCATTTTTTAAATTCTGAAAGTAGTCTTTTAACCCATTTCTGGAGGGTACCCGAAATATTAAAAACATTTTGAGGCCCTTAGTAAGTTGTGCTATGGGGAGGTCGAATAACGTTTTCCAAGAGGAAAAATAGCGATAAGACAGTTTGGAAAAAGGCAGATAGCTATAGCCTGAATGGCTGACCAACACCTAAGCGTCTCAGGTTTAGTATGATGGAATGATTTGTGTAGTTGGACCTGCAACATATGTGTGAACTCCAGCATGATTATTAAACCATCTGAGCAGCTATCTTCCGAGGCCATCCCCTGAATGGGGTTAAGCGATGTGCTGACAACTCGTCCTTGTAAAAACCACTCCACGTCAAGAAACCCGGAACAAAAGAATCGGATTGGACGGATCAACAACGTCGACCACGCAAACGACTAAAGGATTATTCTTTCGGATCCTACTGAACAGACTGGGGGCCGAGAAGGTCCTCCTTCAACAGGTCGAAAAGTACAAACTGAGCATTACTGCAGTCCAGGAAACAAATTGGATTGGCAGCGAGATCAATGACAAGAAATCGCACACAATTTTTACAAGTGGCAAACCATCGGGCCGCAAGGAGTTTGGAGTAGCATTTATAGTGAACAATCACCTCAAGCCGCACATTACTGACTTCAAACCCATAAATGAACGGCTATGTGCGATTCGCATAGCGGGGCGACCGGTAGCGCAGTGTGTTGAGGCATCAGTCTCATGTTTGACTACCGGCGTTTCGGGTTCGAATCCCGTCCACGACGACGTTCGTGGCCATGGATGTGCAGGAGGTGCATGCTGGCAACTGCATTCTCCGAAACAAACTTATGCCGTCGAAACGTCAACTGGGCCACATGGAACAGTTGACGCGCTATGCTCCACAAGGGGTTAGGGCAATTAAGAGAGAGAGAGAATGAAGTTAAAGAAGACGCAGTAAAATACGAGTTCTACGTCCGCCTTGAGACTCTCTGCGACTCATTTCCAACAAACGACGTTAAATTGCTGCTGGGAGACTAACGCGAAAGTCGGAAATGAAAGTTGGCACCGGGGGACCACTGGAGGCCACAGTCTCCATGAAAAATGTAACGACAACGACCAGCGACTTATCGACTTCGCCTGGAGTAGGAATCTAGTCATAAGCTCTACGAGTTTCCCGCATGGACGCATTCACAAGCAGACCTGGAAATCCCCAGACGCACATACCGTCAACCAAATTAATCACGTCCTCATTTCCAGGAGATGGGTGTATAGTGTGATGGATGTCCGCTCCTATCGAGGAGCAAACTGCGACTCAGATCATCACTTGGTGAAGACGACCTACAGATGTAAAATTTAGTGCACCAATCGAGAATCAGCCCTCCCAAAATCTTTGCGGTTGATAAGCTTCTGAGCGATGCTACGGCGGTGGCGTATACTACCGCCCTTGAGGAAAGACTATCGCTTATGCTACATAACATCAGCAACACAGGCGTCCATGGGTTCTGAGAAGAACTCAAGGGTACCATCAAAGAGAAGGTCGTGGGTTATAAAGCCCGGTGAGCGCGAAATAACTAGTTCAACGAAGAATTCAAAAACTCCCTTGACGCGAAAAACGAGGCCTATAGATAATGGATTCAACGAGGAACCAGATCCAGAAGAGAAAAATATGACGAGCTACGGCGAATATCGAATAGAATAATTAGACGCAAAGCCGAACATGCACCATCCGGAATTCATGTCCGGAAAAACTGATGAGGCCCGGCCTTGAAGAATTCCGGATCGTGTATGGTCGTTTCAGGCCGCCTTCAGACGGCCGGATTGGCGTTTCAGGCGGCCGAAAGGAAAATCGTTCCCGCCAGGCCTCCACCACACACGTTCCGGAATTTTTCTCCGGAAAAACTGATCAGGCCTGGCCTTGAGGTATTCCGGATCGTCAATGGCATGTGCAGGCCATTGAGCCGGATGGATAATTGGAAATCGATCTTATCACCATAGAATGAAAGTATCTATTTATTGGATTGAATTGTACGGCATTTTACTTTCCATAGCCAAGCTTCAGATACATTCGTCTATTGAAATAAACTCCAGTGAAAATTCATTCTACTCATGCGGCCGGACAGTTCGCTTTGAGGCGGCCTGTCCGGCCGCGTGTTTCAGATTAGGCGTACAACTTTGCTTCCGCCGTTTTCCGACAGGCGGCTGTGTTGGAAAACGGCGGAAGCAAAGTTGTACATATAATACATTCGTCTATTGAAATAAACTCCAATGAAAATTCATTCTACTCACGCGGCCGGACAGGCCGCCTGACAGACCTTTGAGGCGGCTGGATGGATAATTGCAAATCGATCTTATCGCCATGGAATGAAAGTATCTATCTATTGCATTGAATTGTACGGCATTTCACTTTCCATAGCAACGCTTCAGATACATTCGTCTATTGAAATAAACTGCAGTGAAAATTCATTCTAGTTATGCCGCCGGACAGGCCTTTGAGGCGGCCGGATGGATAATTGCAAATCGATCTTATCGCTATAGAATGAAAGTATCTATCATTACAAAGACTTCAATGAGCAGCGCATGTACAACGAATGGACAATGTTCGCATGCTAAAGAAAGTAATGAACGCGCGACGAGTCGACGGAGCGAGACTGCGAGGACGACCGAGATATCGTACAAACAATAATTTTTTTAATTTTTTTTTTCGTTTATTTTACGTTAGAATCGATGAGTATAGATGAAATCGATTTTAATATAATTTATAAGCGAACAATAGAAATACTTTTGCACACTTTGCAACGCATTTTTTTTCTTGTTTTTATCTTCAACTACTATATGATGGGCTGATTGAAATCAGGTAGGTTGGAAGGGACGTCTTCATGATCGGGGACTTCATTGGCGTTAGTTTCGGACTGCTAGGTGAAAATAAGATGACAAGCGATTTCCGCTTTGAAATCCAATTGTGGCAAACGCTTTTTATTTTCAATTGTGCACACCATGACATGTAGTTTCCACGAGTTTACAACTGTGCTGTTGATGGTATTTACCCAAAGTAGCCACCACCATTTGTTTCCACGAACCGCTACTCGATAATTGGCTACTCCATTGTCGTGGAGGTCGACGCCGGCCGCCCATATATTTATTGTATTCGGCAATAACGTTCGGCATTGGAATTTAAATCTTTGCTTTCTCTTTTTTATCGTATCGTTTCGCCATTGCCAATGGTTCGAAAGGAACGTGAATAGTGACTATGGTACGCTCCGCATTGTCCTGCCAACAGATGAACAGCAATCAAGATCTTGCTTGTCGCATCAAACAAGTAGTCGAACTCGTGTTTTGCGTCCGCGCCACCCATGCGATTTTTTTTTGATTGTTCCCGTTGCTGGAAAGCGGCGTTCGATAAGTAAACACATCCGATAATATGATGTAAAAAAAAGTCAAAATAGACTGAATGGCGCTCGGGATTATGTTTCGCAACAAATTCAGTACAACCGATGCTCCAAGACCGATATTCCTGTCGTGGGCCACAAAAGCGCCTCCATATGGCATCAGGGAAAACAGATAGCCATCGTGTGAACACAGGCACCAATATTTAAATCCGAATCTAATTGGCTTCCCGCGGATAAACATTGCTCAAATACGTTGCGAAATCATAACCCCCCGGAAGTTAGCACCCCAAGTTTGGAAAAGTTGAAATTTTTTAAGAGTTTCCTGCTTATTAGCAATAGTTCTAGAGTTCTCGAGAGGGTGCGGCGATTATTCTAGGGTTGTAATGGTTTTTTTTTAATAATTAAATTTGGGGGTGCTAAATTCACGCAAAAATTTTTATCGTGCAAAAATAGTTCCAATGCTTAAAATCGATGGATTATAAAAAGCTCTAGACTTCCTGACTAATTTTAGAAAAAACTTTGCAATAATAAAATTTTTATAAAAAGAATAAAATTTAGGGGTTGCAACCTGACGATATGTACTTTCACCAATGCAGGTTAGTTCCCATTCATCAAATCAATATTGAAACTGTATTCTAAATGAAAATGCAGGTCATGAATTCTCACTCTGAGGTTATGGGAACCTACACACCCCCACCCACCCCCCTTAAGTGTCTTCATAGGGATGAAAATCTCCAAAAATAACATACCAGCTTTGCACTATCGAACTCATCGGAATTTTCAAAATCTTCATAAATTCTACAGCACTCCTTAAAGGACCTCCAGGCAAGCTGAGAACTCCGGGGTGCTGGTGTCCCGCATACCCCACTCACCCCTAAAGTGACGTCACAATTATGAAAATTAAAAAAAAATAACCTATACTCGCTTTGATACTGCGGAATTTTCAAATTTTCATAAATTTCTACAGTGCTCTTTAAAGGACCTAAAGACAAGCCCAGAACTCCGGGGTGCTGATGTCCTCCATCCCTCACTCAGTGACGTCAGAAATATGGAAATTTGAAAAAAGTACTCCAAACTCGCTTTGAAACCGCCAAACTCACCGGAATTTCCAAAATCTTCATAAATTTCTACAGCACTCTTTAAAGGACCTAAGCCCAGAACTCCGGGGTGTTGATGTCCTCCATCCCTCACTCACCCCTAAAATGACGTCAGAAATATGAAAATTTGAAAAAAGTACTCCACACGCGCTTTGAAACTGCCAAACTCACTGGAAATTTTCATAAATTTCTATGTACAGCACTCTTTAGTCTCACCCATATTATCCTCGTTGTTTGGTAAGTGCTACCGCCGAGCCATCTTGCATTGGCCCTGTTGACTGCAGCGGACTTGGTTGTAATTTCACCAACTGCCATAAATGGCACCGATTGCCTCCTGGCGGGCAATTGTGGCTTGGAATCCAACAAATAGTAAAATAAAATAAAAACGCTCATTTCCTTGAGGGCCGATTTCTCAGCAGCTTTTGATATTGCAATGGTAGACTGACGAGACCGTACTTCAGCTTGCCTATTTTAGTATATTGGAATATCCCTATATATTCTCCAGCCAGGGCAGAGCTTCCGAAATCCGCCTGGAAGTGTCCAATACTTAGGAAGACTACTTTGTGTCAACGTTGCGTCAACATTGCGTAAGTGTCGCGTCAACCTTTCGTCAACCCTGCGTCAACGTTGCATCGACCTTGCGTCAACGTTTCGTCAACGTTGCGCCAGCGTTGCGTCAACCCGCGCTAACGTTGCGCTAACCATGCGTCAAGGTTAAGTCCTGTGTTGACCTTGCATCAATCCTGCGTCAACCATGCGTCACTTGTATGTCAACCATGCGTCAACCTTGCGTCAACCATGTGTCAACCATACGTCAACTTCGCATCAACCTTTCGTCAACCTTGTATCAAAAATGCGTCAATCATGCGTCAACCCTGCGTCAACCTTATGTCAGCCTTGCGTCAACTTTGCGTCAACATTGCGCCAACCATTCATCAACCATGCGTCACCCAGGCGTCAACTTTGCTCATGTTTTAGATAGTTATAATATCAGTATTTATCGTACCACTTATTGCATCGTTATCGTATCGGTATTCACTTATTTATAGTTCTTTTGAGATGTATGCTATCAATATGCATCGTCCTGATCCACGATTCCAATCGAATTGCTGTCGTAAGGATGGAAATGGTATCATGTAACTCGAAAACGAATTGCTCCATTTGAAATGATGAAAATGGTATCATGTAACTCGAAAACGAAATGCTCCATTTCAATAATCATCACGTATTCGTTATGAAATGTTCCATTTAGTTTTGAAATTTTCAAAATTAATAGAAGCAGTCTTCTGAATATATGTTCCAAAATCTCCGTTGACTGATGGTCCGGAAGTGTAGGGGAGAGGAAGTCAAAAGTCATTTTTTCCAGTTATACCAATACGTCAAATGGATCGCCAACTATCTTGCTGGCAGGCAATCCTACACAGAATTTAGGAAAAGCAGGTCGAAGCGCTCGGTGGTCGTTCAGTTGCCGCTCTACGATACTAATCTACAGCTCGGAGTTCAAATCTCGGCGCGATCAAAAACTGCCTGTGGGTACTAATAGAACTCTCACAGTGCTCCGAGCTTGTCTGTATAAAGACGGCGCGGATAGGAGGTGCATGCGTTAAGAATGAAATAAACGGTTACACGTTATAATATTCTTTATTGATGATGAGGGCCAGACTACTATGGTTTGGTGGTACTTGAACAACTGACTTATTTCTGTAATCAATTCGCTTAAATACTATTCCTTATCAATACCTTAGCTTAATGAGACTAGGGAAAATACATCACATTTCACCCTGTGACTCATTTGTCTTGTCTCTGAATGGAGTCTTCTATAATTATTCCCATACACAAAACTGAAGATCTTATTTCTTTCTAATGATAGCAAGGTCATTAGTCTGATGATGTTATTATGACTCATATTTGAATCTGTTTTTGAAAACGGGATTGTTATTGTTATTCCAATGTTATTGGGTTTAATTTGTGTTGCCAAATTCATGATTTGGCAACCCAAATTCATTGGTGATAACTCATGCTAGCAACTGCGCTTCCGAAAAGTAGATATGCTATCGAAACGTTAACAAGGCATAGAAATGCTAGAGATGTTGACGCGCCCATGCCCCTGGAGGGGCCAATACAATTAACAACAACAACATGGCGACCTCATCTGCCCATGCCACAAATGTATGCCAGAGAATGCGTGGCAGGAGTAAAATCCTTAAAGCCTTGGCCGGTAGCACATGGGGAAAAGACAAGGAAATGCTACTGGTCACATACAAAGCAGTTGGAAGATCTATGGCCAACTAGGCAACTCTTGTGTGGTCTCAGAACTTATGTGACACACAGTGGAAGCGCATTCAAACATGTCAAAATGCCGCTCTCCGCGCTGTAAATATCGGAATTGTATTCAATTCTAGGTTTTATGTTTCTTTTCGGTCGATTGGTGAAAAGCATTTTTTTTGCAGCGTTTAAGGAAACTTAGATACCATGTATATTTAAAATATGTTCAGTCCAATTCAGTTTGCTGGAAATGTTCGTACCTAGAATGTTTACGGAAGGAGAACCCGGAATACTCACGCCAGCAATGATAGTCTGGAAAGCTCCTGCTTTCCGTACAATTTATTGGAGATTAAACAACATTGCGTTTTGGAAGCATTGTTTGGCTTTACCCCAGTCAATGATTTTCGAAAAATCGTGATTCACTGATTCGAACATGCAGTCTCTGAAGTGTTGTCGCGAGAGTCAGCCACATAATTGAAGGAATATACGAAATCGAGGGTGCTATCGTTGGCAGAACTGTGGATAGGATTGGACGTTAAACTTAAAAGATCGTTACTAAAAATAAGAAAATAGCCATGCAGTGTCCAGAGCGAGCGAAGCGAGCGTTCATGTTTGGGCGATACTGAGGGTTGTGATCTCTTAAGTGCGGAGCGAGCGTAGCGAGCGGAGCCCACACATGAGACTGTTGTACTCAGAGCGAGCGTCCATGTATGTGCGATACTGAGGGTTGTGATCCCTTAAGCACGGAGCGAGCGAAGCTCACACAAGCGACTGTCAATTCATAACCCGCAGTATCCCACAAGTGTGCATGGATAATTTCGGTTTTGAACGAGTTGGGCTAGCTCTGCTCCTAGGGCGTTGCGAACTCCCGCATGTAGCCCTACGTCGCCCGTTTCACTCTTTGTACGTGTACCTGTAGCCGTTTCGTCCTAGCTTATCTGCATCCAACATTTTTATTTCTGGCTATGTACAATTTCAAACCGAAATAAGGTATGCGAAAGAAAGCGAAAATAGCCATGTACATACCTATACTTACCTTCGTTTTAAACGAAATTAAGCATTGAGTGTGAAACCGAAAGCATCTACGCATGGCTACTTTCGGTTTCAACCGAAATTATCCATTAATGCCTTATTTCCAAATGGCTTATTTCAAGGTGCCGTACGAAACCGGAGGCCGAGGGTCCCATTAAACCTGGACCCCGATGCGAGCGCGAGGGCAAGTGAACCGCCCGCCAACCATTCCATCCTTGTCGCCTCATTTTGTTTATTTCCCACCCACGTCTCCCGAACTGAGCTATAGCAAGCATAGGCCGCTGCTTAGCTCGTTGAGGGGCCTTTTTCTTCGCCAGATGGCACGGCCCGACCTTCACGGTCATAATGCAACTTTAGACTCCGTCCCCACGGGCATCTTCGGGTGCCCACCAAACCTTCCATTACAAGTAAGAAATCGAAATTGAATACTTTTCGGGATGAGTTGACGTAAATAGATCTAACAGATTGGCTCTCTCACCGAACGTATCAGAAATTCTGGTCAGAGAATTCACTAATTGTTTAAGGTTGAAAGATTCACAAAATAAAAGTTCAACCTCTCCCGCTTTAGTTAATACGAATCTACGGAAATTTACTCTGGAAAATGTCAGACAGAATTCCCGTTTTAGGCTGTACAAACACTCGGGGCGATTTTGGACGATAATTTAATTTGAAACTAGTGCGGGCGATAATTCATAGAACCGGAATTCCTCCCAAATCTAAATTTTTGGGGGATCATTCATCAGCCCCCAATCCAAAATCCAATTCAAGTTGTTTGGGGGATTTGTCTCTTTCCAGGACAATTCTTTGTTCTGACCACAATGTATTCCTATGATAACAGCCGAGTGTCAATTTGATGATTCCATGTCCGACTTTTCACTGGAGGGTCTTATTTTACCCTAGTTTATAAGGAAACTAAGGACGAGACACATATTCGTAGTCATAATAATTATACCTATGCGTAAATATACAATTTCGTAATATCATCCTCACACCAACTCTTCAAGGCAGGCATGCAGATCATTCTCATTTCAGCCTGAATTTAACCAAGTCTGTAGTCTCGAGTAGTCTGCTCCAATTATCTCTCCTGCAAATATTAACAAGGAAGATGTTATCCAGGGAGAAGAAATAAGGACACGCACATATTAGAATTCTCTGCAAGTCGTTGCCTCCAAATACTCGCCCCAACGAATGAAGGTTGTACATACTCGAATTGTAGCATTTTGCTCGACTATCGAGCGATTGCTATTATAATACGATGCGTACACGGACAATATAAAAAGTTGTTGGAAACAATGAAACTTTTATTATTACCAGGGGAAAGTTTAATGAGAACCAAGAGCTACGTAGGATGTGTAAGTCCTCTTGTGTTATCCTTATAAATTCCAATCTGGAAAATTGCATTCGCGTCCTGTTCACACGTTCGCGGGACATGTGTCTTGTAGTGGTGTCGTTTTTCGCGTATAAGCGTTTCCGCAAAATCCAGAAAGAAACATATAGATACTTTGGTATCTAAATATAGATACACATTAAAAAGTTTGCTAATCTCAATTGACGCAAAAGTTTGTTTTCTCCTTGGTATTTAATTTTGTTAATTCTTTGTTTATACGATTAAGTAGGTAACCGATAAGTTTACTAATTGTCAATTTATAGGCCAGTAAAATTAAATTTTATTACTCAAAATTAGGGAAAGATCTGGAAATAATTTTAATCCCTTCTATATAGGTAGATACTGAGTACATGGAAACTGAGTTTGCACGGTGGCGGAAGGTGAGCTTAACTTTTGGCGGGCGAAAATCCGATAAATGTGAGCCCTATTTTAATATTATTCTTATAACGCCTAAACGGTGCTTCGGATCGAAAAAATTTGTTAGTAAATTAAAGAGCGTTTTGCATGCAATGCACTGCTCAAAGTTGAAAATCGGTTCGTTGGCGTAGTCAAAATCGATAGTCAAAAAACCACAATTTTCGAGGCTTTGGAGAAAAATCACACTTTATCATTTTTTAAACTCACAGATCTTTGAAACGGATGCTCCGAATGGAAAACCTTATTTGCAAATGTTAAAGATAATTTAATTGTAAGCCTAACGCGGCCAATATTTTTCAATTCGGCCAATATTTAGAGCAGTTATGAGCAGAAATTCCAAAATTCCTGCTCAGCGATTTATACCTTAAAACTATCTCGGTAAGTATAACATCTAGAGGTTTTATTTTAGTCTCAAATTGTAGATAAATTACTCTAGCTTAAAAAAGGCGTTGCATGGTTTCTTGTAAGACCAATTTAGAAAATACTAAAAAGAAACTCGACAAGCCAAACAATTAAGCGCATTTTCAACATGGTGGCCGCGTCCGCAGTGGTGGGGGGGGGGATGGGGGGATAGGAGGATGGGATAGAAAACTCGAATTTTTAAACAATCTAATAACTCAAACAATATATCAAAAATCGAAACTACCCTAGTTAAAGCAACCAATGTTATAACAATTTGACTGACCAAAGTAATTTAACCTTGCAAAATCAAAGGCATTTTTTTCATAAAAACGCAATAACTCAAAAACTATAGCATATACTATATTCTAATAAAGACTGAATTGCAGGTAACATGCCACCCTAAATAGCCCGTAGAAATGAGATAAACTGTTTATTAGATATGGCTTTGGAAAATAAAATAAAGAAGTGTGTACAAATTAATTTTTTTAATTAAAGGCCTGTGAATGACCCGAAATTTAAAAATTGGTAGTATATAATGTTGCTGTAAATTGTCTAAAATGAAACAAAATTTGTTAATTTCTAATAAAATTAATATAATATTTAGGTGAAACTCGAGAAAAATTAGATAAAGCAGCAAAATTTTGATTGTGCGCTGCATTTTTTACTTATTTTTTTTCGAGCTATGTCTAGTAAACAACGCTTCTCATTTCTACGGGCTATATTCTGTTTCTAGGGTAGGATATTACCAACGGCTCAGTCTTGTCTAGAACCCAAAGTTGTCTTATTACCAATAAAGTATCTTCTCCACACACCTCACAGTACATCCTCGTCGACGGTGTGAGTATTTCTGATTCACCAGAGCTTAATATATTAGGCATTTCCATCTCGAAAAAGCTCAACTGGACTGACCATATTTTTATACGGATGTGATAGGGTATATTAACTTTTTCATGAAGTTTGCAACGCACAGAAGGAAGCGGACCATATAAACTATATATATGATGAGACGAGTCGATTAAGCTTTGTCCGTCTGTCTGTCTGTCTGGTTCTATGCACACTAGTCCCTCAGTTTTAAAGCTATCGAGCTGAAATTTTGTACAAAACCTTCTTTCTATTTATTGCACGCTGAAAATATGTCGGAACCAACGGAATTGAACCATAACGTCATATAGCTTCCATAGGAACGACCGGTCCAAAAATTCGTCTTTGTGAGAAAAACTTTTTTATTTCTAAAAATATCTTTTTCAAATTTCACACTAATCAATATTATCTTTAGCTAAATCATATCCCTGGATTTGGTTGATATCGGAATACTCTATTATATAGCTGTTATAGGAACGACCGTTCCAAAAGCAAGTTTTTGTTAGATTTTTTTTTTATTTCTGACGATATCTTTACCAAATTTCATATTATTCAATCATATTGACTGTGAAACCACGTTCCTAAATTTGGTTGAAATCGGTAAACTATTTCATATACCTCTCATAGGAATAGTGAAATCGGAACAAGTTTTACTGCTAATTTCAAAGGAATTTTGGAATTTCTGCTCATAATTGCTCTAAATATTGGTCGAATTGAAGAATATTGGCCGCGTTAGGCTTACAATTAAATTATCTTTAACATTTGCAAATAAGCTTTTCCATTCGGAGCATCCGTTTCAAAGATCTGTGAGTTTAAAAAATGATAAAGTGTGATTTTTCTCCAAAGCCTCGAAAATTGTGGTTTTTTGACTATCGATTTTGACTATGTCACTGAACCGAATTTCAACTTTGAGCAGTGCATTGCATGCAAAACGCTCTAAAAATGAACCGAATTGAAAAATATTGGCCGCGTTAGGCTTGCAATCAAATTATCTTTAACTTTAGCTTAGCTTAGCTTTTCCATTCGGAGCATCCATTTCAAAGGTATGTGAGTTTGAAAAGTGATAAAGTGTGATTTTTCTCCGAAGCCTCGAAAATTGACTATTGATTCCGAATACGCCACTGAACCAAATTCAACTTTGAACAGTGCATTGCATGCAAAATCCAACGCTCTTCAATTTACTCATATCAGTTTTTTTTCGATTCGAAGCACCGTTTAGGAGTTATAAGGATAATATTAAAATAGCCCAAGTAATATTTTAAGTAGCAAATACCAATTTTTTCGATTCTGCCACTGTATGAAGTTGCTGCTTGTTTTTGGTACTAGAGTTGCAACTTCATCGTAAGAAATCCTGTAACGTAACTCGCGGAACGTTCCAGCATAGTGGCAGTTGGAATATTTCAGTGGCATTATTTTGTGATTTTATTATGGTTCCAGAGTGGTGATTTTTCATAACCTGGAACAATGCAGGTGAATGTTTCGTGTTGGGCACCATAATATGGTTACTACTATAAGAGTCAAGTTAAATGAAAAAGATAGATTTACTTTTTTTTTTTATTAATTTTAAGTGAAATTGAAAATTTATTGGGCGCTACTGCTGATCAGCGTTCGGGCAACCGGTCTGTAAATAAAAGATTTAAAATACAAATTAGTGCACTGTAAATCACGAGCACACATAACAACACAAACAAGCACTACTAATTTTGCGGAAGTGAACTGCTGTTTAGAAACGATGAATCATTCAAATTTAGCAAACACACGAGTCAGATAAAAAAAAGGTCTGGATTGGGAGGAGCACCATCACCAACCATTATGAGGAGGAGAGCCATCCCTAAGACCACCAATTGACTAGGGAGGAGCACCGTCCCTACGAGGACTAACCATCCTCGGAACCACACAAGGAGGAGAACCATCCCGGGGCTCAGTCAAAAATAATTTGTTTGGTTTGGGAGGAGAGCCATCCCACGAGAGCTAACCACCCTCGGAACCGCCCTAGGTGGAGAGCCAACCTGGGGTTCAACTAATACAAATCAACACGATCAGGGAGGAAATCCCATCGCTGCGAGGACTAACCATCCTCGGAACCGCCCAAGTGGAGAGCCAACCTGGGGTTCAATCGTAACACCTGACTCGCGACTTTAATTATTATTATTAGCAAAGAACGCGCCACAGTTCACCACTCACAAAATATAATGAAATATTCTAAATAGATGCGTACAATGCACTAAGTAAGTTCGACTTACAAAATTGTTCTTCACTTATGGTCGACCTTGGCGACGAGGATGGAATGAGAGCGCGAGGGACACGAGAGGGTGGGCCAATTGGCCTAAAACACACTCACACAATTATTTACGCTCACAAGTTCAAACCTCACTGAAAATTTGCCGGAACGAGGACTTTCAAGTAGGGTAATATAAAACGGAAAAACTCGGGAGTTGCACAATTTCCTCCTGTTCCGTGGGAAAATTTAAATCCGAAGACGACAGTGGAGGACCACTACCGCGGTACGCGATCACGAACTCACTGATTACTCATTCAATGATCATCAGCCCAAAATACAAATCAATATATCCCTCTGAAACTGTACAGTTCAGAGAAATATAAAGTAAACAACGATAAATCCAAAAAGGTCTAGGTCATCAAAACGTATCTGAATACGCAGACCAATTTCATAAACTATACGAAATAATCGTATAGCGAAGCAAAAGATCGTTTGTGCATTCTAATCTAGGCACATACTTGAATAGATGGAATGGTCGTAAAACGGCACATGTGTATGCAATCATAAGTGATTTCTTGCGTAGGGGTTATTATTTTTTTTTGTATTGTTTATTGAAATTGAAAAATAAAACTCATGCAACGAACCTTTTCTTACACTACCTAGCGAGGAACTATTGTATGCATAAAGTATTTTTTTAAGGTGGCGAAATCGTGGCATTACTATCATTAATTTCACTATAAAGGTGCTAATATTCACGAATGACAAGATTAGTATTTGGTACTACAATTGGTACCATAAAGATCCAATTACTTCATTGGTTAGTTCCAAAAGTTACTACCAAGTCTCCAGATAATCGCCATCTTTTTAATTTTTTTGCAGAATTGAATATAAAAAAGCTTTTAAAAATAGCTGTGTTTGAACTATTAGGAAGACTATGTTATTGTTTAAGCAAATAGGCATTATTAACCAGCAATTTAAAGCAAGGAAACCCCAAATTATAAAAAGAAAAGACAGAATTTAATTTTATTAATTTTTCATATTCTACTTCGAAATTTAAGGAATATTTTAAAGGCGTTGTTTTTCGAACTACAATGCCAACTTTCACAATGAAATTTCCTTTTCACACAAATTTGTATGCCAAAGAGATTAGATTTCTTATGATAATATGAGGTAAATAATTTCTTTCAGAAGTCTTCATCTCACGGCTGGGATAGCATACATGTTAGGGCCAACAACACAACTTAACATGTTTATAGGATAGAGAATGTTTGGATTGGAAAAAAGTATAAAATAAAGTACCAGTTACGTCTTGAGGTATACGCGGTTATAAGTTTGGAATGTCTCAAGAGACGACACAAGATTTGTGGCAAAAGGTTAGCAACCTCTAATCGGTCCATTCCCCATTTTAGTGACATATTGGTGCCAACATCATCCCAACAGTGACAGTAATTGCTACTTTAAAAGGAGAAACTGGAGAAGAAGCTACGTGTCGGGAACCAAAAATGCTAGTTGGGAGGGCTCAAATTTCTCGGATATTCGCCCACCAAAAGTTAAGCGACCGTGCAAACTCAGTTTCCATGTATTCAGTATCTATAGAAGGGATTAATATTATTTCCAGATCTTTCCCTAATTTTTCGTAAAAAGCCCCCAAATTGACTTAATTTTACTGGCCTATTAATAGTAATATTTAGTTCATGTTTATCAATTATGAGTCGGGGGTTTTCCTCTAATAACCTCTTAATAATTGCAGTAGTGCCACTCCACCCATCGGGCAATTCAAAACTATTTTCTCGAAATAAATTTCGCGTGACTGCAAGTCCTGAACAATGTCAATGTTTACGATCTAATAACTGTGGAAGTTTATTTGTTCTCCGGTCTATCAACCGACTTTGACGAGCACTTGAGACGTTCGAAACATACGTTTACACGTATGAGTGAGTACCCATCATCTTCAGATATACGTACAGAGATTTTGATAAACATATCAAGCAATAACTAATGTTTTGTACACACTTGTGCTGTACACCAATAAAGTGGGGAGCTAGATTCCTGAATAGGATTCACGATAAAGTAGTTTTACGAGCTCATATATTTTTAATAACGGTGTAAAACTTAAATTCATGAATAATAAAAATAAAACGGTCAATAAATCGGATGGACATTTTGATCTGACATCGAAGCTGCATTCAGTTGAATGATTTGCAAATGCAAATGTCAGCTCAATATCCTTTTAACTGTCATGACTGCAACTAACTTCAGCATTTTTCAATTTAATGTCAATCACTTTCTTCTTTTGGACAGACGGGATTCAACATAGGGGGATGTTGAAAAATTTCCCCATCTCCAGGAGGGAGGTGTGACATTCGGCAACAGTCTTCGAGTTTGTAATAACATATTCAAGGGATCTGAACGTCGACTGAATATCAGTGAAGGTAGCTACAGTCGACTCTCGATAATTTGAATCTGTCAATTTTTTTAAGCTTTTTCCAGGTCCCTTGACAAATACTTGATAAATTGAAAAAAGTTAATGTGTTTTGGTCCCCTCAGTAATTTGAAGTTGCAGCAATAGTATCTTACTCGCCAACACTCGTTAATTTGAAGTCAGGGCTACCGAACACTCTATAATTTGAAGTTTGAAATCTCCTACTCCTGTGTCCTGTGATTCATAAAATCATGCACAGTCTTGTCTGTTGTTTAAGTGTCTCAAGTGCAGGAAGAAAAGGTCACGTCAGGGTGAATTTCCCTGTCTGGAGGAGTCCTTAGTTGAGTGGATTCGACAGTGTAAAGGACAAAACGTTCCCATAGGCGGTTTGATGTTAAAAGAAAAAGCCAAGTCTTTTGCTCAGACATTTGTAGTAAATTTTAAAAGCCGGCACGCCATCACATTTAAGTGCAGAGAGAGCACCAGTGTGGACAATTCCCTTTGTTCCGAACGAATTGATGAGCTAAATCAAATTTTGAACGGCTCTGCCTCAAGGAACATATTCAAGAAAGAAAAAGGTGAGAAATTGCGGGTTTGTTAAACAAAGTGACAACGTAGAGCAGCCACCAGAGCCTCCAATAGTTCCCAATTTAAGTCAGCCAAACCCAGGATAGGCACTTCTGCCAGACTGTGGAGAGGTGACATTTGAGGACTACGTCCGAGTTTATAACGACATCGTTGTCCAGGAAATTCTGGTTCATACTATCGAAAGCCTTCTCGAAATCGATGAAAAGCAAGTGAAGCGGAGAATCGTACTGAGCGCATTGCTCGATGATGATTCGCAAGGTGTTAATATGATCGATACAGGAGAATTCGGATCGAAAGTCAACCTGCTCTTCATCGGTTGTGCTTTCTAAGCGAGCTTTTAGTCTTTCCAAGACGATTTTAGCTATTATCTTGGCAACGGCAGGAAGCACATAAATGCGTCGCCAATTATTACAGTCTGTGAGGTCACCCTTCTTCGGAAGTTTGATGATCAAACTTTCTTTCCACCCAGTGGGAGAAGTCACTATACTCCCCGCTTTATCAACAAGTGGGTGCAGCAACTCGGCAGTTACGCTTGGTACTACTTGATAAAAGTCGGCAAGGATACTGTCGAGTCCGGCAGCCTTTCTTCGTTTTAGTGCAATAATTGCAGCGACTAATTCCTATTTAGTCGGGGCATTGGACCGTATACGCACATTTTGATGGTTAGCTAAATTATCTGTATGAGGGGGAACTTCACCTGAGGCTACACAGTTCTAGACCGTGGCGAAGTGTTCTTTCCACCGCCCATTTGATATTCCTCCAAGATAAGTAGCTTCACAACACTATCCTTCACCGGATGTTGGCAGGAGTTACGACCACCTGCAAACTCCTTGATGACACCGTATACGGCGTTTAAGTTGTTACTTCTTGCGGCTTCTTCTGCTGAGGCTAAAAGAAAATTCGCGTACACTTTTTTTTATCGCGTTGGACACTTCGCTGAACTTCTCGTGCTTTCTGAGGGTAAAGGAATACGATGCCGCTTCGATTGTCTTCTGATGCTGCCGCCAGAGGAACTCAGAAAGACTTGAACTGTAGCCTAGTGCGTTCGCCTCAACCCCCCATCTTGCCTATATATCATTTCCTTGCCAAGAATGTCCATCTTCGTCACCAAATGACTCAAAATGCCTTCAACAGTAGTCTAGTGCTTTCGCCTCAACAGCCCCAGTCATTTGATGCCTATATATCACTTCATTACCATAAATATCCTTTTTAGGTCTATTTTATTACTTTAATGTCAAGAAGGTCCTTTTATCCTGACGCACACTTGCACCAGGCCCAAAATATCGGTATGTTGTATTTATAATAACTCAAGGAAACTTTGTGCCAAATTTTGTTGAAATCGGACCACGGGAAAACCTGGAAGAGTGGTTTTTGAAAAGACTTAGGCGAGTAACTCCGCAGCAGAATATATCATTAGGCCAGTCGATGACCGAATATACTGCCACCGTTCCGAGATGAGGGTCACTCAAGGAACATACTTACCGAATTTGGTTAAGATCAGACACGAACTAACGCACATACGCACAGCATGGATCATTGCATCATGTGAATACATGCGATGTGCCAAAAATCAAAAGTTCTAGCCTTGTTACTTATGACGTAACTAGGTAGGTAGATAGGCTACCATGTCGACAGCACACAGCACACTTAGACCTCAATAGGTCCGTTGTGATACCACCAGGATACATCCTCCCTTACCCCTACTGACAGTTAGAACCATCCAGAGCTACTAATAAAACGTTGAAGTTTTACAACATCCGTGCTTTCTAGCTTTTCCAACTCAGTGAAGGAATAGGATCCAAGCATCGACCTCCTCCTACCTGCCAAAGCAGGACGGGGGCTGTCAGCTTAACAGTCACCTTCTAAGCCACTATGACTACGAACCCAGCACAGAACAATGTTAAAATATCTCCCCATTTTGGAGAGGGATGATCGACAATTTGCCGCTGCCTGACGTTATCAAAATTGATTCCAGCGACTTGATTGCAGCTTGACTGTCTGTGTAAATAATAATGTCTCTAGCAGTTATGGCATGCCGTCCCAGGAAGATTAGAGCTTCTGAGATTGCCGTGTCCGTGTCGCAATAGACGCCAGCTCCGACCCCTTCGTCTGTCTTGGATCCGTCTGTATAGATGCCAATAGAGCCAGAAAGTGGAAACTCACCGTCCTCCCATTGCTCCCGATTAAGGATAACGGTTGTAAAGTTCTTGCCGAACAGTTATTTGGGAGTGGAATAGTCAGTAACTGCAGGAATATTTAAACTATTTAGAATCGCTGAGTGACCATAGGCTGACGAGATCCAAAGGCCTATTTCTCTAAGGCGTATGGCAGTAATGGCAGCAGTTTGCTCGCCTATGATATCCAGAGGGAGCAGCACGTCCAAGGCAGCAGATGTAAGCCCCGCTAGTGAGGATGCCGGCTATTCTTTACTAAGCAGATTGGGAGCATTCCTGTTTCGTAAAAATTAGAAGAATTCTCTCTACTCGATTAGGGAGAATTTTCACAAAACTCCATAAATTTCCGCTTTAGGACCTACAAATTCCCCCCGCGTGGCTTCAAGGTTCTTACTACCTGAAGCGGAAATGCCGCAATTAGAGAATTTTCAAAATTCTCTCTAAATGCAATAGAGAGAATTCTGCTAATATTCGCTAAACAGGAATGTTCCGCAGATTGCAATAGGCTGCAATACGGAGGGCTTTCCACCGTACTACAATACCATAAATGAGTATGGGGCGTACAACAGAAACGTAAAGTCAATGCACAACATTTGGTTGTAAACGTGGTAAAAAGAATAAGTGCAGTTTTGCTCGGATTAACTTTACAGAAATTGGGCCAGTTTGTAAGTAGAGAAAGGGCGTGCTCAAGTACCTCACTAAGGATAAGGACACAGGGGAACTTACTTGAAAACGATAGCAACATCATCTGCATAGGCTATAACTCTGCAACCCAGCCGTTCCAGGTCAAGAAGCATTGAGTTAATCACTAGATTCCAAAGAAGAGGGGATAAAACGCCGCCTTGCGGAGTGCCCCTACTTACTCTTCGGCACTTTGATGATGAGCTCAGGTTAGTATAGCTATTGATGTCAATAGCAGTTCCATAAGCTCACAGAGAGATGTGTTCACATGCAAACTAGAAAGTGCGTCGATGATACTTGTAGCTTCTGGTTTGACATTATTAAAAGCACCCTCAATGTCAAGGAACGCGACCATGGTATACTCTTAGTAAGAGATTTTTCGTTGTAGCTAACTAAGGAGTGCAAAGCTGAATCTACCGACTTGCCTTTACAATAGGCATTTTGGGATGCAGATAAGAGCCGGGGTGGAATACTAGTTCGTAAAAAAATATCAAGCAGCCTCTCAAACACCTTCAGTAGATTAGATGATAGGCTGTTATGTTTAAAATCAGTAGGGCGTGCGAGTGAACTTGTAATGAACCATATTCTGGTGTGGGTTTGCTGCTTTCACCGGCAGCTCGATGGCAGCAGCTGATGAGTAATAATCTGCCAGTGGTACGAAACCAGAGGCCGGCGGTCCCATTACACCCGGACCAAGATGCGAGCGCGAGGGCGTCTGCGCCGTCCATCAACCATTCCATCCTAATTGCTCCGTTTTTTAATGATTCCGCATTTTTGCCTCCCATGTGTCTGTCATCTTTCCAAGGCCTATGAATTTTTGTTAATACTCGTACGTAAAGGGTATGGTCAACGAGCGCCGAAAACCCCGCCCACGTCTCCCAAACTGAGCTACAGCAAGCCTAGGCCGCTGCTTAGCTCGTTGATGGGCCAGATGGCACTGCCCGACCTTTACGGTCATCACGCAACCTTAGGTTCCATCCCAACGGGCATTTTTGGATGCCTACCATACCGCCCATTACAAACTTTTACCAGTTTTCGGGATAAAAGTTACATTCACTTCAGTCCATACACGCGGAATGTAGACCAGCCACAGACAGGCCTTAAAAATGGTTTCGATCCAGTGGGATGTAATATCAGATGTGTGTTGTAAATTGGCTGGAATGATACCATCACGTCCAGGCGATTTGAACGCATCCAAGCTTCCGATAGCCCATAAAATCTTTTCAGTAGATATACTGCAAGTCTAGTCACAAGGAACAGTCACTTCTGGAGAAGTGGGAGCGAGCGAAAAGTCAGCTGTGCTCGCGCCGGGAAGTGGGTACCAAATAAAATACGAATAGTCTCTGAACTACAGGTGGTCCAGGAACCATCACGCTTCATTAAATAGCTGGGAGTAACAGGCTTGGAAGCGAGGACCGTACGCCTACGCAGTCTAGAGGCCGTTCCTACTTCCTCAATCTGCTGGCAGAAAAGTTTCCAAGAGCTACATTTAGTCCTTCGTAGTTCGTTCTTAAATAAGCTAAGATCATTTTTATATAACGCCCAATCCGATTCCAACCGTGTGGATTTTGCTTTATTGAAGATGGCCCACACAGAAGTCGGAGTTCGGAAATTTGCGCATTAAACCAGACGGGTTTAATTTTACCCTGTATTTTACTGACCGGGCATGATTCCGAAGCAGCTCTGTTAAGTGCTTCAGTCAAAGTTTGTACCATCTCATCCGGTCTTAGCTTGTCTGGCGGGGCAGAGGGGGTAGTACTTCCAGTAGAACCTCGTAATCTGACGTAACTATAACATGAACAAAATGCAAAAAAAATAAAATAAAATGTGCTCCAGAGTATCCACAGAACCGTTCGCGCATTGTTTTGAGAAATTAGTCGTGCAAACTAAGTGTTCAATTCCATTTCAATTATCTTTGTAACAGAAAAAATCCCTTGCCCGAATAGAAAATCGTGCCAAAAAGCATTTTGTTCTAAAGCACCATCCTTTCACGGACACCCGTCAACTATGGAAGCATCTTTTTGACCTTCCTTCCCTTGACCCAAATGCGTTCTGGCTATAACGTCACACTGAAACTATACAACTGGAAGTGGCTAATGCTTTTAGGGTGATCATAAAAAAGTGTGTACTGTGACCTTCGTATCCAAGTAATTGCTACTTCTCGAAGAATGGCGTTTTTCGCCGCGAGCACTACTTCTCGTGCATTTTAAATTAAACATGCAAAAGTTCGACAAAATTGTCCCGAAAGCAAATTGTGTCGAGAGTGTGAAATTTCCCACGAAAATCCCTCAATACTATACAAGATGAAGAAACTTGTCCTGAATTTTGTATGCCGAACGGCGTGCTTGTCAAAAACTCATATTGCTTAAAGACGCGCATCCTTGCATTGTTTTTTTTTGTAAACGGCCGTTTTCAAATTCATCCTGAGCCACTGAAATGTTGAGAGGAAATGGCATCGGTCTTTTGGCATCTTGAGGTATATCAATTTAAGACGAAGACGTCATATGGAACTTTTCACTATTCAGCGAATATTGCCAAGGACCTTTTCTTGTTGTCTTGTCTTCCACCTCGATGAACTTCGCCCACTAGGCCGTATATGCCCTAGACGCAATCAAAATTCAAGCAACATGCTTGCAAATAAGTCTCTCACTCAGCCGGTACGCCTGCCTTTAGTGAATATAGATACGAATATCATTTTCGTCTTTTTCGAAACAGTTTGGCGCAGCTTTTCCACACCATGCGGGTGGCGAAGTCCTCCAAAATGAAAAGTGTGTGCTGTATACAGTCCAAGTCGAGCCAAGTCGACCGTACGTACGTGGTTATATCTTTTTCCCAAAGCGGAAAAATTGGGGATTTTCATTTTCATCAGTTCAGTTCGTCAGAGTACGGCGTCGGAAATAGCAGATATAGGAATCCAACGTACGAGTACATTCCCGATACTTGAATACGGCGTGGAAAGCGTGTACGAAGGTTGACGACGATTGCCATCTTTCGTATTGGCGCCAAGTGAAAAGTTCGTTGAAAAGATTATTGTTATTATTTGTGACCTTTTTGCACAATATCGCGGTCTTGTGCATTTATGGCTCAATATCGTTCGCGGTGCCAAAGCATACGAGTACATGAGATAAACGATCTAAAGAGCCCAATAGTGTATAGTGACGCAATTGTTCGGTGTGTAGTATCTCACACCGAGTACATGAATCTAAGTACGTGCGTTAAGTGTTGAGTGAAAGCCTATTGTTGATAGCGAAATAAGTGCAAGATATTTATTGTGTGCCGAATCAACAGTCGTGAGCAAGTGTGAATAATTGATGATGCATTCCGTCTTGGTGCCTCGACTGCGGTAAAGGCTTTTTTTAATTGGACGATAACGATGGCAGCTCCTTGAGTGTTGTGCGACGAGAGAGATCCTTTTCGACGCCCGGCGACATCAGCAATAAAAACGTGTTAATGCTCCTTTATAGAATATTTAGCCAGCTCGAGTAGGTCGTAAAGATCTTTATGCGGTATGATATGAGTTTCTTATTAAGACTGCCATTAAAATGGATTTCCATTCCGTTTCCTATTTTCGATAAGATTCTTGTAATATATGACTATATCCGTGAGAAGAAGGCCAACCGCTTTGGGTGGAAGGACTCGAAACGATTTGTTGAATAATTAATTAAGTACAAGACCAATATAAATGTCGATAGCCTTATCGTATGAGTACAATAAACAACAATAGTGTAGGTGACTTTTGCGATTAAAAATGAGGCAATTTGTTGCCAAGAAACAATATAACATATGTCTACACTTCCATTCTATTTGATGAGGTGCACGTGTAAATAAAACGGTTTAATTGCTATATTAAACATTTTTGTGTAGGAAATACTTGAATGGTTTCAATCCAGGATTAAAAATCTTGAATTTCATGGACTACACATATCTCATACCTTGTTAACCTTCATGAGCCCGAGCAGGGTGCTGCACCCCAAACTTACATTTCTTAGGATATTTTCTGAAAAAAAAAAAAATTTCCTCTGGGATGTATTTCTTAAATATACTTCTTTTATCGTACAAAAAAGTTGAAATAAATTGCTACGTACTGTAAGGAGTTATCGTTAATTTTGTTCGTTGCGGTACAAGTAATCTTGGAGTTTTCGGTACAATTAGTACCTGAATGCAGCAAATACCAAAATCAGAACCGTTTGTAATAAGTGTGATATTTATTTTTGCACTACGTTTATAACGATTTTCTAATTTCAGTTTTATCTAGATTGTTTTTCAAAATATAGAATTAAAATGTTTCGTCCAAAATATTTGTTGTCCTTTATATAATACAAAAAAGTTGGGGTGCATTTACACCTCACTTGATCTTTAACGTAACTTTACGAGGTCGGTCCCATGAAGGTTAAGATAAGGCCCATCAGGAAGGCACTGTGACCATAATAAAGGACAGTATTTCTTTAGCAGAAATCAACCTAAAATCTGCAGTGCTTATAGTAGCATGCCCGAGGAGCGACATCGTATAATACGCCAATCGGATGGTAATTTCAGAGTGTCCAGGCACTCTTTGAGATTATTTTAGATATGGATAGAGGCTTATCCGGAAGCTTCAATTCAAATTTGCACCACCTGGGGTGTTTTGTCTTGTTTTAGTTTTTTACTTCTATCTCCGCCGTCCTCACCCTTGTTTCAGAGGACATAAAGTATTTACTACGGGATTGGAGGGTGTCGGCAGAGCACTTTTCTATGATCACCGGTACTTGTAGTTTGGACTAAACGAGTGCACTAGTAATAACTCGATTTTCAGAAATCGAAAAAGAACCGACTGGTGTAAGTTTAGGGATTGTCTCAAGGAGGCACTACCCTCTTACCTTGCCAGTCATGTAGTAGGCGGGAGCTGGCCTGGCAACAGCGTTCGGAAGTTCTGCTGCTAAATCGTGTCCAATTAGCAGGCATAAAGGAAAGAGGAAATCGCCCTGGTGGAAAGCTCGGATTGTAAAGCTCAGGGCTGTTAGAAGAAGATCCTTCAATGTGATGAAGTCTTCAGGGCTAGACTCTGATGGGTCAAACTACAAAGAAAATCCAAAAATCTTCAAAAACGAGATCAGAAGATCTAACCGGGAGTCGTGGAGGAGGTTTTGTGAATGATTTGAGGAAGGCAGCGAAGTTTCATTTGACACTCATTTCCCAGACAGCTCATCTGGTAACGTGCTAGAGTGCTCTCGGTCAGTAATGGCCGCTTGTGACTATGATTCTATTTTCTCGAATGATAAAATAGTATGGGCTGTTAACAGTTTTGACCCGTTTAAGTCCCCAAGACCGGATGGCACTATTTCAGCGGATATACAAAAAACGATGGACTTGCTGTATCCTTGGATTGAAAGTATATTCAAGGTCTACTAGGAGCTGGTACACATTCCTCGCACATGGTCGGATGTGAAGGTGAAGGTGGTTTTTAGCCCGAAGGCGGGCAGAAGCTCGCATTCACGTCCGAAAGACCTTCGTTCCATAGACTTATGGTCAACCTTGCTGAAGATACTGGTCTTATCGACATATACTTACAAGGGACGATCGGTGGACACCGCTTTGCATTCATTGGTAACATATATTCAGAAATCTCTGTGTTGCAAGGAGTATACGTTGGGTGGGCAAAGCAGATACACCCAACGCGGGACACCCTGTATCGCTGCTTAGGTAACTTTACCGGCAAACGGACTGAATATGGCGTTCTTCTTGTCAGTATCGAACAGTTTTAGCTATCAATTAATAGAAATCTTATTTCTCCTCTGCCTTTGGTGTTGCTTTTGAATCTCGTAAGCCAGTCGTTTTGGGCAAGAAGTCTTCTTTAACATAACCACATAGTTTTATCGTGAGAAAAGTAAGATTTGATTTTTGAAATAAAACTAATACCTTCAGCATGCGGAAAATCTAGATTAATGATAAAAATCGGAAATTTTAAAAATCAAAACAAAAAATTTCCTTTCTCGGAGCTACAGCTAATTATTTATTACTTTGATTTTTACGCAACAACTTTTAAATATAAAATAAAATAAAGTATTAGTTTCGTTTGTGTTTTTATTTGACTACTAGGTGCGCTAGCGTTGTTCGCTCTCGCATCTAGTGCTCGCTGCGCTCGCGTTGTTCGCTTCACTCACAACTTGTTTAAATAATTGTATGAGATAATTTTTTTTCTGCCAAAAAAGTTTCTGATTCAACTACAATAGCACGTTCTATTATAACTTGAACATGATTGTAGCCGCAGCGGACGTTGGCCTGCTCTTCTACATCTCCCATAAAGTATATTTGTAGAAATTTTGGGTTTTCCGTGGGAAGAGGGACTAAAGAGCCAATTTTATGGTAAACCTGGCCCTGTATCTTGAATGTGGAATTAAATGTGCGTCCCTGGCCATTCGTATTAGTAATGATGTTGGCGGCAAATGAAGTCATTTGGAAACATTATTAAATGTCTTAATTTTTTTCAAAAATAATTTGGACTCAGCAGTGTTACCATCCATTCGCGTTTTCAGTGGCAGGTTTAACGGTGGCAATACAACTTTTGCTGAAGCGCATAATCATTGATTGCTTCGTGCAACGAATATAATTTAAGTAGCACTGAAAATTTACTAATTTGTAGAATTTCAGTATTTTACCTATTTAAATTTAACAAAATTGAATTTAAAAAGTGGCACACAACAAATTTAACACAATTGAATTTAAAAAGTGGTTAAATGTATACGCAACATTTTGTATTTGCTAAATGGAAATAATGAATACCGAAATGTATACATTGAACGAAATGAGGCCTAAAATACACATTTTCACCAATATCTCGACTCCAGCGCCACGTACCGGGTCCAAATTTTGTCAACAGCTTTATTTTTATTCAAGTAATATACGTTGTGAATTTGAGCCAAATTGGACCATAAATACGAATTTTCTAAATAACTCCACTCCAGTACCATCTACCGGATACAAAAAAAATTTATGCAAATTGAAGAACCAAACGAACATATGGTGTGAATATGAGCTGGATAGCTTTAGTGGTTCAAGAGTTATGGAGGCAGCAACATATGCACGAACGTTTTTATATACATACATATATTAAGATAAGATTCTAGCTCGCATGGTTTTGCAGTTATAGCGTTTCTATTTTAGTAATGTGAGATCGACGTAGTAGTAGTCGATTTATTCTAGATCAAGACCAAGTTTTTTCCCCTTAAATTTGAAACATTCGCAAATTTTCGAATCCAAGTCTTTAATCTTTACATGCCGTTCGAAAGCTAACATAATGGAGCAACTTCTGTCAACTTTGTAGAATTGTCAGTTCGAAGTGCCGTTACAATATTATGTTTTGAATTTTCGATGAACAACCCATTTTGAAATTTCTTCAAAGTTTGGATAGTTGTATCTTTGAAGTAACGGTGAATTTCGCAATCGAGAAAAAGCCGTTTTATATGGAATTTTATGTAGTTTTAAAAAGTGATGTCAAGTGATGGGATAGATTTGATGACTGGGGAAGTGGAAAATTTGGTTTTGATTGGCAGGTCACGGGTTTTGATGACAATCACAAAAACAGTTATATCTCGGTGACGGTTAAAGATATGCCAATTCTATTGGTAGCATTTTTCCTCAAACGAATTGTGGAATAACCGCTACCAGTATTGGCCACCCAACGCGGGACATCCTGTATATTTGTTTACGTATTTCCTCGCCAATAGGATATCAGTATCTGTCTAGCTACTCGTAAAAGCCCAATAAAAGCCAAAAAAGCGATTTTGGACTCATCGCAATATCCGTATGAACACAGGAAGCTGGCCCCGAAGTATCAATATCCCCTATTTTGCAGGCGTTCAGTGAGGCCTAGAATGTTCCTCAACGGCGACTTAGCTCCATGTCTATGTTACTTACTCATTTGCCCTAACTCCAGTAGGACAAAGCACGTCAACTATTCCAAGTGGCTCAGCTGACGTTTCCTTGACATAAGCCAGTTTCGGACGATGCACATTGCCAGCATTCACCTTCTGTCTATATTGAAGGGGGCGAGTTTAAGGTACTAACTGTTTTTTGTTTTTTTTTTTTGTTTTTGTCGAGTATTGCTGCCTAAAATACACATTTTCACCAATATCTCGACTCCAGCGCCACGTACCGGGTCCAAATTTTGTCAACAGCTTTATTTTTATTCAAGTAATATACGTTGTGAATTTGAGCCAAATTGGACCATAAATACGAATTTTCTAAATAACTCCACTCCAGTACCATCTACCGGATACAAAAAAAATTTATGCAAATTGAAGAACCAAACGAACATATGGTGTGAATATGAGCTGGATAGCTTTAGTGGTTCAAGAGTTATGGAGGCAGCAACATATGCACGAACGTTTTTATATACATACATATATTAAGATAAGATTCTAGCTCGCATGGTTTTGCAGTTATAGCGTTTCTATTTTAGTAATGTGAGATCGACGTAGTAGTAGTCGATTTGTTCTAGATCAAGACCAAGTTTTTTCCCCTTAAATTTGAAACATTCGCAAATTTTCGAATCCAAGTCTTTAATCTTTACATGCCGTTCGAAAGCTAACATAATGGAGCAACTTCTGTCAACTTTGTAGAATTGTCAGTTCGAAGTGCCGTTACAATATTATGTTTTGAATTTTCGATGAACAACCCATTTTGAAATTTCTTCAAAGTTTGGATAGTTGTATCTTTGAAGTAACGGTGAATTTCGCAATCGAGAAAAAGCCGTTTTATATGGAATTTTATGTAGTTTTAAAAAGTGATGTCAAGTGATGGGATAGATTTGATGACTGGGGAAGTGGAAAATTTGGTTTTGATTGGCAGGTCACGGGTTTTGATGACAATCACAAAAACAGTTATATCTCGGTGACGGTTAAAGATATGCCAATTCTATTGGTAGCATTTTTCCTCAAACGAATTGTGGAATAACCGCTACCAGTATTGGCCACCCAACGCGGGACATCCTGTATATTTGTTTACGTATTTCCTCGCCAATAGGATATCAGTATCTGTCTAGCTACTCGTAAAAGCCCAATAAAAGCCAAAAAAGCGATTTTGGACTCATCGCAATATCCGTATGAACACAGGAAGCTGGCCCCGAAGTATCAATATCCCCTATTTTGCAGGCGTTCAGTGAGGCCTAGAATGTTCCTCAACGGCGACTTAGCTCCATGTCTATGTTACTTACTCATTTGCCCTAACTCCAGTAGGACAAAGCACGTCAACTATTCCAAGTGGCTCAGCTGACGTTTCCTTGACATAAGCCAGTTTCGGACGATGCACATTGCCAGCATTCACCTTCTGTCTATATTGAAGGGGGCGAGTTTAAGGTACTAACTGTTTTTTGTTTTTTTTTTTGTTTTTGTCGAGTATTGCTGCCTAAAATACACATTTTCACCAATATCTCGACTCCAGCGCCACGTACCGGGTCCAAATTTTGTCAACAGCTTTATTTTTATTCAAGTAATATACGTTGTGAATTTGAGCCAAATTGGACCATAAATACGAATTTTCTAAATAACTCCACTCCAGTACCATCTACCGGATACAAAAAAAATTTATGCAAATTGAAGAACCAAACGAACATATGGTGTGAATATGAGCTGGATAGCTTTAGTGGTTCAAGAGTTATGGAGGCAGCAACATATGCACGAACGTTTTTATATACATACATATATTAAGATAAGATTCTAGCTCGCATGGTTTTGCAGTTATAGCGTTTCTATTTTAGTAATGTGAGATCGACGTAGTAGTAGTCGATTTGTTCTAGATCAAGACCAAGTTTTTTCCCCTTAAATTTGAAACATTCGCAAATTTTCGAATCCAAGTCTTTAATCTTTACATGCCGTTCGAAAGCTAACATAATGGAGCAACTTCTGTCAACTTTGTAGAATTGTCAGTTCGAAGTGCCGTTACAATATTATGTTTTGAATTTTCGATGAACAACCCATTTTGAAATTTCTTCAAAGTTTGGATAGTTGTATCTTTGAAGTAACGGTGAATTTCGCAATCGAGAAAAAGCCGTTTTATATGGAATTTTATGTAGTTTTAAAAAGTGATGTCAAGTGATGGGATAGATTTGATGACTGGGGAAGTGGAAAATTTGGTTTTGATTGGCAGGTCACGGGTTTTGATGACAATCACAAAAACAGTTATATCTCGGTGACGGTTAAAGATATGCCAATTCTATTGGTAGCATTTTTCCTCAAACGAATTGTGGAATAACCGCTACCAGTATTGGCCACCCAACGCGGGACATCCTGTATATTTGTTTACGTATTTCCTCGCCAATAGGATATCAGTATCTGTCTAGCTACTCGTAAAAGCCCAATAAAAGCCAAAAAAGCGATTTTGGACTCATCGCAATATCCGTATGAACACAGGAAGCTGGCCCCGAAGTATCAATATCCCCTATTTTGCAGGCGTTCAGTGAGGCCTTGAATGTTCCTCAACGGCGACTTAGCTCCATGTCTATGTTACTTACTCATTTGCCCTAACTCCAGTAGGACAAAGCACGTCAACTATTCCAAGTGGCTCAGCTGACGTTTCCTTGACATAAGCCAGTTTCGGACGATGCACATTGCCAGCATTCACCTTCTGTCTATATTGAAGGGGGCGAGTTTAAGGTACTAACTGTTTTTTGTTTTTTTTTTTTGTTTTTGTCGAGTATTGCTGTCTGACCTTCATGCGGTTTAGTGCTCCATGTTCACCAATGTAACGAAAAAGGAAGTCAAACAGGTTGTACCTGTTACTATCTCAGTGGTAGTCTATCTAGACCAACCGGCCGCTTTAGACCACGTATTAGACCACCTATAAGACAAGTCAGAGATTGTTGAGAAAGGTGGGGGGGGGGGGAGCACAACAATTTTCATACTTTTTCGGCTGACTATTGGATTAACTGGTTTTGCGAACTTTTTTGTAATGTTTTTTTTTTTTATAAGAGACGGATCCATTCTTGAAGGAAATAATTAATGTATATTTTGGATCTAAACAAAACTGACTTAAATTATTAACGTATTTCTTGCACTTAAACAAAACTGACTTATGATGGGTCCACGAACTGAATGGCTCAATAGCTCTAGCTAAAAAGGTTGACGTCCTACATATACATACATACAGTGATATATTCGGACAGTTAGGCGGCGCTAAAGGCGCTGCAATCCATTACCATCAAGTCGAAGACAATGTATAACTGTCTAACAGCCCTCTGTTGAGAACCGGAAGAACAGTGAAACGCCGATGGGTCCCGGGTTACAGTGGGCTTCTAGGTAATGAAATCGCGGATGGACTAGCTAAAAAACGGACTGATCTCTACTTAGGGACAGCTGTCGATGCCAATAAAGACATGCAAGAAGCAACTGTACGATAGGATGTATGGGCTGGCCAACGCAAACTGACTTATTACCACAGAGTCTAGAATAACGAAAATATTCTGGAACTCCTATGACAGCAAGAAGACTAAAAGCCTCTTGGAACTACCCAGACGCCAGTGCGCACTTAGTGGGTGTACTAACGTGGCACTGCTTGTTAGGGGAACGCGCGTACAGATTAAAACTGATTGTTGTTGTAATAGCGATGCTTCGAATACTGCAGTTCTTCTTACGTTGAGGGGGTTTGGCAGCTGTTGGCCGTCGAAAAACGGTTTTGATCCAGTACGAAGAACCGGCTGCCGCAGGAATAATTAAAACTGATGACTGATAGTGTATTCAGGAACTGCAAGCTACCAAATACAGAGGAAACTCTAAGGCGGTTTCTGTGCGACTGTCCAGCGCTCGCTAGGAGGAGGTTTAAATGACTGGGAGCCAACTTTTTCAAAGGACTCAGCTTCAGAAGTCTTTGGAGCGTCGCTAATGAGTCAGGATCCTTCGAGCTTAACAAAGATCGTTTGATAACGACTAACACCGGCACATAGTGGCTATCGGAGTTGGGGTATCGCTATGAACCCGAACGGTCTATCCGGAGCTGTTTGACCAACCTAACCTAAGGCAAGCAAAGAATCGGTATCATTAATTCACAAGGTTCAATGGGGGGAGAAATATCCAATTTAACGATCTATCAGTGCCCCGTGTGATGAAATTCCGTGTAAGTTGGGCCATTTTTATGCCTGTTGAAGCTTTCATTCCCTATGGGTCATAGCTAAATTAGTGCTTGGTTGCAACCAAGTAAATCGAATGAATATCGCTTTTCTTGCGAAAGGATTCCTCGAGATATTTGTGTTTAAAATATTTAGTATACGCTGCCCCCCAATATTTGGTTTCATGGGGCAAAAAGGGCCATTTTTACCCGAGTCGTGACTAATGTTTACACGTAAGCCGGGTTTGCGCGGGCGAAACGTCAGAAACGGGTGTCGAAGCGAATTGGACTGACGCGGAAATAATGCTCATGCTGTCAAATCGAATGTGCGAGTACTGAAGTCATCTTTTTTTCATGTGTTAGTTGTTGGATTCATCCACTCATCAACAGCACATGAGTACCCGTCGGGACCCGTCGTCAGCTAACAAGTTCCACGTTGTCGTAAACCCGATTGCTGCTTACACGGGATGGGTATCGTAGAATTGACGCGCCCGACGGGTTTACCCATTTCATCTATTAGAACCTTAAGTAGGGAAAATTGGCCATGAAAGTCAGATGGCACCGAAAGAGTAGTGTAACCTTTTACAGTAACTAGCGAATGATGTGCTCTGGCAGTCCAGCCTGTTAATCGGGAGTTGCGGGGTGATAATGAACGGCGTTTACCGGCTGCGTCTATATCCTTTAACTAACAAAATCGAAAGAAGTAAATAAGTGGTTAAAGATATACCAATTCATTTTTCCACAAACAATCTGCACTACCCAACCTATCAGTATTGTTCATCCAACGTGGGACACCTTGTATAGTATAAAAGGAATGCAAGTGGTGACGACGATGGTCCCAAACGTAACAGAAACAATTGCAAAGTGAAAGGGCACGCCGTTGCAACGGTCAAACTGCCAATGGAAATAGACACAACGGCGAAGAAACATTGTGTGGGTTCAGAAGATACTGAGCAACTTCCGCTCAACTGATCATGATCAATTGATCACAGAGCAGGAAAAATGTCTGCTCACCGCTCGCACTTTTCTTCTTCTTCTTGACTTTCGTATGAAGTGTGTGTGACAACGAGAGTCGCGTTCAGCAGGCACAGACTGCATAATCGACAAGTTCCGGAACTGCTCGCGAGCAGTTCGTGCTCTTCGGTAACTTCTGAACGCAGGCGTTACGAATAAATACAAATAGTATATAAAATGTGAAGAGTATGCAACAGAACCTATTCCCTCTGATAATATGCACCTCGATGTGCCGTGGGCCCCTGCATTCTCGCTATCTCCGTGGGATTTCATGCGAACAATTCCCAGAAATCCCCTAGCATAAGCGAATGAATGAGGCGGAAGGGAGAGGAAAGAAAAGCTTTATTTAGTTCATGTTTATTTTTACGGTGTTTTAATTTAGATTATTTGTAATTCATATAATTTGATTCCCGACAATTTGTAATTAATTGAAAAATGACGATAATCCAAACAAATAAAGCGGCACTAATAAGCAATTTTGATCAAATACCGTGGTTTTATGATTTTTTTCGAACGTAAAACTTTTTTTTTTCGAGCGTAACGCCTGCCGTGTGAAAAAAGTGAACTCATGGCTCGAATTTACTAGTGTAAACGTAAAATTGTCGCGTCGCACTCGGTGGCCGTGATCGTTCGGTCACCGCTCTACTATACTAATCTAGAGCTCGGAGATCAAATCTCGGCGCGATCAAAAACTGCCTGTGAGTACTAATAGAACTCTCACAGTGCTCCGGGCTTGTCAGTAGAAAGACGGCGCGGATAGGAGGTGCATGCTAGCAACTGCACTTCCGAAAAGTAGATATGCTATTGAAACGTCAACAAGGCATAGAAAATGCTAGAGATGTTGACGCGCCCATGCCCTTGGAGGGGTCAAGGCAATTAGAGTAAAACTGGCGGGAAAGACCCTTGTACAATGTGTTTGTTGTTGCACTCGCCGACTCACCACCGGCAGATGGACTTAACGTGGGCTCAAATACATACATGAGCCCGTGAAATGCCGGCCGTGTGAAAGCGATGAGTCCAGCGGTAATTTTTGCATTCGAATAGAAAGTTGATCGGGACTGAAATCATCGCTCGAATTTACTAGCGCACACGTAAAATTGGCACGAAAGAAACTTTTATAATGTTTGTTGTTGGGTTCATGGACTCACCGCCGACAGTGGGATTTAACATAGGAATCGTGGGATCGTGTGAAAGCATCTTGTTAAATCCATGAGTCCCTCAGCCAATGAGCCACTCACAGACTCATGCGTATAAAAGATCCTATTTAACCCTGTACTTTTGGTGAGTTCGGTTCCCATGCTAAATCATTGTGGGATCATCGACTCACCGAACTTTTTTGGACATTACCTCCAGGCTACCTTAATCTTAGGTTACCATAAGCTACCATGAGGTTACCTCATGGCCTTTTTATCCTCCGTAAATGGGAATTTACAGCAGAAAATAATCGAAAAGCTTGAAAATATTGGGCGCTCAACGTGGGGTCAGTGTGATTTTATCTATTTAATAAAATCGGAATGACAACTGGTGTCGTCGATGGGGAAAGCATTGATATTAAAATGCCGATTGCGTCTTGCAAATTGCCAATTAAGTCCGCTGCGGTAGGTAGAGCTCATACTAAAATAGATGCCAAAACGACGAGAAAAATTTGGCTCAAATTCGATTCTAGTCGCTCTGGCTTTTTGCTGTCACTGAATAGGAAGCAAATTGGCAGGGTAGTGGGGACTATCACAAGGCACTGCCCCATCGGCGTGCTTGCTTTGAAGCTCTGTCTTCCTTATAATGAGTACTGCAGGAGATGTGAGAATGCGGGTGAGGAGGAGAGCGTTTTCCTTCTTCTATGCCAATGTCCAGCATTGATTATTAGGAGGAAGAAATTCTTGGGCTCCTAGTTTTACTGTGCCTTGGAGGACTTCAAGGATATGAGAGCGATGCAGCTCAATCAATACATTGCCAGTACAGGCTGGTTATACTCAACTGTCCTAATTGGGATGTGGAGCATAGCACGTAAACTGTTCTATGTGGCTCAGTTGATATTTCGTTGGTATTAACTATAGTATAGGAGAATGCAGTTGCCAGCATGCACCTCTTCATGGGGGACACATTAGCCACCTACTTGCGACAAATCGGAAGATGTTGTTGCCTGTTATTACGCCCCACACCACAGGGAGAAGACAACACAAATATCCATGGTCACGAACGTCGTCGTGGACGGGATTCAGACCCAAAACGCCGGTAGTCCGACATGAGACTGATGTCTCTACGCACTGATCTACCGCTCGCTAGGTTTTTTTTAGTGAGGTCAAACGTTATTAGTGGTATTTCAATGGATCCAGAAGTAGTCTAAGCATGCTGTGTTGCATCATGGCAACCCCTTAACCTAAATCGAAATAACCATCAATTTAGCGTATGGTACCGTTATTCACGAGACACAAAAACCGAAACCTTTTTAGACGTCACCTTAAAGATATCATCACAAACCTCCTGATAATTTGGTGAATGGCACTCTTTAAGTATTTTATCAACTTCTCATTCTTAACTTCAAAGATACGACTATATTGAAAAAATGTCGTGTCATTAGTGTATAGTTTGATATTTACTCAATTTTCTTCGATAGGGACAATTGTTGCAGGTGCGTAGAGAGTTGATTTTCACTCAAGGGGCGAGGGATATTCTTTTGGATGGTACAATTTGAACGATTCTCAGCACTCCACTAGTAAATTATTCTAATTGATTTAAAAGATTGAGGGAAAGGTTTACAGAGCTTTTCTTTTATTTCTTCTTTGTAATTTAGTCATAAATCCAGCTGTTGTTCTCTATTATTCCTTTATTCCGTTTTCGACGTTTATTGACAACCAAAATATCACTTGACAATGATATTTTGGTTGTCAATAAAGACCACTATTAGAAGTTGGTTCAATTATTTCCATTGTTTTCCTTGTTTTAATTATTAATTGTTGTATGTTACTATTGTTTAAATTATTGAATTGTACCAATTAATATATTTATAATATATTGAAAAAATCCTGATGATGCCTAGTATAGGCGAAACGTCGAAAACGGAATAAAGGAATAATAGAGAACAACAGCTGGATTTGTGACTAAATTACAAAGAAGATTAAAAAATTCCAGTGAATAAATCATATACTAAATTTCTTTTATTTCGGCAGATGTCTTAATGAGGTAGGTCAAATTTTTCAACGCGAGAAACTCGCGTAACCGCTCCCCTCAATCTGCTCAACTTGAATGGGAGTAAGGTCGGAATTATCGGTTATCTTCTTACGAAATAGTCTAGTCTTTGGGATTAAGCAAAGTATCAAGGCTTTTCGTGCGAAATCTCAAAATAAAAACTGTCAAAAGTTTCGTTCGCACGAAAAATTCTCGCTCTCCCAGTACTAACATATTTCATTCGAAGGAAAAAGTCTCCGCATCATTATGAGCAATTTTGACACGAAAACAAGTACGTTGCACTTTATTTCGCATGAAAACTGGTCTTTTGATTCGTTTACACTGTCACTTTTTTTGTGGGACAGGTAAGTGCAACATTTTCGCATGAAAAGGTTAGTACCAACCTTTACCTGGAGAACATGCAAATTGTATCGGATCTCGAAGACGTTTCTGTGAGATTGATGATGAAATTCTCGAGCACATTCTTTATGAGTGTGAGGCTGTCGCTCGTCGTCGAATCGAGTGTTTCGGCACTGCTTCATTACAAATAGTCAGTTGGATGAACAGATCTAAACTATTTACCGAGATTTCGGGCAATAACACAGTAGATCCAGGAGCATACATAGAATATTTTCGGGAAGGACCCGTACCTAACTCTCAATAATTTTGGAAGATGTCTTTCTATGAATGCCAGATAGTGGGGTGGGCTATCCAAATTACCGATCGATAGTCGACAATTTCCTGAAAAAAAAATGTATCAGAAATCCACGTCAGCATTCCAAATTCCCATTCTTATTCTAATTGATTCGAAAACTTCCTAAATATTAGCAGTCAACAGTCCAGAGTCCAGTAACCAATTCAAACTCATTTTAAAAAAATGTCAGATCAAACTATCATCTTTCAAAAGTTTGTCCTGACGGAAAAATTAAATTGAAGCCGACAAAAGATAAATACAAAAAGCGTTGACCCTTCTCCAGCAAACCACCGAACCTAATCTGAAATCTGAATAATACACTCAAAGAAGCACAAACGGGAACCGGAAAGCAACACAACACGCCGCGCCGTGGAACTTTTCTATACAATGCTCGCAGCACAATATCCAAACTTATTACTAATTGGATTGAATGGCCGTGAGAGTCAACGAATTGTAAGAAAATTGTGATTTATGACGGAAGTTTTTCTTAAGGCGCTCGAGTACTCGTGTTCATTAAGTTAGCAATTGATGAAATTGTGTAGGGTTTAATGTTGCCTGGGAAATGGGAAATTTTCCCTGGTGTCGTTACCTAAATTTTCAGTCAATTCGTGATTTCGAATAACAGGATAAGAGAATTGGTTGGTGTGAAGGGCATGAGGCACGATTGCTTTAATTTTTAGATAAGTAACATAACTCCACTTCCGGGTGAGGATAGGAGATGACATTGAATCCTTTGCGAGCTCACTTTGAATCCTTTGTGAGAAGGCATTTTGTTATGAATTCCCGGATTTCTCGCGATACTTAGAATGCCAGAACTAGTGTACGTTAGTAAGGTGAAAAGTTCTCGGCCTGACAATGAAAGACTGCGATTTTCAATTAAAAATGGTTTTATTTATCTACATAATCTCCCTTGACTTCAACACATTTGGTCCAGCGTTTCTGCAACATCAGTACTCCTTCCCGGAAATGAGAGTTTGGAAGGCTGGGAAAATATTCATCTACGGCCCTCTCAACTTCTTCATTGGATGCGAAGCGCTTCCCAGAAACAAATTTTTTCAAGTTTGGGAACAGGTTTTCCTGGTGAAAGATGATTTTTTTTCTTTTGAAATCAAAAACGGATACTTTGTCTAATCACTTTTTTATTATTGTTCCCTGACGCGTTTCGCTCTTTCGAGCATCTTCAGAGGGATTAACTTATTTGTTACAATTTCCTGTGTTTTTATACTATCTTAACATAGCGTGTACATAACATTATTCAATACATCCAACTTAAGAGATAATTAAAAGGTCATTTACTCTAATTGCTGAAAAACCAGGATATAGAAGGTAATGTTACGTTAAGGTAGATGTTGTGACGCAATGTGATTCAGATTAAGCAAACGAGAATGGTTAAGGTCCTGATGGTCATTAAGTAGTGTTTTCCGCGGAGTCCTGTTCGCTCTCTTTATTTCAAGGGCTTCAAGAAGGTTGAGTTTTTTCCCTTTTGAGCAGGTATGTAGGATCTGGGGTTTAAAGTTGTTTCCAACCTTATGACCTGTTTCCTTTAGGTGTTCGGAGAAATTGGAGAAATTAGAACCACTCATGTGTTCCTTGAACCTTGTCTCTATTGACCGGCCTGTTTGTCCCACATATGTTGCGAGGCACTCGGGACATTCTAGTTTGTATACTCCCGGTTTCTTCTTTTTATCTGTGCGGGGTTTCGCATTAAAAAGTCTGTTTCCAAGTGTGTGACCACTTTGGAATGCTGGAACTAGTTTTTCTTTTTTGAAGAAGTTCCCCACTTTCTCTGAGAGGCACGGGATGTATGGTAGTGAGATATAGTTTTGGAGTCGTGCAAACGGCCATTTCTCAACTTAACGTTGAATTACTTAAGAAAGACCCTACGCCGCAATTTCTAAAAGACATTAAACTTTCAATTTCCGAAGCTACCGCACTCTTTTCAAATGATTGGGAAAAGAGAAGGGTTATCCCTATGAACACAGAAGCCCCAAAAATCTACGGCCTCGTCAAAGTTCACAAGGAAGGAAACCCCTGTCGGCCAGTGGTTCCGTATACCACAGCGCCAGCTTACCACTTAGCCAAGAAACTGAATGATAAAATTCGGGACTTATCCCAATTTCATCCTACGCACGGAGTTAAAAATTCTATTGAGCTTACATTGAAATTAAATTCCCTTCCCCTCGCAGGTGAACATTTCAAACTTGTTTCTTTTGATGTTACCAACATGTTTTCGAACATACCTTCAAAAGAATGCCCGACATTGGTTGGAACGATCCTGAGCGGGGAAAATATTTGCCCTCTAGAGAAAAAAGACATTCTGAACCTCCTTGAAACCTGTCTCCAGCAAAATTATTTCAAATTCAAAGATAACACCTTCATACAACGGGATGGGTTGCCTATGGGTTCACCACTCAGCCCGCTCCTAGCGGATATCTATATGCACTTCTTCGAGACCAATATTCTATCATCTTCCCTGGCTAGAACGCATATTGCTTTTTGGTACAGATACGTGGATGATATTATAGTAGGTTTCAAAGGCACAGATAGGCAGCTCGAAAAATTTCTCGGTTTCATTAACGCGGTAAACACTCACATCAAATTTACCCTGGAAAAAAGCGTTAATAACACCATTAACTTCTTAGACCTTACCATTTCCTACTCAAACAATAAGTTCGACTTCAAAATATTCAGGAAACCGACATTTTCGGATGTAACCATCCCGGAGGACTCAACTTGCGCATGGTCGCACAAAATAGCGGCTTACAGATCCATGATTCACCGCGCCTTCGTCATCCCAATGTCGGAATCAAATAGAGAATTGGAGTTGAATCTTATAAGAAAAATCTCTACCAATAATGGTTTTGACCACCACATGGTTAATAACCTAATAAAAAAGAAGAGGAACGAAATGGCGAACAGCATGGTCTACCCCAGAGGGTCAGACGAACGGCTCCAAAACTATATCTCACTACCATACATCCCGTGCCTCTCAGAGAAAGTGGGGAACTTCTTCAAAAAAGAAAAACTAGTTCCAGCATTCCAAAGTGGTCACACACTTGGAAACAGACTTTTTAATGCGAAACCCCACACAGATAAAAAGAAGAAACCGGGAGTATACAAACTAGAATGTCCCGAGTGCCTCGCAACATATGTGGGACAAACAGGCCGGTCAATAGAGACAAGGTTCAAGGAACACATGAGTGGTTCTAATTTCTCCAATTTCTCCGAACACCTAAAGGAAACAGGTCATAAGGTTGGAAACAACTTTAAACCCCAGATCCTACATACCTGCTCAAAAGGGAAAAAACTCAACCTTCTTGAAGCCCTTGAAATAAACAGAGCGAACAGGACTCCGGGGAAAACACTACTTAATGACCATCAGGACCTTAACCATTCTCGTTTGCTTAATCTGAATCACATTGCGTCACAACATCTACCTTAACGTAACATTACCTTCTATATCCTGGTTTTTCAGCAATTAGAGTAAATGACCTTTTAATTATCTCTTAAGTAGGATGTATTGAATAATGTTATGTACACGCTATGTTAAGATAGTATAAAAACACAGGAAATTGTAACAAATAAGTTAATCCCTCTGAAGATGCTCGAAAGAGCGAAACGCGTCAGGGAACAATAATAAAAAAGTGATTAGACAAAGTATCCGTTTTTGATTTCAAATTTAATATGGACTATCACAAAGTGCAAATATCGTCAATCGGGTTTTTTTTTCTTCTATTTTTTAGCATCCAACTGGTCAAGAAGTATGGAGTAATATTCACCTATTATTGTTCTGCCTTTTTCAAGGTAATCAATTAACAGGATCCCTTTCGCATCCCAAAACACGCTGGCCATGACCTTTCCGGCAGATGCGATTGACTTCGCTTCCTTTGGCGCTGAACCGGCTTCCACCCACTGCTTCGAATGCTGTTTCGTTTCTGGCGTGTAGTGGTGGACCCAAATCTCATCCATGGTGACAAATCGCCGCACAAAATCGGTCGGCTTCCTATTGAATCGGTGCAAAAATTGCTGCGAAAATTGTTTGCGCATTTGCTTTTGATTGGCATTCAGCAAATGCGGCACCCATCTTTCGCAGAGCTTTCGCATCTCTAATTCTTAGATGTTTCGCTCGCACTCTTTCTTCCGATATCCCAACAGCCTCAGCAATATCACTCACTTTCATTCTCCTATCGTCCAACACGATATCATGCACTTTTTCAATGGTTTCCGGTGTGGTTGCGGTTTTTGGCCGTCCTTCACGTGGATCGTCCCTTAGAGGGGGAATGAAGGTCAAAATTTTTTTTTCATCTGGTATAGGTAAAGTATAGGCATGAGAAAAGTAACACCGAGTACATTCCACTTTTGGTATTCTGATCAAATTTGAAAAGAGGGGAAAAGAGGTAGAGGGGAAAATATGTGATCCGAGTTTGCACCCCCCCCCCCCCTCCCCTTGCATTTCAAGACCCTTATATTTAGAAATATGAAAATTTGCAGGAAAGCGGAATTTCACTATCATAGAAAACTAAAAATCGTAGTATTTTGATATCTCATCAGAAAAGATTAATAATAGTACATTCCTATAGTTGCAGTTAGCACACCCCTGCACCCCTTAAGCATACCCGAGGTCAAAAATATTGATGGCCAATGATAACCAACATCATTGACAATAATATCTCTAAGTTTCATTACAATCACATAATACATAACTATTTATTAATAGTACATTCATTTAAATTTAGGCATTTTGACACTATCCACACAAAAAATACACCTACCGGCCTCATAGGTGTGAGTACTACTTTCAGGTTGTTTTTCGTAGTGCGAATTGCAGTTATTTAATTAATCATTTGAAAGGGTTAAGATTGTTTGGGGGCTCTGTGTCGTAAGTGGTCAACTTTACCGGGTAGAAGGTGGGAGGGGTCCACATAGAGGCGAAATTCATTTAAAATTTTTGGCGCAAATATGGCGCAGCTCAACCCATGGTTTGAGGAGGGAGCGCAGAGCCTCATCGCCATCGGAAGTCTCTCGTGCTAGTTGCAGGGACAGCTTCGGGATTCATCGGCCATGGTTTTCTTTTGTTGTATCGCCTGCTAGGGACTTACTCGGTTGTTTCAGCACATGGGCCGATCCGAAAAATTGTTTTTGTAACCAAGGAAGAGACAGCCGGTGACGCTCACTAACCTCGCCGACATTACTGATTACCGAGCTAGCAGTCAAGCGCGCGTCACTCTTGATCACTTGTTAAGGAGGTTTTCACGCTTAGGTGTCCGGCATGATCTGGACGATCAAGGCCTCGGCCTCAGTCCTAATTTGAGCTGAGCTCAAGGCACATTCGCGTTACACAAAACAACGCAAAAAGATTGCCATCGGAACACTTGGTGAAATAACCCTCCTACAATCAATTACTCGTAACCGGTATTTGGATCAGAGACGTCTGGGTGGAGATATATTCAACACTCCCACAAAGTGCTATCAAGTGGTTCACAGATGAATCTAGGACAATGCTGGTGTAGTGGGACCTAACCATGTAATTTCAACGCCATTTGGGGTTTGACACTGTCTTCCAAGTAAAAGTTTGCGCAACTGAGGCGTGTAAAGAACAATGCCAGAAGGCTGCATAAATGGACAAGGACATTGCGATATTCACCGATAGTCATGCGGCCATTATGCCGCTATCTAATCGGTCAGTAGGTTAGGTTTGGTTAGAGGGACTGCCAGGAAGTGCACAGCTCACTTAGTCCACAGATTGGTCCGTTGTGGTATCCGCGGTATTTACCAACCTGCCTAGACAAGATTAATCATTGAACCAGCTGGAACTGATAATGAAAGGAAATAGTTTGTTGACATCCATATCCTTCAAGTCATCCAAATTCTCGAAGAAAAAGGAATCAAGGCACAAAGGAGATGGGAAATACTTTCTCCCTCATCCTTGTCATCGCAACTTCTACAAAAGTAATTGTAGGGAAGTTGGAGTATTCTGGCGTGCTGACCGATTAGACAATGCCCAGTGATAACTGCCTCCAGAACGCTAATATGCCTTCTATCTATTGATCGAACTTTGGAAGATCGGCTAGGATCGATTCAAGGCAATATCAGGTGGCAGGTGCTACTGGTACCCCATATTGTATTAGCTCTGCCAACCGCATCCTCCAATATCTTCTTTTTGCAAGTGGATATGGGCATTCCATTCGTGAGGCTCCATCACTATCTCCCCAGTCCATGCACGAGCCAACTCGTCAGTTTTACAATTGCCAGTAAAACCACTATGGTCGGGAATCCAGCACAGCAAAATGTTGAAAACTTTTCTCAGCTCAACGAGGGACGTGCGGCAATTGGTCAGCAACATCCATGTTAGTGCGTAACTGCCAGACTGTACTATCGATGGCGGGACCCTCAAAGAAGGTGACGCTATACTCGGCCCGTGGTCATGTTGGCATCGCATGGAATGAACTGGTTTACGAAAGGCCAGACTGACTACCGCCACGCTCTTTTTTGTGGACCGCTGTCCTTTTGCGGGAACCCGCCATATATCGTAAGATAGCGCATCAGGGTGTGTACAATGAGACCACTGCGAAATCGAAGAATGTCCCTAATTTGAAACAGGCAATTGTTCCTCTCGGGCTACTCGTGTAAAAGATCTTCTGAACTGCTCAAGCTGAAGCGTGATAGCGTTAGAGCAATATGCGGCCTCCTTACTGTCTTACTTAGAGGCCGTATCGTATCGTAGGAATCGTAATAGTACTAGATGCGAGCTGCCGCTTTTGTTACGGTGATTATGAAACGTCATTGCACATACTTTGTGAGTGCGAGGCGTCAGCCCGACGTCGCGTAGCCTTGGCTGAAGAGAAAACATCGCCTCGACTCCGCCTATCATTTTTAGCAAATTTGTTAGCAAAATCGAGCTTGATCAATACGCCTAGTCCTATTTCTAGACTTGAGGTTATACCACAATAAACTGTTTTGTCTTGGTGCTTGTGTGCTCACTTTACCCACAATCCTCCTCATATCAATGAATCTAATCTAAATTTTCATTATGTAGAGTAGAGCGTATAAGATCACGACGAAAATATTTCGATCACATTTGTTAAGCTTATTGACTTCTCTTAATTCATTCTATATTTCTTTACAGATTGTGCTAATTTTTACTTGTCCACTAAGTAATATTAAAAAAAGTTGGAGCTCAATCTTTCTCACGTTATGCTACTGCCTACCCCTGCTGTTGATTTTTGAATTATCGAGTCCAGCAAATCGATTGGATACTTTTCATCATGACAATTTAAATTTATAAGCTTCATAAGACATATCAACTTGAAAACTACAACTCATGCATCGAAACTTTCTTCGACGACCCTTTATTCCTGCACTAAATTTCACCTGTACGAGTGAATAACCTTTCGAAATTTTATCGTTAAATTTTCGTTAGACAGCTTTCACACGGAACGCACGATACACGGATACACAAGGCGCGTTTTTTTACTTTTCTTAACCCGTGTAGATTAGTGATTTAGTACGCAATACAACAACAATGCTACCCTATATTGGTTAACGCTTAACCTGGTAATTTATCGAGGGTCGATCCTGACCTGGATAGCGCACAAGTAAAGCTTTTATTTAGGGCGCATCTACCGGTTGCTAGAAGTTCGTTCGTTCGACGATGTTCCACCACCTCACCTCATTCACCTCAATGAAATTCAACGGGATTCCACATTTTCTCCAATCGGAAAAGTGATTTTTGTCGAAATATTACTACTCTAGAACTAATCGGAATCAATTAGTTTCTTCTATCACAGGCCTCGTTTATGCCGTGGAACTATTTTTGAGTATTAACTAGTTCATGCTAACTCAGGACGAGATAAACATGTCGCATTAGCTAGTTTTGGTACTAATTCTAGCTCCACTTGCGATGCAGAACTGGACTGAAAAATTGGGACTAGATGATGTTGCTGTCTTCGCTAATGGCTTTGTTGGTGAAAATTGTATTTTATATATTATATAAATAACTCATCCTTTCCTGAAACTATGTATTCGTTTCATCCTTTGATTGTAGCGGTATAAATGCGTTTTTAATGGGAGTCTATTGCCTCTTGACATTTCCCAAACAAAAGTCACAAACCAACAACTGACATCTTTCATGTTTAGTATTTCTTCGTACGGTCGGTATAAACACACCACGAACAAGTACTAGCACTAAAACGATTTAGTTAAATCGCCTTTTAGTTCCACGGCATAAACGTGGCCACAGTTGCATTTGATAGGTTCAATGCTTGTTCTTGTTGTAGTAGAATGAAATTTGTTTTTAATATTTTTCAAATAGTGGAATTATGCCACCACTTAAAATCTGCACTTTATCTGAGACAAAATCCATTTCATATCAGATACATACTTTTACCTTGTATGGGTCAGATACATCGTTTTTTGACACAAAAGCTAGGGATAACTACCCTTGACCTGGATCTTGCAAAAGAACGCGCCTACAGATTATAGCAGAAAGCACCAGGGGCGAGCGAGCTTTGTATGTGCGACTATTAATTTAAAATTCCACTCGTATAGAACGCTCGCTGGCCACTGGTGCTTTCTGCTGAAATCTTGTATATCGTGCGTTCCGTGTGAAAGCCACCTTACGTTCAGTTTTTAGTTGTTGTTTTCTTTTCACACAATTTCACCTTGGACCTTTTTTGTGATTAATGATTTGCCACACCAATAGTTCGTCACAATTTAGGTTAAATTGGCTCCCATGTACGTACGAGTATGCAGAACGTTATAAAGTGTAAAATATGGGGGAATTTATTGAAGTTGGATACGAAGTAAAATTTGTTTATGATTGGCGCCCAACGTGAGGTAACGCTAGCAACATGTATTTAGTCTAGATGTATTTTGAAAGCGCATAAGGGAGGCGGTAGCTAGGTGCGTTGAGGCATCAGTCTAATGTCTCACCGGCTTCGTGGTTTCGAATCTCACCGCGCCGGCCGTGACCATGAAACAACCATGGTGTTGTCTTCACCCTGTGTAAAACTCAGTAGTAAACCTCAACATTTGCCGACTCCTAGCAGTGTGCGGCAGGAGGTGTGTGCTAGAAACATGAATCGTCCGAATCAGTTTATCAATTACGTCAAATAAGCTTCTTAGGAGTAGTTGAAGCGCTATACTCCATTTGAGCAAATAATATATACTTGCCGCTCGCCCCTAAAAATTTTAGAATGACTTTATTGGATCACTTGACTTTGCACAGTGGGGCAAAATTACAAAACAAAAAGAAACTGTTGGAAGTTTTCTATGTCATTGTTGAAATTTTTTACTCGGTTTTTTTGGGGTCGCTGATTGTGTATCGGAAGATAAAATTTAGAAAAAAATGTCGGGTCTGGAATGGCAACACTGTTTTTTTTATATATTTTACATATATGTTCAATCTTTCTGGAAGTTAAAATTCGGAGGTTTTTGGAATTGTAATATGATTCAAGGGTCTTAAGTCATAGAACAGTAGGTAGAGGGTGGAGATCTCATTTTTTAAAGTCACTGCTTACTTTATATACTACATGGAATAACCCGCTTTCGATATGTTGTCCAAGGTCCTAGTAATTTCTAGAGTAAACATTTCTCTCATCTATGAATATTATATTAGAACTAATATTGTAATACTATCAAGAAACTCGTAGAGAAGGTACTCACCCACTATGCGTGTGCAAAAGCACCTGAGCCACCCGACTTTCTTTTTTCCCTAATCGCCCCATTTTTTTCTCCCCTGTTTTTGTTGTCTTTCCTTAAGCCTATGAATTTTTCTTCAATACCTAAGGACAGAGGGGCAACGAGCGGCGAAAACCCCCTTCTCCTTTGTCAAATGGCACTGCCCTTTTGGCTCCGTCTTCGGATGCCCATCTACCAGTCCATTACATATTTCTCTATGTAATATAGAGAATGTACACCGGATGGGATTCTTGGAGAAGAAACCGAAAGTTTGTCAAAGTGACCGTGAAGGTCCGGCAGCGCTGGAAGCGAATGCTCTACACCGTGCTGGCTGCATCTCAGTTTTGGAGATATCTGGGCGGGGTTTTTGCCCGCTTGATGCCCTAGACACTACTAAAATGTATTATGTGCCTTACGGGAAGGCAAAACAACAATCGAAGAAAGTTGGGTCCCACCGACCCTGAAAAATAATAAAAATGAAAAAAAAAAAAAAATGGCAATGGCCGTTGACCAGCTCATGCTACTGGCTCCAGGTTTTGATGTTGTAGACTCTTGGTCTCTATACCTAGAAAACATAAACCCAACCATTGAGGTTCCGTGGTCGACAGAATGTCGGAACAAGACGTGAAGTTTTCACCTCAAGTCACCGACCTAAAATGGAGTATGGGAATATTTCCTTAAAGGAAATGCAAGGTTTTGCAAGTCATTCACAATCATTTTAATTTCCTTGCTCTGGAGATCCGGCATACAAAGTTCCGAGACAGCAGAGAACAAGAAAATATAAAGCCTCCGAAAATATGCTTAACACATTTGAACGAAAGGTCCTTCGGCGAATTTTCGGAGCAGTTTGTGACCGAAATGGATGGCGGATCCAGTAGAACCATGAACTTTACGAACTGTACGATGAGCTGGAAATTTCAAGAATCGTCAAATTACAACGAGTTCAATGGGCAGGGTATGTACAACGAATGGACGATAACCGCATTCGTAAACGATTTGACACCGAACAATTGCTGGTCTTCCGAAATTGGAACACGCGGTCATTTGACCGAGATAATTGGAGGACGATGATCCAGACGGCCAACGCCCTACGTGTCGGGCTAATTTCATCCGAAAATAATAGTTTAGGTTGGAAAAGCATTGCTGCTAGTTAGGTAAGGTTAGATTGCCTGCCTTCAAGAGCAAGGCGCACATAGACTACCATTAGATCCGTTGTGATACCCCCTAGATTCAGCATACCGGAGCCTATCTCATTCGTTAAACCAGCAAGAGCTGACAATGAAGCGATGAAGCCGACCGACACTAATCTTTTTTAGGTAGTTCTAATCGACGAAAAAGTAGGACCCAAGGATGTCCATTCTACATTAAGCCTAAGCAGGGTTAGTACGCAGAAGGTGATGGAAACCTTTTACCTCCTCCTCCTCGTCCCCGTAGCTCCTACAGTAATCACTGTGCGGAAGCCGAAGTCTTCTATATTGCTCCCCGATTAAGCAGTGTTCAGAGATAAGCCCTACCACATTTCTCAAATGCCTTTTGCTCAGCATCCCGTATGATCGGCTGGGATCCAGCTCAGACCACATTTTCCAAGTTGCATGAAATTTAGATCCGCTACGCCATCTAGCGCTGACTCCATAATACGCTACATTCTGGTTAACCAATTTACAAGCTGGTGGAGACATGCCTGTTCTACGCCAACACTCCTTGATCTCGTTAGTCGCCCGAGTCAGTTCATCAGCCTTACAGTTCCCAACTATACTACTGTGGCCTATGACCAGGCTATTATATCAATCAAAAATGACTCAAATAGTTTAGTTTGAGTCATTTTTGATTTAGACTTGAAATGGCCCACTCCATTTTATTCTTAAAAACATTAAAATGCGCTTATGCGTGAATAAACACAGTGACTTTTGATTGTTATAATTATTTCCTTTGGAATCAATGAATGTTTATGTCAGCAGTTTTTATCTTAAATGGACAAAACGATCTCTCATATCAAAACGTAGATTTGATATGAGATTTAATATTTGTGAACCATCGATTGTTTATAATTGATTTCCTTGATATCCTTGAATTTAAACTTACTTTATGTGACTCTTCTATTAACTTTTATTGTTTTTCCAGCTAAGTTAGAGTGTTAAGTTGGTGTTGGTTGTTACGATGTTGCCATAACTATCTTTGCTTATTTTATATAGGCTCTTTGTATATTTGCTCTGTGGCCGGGTACCCAACACATAGGGATATGTTGAAAAAAAACTCCCCATCACCATGAGAGAGTTCTGACAGTCCAGTACTGTCCTTGGTGTAAGCAGAACAGAACTAAGCGATTTAATTGCCGTAATGTACGATAAAACGGAGCGTGTAGATCGCGTGTAAATGCGAGCACAAGCATAATTGTCGCTATGCAGCACACTACATTGCATTTAGGAACGTGGAAAGCTCTCTGATGATGTACGAGTATATGGGGTACATCAAGCTCGAGAGCTGGAAGAAAAAGTAAGGTCGATCCTCAGAAGAGAGAATCAGAGGAAATGAAAAAGAGCGACAGAAATGAAGTAATTCGGCACAAGTGAGGAAGTAGGAAGGGGGATGGAAATTTGACATCTCTTTTGGTTCTATATGGACCGGGCGGGTGTTCCGCGGCAGAAAGACAAAATGGAATGTTTTTGTTCACAAAGGAGAAGTATGTAGGAGAGGGGATGACATCTCATTTGCTTCCTGTGCTTCTATGTGGACTGCGCGGGTGTTGTGCAGTGGAAGGCGTGTGTCTCTCTGTTTCCTTTTTACTAGTAGTTCGTATCTGGTGGAATTACGTCCAGAATTTAGTGTACAGTAAATGGTGGTTTCATCTCCTTCTATGTATATGTCTCTGGGGGTCGATCTCTTATTACGCCTCATAATTCAAGAATAGAAGGTTACGCAATGTGCAAGTCCGCTATTAAGCCACCGAATGAGAGAGAAAGCTCATGACGTCACATTTTTCATAAGCGTTTTGAAAGAAAACTTGCTTTGAAATCTACAGATTTATTTCGATTTTGATTGAAATTTTGTATATTGGACCTCCAAGATTTGTAGAAGGTTAATGTTCACAAGGCAAGGCCCGACGTCGGGCTGTCGCGCCACGACGATGATGATGATGATAATGTTCACATAAGATTGCCAAAAACCACCCTCATCCACTTTCCCACCCCTAAAAGTGAATCTGCGAATTTATCTACAATTTTATTCCCATCTTGATGATACGAGCGTGGTTCGAATATGATCGAGACAAACGCTGTAGATGGCGCGCCTGTATGTTTTGAAGGTCGCGGCTTAAGTATGTGATAGCTGGGTCCTTTACGAATAGTGTGGCATAGTTTTCGTCGCGAAAGCACGTTTCAGGCGCGTGCTACGACCATGAGTGAACATCAAGTGCCGACCGCCGTTTGGAGTACCGTAGGATGAATGTTCGAAACATTTCGGCTGAAGTCGGCATTAGTATTCGTAGTGTAGAGTCTATCATTCACAAACACCTTCAATATCGCAAAATAACGGCGCGATGGGCTCCCAAACTGTTGAACTTCGAGCAAAAATTCATGCGGTTATAAGTTTGTCGTCGCTTGCTGACGCGATACGAGGCGGAGGGGGACGGTTTTTTGACGCGAATCTTCACTACAGACGAGACATGGGTACACTATTATACTCCCGAAAGCAGGTGTCGTCTAAAGAGTGGAGGAAGAAGGAGGAACGGGCGCCAGTCAAAGCGAAGACAACCGGGTCCGCGGGTAAGGTTATGTGTACTGTATTATGGGACCGGCGGGGAGTGCTGTACGTTGACTTCCTGCGCACACAACGTTCCATCAATGCTGTATACTACTCTAACCTTCTGGAAACACACGAGAAGCCCGCTTATCGCTCGAAACGGAGGAGCTTTCCAGCGCGAAGTGCTATTCTTCTCCTGGATAACGCGCGCCCTCATAATGCACGCCTCACGCTCGATACAATATCAGTATTGGGGTGGGAGGTACTAGAACACCCCCCTACAGTCCGGATTTATCACCCTGCGACTACCACATGTTTGTACCACTGAAAGAAGCCCTCGGAGGTCAAAGATTCAACACATACGACTAGGTAGAGGAGTTTAAATTTTTGTAAACATTTTCGATAATAAATAAATGTGTCAGAGTGTTTGTCTCGATCATATTTGAACTGCCCTCGTATATTCGTATATGAGACCTTCTAGGCAAGGAGAAGGTGACTGTCTACATCGAATTTCGGAAAACCACCCCATCCCCCTTCCCACCCCTAAAAGAAAATCTGCAAATGTATCTACAGTTTTATTCCAATCTTGATGAAACTTTGTAAATTAGACCTTAAAGTCTAGGGGCAAGTTGTTGTCTACATACGATTTCGGAAAATCACCCCATTCCTCTTCTCACCCCTAAAAGAAAATCTGCAAATATATCCAGTTTTATTTCGATCTTGATGAAATTTTATATATTATACTTTCAAGGATAGGGGAAGATTAATTTTTACAAAAGATTGAAAAACACCGCCTTGTCACCCGAAAATGAAATTGCAAATTTTCTTTTATGGGTGATAAGGAGAATTAGGGAGTTATTCCAAAGTCGGAGAACGGAATAGAACTGTATAGATAAATTTGCAGATTTCCTTTTAGGGGTTAGAAGGGGGTTGGGGGTAGTTTTTTGAAAACCTATGTACACAGTTACCTTCCCCTAGTCTTGAAGGTCTGATATACAAAGGTTCATCAAGATCGGAATAAAACTGCATATACACTTACCGATTCTCTTTTAAGGGTGAGAGAAGGGTTTGGCATGGTTTTCTGAAATCGCACGTAGACAGCCAACTTCCCCTTGCCTTGATGGTCTCATATACAAAATTTCATCAAGATCGGAATAAGACTGTAGATAAATTCGCAGATTTCTTTTTAGGCATGGCAAGGGGGATGAGGGTGTTTTTTTTTTAATCTTATGTGAAAATTTTCCTATTCTTGAAGGTTACGTTTGTAAAATTTCATGAAAATCTATAAAAACTGTAGATTTGAAAGCGAATTATCTTGCAAAAAGTATGTGATTTCATACCAAATTCATTCAAAAAGTGAAACTGTGATCCATTGCAAGATGCATAAAATACATACAAAGTGCACGACAACAATGAGCCGATGCAGACGAGACAGAAAATAATTTATTCAAAGAATTGCAGTGCATATTAAGCGTCAGACCGAGAGAATACTCTACATGCTCTTGTTATCTCTGTCTATTGAGCATAAGAAAGAAAATGTATTGAGCAAACAGTTTATATCGGTGTTTGACTGAATGGAAGGTAATTTTTGTGCTGTAGCAGGATTTCCGAGGACGTGACTGAAAAACAGGACAAGTCCAGCTTGATCAGGATGTCTTGTCACGCTAGGGTTTTAAGCGTCGTGCAGTCACGACTCGGTAATGCAACAAAAAAATATGGAGAGGCAGGGATTCAATTTTCCAGAGTGACACAAGTTCATGAATTTATTTACATACATTCTTCTCATAACATCTATTGCACTTGTTCAACTACGATATCCGTAATAGTCCGGTGGCTATAGCAACACTATTTTTTGGAAACATTTTTTAAAATTAATTTTTATTTTTCGTGTCATATGAACGCTTTGCTAACTTAAAATCAACCCCCGCCGGCGCATTATTGGGACAGCGCTTATCAGCAGGTTAATTATGCTAGGATTACACGATTGACAGAAAAGCGTGAATCTAGCGTCAATAGTTTTACGCCCGATTGGTGTATTTTAGACAGAAGCGCAAATAGGATGGCTAAGTTCATAACACACAGCGGAATTGCAACATGTTGTGGCAACAGTATCGAAGCAGCTTTGCAACAGGTTGTTGTGTTCTGAACTGCACTCGCATCTAGTCATCCATCAATTGTCAAATTTCCAGTTCAAAACTGACTACTGACGAAAAATCGTATGAATACGACAGCGCGACTGTCATTTCAGGATTGTCATAATATGCTGGTCCTAGCCAGCGGAGAAATTTTTGTGGTGGAGAAAGTGACATTTTACACAGTATGTTGTGTCCATCAAAAACTCAGTGGCAACAAAACAAATTGGCAACAGTATGCCAACGGTTGTGTGTTATGAACTTAACCATTGTTCCCCCGATTTATACGATTGATTTAAAAACGTCAATTTTGACAACGTCAACCAAGATGTCTATTGACACAATTTAACAAAAAGTGTAAACCGCCAACCGTACAATCGAACCGTTTACACGATTGACTCTTTTTATGTCAATCGAATTGATCACTGGTGATGGTTGACGGTTATATTCATTAGCGCCAATTGAATTCCTCATAATTCACTCTCCCCAGCAAGACATTTGTCTCCGATACCCAGTGGAATCGAAGTGGTTCCATTCATCGGTTTGTCTCCAAAGCTGAAAAAATTCAAATATTCCCGATTATGTATTGACTTTTGTCATCGGTTTGCCTCTGATGTGAAAAGAATCGAAATACATACATCGATTCTGGTAATCAATTTGCCTGAAATTTGAATTCATTTTAAAGTTTCTTTGGCGACGCATGTTGTCATACTACCTATATAATTACGGAATATGTTTTGTTTGTTTTTGTTTTCCATAAGCATACATACACTGCTCGTCACCAGAATAGGTTCGACGTTTGTGCAAAAGTAAAATAGCTCTACCTCTGTAACCAACCGGACGATTTCAGTGAAATAAATTTTAGTCGATAGCCCAAGATGTTGTTTATGAAGTAAAATATTTGGGATTTAAAGCACACATTATAATTTATTTATAATTTTTTTTCTAAAAAACATAACAAAAAGTTCATTTTTTTTGGTCACCAGAATAGGTTCAAACACAGAATAGTATAAAAATTCATATCTAAAGCAAAAAATCAAGTTTACATTGGTTGTAACATAAAAGTGATTAGTTTTAAAATATTTTAATAGTGCGTACTACCTCCTTGGTTCAAAATGACTTCGTAAATCCGGTCTGGCAATGAAGCATAATCATTTCCAATATCTCGAAGGGAGACTTGAGCCCACGCCCTTTTAATGGCTTCCTTTAGGGTCTCAGTATCTTCGTACTGTCTCTCCCCTTCATACACCCTCCTTGATAAAAGTCCCCACATATTTTCTATAATATTAAGATCAGGAGAGTATGGCGGCCATTCAAGGAATTTGACATTTTGACCCTTGATTCACGATTTTACCTCTTTCGCAGTATGAATAGGGGCATTATCATGTTGGAACATCCATGCAATTGGTCCAAAAATATTCGAGAAGTGTGGAATTGCCTTTTGCAATACCGATTTGTAAGCGTTCGCGTTGATTTTGGGAGTTAAAAATTGTAATTCACAAGTCCCATAATATGAAATGGCTCCCCAAACCATTACACCGCCTGCACAGCTGTGATGATGACTTAAATAGCTTTCAGGCGTTCTTATATCGTGGAAATAAAAGTTATACGAGTATCCATCAGGTCCGTCAAGCTTGAACTTTTTTTCGTCGGAAAAGACGATGGTGTACCACTGCTTATTCCAGGTCATACGCTCTCGAGCAAAACGAAGACGTGTAGCCTTACCAGCACCATTAAGCGGTAGTTTTTTTTAGTTTTAGTCTTTTTAAGTTGCAAGTGTTGCGTATTACACGTGTTACAGTTGATAGGCTCGCTTTAACACCGCTTTTTTCCCTGATCTTCGATGCAGAATCGCGAGAATTTGACGCAGCTCGGACAATATGTCTTCTGTCTGTTGCTGTTGTTGCTGAATAAAGACATCCTTTCATATTTTTTCCGTAATTTGTACCTTTTCGGATAAAATTGCTCACTACATTTTGACTTCGACAGATTTTTCTGGCAATTTCTCGCTGATTTAGGCCACATTCGAGGTAACCTTTTATTTGACCCTTTTTTAAGTCATCCAGTTGTTTACCGCGACCCATTTTGCACTAAAATCACTCTACACTACCGGAATTGTTAAAAATGAAAGATTTTACACTGTTTGGTAGCAACTGCACATCGCAAACTAAATGACTTACCGTTGAACCTATTCTGATGACCCAAAAAAATGTAGTGTTTTGAGTGAACAAAACAATCGAAGCAAGATTTAACATAGGTACAGTCACAGAAATGTCCTCATTTTTGTAGTATCAAGTCTAAACAAAAGAAAGTTTAAAACATCCAACAAAAATGTAATGTACATCTTATACTTTTTGAGATATGAGAGAAAACGTAAATGAAAATTCTTGAACCTATTCTGGTGACGAGCAGTGTACATGGTTTACAGTCCGACGTTGAATGAGAAGTGCAATGAAATCAATACAACAATTTTAAACCGGCCCAAAATAAATTTTCCGTGAAAAGTTTCACGTGAATTCTACACAAGATTTTACGACACTTTTAGTTTCTGGACGAATTGTATATCAGATTCTACACATTTCTACAGTCATCGATCCACATGCGATCTTACCCAGTCGGACATTTGTCTCCGATGCCAGCGGAATCGAAATGTCTTCGATTCCTTACCGGTTACATTCATCGGTTTGTCTCCGAAGCTGAACAAATTCAAATGTTTTCAATTATGTATCGAGTTAGCCTGAAATTTGAATTCATTTGAAAGTATCTGGCATTTGGCGGCGCATGTTGTCATATATGAAATATGGAATAAGGAAATGTATGTTTTTTTTTGTAAGCCATGAATACGATCCGCCGTTAAATTAAAAGTTCCGTGAAATCCATCACGAAACTTAGTTTCTGGACGGATTGTATATCAGGCTTAAATAGATTCAGCCCATTTATACAGTCATCGATCCGAATTCGATCTGTGTCGATTCCTCGTTGGCTACAGTCATCGGTCCGGAATCGATTCCAGTCATCGATCCGGATTCGATTCCACGTTGACTACAGTCATCGATCCCAATTCGACCCCAGTATCGATTCTACGTTGATTCCAGTCATCGATTCTCCATCGACTACCGTCATCGATTTCGGATCGATTCCTGTCTTCATTTTGGGGATCGCAAAAGCGGCCATGCCCATACAAATATCTCCGAGGTGTCTCCGATAAAGTCATCGATTCCTTAGTAGACAGTCATCGATCCAGAACCGGTCCAGTATCGATTCTTGTCCGACTGGGTAGTGTCGATTCTACGTTGACTACAGTCATCGGTCCGAGTCCGATCTTAGTGTCGATTCTACGTTGACTATAGTCATCGAACCTAATTCGATCTCAGCGTCGATTCTACACTGACTACAGTCATCGATTTTACTATACATCGACTACCGTCATCGATTTTGGATCGATTCCTGTCCTCATTTTCGGTATCGCAAAAGCGGCCATGCCCATACAAATGTCTCTGACGTTTCATCGATATACTCATCGATTTCTTAGTAGACAGTCTTCGATCTAGGATAGATCAAGTTTCGATTCTTGTCTGACTAGGATATCACGACGACGACGACGACGACGGACGTGAGCATCGTACATAAATATTCGTAAACAAAATACAATATTTTCAACTTGTGATTAAAATTATTTTTAGTTATGTAGTGATCAAAATCGATTAAGTTTTTCTATACGATTTCGAAAAATAAAAAAAAAAGAGCCGCAGCCTTGAACGTGTTTGCAGCATTCAATCAGCAGTATTTGAAAAGAGTATAATCAAAACTTACATATTATTTGAAACGAAGAAAAGCAAGATCTGTAAATTTTCCCAAGAAATTTATCCAATATTGACGTCTGTTATTGATGCTCGAGACGTCAACCACTAGTTGACGCAATTGAGATGTCGATTGGCACTTGTGTTTCAAAAAGGTTCGTTTACCAAAATTTACGCGATTAGATCAATCATTGTAATCGCGTAAATTTTGGTTGACGGAAATTGGGGGCAATCTAGGAGTCAACCAAATTGGCGTAAAGAAATTGTGCCTTTACACGATTGATATCGATTGAACATCAAATGAAACCGGAATATAGAGGGCTACGCCCGCAATCCGAGGGTTTTGTAGCAAGCGCTTATTTTAAATAAAAATAAAATAAATAACTGGCGCAACAGTCCAATTTGAACCATGGCCTCGATGAGTTAGCATCACCTCATTTTTTCTAGATCGTGACGGTCTTGTGCAGAGGTATGTGATCAGCAACACGCTCAACCGAGTTACTTACCCCATAAATGGGTACTCATTTAACAGCTGAGTGGGCTCATAGTCCGGCACGTAAATTCCTTTTTTATCGAAAACCACCGCATTTAGTAGGAATCGAACCGGGGCCCAGTGCGTAGAAGGCGAACGTGCTAACCGTTGCGCCATCCGGACTACAAGCGCTTATTTTGGTATATAAATATCGGCTCCTTGCTCTTCTTGATACCACTCAGATGGACAAAAAAAAAAATAATTAAAATGTCTTACCCACTTACATTTTACATGCCAATTCATATTACGTGATTGTAACGAAACTTAGAATATATTATTGCCTAAGGTGTTGGTTATCGTTGGCCATCAGTACTTTTGACCTCGAAAGGGTTTAAGGCGCGCAGGGGTGTGCTAACTGTAACTACAGAAATAAACTATTATTTACCTATTCTGAGAAGATATACAGATTCTATTATTTTCCATTTTATATGCTATTCGGAACCCACCTTCCTGTAAGTTTTCATAATTCTAACAGCCTCGAAATGCCAGGGGGGGGGGGGGAATTACGAACTAATATTTTCTCCTCCCCCACTATTCCCCTTTCTACGAATTTCAAGAAAATGCAAAAAAATAGAATGTACTCAACATTACCTTTATCACGACACCTCACTTGTCTATACCAGTCGATAAAAAAATAATTTGACCTTAATTTCGCCTCTATGTGGACCCCTCCCCTCTTCCACCCCTTAAAGTTTGCCAATTACGACGCAGCGCCCCCAACTATTCTTTACCCTTTCAAAAATGATTAATTAAATAACTGCAATTCGCATTACGAAAAACAACATGAAAGTACAATAGTACTCACACCTATGAGGCCGGTAGGTGTAATTTTTGTGTGGATAGTGTCAAAATGCCTAACTTTAAATGAATGTACTATTATTAAATATTATGTGATTGTAATGAAACTTAGAGATTATATTGCCAATGATAGTGGTTATCATTTGCCATCAATATTTTTGACCTCGGGTGTGCTTAAGGCGTGCAGTGGTATGCTAACTGCAACTATAGAAATGTACTATTATTAACCTTTTTTGATCAGATATTAAAATTCTACGATTTTCGGTTTTCTATACTGGTGAAATGTCGCTTTTCTGCAAATTTTCATATTTCTAAGTATAACGGTATCGAAATGCGAGGGGGGGGGGGACAAACTCGGATCACATATTTTCCCCTCTATCTCTTTTCCCCTTTTTTCGAATTTGATGAAAATACCGAAAATGAAATGTACTCGGTGTTACCTTTCTCATGATACCCCACTTGCTTATACCAGATGAAAAATTTTTTTTGACCTTCATTTCCCCTCTATGGGGACATCCCCTTAAAGTCAGCCTATTACAACGAATCGCTTTCTCCGGCGAATTATAATAATTCTACATACTCCCACAAAATTTCATATATGTAGCTTCACCCGTTCGTGAGATATTTCATGGACAGACGGACAGACGGACAGACGGACAGACGGACAGACGGACAGACGGACAGACATTTGACCGATTTCATAAGGGTTTTGTTTTTAATACAAAACCCTAAAAAGCGTAAATATTGACGAAAATCGTCAATCGTGTAATCCTAGCATTATATATACAAAAAAAATAACGGTAAATTTTTAATAATGCTAAAAGCTGAAATTTTACCTATTGTTTATTTACATTTCAGTAAAACAAAAATTGATTCCTTCCACTTGTATTGTAGGACAATCTACTCCTGGTTGGCGGCAGGAGAAGCAAAAAAGTCTGCCGATAAGCGTGGCTCAGTTATTGAGGTGACTTGAGTTGATTTTGTTGATAGGCTATGTTATTTCGAAAAAAAAAATTAGCCAAGCTTTAACAAATATGACAACGAAAAGTGTCCCGGGCTAGAATACTTAACATCGCCCCGTCATTCTTTTCTGAATTAAGTTTCTCCTGTACAAGCGAATAACCCTTCGGAATTATGTTGTCGAATTCTTCGCCTTCTACGGGATTTTACCGTAGTCCTTTTTCTGATTGATGACTCATCATATCAATCTGTTGATTGAAATAGGTTCCCAGCATAACAACATGTAGAATATAAGGTGTAGTAAATTCATTACAATTCGAAAATCCATTTAAAATATTATAAAAAAAAAATATTAAATGGAAAATGTAGCGCCCATCGTGAGGTCAGGTTGACATGTGGGCTAGTATGTCTGTCTAACTCTTGTTTCAACTTTCACATAGTATGCTGTACTTTTTAAAATATTTACTTTTCATTAAAAAAAATCGTCTAAAAAGTGACACAAATACATATTAGATGCTTGTCTACTCGCCCTCGCATGAATCTGATATGCTCGTATCGCAATTACCTTTTCAATTTGACTAATGAATACGTTACTGAAGACAACATTATTACGGATAAAAACGCCCTCGTAAAATCCTTACCAAATGAACTTGAAATCTTCGAAATTGTAATATTCAACTTCGAAATGTTTCTTGCAAGTTTCTTGACATTCTATCTTTGGAACCACCAACAACGAAACCCGATCCGGCCATACTATTTGTCGCTAATAGCATACACTGAAAGCGTTTAGCACTCAATTGTGCTCATCGTCGAAATATTATGGAAAGCCATAATGTCAATTGCACACATGTTCTCATAACGACATGTTTCGAAATTTTGCAACAGCTGTACTGTGTATTCTACGAGTACAATGTGTTCATACTTTTGTAGTTTATAGCCGCGTTTTCTTAGTACAACAGAACAGAATAAGACGTGAAACATTCCTAGGCAATCGGACGACACATAGGGTCTATTTCTCAATGTCCAGTTAAAGTGTCGATTAACCAACAGGCGGATAGTAATTCTTATCAATAACATAAGGGAGGCTATCGAGGCGAGCACACCAAAAGTGAGGGTTAAACAAGACACGTCATCACTATTACTTGATGATGGTACGCGTAGGATTATAGGCATTCGGAACAGTCTTAGACGCCAATGGCAGAGAAGTAGAGATTATCTAATTATAAGGCAAATTAACCAAATGAATAGAATTATAAATCATAGGGTAAACTTAATAAGGATTAAAAAATGGAATCCATTCCAGTCTGGATAAAGGGACAAGCAAATTCTGCAATCTCCAAAAATCCATGAAAAGTATTGTTGAAATGGCATCACAACACTCACAAAAGCCACTACGTTACCGAACGACGCACTTTGCAAACCTAAAGAAATCGTTTAAGTTATCAAGAGGCTAAGTAGTAGTAGTAGTAGTAGTAGTAAATTCTACCTTTAATTCCTGCCTTAAACTCTTCTACTTTCCCGAGGACTGTGAGGAAGCAGCGGTCACTCATATAGTTAAACCGAGGAAACATCGCGACGATGTAGCTATTGTAATTGCCGGCCCATAAGTCTTCCGCCGAAATTAAGTAAAGTCTTTGGAAGGATTCTCCTGTTTAGTCTAGAAAAACACACGAAATCGAATGACATTATTCCAAATTTTCAATTCGGATTTTGCAAAAAGCATTCCACCACACTCCAAATCTATAGGGTAACTAGTCTTATAAACGACGCTTTTAAAAACAAAAGATCTGCAGCCAGGGTCACACTTGACCTTGAGAACGCGTGTGATTGGACTTGGTACAAGGTTTTTTTTTTTAATTATTGCGCTTTCGATTTCCATTTAATCTAGTAAAAATAATTAGTAATTTTTATCCGAACACAGATTTTTGGTTAGTGCAAATGGCAGCTATTCGACTCCGAGAGCAGTTCCGGCGGGCGTCCCACAGGGATCCTTAGTCCAACCCTTTTCAACGTGTTCGTTGCTGACATACGAACATATTCTCGTTGTCTACGCCGACGATACGCAGATGTTGTTGGTGTTTGTTGGCTTGACCCCTACAGGGGCATGGGCGCGTGAACATCTCTTGCATTACTATGCCTTGTTACGCGCTGTCTGATACTGACAAGCTCGGAGCGCTGTGGGAGTTCTATTAGCACTCACAGGCAGTTTCGCGCCAAGGATCGAACCTTCGTTTCTCTGGATGTAGCATCGTAGAGTGGTGACCGAGAGCACACGGCCACAAGCGCAGTAGACCCACAAATTATTATTAAGAACCTTGAATCGTATTTCGATAAGATTTATCAAGCTCATTTGAGCTGGCAGAGCAAAAATAGCAGACATAATTAAATGAAGTGTACTAAATTCGGGCCTATTTAGTGCTAATTTCGTACAGCCGAAACAAAATTTATTAAACTTTACTTTTAAATTGTTTTTTTTTTCGTCAAAAATTACTTGTTGTATTTAGTGCTCATTTAGTACAGGCGAAAAAAAATAGTTGTGCTTTTTTTGTTTAAGTTACCTTAGTGTCTGCCAGCTTAAGACTTAAGTTGGCAGCCAAACAAACCTTTTTTCATTACTTATTGTATTTAGTGCTAATTTAGTACGGGTGGAAAAATTTATTATACTTGTTTTTTAAAAGTTACGGTAGTGTCTGGCAGCTTAAGTCCTAACCACTATGTAATAAGATGTAATAAAAAAGTCTTTATATTTTCACAGAGAAAGTATTACAATTTGAGTTTTCTCCTGGCATTTAAGTTGAGGTTTAAAGGCTAACTAACTCAAGACACACCTCGAACCAAGAAAATACTCCATTTTCCCTTAAATTATCATTTCGCTGTTCAGTTTCTTTGCTGCTATTCTGTTCTGGTTACAAAAAGAACGGCTAGACTATAATCATGTGAAGACATACTATGAATTCTGTAATGGCTGCTACAGACAATGGGCCATGATGGGCTGTTGAAAGCCATTGCCATTTTGTAACTACGCGGATAGCGGTTAGTGGCGATTGCGTTTGACTGAAAATAGCTTTGAAAGCTGTTATGAGATGCCATCATCGTCACAAATCGCTACATGTCCAGATTCACGATAGCAACTCACGGCAATGAGCCATTGTCTGCAGCAGGCAGAAGCTAGTTGAGCGCCGAAAAAAAAAAACACTTCTTTGATTCTTTTCCGATTTTCTTCCCGAACGGAAGCCATTCCATTTCCTAAAATCGGTTTAGTTTTTTTTGTTTGGTTTATAATGGTTTGGGGATGATTTTTGTGTTCCGTAAAGAGACAAAGTATGGGGGCAACATCTGTTCAAGCACTATGATGAATGGTACACATTCACGAAACGAAATTACATTGCATCATTAGCGAACACGCGTTGATGGTTAGTGCTATAAAAATTGAAATTACTTTTGTCCTGATTTAGAGAGAGTACAAGCAGGGTCGGACTGGGCCACCGGTCAACCGGGAAAATGCTCGGTGGTCCCGCAGTAATCATTTTCCTCAAAACGACGAACAACATTGCCACAAGTGCACGGAGAGCCCTTCAGTGCTTTTTATCCTTGTGAAAAAAAAAAATCTTGTAAAATGGTTTACATATTTTAATACAAGATTCTTGTCTTGACATGATGGATGTATATTCGTATACTCATATTCCAGTGTTTTCAAATATTGAATTGCTATCTAGGGGCCGCAATAAATATGTATACGGGGCCCCAAAGGAGCAGAAGAATTCCCCCCCCCCCCCCCCCTAAAAATCCGGAAAAAATCGATTTTTTTAATGAAATCATGAGTGGCGCTTTGAGCATAGTTAAGTAAACACTTGGACTGCAGAGTGTTGCCATTAAAAACAAAATCAAGCTAGTCCTTATTATCACAAGGACCAAAATACCGCAATATCGCCTCCCTTATATCCACTTTAAAACTATCACCCAACGTTAAGTGTCTCGGAGTCATTCTCGACTCGAAACTCAGTTGGAAGATGAACATTGAGCATCGTACAATTAATAGTCCAGGCTACGAACGAAAAAAAGGGAAAAATAAATAGTGAAGTTTTGAAATTTGGCACGATAGGTGCTCATAAGTCCCCGATGATAGAGGGTCCGGAAGTGTAGCATAAAGGGTATCAAAGGTCCTTTTTTCCAGTTTTCCGTGATTATTTTGAAAACTAAGGGTCCTACAAAAAAATGTCCCAAGGCCGAATCAAAGTAAATAAAATTTCCTACAATTTCAAAATTATGAATGATGAATCAGCAGATGAACTTGCTAGGCAAAGCTCAACTAAATAGTATAGACTGCAGTCTATACTATTTGGCTCAACGTCTAACTTTATAGGATCGGAACCATGTTGTGGTTTAGGCCTGGCTTCAGTCAAGGCAATACTTAAGGAATGGTATGTAAGGCTACAACAGCCCTGTCCTTCCAGGACAGCGGCAATCGGAAGGTTTGATGAGACACTTCGATTATGGGGACACTACCCACATGAGTAGAACCGACTTGAGGCTACTTGTGGGTCACTGGGTCAGGAATCATCTAAATAAGATGGGTTTATCTAGAGAGACATTTTATGTGAATGTCCACCGATTGCACAGGCAAGGTTTACGCTCTTCGGGCGGATCGCCTTAAGCTTTGCAGATATTAGAAATACTCTTGCAAAATACATATTGGCTGTCGTCTCTTGCTATAATTTTCTCAAGGGCTATGGCACAAAAGACCTCTCATGGTCGCAGTGCCCACCATTAGGGTAAATAGTCGCATTTCTTTATTCTATAGTAGAGGACTTAAGTAGAAAGATTAGCCCAAAATGAACATCTTGGCCTGCTTCACTACTGGATACTCTTCCAGTGCATGGAAGAGTATCCGCTTCTTGATCTCAGAAGCGGCTTCTAGGATCACATAGCTTGATGATTTGGGAAACTTCGAGCTCATCATACAGTCCGTACGGCTCCTACTTGTACCGGGTGCGGTATCCATTTCGGGCACTGGGTCAAATGGTTCAAAGGACTTTACGTGAAAAATTAATTCAGCAAGTTATCGAAGGCTTGGGTTAATGTCCATGTTTCATAGCCGAAAATTGTTTATATTTTAACATTGTATTCCCAGTTGTTAATCAGACAGCTGATTTTGGTCATTACTTTGTAAACGAAAACTTAGCTAATAGGAACACCAGACAAGCGTACAAACTAGTAAGTACAATCAAGAACGGCTACCAACCCAGGACTAGCCTTTGTAAGGACAAGGATGGAAACATCATCAGCGACACCGATGGTATTAACAAGCGATGGGCCTCTTATTTTGAAGAGCTTCTAAACCGACCATCTAACATCCCCACACAGGAATCTCTCGACGATATTGTTGATCTAGGCCCACCCATTCAACCCCCGACAGTAGAGGAAGTTGATCTCGCGTTGCGGTCACTAAAACGAAATAAAGCGCCGGGCGCTGACGAGATTCCAGCTGAACTGCTAAGATTCGGTGGAACGAGTCTAGTTGATGCCATACATCAATCACTCCTGCGAGTATGGGAGAACGAGGAGATCCCAGACGATTGGCGCAGAAGCATCATCTGTCCAATCCATAAAAAGGGAGATAAATTGCGGTGTGAGAATTACAGGGGCATCTCACTAGTTTGTACGTCCTATAAAATTTTGACGAAAATTCTGGAAAATAGAATAAAACCGTACGCAGAACGAGTCATTGGCGAATATCAAAGCGGTTTCAGACCTGGTCGCTCCACAACCGATCAGCTCTTCTCAGTCAAACTGATACTCCAGAGGTGCTGGGAATACAACGTAAACGTATACCAAATCTTTGTCGACTTCAAGCAGGCATACGACAGTATCGATCGTGGAGTACTGTACAACATCATGCTGCAATTTGGTATACCAGCAAAATTAATGCGACTGACAAAGATGACGATGACCAACTCCGTCTCACAAGTCAGGATTCAGAATAGACTTACTGATCTATTTGAAACACGCACTGGTTTGAAACAGGGCGATGGACTGGCACCGACGCTCTTCAACCTAGCACTGGAATACGTTATTCGGGCCATGAATATGGACAACAGCAAGACGCTGCTCATCAAGTCGACACAATTAGCAGCGTACGCCGACGACATCAACATCATGTCCCGAAGATTGGCTGACGCAGAAGAACTTCTGCATACGCTCGATACCGCTGCAAAGGAAGTTGGATTACGTATTAACGAGGGTAAAACTAAAATAATGATGCAATCGGTGACAAGGACACCTGCACAACCGAGCAAAAATGGGGGGGACCTCAACATCGAGTTCGTGAACAACTTCATCTACCTGGGGTGCAACCTGTCAAGGGACGCCAACGAAACTGACGAAATCAAGCGACGGATACAGTTAGCTAATAAGACTTTTTTCTCGGTTCTCCCCATAATGAAATCGAAACATGTGCACAGAAACACGAAGCTCCGCGTGTACAAAACCATTATACGACCAGTGCTATGCTATGGCTGCGAAGCATGGACCCTAACTCAAGCCTCCGAAAACATGGTAGACACTTTCGAACGTAAGGTTCTACGGCGAATTTTCGGGGCTGTTTGCGATCGAGATGGATGGCGCATCCGGTACAACCATGAGTTATATGAAATGTACGATGAGCTGCAAGTCTCGAAAATCGTCAAACTACAACGACTTCAATGGGCAGGGCATGTACAAAGAATGGACGATGATCGCATGCCTAAGAGAGTAATGAATGCAGAACGAGTCGACGGAGCGAGACTGCGAGGACGACCGAGATCTCGTTGGGAGAGCTCAGTAGGTGTGGACGCCGCGCAGCTGCTGGGCTCCCAAAATTGGAGGACGCGGTCACGTGACCGAGATAATTGGAGGACAATGATCCAGGCGGCCAAGGCCCGACGTCGGGCTGTCGCGCCACGATGATGATGATGATGTAGGATGTACGTACAGACTTATGAAATGCCTCTGTAGTTTGACACCAGTTTATTATAATGCTCTGAATACATGATTGGACGATGGTACTTTATTTCTACTGGTGTTGATGCTTTCGTTGAGATCGTTAAAGCATGGAATGACCCACCGGCACATCGTCACAGGGGCGAAATTTAGAAAAATAAATGGAACCAACAGCATTCCGCTCTCCTAAATTGACAATCTGGATTCGTGCCTGGGCAAAGTATTTATTTAAAGTATGTAAAAACCTTTCATTCGGCGCACTTCAATTGACTCCAAACTTACGATAAATTTAATATCTTAAAGTACTAGGATTTTAAAATTTCAACACTTAAGGACTAAGGGAGACAAAAATATGATCATTAAATATCGTCAAGGATATCGTCTTTCAATGTGAGATTTCAACAGTCTCTCTTAAGCATCGACGATATGGTGTACATCAAATAAAGAGCAAACCAATTTGATGAAACGCAGAAAAGCTTAAGTCAGTGATTCCACAATTTTTACTGGTTGTTGAGGACGTGCAGAGGAAAAATATATAGATTTAAAAAATCCCCGTCCGGATGTTTTCATTTATGTTTATGCTACACATATACCTACTCGTACGTTCTATACACTCATGAATCAATATCCAATTCTCAATAAATCGTTTCATTCAAATAGCCTGAAAAAATGACTTGAATCCAAAGAAAACCCTAAGGAAAAGGATCTGAAGTGAGCTTCGACATTGAGAAAAAAAATTATAGTCTCAAAAGGATTGTACTTTATTAGAAGCGTTTGTGCCAGATGAATACTCCATCCGTGCACACATGTACTCGTATATGCGACAATTTGTTACTTTCGACGCTCCAACATGAAGTAGGAGTGCTTTCGCGAAAGCCTATTCAATGACGACATTTGTCAAATCTGGTAGGTATCAATGACTACGAGTAAAGTAGATACATACTCGTAGTTGGGAAATGTTGTTTGATTTCCTTTTTTTAGGGTATTGAAAGTCATTATTTCTTGTATGTGTTCTGGCTTTTTCGGGAGATTGATATTTATTGTAACGCAACGCTTGGTTGACAGCCACCGAAAAGTACGGCCCTGAAGAGTGATGGAGCAATATTACAAAAAAAAATAGATTGTTTACTGAATAAGGACACAAATGTTGCCCCAATTGCGCAAGGAGTACCTAGAGCAGGGTTTAAAATTTTGACTTTTTGTCTAAGCGATTTGAAACGAGGTGCAAGTTTGAAAAGCTAAATGCTATCTTGCAACTAAGTCATTGCAGTTCCTCCCCATGGTACTCGTTGAAAACTTCGATTGCAATTGAAGGCTGAACTATGCTAAGCCGACTGTTAGAAAATTGTAGCGCAAAAAAAGGACCCTGAGGTTAGATTAGGTGTAGGGGCTACCATGATGTATCACAGCACGCTTAGACCACCACTGGGTTCGTTTTGGTACCACCAAAAAAAGTCATCTCCATTCAAACTTATACTTATTAAACCAGCCTGCACTGGCGAATTAACGATTCAGACTAATGGCGGTCATATTCCTAAGGTCATCTAGATCACAGAGGACCCGAGAGACCAGCAATTTCTTTCTCCTACCTGCCAATGCCGGACAATGGCAGAGAAGATGGAAAACGCTTTCCTCCTCATCCACATCTCCACAGCTCCTACAGAACTCGTGATTAGGAATACCGAGCCTCCAGGCGAGCCCTCCGATTATGCAAAGCCTCGTGATAACCCCTACTACCCTGCTGATGTGCTTTCTGTTCAGTGACAACATCGTGGCCGAGCGGCCAGGGTCGAAAATTGGCCAAACCATTCTCGTTGTTTGGCATGTGTTGCCGTTGAGTCATGTCACATTAGGCGTGTTTATGGCAGCAGTTTTAATTGCCACTTTGCACGTAAGTGACATTTTAATGTCCTCGCGACTTTCATCAACCACCCGAGCTAGCTCACGAGCTTTGCAGTTACCAATAAAACTTCAATGGCTCCAGATCGAACAGGATGATATTAAGCAAGCCACCCATCTCAGTGAGAGTTGATCGGAGGTTCTCAAATGATTTTAGCTATTGTCAAGACGGATTTGAGTGAGCGGATTCCGTGTTTAAGGGCATTTCCCCCGTCCATAGACTCCTCGACGGAATAAGCCTAGTGAAGTTTCTGCCAAAATGATATTTTGGAGAAATTTAGTCCGTCTCCCTGGGAGATGCATATATGTTATTCAGTACAGTAGAGTGTCCCGCACTCGGCGCGCGCCACTGTTCCGTCTCGTGAAGGCGCAAGGTCGTGTGCGACACGAGTTGTTCGCCCAAAATATCCAACGGGAGCCAGCCGAGTATCGTATCTGGGCCGGCTGACGAAGTAGTTCAAGCTAGCATTTGTACCGTACCCAGCAGACCAGAGTAGGCCGCTACCTGTGTGCTGTCCACCACATACTGATACCGAATAATAATATAAGACGTACAACAGCTGTGTATATCCAATATACTGCTTTCGGCTGCAATCCCAGTTTTTACCAATGGCCCTCCTGCACGAGTAAAGTAGCTTGTCTTATCCGTTCTTGAATATTTAGCTTCTACCTTAGCTTTCTTTCGAAGATAAGACCGAGAAATTTAGCTCAGTCAGAACCGATTTAGTGCCCTCCAGTGTAGCGGGTTCGATTGGAGGGAACCTTCCTGTAAAAAGTACAAGTTCCGTCTTATCTAGGTTAGCCTTAGGCCGTACTGATTTGCCCCTCCGTTAGAATGGATAGGGCATTCTGCAGCACACTGCTTAGGGTATCCGGAAATCTGCCCGTGACTGCGATGGCGATGTCGTCTGCGTAAGCAATGATTTTATACCCAACCTTTTCAAGATCTAAAAGCAGTCAGTTGTCCGCCAAATTCCAGAGAAGGGGTGACAGTATGCCTCTCTGGGGGGTTCCCCTGTAAACACGCCTGCGCACAGACTATGTTCCCAAGGTTGTATGGACAAGTCTTGATCCCAAGAGCGTGTTAATGGGTGTGCAAAGCGATTCATCAATCTCCAGGCTCAAAAGTGCTTCGATAATTACACTAGGTTTAACGTTATTGAAAGAGCCCTCGATATCAACGAAAACAACCATCATGTAATCCTCCTGCTCAAGAGATTTCTCACTAAACCAACCAAAGAGTGCAGTACCATATCTACCGATTACCCTTGCAATATGCATGCCGCGATGCAGATAAAAGGCATATAGTATTTCGCAAATGGAAATCAGTTAGTCTCTCTAACAGTTTCAACAGTGTTGAAGATAGACTAATCGGTCTGAGGTCATTGCGCGCATGCACACTTCCACCCGCCTGCGGGATAAAGACAAGTCGTACCTCCAACCGGATGCGAGGAACATAGACCAATTCCACGCACGCCTCTAAAACACCCTCTATTCAAGGATATAGAATATATGAAAATTGCAGCAGGAACGCCGGAATAATACGTCGGATCCAGCAGATTTAAAAGGTTCAAAGCTTGATATCGCCCACATAATCTTCTCTCAAGAAAGGTGACTCACTGTCACTTATCTTTAAGCAACAGGTGCAGGACTCCTCAGATGAGGCAGTAATCGAGCTGTCGGGAAAGTGCGTTTGCAGCAGACACTCGACAGTTTCCTTGCTCGAAGACGTCGAGGATGCGTTTTGCTTTTGTAGGAAGCTTGGCGCAGATGGATTTGACGTCAGGATTTTACGAAATCGAGATGTCTCGCAGGATCCTTCAATCCGCTCACAAAACCTTTTCCATGAGTTGCGTTTAGCTTCCCATAGTTCTTTCTTGAAACTGATGCTCCTTATAGGAGTGCCAATTGGACTCTTGCCTGGGAAGCATGGAAGCTTTATTGAAGCTCTTCGGGAGTTCGGAGATTCTAGTGCTCCACCAGGCTGGTTTTTTCTTGTCTTGGTGCACGCTATTAGGACATGGTGCATACATTGCCGCATTCATGGTATCTGTCGGAGAATTGACCGTGTCAACCAGCTCATGTCCACTTCAGGACGGATTTGGGAGTGAAGCTGGCCCCTCGAAAGGGGCATCCCGAAACAAAGACCAGTTAGTCCTTCTACGATTAACGGTTATTTGACTTGCTACAGGGCGTTCAGTAAGTCTGAATTGAAGACATCGGTGATTAGAGAATTAGTATTATGATGACACTCTCTATTCTTTGATCAGGTTTATAATATCCTCCGACGCAAGGGAGATATCCAAAAACCTCCTGCCTTTTTTTAATTATGAAAGTAAGCTGGCGGCACACGTTACAGGGTAGCAAATTACCTAGTTCCTCACTCATTTGTGGCCGAGCTTCCCCAGACGTCAAGGACAAAGTTCCTTGCTGCTGGTCAAGTTTTAGGGCACGAACCGGCGAGCCACAATTCGAGAACAGCTGTTTTTACCTTGTTTTTTGATTGATTCCATCTTTCATTTGACTTCGATCATGGTAGGTCGGATGTTAGATATGTCTGAATTTCCCGGGGTATTGTGGGCTGTGCCCAGCGAAGAAAGATGACCTGGTACAGAAATTCTGCACATTCTCCGTGAATATTATGCTGTTGCCCACCATTATGGCCGAGGACATCATCATCATCATCGTTCACTTGCTCGAAGTTGTACTCGCCCATGTTAATGTTTTGCCTGTTAGGCGCCGTTCTTCGAGATTGGATCATACATTTTATTTTCGATATATACCGGTATGCCGGGAGACAGAGCCAAGAATGCCACTGTCCCATTCCCCGCTCTTACCCAGTCTCCGATCAGGGTTAACAGCACCACCAGATGTTGAGAATGAGAGGTGTCATGTCCTTGCAGATCCACTATCAAGTTGCACATCATTCCCTTTCATGGGGTCTTGGCCGAGGACATAGCCCCGATTAAACCTGACCATCTCAGTTTCATCGTAAGGACCAGGTTGGATCAACAGTTCTAGTCCGGCTCTCTAGGATTAAGGCTACAGCACAACAGACTGTCGCAGTTCTTGTGGTTCCTGTTTCTATTCTAAAATCTGTAATGAGAGTAGGCGGAAAAAGTAAGCTTTGCTGTTTTGTCAAAAGCAAAATGTGTTAGTTTTGACAAAACAGCAGATTTGTTTCATGTTAACGGTGACACGGGGACAGAGAGTAAGAAACGGAACATGCCTCCGTAAACGGGGACGTCTGGTCACCCTAAATCATTAAAGCTTGAATCTCCTTGCTAGCTTCAACCGATTTCTTTCCCATTCCTGTTACGTCTGTTTTTGATTATCAAATGCGAGTGTTTTTCTGCAACATTTTCGAAATGAATATAGGATACCCACTAGCTTATTTCAAATCTCTGAGCATTTTAGAATCCATTAAGTAGGACGCTTATGACTGTGATTCATTTTGATCCTATTAAGATAAATGAAAAGGAATAACTGTCAACCAGATTTGAAACTGAGCACATTGGAGTAATTTGAGTACTATGGTGCTGCAGGTTAGACATTTGCTTCCCTCAGCAGTAGCAATATAATTGCTGCCGTTGTAATGGAATCATTCGTGTCCTTCACCATATGCGAATGGTCCTGCAGTCATGCATAAATCCTTTTAAAGACCCAATACTTGTTAAAACTTCATGACAGCAATCTCAGTCCTTTAAGAGACAATTGCTAGCCAGACACTGACTGTCGAATAGAATCGATTTCATTACGCTCCTGCAATTGGACAAGGACTCTAAAATTTGTCTGGCTCGTTAAAGTATATGGTCAATACTCATTGGCAGTCAAAAACAAATCCAGTGCAAAGTGCAATTGTCTGTTACAATACAAATTGTCATACACTTTGCGAATAAAATCTATCGCTTCATGCCGGGGATCACATCACCCCCGAAAAACGACCCGTCGTCATCAGGACAACAAAGCGATAATTTTTCAAGCGGCGTTAATCTCGAGGACATTCATTTTCATTAAGTGCGTAAACTTTCTCGTCGCTAGGCTAAGATTTATCGCTTTCAATATAACTCTTCTTCTTCGCCGTCGTCCACTTTTCGAATATCGGGATTAGAAGAGATTTTGAGTTGAACTATCTACGATAACGGATTTTGCATTCGGGGAATCGGTTACAGGGAAATCAATTTGGTCCTTGTATCTGATATCCCACTTGATTTATCCGCTGTCCATGTGCGCGCTGGTAAAGAATCACGTGAACGGATTGCCAACTTGATACAGTGCCAAATTAGAAAGCAATATTTCTGAACTTTTGTTTTCGGCACCCAGAATGGAATTTAACAGAATGTCAAATGTAGTGTGGTCAAGGAAGATCGATATTGGGAAGAGGGAGAAGTTTTTTCGCCACTTGAATGGTTGCATTTCCCATCATAATCGCAAATAATAGGCTATTTTCACCCTTTCGTACTCGTATCTACATCTAATCCATCTTTCCACGTAAGCGACTTGGTCTCTGTAAAAATTAGAGGCCATGTATTTTTAGAAGGCATTAAAGATTCATGAATTATTCCAACAATACACTTCAAAGGTCTGCTTTTATTATCCATTCCAGGAGAATTATGTGATTTTTTACGGCGCTATAATAAACCGGAAAAATACTAATGTATCCTCTTTTTCGTAGCAATAAACCATTCTCAAACATTTTTCGAAAGTACATAATTTTTTTTTTTTACGAAATTCCATGGGTAGTCCATTTAATTTTAAATGTCTAAATGACTCCCACAAATTTTACTACTCACAAATATCTTGCCTTGGCGTTTCTAAAACATTGCATTAACAAAAAAAAAAACTTCGTCCAATTTTTATCTAAACGAGAAAACATGCATTTACATCAAGTTATGTTTGTATAAAACATTTATCATGTCATTCGTTGTTTATGTGTTTATTTCTTTGCCAAAAAAAGGTTACAGATTTATCTTCACTTCAGCACCAATGTCATTTTCATATTTTCCCCCAGAGGTGATGCCCTATATGTGGTAAAGGCTCCCGATTGTACGTAGCAGAAGAAAAGGGATAAGTCATGGCAGATAACGTCGTCGTCGGCTACTTGGCTTCGGCTTCCCAAAAGACCCTTAACGGAAGAATGATGCCCATCAAGGGAAGAAAAAAAACGATTGAGTAATCTATTCAGTCGTCCGTTTTTTTTTTGCTCAGAGAATTTCTTGAGTAAATCAACATCATCGACTTAACGCATAGGGAATTTAACTGACTTCGTCCCACACTAATAGGATTAGAATCTTTCCCGACGTGAGGAACAATGACTAAGCTCTTTTTATTCGACTAGGACAAAAAAACTCACATGACAAGCAACAGGCAAGTCATTTGTTGTGCTTTTGCAGTTAATACTAAGAAAGAATGGTCCTGATGAGATGTGGCTTTGAATAATCCTCAGTTGTCAAGGGATTTTACAGTAATCAAAGGTTGTACGGTGCAAGCTTTCCATAATTGGCTGGGTGGCTTAAAGAGTATGGTACTACTATTACCGATGTCTCATTGCTGACTTTAAAATGTATATACATAATAATTAATGGGAAAAGTCTTTGTCATCACCAATGAATCTAGGATTAAGTACTGGGGTGGTGATGGCAATGCATGTGGTCGGGGAGAGTTTTTGCCGAAACCATTTTTTGATGATGATGATGATGTATGAATTAAAGCTATGGTTAAGAATAAAATGCAGAATTCGGAAGAATCTCAATTACAGTTATTTAGATTATTGCTAACCATTTTTGAAAAGATGTAGGTTGCTATTCGTATAATTTCTATATTTCTAAATTTGAGATTTAAACTTGCAATTTGCTGTTGCAATTGGAGGGGTCAAAATCCTCTTCCATAGTCCTCCTCTTGGGTGCCCCCTTGAACAGCAGTGGTTGTTGAATATTGCTTAACCAAGTCAGCCCCAGTAATGGCGATGGTGCGATGAATTGGTGGAGGTAAACATTACTCCGGTGGTGTGGGGCATAAGAATAATTCTGATTAAATTAGTTAATTTCTTTTAACGCTCCCCGAGCTTTGTGAGCTTAAGCTCTGATGCCAAGTACTGTCTTCTCGCCTGGATTCCTTTATAAAGCTCCTCGCCTTATAAAAGACTAGAGATGCAGTTCAGGCAAAAAGTGATCAATGGACAATATCTGTATTGTATGCGCAGCACAGATCAGATCAGAACAAGAATTGCACGCGTCACACTTACAAAATTGCTGTGGATTGAGCCGGTTTTTAGTGTAATGCTTCTGATTATTGCTCTGCACTTGATATTCACTGCACAAAAGAAAAAACCCATTAATACATAGTTTCTGCTCCGTCCTTCTCTTTAATCAATTCCATTTTCCGTTTTATTGAGCAGCTTTTGTTTAAGGGCTGACCCGGGTCAAAAATAGTCCAATTTTTGTGTTTTTTTTTATTCGATAGTACAACATCTCAGGAGTATTGTGTCAAAAGCTCAAGTCATTCCGAGCAAAACTAACGGAGATATGATTTTTTGAACATTCCGACTCGGAGACCCGAGCGGGTCGCAGGTATACGCGCCAGGTATATGACTCGTCGGCGGCGCGGCGGCTGGCCTTTCCCAGAACAGCTTTTGTCCTCGAGCCTGCTTTGTGAATATTACAGGCCCCATTTTACGGTGTAGACGTGTGTCTATTTACTACATATTTCGGCACGTTTATTCCCGCCTTTTCAAAGGGAAGAACGCTCAGTTTGCCGCTGAGTGCCGAATTGTTTGTGGATTGCTTGTAAAACTTTAAACGCGTTTTTCTCCAAATGTTGTTTTCAAAGCCGGTGTCCACTGTAACTCGGCGAATATGTAACCGATCGTTTTGAAATTTTGCACACACTTTCTTCACACATATTACCTCCCCCCAACGATGTCATTTACCCCATTTTTTGTTACACCGATTTTACAGATACAAAATGGCCTGTTTTTAGTACCGAAAAACACGATTTTTGTTTCTAAACGTTCCCAAAAATTCAAAAATGAAAAAAAAAATTCAGGAATCGTTGGGGGGAGGCAAAACATGTCCAGAAAGGAAATCTTATTGGGTTTTTGCTTTCAGATAATTCTTCATCGACTTATGAGGGACACCGCGAAGCGCCTTTTTCAAGCAGCGAGTTCGCAAAATGGCTGCCATCGGCTGAATTTTTAATATTTTTATTTGTAACTTGGACGAAATAAACTTCAAAATATACTTAATTAAATATACTATCACTGAACAGAGAAAAAACTCCCAAAAATGTCGTATTTTTTCACTCAAAAGACCCGGGTAAGCCCTTAATCAACTTAATTTTTCAATTCAATTAAATCATTCAATGTTCTTCAGATCTTCCTATTTATCTGTTTTTATTTTAAGTAAGCTCCCCGCCAAACAGCGTTAAAAGAAATTAACTTATTTAATCAGGGTTCAATATACCCTAGAGCGAGGCGCAAAACCAATCCTTTTTGAGGCTGATGATTTTTTTTTGGCGGGCATTTTTTTACAACAGAGTTGTTTTTTGGGAGATATCACATCTTTTTGCATTTTATGGATGCAAACTAGCCAAATGTAATTACTGATTATATTCTGCATCACCATTATACTGGAATTGAAAGCAACGGCATTCATACTCGCAAACGTTTACTATCTAAAACGATTTATTTGTAAAATTTTACTGACTTTTATAAAACTCTCCTAGCACCTTGCACGCATTAGAAAAAAACATCTTACATCATAATTCATATCTCATATGCCATAAATGAAATTAAATCAAATACCACATAGCATGTTTTTTCTTTCCGGACATCCTAAGATGAAGCCATAAACATTCAGTTTCGGGGGCGACCGGTAGCGCAGTGTGTTGAGGCATCAGTCTCATGTTTGACTACGGGCGTTACGGGTTCGAATCCCGCCCACGACAACGTTCGTGGTCATGGATGTGCAGGAGGTGCATGCTGGCAACTGCATTCTTCGAAACCAGTTTATGCCATCGAAACGTCAACTGGGCTACATGTAACAGTTGACGCGCTTTGCCCCACAAGGGGTTAGGGCAATTAAGTACTTTTTTCATCACACACTTTTCATTCATGCACTTGCCACAAGCCACGACCACAACCATGAACTCGTAGTGATCATCGCACAATTTCGTATGGTTCTCCTCACCCGCCGAGCGCACTGTTGCATCGATCGTCGTCGCTACTCATATATGTAATCAGTTGTTTGCGTCTCTCTATGGCCAATCTCATGTACATTTGCCAGAGAGAGACGCAAACACCTTTTGGCATGCGATCTCTGCGAGTAATTTTCTGTTGGCTCATTGAAATTATCAAAAGACTTATTTTAAGCGAGAAACTCTATAAAATTTCACATTTTTGGATGTATCTTTTTATCTACTGCACGGATCAGAGCAAATGATAGCCTACGCACACCCTTGGGACACAGTCAATCCGTGAGAAAAGAAAGCCGACCTCGATACGCTCCCGACGAGGCTGTAGCCCTGTCAAAGGACAACGAGAAACAAGAAAAATTTGAAAAATAGCGATTTTCAAATTATCATATCTCGGTTGTTTTTCCTTGTATCGAAATCAAATTTGCAACACTTCGTAGATGACCGGAAACAATGACCATATCAAATTTGAGACCGAACAATCACCCGGGGCTCGAGTTAAGATAAATGAAAACGAATGAGAGGCAAATGAAATAGTAGGCCGATTTCATCCAAATTTAGGAATGTGATTAGTCGCCAACTATGATCTATTAATTTCAAATTTGGTAAAGACAAATTTAGAAATAAACAAAAACTTACTTTTGGACTGGTCGTTCCTATGATAGTAGTCGAATTTCAACCAATTTCGAGAATGTAGTTTGATTATAGATACTGTTGAAAAATATGAAACAAAAAAAAAGTTTTTCTCACAAAAACAGACTTTTGGACCGGACGTTCCAATGGCTATTTGACGCAGTGGTTTGATTCCATTGGAGAAGGCTTTGTACAACATTTAAACTCGATGGCTGAGAGACTAGTGTGCATAGAAACAGGCGGACAGACAGACTGACTAACAGACAGACGGACAAAGTTTAATCGACTCATTTCGTCACGCTGACCTAGAATATACATAGGATACATGGTCGGAGATGTTTCCTTCTGTGCGTTGCAAACTTCATGACAAAGTTAATATACCTTTTCACATTCCTGAAGGGTATAAAAAATATTATTATACATCTCCCCATTATTCGGATGCGGGTGTTACGAAGGAAAACACAGCTACTTGAAGGGAAAATACATGAAGTAAAGTCCTAAAACTTAGAGCAAGTAGCCTTACAGCGTTTTCCCACAAGACAAATTTTCTCTAAAAATTAAAATGACATCCGAATAATAAATTTTACTCAGACCCTATTTGCTAAGTTTCAAATCACTAATCTAAATAAGAGTCAAAACACCTCATAGCAAAGGTTTCCTAACAACCTGTGTTTTGTCGTGAAAGCTCAATGTACGATATTGTGCTCGTAAATTTGCTACGTAAATTTGCTTTTCCCCAATATACGAGCACAATACCGACGACAAAACACAGGTTGTTAGGAGCCCCTTCATTTGCAGGAATAACTGACAGTCCAGAAGAATAATAATTTTCCCGAAATTAAAAACATACGTACACGTTACGTTTTTTAATTTCGTCTGCATTATGATTCTCTTGTGCAAATGATCTTACAACTGGCTTCACCTTGCCAACTCCTTTTCAAATATTTTCCCTTTGCTATGAGGTGTTTTCACTCTTATTTAGATTAATGATTTGGGACTTAGCAAATAGGGTCTGAGTAAAATTTATTATTCGGACGTCATTTCAATTTTTAGAGAGAATTTGCCTTATCTAAATAATTGTGAAAGTGAATGTACATGCAGAACTTTCGTATACAAAGAAAGCTTTGCACAAACTCACTCAGAGACACCGTGGGGAAATTAATTGTCCTCGATACACGATCGTCGCATCGTGTATTATTGGTGTACGGAGCTTCCCCGTCTTAAGCTTTCAGCGTACACTGTGCGTTTCCAGCTTAAGAATGTCGGGCTGCATCCCGGGAAAATGTCGGCAAGTGGAAAAACGCTGTAATGTGCTTGTGGGGATGCAAATCGGTGGAAGGACTAAAAAGAACCCAATATGGTCCTTTTTAGTCCTGTCCTTTACCAGAAATGGGCCCCACGTTGGGCGCCAATTATGTAACGCCAATTTAGTGGACATCCGAAGATGCCCGTGGGGACGGAGCCTAAGGTGGCATAATGACCATGAAGTTCGGGCTGTGCCATCTGGCGAAGGAAAAGGCCCCTCAACGAGCTACAGCAAGCATAGGCTGATTATTGGTACGCAGGCGAAAATGAGAGTGGTTCGGTCACACATTACGGAAGGATGATAGCTGCATTGCTGTACATACCATGAAATGGAAACCCATTTCCAATCAAGGCCGACCAAGGGGGTGACCTAAAATTTCATGGCGGCCTTCTGTGGTACAAGAGTGTGAGTCTCTGAGTAAGACATGGGAGGAGTTGCGTCCGATTGCCCAGAATAGAGTACGATGGCGCGCAGGAATAGCTGACGGGGGCAGGAATAGTTGACGCGCTATGCCCAACTAGGGGTTAAGGCAAATTAGTAGTAGTAGATTTGCACCAGACAATTGGTGTCTTATCCGACACTAGGCGAGACATCCGCAAAAGAGGTGATCCGTGGAGTTAGCTTTTTCGTGGCAAGAATCAGTAATCGCCCCTTTTATTGAGAATGAACCCGGCAGTTCTTCACACTGATAGAGCCTTCCCAGTCGGCATCGACATTCTACCGTGTTTAAGTTGGAGGAGTAATCTTCCATTCTTAGTATAAAGTAAAATTATTGAATGATCGTAAGACTATGGCCCGTTTTCTCAATATGTGGTTAAACTGCCAGTTAGCTATCCGGGACACTAAATATAACCTTAGCGTATGCAAAGCTCAAAATATGATAAGCAGTCTGAAGCTCAGCTAATGCTGTATAAAATCAGCTAATTTTCTTTTGGCGGAATTCTGCCGCCTGTTCTATTCTACTCTTCGTCTGTGCCGTCTCTCAGCATTCAATTGTGGCTTCCATCGAATAAATTTCCAAACTTCTGTTCTTTGTGACCAGTTTCATTGTCTCATTTGAATTTGGAAAACTAAACAATTCTTGCTGTCAAAATCTCAGCAGCCCGTATCAGCTGTTTAGAGTTATATCATCCGAAAAATTCTTACCTGGAGGATGAGTGGCGTTTAGCGTTTATCTACAGGATAAAATTTAACTAGACATTGTGAAACGGCCCTATATGAATCTAATGCGCCTGTGCATTTGAATAGGCTGTTATTATTTACGGGCGCGAAAAATGTAAGGAGACAATTTTTCAAGCAGTTTCGGCAGTTTACTCGAAACGCATCACTTTTTCGAGGTGGCTAAGCTGAAATTCGGATCTAGCGACACGAAATACATTAATCAAAATTGAGAAAAAAAACTTTCAAATTTTTTCTACGTCAAACGACGTCATTACTGAACTATCTGTGACTCTGTTTGAAAACGACTTGTCAGCGATGGGAAAATTTTATCGGGTATGAATATATAATTATAAAATTTCAGTTGCACTACCAGCATTTGATGTCGAATCGAAGATGTAGTATTTGGTCGGTTGTTTTTCCACAATGTATAGCAGGGGTTGGCAACCAGCGGCCCTCTATACGTTCCTGCGTGGCCCGCCAGGCAATAACGAATTACGTACTTTAAGTTATGGGATCCGTAAAACGCGAGCATTCTGTAAACCCGCACAAGTGCACACTTTAGAGAAGGTTGCATTATCTACTCTCGCACGAAGTGGTTGCGTTGATATTTTGAAGGCACTAGCATGGACTAGCGGGATATTCGTAGCGATTTCACTAGCAACTAGACTATGCTACTTTGCCTTAACCCCTAGCGGGGCATAGCGCGTCAACTACTCCTGCGCGCCATCGTACTCTGTTCTGGGCAATGGGGCGCAAGTCCCCAAAAGATTTACCCAGCGCCTCACACCCTTTTGCCACAGATCGACGCCATGTGATTCTAGGAGCCTCTCTTGGTCGGCCTTGGTTGGAAATGGGGTTCCATTTCATGGCATGCAAAGCAATACAGTTATCGCTCTTCCGCAATGTGTGGCCTATCCACTGCCATTTTCGCCTGCGTATCAATTCGTCGATTGGCAACTGACCCGTATGCCGACTTCGCTTATCGTTTTATATTGTTTCGGGCCATAAAATTCTTAAAATTCGACGAAGACATGAGTTGACGAAAACTTGCAGCTTTCTGGTAACTACTAGGATTACACATAATTATTTTATTTGGAAGGTGCCCACACCAACGAGCAGCGAAACTTTCTCGCACAATCTGAGCTACCTGCTAGTAAGCTAGTGAACTTGATTATATTGGACGAGTTTACTTGTAGCTATAATAAATTCGCCGGTGCCCGTGGCCATGGGATGAAAGGATGTGAGAATGCCTAAATTTTACTAATTTGGTTCATTTCCTTTCCTATCTAACCAAAATTATCGTAGTTTCACATTATTCGTGTTGAGGTTTCAAGAGTTTAATTCCACTTTCACCAGCATTTATGCGGCATACCTAGCATTGGCTTTGAACCTTTTATTAAGGGTGTTAGCTACCAGTTTGCCAACTTTAATCGAATTTTCTGGCAGATAATTATGTTTTTTTTTTTCATAGAATGACTTAACAAGCTCATGCTATCCAACCGACTATAGGAAAAATGGACGAAAATCTTGTAGGACTAAATAACAACATTTTGAACCGCGCCGATGAAAAGTTGTTCGAAAAGTTCACCGACCGTCGACGCAGGGCAGCATCGTATCTGAAAACCATCACGTCCCAACATCTGGCGATGTACAGGTCTGGATGTCATCAGTTGTCAGCCGTTTACTTCCATATACCTGAAATTTGAACACAAAGCATCATTTCGATAAATTACAGAAAACAAATGTACTTATCTGAGAACCGCATCATTGTTGTTTACTGATGGGTTGTCAATGAAAACTTCACTTTCAATTGCCTTAGTACTGTACTCTTAGGAAATGTCAAATTAACTTCAAGTCCACGGTAATTCTTATGTCAAGATTAATTGGAACCAGCATTAATATATAAAACGAAATGAAATACTGAAATTAGAACATGTACTAAAGAAAGTAGAATTATTGAAAATAAAACACTTCTAAGTTGAAAGTCACAGGTGTCGGTTGCATTCCTTTTAACGGACAAGAACTTCAACAGGAACAACGAAGAAACGTTATAGGAACGTTGCAGCAAAATAGCCAGGAAAGAAGGAAGTAAAAAAAAACTCAAATCTGGATTCCACTCAACCATCAAGGGATTCATCAGGAGGGTGTATCGTGTCGAATCCAGTGAACCCTGGAAATTTACATGCGAAAGGCAAATTCGCACATGGTCCGTCGAGCCGGATTGAGGTTAGTGGTATTGCATGCATTTTGTGAATTAGTGAGACGCAATTAACTATTTGTGAGGTTAAATAATTCGTTTTGAAAGTAAGAGTTCGATCCGAGATTTAGAGTAGAATTCTCATCTCTAAGGAAACCAAGAATTAAAGGACAATGAGTAAAAGCGAGGAGTCGTCTCTGTCTCAAACGGGAGCAACTCTACTCCAGGTTCAAAACAGGAAAATTTCGGAAGTGAAGCGAATGTTAAACAATTATGCAAAAGATGGGGCAAAGGTGAAACGACACGAAAAATATTTTACTTCGCGTATCGCCAATTTGCAGAAAGAAATGAATGAATTGGAAGCGAACCATAAAAATCTTCAGATATTATCATCGAAGGAGATTGATGCGTACTTCGAAAGCGGGGTATACGTAGACATCCTCGAAGAAATTCAAATTTTTATTAACGAGTTAGAGTGGAAGAAACGAGATTTCATTGAACCTCAAAACCATTCAAACACTACCTTCAACGAAAGTGATGTATCTACCGATTCTAACCTCAATTCAAATCTTCCGAGAATAAACTTGAAAAAATTCTCCGGATGTTATAGTGAATGGCCTTCGTTCATCGGGCTTTTTCGTTCAATTGTTGACGAGAATAAGTCGATTTCGACAATACAGAAGATGAATTTCTTAAAATGCCATCTGGAAGGGGAAGCAGAAGAGCTGCTTCGTCATTTCACAATAAGTGCGGAGAATTATAAGCCTGCATTGGAGGCATTGAAAAAACGATATGAAAACAAAAGAGTTCTTGTGCACCAGGAACTAAATAAGATTTTTGACGTAAAGAGCGTTTCAGATGAAAGTTCTGGAAATTTAAGAAAATTGTTAGATACTTTCAACGGGGCGTTGAAAGCCCTAGACAATTTGGAAGTGGACACCTCGAATTGGGATGTTATCATCAATCACTTATTTTTGTCGAAACTCCCAACATCGATTAAGCATGCATGGAATCAGGAGACAGGAGGTCTCACTGATCTTCCATCGTATTCCAAACTTATGGAATTCCTCGAAAATCGCTTCCGAGCATTGGAGATGTCCAACACCGACATTAAAATCAAGAAACATCAAACTTTTGTTACAACAATACAGTGCATTGCATGTAAGGAGTCTCACAGACTACATCAATGCGAAAAATTCAAAGCACTCGATATAAAACAAAGGACTAAGATTGTTAAGGTGAACAAGTTATGCTTTAACTGCATGCGTCCTGGCCACAATACATACGATTGCAAGAGCACATATAAATGTAGAGTTTGCGAAAAGAAACATCATTCCTTACTACATATTTACAACTCTAATAACAATCAGACACGTCCTTTAAATGTGAACGCGACTGAATTCAGAGGAACAGTCGATTCAGAAGTAGCCGTCATGACATCAAGCACATCAAACCAAGTTTTACTAGCTACCGCTATTGTCAACGTATTTGACGAAACCGGTCGAATCCACAAGCTACGAGCTCTAATTGATAATGGTTCACAAACAACCATAATATCCGAAAAGGCAGTGCAGCTTCTACGATTAAAACGCAAATCGTATCACGCAAACATCATAGGCGTAGGGGGATGCAACGCTGGGAAAACCAGGGGTTCTGTCTCATTAACGATTAAACCGATTCGAGGAGAGGATCTTCTGACCGAAGCTTTGATTTTTCCTGATTTAGCCAAAGTTCTACCACAACGTAAAATAACGATGGAAAGATGGAAACATCTCGACAATTTATTGCTGGCGGATCCTCAACTTGATATTTCAAGACAGGTTGACCTATTGTTAGGAGCTGATGTATACGCTTCGATTATCGAGGGTGAAATCATAACCGGTCCGCCAGGTACCCCAATCGCGCAGTCGACGAGACTAGGTTGGATTGTTTTCGGCCAAACTCAACACACGGAAGTCAAAGCAGATTTCAACTGTCTTACAACAACCCTAGATGACATCAATGAAACGTTAGAACGATTCTGGAAATTCGAAGAAATCCCCGAGCAACAGTTAGAATGTGAGGACAACATGCTGTGTCAGACCCATTTTACGCAAACTCACAAAAGAGGATCAAATGGCCGCTATATCGTTCGACTTCCTTTCAAGGAGGAGCTGCGTAATAAATTGGGGGATTCAAAACAAAGTGCTATTGCAAGCTTCCATAATTTAGAGCGCCGATTCGAGCGTCTCCCAGAACTGAAAAAAGCATACGTCGATACATTAGCAGAGTACGTTCAGTTGGGTCACATGATATCATCCGATTCAACCAATTCACCGAAACTATATTTACCACACCATGGAGTTTTACATGAAGAGGACCGAAAATATCTAGGCATCGTATGGAGAGCCGATAAAACAAAAAGGATTCAAGAATATTCCTTAACGACAGTAACGTTCGGACTAACTTGCGCGCCGTTTTTGGCCATACGAGCCATGCAACAGTTGGCCCAAGACGAGGGTGACGAGTTTCCACTTGGAGCGGAAATGATACTCAAGGAATTTTACGTAGATGACCTTTTATCATGTTCTCCCACTGTTTCCGAGGCCCTAGACAAACAAAATCAAATTCAACAGTTATTAGAAAGAGGAGGTTTCCGTCTACATAAGTGGTGCTCCAATCAGAGTATCTCTGTGAAGAGAGAGACTACAAACGACCTTGAAATGTCTGAAATTCCTCTGTTCGAACAAGACGACCACGTTCAGTCATTAGGTCTATCCTGGTTCCCAAAACCGGATGTGATGACCATTCGGAAGAACGACAACATAACAGCAGTCCGAACAAAAAGAGAGCTCCTGTCGCAGATAGCCCGGATATTCGATCCATTGGGATGGATTGCACCAATAATAGCCGAAGCAAAGGTTGTAATGCAACGAACTTGGTTACTAAAGATTGGATGGGATGAAGAACTACCCGAAGAAATTCGTAATAACTGGTCTCAAATACAAAACAAACAAAAGAAGGTGTCGAACTTCAAAATTCCGCGCTGGATTCGATTCAAACCAGGATCAACAATAGAATTGCACTGCTTCAGCGACGCCTCCCAACAAGCATATGGAGCTGCGATATACTGCAGAGTAAAGGATAACAACGGAAACATAAATGTCACTTTGCTGATGGCAAAATCGAAGGTAGCACCAGTAAAACCAATAAGCATACCAAGATTGGAACTATGTGGAACAACTACAGCCGCAAAATTGATGACCAAATGTCAAGGAATATATAAAGAACATCAAATCACATCTTACTTATGGACAGATTCTACAGTGGTACTGGCATGGCTAAGTGGGCATTCAAGTCGTTGGAAGCCGTTTGTTGCCAATCGAGTAAGTAACATTCAGGATCAATTACCCAAGGCCAGTTGGTGTTACGTTCCCACACATGAAAATCCGGCCGATCTCTTAACGCGCTATAAACCACAGTCCGACTTAGCAAATAACCACCGGTGGTGGTCTGGTCCAGAATGGCTGAAATCATCCAAACCACATTGGCCTTCACAGCCCAGACGCAAGGAGATTAAATTAGAATCAAAAAGGCATGTATATACCGTAATATTGAACGATCCCCACGAGAAACCTTTTCGATTTTCCTCGTTAGATCAACTTATACGAGTAAGAACATATTGTTTACGGTTTATTCAAAACTGCAGAATTGCATTGGAATCGGACAAACCAGTACTCGTATATGAAACAACAACAAAAGAACCAAACGACATTCTTCTCCGATTTTCTACATTCATGCGACTCATACGTATCACGGCATATTGTTTAAGATTCATCCAAAGGTGTAGAAGACAAACTTCTGAAAGGGGATTTTTGAAAACAGCCGAATTAAACTCCGCCCAAACACTTTGGATCAAACTCATCCAGAGTCAATATTACGCAAAGGAAATCAGAACTATCCTAAAGAACAAACCTTTGAAGAAAAGTAGCATCACAAAATTGAATCCGATGGTCGATGAGGAAGGAATCTTGAGAGTAGATGGCAGACTTTCAAATGCGAACTTGTCGTTTAACCAAACAAATCCCATCATCCTTCCAAGTTCCGATCATTTTTCAAATTTAATATTACGTGAAATCCACCATAAAACTCTTCACGGTGGACCCCAAATAATGACCGCAACAGCACGAAAGACATTTTGGATAGTGAGCTGTCGCAATGCTACCAAGAGAATAACACGTGAATGTGTCACCTGTACACGATTCAGAGCAACTCCAAGAGTTCAGCTGATGGGCCAATTACCTGCACCAAGGGTAAATATCACACGACCATTTACACACACAGGAGTAGACTATTGCGGCCCCATAATGATCAAAACATCGAAAACGAGAAACGCCGGCTTTTCAAAGGGATATATCGCCTTATTCATATGTCTTACCGTAAAGGCAATCCACCTCGAATTAGTCAGCGACATGCGGATGGAAACATTTTTAGCTGCGTTCCGAAGATTCACTTCTAGAAGAGGAATGTGCTCAAATCTTTATTCGGATTGCGGATCAAATTTCTTAGCTGCTGACAAGGAATTCCGAAAAATCAAACAACACGAAAGCAAATTAGCTGGAATCATTGCAACTGAGAACGTCAAGTGGCATTTCAACCCACCGTCGGCACCACACTTTGGAGGACTCTGGGAAGCCGGAGTTAAATCGGCGAAATATCATTTAAAGCGAATAATTGGAAATCAACACTTAACGTTCGAAGAGCTCAACACAACACTCACACAGATCGAGAGTATCCTGAATTCACGGCCTTTAGTACCATTAACTGAAGATGTTTCCGAACTAAATGCACTAACTCCAGGACACTTCATTATTGGAGACGCGCTAAATTCTCCACCAGAACACAACCTTTTGGATGCGAACGATTCATACTTAAACCGATGGCAGAAAGTGCAGAAAATGGTGCAGCATTTTTGGAAGCGTTGGTCATCCGAATACTTAACACGTCTACAACATCGTCCCAAATGGCATACAACCCAGAACAACGTCGCACCAGGAAAAATCGTGATCATTAAAGAAGACAATCTGCCGCCTAACAAATGGCTCTTGGCAAAAATCTCAGAAGTACATCCAGGCACTGACGGACTGGTTCGAGTCGTCACCCTAAAAACAGCACAATCAACTCTGAAAAGACCCATCACGAAAATAGTCGTCTTACCCACCGACCACAAAGAATGTAACAACTGATAAGCCAACAAATATTCACAATTACTTGCATGTAGTACTCTAATCTCTATGAAACCATTACATTACGTTTTAAATAAACATATCACTTCAGATGTTCATGATATAGGTGAACGCTCAACATGGTTGGGACAACTTCATCATGTCAGAACATCTGATCATAAGCGAATTTAATTATTTCATATCAAGGACATCACACCATTCAAACGATCAACTCAGAGAAGAAGGACTTCTCAGCGCGGGCGAGTATGTTCGAAAAGTTCACCGACCGTCGACGCAGGGCAGCATCGTATCTGAAAACCATCACGTCCCAACATCTGGCGATGTACAGGTCTGGATGTCATCAGTTGTCAGCCGTTTACTTCCATATACCTGAACACAAAGCATCATTTCGATAAATTACAGAAAACAAATGTACTTATCTGAGAACCGCATCATTGTTGTTTACTGATGGGTTGTCAATGAAAACTTCACTTTCAATTGCCTTAGTACTGTACTCTTAGGAAATGTCAAATTAACTTCAAGTCCACGGTAATTCTTATGTCAAGATTAATTGGAACCAGCATTAATATATAAAACGAAATGAAATACTGAAATTAGAACATGTACTAAAGAAAGTAGAATTATTGAAAATAAAACACTTCTAAGTTGAAAGTCACAGGTGTCGGTTGCATTCCTTTTAACGGACAAGAACTTCAACAGGAACAACGAAGAAACGTTATAGGAACGTTGCAGCAAAATAGCCAGGAAAGAAGGAAGTAAAAAAAAACTCAAATCTGGATTCCACTCAACCATCAAGGGATTCATCAGGAGGGTGTATCGTGTCGAATCCAGTGAACCCTGGAAATTTACATGCGAAAGGCAAATTCGCACAAAAGTTGTAGGAAAAACTGAAGAAAATCGTCAGTACCTCAGATTAAGATTCTCGTCTGCGCTTCAAATTATCATGAGTTATTTCAACAGTTTCTCGACAGCGCTTCAAATTGGCGTACATCCGTTTTCCTTACAAGACTTTCGTCAGTGTATCCTACAAAGTTCTCGTCCGTAGGAAACTAATAGTGAATGTGGGAATATCGTCAGTTAAATTGATTGTGAATGGACACCTTTATAAGCAAAAATATAAAGGGCTTTAAACTGGACAATCGTAGACAACTCTTCTTGGTCTCACCAAGAAGAGTTGTCTACGATGTGGGTTTGTCGAGTATATATTGATTTTTGGAGCGTGTAGCTCCTCCTACAGAACTCCGACGATATTTCTTCGGTCGACATCCTGTCACAAAATTTTTGTCTGCTGTGCGGCCCGCCTGAACGTATCTCTTTTGAAAGTGGCCCACTGTCCTAAAAAGGTTGTCGACCCCTGGTGTATAGCATTAGTTGTGGAAGATGCATTTCAAAAATGTCAATTAAATTCTTTCTTTTCTCGTATGTTGGATGCAACAAAATTTTCAACCGTCAACAGGGCCAGCTAATCATAAATTTATTTATTGCGTCATGGGTGCACAACACACAATATTTCATAAATTTTATTATTTTAATTTATTTTTGCCATCAATCAATCTGAGACTGATTTTAAAACCACAGCTATAACTTTCGTTATGAACTTTTACTGAAATTCGAGCCTACGGTAGTATGGCCTTTTGAAATATGACAAATACAAGGAAACCACCAACTGAAGTTCCATTAAAAGATCAAAACCAAAATTCTCATTGCTAACGCCTTCTAGATAATCACAAATTTTCATTGTGTTGGACTTCTTATGATTGGAATCTGTGGTCCGTGTTCAGTGTAAAAAAAAATTAGAATTCAGTGTGGTTTGACCTTATTGCAGATTTAAACATTTTATTAAAAACAGGGCCGTCGAAGAGGGGGAACTAAAGGTAGGCGGAAGAGTCGAAGCGTTCCGGGTCTGTGATTTCAAAAGGGCCCGGAAATTTAAAACATGAAAAGAAAAAATTTATCTGTTTTGTAAAAAAAAAGATACGAACCAAAGAGTGCCGCGTAACATTGAGCATGAAAATTTCGATACTATAACAGTTATTATACACCAATTTTCTATTTCCTACTTTCCGTTTTCAACTTTCCATTAGAATAGTACGGAAAATGTGAAAAAGTCATAAGCTACTTAGCTGATGACGTCTTGGTGTTAATCTTGCATTTTTATAGTATGCCTTGTTGACGTTTCGATAGCATATTTACTTTTTGGACGTGCAGTTGTCAGCATCCACCTCCTTTCTGAGCCGTCTTTATACTGACAAGCTCGAAGCCCAGTGGGAGTTCTATTAATATCCACAGACAGTTTTTGTTCGCGCCGAGGATTGAACCTTCATTCTCTAGAATCTATATTGTAGAGCTGTGACCGAACAAACACGGCCACAGAACGCGTCATGACGTCGTGATGAGGTTTCATCAGCTGATAAGTTCATCAATGAACTGTTGTAGCACGTTGTGAATGGTCAGGTCTTGTGCATAAATCTTTTCATGCAGTGCGAGTAATTCATCAAAAGGCGCGTGTGGGTTAATGCCTAGAACCTTCCAATGATCTATGAATGGTTCGCTTCGATCATCTGTGGCGAGTTTAACAAAGGATATGCATTGCCGTTTCATCATCACCTTCATCGAAATTACAGCTATTGTCCTATACCTTGGGCACAGGTAGCGTCTCAAACAAGCAAGAGTGTCCGGTAGGAAGTCTGATGGTAAAATAAATAACTGGAGAAACACTCCAATTTGAACCATGGACTCGAGATGAGTTACCATCATCTCATTTTCTTGGTCGTGACGGTGTCTTGTGCAGAGGTGTGTGTGTGATCAGCAACACGCTCAACCGAGTTTTTTACCCCATAAATGGGTACTCATTTAGCAGCTGAGTGGGCTCATAGTCCGACATGTAAATCCCCTTTTTTATCGAAAACTACCGTACTCAGTGGGAATCGAATCGGGCCCAGTGCGTAGAAGGCGAACATGCTAACCGGACTACAAGTCTGCTGATAAATCTTCTTTTATTTCGGTTCAGCTGTAACATAGCAGAAGATCTATTACTCGACTAGCTCGTGATGAATAGTTTGGCATGTTTCGGGTTTGAGAGGTTCTCTTTTGGGGGGTGGCATCAGTGCGCTCCATCTGCTAGTGGTACTTAGTAGGATCACAAAAGAACTTCTTCTTATTAGCAATGGCGTCCCCTCTAGGATATGGGTTCCAAAAATCGTCGCCTCCAATCGTTTCGGTCTTCACAACGCTGTTTCCAATTCCGTGCGCCGAGCAACTTCCTACTGTCTGAGCACTGAGTCCTCCGAGCGCTTCTTAGGTCTTCCACACGCTCTCACACCTTTGTCGGTACCAGCAAAGGCCTTTTTGGGGATTCGACTTTTGTCCATTCTTTGCAAATGACTTGCCCACTGCAGTTTACGAATTTTCACAAATATGGAGGCTTCTGGTTCGTCAAATAACTCAGCTCATTGTTGTAGTTTCTTAGCCATTGGTCTCCATCGCGCGTCGCTCCAAAGATTCATCGAAGCACCCTTCTTTCGAAGCCGTTTATCATATTTTCAGATGCATGAGTTAGGGTCCAAGTCTCACAACCATGGCATAATACCGGTCGGATTATATTTTTGTAGACTTGGGCGATGTTGACGTGATGTTAATGTCCACTATTTGGATAGTCGAATCATATATTCAAGAACTAGTTTGAACAGCATGCAGGCCAGCCCAACACCCTGTTTCAGTCCGACTTGTGTTTCAAATAGTTCGGTCAAGTGTAATGAATGACTTTTCTGATGGTCTATTCGCATTGTTGAATGTCAAATATTTTTCTAAAATATTTGCCACCTAACAATTCGAATTCTCCATCAGGAATTTTTCAAGAACGACAACTCTGTCATTCTATCACACTACATTCTGATGGACTCTTATGTGTCCTGTAAGAATATGCTGTTTGATCTGGTGTCATCGACCTCGCATTGGGATAGAAGAGACAAGCGGGTAGCGATAATTCAGCCGATGCCTGTGCTGTATCGAGGGTCGCTACCTGCTGGGAGAGCGATCGCTCGGGGGTCTACTTTCACCCGCCGTCCGGTGAACATCGGCGCGATCGCCAAGACAAGGAGTTCGATTGAAACTCCCGCCCAAACACCATCGCAGGGTGGCCGCCGCAACAATATCGCTGTGATTGAACAACGCGACAAATGGGTGGGGATATACCCGCGAAATAAGTTGTACTTTAGCCGCTGGTTTTAAACTAAACTTCGCGTTAAGTTTCCACCTAGACGCGTGCCACGGTGATGTTTGGCGTGATTAGCCTTTGAAATTGATTGGTGCTGTTCGTGCGTTCGACCCAAACCCCTCAAGAAAACAAGCTAGATTGTTTTTTCCTTTTGCGGGAATTCGTGCCCAACGCCAGCAATTGTGTGCGATCCCACTAGTGTGCCGATCTGGTAGATATGGTGTATATCTAGCGCCGAGTGAAGTGTCAATTTTGCCTCTTCCTAAGTGCAAATGTCGTTCGTTTTCGGGATGCTGTGTAGAGAAAAACAATCATGGAATAGAAGCGAAACAACAACAACAAGTGCCGCCTCATTTTACATTTGAAGGTGCTATTGCTTTGGAAAGAACGGTCGTACATTTCGAAGTGTTTATCGGTTGCTGTCAGAGAGTGACGTCGTCGATTGTGTTCCCATCCTAAATTTCATTTCATTTAAATCCCTTTTCTTTTTTTTTAAATTTGTAATTTCGTTTGTTTCCTTTTTTTTGCACTTAATAATTTTAAGTTTCAGCTGCTTCAGTTCTGAGATGGCCATCGACGATCCTGAGGTGAGTCTGTTTGTTGAGTAATTTTGTAACGTTTTTTTTATATAATATATCTTCTTTGATTTTTTTTGAGTAACGTATTTATCCTTGGTTTTCTTTTGTATTTTTTTTTAATTCTATTGGAAACCTGCCTAGTTATAATTTTGGTTTTCTTCTTTTATCGTATTTTTCAGTTGTTTTTCTCTTTTGTTTCTAACATGATTTCTCATGTTTTTTTATATATAAAGAATCTACTCTCTGAATAAATGGTAATTATGCTTTGTTAAAGGAATTCCCTTCGTTTCCTTTTAGGAAATTCCCCGATATCCTTTTTCAGGTGACGATGTGAGGTAAATGCCTCATATCTCTTAATTGGTTTGGGAGGTACCAACAATTTGGCCAAGGTACCTCATTGGTAGGGTGGGTTTTGAGGCCAGGGTCCGCTCCATCTGGACTCAGGAGTCGTGTCGAGGTACATGAGCCGGTCGACGGCCATTGCCTTTATGTAGTTTCTTTTTTTTTTTATTTGCTATTTTTTTTAAGGTCGTGGGACCTTTGGTGCCCGTGTGTGTGCTGTTGTTGTCCTTAGGCACGAGATATTTTGGAATAGTAATGGTAGGGGCAGCGAGAGGGCAAAAACCCCGCCCACATCTCCCGTCACTGAGCTACAGCAAGCTCGTGTCGCCGCCTATCCCGCTGAGGAGTCTTCGCCAGATGGCGTTGCCGGACTTTCACGGTCAGCTCGGCATACCTTCACTCCGTCCCCATGGACACTTTCGGGTCCCTAACACCTGTCCATTACACAAGTTATTGTTGATTCTGACCTGCGATGTTTAGTTTGACATTGTCATTCTGGTCAGTCAGACTAATTTTGTTGATATACCAAAGTGCCGCATGGTTTTATTGTATACCTGTCTGAAGTCAAGAAATAAATGGTGGACTTCTCTATTGAATTGAAGACATTTTTCAAGCACTTGTTTTACCGTGAATATTTGATCGGTTGTAGATCATCCAGACCGAAAGCCTCCTTGGTATTCGGCGATTATTGTTTTTGCGTATGCTTTATTCTCGCCTCTAGGATTTGTTTATCACTCGTTTGGCATGGTTTCTTCTTGCCAAATGTCTCGAATCAGCGTGTGAATGGCATTTATGCTTCTCTTAATATACGTACATCGAGGATGCTCGATGCCCATCTTCGCTGGATGAGGACATGGTTTATTTGGTTGTAAGTACAGCCATCCAGGGATGGCCAGGTTTTTTTTACGCATGCGTCCGTGTGGGAGGCTTGTACAACCAACGGCTCTTTGCTAGCAAAATCTAGGAGACGTTGGCCGTTTTCGTTACATTCTTAATGGATACTGTAATTCACTCAACTCAGGTTGTTCCACGTCTCCTCATTCTCGAGTTTAGCATTGAAGTCTCCCAATATGATTGTTACGTCGTTGGAGGGTAGAGAATCAAAGAGTCTTTCTTGTTGTTGTTGTTGTTAAAGTAATCTTTGATTTTTTCATCTTTCTCTTTAGTCGGTACGTGGACGTTGAACAACCAGATTTTGAAGAACTTGGCTTTTATGCGGATAGCGCACAATCGTCCTTTGACGGGGCTCCAATCAATGACGTGGGATTTAAAAACTTTAACCACCACGAAAGCTACTACAAGTCCGCGTTTTCCTGTAGGTTTTCCGCTTTTGTAGATTGTTGTGCGATTTCATGTAGTTACTCCGGTCCATTTCGTTTCCTGGATTGCCAAAACGTTTAGGTTGTAGCTACTGGTTTGTCGTAATAGATTTTTGACTGTACCAGTTTTGTTCAGAGATTGGACATTCCAGGTTCCAAGGGCGTTTTCCATATTTCGTATGCGTGGTCGTTTCCGTAAATCCGATCGTATCCGAGGATTCACTTTCAGTTTTCGTCCGAGTTTCTGCCTCAACCATATCCCTTACCGTACAGAGTGCAGCAGGAGTTGGTTAGCAACATTTTACCGTCACTTTTACAGGGGGCCTCATGAGGAGGACTCCGGATAGGTTTTCGCCATCACAGAAGAAGGACTACCGACCACAAAAAGGAGGCTTGAAAGCTGTCTTGGCTAGTTCGTCATCCAGTTCATTCCCGAGTCCCGATAATGCCACGGTATCCAGGAACTCAGCATAAAAATCACTTTTGTGTGGAGCCTATACTCTTTGAAATATGACCAGGAAGCTACACACTAGGAAAGGAACTTAAGTGTCGGGCTTTCTTTGTCAACGTGTATCTTCACGTCCAAATTTTGACTTTGCGGGAACTACAGAACAATACTAACGTTGATTTTTAAAAAATCTTTGGTTTCCGTTTACACTTTATCAAGTCTTATCGTCGTTGAAATTCAAGGTTGAAGGAAGAAGAGCTAAAGAATATAGATTTCCAAAAAATTTAGGTTATCATTAAACAACACAGATAAAAGCGCCAAAACGCCCCTAGTGTCTGGGAGTGCTCTTACCAAAATCTCTAGTATCTAACGTTGGAACCACCTCTAAAATCTACGGGCCAATAGTTGTTGAGCCCCGGAGCCGGATTTCTCTTGACGGCTCTGATTACAAAAGGGGAAGTTGTAAACTTCCATACAATAAAATAAAACGGAACGGAAGACCAGGGACTTAATAGCTTGTTCTACCCATAGAAATATTGTCCCATTTTCCACCCTATAATCAAATCAAAATGTAAATAATGGGCAATTACAACGCGAATAAATATTAAACGGAATGAATGGGATTTTTCTAAATGACTTTCTTTATCAGATTCCAGCCATTGTTCGGCTCCCCGCGATAGACACCGGCTCACATCCAGGACGAAAAAAATGTGACAATAAAGCAAAGTGCATTCCAAGCTACGTGTTAAGTACCATCCGTGTGCCTCAGTATAGTGAACGTATTTGACGAGAATTGCTGAGCATCCTTACGTTGAATCCATACGAGTGTGAGTATTTATGTAACCTTGAAAACGGGATGCCCACTACGCGTATATACAATTGGATTGGCCTTTGAACGGAGACCAAGTAAAGAAATATGATCGGAAGGAACCAGTTAAGTGGCCAACCGCAGTGAGTGGAGTGTGTTTGCAAGTCATTAACACGGAATACTCAAGAGCTCCTGGCGACAAAAGCTTCGTATTGCCGGCCTCCATCATAACACAATTACACAGTAATGCGACAAATGTGATTGACCACCCTCCGTCAGTCCGGACATCGGATTTCAGAGGAGGCGGTAGTGGTGGTGGTGGGGGCGGCGTTGGGCTGGCGGTGGTGGTAGCGTCCACCACCACCACCACGACGACGAATGCCAGTGTCCCCGATTACGTCACATCCTCGAATCTCCTCAACCTCTCCGCACTCTTCAACTCAACGGACACGAATCCGCTTCCGTCCAATGGTACAGTAGTGAGCAATCGGGATGCTTTCGATGGCGGCGAACTTCCGCAGATACCCTCCTATATTCGTGTCACATCGATGGTATTTTGCATCGCGATAATGGTCCTGGGAGTGATTGGCAACATAATGGTTAGTATAGAGAGTCGTTCGCCGGTTAATGTCCATCTAAATCACACGCCATTCCGTCATGACACTTTTTTTGGCTTTCGTTCTTTCCTTTCTTCTATAGGTGCCCATTGTGATTATCAAGACGAAGGACATGCGAAACTCCACCAATATCTTTTTGACTAACTTGAGCATAGCCGACCTGCTTGTGCTGCTCGTCTGCACGCCCACCGTGCTAGTGGAAGTCAACACCAAACCTGACACGTGGGTGTTGGGTCCTGAAATGTGTAAGTAGAAATGCCCATTTTTATGTTTTCATATTTTATCGTACAGGACGCTTTGATATCGCGTCCTGATAACATAATTTTCGGGACATTGGTTATGAATGGCGGTTATGGAATGTTGGTCATTTATGTGTAACAGGTGCTCGCGTCAAAGCAATTTTTGAATCGTTTCAAAAGCATGTTGAAGGCGGTCCACGATTTCATTTGCCACTTCAGTGAATTTGTTGGCCGTGAGAGTGATTGAAAAACTCATTGGCGATAATACACTGAAAGGACACATTCTGATAGTTAAATGCTGAAGCTTCTCATACACGAGACGCATAAACGCGCTGAGAATGTCACATCTACGATACACGTCATGCGTGCGAGCAGTGTATGCCTTAACCAATTTAGCCTTCTGTTCAACTAATCGAAAATCCCTTGAAACATTTAAAATAGTAGGGAGAGGGTCCACCTCGTGGATGTCCCCTGAACAGCAGTGGTCGTTGGCCATTGCTAACCAAGTCAAACTGCCAATAATGGCGGTGCGATGATTTGGTTGAGGTAAACATTCCACCTGTGGCGTGGGGCGTAAAAATAATACCATGGCGTTTCCCTTTGCCAATCTGTCATAGAAACCAACAAACAAAGAACAGAATGTGTATGCCAGCAACTTGCACTATCCGAAATCTTCTATATGCTAACGAAACAATTATATACGTACTGTCCTGGACAGTAGATCAGAAGGTCCCCAGAACGCAGGATTTCTTTAATTACAGAGTGAATTTCTGTGGAATAAATTAAACATCTTAGGAGTTAGTGAGACATGGTGGTGGAACAGCGGTAAATTTATCTCTCGAAAGGGTCACACTATAATGTTGTACTCCGATAGAGCTACTGGTAGGGGTCGTGAGTCAGGCTCCTCTCAATTAAAGCCACACGAAACTGTCTCTTATCCTGGGATTCGGTCTCCGACAAAATCGTGACCGCCAGGTTCCGGACCAAAGTGAGAAACATCACAATAATACAATTGCTGCCTTCATAAAAAAAATCGCCGACTCAGCGCTTAGTCAACGCTTCACAATTGCTGATCAGCACATTGTGATTATTTTCGTGCTTTAGAAATGGCTGTCTCATTTGTCAAATGCCTGTTCAGTTTGGCATTTAACACAAAACTCGAAATTTCTTGCTTTTATGAGTCCCAGGTGACGCACAAGATATGGTAACAACTTTCTTTTCAACAATAAGGTTTAAAAATTACGTTAGAAACACGATTATCGACCATACACAACACAACCGAGGTAAGGAGTTTGATAATTGTTGCAAATGTCAAATATTGCGCGAGCCAGAAAAGCGAGAAAATTTTATACTCACCAAAAGTGAAAGCGCTTAGTGTCAGCGCTTATCTCAGTGCAAGCGTTTGTAATGGACGGTTTGGTGGGCATCCGAAGATGCCCATGGGGACGGAGCCTAAGGTAGTATAGTGACCATGAAGGTCGGGCCGTACCATCTGGCAAAGAATAAGGCCCCTCAACGAGCTAAGCAGTGGCCTATATGCTTGCTGTAGCTCAGCTCGAGAGACATGGGCGGGGGTTTCGCCGCTCGTGGCCCCTGTCCTTTACGCATTAACAAAAATTCATAGGCCTGGGGGAAACAACACAAACAGGGGAGGTAAAAATGGAGAATGATAAAAAAATGAGGCAGTAAGGATGGAATGGTTGGCTGACGGCGCAGATTTCCTCGCGTTCGCATCAGGGTCCAGGCGTAATGGGACCCTCGGCCTCTGGTTTTGTACTACCGACGGATCCTTACTCATCAGGTGCTGCCATAGATCTGCCGGTGAAGCAGCACTACCAGACTGAGGGTCATGAGGCGAATGCGCTTACTAATGTTGATGGCATTTTGAGTCCTTTGGTCAGGAAAACAGCATGGGCATAGATTGCAACAGAAACCAATCCCTGCAAATATTGATATTTCTGGATTATGGTTACGATAGCAATCCTTTCTGTACGTAAGGGGAATATAGCATATGAAGGAATTTACGGACCTATGTGACCGAGAGGACAATGCCATCGAATGTAACTTGAAGTCATGCCAAGTCCCTCTAGGATGCGCACCAAGAGATTAACTTCTTTGGGGACAACATTTCTCAAAGCAAATCCTAGAGAACTTGAAAAGAAATAGATCAAAATGAAAATGTATTTACATGAGCCTAAAATGCCGATGAACATTGCTCTGTTCGTGTCATTCAAAGCCAATTCACACGCGTTCTTGGATCTTTCCTTACCGTGATTACAGAACTGCTGAGGGAAACTTGCTTGGTCAAAATAGCGAATGGATATATTTAGTGAAGCTCTTTTTAGAAGTTTTTCGGTTTTTGGTCAATAATTCCTTAACTGTATCGCATCGAACCGGAGAGGCTGAATAGTTTTTAAAGTTTAAAATGAAGCAATTCACTAGCTCGAGTGAATTGAAGCATTTCTACTGAACCAGAGCCCTATTCCTGCTATCGCTTACATTAAAATTCCTTCGCTACAATTCGCCAAGCAGTTTTTTGCTCAATGAGTAAATTTTTTAATTAAAGGAATCGACAAAATGAACAAACTAAGGTTTTTCAAGCGGAAAGGCGCTGTTATTTTAGCGAGACAGTTTCAGCGTGAAGGATAGCTAGAGATACACTATTAAAATATTGTTAAATGTTTGCAGAATCAGAAACGACCATAACAATTTCAGACGACCACCCCCACTAAGTAACGTAAAGCGCGATCTACACCCAACGACTTATTACTCATCATTTTGTAGCAACGACCTTGTTGTCATCTTATCAAAGCGTGTGGGCGGAAATCGGACGTTTTGTAGATAAAACAACATTATCAACAGTAGAAAAAGTTCCATCATGATGTGGAAAGAATAGAAAAATTTATCGACAAATCGCACTAGTTTTAATACGCTCCCATATAGAAGATTAAAGGTGTGAGTTCCAAGGCTGCGACTGAGCGATTTGCGTTTGCGACTGTGAAAAAAAAAACAATCATAACCGAGCACTATCCTTGTGTATTTTAAAGTTTATGGGATCGTCGAATGCAGGTTGTAGTTGTAAGACTGTACTTTCACATAAAATACACACGAATAGTGCTTCGTTATGATAGTTTTTTTTTTCACAGTCGCAAACACAAGTCGGTCAGTCGCTGCCTTGGAACTCATACCTTAAATCCCACATGAAACGCATATACTCGTAGAGGTGTCTAAAATGGAATGGATCCATAAATTGTAAAGGAGCCCCTGGACGATCAAGCCGCTTGACCAAAATTTAGTTGTAATGGATTGAATCAAGTGTGATTAACCGTCTAGCGACCAGTTTGACGCTTGAGCCATAAGGGTTGACGGTGATTGATAGAAAGTTCGATTGACTCAGTTTACTTGATCAAAACTGGCCTAGACAGTCAAGTACCCTCGCCATGCTTGACGGTCCCAACGACCATCCTGAATTGCCCTAGTCGTCCCAGCCCGAGCAAGCTCATCAGCCACACAATTACCAGCATAAGCACTGTGACTTGGAATCCACCACAATGTGATTTCAAAGTAATGTCCCATCTTATCAAGAAGCGATCGACAGTTCGTAACCGTCTGCGATGTCGACAGAGCCGATTCAAGTGATCGAATTGCAGCCTGGCTGTCAGTGTAAATAGTGAGTTTCCTACCAATTGTGACATATCCCAGCCAGGAGAGAGAGATGTACCTTGAGGGTATCTAGCTCACAAAATTCTTACCAAACCTATACTTAGGAGAGATATAATCAGTATATGCATGGAGATCAAGATTACTCAAAATAGCAGAGTGGCCGGAGCTTAGCGCACGCCACCGACCGGTTTTGCGAAGCGGCAATGTTATAACCGGTGCTTGCTGTTCGGCAAAAATATCGAGCGGTAAAAGATTTAGAAGCACATCCAGGCTAGCTGATGGAGTAGATCTGATAGCCCCGGTTGCAGCAATCTTGCCAGTGATGGTCCCAGATAAGATGTTGTTAAAGGCACCCTCAATGTCCAGAAAAATCACCATGGTGTATTCCTTGTGACTGAAGGATTTTTCAATGAAACTAACCAAACAATACAGGGCGGTGTCCACCGATTTGCCCTTCCAGTAAGCGTGCTGCGAGATGGACAGCAGTCGAGATGGAATACTATCACGTAGATGGATGTCAATTAACCTTTCAAAATTCTTAAGAATGGTGAAGGATAGACTAATCGGTCTGAAGTCATTAGGGCGCACATGTGAGCTCTTTCTTGCCTTGGGTATAAAAGTCACTTTAACCTTCCTCCATATACATATGAGGAATATATGTCAACCCCAGGCGAGCTCTAAAAGTAGTCGCCAACCAAGGGTACACGATATCCGATGCGTGTTGCAGGTCTGCCGGAATGATGCCATCCGGTCCAGCGGATTTGTAAGGGTCGAAACTATTGATCGCCCATAGAATCTTTTCCTATATAATAATCTACTCTAGTTCACATGTAGTTCCAGCAGTTGTAGACGAAGCCAAAGGCATTATAATTGTCGAATCTCCGGGGAAATGCGCATCGAGCAGAACTTAAACGGTCTCTGTACTTGTTGTCGTCCAAGAGCCGTCTTCCTTTTGCAGGAAGCTAGGCATAGACGGACTTGTTGAGAGGATTTTGCGAAGTCTAGAGATCTCCCTCGACTCCTCAATACGCTCACAGAAATTCCTCCACGAGCTCCGTTTTGCACTTTTAAGCTCCTTTTTAAAGAAGCTCAAGTACTTCTTGTAGGATTTCCAATCATCCTCCAGCGCAGTGGGCTTGACCTTGTTAAAACGTTTCCTACACGCACGTCGGTGCTCCTAAATCTGAGAGTTCCACCAGACTGGCTTTTTCTTTATCATCATATGTAAGATGTACATTTTTTCTACATCAGGACTATGTTTTTCCCTTTTAATACGTAACACTCGTAAATTTTCAAATCGAAGTCCTTGATCTTTACATGCCGATCGAAAGCTAACATAATGGGACAATTTTTACCAACTTTCCAGATTTGTCAGTTCAAAGTACCGTTACAATATTATCTTTTGAATTTGCGATTAAAAATCGATTTTGAAATTTCTTTAAATTTCTTTAAAGTCGATCTTTGAAGTAACGGTGATCTTTGCAACTGAGAAAAGCACATTTACATGAAATTTTATGTAGTTTCCGAAAGTGAGGTCAAATCTCAGATTAGATGACCGGGGAATTGAAAGTTTCGATTTTGCTCGACAATTCAAGTTTTTTTGACACAATTTACAAAAAAATGCTATAGCTCTGTAACGATTAAAGAAAGAGTGTCCATGTCATATGTCAATTTTTTTCAATTGAACACTACTATCTACCATTAAAGTATTAACCATCAGGAACGGTACACCCTGTATATGAGTATATGGGACGGGCCAAAAATCACCGGTCGTTTACATAGTTTTTTAGTACATAATGCAATTTTTGCACTAAAGCGTTTTGCCCTGCCCTTAAAAGTTGCTTGGAAATTACTGAAGAAAATCATACTAACTAAAACAATGATTTAAATTCTTGATGATTGGGATTACGTCGTAATTGTGATCATTCTAAAATTCCTTCCTAGATACGAAATTAGAAATTAATAAATTTATACATTTTATGTAAATTGGAATTCGATAATTTTAGCGATAATTTTTGGATAACGAATCGACCCATTTGCTTCCTGAATAAACATAATAAACTGCCAGAGTAAGCATGAAACATCGCCCACAAAAGGGTTCATTATCAGATCCGCTGCTTTCTAACAGTGGACTATAGCCAGTCTATTGATTTTCCACTTGAAAAAGAAAAAAAATCTGTGCCTACACTTCGCCCCCTAATTCATGAAAATTCAGCTCTTTCTGCGATGATGAAATCAGGAGGACTCTCCGTACGCGAAATTACGTTACGTCCATCAACAACCATTAATATTCCAAAAATACAATCTTCATTAAAATATCAAAACTGTTTCGGTTGCCCCATGTCAGGGTCGAAATTTGCCTACTGCTAGCTTATTATTTGTTGGTCTGTTTGTATGGTGTGTGCGTATTCTGTATTCCCCCGGGGGCTTTGATGTGAATTCGAATTCGACTGACACTAGCAATTTGTTTCGATTTTATGGATCCAAAATAGCCGCAATGGCATAGGTACGAGAGTACGTGTATTCCTGGCCGATGGGCGATGGCACATTGGATCTTCACACTATGTAGCAATTTTTTCGTCATTCTGGGAAACACATCCCATAAATATAAATTCGTCATTTAGTGTGAAATGAGAGTTCAATCGTAGGCCGCGCTAAGAAAAATACAATCAGAAGAAGATAAAATATAAAGCTGGTAATGAGTTTATGGTTAATTTATGACATGACCTCTTTCGGCATAGTGGCCAGTAGCATTTCATTAAATGTTTTTCCCATGAAAATGAAAAATTATGTTTTCAGTTGATATCTGATGAGAGAGAATATCCGTATCTGCATATTGATTTTGAGATCGATGGAAATTATGCTCTAGGATGTCTCCAGTTGCTGGTGGATGCTCTCTGGAACATCTCGTAGCAGGCAATGACCCAGGCACATTTTTATTGCCTTGGACCCCATTATTATTAGTTCACGGGTTGATGCCTCCCAATCCCAACGACAATGAAATAAAATTGACACCATAGTTTATCTAACAATTTGCGTAGCAGGACTCTTTTCGGAGAGAGAATGTCCCTGTCAATGGTGTAATACTACAAGGAGTAAGTAGACTGCTGTTGGAAGATTCAGATTTGCCCATCGTAGAAGTAGCGTCAATAATGCACGAGTTGACACAAAAAGACTTTTCTAGCCAAAGGCAATGTTGCGTAAAACGTTCAAACTGTTGTTCATAACCTCAAATGAACAACAGTTTCAAGTTCAAGTGTGCATTGGGCAAATTCGATTGCAACGATTTTATTTTCAAAGACAGCCATTTTGGGATATTGTACAGTCAGACCCCGCTTAACGCTGTATTCCCCGAAGTCGTACGCAGTATTGAACTAGCACAAGATTTTGTTTCTGTGCAGTACGAATGTAAGTTAATTGTGTCATAAATAAGTGGTTTTTGATCGATGGATGAAATGATATACAAATTACAGTGTACTCTCTCTCTCAGCAGACACCTCTTTTAAGCGGATACCCCTCTTAGGCCGGCAGCATCTTGGACGTAGGCAGGGCAGCGCAGGGCAGCGCACACATGGCATTGTTGTAACAATTGTCAAAACTTAATTTTACAACAACAATGCCATTTGCGCGCTGCGCTGCGCTGCCTACGTCCAAGATGCGGCCGGCCTTAAGCGGACACTTTTTTAAAAACGGATAATGTTTACAAGGTTTTCATAGAAACATACTCTCTTCAAAGCGAACATCCTCTTAACCGGACGCGGACACTTAATTTGGCACACTCAAAGTAAATTATTCGCTATTAATGTGCCCACACACAGTCGAACTTAAATACGGTCACAGCAGGCAACTTTCTTCAGGTTTGTGTGAAGCATTTTGAGCCGTTCGGAGGACATTTTAACGCATCGCTTAAAGAGTAGTGATCAGGTTATTTTCCTTCCAAGGCATAAAGTGTGGTAGTTCGGATGGTATTGTTGAAAATAGGTTTCCTGCAACGGTCGCATTGCATCAAATGTAATCGGAAAATTATGAGAAAGTTCAAGTTTCAAGCAATTGAGTTCAAATTGACGAAGATGCAAAACTCAGGAAAATCGGAAGGATATTTTAGGTGCGTTTTTTTTGTACAGAACAGAGTAGAGCAGGATAAGCGGCAAAGAAAACGCTATAGACCAGATTAGAGCAGGGAGCACGAAAACGGGGCATGTCTTTGCTGGGAGTTTGTTTTGGTTTAGTTAGCATTCAAAAGTCAAGTCAAAATTCCAAGGGAAAATTTAAGTCCTTAGTACATATACTTGTACAATCGGACAAATTTCCTTTAGGCAACAGAATCATTTTGTATGTTTACTATTCCATATAATTACACAAAACGAACATTTTATTGACAGGAAATGAATGAACTCTGCTTTGCATGGCCGTTAAAAAAAACGCTCCCAATATATCTGGATTGTGCACTAAATATAGAGTAACTTTTAAAATGATGACAAAAAAAAAAAAGTTACAGCTGAAAGAAATTGTTTTTCCCGTAATTCCTGTTGTATTCATTTTGATATTGCAGAGTTGTGATTATAAACTCATCATGATCATCGTGGCGCGACAGCCCGACGTCGGTCTTTGTCCGCCTGGATCATTGTCCTCCAATTATCTCGGTCACGTAACCGCGTCCTCCAATCTTGGAAGCCCATCAGCTGCTCGGCGTCAACATATACTGACTTCTCCCAGCGGGCCCTTGGTCTTCTTCGCAATGTCGCTCCGTTTACTCGTTGTCCGTTCATTGCTTGTTTAGGCATGCGAATATCGTTCATTCCTTATACTTGCCCTGCCCATCCAAGACGTAGCAGCTCACGATTTTCGAAACTTCCAGCTCATCGTACATTTCATACAACTCATGGTTGTACCTGATACGCCATCCATCTTTCGGCAAAATTCAAACGAGCCTTTTTATGATCGGCAGTGAAATTGGGTTTTGACTTGACTTTTTGTACCGGATATTTGGAGATGATCGTAAAACGTGGACAATGTCTTGATGTGAAACGGAAAGATTCAATTTTTTTTAATTTCCCGAGCCGTCAAGCGATTTTTGTGGCTTTATGACGAATTTCACTTTTGCCCCTTAAAGTTAGTACAGTTTTGCCTTTTGTTGGCCGTTTTATATCATAATTTTCTCCTTTTTTTAAAATCTCTAATCACATGTTCAGCTCTTTTTAGTTTTTTTTTTTCGCAGATTGCACGATGCTGAACCATTCTTTTTTGAAAGCTTTGAACGTGAATTTCTTCTGTGCGTTGCAAACTTCATGACAAAAGGCGTGTTTTATTGGGAGTTTATCGGGTGTAGGGTAAAATAACACACGCATTACATCAACAACATTAGCCTAGATAGCTTCGTAGGGTCCACCCTACACTCGATAGCCCGTCAATAACTTCCACATTTATGACACACGGATGGCCTTATTGTCATGTGGAATTTAATACGTTGATTGTGGCATGCTTTTGTTTTTTTTTTTGCCAATCAGCCAAGTTCATTGGTTAACTCTTGCTCTGATAGGCCCATGCCTATTATTAAATAATATATTTTATTTTCAATAGGATTACTAAAAATATCAATAGAAAAAATAAAAAGAAAAAAAAAGATAAGAATTTGCTAGGGATCGAGCCCGCGACTCATTTGGATAGAGTTGCACTTGTGGCTGTCACTGATAAATAGCTCGTTTGAATGATGTTTGCTAAGCTAGAGTGACACGCCGAGTTTATAAACGTCCGCCGTCGTGATAAATAAACGATCCGATAATCAATCTGATATTTCATTCGAATTTGTAATTCATTTTCACCACATAAGAGGCGCACCAATTGACATCAGGGCAGCAGTGGCGTAGCATTTAGCGCCCGGGGCAAAACTTCAGTTTTAACAACACATTAACATTAGTTCAACTGCAAATTTCCCATACGAACGAGCTTGCGCTACAAGCTACAACTTTGAAATTCATACTATTCGCGCTTTTTACGAGTCCAGTTATCGTTGCGTTTGGACTATATGGCCTCATGGTCTTTGTTTTCATTTTATGCCCGAGACTTTTGTTTATCTATAGAAGTGCGCGTGAACTAAAGGCCACTGCAGGGTAGACAACTTGACGATTTGTACAATAATTTAACCTTGTTGCTTCCCTAGAGCGTATTTTTGCGCAACCAGGGCAGGGACCCTCCACGCCAAGAAAACGCCTGCCTCCCCTACATATGTAAAATTTAATTAATTGTGTCTATAACTTCCGATTAAATAAACATGAAAAGCTTTAGCTTTGGTAGATTGCTCGAGAGGGTAAACTTATACTCTCCTAGAAAACTAAAATCGATCAGTTGAAAACTAACGGTAATTTATTTTAAAAAGAGCCCCGTACCCTCCTTTTCATGTTTTTTGCCTATAACTCATGGGCCAATCGACGTAGACACCTGATTTTTGGTTTGTAGCCCTGAGGTGAGAAGCCGCTTGAGTAGGGGAGGTAGGAGTTCCTTGGGTCGGATCTAACCCATTTTGAATACCAACTAACTAGATCGTACTACCAACATTCTACCAAATTTTCAACCCGCTAGTGTCATTCTATCGAAAGTTATGGTAATTAAAGAAATATAAAGGGCATAATCAAATCAAAGAAACGCCTACCTCCCCTATAAATTTCAAAAAATTAAATATTCCTTTAATTACGATAACTTTCGATAGAATGACACTAGCGGGTTGAAAATGGTAGAAATTGGTAGAATATTGGTAGTAAGATCTAGTTAGTTGGTATTCAAAATGGGTTAGATCCGACCCAAGAAACCCCTACCTCCCCGACAAATGAAACTTCAAGTAAGCGTTAACTTTCGATAAACTGAAGCTAGTGACTTGATATTTTGGTCAAATATTTGTACTAGAATCTAGTTGGTTGTTATTGAAAATGCAGATCTGACAAAGGAAATCTCTACCTCCCCTACATGTGAGACTTCAAATAAGCGATAACTTTCGATAGAATGAAGCTAGTGACTTGAAAAATTCGACAAATATTTGTAGTCTGGGTTAGTTAGTTGATTTTGAGAATTGTTAGGATCCTTCTGAATGATCGCCAACCTCCACTATAAACTGGCCATATAGGAAACTCATTTTCAATGCATATATTCATTGTCAATTGGTACTTTTAGTATCACCACTAGGTCTGTACAAGTCTACGCTTCGGACTCCAGGCCGAAGGGAAGCCTCGGTCTGGTTTTCTCAAAAAGCGAACAAAAAGTATGGGAGAAAATCGTGTAATTTTGAAAGTTGACACAATTAATATATGAATATATGCCCCAAAGTCCTTATTGATAGGTGTCTGGAAGTGTTGGAAAGAGGAGTCAAAGGCCCTTTCTTCAGATTTTCTTTGATATTCGCCTTTTTTATCTCTAAGAATCAAACGAAAAATATTGGCGAAATATCGTGTAATCTAGAGATTTGACACAGTTGGTGAGAACAGTCCTCTGAATATATGCTGAAAAGTCCTTATTGATAGGTAGAGCTCTCCAATCGCAGGACATGTAGCGATTCCAATTTTTATACCAAATCAAAAAGGTTTTAGTTTTACAATATTAACCTATTTTCTAAAAATATGAACCTCAATGCAGGTGAAAATAATGCAACTTAAAAGTTTCGCAGGTGTTGGAAAAAATTATTTCAATTTTCACCATACATTTTTGCCCACTAATTATGCAAAAAAAAACACCCTTAAGAATATGATATCATCCCAAATGTTGGTTCATGTTTTTTGTAATTATATAAAGAATCGCACTTTTAATTTTCATAATGATCGATTCATTACTTTTTGAGTTGGACTTCCCGCAAATGTAAAAGTCATTTTGAGAAAAACGCATTTGAGAAACAGAATATAACCGAAGTGATCCCTTGTGTTGATGCTTCTAGTATCTTCTATACTGTTATTTGAAAACAAAAATGCAAAACTGGGGTTCCGCTACAAGGCTACGTAAGTACATAAAGCGACGACTACCTCCCTCCGACCTGCTATTATTATTGGTAAATGTCACACAAATCGACGACGCGATTTTTCAATAACGATATTTCCTAGTACGAAGCTATATTTCGGCATTCGCAATCATCTCCGTATGTTTCACATTTCAAAACTACACGATTTTTCCCCCATGTTTTTTGTTCGACTTTAGAGAACAAAGCCGAAATATTCGGACCCCTTTGGAACCCCTATTAACGGAGACTTTAGAGCATATATTCAGATGACTGTTCTTATTCATTGTGTCGAGTTTCAAAACTACACGATTTCTTACCCTTACTTTTTGTTCGATTTTAGAGAAAAACAAGCTAGCCTTCGGCTACATTTGCATTTTTGAAATTAGTAGTAAAGCTTGTTCTGATTTCACTGTTCCTATAAGAGGTTTATGAAATAGTGGGCCAATTTCAACCAAATTTAGGAACGTGGCTTAGCAGTCAATACGATTGAATAATATGCAATTTCGTAAAGTTATCTTCAGAAATAAAAAAAGTTTTTCTGACAAAAACTTAGTTTTGGGACGGTCATTCCTATGACAGCTATATGATAGAATAGTCCGATTTTAGCCAAATTCGGAAATATGATTTCGCTAAAAACATTATTGATTATTGTGAATTTTGAAAACTATATCTTTAGAAATAAAAAAGTTTTTCTCACAAAGACGAATTTTTGGACCGGTCGTTCCTATGGCAGCTATATGACGTAGTGGTCCGATTCCGTTGGTTCCGACATATATACTGCGTGCAATAAAAAGAAGGCTTTGTACAAAATTTCAGCTTGATAGCTTTAAAACTGAGGGACTAGTTTGCATAGAAACAGACGGACAGACGGACAAAGCTTAATCGACTCGTCTCATCATACTGACCAAGAATATATATAGTTTATATGGTCGGAGATGCTTCCTTCTGTGCGTTGCAAACTTCATGACAAAGTTAATATACCCTATCACATACCGTGAAGGGTATAAAAGCCGAAATGTTCAAGAAAAACATGAAGATTAAGCTTTTGAACACCCTTTTCCGACACTTCCAGATACCCTATCAATAGGCCAATAGGGCATATATTCATACGTTCTTATTGCTTGTGTTAAGTATCAAAACTACACGATTTTTTCACCATATTTTTTGTTTGGTTTTAGCCGAAATATTCGAGGAAAACTTCAAGAAAAGGCCTTTGACCACCCTTTTCCGACACTTCCTGACCCCCTATCAACAGGGACTTTTGAGCATGTATTCAGAGCATTATTGTCATCAGTTGTGTCAAATTTTAAAGCTTTATAACTTTCTTCCTATTTTTAGTTACATGTCAAAACTAAATAAATTAGAAAAAGTAGGATAGTTTAGGGCACTTTGCATGGGTTTTCATTCAAATTCAAATTTGTTTGGATCTTATTATTACATATGTACAATGTACATATATTGAGTGCCTGATTAATAATTTTAATCCAGATATCGGCTGAATATATTTAGCGTAATCAGTTCTGTTGATTTAATTCGGTTATTTAAAAGGTAATATTTTAAGGAAAAGTGGAAAAAACCTTGTGGAAAAAAAAGAAATGTATTGTATAAAAATCTTAACCTAAATCTTAACATAAATTAAGTCTATGCTTAGTAGTTATCTGTGGTATACTTAATTATATGTTAGCTAAAGATCTTATTATACTGTTATCTATATTTGAGCAGGTTGCCATAAATTTAGAGGTTATATTGCCAACTAGCTTATTCATTGTTTAAATTGTAGTTTCATTGTGCAATCTTGAGTCCCCTAAACCGGGGAACCATACGTTGCAATTGGTTGTATGATGATCTTATAAATAAGAAGCTTATTATCGATAGATAACTTTGTCTTCTTGTTCAAAAGGGGGTCTAGGGAACAGGAGCCGTGCCTTATTTTCTCCGAGGTCGTTTTAACTTGTGTGTTTGTGTGCTTGTGTTTTTGAGGCGTTGAGTTTAATTTTCCATCTAAAGTAGAATTTGTACAGTTTTTCTAGCTGACATTCAAGCTTTGAGGATATGTGAGTTGTATCGTCACCGTTACAGAAAGTACAAACATCATCTGCAAAGCATGCGATTTCACAGTCATTCGCTTTTGGAATGTCTGCAGTAAATATGTTGAAAAGCACTGGATTGAGACATGACCCCTGTGGAACTCCTGCAGGTATTGTTTTTGTAGATGACTGCGATTTGCCAATCTGTACAGTGAAAGTGAAAGTTCTATTCAACAGAAACGATTGAATTAGCTTTACTAAGTAGTTGGGTATGCCGAACTTTATCATTTTGAATAAAAGGCCATTGTTTCGTACCGAGTCGAGGTTTTTTTGAATGTCCAGGGTCACCACACCCACTGATTTTTTAATTTCGAATAATTTTTATACCCTAGACTTATAGTATAGGGTATAATGTTTTTGTCACGATCAGGGTCACCTCCTGATTCGATTTAGCTATGTCTGTCTGTCTGTCCGTCTGTCTGTTTGTCCGTCTGTCCGTCTGTCCGTCTGTCTGTCTGTCCGTTCGCACGATAACTTTCGATAGAATAGAGCTAGAGCCTTGAAATTTTGACCAAATGTTGGCAGTATGATCAAGTTGGTTGGTATTTAAAATGGGTATGATCAGGCCAAGAGAACGCCTACCTCCCCTACATATGTAAAATACTTAAATGTATTTATAACTCCCGATTAAATAAACATGAAAAGCTCTAGCTTTGGTATATTGCTCGAGAGGGTAATCTTATACTCTCCTGGAAAAATAAAATCAATCAGTTGAAAACTAACGTTTATTTTCTTACAAAGAGCCCCGTACTAACCTACTTTTTAGGTTTTTTGAATATAACGCTTGAACTAATTGACGTAGACACCTGATTTTTGGCATGTAACCCTGAGGTGAAAGGCTGCTTGAGGCTTAGTAAGTTGGGCATCTCTCTCTCTCTCTCTCAATTGCCGTAACTCCTTGTGGGGCATAGCGCGTCAACTGTTTCATGTAGCCCAGTTGACGATTCTCGGCATAAACTGGTATCGGAGAATGCAGTTGCCAGCATGCACCTCCTGCACATCCATGGCCACGAACGTCGTCGTGGACGGGATTCGAACTCGAAACGCCGGTAGTCAAACATGAGACTGATGCCTCAACACACTGCGCTACCGGGCGCCGTTGGGCATAATCAGATCAAAGGAACGCCTACCTCCCCTACAAATTTCTAAAAATTAAATATCCCTTTCATTACGATAACTTTCGATAGAATGACACTAGCAGGTTGAAAATTTGTCAGAATGTTATTAGTAAGATCTACTTGGCTGGTATTGAAATGGGTAAGATCCGACCCGAGAAACCTCTACCTCCCCTACAAATGAAGCATTAAATAAGCGATAACTTTTGATAGAATGAAACCAGCAACTTGAAATTTTGGTTAAATATTTAGAGTAAGATGAGTTGAGTTAGTTGGTATTAAAGATGGGCCACTTTCGACCCAAGGAACCTCTGCCTCCCCTACAAATGGAACTTAAAATAAGCGATAACTTACGATAGAATGAAGCTAGAGATTTGAAATTTTGCTTAAATATTTGTAGTATAATCCTGTTGGCTGATATTAAAAATACGTAAAATCCGACCAACCAAACCAGTACTTCCCATACAAATGAAACTTCAAATAAGCGATAACTTTCGATAGAATGAAGCTAGAGATTTGAAATTTTACTTAAATGTTCATAGCACGATCTAATTAATTGGTGGCAATGATGGGCAAGATCTGACCCAAGGGACTCCTAACTTCCCTACAAATGAAGCTTCAACTAAGCGATAACTTTCGATAAAATGAAGCTAATGACTTGAAAAACTCAACAAATATTTTTGTAGAATGGTAGTTAATTGATTTTGAGAATAGTCAACATCCTCCTGAATGAGTGCCAACCTCCTATATGAACTGGTCATATAGGAAACTCACTTTTAATGCAAATAATCGTTGCCAATTGGTGCTTTTGGTATCACCACTAGGTTTGTACAAGTCTATGGTATATACGCTTCCGACTCCGGGCCAAAGCGAAGCTTCGGCCTGGTTTTAGTTACATGTCAAAACTAAATAAATAATAAAAGAAAAAGTAGGATAGTTTAGGGCACTTTGCATAGGTTTTCATTCGATTCAACTAATTTTTATAGAGGAGTCTACTAAGGTCATATCCACCCGAATTTGACCTGCCTCCTTTTATTCGGTGCTGCGTTGTTGGCATGTTTGTAAAAGTAATATTTGTATTTCGTCAAATCTTGATGTAGCTAACTGTATTATATCGGGAGTTACATATATCGTGCGGGGTTTCCTTGTGAATAAATCAATATACCATATACTATTGTATTTCATGATCTAGAGTAGGGGTCGGCAAACTTTTTCTACAAAGGGCCAGATTTTTTAAATTTTAGACTCGGCGGGCCGGATAACAAATTCGAAACGCAAATGCTTATCAGTGGGGTCATCTTATTGCCAATAAAGGTCAGATGGAAGCTTCTCTTTGCAGTAAAATAGGTTTTGAAATATGGGACTGTTTTTTTATTCAACACTGGAACCTCAGGGATATACATATTTGACAATTGCGTTTTCGTTAGTATGTAGTTGTAACTTCTTTAGTACAGCAAAATGTCAAACATATTTTATCTTATTCGCGCTTTAAATGCAAGTTTTTGGTAAAATGTTTGAGAGTCTAAGGCGAATAATATGTAATTTTTCTTAAATCCGCCCATGCTGATTTTCACAGCCATTCATTTTTGAATATATTGAAATAGAGATCAAAAGATAAAAATAAATGTTTCCATTGTAGGCCAGTAAAATTAAGCCAATTCGGGCGATTTTTAATAATAATTAGGGAAAGATCTGAAAATAATTTTAGTCCCTTCTATAGATACTGAATACATGGTAACTGAGTTTGCACGGTCATAGAAGGTGAGCTTAACTTTTGGGGGGCGAAAATTCGAGAAATTTGAGCCCTTTTTTTAACATTATCCTTATAACTCCTAAACGGTTCCTCGGATCGAAAAAAACTTGCAGGTGTAAATTAAAGACCGTTGAATTATGCGTCCAATACCCTGCTCAAAGATGAAATTCGGTTCAGTAGCGTAGTCAAAATTGATAGTCAAAAAACGACAATTTTCGAGGCTTCGGAGAAAAATCACACTTTATCACTTTTCAAGTTCGCAGATCTTTGCAACGGATGCTCCAAATCGAAAAGCCAATTTGTAAAAGTTGAGGATAATTTGATTGTAGGCCTAACGTGGCCAATATTTATCATCATCATCGTGGCGCGACAGCCCGACGTCGGGCCTTGGCCGCCTGGATCATTGTCCTCCAATTATCTCGGTCACGTGACCGCGTCCTCCAATTTTGGGAGCCCAGCAGCTGCGCGGCGTCCACACCTACTGAGCTCTCCCAACGAGATCTCGGTCGTCCTCGCAGTCTCGCTCCGTCGACTCGTTCTGCATTCATTACTCTCTTAGGCATGCGATCATCGTCCATTCTTTGTACATGCCCTGCCCATTGAAGTCGTTGTAGTTTGACGATTTTCGAGACTTGCAGCTCATCGTACATTTCATACAACTCATGGTTGTACCGGATGCGCCATCCATCTCGATCGCAAACAGCCCCGAAAATTCGCCGTAGAACCTTACGTTCAAATGTATCTAGCATGTTTTCGGGGGCTTGAGTTAGGGTCCATGCTTCGCAGCCATAGCATAGAACTGGTCGTATGATGGTTTTGTACAGCTTCGTGTTTCTGTGCACATGCTTCGATTCCATTATGGGGAGAACCCAGAAAAAAGTCTTATTAGCTAACTGTATCCGACGCTTGATTTTGTCAGTTTCGTTGGCGTCCCTTGAGAAGTTGCAACCCAGGTAAATGAAGTTGTTCACGAACTCGATGTTGAGGTCCCCCACGTTGATGCTCGGTTGTGCAGGTGTCCTTGTCACCGATTGCATCATTATTTTAGTTTTACCCTCGTTAATACGTAATCCAACTTCCTTTGCAGCGGTATCGAGCGTATGCAGAAGTTCTTCTGCGTCAGCCAATCTTTGGGACATGATGTTGATGTCGTCGGCGTACGCTGCTAATTGTGTCGACTTGATGAGCAGCGTCTTGCTGTTGTCCATATTCATGGCCCGAATAACGTATTCCAGTGCTAGGTTGAAGAGCGTCGGTGCCAGTCCATCGCCCTGTTTCAAACCAGTGCGTGTTTCAAATAGATCAGTAAGTCTATTCTGGATCCTGACTTGTGAGACGGAGTTGGTCATCGTCATCTTTGTCAGTCGCACTAATTTTGCTGGTATACCAAATTGCAGCATGATGTTGTACAGTACTCCACGATCGATACTGTCGTATGCCTGCTTGAAGTCGACAAAGATTTGGTATACGTTTACGTTGTATTCCCAGCACCTCTGGAGTATCAGTTTGACTGAGAAGAGCTGATCGGTTGTGGAGCGACCAGGTCTGAAACCGCTTTGATATTCGCCAATGACTCGTTCTGCGTACGGTTTTATTCTATTTTCCAGAATTTTCGTCAAAATTTTATAGGACGTACAAACTAGTGAGATGCCCCTGTAATTCTCACATCGCAATTTATCTCCCTTTTTATGGATTGGACAGATGATGCTTCTGCGCCAATCGTCTGGGATCTCCTCGTTCTCCCATACTCGCAGGAGTAATTGATGTATGGCATCAACTAGACTCGTTCCACCGAATCTTAGCAGTTCAGCTGGGATCTCGTCAGCGCCCGGCGCTTTATTTCGTTTTAGTGACCGCAACGCGAGATCAACTTCCTCTACTGTCGGGGGTTGAATGGGTGGGCCTAGATCAACAATATCATCGAGAGCTTCCTGTGTGGGGATGTTAGATGGTCGGTTTAGAAGCTCTTCAAAATAAGAGGCCCATCGTTTGTTAATACCATCGGTGTCGCTGATGATGTTTCCATCCTTGTCCTTACAAAGGCTAGTCCTGGGTTGGTAGCCGTTCTTAATTGTATTTACTAGTTTGTACGCTTGTCTGGTGTTCCTATTAGCTAAGTTTTCGTTTATGTTCAGCAACTGCTCGTCAAAGTATTTACGTTTCTTACGTCTAATTATTCTATTCGATATTCGCCGTAGCTCGTCATATTTTTCTCTTCTGGCTCTGGTTCCTCGTTGAATCCATTGTCTGTAGGCCTCGTTTTTCGCGTCAAGTGAATTTTTGCATTCTTCGTCGAACCAGTCATTTCGCGCTCGCCGGGCTTTATATCCCACGACCTTCTCTGCGACATCCTTGATGGTACCCTTGAGTTCTTCCCAGAACCCATGGACGCCTGTGTTGCTGATGTTGTGTAGCATAGGTGATAGTTTTTCCTCAAGGGCGGTAGTATACGCCACCGCTGTAGCATCACTCAAGAGCTTATCAACCGCAAAGATTTTGGGAGGGCTGATTCTTGACTGGTGCACTGAGGAAATTCTACATCTGTAGGTCGTCTTCACCAAGTGATGATCTGAGTCGCAGTTTGCTCCTCGATAGGAGCGGACATCCATGACACTAGACGCCCATCTCCTGCAAATGAGGACGTGGTCAATTTGGTTGACGGTATGTGCGTCTGGAGACTTCCAGGTCTGCTTGTGAATGCGTCGATGCGGGAAACACGTAGAGCTTACGACTAGATTCCTGCTGCAGGCGAAGTCGATAAGTCGCTGGCCGTTATCGTTACATTCTTCATGGAGGCTGTGGCCTCCAGAGGTCCCCCGATGCCAACTTTCATTCCCGACTTTCGCGTTAAAGTCTCCCAGCAGCAATTTGACGTCATTTGTTGGAAGTGAGTCGAAGAGAGTTTCAAGGCGGGCGTAGAACTCGTCTTTTACTGCGTCTTCTTTAACTTCAGTGGGGGCATGCACATTGATGAGCCAGAGATTGAAGAATCGAGTCTTGATGCGAATCGCACACAGCCGTTCATTTATGGGTTTGAAGTCAGTAATATGCGGTTTGAGGTGATTGTCCACTATAAATGCTACTCCAAACTCCTTGCGGCCCGATGGTTTGCCACTTGTAAAAATTGTGTGCGATTTCTTGTCATTAATCTCGCTGCCAAGCCAATTTGTTTCCTGGACTGCAGTAATGCTCAGTTTGTACTTTTCGACCTGTTGAAGGAGGGCCTTCTCGGCCCCCGGTTTGTTCAGGGAGCGTACATTCCAGGATCCGAAAGAATAATCTTTTATTCGTTTGCGTGGTCGTCGTTGTTGATCCGTCCAATCCGAGGCTTTTGTTCCAGGTTTCTTGACATGGAGTGGTTTTTACAAGGACGAGTTGTCAGCACGTCGCTTAACCCCATTCGGGGGATGGCCTCGGAGATAGCTGCTTCAGATGGTTTAATAAACGTGCTGGAGCCCACACAACTATGTAGCAGGTCCAACTACGCAAGTCATTCCATCCTACTAGACCTGAGACGCTTAGGTGTTTGTCAGCCATTCAGGCTACAGCTATCTGCCTTTTCCAAACTGTCTTATCGCTAAGACATTGGCCGTCAGCGAATTGATACACTGCCGTTACCAGGGGGCGCCCACGTGGAGGACTATGGAAAAGGTCTTTGCCAATATTTATACCCTAGACTTATAGTATAGGGTATACTTTTCAATTCAATTCGATTTTTAGAGTAGTTATGAGCAAAAATTCAAAAATGCCTGCTCATCGATTTATGCGGTAAAAGCTCTATTTCGGTTAGTATAACAGCTAGAAGTTTTATTTTAGTGTCAAATAATAGACAAATTTCTCTTATTTAATAAAGTTTTGCAAGGTTTCGTGTAAGGCCAATTTAGAAGATACTAAAAAGAAACAGGACAAGCCAAACAGTTGGGCACATTTTTAACAGGTAGTGGGGTCCGTGGTGTTGGGGGGAGAGAAAACTCGAATTTTAAACAATGTATTAACTCAAACTATATATCAAAAATCGAAACTACTTTAATTAAAGCAACCAGTGTTATAACAGTTTGACTGACCAAAGTAATTTAACCATTGCAAAATCACCGACTTCTTTTTAATAAAAACGCAATAACTCAAAAACTATACCCGGAAGTATATTCTAGTAAAGAGCGAATCTTTTTTTTTCTGTGTCATTTATCATTTCTGAATGTCAGCGTTATATTAGGTGTGCATTTGTAAAATAAACCGAGCTCATTCATATTAAAAATATAATCCTTCTAACGATCCCGGAAGGACGTTGCTTCCATAGTGTTCACACTCGGTCTCAGACACCGCACCACTTTCACGTGCGGAAATAATGCCCAGCTGACTATAGAATAACCAATATCCAAAATGCAATATGGTGTTTTACTTACCGGATTTGATCTTTTAAACAATTCCATTTCGTGTTTTAAAGTTCTCGAGCCAACCATCCCTTGCTTGGAAATTGATTCCTAATTCTTTGTAGAACTGTAATACTTTATTTAATATTAAAGGGCCTGATGCTGATAAACGATGGTTTCTTACACGAAGCAACCAATCCATCTTTGCTTTTTCCAATTTTGGGAAAGTAGATCTCTTAAGTCTCTTCCGACTTAAATTTAAACTTGACTCCTTAGCAGCTTTTAAAATGTTTTCCTGGTCCCTCAAAATTGTCGATAGTGCTGATGATGGTATTCCAAAATCTTTGGCAATTTCTTACTTTGGCTTTACACATTTTTTCACTTCATTGATGATTTTCACTTTTTCTATAAGGCACTTTAAATATCGCGTTTAACCCATTTCAAAGAACAATAGACAATAGATAAACGAACGATTCTTTTAAATGACAACAAGATGGGTTCTAGGCACAAAATTCGACGATACCGTTAGCCGCGTTGCACATGAAACATTGTTTTACGTGTTTTTGCTGATTTTCAATGAATTTCCATGATTCTAAAAAACTATGAAAAGTCGCCATATAGAAGTTTCATTTCTGTATAATTCGGCTTATCGAAGTCTCAAAATGATTTGGGACCGATAAATTGTGTCGTGTCATCATGAAAAAATCGGCTAATCGAAATTCGAGTAAGCACGAAAATTGTATGAAAAATTCTCGGGACCGAAGAATTGTTTCACAATATCGAAAATGCGAGTAATCGAGGCTCGAGATATCGAGGTTTGACTGTATTTGATTTTTCCATGTGAAAAACGATATTAACGCACGGGCCGGATGAAAACCAGAGGCGGGCCGGATTTGTCCCTCAGGCCGGAGTTTGCCGACACCTGCTAGGGTATAATAAACAATTTTATGGTTTAGGGTATTTTATATCGTTTTGTAGGAAATTATATGTGCTTTGATTCGGCCTTGGGACATTTTCTTGTAGAGTCCAAAGATTCCAAAATAGTCAAGGGAAACTGAAAAAAAGAATCTTTAACCCCCTCTCCCCTACACTTCCACCCGTATCATCGGGGAATTTTGAGCAGATATTCAGGGGACTGCCCCTAGCAATTGTGGTAAATTTCAAAATTACACGATTTTTTTTCCTAATCAAACCTTTTCGGACTTCCTAGCCTGGTCTAATAAGAAACATTTCGAAATGCAGCATTAAGATCTTAACACCACTGCTTTAATAACGAAAACTCAATTTATTTCCTTGTTTTAGGTAAAGCTGTGCCCTTCGTAGAACTCACCGTTGCCCATGCAAGCGTTTTGACCATTTTGGCTATTTCCTTCGAACGATACTATGCCATATGTGAGCCACTAAAAGCCGGATACGTTTGCACCAAGGCTAGAGCCTTACTGATTTGCATAGTTTCATGGACTGTGGCAGCACTATTTACCAGGTAAGTGACGACTATTTGAACGAAGATAGTTAAAACCTAGAAATTAATTTTGGAAATAAGAAATTCATTAAACGTTGTGACAAGGGCTGTGACGCGCCTAACTAAAGTCGTTATCTATTCAATTGAAGCCATATTTGAAATATACGTCGCGTATCTCGAATATATTAAAGACTGGTGTCCCGGATTCCTGCAGCACTCTCGTGGTGAAAAATAGCACATCACCATAATACCCACCTGTTACTTTCAGTCAACTACCATACCATGTCAAACATCTTTCTATTCAACAGATGTAAACTGTACAACTTGCTACATGATTCCATAAAACCCGCGACCCTAGAAAGGCTCTCATTGAAGGGGTTACTGGAGCATGTCATATTTAAAGCCTCATTCACCAGATAAGAAACACTTGAACAGCGCTTTTGTAAATGATTCTGAACATCAGTTATCAGGCTCGTTTGCATACAATAAACTGCTACTTGAAGCAAATGAACACAGGTATAGCGTATAGTTGAAAAGAAAAGTAGGCCTATTGCCCTTTGGTAGGCTTTGTCTGTCTCACGCTTTTCCTCCGATTATATAGTACATATCAGCAATGAACCTTCGACAAATGTGTTCCTTTCAAGGAAAGCGTCTTATTAAATTGCTCAAAACCGCGTACAATCTTCCTATTGTTCACGTATCGTATGTGTGCCCATTTCGAAGCATTTTAGTACGTACTGCTGTACTACTTGTAGTATATCTTTTCACCTTATCCATGGTACTCGTATCCATATCCATGAAGTGGAGCCAAGTGCCTAATATGTGCTGTGCACTCGTCATATCTCCAGTACTTTGACACGGTTCACTTGGCTGTCGTTACCCTCTCGCTTCCATAAGTTTGATATCAAGAAATTGTCGACGTCACGAAGAAGGTTATCGATTCTACATATATATTTGGGAAACCAACGCCTAATACTTGGTCGCTGGCATAGTCTCACTCTCGTCTTTGGTTGGCTTAACTGCTTCGTTTTACGATCCTGCCGCAATAAAATCAGAATAGGTGCAGCTCGCTGGATGGCTGTTCTCAACATGAAAAATGTTTCGGTGGAAGCAGATTAAACCACTACCCACCCTGCCATCGGAGCAAAACAGAGAAAAAAACCCAAAATGATGGCGATATGATGTCAGTGGGGAGTTTTTATACTTTTAAAAACGAATAAAGCGGGAATATGTGTGCAATGATGGAGTTGCGAGTTCTTTTCGAAGCTAGCTAGCAGGATATTGAATGTCGGCGAATTAAAGTGGTATTACACTTATTTACGGCGCTGGATCTGGATAATCTAATCCTCGCGTCTAGTGAAATGTTGAGGGTGGCGGCATGGGAATCCACTTGAACGTCAACGTAAGATACACATGTTATCAGTTGGAGAGTGGTTCGGGGTTAATGTACCGCATGATTGATATGGATCCCACATTAGACAATAATAATTTTGCAATCAATGTTTGTGGAAGACTTGATTAAACATTTTATTATAAAAATGTGTGCTCTACTCGTGAGTATGTACTTGACGTAGAATTTGTCTACGCAAATGTACTTTCAACATTCATCACAACACAACGTCAATGAAAGAGTAAATGAAAGTCAAAATCGAATACAAGATTTATTATATTATGAAGATAAGGCCGTGAATTGCATTTCAGGAATTTTTTCATATATGGGGTGTGGGCAAGAATTAAGATATGTGTGTGTGTGTCACACACTCTGACTACCCATCGTTTTTCCTGGGAACTGGGAGCAACGCATGTCGGCGCAACTGCTCTCAATTCTCTTCCAAAGCGTCGGAATTGAGCTCAGCTCATGTGCTAGAACCTGGATCTGCTGCGTCTGCAATAAACTGCTACACCCTAATACCACAACAGTAAAATCTACATGCTGCGACGAATGGTACTATCTGAAAAACTGCTCTGAGCTGAATCGCCACAGGCAATACTACTTTGCCTTAACCCCTAGCGGGGCAAAGCGCGTCAACTACTCCTGCGCGCCATCGTACCCTGTTCTGGGCAATGGGACGCAACTCCCCAAAAGACTTACCCAGTGTCTGACACTCCTTTGCCACAGATCGACGCCATGTGATTCGAGGACCCCCTCTTGGTAGGCCTAGGTTGGAAATGGGGTTCCACTTCATGGCATGCAAAGCAATGCGGTTATCACTCTTCCGCAATGTGTGACCTATCCAATGCCATTTTCGCCTGCGTTTCAATTCGTCGCTAGGCATCTGACCCGTACGCCGATTTAGCTCTTCATTTGATATTGTTTCGGGCCAGAAAATTCTTAAAATTCGACGAACACATGAGTTGACGAAAACTTGTAGTTTTCTGGTAACTCCTACGGAAACTTTCCATGTACTGCTCCCATACAAAAGCACTGATAGTACCAGGGAGCGAAACAGGCCCAGCTTGGTCTTGATGCTGAGATAACTGCCCTGCCAGATTTTGGACAGCATGCCGTATGCGCGTTTAGCCTGGTTGATACGACGAGCGATGTCCTGCTCCGTACCACCATTTTCGGCAACAATGCTACCTAGGTAGACGAAGTTGTCCACCTTCTCCACAGGCTGCCCATTAATATTGATGGTAATAGGTGTCGGATTTCTTTTTCGCAAGGGCGGGCTAAGAACCTTGGTATTGTTGGTATTAATCTTTAGCCCAACCTTGCTTGCCTCCCTCTCGAGATCTAACGCCATTGCGGACAGATCCATGATTTTGTGAGGGAGTAGGCATATGTCGTCAGCGTAGTCAAGATGTTGTAGATAAGATGTCAAAGTCCATTGAATTCCTCTGTCGAGTCCGGATAAGGCTGCATGCAACACGTCACCGATCACTATGAGGAATAGGATCGGTGAGAGGATGCACCCCTGCCGAACTCCACTGCGAATCTCAAAGTCCCCGGACACCTTACCTTTATGCAAAACGCGACATTTCGCGCCGTCATAGGTTGCCTTAATAATAGCCACAAGCTTCTCAGGGATGCCTCTCCTGCGCAAGGCCGCCCATATAGAATCCCGGTTCACACTATCGAAAGCCTTCTCGAAATCGATGAAAAGCAAGTGAAGCGGAGAATCGTATTCAGCGCATTGCTCGATGATGATTCGCAAGGTGTTAATGTGATCGACACAGGAGAATCCGGATCGAAAACCAGCCCGCTCTTCATAAATTGTGCTTTCTAACTAGGTTTTTCGTCTTTCTAGGACGATTTTAGCTATTATCTTGGCAACGGCAGGATGCACACAAATGCTTCTCCAATTATTACAGTCTGTTAAGCTACCCTTCTTTGGAAGTTTGATGATCAAACCTTCCTTCCACTCAGTGGGAAAGGTCTCTGTATTCCACGCTTTATCAACAAGTGGGTGCAGCAAATCGGCAGTTACGCTTGGCGCTGCTTGATAAAGTTCGGCAGGGATACCGTCAAGTCCGGCGGCCTTTCCTCGTTTTAGTGCAATAATTGCAGTGACTATTTCCTCTTTAGTCGAGGCAGTGGACCGTATACGCACATTTTGATGGTTAGCTAAATTATCTATATGAGGGGGAACTTCACCAGAGGTTACACGGTTCAAGACCGCGGCGAAGTGTTCTTTCCACCGCCTCATTTGATCTTCTTCCAAGATAAGTAGCCTTCCATCACTATCTTTCACCGGATGTTGGCAGGAGTTACGACCACCTGTAAACTCCTTGATGACACCGTATACGGTGTTTAAGTTGTTACTTCTTGCGGCTTCTTCTGCTGAGGCTAAAAGAGAATTGTCATAAACTCTTTTATCGCGTCGCTGAACTTCTCGAGCTTTCTGACGGTAAAGGAGTTCGATGCTGCTTCGATTGTCGTCTGATGCTGCAGCCAAACGAACTTTCAGCTCCTTTCTTTCAACAATCCGCTGCCATGAAGCGTCGGACATCCAGGGCTTATTCCGGCAATCCGGGTTTGGGCCAAGGATGGTATTTGCGCTATCAATGTACGCATTTTTTATGGCATCCCAGTTTTCGTTTATGTCACTATCTGGGTGACTAGTTATCTCAGCTGCTTTTTGCGCAAGATGGTCATTATATTGTTGTAAGACAGCTGGATTTTTTAGTCGAGCGGTGTTGAATTTGCGGGGCCTGGATCTTTCGTCGCTAGGGCGGCGCACGGCTGCAATACGCAATCGAACATTAGCGATCATAAGATAATGGTCTCTTCCCATCCCAATATCGGCACCCTTCTTGTTTCGCACGTCCAGGAGGCAACTCTTGAATCTTTTACTAATGGCAAAATGGTCGATCTGATTTTGTGTTCTGCGCCGATCAACAGAGGACCAACTGATTTTGTGGTGGTCCTTATGCTCAAACATAGTACCACCGATGAAGATACTGTGAAAGTTGCAGAACTCTACAAATCTTTCACCGTTGTCATTACGATCACCAAGACCGTGTCTCCCCATCACATGTTTGAGCCCATAGTTATCAGCGCCAACTTTCGCATTCAAACCACCCATAACCATTATAATGTCACCTTTAGGTGTTCTGCTCTGAACGGCGTTTAGTTCTTCGTAGAAGGAGTCTTTTGCCAAGACATTGTCGGGTTCAGTAGGGGCATAACATTGTATTATTGAGATGTTCCTCATTTTGGTCCGGAACCTGGCGGTCAAGACCCTGTCAGAGACCGGTTCCCAGGATAAGAGACAGTTTCGCGCGGCTCTCGTTAAAAGGAGCCCCACACCTGACTCACGACGACTACCGGGCTGAATCGCCACAGGCAATGGAATTCCTCCTTTACTGCGAGTCTATGCAGAAACAGAGGACAACAATTATCAACATCAACACAAATGCAGTGAAAAATCGCAGAATTATCGGCATACATGGACAGACATCGTATGATGATCGCCATTCAGGAGACGAAACTCAACACCAACTCGTCCCTCAACTGCTATGGCAACTACAGTGTGTCCAATGCTGGTGGTGGAATTGCTTTTTCAATCCACCACTCAGTACCGAATCGTGAAATTGACGTCACAATGGCTGACAACATCATGGAGATACAGGCCATAATCATTCAGTCGGGCAATACTGATATGGAAATCTTCAACATATACATACCACCTGTATCCAGCTGTCCCTCAGGATACAATGTCCATATTAGCCCATTGTTCGTTGGCCAATATCGTCTCCTACTTGGTGATTTCAATGCTCATCACGAATTATGGCATTCTAACCTCGACAACGATGCCATAGGTGCCATTGCTGAACAACTTGATGCATCGAACTTCTGTCCACTCAATGACGACACGCCCACTTGTATTGCTGGGACCTGTTCCAGCTCGCCCGATATCTCGATTACCAGCGCCGGACCGGTCCTGATGCTGTTCTCGGATTATATGCCAATCCTCATAAAACTGAATAAACCATCCAACATTCAGTTTGCTGATCACCGTACGTTCATTAATCGCAACAAAGCCGACTAGGATGGCTTCAAAGCATTCACCAGTGCGGTTTTTGCCGCCGAACCAACTCCTGATGACGTGTGCGGCTACAATGTTTATTCCAGCTGGTCCGCATACCCAAGGTTCGGCCAAATTTTCCTACTTCAGCATCCAGATTGGCAGACGAACGAGACCACATACGCAGCACTAACCCGGATGATCTTCGCATCAAGGAATTAAACCTTGAAATTTATAACCAAGCCCACAAGAGAAGGAAATGTAACTCTCCCTTTGAAAAGTGCAAATTAACAACTGGCGTTAATAAGCTCTGGTGGACGGTTAAAGCCCTTACTAACACAACTAAACATAACGGGCATGTTGCAATCCAGTTCGGCAACATCACCGTCAATGATCCTAAGAAATGCGCAAACAGCTTCAATAAATAGTTTATCGAACATCCGTCACCTGATAGACTTAAGCGCATCATCACCAGGAGCATTCGCAACCGTTCAGTTGACCAAGCACTTCAATTTTCATCCGAAGAAGTTGCCACAGTTACTAAAAGGTCAAAAAGTTCCAAAGCGCTTGGACCAAATAGTGTCATGGTCATGCTTAAACACCTTGACAGGCCAGCAATTGACTATTTAACGACCACGATTAACCTCTCCATCTCATCGTCTATCATTCCCGAGTTTTGGAAGTTTTGTCTCCTGTGGCCAAGACTCTTGAAGCGCTACTCCACCCTATAATTGCGACCCACATTCAATTAGCCGATCATCAACTTGGCTTTAAAAAAATGCATAGCACAACTACGGTTTTGGGTGCCATCACATCATGAATACACAATGGCCTCAACCAAGCAGGTTCATGTCAACGAATTATTCTAGTGGCTTTAGACCTGTCAAAAGCATTGGACACTGTCAGCCATTCGTTTCTCCTGTTTGACATCTGTGGTACATCTCTTCCGTGGGGAATAATCAAATGAATCCCAAATCACCTTGCCGGAGGACAGACCTACACGGAGTTTAGAAATGGGAAATCTAAACTGAGGGAAATTAAACAGAGTGTCCCCAAGGAGGAGTTTTATCTCCCACCATGTTTAATCTATTTATGTCAGGACTCCCGACGCCACCTGACGGACTTGAAATCGTCAGTGATGACTGTTTTGATTTTGGCAACCGGAAATGATATAACCCAAATTTGCGAGCAGATAAATGATTACCTTGAAGAGCTCAACAACTTCTTCATTAGTAAGAATCTTACTCTTTTACCACCTTAACCAAAAAAGTGAAGCTACAACTAGATATTGCGGTAGTTGGTCAAACTATTCCCACAATTAACCACCCAAAAATTCTCAGTGTCACCCTTGGCAGCATGGCCACCTCTTCGGCTCATGCGTCAACCATTTGTGATAGGATGAGAAGCAGGAGCAAAGTCCTCAAAGCTTTAGCTGGCATTTCCTGGGGAGAAGATAAGTAGACCCTACTCGTGACATGCAAATCCATCGGGAGATCTGTGGGCAATTATGCGGCTCCCATATGGTCAGACAATTTATACGACACTCAGTGGAAAACATACAGACCTGTCAGAACACTGCTCTTAGAACTGTCTTGATGCCGTTACAAAACCATCTGCATTAAGAGACCAAAATGATGCCCTTGAAAAGCCACAACACTCTTCTCACTGAGCAGTATCTATGTAGTTGGCTGTTATCGGAATGACCATCCTAACTCAAACCTGATAGACTAAAACCCACCGCCGCGTCACGTCCTCCCACGCCCTTAACTCCCATGCCCCCGCATTCTGTCGCGGGCCCTCTGGCTATAATTCGACACGGGCCCCTTTTTATTTTATCTTAGGGTGCAAATAAATTTTGAGTTCAGATTGGAAAAAAAATTCAAATGCATTGCTTTTTCTTACGATAGATGATTTAATTTTATTGAAGAAAATATACGTATAAGCCAGCTTAGAAAATAAATTACATATTTACATAATTACATATTCACATGAGAGGGAAGATTTATTTTTCGAACCTTTTTCTTCGCAAATTTGTCGATGACGTCTAAAAAATTAACTTGTGATCTTAACTCGTTGTCGATCGCTAAAACTTCTGTATTGTTGTGCTCCTTTGCCATATTTTCAATGAACTCGCTAATCTGCTGAATGATCTGTAATAAACCCCCTGTAATGAATCATATTATGGTCTGGTAACAGATCCATGATTTTGCGAGAGAGTAGGCATATGTCGTCAGCGTAGTCAAGGTGTTGTAGATAAGATGTCAAAATCCATTGAATTCTTTTGTCTAGTCCGGATAGGGCTGCATGCAACACATCGCCGATCACTATGAGGAGTAGAATCGGTGAGAGGATGCACCCCTGCCGAACTTCACTGCGAATCTCAAAGACCCCGGACACCTTATCTTTATGCAGAAGGCGACATTTCGTTGAATCTCAGTTCACACTATCGAAACCCTTCTCGAAATCGATGAAAAGGAAGTGAAGGGGAGAATCATACTCAGCGCATTGCTCGATGATAATTCGCATGGTGTTAATGTTATCGACATAGGAGAATCTGGATCGAAAACCAGCCCGCTCTTCATAAATTGTGCTTTCTAAGTAGGTTTTTAGTCTTTCCAGGACGATTTTAGCTATTATCTTGGCAACGGCAGGATTCACACAAATGCTTCTCCAATTATTACAGTCTGTGAGGCTACCTTTCTTGGGAAGTTTGATGATGACCTTCCTTCCACTCAGTGGCAAAAGTCTCTGTATTCCACGCTTTATCAACAAGTGGGTGCAGCAAATCGGCAGTTACGCTTGGCGCTGCTTGATAAAGTTCGGCAGAGATACCGTCGAATCCGACGGCCTTTCCTCGTTTAAGTACAATAATTGCAGCGACTGTTTCCTCTTTATTCGAGGCAGTGTACCGTATACACACATTTTGAAGATTAGCTAAATTATCTATATGAAGGGGAGAGGTTACACGGTTCAAGACCGCGGCGAAGTGTTCTTTCCACCGTATCATTTGATCTTCTTCCAAGATAAGTAACTTTCCATCACTAACCTTCACCGGATGTTGGCAGGAGCTATGACCACCTGTAAACTCCTTGACACCGTATATGGCGTTTAAGTTGTTATTTCTTGCGGCCGATCCGTCGGCCGTTATCGATATCGGGCGTTAGATCGGCCTGTGGGGTCATGATCAATAATAACGCCATCGATTTGGGCTTCTCGTATGTTGACGTTAGATGTTGGATACAGAAGCTCTTCAAAATAGGACGCCCAAAACGTTGGAGTTTTACAACATCCATGCTTTCTAGCTCTTCCAACTCAGTGAAGAAATAGGATCCAAGCATGGACCTCCTCCTACTTGCCAAAGCAGGACAGTAGCAGAGTAGGTGGAAACTACACTCCTCTTCGTTCTCATCTCCAGCGTCTACAAAAATCGTTGTAAGGAAGCCGAAGTCTCCTGTCATGTTCTCCAATGAGACAGTGTCCAGTAATGACACCCACTACCGAGCTAATATGTCTTCTACTTAGCAACAGTAGATTTTCGGATCGGGTGACGTCATGTCTCGATCACAGCGGTCTAGTAGTATTACAGGTATTACTATTAATCCATCTAGCATTGGCACCGGTATACGCCTCAGATTTGGCAACCAGTCCACATGAATAGATGAGCTGGTAGATATTCCTATACAGATGTAGCTTCTCATTCGAGGAGAATAATCTGGTAAGCACATTAGCCTGACAGTTCTTTCTAAGCTACTATGACTTGGAACCCAGCACAGGACAATGTTAAAATATCTCCCCATTTCGGAGAGGGATGATCGACAATTTCCCACTGTCTTAGACGTTTTCAAAACTGATTCCATTGATTCTAAATCAACCGTATTTTGTGTGGGCTCTGCCCGCTACGCGAATTTTGGATAAAATTTGGGTAGAATATGCAATAAATGAAAATGGATAACAGGGGCGGCGCAGCGATCTCCAAATGGATTTATATGCATTTCAACTTCCGTCCCAAATTTTTCCAACTCTGCTGAAAGACGTTGTCACGTCAAAAAAGACTTTAAATGTGATGCCAATAATCTTAAAGTGTTATTAACATTCTTTGTGTTTGTACTGCTCTTTGGTGGGGCTGGCTGGAGACATCAGTGCCCTAATATCAACAGCCTTCTTTGATTTTTTGAAAATGCTTGAGATTATTTGCTATCGCAGCATCTACAAATAAAACTCGACAGCGATGCTGCGACCATCTGCATGTCGTGAGAATAAGAGCTGCTTTCACCATGCAGGTTTTAAAACTTTTGGGTTGAAACTTACCAACATATGATATTTTCGACAGGCTGAACCCCATATTCTTCCCCCTGTGGTATGGAGCGTAACAATAAGCCTCAACCTTTCCAGAATTGTCGCAGGTATGCGGCTAAATTGGCAGAAGGTACATGGCAACATGCATCGTCCGAAACCAGTTTATGCTAACTTAATGTAATCTAAGCCTCCTGAGGATAGTTGATGCGCTATACACCCCTAGGGGTTAGGGTAAAGAGTATTAATAGAACCCTATATTGGGCGCTAAACAGAATAAATCCCTATATTGTATTTAGATGATTTTTTCTTAATTTATCCATTAAATTATGAGGTTGTTTGTATTGCATTGTACCCTTACCGATGTTCCATTTCCTTTATAATATGTAACCTAAATAATTCATTCGTGGTAATAACTTAATCTTCTAACTTTCCTTTCAGCCCCATCCTACTCTTCGCCGAATACAAATACGAGGAATACATCGACGGAACATATGTTGCCGTATGTCTAACGCAAGCACTAAACACATGGACAGCCGGATTTTTCCTAATGACCATTTCAGTCTTCTTCGTCCTGCCACTCATCATTTTGATAGTTCTCTATGCTCTGATTGCACGCAATCTAATCTCAAAGCACGACGGCATAGTCAAGATACGACCCAATAAACCAGAGCTAAGCTACAAGGCGCGAAAACAAGTCGTTCTAATGCTGGGAGCGGTTGTCCTTTCATTCTTCCTCTGCCTGCTGCCGTTTCGCGTGCTCACCCTTTGGATCATAATTGGATCGCACGATGCCTTCATGAACATCGGAATCGAGGCGTACTATAACATTTTGTATTTCTGCAGAATTATGCTGTACATCAATTCGGCCATCAATCCCATCCTGTACAACATAATGTCATCGAAATTTCGCAAAGGATTTTTCAAATTGTGCTTCTGGTGGCAACCGTTCAACAGTAACCTGAAAGTGAGACCACGAACGGCCACGTTCAACACAACGACTACTTCGTCCAGTATTTTGTCACGTAGTTTTACGAGGCGATCCAGTGAAAGTAGGACCGTGGAAGAGGTGAAGCATCGAGTTGACATGAAGGTGGTGGCGTCGAAGGAGCTGATTGAGCAGGAGTGTGAATTGCGGCTGCTGAGAAACGTATCGAAGAACTCGGTGAATACGAGTAATGCGAGTAATAGCGACGACATTCGACGTTTGGCCATTTCGAATCGTTCCAACCGACATTGTGTGCACAATGCGAATAGTTCGGAGAGTAATGCTTCAGCGGATAAGGATAGCATTACGGAAATTAAAGTGATAAATTAGGCAAATGAGCAAAAGCTACTGGGATAAGATGATTTAGGAGGATGTAACGCGTATAGAAAACAATTATTAAGATATTTTGTACTTTTAAGTTTACGAGTATATGCAATTTGCAGCATTAAGTTTAGTGTAATATTGTACGAGTACTATGTGTCAGTATTGAAGTAATATAAATGGATTCATACTTGCTGTGCATACATTGCATTCATCGGAGAGTTTTTGTTCTCTTACTGACTTCTTATGTTAAATTCTTCACAGGGGCGGATATGCCTCATTTTGGTAAGTTTCCACCAGAAGCTCAAGAAAGTTATGGTTACGTCGAGTGAGACTAAGGCGCGGTGCACCTGGAAGAAACCAGTTTCATAAAACTAGATAGTTTCATGAAACTGGTATCATACTACATTAATTTGAAATTAACACAATGACTTTTATTTTGTTATTTATGCATTCCACTTTTTATTGATCAAATTCAATTTTATTTTATTACAATTACAGTATTCGAATTTTAAACTTCTTTATTGTTTTTAATTTTAGTTTTAGCCAGGTTTACCTATCTGTGGTTGAGTATGGACTAACTTTTATTTCTCGCAAAATATGCCTCGCAACTAACTCAAAAACTGGTTCTAGTTTCGGTCACAACAATACTCCCTTCGCAGTAGAACGTCCACAAGAAAAAGAAAAGTGAAACCGGCAAATAGAAGGCTACGCCCGCAATTGGAGGGTTTTGTAGTGACCCATGCCAATAGGAGATGGACTGTCCTGCACCTGGAGATGCTTAACCATTCATGTTAAGACGACATTGAAAATTGCAAGCTTGCGTAAAAAATATAAAAAAATAATTGTTTGAATAATTATAGAAAGTAGAGTCTGCGACCAACCCACTTCCCTCCCCTCCTTCTCACTCCTCCCCCAACAATCTTTACCCTTTAAAAATGGTTAACTCCAATTCGCTCTACGAAAAACAATATGCAGGTATGTATGTAGTACTCGTAGTACTAGCAAAGATTTACCATTAGGAAAATACTCTACTTCATACAAATTAACGCGACTAACTAGTAGTTGCATATGTGTTGGTTCCCATATGCGTACACAAAATGGTAATGCCAATTAACAAGCACGTTACTCACACAATGGAACTTTATAGGCAGTTGTCATCACTGAAGTGTTGCCGTCTCTATCCCTCTCAAGGCGATTTACATTAGAATTCTTGGCACCGCGAGGGATATCTTACATCCTTAATTAGTATGAAGTAGGGTATCTTCCTAATGTTTAATCTTTGGTCTAGTATATATTGTAGTAGAAGAGGCCTGATATGTGCATTTTTTTGTATTGATGACATCAAAATGTCCAACTTTAAATGAATGTACTATTATTAAATATTACGTGATTGTGACGAAACTTGGAGATATTATTTCCCATGTTGTTGATCATTGTAGACCATCAATACTTTTGACTTTGTGTGTGTTTGAGGGATTCAGGGGTATGCTAACTGTAACTATAGAAATATACTATTAATAACCTATTTTGAAAAGATATCAAAATTCCACTATTTTTAGTTTTCTATGCTAGTTAAAAGCCACCTTCCTGTAAGTTTTCATATTTCTAAAATAAGTGTAACGGTCTCGAAATTCAAGGGGGTGGGACATATTATGTTCTCATATTTTCCCCTCTACCACTTTTCAACTTTTTCAAATTTGATGAAAATGACAAAAATGGAATGTACCTTTCTCATTATACCCTACTTGCCTATACCAGATGAAACATTTTTTTTACCTTCATTTCCCCTCTATGGGGACCTCCCCTTAATGTCAGCCTCCGGCGAATTACAATATAATAATTCTACACATTCCTACAAAATTTCATGTATGTAGCTTCAGCCGTTCGTGAGATATTCTGTGGACAAACGGACAGACTGACATTTGACCGATTTCATAAGGGTTTTCTTTTTACTACCAACCCCTAATGAATGTTGTTTTTCTTTTTATTTATAATATTTACTTTCTTTTTCGACGATTTAAAAGTTAAAATATTATGGACTGTTTAAGTCTATCTATTGAAATAGAGTTATTTTTTTGTTTGTTTTGATAACTAAATATTTTCGAAACCGAAGTACAACTTCATATGGGCCTTCGTAACGAGATGATAAAGAAGCGTTGACTTTGTCTACTCTGACGAAAACATGAGTGCAATGGTTAAGTTCCCTAGAAATGTAACATTCGTTTGACTTTGTTTTGGACGTTTGACCATACATAATTTCGCCTGGGCCGCAATTTACATCTTCTTTAATTGTTGTTCTTATTCCTAATAACATCATGGGAAGTTCTTTACTCCAGTGAACGGTATTAAACCCTGCAACTAAAGAATCCTTAAGGGTCTGGTGAAATCTGGTATGCCGTGGTTCTTATTCGGTTCACGCCTAATAATTTCATGAGCTCCGTAAATCGGTTTGACTCAAACTGTATACCTCTATCTGTGGTCATTGTTTCCGGCACACCGAATCGGGCAAAATATTCTGTAACCTTTTTTGCGATCGTTTTGGCGGTTGCATTGGCTATAGGATATGCCTCTGGCCAACGGCTGAACCCATCTCTCACTGTGAATATGAACACGTTATTCTTTGATGGTGGTAAAGGTCCTACAATATCGACATGAATGTGTTGAAATTGAACAACGAAGGATTTTTTTTTTGAAAGAACTTTCCAATGAGTTATGCAAGCCCGAAGTCAAAAATCGAAGCTCCTGTCGACCGCTAGTAAAAAACATTTTCGATAATTTTATTAACCTTGTTTTGCAATAAATATAAATAAGCATACACCAAAACTTATTCTTTTTAGGGTTTTGTATTTAAAACAAAACCCTTATGAAATCGGTCAAATGTCTGTCCGTCTGTCCGTCTATCCATGAAATATCTCACGAACGGCTGAAGCTACATACATGAAATTTTGTGGGAGTATGTAGAATTATTATAATTTGCCGGAGAAAGCGATTTGTTGTAATAGGCTGACTTTAAGGGGATGTCCCCAGAGGGGAAATGAAGGTCAAAATTTTTTTTTCATCTGGTGTAGTCAAGTGGGGTATCATGAGAAAGGTAACACCAAGTACATTTCATTTCCGGTATTTTCATCAAATTTGAAAAAAGGGGAAAAGAGATAGAGGGGAAAATATGTGATCCGAGTTTGTCCCCCCCCCCCCCCTTGCATTTCGATACCGTTATACTTAGAAATATGAAAATTTGCAGAAAAGCGGGATTTTACTAGTATAGAAAACCGAAAATCGTAGAATTTTGATATCTCATCAAAAAAGGTTAATAATAGCACATTTCTATAGTTGCAGTTAGCATACCCCTGCACGCCTCAAGCACACTCAAGGTCAAAAATATTGATGGCCAATGATAACCAACATCATAGGCAATAATATCATTAAGTTTCATTACAATCACATAATATTTAATAATAGTACATTCATTTAAAGTTAGGCATTTTGACACTATCCACACAAAAATTACACCTACCGGCCTCATAGGTGTGAGTACTATTGTATACTTTCATGTTGTTTTTCGTAGTGCGAATTGCAGTTATTTAATTAATTATTTCTGAAAGGGTAAAGATTAGTTGGGGGCGCTGCGTCGTAATTGGCAAACTTTACCGGCTGGAAGGGGAGGGGTCCACATAGAGGTGAAATTAAGGTCAAATTTTTTTTATCGACTGGTATAGGCAAGTGAGGTGTCGTGAGAAAGGTAATGTTGAGTACATTCCATTTTTTCGCATTTTCTTGAAATTTGTAGAAAGGTGAATAGTGGGGGAGGAGAAAATATTAGTTCGTAATTCTGTATATCTTCTCAGAATAGGTAAATAATAGTTTATTTCCGTAGTTACAGTTAGCACACCCCTGCATGCCTTAAACACTCTCGAGGTCAAAAGTACTGATGGCCAACGATAACCAACACCTTAGGCAATAATATGTTCTAAGTTTTGTTACAATCACGTAATATGAATTGGCATGTAAAATGTAAATGAGTAAGACATTTTAATTATGTTTTTTTTTTGTCCATCTGAGTGGTATCAAGAAGAGCAAAGAGTCGATATTTATATACCAAAATAAGCGCTTGCTACAAAACCCTCGGATTGCGGGCGTAGCCCTCTATATTCCGGTTTCATTTACTCTTTTTCTTCATTTTTTAACACAAAATGTCTGAAGGTACACCTGTACCTTAGCCGCATTTTAAGGATGCAGAATCAACTCGACCCCCTATCTTGGGGATAGATGCATACTTTCTGGTGAAATTTCACATATATAATCTATACCAAAAACCTAGAGATGTCACGGAGTTTCAGACCTTTACGACTACTAGAGAAAAAGTTATAGCGATTTGAAAATGCAAAAGATACACATGTATCTAAGCTGAATTTAAAAGAATAATGAGAGAGAGGCTGGCTGATACAAGTAGTTGGTCTCAATGCTCCATCTTTGCATTCAAGTTTTCACAGTGCATCCCCGTGTTGGCCGCGGTAAATTTCACTTACCGCCTCGCCTGCTGCTGTGCCGGTTGCGAGAAGAACTACACTTCGATATAGATCACTCCGCTGTTGCTGGTTATGTTTTGGTAGTAACTCGAACCGGCGAACCATTGATTTGAAAACAGTTGACTAGATCTTTAATATAGTTTTGATAATGGCCATCGCTTGCTAGATACTCGTATGTCCTAAATGCTGAAAGTTTCATGCGACCCGTGCTCATAGCGATGACCACGGATGCATATGTACATCATTAATGGAGTGCCTCACATGCCGAACGACTTTTGAGCAATGCACAATGCCTAGCCGCAATTACGAAGGACCATTCTGCGGTCGAGATGTTTTCCCCGACTACAAATAGCGCCTTCCAAAACCGGAGACAGAAGATTCTTCTGTCAACACAATATCAGCTTAGAAAAAGGAAGAGCCTTCAACTACTGACATCCCAGGTGAGTAGTATCACTGGAACACCGACGAACCGAAGAACTGCCCAGCAAGTCTGCTTCTATTCCCAAAGATAGCAAGGCGAACACGACAGTAAAAACGCACTCAACGCTCTGCCAAAAGCTCAAGGCCGCACACTGGCTAGTGCAGGGAACTCACAAAGAAAGTGAGTCAGGGTCTCCGCCTTTCATTCATTGTAGGGGATGTCAAGTCTAGCCGCGTTCTACCCCACTGGCCAGTGTCCCGTCGTGACCGCGACAACTCTGGCCACATCTGTATGGACGGATCGCATTCAGGAGGGCATTAGTCCTTAGTGTATTATAAAATATGTATTGATATATGTGATTGAATAAATAAATAAATAAATAAATATTATAAAATAGTCATCTCTCCCATACAAAAAGTGGAGATAAATTACGATGTGAAAATTACAGAGACTCTTCGCTAGTCTGTAACGTCCTACAAAATACTGACGAAAATTCTGGAAAATAGAATAAAGCCGTACGCTGAACGAATCAATGGCGGTTTCAGACCTGGCCGATCTACAACCGATCAGGTTTTCACGGCCAAGTAGATCCTGGAAAAGTGGTGGGAACACAACGTTGACTTGTACTAAATCTTTGTTGGCTTTAAGCAAGCGTACAACAGTATCGATCGATATTGCAATTTGGTAAACCAGTAAATTAAGTATGATTAACAATGCAATGCAGGACGCCAGCACAATCGAACATCAACGTAGTCATCCTCGTCATCGAATTAGTAAGCGACTTCATATATCTGGGTATTCACCTGCCAAAGGACACCAATGAAACTGACAAAATCAAGCGACGGATACAGCTAGATAGATAGATAGATATAAAAATTCGAGCTACTTTCCCAGCGGGAAGGCACTGCGACCATAAAGATCTATTGTGCCGTAGCTCATTAATCCAAAAGACCGTCCACCCTTCTAATAAAGGGCAGTAAGTCTTTAGCAGGAATCAACCTGAATTCTGCAGTGCTGATAGTAGCCTGCCCGAGGAGTGACATCCTAAAACGCGCGATGGCGGGACATTCGCACAAGATGTGCTTGGTCGTTTCCACGTCTTCCAGACAAAGACGGCATTCAGTCTCGCTTGACAGACCCATCTTGTTCAGGTGATATCTGACCAGGTGATGGCCAGATAAGTACCCCACTAGGAGCCTTAGGTGGGTTCTACTCATTTGAGTAGTACCCTTGTGACTGAAGGGCATTATCAGCTCTTTTGATTGACGAAGCCCTGGAAGGTTATTCCAGTACTGTTGACGCAATCGTGCAAACCAATCTGTGATCCGCAGTTTGGCCGAGGCCAGTCCAAAGCCACAGTAAGGCTCAGGTCCATGAAAACGACTGGATGATCCTTGTCAAGCAAGTTCATCCGCAGCCTCGTTCCCCTCAATGCCCTGGTGGCCTGGCACCCAACACAAGAAGACTCGGTTATTGGTTGCCAACAATTGAAGGAGATTGTAACACTCCTTAACCAGTTTTGAAGAGACCTTAAATGAGGAGAGCGCTTTTATAGCTGCTTGGCTGTCTGAGTAGATAGCAATGTGAGCGCCGCGAAGTCCAGTTTCCAAGATTACCCTGGCGCAGACCTCAATGGCGTGGATCTCAGCTTGAAAAACGCTGGGCGAGACTCCCATTGCGATCGAAATCCTGGTGTTGGGTCCAAAGACACCTGCACCAACACCCTGTTCCGTTTTAGACCCATCGGTGAACCACTTGATACATCTAGGGTCTGGACAGGGTAAGCCATTTACCCATTCAGAGCGGTTAGGGATGAGGGCTGAATATTTTCTGCCGAAGCAAACTTCCGTGATCATGTAATCTGATCTCAAGCAGATCTGCACGTCAGGAATTTGATTCAGAATGCTCATGTGACCGCTTTCTTCACTACGCACGTCGGAAGTTAAACGAAGTCTGAGAGCATTTAGAGCTGCTGATTCTTGAATGAACATATGCAACCGAGTTAGTCCAATAATCGCCTCCAGGGCTGGCGTAGGACAAGTGCGCATAGCTCCAGTGATGCCAAGGCAGGCAAGGCGTTGAAGCTTATTGCACTTCAGTAAGACAGAAGATTGCTGAGTTTTCGGCCACCACACAAGCGCTGCGTAGGTCACCATAGGCCGCACCAGCATGGTGTATAACCACTCAGTTTTCTTTGGGGTGAGCCCCCATGTCCGTCCAAAGAAACTTCTGCAAGCCCACATTGTGCGTGTGGCTTTGCCAAGTACATTATTTATGTGAGTATTCCAGGTGAGTTCCGAGTTTAGAGTTACCCCGAGACATTTAACTTCAGTGGAATAATCTAAGGTCGTGCCGACTAACGAAATTGGATCCAATGTTATGTTTCGTTTTCGTGTGAAAGGCACAACGACAGTTTTTGTGGGTTTACATGTAAGCCCACAGCCACACACCAGTGTAGAACTATGTTAAGGGCCGACCTCATCACCTCAGTGATGGTAGATTCGAATTTTCCCCTGACTATGATAGTTAAATCATCCGCGTATCCGATAGTAAGATAACCGCGCTCATTAAACATGGAAATCAACTCTTCCACGACAAGGGACCACAAAAGGGGCGACAGGACGCCACCTTGTGGACAACCCTTTACGGCATTCACGCAAATGGATGTACTGCCTAGAGTTGAGTGAATATCCCGTCCCCGTAGCATGGCATCTATCCATGCAATGGTAGCGGGCGGGATGTCCCTGAGTTCCAGTGCTCTGGAAATGCACTCGTAGCCGGTATTATCGAAAGCCCCCTCAATGTCAAGAAACGCGCACAGAGCGATTTCCTTTTCACTGAGGGACTTTTCGATTGTACTGACAAGGCTATGCAAGGCGGTTACTGTTGACTTACCCTGCGTGTACGCGAATTGCATACGATGTAGGGGGCTCGACAGTTCCATCTTGTGCCTGATATGCAAATCAAGCAACTTTTCCATGGTTTTAAGGAAGAAGGAAGTAAGGCTAATCGGCCTATAGGATTTGGGCATATGTTCCGGCTTATTGCCTGCTTTGGGTATGAAGACCACATTAACTTTCCTCCAAGGTTGTGGTTGTACCCAAGGGTGTAACTTGCCCTAAAAAGCTCGATTAGCGGAGTTATAATGATCTCCAAGCTGTTTTGTAACAGAGCGGGGAAGATGCCGTCTACTCCGGGAGCTTTAAATGGCTCATTGGATTCTATCGCCCATTTTACTTTGTCCATGTCAAAGATGACCCCCGATAAACTGCGAGCCCCGCTTACGGGAACCCGTTGGGGCCTTGCAGTTGGGCAGGGGTCACCATCAGACAGTACGGATCCTGGGAAATGGGTCTGAAGAAGCAACTTTAAAGTTTCTTCTGGACCTTCAGTATACGAACCGTCTGGTCTCAATAGAAGGCCGACCCCGTTTGCTGAGTCTTTGGAAAGGGCTTTGCGAAGGCGCTCCGCTTCCGGTAGCGACTGAATGCTATCACAATGTCTTTTCCAGCATTCTCGTTTGGAATTCCTAATGAGTTTGTTGTACTCGGTGAGAGCAGTTCTGTACTCATCCCACCTATTGAAGCGCTTGGCTTTGTTGAACATCCTGCTAACTTTAGCTCGCTTGCGGGCCAATTCCTCGTTCCACCAGGGTACTTTACGCCCCGACTCCACCGAACGTGAAACGGTACTATCTGTGTAGGAGGAAATTAAAATTTCATTGAGCTCCTCAGCTGCAATCTGAATTTCCCCTGTAGTGCTTATGGGGCTGACCAGTAGTTCCGCTTTGGAGCTAACTAGTTCACGGAATTTAATCCAGTTAGTTTTCCTTGGACAAAAAGTATCCGAGCGAATGTCAGATTGTCCTAGGATGTCAAATCTGATGTGTCTATGATCTGAAAGAGACACTTCGTCCGACACGTGCCAGTTTGCAATGAACCTGGAGAAGAAACCGCTAGCAAGGGTAATGTCGAGTACCTCTGCCCTTGCCGCAGTGACAAAGGTAGGTTTGCACCCCCTGTTCAGGACATTCACATGTTTACACATAAGATAGTCAAGAAGGCGCTTACCTCTATCGTTGATGTCGCTGCTACCCCACACCGTGTGGTGTGCGTTTGCATCGCAACCGATCACATAATGCCGGTTTGTACGTCGACAGAAGTCAACGAGCTGCTGGACCTCGAGTGGTGGAATCTCAACATTGTCAGATGGGAAGTAGGCAGACGCAACTACCACTTTCTGACAACCGTTGAGCGTGGATACCTCCACCAATGCTGCAGCTAGATCTTTAGAAATAAAATTGGTTACTGGCAAATAGTTGACGCATTTGTCGATCAGAAGCGCCGCACGCGGACAACCCGCTAACCTGTCATATATCAACTTACCAGTTGTTGTGTTTAGACCGCAAATTCGGCCACGGGCCACCCATGGCTCTTGAATAAGCGCAAGGGCAAGGGTGGCCTGTTTATCGGCGAATAACTTGCACACAGTGGCCGATGCTCCTATTGCGTGGTGCAGGTTCGCTTGAAGCACCTTAATGGTGTTCATGGTCCTGTGAGGATAGCGAGCGTTGGACAAGGCACTTTTGCTTGCCCTGTCGGGAACTGTTGCCTCCGTCCCCCTTTCGTTGACGCTCCCTTCGGTGAGAGCCGCTGAGGTTCCTCGGGCTATTAGCAGCACGAGGACCAAACGGGTTTCTGCCCCGTACCGACGGTGCGCCTTGACGGACATTGACCGCTGGCGGCACAGGTTTTGCGGCACTTAATGATGCGCGATGAGTGCTAGATGCGTTGCTGGTAGATGGTATAGTCGCATCTATGATGAATGTGGAGTCGCCGTCGGTGTCGACAGGCCCCACATTGATTGGATTTGGATCCACCGCAACCTTATTATCAGGTTCGCCTGCGGCGGGTGGGGCCAATTTGCGCGCATCCTGTTTAACGGAGGAAGGCGCACTGTCTGCATTTGGACGCTTGCACTTGCCCAGATTGAGCGTGATGTGCATGAAGCGATAGGCAATTTTACCCTTGCGCTCCAGCAACCGCTCCATCGAGGCGTCGTCCACTGCCAAGACGAGGTGAAGGGAGTCCTCATGTGCCCCCCTATTTATGACCCTCCAATTTTCGGTAGGAAGGCGATTTTGAGCTCCAATTGATCCAATGACTCTTTCATTGGAGAGCGTAGAGCTGCGGGGAAAATAGCCACGTGTAACGTGCGGACGAGGGAAGTCCTTTTCCTCCAAAAGTAAAATGGGGAACGCGCATTTAGATTTAATAAATCCAAAGCTCCTTCGCACCCATTCAGCTGTCACGGCGTTAGTACAGATCAACAAGAGCCAACCCGTACGTGGAACACAGGCCTCAAAATCAATGTCCTGATCATCAGGCCTGTTCTCGATCGTGACGTCGATAATAGCCTCCTGTACCAGAGTCATTTGCTCGGTTGTTAGGGAGGTAGGGGAAGCATCAGCTGAGCAGAACCCCAGCTTAACGCCCGCTGTTACATGGCTATACAACGGCTTACCGGACTCTTCGCGAGTCCTGGATTTTTTCGCCAAGTTAGCCTGTAGTGATTGCTCCTCAGAGCGTCCCCGCTTCACCAACGGCTTAGGCCCTGAACATATGAGGGCTATCTCCCGGGCCTTTTCCCTAGAGTGGCCCTCAGCCATAGTCCTCCTATATTTGCGCCTTTGCGCCGTCGTTAATTTGGTATAGCCGCTACTTGGGTTCAAACCCATGCGGCTGACTCCTTCCCCAACGACCGTCAGTCCGGATTTCTCCGAATACGATTCGTCGGGATCAGAATCCATGTCAGAACGTAAGGGCTCCGAGTAATCAGGACTAAAGAAGTCCAAGGACTACTCAGAGCTCAGAGGAAACTGTGTTTGATGGTTTGTTTTGTTTTTTATTATTCATAGAATCCCACGAATATCCGGGAAAAACAGCCGCCGACGACATCACCCGGTCTGCCGTCAGAAGTCTGGTTTAAAATTGGAGGTCGACAGGTATCCAGAGTTCGCATACTATCGGCCAAGCATCCTCTTGACCATGCATCCCTCGGCGTATGCTGTTCCACCTTGGATTTAAGGTATGTTTATAAGGGAGATACCGCTCCCCGCCCGACCAAGTTTTTTCAGCGCTGATGGCAAAGATAAGACTTTGCCAGCAGCCTGCTTCCACCCGTAACCACGCGGAGGTAAAGGTCGCACTTCCTACGGCATGATAGTTACGGCAAATGTACCATGATGGTCCAAAAGTTAGTCCCCATGTCACACCTTCGGCTGACGGGCAAAGCTAGCAAATAAGACTTTTTTCTCGAAGCATGTGTACAGAAATTCTGATATCGATATGAATGTACGAGTATAGTCTCATACAGCCAATCAAAATGGTCTCACGATTGAGAGGAACCAATTCAGAGCCAATTTCTTCATCAAGCTTCAAGTTGTACGGTCCCGACTGACCATCAATCAGCCTTGTATGGAAATGGCGTTTGTTGTTTGTTTTTAAGAATGAAGCCAAATTTTCTAGCACTTGTAAAGGAAACCATATTACTTTTTTGTTTGCTAATGCAAAATAATGAATTAAATCTTAATTAAATTCAAACTCAGATATTTTTACCGTCCACGTCTTAAGATCATTCTAGTTAGCATGAAAGATCCATTAAGTTTTGGCAGCATCTTGAGGGAACCTAACCAAATTGAACGACGAGTTTTAATACCACATACGTCCATTACGGTTTGGGCTAATATAACACGGCTTCTCATGCCCCTGGGCCCGGGAGATAGACGGCTGTCAAGCATTGTTAAAAGTGCGTTACTGTTAGGCACACGGTCGTCGCACATTATTCGCAATTAGCGAAACCATAGAGCACGGAACACTATTTGTATGTGAGGGGTGCTAAACCATTAGGTTGTAAGTGCCACACCAACGAAAAACCGTTTTATTAGCTTCAAATAATGTATGTGCGGACACACACTTACTATAAAAAAATTGGCACGAGAAAATGTCCCGTAACGGAAAATAACGGGAGGTGCAAGTCATAGGTCCGTTTTCTCAATGTCCGGTTAAACTGCCAGTTAGCTACCCGGGACACCAAATTTAACCTAAGCGCATGCAACGCTCAAAATATGATAATGCAGTTCACAGCGAGCTAATGCAGTGGAAAGTCAGCTGATTTTCTTGGCGGAGTTCTGCCACCTATTCAATTCTATTCTACGCCTGTGCCTCAGCATTATTTTGCGGCTGAGTTGGTTTCGGATCCGTTTCCTTCGAATGAATATCCAGAACTCTGTTCCTTGTGACCAGTTTAATTGTCTCATTTCAATGTGCGAACGTAAACAGTTCTAGCTGTCAAAATCTCAGCAGTACGTATCAGCTGTTTGGAATTATTGTCCGATAAATTCTTAACCGAAAGATGAGGGCCGGTTATCGTTTATCTACAGGATAAGATTTAATCAGACATTGAGGAAACGGCCCTTAAAGTTGTAAGTGCCTCCTGGTTGCAGTAACTACGAAAGAAATCATTAATAAAGTTGCAGCTACCAAAATGGATAGTATCGGTATTGAAAGTGATGGGAAAAAACGCGTAAGGTGTGAAGCAAAATGGAAGAAAAATATCAGAAAGGAAAATAGAAATAGTGGGTTGAAACCACTAAAAATATTTTGCCGGCTAAAACGCCGCCAACATTGGTGAGTTTTGCGAGTGTCTTAAAGCTACTCTTTCATCAATCAGGCACTGGTATTTTTTTTGTTCTTGATTTTAGACAACGTGCAAGTACCAGTTTTCTTGCAAAAGCCTGACGATAGAATGTCGTCAGGATTTGTTTCTGCAATTTTGGAAAATTGGTAACTACAGTAAGCAGCAATCGTACCTCTTTAATTTAATTTGAATTTGTTTGGCGCATCGAAGGCGGCACGGAAATTACGACTATTCAAAAGACAGCCGGAGACAAAGAATGTTCAAATACATCCTGATTATTAAACGCATGTCCGAGATACAGGTTAACAGAATACACTTATTTAGAAAACAAATACAATATAATTGTATTTTCGGTATATTCTTACTATATTTCACTTAGCGACACATTGTGGATCGCGCCTTGGCTAATAGTGGCTGTGGCGTATAGAGCGAGCGAAGCAAACGTTCTAGGGCGGTATACTGAGGGCTGAAACCCCTTAAGCCACGGAGCTCGCGTAGCGAACGAGGCTTACGTTAGTGGATCGCGAAAACATCTCAATTTAAAACCCCCTATTGGTCAAAGACGCGAACCACTATGTGTCGCCCGGTCAACTAGGAATGTTCCGTATTTTCTCACTATAGGTATGTGAAAAGACGTTCTGCGAAACGTTTGGTGTAGCAAAATAGAGGGTGCAACATCCCAGCAAAAAAAAGTGCGATCCCGAGGAGTATGTCATCCAAGACAAAGGTGGAGGAGCGCGTCCAAAGCCTAACAGTGACTGGAAATCCAAAATAATGGAGTACATAGATTCCATACCTGCCCAAGAGAGCCATTATGCTCGTAACTATACTCCTAATCGGAAATATTTATCTAGTGATTTAAATATAACGAAGTTATATAGAGGATTTATGGAAAAATACCAAAATAGTACTGATCCACCAGTGTCAAGGCAATGGTTTAACCATATTTTCTAGACAAAATACTATATATGAAACTGTTTCCGATACTTGTAGTTGTCTAAATAAATGAAAAGACTGGTAGCTTCTTCTACTACAAAATTTATTTAGTATCTGTATATACGTATTTCGGGAAGCAACATACTCCCATCATCAGTACTTAGCTACTAAATCATTGTCAAGGAATACACTTATTTTATACAATAAAAATTATCTGAAAATAACAATGCCACTTTTAAGATGTTAATTAACCCTGGAATGTCCAACATGATGTCACAGGTGGAAGATATTACGATACAATTGCAATTACGGTAGAGGAAGATTGGGTTTTCCCTCTATTGGCAACATACTTAAATAATCTTGATGCACAGTTACCCTCGTCGGTGTTCATCAGCTTGTTCTTATCTTGTCGTAGTATTTGTAAGCTCTCCCAGGCATCAAGAGTTTGACTGCGATTAACGTTCCGAAGTAACTGCAGGTGTTGTTTTTCCACATTATGCCCTTGTTCGAGTATGTGTGTGACCAAGCGGCTCATTACCACGCGTTTCTTTGAGCACATCAGGGAAGTGACAACTGGAGGAAGGCGGGGCCTAGACACGGTGCGATCGGCAGTAGCGACACACATACTCGAACAAGGGCATAATGTGGAAAAACAACACCTGCAGTTACTTCGGTACGTTAATCGCAGTCAAACTCTTGATGCCTGGGAGAGCTTACAAATACTACGACAAGATAAGAACAAGCTGATGAACACCGACGAGGGTAACTGTGCATCAAGATTAATTAAGTATGTTGCCAATAGAGGGAAAACCCAATCTTCCTCTACCGTAATTGCAATTGTATCGTAATATCTTCCACCTGTGACATCATGTTGGACATTCCAGGGTTAATTAACATCTTAAAAGTGGCATTGTTATTTTCAGATAATTTTTATTGTATAAAATAAGTGTATTCCTTGACAATGATTTAGTAGCTAAGTACTGATGATGGGAGTATGTTGCTTCCCGAAATACGTATATACAGATACTAAATAAATTTTGTAGTAGAAGAAGCTACCAGTCTTTTCATTTATTTAGACAACTACAAGTATCGGAAACAGTTTCATATTGATAATGGTATTCAGCCAAAAATCCGATTTCAACAAATTGTTGAAGCTAAAAAAGTCATTGGCAAGGAATAACGAGAATATAAGATTCTTGCAAAAATGTAGGAGAAGAGCTATTGTGCCCAAGTCTCACCGAATCCAAATAAAATCAAGATGTCGCGTTAGTTTAGACATGAAGAAACGAATGGAAATGAAAGCATTGAACGACACCATCCGTGAACTACATGTGCGACAAGCGGAGCTCAATTTACACGCATATAGCACGCATCTGAAGTTCGCCAAGGAAGCAACATTATCCGGAGCACCTCTGGAGCAAATGTTGGAAAAGTTGCATAGGGCTTTCGAATGTGAAGTAATCAAGAAACGTCGGATTCACAAAAGAAAATGGGCTCACCTGACCGAGAACAAAATTTACAACCACGATAGCTTGCCCATACTACCAAATTACGTCGTCAATAAATCATCCGCCGAATTTTCTCCAGAAGAATTGAGGGTCCTAAACTATGGCCTAAATTACGCACTACGTCCAACACCATCACCAGAAGAAATCGCAGTCAACATTGAAGCAGGCATGAAAAGACTCAATACTGAAATAAAGGCTGAAATTAGAAGTGGGATAACTAAAATCATCAAAGAAATGAGCCCCCATAAGCAGCTATCGGATCGGAAAAACCTTAGTGTTGTACGCCAACTAAAGGAAAAACCGGTATATTATCTGAAGGCCGATAAGGGTAACAATGTCGTGATCATGAACAAAGAAGACTATGACAATGCGGTAAACGAGAAACTTGCCAACGGGAACTTCTTTGAACTAAGAAATGATCCGCTGCCGGATTCGATAAAACGAGTCGATCGAGCCCTTAAAGACGCTAGCTCTATCTTTGGCAATATTACGAAATTGAGAATGCCCAACCCATCTCTACCGAGGATCCGATGCCAGCCAAAATTACACAAAGAGGGAAACGAAATGAGGGAGATAATAGCGGATTCGAACTCCCCTACGTATAACATCGCCAAGTGGTTGGTGCAGGAATGCACTAACCTGGGAGACACATACAGCAAATATGCGGTTAGAAACTCAATAGATCTCCTTAGCAAGCTGCAGGCGACGGGCGAAATTAGCGACGAAGAGCTGCTGGTATCCTTCGATGTAAAATCTTTGTTTCCGAATATACCGGTGAAACAAGCGCTCTATCAATTAGAAGTGTGGCTCAGTCGATTTGATTCTACAACCGATTGGAAAAGAAAAGTGAAGTGCTATACAAACCTAGCCACGCTCTGCATGAGCGAAAATTACTTTGTGTTCCGAGATAAATTCTTAAAGACCACATCTGGAGTAGCCATGGGTAACCCTCTATCCCCATTGCTTGCCGAAATGTTTATGGCCTACATTGAGTCAATCATCGAGGAGAAGGGTATTATGCCCAGGGTGTGGCTAAGATACGTGGATGATGTATTGGCCATAGTCCGAAAAGATCGGGTAGACTATATCCTAAGCGAGATCAACAAAATACACCCGAAGATACAGTTCACGGTCGAGAAGGAGGATGGTGGCTCCATACTGTTCCTCGACTTACGGATGACCAACAACAGCGGGAATCTATCGGAAAACCACAGCTACCCAAAGAACCATACCTGCAACATCAGCACATACAACAACACAAAAAATGGCCGCATACAATTCGATGGTGCATCGGCTTATTACGTATCCTTTAACTACAACCGGTTTCGAAAAGGAAAAGGAATTTATCCTAGACACAGCATTAAAAAACGGATACAAGATGGACACAATCTTGGAGCTAATAAGGAAAAAGCAGTATCAGCAAATGAGGAACCAGTGCTCAACACTTTTTACTCAGAATAAAGACGATGATAAACAATGGCTCAGTATCCCAATATCTGAGTCATTCTATAAAATCAAATCATTTATGAAACGGTTTGACTTCCGGATAGTTGCAACCAGTAGTGCCACCACACTCAAAAATAGACTGGGAAACGAAAAGGACCCTTTAGTAGCATTCGAAAAAAGTGGAATTTACCAAATCAACTGTAGCGATTGTGAGAAATTCTACATTGGCCAGACCAAGCGGCTCATTACCACGCGTTTCTTTGAGCACATCAGGGAAGTGACAACTGGAGGAAGGCGGGGCCTAGACACGGTGCGATCGGCAGTAGCGACACACATACTCGAACAAGGGCATAATGTGGAAAAACAACACCTGCAGTTACTTCGGTACGTTAATCGCAGTTAAACTCTTGATGCCTGGGAGAGCTTACAAATACTACGACAAGATAAGAACAAGCTGATGAACACCGACGAGGGTAACTGTGCATCAAGATTAATTAAGTATGTTGCCAATAGAGGGAAAACCCAATCTTCCTCTACCGTAATTGCAATTGTATCGTAATATCTTCCACCTGTGACATCATGTTGGACATTCCAGGGTTAATTAACATCTTAAAAGTGGCATTGTTATTTTCAGATAATTTTTATTGTATAAAATAAGTGTATTCCTTGACAATGATTTAGTAGCTAAGTACTGATGATGGGAGTATGTTGCTTCCCGAAATACGTATATACAGATACTAAATAAATTTTGTAGTAGAAGAAGCTACCAGTCTTTTCAAAATACTATATAACCATTCATTTAAGCCACCCAGAGTTGACACCTGTCCAACATGTGATTCAACCCAAATTAAAATAGATACTGCCTTCAATGGAGCCCAAAAATCGAGCGTAGACTGAGCTGGAATTTCACCAGCGACAAGCTGAAGCAACCAGGAAGGAAATGAGTAACGGCAGCATGATATCTAAAAGGTCTGATCATGACGTCAGTGTTATACAACTCGACCTCGAGCAGCAAATAAATCTCCCAAACTTAACCCATTCTAATATGTACTACGAGTATACCCGCCAGCTTGCCTGTATTAACATGGGTGTCCATTTAGAAGACAAAGGCAAAGGCATCATTTTTTTGGGATGAAACCGTTGGACAGAGAGGATCTAATGAAATACATAGCTTACAGCTTGTACAAGTTCCTCACCAACGAGAACTTTGGATACTGTCCTAAAAGATCGAGGCTCATTCTATAGTCTGATAATTGCGGTGGCCAGAACAAAAATCAAGCAGATTAAGCTATGATTTTGACATTAGTAGCAAAGGGGTACCCTTCAGAGTTAACTCATAAATTCCCTGTAAAAGCTCACACCTTCCTTTCGTGCGATCGGGATTTTTCAATTATTGAGAAAGCAGAAAAACGTCAGAAGCTCATACTGCCAATGGATGTGGTTTATCTCATTGCAAACGCAAGGCAGAATAATAATAATCCATTTGTTGTAAGAAACAACACAACTTTTTTTCATTTGGATGGACGTTGCAATAAGATTCCTCAACACGAAAAAGTTAAGGATGTCGTCAGCTACCATGATTAAAGTGGCAACTAATAACTTTGGAGTGGTCAAAACAAAAAAAAAGCGTTTTCTGAGGCGAGCCCAGTGTTGGAAACTCAACCGGTATTTCAGCTGCAAATTTCACTAACTTTGAAGTAAACATGAGTGAGACACCAAAACATTTGAATGAGGAAATGAAAAAGGATATTTTGGCGATGCTACGCTTTTTATCGGGCGAAGCCAGAGTATTCTACGAAAATTTAGTTAAATAAGATAAAAATATTAAAAATTGTTGAAAATTATTAGTTGAAAGTACGTTTCGACTTGCAGAAACGTTGGCACTTACAACGTTCTGTCCTATTTTGAATTTATATTGCCATTTTTATTCAACTTTGCCTTCACAATATTATAAACAACTGAAATATTATTAATTTAGATACGAATAAAATTTATTATTAATGAAAATATTAGCAAAAAGACTTATCCTTTGCAAATAAATCAATTTTTTGTGTCCCCTGTAAAATTGAATTTGTGTCACATACAACGTTTTGGTTTAGCACCCCTCATCTATTTTTTTGATCGTCGTCTGCGGTCGACGCAGAGTGGTGCCTAGCCAAACGCACCTTAAAACACAGGATTCAATGGTACAATCCTCATGGGCCTTACATATATATGTCCGTAGAAGCTCCTTCCTTCCTTCCCTGTTCCATGTAGCCCAGTTGACGTTTCTACGGCATAAATTGGTTTCGGAGAATGCAGTTGCTAGCATGCACCTCCTGTCCTTTGTCATGGCTAAACACGTTTTTGATTGATTGAACGAAAGAGTCGAGTGAGGATCGCTTTTCTTGCCGAATAATATTTGTGCCTGACACCGACTTTAATCTCATCGGTACATTTTATGGCAATGATTTACAACAGGTTATTTCGACTTTTAACCAAAACGGAAAATGGCTAGATCTAATTTTCACAAACTTTTATGACGAAGTAGATGTTAGTCCAACTACTGAAGCCGAAAATCTTTTCCCTAACACTTTTCATCATTCCGCCCTTACAGTTGAACTTCCATCTGCTAATCTTTATTTTACTCAATCGTACAATAACGAAATTGTAGATGATTTTTTAAATGCTGACTATGAAGGCATCAAGAATTATCTAGATTCTATAGATTGGTCAACCTCTCTTTCTGCGTCAGATCTAGATGACACCATATCTTCCTTCTATAACATAATCTTCCACGCCATTAAAAATTATGTGCCCAAAATAAAGAAACGTAACACGCTTACTGAACCCTGGCTCGACAAAAATCTAAGACATTTAAGAAACCAAAGAAATAAACTCTACAAGGCCGTCAAAAACAACCCCAACATTAGCAATGACCTAAAGAAAAAGTACGATGATCTAGCCAAAGAATTCTCTATAAAATCCCGCGAAGCATATGAGCTATATGTCAATCTGATGGGGGGAAAAATTATCAACGAGCCAAAAAAATTCTTTGACTTTGTTAATATGAAACGTAAGACTACAGGTTTTCCTGCTTCCATGTCCAGAGGGACCGCTATCTCCTCTTGTCCACAGGAAATTTGTAACTTATTTGCTGACCATTTCCAGGATAGCTTCTGCACACCTAAAACCCCGAGCTCATCCACTCCTCCCGATATCACCCCGACGTCCCTTATTGACGGAATGGTTCTCACACGGGATGAAATCGTTAGAGCTATTCAAGAACTAAGCGTCAACAAAGAGCCCGGTCCGGACTTAATCGCTCCTTATTTTGTGAAGCAGTGTGTGGACCAATTGTTAGCTCCTCTTCACATGATTTTCAATAAATCGCTCCAATGGGGTGTCTTTCCGTCTTTTTGGAAATACTCCCATCTCACGCCTATCCACAAGAGCGGTGATAAGCGATCAGTCGACAACTATCGAGGCATTGCTATTCTGTCATAATCCCCAAACTATTTGAGAAATTGGTTTGTGATAAACTCACTCCTATCATCGACCCACTTCTCAATGAACAACAACATGGGTTTCGAAAAGGCAGATCGACTACCACACACCTTATAATTCTACTTTCTGACGTCCTTTGTGAAATGGAAAAGGGAGATCAAGTTGATGCGGTCTATACAGACTTTAGCAAGGCTTTTGACAGGGTCGATCATCAAATTTTAATAGAGAAATTATGCAACTTTGGTGTAACTGGATCACTTCTCAATTGGCTCCGGTCCTACCTTCTTGATCGAACTCAGTTCGTCAAATATCAAGGTCGGATATCCAAAAGTGTATCCACGACTTCTGGGGTGCCGCAGGGTAGCCATTTAGGTCCTCTTCTCTTCAATGTCTTCATTTCCGACCTATCACAGTTATTATCGGATATCCCTCATCTTTTCTACGCTGATGACTTATAACTGTACTGCACCATTCAAACACACTCTGATGCAGCATTTCTTCAATCCAAGCTTCTATCCCTTGAGCAGTGGTGCAATCAAAATAATCTATATCTTAACGTTAATAAATGCCAGGTGATAAGCTTTTCCCGTAAGAATAGAATTATAACTAATTCCTACCACCTTAACAATGTCGAGCTGAATAGAGTTGACCATATCAAAGACCTCGGCGTTGTCTTGGACAACAAAATTCGTTTTAACCTGCATTATGACAGGGTGCTATCCATGGCTAACAAACAACTCGGCTTCATTAAGAGACGCGCTAGGGAGTTTAAAAATATTTGGGTCACTAAATCCTTGTATACCACACTTGTGCGGCCTCTGCTAGCTTGAATATGCTTCCGTAGTCTGGAACCCATCGTACGAGCTACATTGCGACAGATTCGAGTCTATTCAAAAACAATTTACTGTTTTCGCTTTGAGAGACCTTTATGACCCGCTAGATTTTCATAACCTTCCATCTTACATATACAGGCTGGGTCTTTTAAATTTAATGACTCTTTCGTCCAGAAGAACATTACTTTGTGCCTGTTTTACTTTTGACGTTATCAGCGGTGCAGTTAATGTTGATTTTCTGTCCAATAAAATCACTTTAAACGATCAACTAAGACGAACTAGACATACAACTCTGCTTTAGGAATACCAACACCTTACCGTCTATGGTTATAATGAACCCATAAATACAATAGATGCTGTCGAACTTTCAATTCTTTTAGTATCCACTATTCTTCAGGCATTTGTAAATCTGTCTTTAAGCTTAACTTAACAAAGGCCCTCTTAACGTCCTAGTCTAACAAACAAACCTAACCAAATTTGCCGAATGTAATTAATGAATTATCGATTAATTTAATGAAATGTATAAATGGAATGTAAAGTAATGTAATGTAATGATGCCTTGTTTGGTAAATAAATAAATAAAATATTCGAGGGGCGTTGCCCACCCAATATTTGGATTGAGGGGGCAAAAAGTACCTTGCCCCCTCCCCATAGTCGGCGCCTATGGACTTGAAAGGCCTTTTTCCTGACCAAAGGACTCACAATGTCCTTAAGTGTTCCAGGGCATTTGTCTAAACACCGCCATTCATGTGACACCCGTCTTGCGTATATTTGCCTTCAACGGCGTGAATGTTGCTTTTCCTGACCAAAGAAGGACTCAAAACGCCTTTAAAAGTGCTCCAGGGCATTCGCCTAATCACCCCGATTCATATGATACCCGTCTTGGGTATATTTAACTTGATTGGCGTGAATGTCGTTTTTCCTGACCAAAGGACGCAAAATACCTTTAAGAGTGCTCCAGGACATTCGCCTAATGACGCCGATTCAACAGACAAATTCAGACTACCAAATTTTAACAACTTTATCAACTTTTTGATATGGATATGTCTTATAGCTGGGGGTCATCCTAAAAATCTGTCCGTCACACGAAATGTCTGTTTTTCTACTCGGGGGTTAGAAGAGGAAACAAGCCCATTGAAAATTTTTCCGAGTTCTATGAATGTAGTGGCCGATCCTCAGTCAATCCGAGTCAGTCATCAAAGGGAACTCACGAAAATCGAAAAACTTCGCAACTGACTAAACAACCAGGCACCCATAAAACAAGTCAACATCATTCAACTGCCATCCCCTCGTGATTCAAATCTGCTCACAACACCAGCCACATCCAGACAACCTGTCTCCCTCACTCGTGCACAGCGCTATGGCTCCTCCTTTACAGCAATCTTTTTGTTTTCATCAATTAATCACTAACCTGACTCAGTAAGAAAATCGTTGGGGTAGGTCGGGAAATAGCTTCAACTTCACACACACACACACACATACACACACACTCGTATGCAGGCAATTGAGTCGAAGAAGTTCAATGGATGGGCGTTGCTTCGTCATCGGCGACAGTGCGAAAGAGATGCTTGCTCCACGGACCTCGGACTACACTTCCGCGGCGGATCCACCCCTTTCTTGTGATGGCCAATCCCATCCAGCCGACTGAAATCAGTGTTACCAAGGTCACCAACGTGTTTTTCCCGTGGATGTAAGGAACTTACGACCGTACTTGTATCGCGCATACCGCGTACTATCACGATCGATGATATATCAACTAACAGTGCACAATTCTGATTTAGTGAGGAGAATAGTGCAGATGATGCAGTTTGTGCAGCGCGGATAACGTAAACGTTAATGCAATAAAATTGCGTTGTCGCGCTTGCCGTCTTTAGACTTAGACGAGTACTATCTAAGTATCTAATAGTAAGTGTGTTTAGCTAGACCGCGGCTTGACGCGATCGATCGCGGATTGACGTACTAACGAAACACAGGCGCATATAAATATGTAGAGTGTATGATCGCTTGATCCACACACGGGGCAACGGTTGGGTTAATTTGTATTCTCCTGTACACTATGCGGGACGGTATGTCTTGAAAATGATACAAAGTATCTACACTGCATGCAGATACATCGGTACATCTTATGCCTACCGAAAGCGTGGGACGTGTTTTGTCGAATGAATTCATCCAGCATAACTATACTGGGATCTTTATAAAACTTACGTCGATATCTTCAACACAACAGGTCCCACGCAGTCGGTAGCCAAAGACATATCCATGTTCCGATGTATCTGCATGAAGTGTAGATACTTTGTATCATTTTTTAAACCGTGAATGAAAGCGCCGTATGAGGACAATCACTTTCACGTTAAACTTAACTCGATTACTCAAACCGTAAATCGCAACAATCTAGGCTTCGTCCCAATCTGTGCCAGCAATCCAGCCACTAAACTCACGGTTCTACCAATTTGGCTATTTAAAAATATATAAGTAGTCCGTACAGATAAAATCTGCAAAAGACCTTGAAAATAAAAGAAATGACTCAAAAGTTCAGTAATTATTAGAATACGGATCATGTTTTGCTCCATAATCCGCAGAATGGAATCTGGCATACAATGCAGTGTTTACTTGTCACATTAGCGCCAAAATTGAAAAAACTTTTTTCCATTCTGGCTAATTCTATTTTTGGAACATGTATCACAAAAAAGTGCACGGTAGGTACTAAGTGTATGTAGTTAGAAGACATCTCTATTTTAAGAAAAAACTGTCATTTTTTCGCGGAAGCATATTTGATGGTTTCAATCATCAAATTTGTTTCCACAAAAAATGGGAAATGAGAAGTTCAAATATCATACATAATTACATTATCTATTATGATTGAAGAAGGTTCGTGGATTTTTCAGTGATTGTCTGAAATACAATATTTAATGCGGCTTTTAGACACAATGCTAATCAGCCGTGACGCCTGCTGTGAGGTATGTCATGAGTCCTGCGTAAGAGATACTATACACTTTGGAATTCTATCAGAAATTTGAAAACAAATCATCGCTTAT